>OY978446.1:33284997-34670352 GCA_963854805.1 Plagodis dolabraria
TAACTGCTTCAATGTTGTTTTATTTTCAGAGAACGTCAATGCAAATAAATACACAAATAAAATGCAATTGCAAAAAGAACACTGTAAGATTTTAGTGATGACCATACGTACCACGGGCAAAGGAAAAGAAATAATTATAAATAGTAATGAAGATAATAGATATAGGTATTCTGATATATCATTAACTAGGAGGAATAACGAAAAATTATCAATCTAATAACTCTTTAGCAGATTACTGTTAGCGTTACTATCACCTGCAATTACACAGAAGTATTTTTTTTTAAATCAACCGTTTACATTTTTTATTATTTTAATCAGAATCATCCTAAGACTTCTTCAAACATTTTCCCCCCAGTTAAGAATTTGACACCCATCAAAAATCACCTTGTTAACTAAATCAGGTTTGATAGCCATGATTTGATCCATCTACTGACATTAAATTTCAAATGTAAATTATCCGGCTCACCTGCTGCGGAGTGCTGTTCCCGTTGTTCCTCTTCAGTTTTCTGGAGATCCTCTTCTTGTGCGGGAGACTCTTCCTACTCTGCTGTTTGTGCAGGGCAGGCGACGCGCCCGCTCCCATCTCCAGCACTTGGCTGTCCGAGTCTTGGAGCATTGACTGCTCATCCTGCAGTGGACAATACAATATGGTCTACAAGGACTTGGGCAACCAAGACCCAGATCTGGAACTAACTTTCAAGGACTACTGCCGGAACACACTGTCACCTGACAGTGTGTTCCGGCAGTAGTCCTCGAAAAGAAAATCTGTCGCCAAGCACCTGCTTGGCGACAGATTTTCTTTTCGAGAGAAGTAGCTAGCCAACAAGCGCAAAATGTTCTATCACATAGTTACTACTAAAACAGAGTCTAGAGTGAATAGTTAAATTATAACCTGCTTTGTGATAAACTAGTGAAAAACTATGTTAGGAATTGTTAGGAAGCATTAAATTTTTATAAGATTATTTCTAAAGATAAAAATATTTTTATTTGACATTGCCTTGTTACTCTACCGTATGGTATACCATAGGGTAAAGTACCTATGGTAGCTATAAGGCCTATCACATTTTATTGATCTATACTCTATAGTATAAAGTTATTCGAGTACTAATGAATCTAAAGTGTATTTGAATTAAAGTGGATATAAATGATATAGTCTATTTTTTTTAACAAACGAGTACTGAATATTTTACTGTGTTGCTATTGGCCAACGTAATCAACATATAGTTCGTTCCACACGAACTTTGTAGTTACATGTAGGTACATTTAGTTGTCTTTGACTACCTGCTAGCTAAGATAACAAATCGTTATCGTTTGCCGATGTATCACTGTGAGCTCAACCCAATTGAACTTGTTTCGTCTCAAGTGAAGGGCTATGGCAGGAAATAACAAAGTTATAAAGTCTGAACTCTTTTGTTACAAGGAGTAGCTAAAGTGAATAGATAAAAATGGTGGTCATGCCTCAATCATGTGATAACCAAGATAGAAACAAAAATGTATGGAGTCGACAATCATGTACAAAATATGTTAGAGCAATTTATTAATGACGTATCTGCAGATAGGTCATCAGAAGGATGACGATAATTTTTAAGATTACAAGAATTGTAGTAGAATAATTTGATTTATATGTTCTAGTGCATAATATGTATACTATTACAATATTGTTTTATATCATACACGCGTACAGAATATTTTGTTATGAATATACTTTGTATGCAAGTTGAAATCATAACATAATAACGTATTTTTTCTACAGTAAATTTTAGTAGTATGCAATATGAACAGGTATATGCAATATAACAATTGTAAACAAGAACAAAGGCATTGACCAATGACGGTAATGACACATCTCACTCTGTCAATAATAGAAATGTGCAAGAGATATACTCAGTACTCGTTTGTTAAAAAAAACAGACTATAGTACCTCCCATTCAACAACCTAATTATTTTTATTAAGAAATAACCATGGAATGGCAGAAATTTTGTTACCTTCTTGTTTTTATCGGTGAACCAGTCTGTATCGGCACACCTCTTCATGTCTTGCAGCGGCGGTAAGCTCTGCATCGGCGGCAACTGCACCACAATAGGCTCAGTCTGTTGCTCCTGCAGTACATATTATACATAACATCAACAATATGACTATCCGCAACTTCTAGTTGAGTCTGGACTCTGGAGTCATCACCATGATTTAGACTCGTCAATTCACCTGATGAAAGGCATCAAATATGCCCAAAACCTAGGTTGACAATTTCGACCAATCCGCTGGAGCTACAGCCACTTTTCTAACACATTATAACATCATACTTACGTCCAATTACCTGAAAGTTCGAAAAGAAGTCGGTATCACGCCAAATCAAACTCGATAAATTGCAATCCGCCAGCTCAGTTTCATGGTCCTGACTTGAACAAGTTATCGAATTATTTAGGTTGTTTTTAAATTGTAGTAGTGCATGTTTCAGACAGGTTTTTTTTTCCATTCATCCAAAAATGGCATACAAAAAAATGGTTACCTCTGGATATAATTACAATTATTAAGCCATTGAGATATAATACTTTTTTCAGTTAATTTAGTGTTTTTTTTATACAATTGTGATGGAACAAGCAGGAAGCCACCGGCTGTTAAGGTGTAAAGTTCGTCACAAGTGGCGAAATGTAGCGCCCTTCACCCTGAGAAATAAAGTTGTAAAGTTTGTATCTGTACTTTTACTAGCTCTCAAGGACTGCTGCCGGAACACACAAGTGCTTGGCGACAGTTTTCAAATCATCATCAACAGCCGGAAGACGTCCACTGCTGAACAAATACCTCCCCCATAGATTGCCACAAAGAACGGCTATTAGCCACTTGTAGCCATTGGCTACCCGCGACTTTCACAATATCATCAGTCCACCTAGTAGGGGGCCTACCAACTCTACGTCTTCCGGTGTAGTGTGGTAGCCACTCGAGAACCTTTCTTCCCCATCGGTTATCGGTTCGCCGAGGAATGTGGCCCGCCCATTGCCACTTCAACTTGCAAATTCTGAGAGCTATGTCGGTGACTTTGGTTCTTTGGCGAATATCCACGTTCCGGATTTATGGCGCAAAGAAACTCCGAGCATAGCTCTCTCCATAGCTCGTTGAGTCTTAGCTTATCCATAAGGGCCACAGTTAAGGACCACGTTTCAGTGCCATAAGTCATTACTGGCAACACACACTGGTTGAAGACTTTGGTCTTTAGGCTCTGTGGGATGTTGGACGAGAAGATGTCGCGAAGCTTCCCGAACGCTGCCCATCCGAGTTGGATTCTTCGGGCGACCTCTTTGTCGAAGTTGGACCTACCTAACTGGACAGTCTGTCCCAGGTATATGTAGTGGTCAACAACTTCGAGCGTATCGTTTCCAACAACTACTGGTACGGGTGCAACATGGACATTCGACATAATTTTCGTCTTGTCCATGTTCATTTTAAGACCCACCTGCTGGGAAACTCTACTGAGGTCGCTGAGCATTGTACTGAGTTCCTCAAGCGACTCTGCCATTATGACTATGTCATCAGCGAAACGAAGGTGAGTGATGTATTCGCCATAGATGTTGATGCCGAATTCTCTCCAGTCCAAGAGCTTAAAAACGTCCTCCAACGCATTTGTGAACAGTTTCGGAGAAATAACGTCTCCCTGTCTCACGCCTCGTTGCAGTTGGATTGGTTCCGTGCTCTTGTCCTGTAATCGAATCGACATGGTGGCGTTCCTATACAAACACTTCAGCGCTTCGATGTACGTATAGTCAATTTGGCATCGCTGAAGAGACTGCAGTACGGCCCAGGTTTCGATGGAATCGAAGGCTTTTTCATAGTCCACAAACGCTAAACATAATGGCCGATTATACTCCTCAGTCTTCTGTAAAATCTGGCGGAGCATATGGATGTGGTCTATGGTGCTAAAGCCTTTTCGGAACCCGGCTTGTTCGGGAGGCTGGAAGTCATCAAACCTACGAGCAAGACGATTCGTAATGACTCTCGAAAACAGCTTATAAACATGGCTCAGAAGTGAAATGGGCCTGTAGTTCTTCAACAAGGTCTTGTCACCTTTTTTGAAGAACAGTACCACTACAGTTCTGCTCCACGCTTCTGGTGTTTTACGTTCAAGGATGACGGAATTAAATAACTTCTGGAGGACTGAGAGTACAGGTTTTCCACCCGCTCTCAGAAGTTCTGTCGTGATTCCGTCATCACCTGGCGCCTTGTTGTTCTTAAGCTGTTTGAGAGCCATTCTAATCTCGTATATGTCCGGGATGTGTTCGGTATAGTGTCGGGTCAGTTTAGCTCTCTGGTCCTGAGCCGCACTGACAACGGGTTCTTGTGTTGAGGTGTATAGCTGTCCATAAAACCTTTCAAGCTCTCTCAGAATCTCCGGTTTCGATGAGATGATTCTTCTCTTCGATCTTCAGCTTGGTCATTTGGCTTTGCCCTATAGACGAATGTTTTGCGAACACTTTGGAGCCTTGGTTACGCTCGATTGCGACCTTTATACGATTAGTATTGAAGGTGCGCAAATCGTGTCGCAGTGCCTTTGAAATTCGTCTATTGAGCTTGCCGTAGTTCGACATATCAGCTGAAGATTGCAGTCTCATCTCATTCCGGTCTTCCATCAACTTTATGGTTTCCTCTGAGAGTTTCTTCGGTTTATTTCATCGGAGGGTCTTACAGAACTGAGACCCCACCGCTTGGACAGTTTCCACCAACCCATTGTCCACTGTTTCGCCTTCAGCTAGGCACTGGAAGCGGTTATGTAGTTCAAATTGAAAGCTCTCGGGGTTTTGAATTTGGGCAGCGCTTCGACGGAGCGTGGAGTTTATCAGACGAGACCTCTCAAGCTTTACATAGGTATTCAATGTGCCTCTAACGATACGGTGATCGCTACCGGTTTTCACCTTATGGATCACAGAGACTTCATTGAATATTTGCTTCCATCGGTCGTCATGATAAACTCGATCTCATTTATTGGTGAACCATCGTCGCTTCTTGAAGAAGGAGTTCATCGCATAGAGTCTCTCCTTCTCCATGAAGTCGACCAGCCGCTGGCCCCTCTGGTTCCGCTGCCCATATCCAAATGGCCCCACTCTCAACTCATCGCTATTTCGTGTGCCCAACTTAGCGTTGAAATCCCCCATAACAACGGTGAAGTATGTTTCGGAGGAATGTATGGCTTCGGATATCTCCTCATACATAGCCTCTACTTCATCGTCTGAGCGTGTCGAGGTCGGTGCGTAAACCTGTATGACCTTCAGCGAATAGCGTTTGGTGATTCTGAGTATAAGGTATGCTACCCTGCTACACATTTTCGACTTTTACAACGTTGTTAACAAGGGACTTCCAGACGAGAAACCCGACACCACCTTGAGATTTTTGGTGTCCTTCCCGGTAGAATAGCAAGTTACCAGAATCAAGAATAACGGTGTCCTCTCCCTGTCTTCGGACTTTATATACCTATAATCCCATGACATCCCATCGTAACCTGCTTACTTCTTCTTCCAGCTCGACAATCTTGTGGTCCTCCCTGAGCGTATGTACGTTGTGTGTTGCCAGGGCCAAGGGTCGTCGTTTATGAGGGCGGTAGCTGTGCATCTGCCGGGGATTTTTCGCACCCCCTGCTCCATCATTACCTGGCTTGCTATCGGGGCCAGGAATAACAGAGCTGCCGGGGACTGGGGGCCGAGTTGTGTTTGTGCTTTTCATGGAGGGTTTTGCCATAATCCCCACGCTTGGCAGGCGTCTTGGGGATCGCAGTATAATATGTAAAGTCCTCAGAAGGCGCTGCTGCACACCTTCCGGTATTTGTTCCCTTAGTCGCCTCTTACGACACCCACGGGAAGAGATTGGGGGTTGCAATTCTAACCCGGCACCCCACGGGAGCGGAGTTTTCAAATAATGAAAATAAATATATATTTACCAAAGTCTGTCCAGTGAACCTCATAGTTCCATCCAGTATCACAGACGTGTCGACGTCGGTTCTCACTTGGGCCACCTGCAGATAAATTATTGATTATGTTTTAAGTAGGTCATCATCACCAATGATATAATTATGATAATAAAAAAGCGAGTAATTAGTGACTGCGACAAAAAAATAATAGAAAAATTGATATCTGCATAAATAGGTGTATTTGGCGATTTAAATGCCACGTCGCGGTCTTTAAGACAGCACCATTGTTCTTATCTTCATTGTAAGAGACGCCAACGCTTGTAGCTATCGCGAAACATCGGCATACCCACCCAAATCACGTAAGGCGAAAACAGTAGTTTCAGTATGGTATGTATGTTTCATATACTGAGGAGCTCCGGCACAAAAGCCGATAAATACACTTTTCGTATTTTTACATGAAAAACAAAAAATGGTTTACGTGGAAATTATAATGTGGTTTGTTAAATTAATATAACGTAAATTTGGCATGAAGGAAGGGATTTCAAATACGTTGTATAAAAAAAATCTAGCACTGAAGGTTTTGCTACAATTTTAGTTTTAAATATGGATTTATCGGGTCTTGGTCCGAGACCATAATGTAATTATCGGGATTCGAAAGGCTATATTGTAACTATGGGCTTTTGTTCCGGTACTTCTGTTATTACCGACTTTACCGATTTTTCTGCTTATAAGTTTTTTGTATTCTGCGTAAATAAATTCATTAAATACATGTTTTTTAGGGTTCCATTCCCAAAGGGTAAAAACGAGACCCTATTACTGAGACTTCGCTGTCCGTCCGTCCGTCTGTCACCAGGCTGTATCTCAAGAACGGTGAAAGCTAGACAGTTGAAATTTTCACAGATTAGAATTCAATGAATTCCCCATTTACAGTTGCAGGCACAAAAGCTCAAATCATGCCTGGGACTTTCAACCAAGGGTGGTTTAAAGGTTTAAGGGGCCCCTTTATGATGCCCAATTACTGCTCCCTTCCATTCCTCGAGCTGTTATTTTTATTACTTCTTGTATGCAGCATCCACTGCATGCTTTAAAAGTAAGCTTAGAAAAAATATCCTATGACATGGAAGATTATTTTATTTCACGAGATTACTTATAAATACAAATAATAATAATGAATAGATTCAGGCGTTACTTTGCGGAAATCCATATTTAATAATAACAAACACTTTTAAAAGTATCCTAAGATAACATAAAATAATGTTTTCGCACAATCAAGAATTCTCGATCATGGTTGGATCATGGACGTGAGTTGGATCTCTTGAGGATGCTTCGTTTAGAAGCGAAACTAGTTGAATGTTCATCCGGTTGGGCTGCGTGACGTAAGTGACGTCACGTCGGCTTGACAGGAAAATTATGCGGAATTGTCACTAGATATTATATTTTTATACTTTTATAAGTGTTTTATTAAAATATTATTTAATGTTTTCTTAGGATATATTTAAAAGTATTTGTTATTAACAAATAATTATAATTATATTAAATACAAATAATTTATCAATA
The DNA here is from genome assembly GCA_963854805.1 of Plagodis dolabraria. Lineage (NCBI taxonomy): Eukaryota > Metazoa > Arthropoda > Insecta > Lepidoptera > Geometridae > Plagodis > Plagodis dolabraria. Next base: position 33,292,446 of record OY978446.1, read on the forward strand.
ACACCAAAAGTTACAGGTCAATAATTGTTAATTGTTTAGGTTTTTTTTTAAATATATTATTGAATTTATGCTAAACACAATAATTATTTACATGTAACTTTCAGTGTTATTAATAAATTTTTTTTGTATTTGTACATAAAAATAATTAGATGTTAATTGTATAAAATGTAATTTTTATAATTTTGCAGTGTACATTTTTGTATTGGGTATGTTTATTTCCCTATTGGATAATTTTAAACAATCGTATTAAATTCTTTACTACAGGTAATGCTAACCTTGTGCAGAGGAGGTGGATGATGTCGCGAATTCTGCAGATGCGCCACTATTGCCGCTATGGGACCTTCGAGAAGCTCCTCTCCCCATGGACCGTCCCCAACCTGCTCCGTCACTGATACTTGTCTGAAAGAGTATTATATAGGATGATTAGTTGGGACTACTATCCCTGTCGTTTAACACATTAAACAGCCAAAATTACTGGAAATTAATCTAGCAAAAGTTTAATGCAAAATATAAAAATAAAATGGTACCGACTTAGGACTAAGCTGAACCATATCACTGAGCTCTCATTACCATGGTCTGACTAGCACAAGTCATTTCATACCTTTCAGTATTGGATGTCAGTTCAATTTTTTTTGATTTTAAATATTTTTCACTCTATTATGAGATGCATACTGCTTACATATTTTAATTGTTACTTGCCTAAAATACTGTTCACCATTCACAAAAGTTGCAACCATTACAATATCATTCAAGTCGCATATACATTTCCAGTCAAAATTGGCTGTAACTTAAAAGCTACTTGACCAATGTTGATGAAATTATTTAATTGGTACCAACTTGAAGGTATACTCTACCCAATGGAACAATGGTATATACATACTCTTATTGGATACATAGTGTAATAGATGTATTTTGTAGTGCTTATATTTGAGCAAATAAATATTATTATTATTATAATGAGAAATTAACCATCCAAATTAATTCACTATTTGTGGAGTAATTGCATAACATGAACAAAAAAATATATTCTCTTTGAGGCCCTTCTGCTTTTTAGACATCAGTTAAAAATGCTACTCTAGCATGACAAGCAATTTGCATAGAGATTGCTCTTTATTGCCTTTAACCACAATTTCATCTGGCGGTATGTGATTATGATGTTGACATGCTTGGCGACAGACTTATCACTACTTGAAAGTGGTAGCTAGCCATTAGGCAATTTTACAAAATGCCCTAATGTCATTTAGCACGCATTGGTAGTTATATCATGAAAGTGCTCACCTGCACATCTGGGTTGTATATGTTTGCTGATGCATCACAGTGACACGGCCTGCTCCATCATCCTGCACAGTCATTGGTATGCCATTTGTGTCTATGTGAACTGGCTGGAAAAATAAATCAAAAAGCAGTTAGGAAAGTAAATGTATGTGCTTGTTGCCGCTCACCTTCAAAATGTCTCAAAGAATTAGAACATATAATTCTTTGTACCCCAATTTACTAATTAGTTCATGATAGGGGGGCATTATAACCTATATCCACACCAGTAAAGCCACAGGCAGAAACCATTGTGATAATAACCCCCACATTAGCCAAGATATGTCATATTTCATAAATATTATTTGTCTGGAGCAGGCAACTAGCCCTTAACAAAATTCCGAAGAATTTTGTTTTGCCTGCAGTTGAACCTTGTGACTTATTGTCTGTTGATATAAAATCTTACATGAATAATCTCACACCATCTGTGTCAGTTCACAGTTATGAGCTGTGGTCATTACTTGTATCAGTGACTGCTATTGGCATACATATGTAGCCCTTTAATTATATAAAGCAAAACACTTGCAGAACTAGTATGGACTACATAAAAGACGACAGACCAATCTAACTTGTGCTCAGTCATAGTCCCAATATGGATTTGATAGCTGTCTGACTTTAATACCAAGCATGAGGCATATATATAGGCAGTGTGAGACCCAGTGAGCAGCTGCACACTTGCAGAAGCTGTCAGCTTTTGAGCTACATGCTCTGGTGTTACAGCACTGTTTTGATAGAATGATAATTTTTTTTAATTTTAAATTTGGGAAATAACTAATATTGATAAGAGACAAATCTTGACATTTTTATTACAAAAAAAAAAAACTGGCCATTATTGTTGGTGACAAATATGTAAGGATATAAGTGGCAGCGATTGAAGTATGTCTCATTCTGGGTACATTTCGATAGATAATGTGAAAAAAAATATTACTAGGACACACTTGTGTCCGCCATGTGTAACAGTGTTAAATTTTAAATATTATGCTTGTACATTTAAACATACATTATGTGAACCAAAACATCCAATGAGGGAATGAATAGCTGGCTGATTAGACACTATGTTTAATTAGTATGTATGTAGTAATTAACTTTACACCAACCCTAGTAACTTCTGATTGAGAAGAACTAAGTATAACTATAGCAAAACCATATATGCTTTTTTTTAAATGGCTTCAAATTTTGGAACACTGCAATTTTGAACACAAAGGAATTCCGACATAAAAACATTTTTTACCTCATTTGCTGGGTGTGTATTTATATAATGCGTCACTGCTTCATCCATTTTATCTTCCAGTAAATGTGCTTCCACGTTTCTTACTTTCATTTTCATATTGAGTGGAATGTTTGTGCACCAAAGTAATTTTGTGTTTATTCCATCATCTGTAGGTATGATGAGGTTATTTGACAGCTGCTTGCTCGATTGTGGCTTATGTTCAAGGTCACATTATTATTTCATTTTACAGTATAAAAGTGGTTATCTTTGCATAAAACGAGCTCGGACACGAAGAAATTACGTAAAATTACGTGTTTTCGATTAGTGTAATAATTAATTTATGCAATTTCCACTGAAATTGAAAGTTAAAAACTACATCTAAATCAACTTCGTCTTCTTTTTTGAGTCATAGATCAAATATAATATTTTTGAGTGCCTTCTGTGGTGCTGCCACAATTTCATCAATGCCATAGATCAAATATAATATATACTACATAATGTATACATACCAAAAAAAATAAGCTAAACAATACGTTGAAACCACAGATTACTAGTATGTATATCTAGGAGGCTAGGAGCAAGTATCTCTACTGTACACTGCAGTCACTGCAGTGTACAGTTACTGCAGTAGATGTAGATGAATACCATAAATAAGGCCAGATCAAGAGATTAAAGATTTCATAATATTATCGTAGTGTTATTATATGTTCTATGATAATATACTATGTAGCTGGAGACTGTGCAATCTTTTAGCCGCTAAAAAACTTAGCATCCTCTCAAAGGTCAGACGGTACTTTACACCGGAACAGATGCTTACTTTGTACAAAGCTCAAGTAAGGTCTTGTGTTGGGTACTGCTCTGACATCTGGGACGGTTCTGCCAAATATCAGCTTGAGGCACTTGAGTCGATTGAGAGGCGCGCCAAGAGGTTAATAGGTAGCGACTTTCTGAGGGAGTCTCGGCTGCAAAGCCTCGAGCACCACCGTAAAGTTGCTTCCCTATCGGTCTTTTACCGGATACATTTCGGTGAATGTGCACAGGAACTACACGACCTAGTTCCGCCCTCCCCCTTTTTCCATCGGACGTCCAGACAGACGGAGAGGCGCCATCCGTACATGGTTGTTATTCCCAGGACACGTACGAAGCGCTTCGCTTCCACTTTTCTCGTGCGTACTGCGAAGGAGTGGAACTCCTTACCGTTGTCAGTTTTTCCCGATGAATACAGCATGGGTGTCTTCAAATCGAGAGTACATAGGTTTCTTCTAGGTAACCGTGTTCCATCTTAGACCACACCAATGCTTAACATCAGGCAGGGTGTGGTCAAACGCGAACATATCATGATAAAAAAAAAAACAAAAAAAAAATGTATGTACTTACGTAAAGGCCTAAACTATCATCCATTACAGACCTCATTAATTAGTTTACATGCATACTTACTTCAATAAATATAATAGTTTGATGGTTTTAGTGTTATTTATAACTTATTAATTTAATTATTTTAAAGTCAGTTAATTTCTTTGAATGACTTTTATTTATGCATTATTAAAATTATATATACGTTATGTTTGAAACTAAAAAAAAGCGTATAAGGGTTACAAAAACTCCAAAGTTATAGTTAAAAATATTACGCGAGGTAATTCACGAAAACAAAAATTTGTAGAATGCAATTTCTACTTTATGCGTAACACGTGGACAGACATAATAATATACTAAAAACATACATACTACTTTTAACACCAGAAACTGTGCAGTTCTGACAATATTACATACACTTAGGTCAAATTGATTATGTCCATTTTTGAAGTCTGTTAAAAAGGACACGCTAAGTAGTTTTATTTCCAACTACGGCACCTGCGTCAAAACCCTAACATACATGTGACCTAACACGCCCTTGGTCAATTATTTATTGTCCTAGAGAGCGTCACTTAATAACAATAGATTAAATAAATCTAACAGCCCGGGGAGTATGCAAACGTACAGAGATATACTGCGGGTGGAGCAAAAACAAAACGAGCGCAAGTCAGCTGAGCAGAGGCAACGGTCACCGGTATTGGAAGGAGATAAGAATCGACATACAATAACAAGCGGTGTGAAACAGCGAGTCGGGTTGACGTCACCGCTACCTGTTGCGTCCGCCGGCCCGTGCGCTGATAACTGCATAATAATTCCTAGTAAGGCAGGCGTCCAGCGCCACAGCGCAATAAATACAGGAAGGGAATTGGAACCTGTTGTAAATGATAGCGGTAACGAAGGATGGAGAACTGTATCACGACGCAAGAAACCTAATTACCGCTATTATGGAATAGCCGGAATTTCAAGGGATGTTGAGGGAAACTTCAAGGCAGCTGAGAAAAAGGTTCCGGTGCTTATTACAAAAGTTCACAAGGATACGAGAAACGAAGACATAAGTGGCTATGTATATAAAACAACGCAAGTAATGATAAAGTTGGAATTAAACATTTAAATATTTAAACATCGGGATCATAAAGCTTTTAAGTTTTTTGTATCCGAGAAAAAACTACCCCTATTTTCAGATAATAAACTATGGCCAGATGGTGTCATATTTAGACGATTTATACATTTCCGGCAGAGGAATACGAATGGCAATTACGCTGTGTCGGTCAATCATCACATTAATAATTATGGCAAATAAGGACTTATATAGCTTAGTGAGCTTCAGCTGCGAGAATGTGAAGCGCTCAGTTGATGACATACGGCAGTTATGTCGAACATCTCACATAATCGCCTTGCAAGAACATTGGCTACTGCCGCATGGCGCATGACATTAATTTCCTGAGCTGTAGATGATGACTTCGCTTATACGGGTGTTTCGCCTATGGACACGTCGAGGGGGATGATTTCAGGGCGACCTTGGGGTGGGGTTGCTTTATTATGGAACAAGAAAATCTTTCAAAATGTGTCTGTAGTAAAATGTGATAATACACGTGTGTGCGGTATTAGAGTGGTGATAGATCAAATAAAATTTTTAGTGTTCAGTGTGTACATGCCGACTGATAGCACAGTTAACCTGGCCGAGTTCACGGATTGCATGGGAACTATAAGTGCTTTTGTAGACAGTGCAGGTATTGAGTGTGTTTACATGCTCGGTGACTACAACGCCCACCCGGGTGAGCAATTTTATTATGAGTTATCGAACTTTTGTAATGACTATCATTGGATCTGTGCTGATGTAGTAAAATATATATATAATAATATATATACTATTATATTTGCGCAATACACTTCGTATCACTCACACCGTCGACGCTCACGGGGAAGCCTGGCTTGTTATTAAACTTATTAGTGGTCTTCCAAAAACTACGAAAATCGTGCTTCAAATGATGAGATGCGAGAATATCCATCTTTATCTGCTCCTTATTATTTTGGCACCACTTTAAGCGCGATTTGAAGATTCTACGACTCTCCCTCATCTCCTCCCAAACACGACCCTCACTCGGCTTACCCCACAGTACCCATTCCGTAAATTTACACCTAGCTACCCCGTGAACCTCACGCACATGCTTGTTCCATCCGAGTATAGGTAGTTTTCTTCTCGGTTTAACAATAGCATGACTTTCAGAGGCAGCCAAACATAAAGCATCTACAATATCGCGATACATATTGTCAATTATATGATGGTGGTCTAACTTGTCACAAAGTTTGTCACTACAATAACTGAATGTAGACGGAAAATCAATATGTATTAAACGCTCATTACATAATTTACAGTATAAATCAATTTGTTCATTATTACTTTCTCCCCACCTCACTTTGTTACACGTGTAATCAAAATCATCCTGCAAACTCTTTGGTTTAACAATACTTAAGTTGCATTGAATGATAAGTGGTAGGTGGTCAGACCATACTGGCTCATAATTAATCTGTGTACTGACTACCGTTTGAAAAGCCGATTCAATTACAACACAGTGGTCTAACCATCTTAAAGATCCATGAGCGTCGCTAATAAAAGTATACGTTTTAGACAACAAACCCAACTTTACTACATCAGCACAGATCCAATGATAGTCATTACAAAAGTTCGATAACTCATAATAAAATTGCTCAATAATATAATTGTATTAAGAACCACTTTTCAATAAAATCGCCATTGGGATCATCACAGTCTTTCAGTGCGCAGGGGTCTCATGGCCAGGAGATAAGTACCAAGTTCACTGCGAAGGATGTAAGCAGAGTTATAAAATCAAAATCGCGAGGAAAGTCTCCTGGCCATGACAGCCTGAGTATAGAACATCTAAAGAATGCTGGCATCCACCTGCATAGAGTCCTTGCTATGCTATATACGCTATGTATAGGGCATTCCTATTTACCAGCAGATATGATGAGGACCGTGGTGGTACCAATTGCGAAAAGCAAGACCGGTGACATAGGCGACACAAGCAACTATAGGCCAATTTCTCTGGCCACGGTGCTGGCGAAAAATCCCTCTTTTCAGAGCATTTTGTACGTCCTTGTTCGCGGGAGGCCTGTGGGTGTCATATACGCAGAAACAGTACAACGCTCTTCGTGTGCAATACAATAATGCGTTTAGGGTGCTGATGGGGCTGCCCCGGTACTGCAGCGCCTCAGGGATGTTCGCGGACACCCGTGTCGAGTGTTTTTATGCAACGATGTGGAAGCGGTGCACATCTCTGGGGCGGAGGCTCCGGGCCAGCTCTAATACTCTCCTAAGCGTATTTGCGGGTAGGTTTGATTGTCATTACATAAACCATTGTTACATGGTACATGCACTGACAAACAAACAAATGACGCAGAGGCAGGCAAATTTTAAATTTATTTCGTTATTTTATTTTATTATTTATTGGGTTTTTTTTTTGTATTCATTTTAATTGTATGGAATTTAATTTGATCTAATTTAATTTTAAAATGTGATAATCTATAATTTGTAATATTGTATATGACTTATGGTTGAAATAAATGATTATTATTATTAATACCACAAAAAAATTGTGAACGATATAAAATAATAATCATGAGGATTGTGCACTATTATTGTTAAGTTTTCTATGAACAGATTTAGCTGTAATAATTTTAAAAAGTTACGAAAAATTCACCGATAATAATCATGATGATTGTGCACTATCATCGTAGTCTAACGAACTGATTTTGCTTTAATTATATTCTGTATATATATAATCACAAATGTATCTGCCATAAATCCCACAAATAAGTATTTTTTCTTTCATATGGCATCACTTCCATTGCACACATATATAAAATGGTGACTTCAGTTTGATGTTGTACCGGACTCTGTCTTTCCTTCTTAGTTTGTCAGAGAATAAAGCCAAGTTTCCCTATTGCTTTCGTCTTTTGAAATGTATCAGAGAAACTTTTGTAGAGAAACACTGATTGTTTTAGAGGTTTCTAATGTGCTGTCGTAAGAAAACACATTTTTTGCGCTTACATTGCAAACACTGGCTGATCCCTACGAAATATATCAAAATAATGTGGGTATGTACTACGGTAAAGTACACCTCAAATAGGTCTACAAAAAAGTTCCGAATGGTAGGTACATGTATATGTCTATCTTTTAGGATAACCCACAATAACCATTTTTATCTTTTGCTTATTAACGAGATGTAATGGCTTATTTACGAAGCGAATTAAAGCAATTCATGTACAGCATTGATCCTTATCCAATTAAGTACTATAAAAACATTGCGCATATAATATAGATGACCCGCTAGAAGGCGAGACAAGTTGTTACTTCGGCTCTGTGTTTAAAAAATACGCATAATTAAATATAAGATATTTGCGTGTCAAATATAATCAGAAATTATAATTCTCCGTTCGATACTTAAGTGGAAGTGCAGTATTTGCAAAAATAACCAGTAAAATCAGTGTTTATTGTTTATTCAATACTATAGCGGTAATCCCATTAAATTACATTTATCTGTATACATAGACTCATAGGGCAACCTTTTACTAACAACCTTGCAAATTTCCAACAAATTCTGTGCAGTGAATAAACTATAATTTTAAAAATCCTACAAAAATTGTCAGTTAAAATGACTCCAGCAAAATTGAATCATGTTTGACCTTTGGACCATAAACACTTGCCATTTCAAACAAACGTTTGATTCTATGCCTTCAAATTGAATAGAGAAATTTTGTCATCTTAATAACAAACACTGTGTCGCAGTCGACTGAACATTCATTATCGACTCAGTGTCTCTTCGGATACCGAGTTCAAATCCGAGGAGTGTGATTTTCTTTTTGTTTTTTTTTTTGGTATTGGAATAGCATATAATATTTCCTGATTTCAAATATACCGTCACAACTCAATGGGAAACCTGTCTGATGTGTCAATATTAGAATCTACGCAATGTCATCCATTAGATCGGAGCATGGAAGTAATAAGTACTACGTACAACAGGAATGAGCTGTTGTCACAAAATTGAAGCCGAACGAGAGCTCTGTAACTGTACCCTCTCTGGCAATGGTGACAATATTGAAATATGATTTAAGGACAATTATTTTATTATAAAAAAATATTTTGTGATCTGATGTCAGCAGATCATTGCTTCATATGGATTTTAATCGAAGATGCTAATGATAAACTTGCCCTTTGCGGCCCTGTACATTTCCTGGTTTTGCTTGATTTTCACACTCGCGTCACATAGGTAGGTACTTACCTACTGGTGCTTGTTGTACACGACATGCATTTGGACTGAGATAAAATTACGATAAACTACCTATTGTGGTGTATTTCATTCCGTAGGTAAGAAAAAACATTTAAGTTTACATTTAGGTGTAATTCTAAATCAGATATTGTTAAATAAAACAGTCTTGTGATGTTTCTGCCGCAAACCAAGCTTATTCCTTATATGTTTAATTGTTTCTAATTTTGCATTATGAGTTAAACTATCATTAGGATCTTTAGGAAATCTGAAATTGAAACAAAGTCATTTTAATAGAGAAACGAATAAAATATACATAGCGCTGGTTAAATGCGAAAGGGTCACAAGTCAAAATACTGGAAATTCGTTTTTATTGTAAAATTGCTATTTAAAGTAGTCATTCTTTTATATAAGAAAAAAACGTACACAGTTATCGGACTAAAAATAAGTAAAATACACAAGCGGCCATTTTGCATTTTAGCACTTTGAGATTTAACTTCCGAGCAAAACAGCCATTTTGTCAGTTACGACTTGGTTTTCGGAGCGAGAGAATAAAATAAAATTTTAGACTCAAAAGTAAGAAGACAAAGTGCCATATTTAGGGATGCGGCCGTATCGCTTATAAGGAACAGGTGAGTACACTACTATTTATTACGCAAAGATGCCATCATTTGATATGCGCCCACTTTGAACATAAAATTAACTCTCAAGTTAATTAAAACTTTGTGCAAAAAAGTGTAATTTTCAATATGTCCATATGGCATATAAAAAAAACACCAGTATGTTATAATTATTTTTGTGTTAAGTATCTTATTTGTGATGCATCTGTTTTTAATATAATATTTAAGTGAATATTGTGCAAGTTGCGTAAATCATAGGTACGTAATACTTTACGAAATACATCTGCTTATTCATTAATACTTCTGTTCTGCTTTGTTCATGTAAGCCGAATAATAAACGATTTACAAATCTGGTATTTCTTAAAATGAAAGAAAATTATTGTGATATTATATTGATAGTGCATTGATAGTTTTCAATACAAAGAATGCAAAAATATTATCAAAACTCGTAAATATTGATGAAACAGTCATCTTTGTTTGCTGGTCGTTAATAAAACGTTACGGGACTTGTTAATAGGTATTATTTCTCTATTTACATAATGGATAGCAGAGCACAAAGGATCTTGAACACGGTTTTAGATCATCAGAACGAAGATAATTAAAAAAACTATCATCTTGTCAGTGAGGAAGCCATCATACTACAAAGACAGAAGAAACTTGAAAAAGACGATGAGAAGTTTGGCATGGTGGTAGGGCATTTTGCGAATGCCCACCTGGCTAGCTACCACCCTCAAGTAGAAAACCTGTCGCCAAACACCTATCGGTGTGTTCCGGCAGCTGTCCTTGAGAGCCAGTAATTCTAGGTTAGCCTGAACAACATCTTCGACCACATCATCACTTACCATCAGGTCAGATAGTGGTCAAAGGCTAACCTAAAAGCCATTAAAAAAGTCAATATGTTCTGACGACACAAATCCTATAGCCGACAGCCAACATAACCTTCGTTTTTCGACACTCGAAAACAGCAATGAAAGTTTTGAGTCTCAAGCTGAACATAACACAATTATTAAAGAGAGCGATTCCGATAGTGGTGATACTGATACAGACAGTGAGTCTCAGAATTCTACTAGCTCAGACAGCGTGACTGACTATTCTTCTGATGATAGCGTCAAAGATCCCGATTTTCAGATTTCCTCAAGAGCACCAGCTGATGTTGATATAATGATATAATATAATGTGATTATTAAAACCTTAAAAAGTGAGATTTTGTAGATAAACTGATTCTATTTGATAGTTTCAATGTTATTCTTTTTATAAAGGGAGATAAGAATAATAAATTGAGTTTAATCAAACTTGTTTTTTTTAATTTTTTAGTTCTTAGAAGTTTTTTTGGTCATTTGAAAGAAGATTCTGTTGTTTTTTTTTTGTATTGCATGCCTTTATTAAAGTATAATTCTTAATTTCATTGAATTTAATTTCTTCAAAAATAAAAGGTATTGAAATAATTTTAATAAAACTGTGTTTTTCATATAAGTTGTGGCCTTTAATTGATAACTTGAGTTTACATTTTGATTGTTTTTTATATGCAAAGGGGCCTTATATGATATTATACGCGTCGTTGTAAAAGTTACATTTAAATTATAGATACAGGTCAATAAAGGCAAAAGTTACGCGTCTAATCATACCTAATTTATTTATTTATATTCTAACACTTCCCAAAAAAATTAAAAACACATAGTAAAAAACTTTGATTGGCTCTCCTGAAAAAAAGTGACATTTTGGAACGTGGCTCCTTCGCATTTAACCAGCGATAGTTATTTAATTTATTTGTTCTTGAATTAGAATTGGATAGTCATGCATGGTCACCGTAATTCCTCACTAACAAATTATTTTTAAAACTATTACCTGTAAAAAGATAAACCACAATCAGGATAATACTCGCTACAAATTCTCCCCATTTTTACTTAAATTCTTCAAAAATATCACGATATCAATAAACACTCCGTTATTAACGTCCGAGTCAGCAATTTTATCTGGTGTTGTCAAGTCAGGTGTCCGTATTTCATACAAATAAAAGGAAACCTATACGCCAATCGCAAAATTTTTGCGTTGGTATGGCTTTACACGTAGCAACAAATAATATTGCTTTAACATGTTGGTACAAAATTATTATATATGTTTAGAAACATTTTAGAAGTAAATGTTTTTACTTCAAATTACATCAATCGCATATTGTTTGGACAAACAACGAAAGGATTTGACGACTTAGCTCTGGCAACTCTAGGTCACTTAGAACGAGACACAGGGTTCAGTGGTAGCCTTCTCACTCGGCTTCATTTTTATTTTGCGCGCTACAAAACTCTTATTGCCTTACTATAAGGTTTTATTTTCTTTATTTTAGCTACATGATGCACATATAGAGCTCATTTCTGTTGTACGTAGTACTTATTACGTTGTAAGTAGTACTTATTACTTCCATTGATCGGAGCGACTCTTTTGAAACTCTTCAATACAAAATCAACGAGTTGGAAACCAAACGTATGTCTGCAAATAATGAAATCGATAATTTACTGTCCGAAAATCTATATTTAAAAAAGGACCGAAGTCTACTCCCAAAAACGAAGTTCGAAGTATCGTTTGACGGATCGCACCTTTTCTTACCACGAAACACTTTCGGATCCGAACTTCGATCCGTACTTCGTGAATTGACATATTGCCCGTATTTGACCCTACTCCGAAATGTTATTTGACATTTATTACTTCGTATTTAGACAGTAAGTAGATTATGGATGAATGATAATCTCATGATAGATACGCCCTACTGTTACGTCTGTCAGAGTCATCACTGCTTCAAAATATATATATTTATAATATGTATATTGGTGATGCGCTTGGTGGTGGAAGAAAAAGTTATGGAACATGAATGTACAAATACCTTTGTATACAAGAGTCGCCGTTACAATAAATAAGAAATCATTCTTGGGTTTTCAAGAATATGTTTACTTAATTTAGGAACGCGTTGCATGGTTGTTCATAAAATGCAGCGCGTGAAATAGGTACTTACGTCAAAAGAAGAAGCCGCAAAAATGGGTCGGCTACTTGAGAAAATCAAAACATTCTGACGAACGGTGTATTGAACATTATGGGCTTATCTACTAATGTAAGTCCATGGTTGCAATCTAGTTGTCATATTCGAAGTAGAATTTACGAAAGAGTTACAACCATCACTCTGAAAAATACTTTTTTACTAAGAAAACAAACTGTAGAATACATTAAATTCCACATACACATTCATGAATATTTTTTTTTTTTTTTTCTCCCTATCTCGGGAAATGGTAAATAATTCATTAATTATCGAAACATTCTTCTTCACAAATTCTTTTTGGTTATTAGTTTTTGATTTATTCATCATATCTACCATCAAAGAACCTGCCCAAAGATTTCAATATCACTCCACTATAATATTTGTCTATGAATCCGAAACGAAGATCGTCCGTACAAGTCGCATCCGAAGTTATTTGGTAGTAGGATACAAGTTCGATGTTCGTCGTTACTTCGATCCGAAACGAAGCTTCGGTCTTCGCTTTTGGGAGTAGACCTCCTGGACAAAAAAGACAAGCTCATTGATATTTACAAAAAATTTAATTCGACGAAATACACAGTTCACCCATGATAGGACATAAAAGGAAGAGACAAAGAATAGCGTTAGGATTAGAAGAAGCACCCACTTCAGTCAGAATACAGGCATCACCGGCAAAGCGGCAAGTACTTCAACCTCAATCGGATGCTTTAATATTAAATTTAAATAAAAAAAATAAACAACTTTCTAAATGGTTAGAGGCAGAGAAACGAAAGAATATAGAAATGACAAAAAGCTTACCAACCAACATACATACCACTTACACAACTAACAAAAATAAAAAAATATGTACTCGACTAGTTTTTTATAACACAAAAGCTATTGTTTCAAGAAAAATTTACAAAAACATTAAAATAACAAAGAAGTTGCAAAGAAAATGTACAAAAATTATGAAAGCAAATTGTAAGCTAAGACATGAAATAAATGACTTAGAAAGGAAAATAGACTTAACGATATATATAAATAAGACTTTAACGACCTTACACGTACGGTGGCACCCATGGCCAATAACGAAGGCATTCATATAAGCGCCCAATCAACCTTACCAATTGATGGTAATGAAGAGTGCCGAGAACCTCACTTAGGTAGTAATACAAAGAACATGGGACATTATACTAGAAAAATGGTTATTTTTCTGATAGCGTGGGTAAGGGACTGGCCTCTAAAATACTCGATCAGATAGATGAAACATACGATATTATGAATAGTTGTAAACCAGACGCTGGATTCGAGGATATATTGACAACATTTGAGAATGATACTAAATGCCTGTAAAATAATGACACGGTCCTTTAATAATAACAAAATTCGATAAAAACTTATATAATGACAAAAAAATATTACTTTAGAATTCTAAATAACATTATGGCATCATCCAGCAGAAAAACCAATATTATAATTACTGGTTTACTTTATGATGGCAGTAACACGGAGATATACAATATTAATCGGCAGATAGCGGATATGGCAAATTTCTACAATAATGTTAAATACTTGGACCCTTATACAACAAAATATAATAATTTACATAAAATGAAACATTTTCCAACAGAAATGATAATAGCAACGATTAATAGAAAATTTCAAGGGTCGTCTTATCTAAAATTCATCAAATTACAAGAGCAGACTGGAATGATATCACAAGAACCAAATTTTTCAAAACCTCTACACATGATACAAAAAAGGTGATATTACACGCCAACGTTCAGAGCATACACAATAAGTACGTAATCTTTGAAAGTTTTTTGAGTAATCAATACTGTGACATTTTATGCTTGACAGAAACATGGGGCAAGGAATATATCAAGTACGGGGCATGACTTTAGAAAATCTTGAATTAGCAACGTGTTTTAATAGGTAATTTTTTGACCATGGCGATACAGCTATATTTGTCAGATATGATGTAAAATATAAAGTAAGAAATGACTTGAACAAACTGTCTTTCAAAATGAACTGTGAGCTGTCAGCTATTGAATTATAATCATCGAAAATAGTTATTGTTGCAATGTATAGACCTGATAAAGATCTTGATTGGTTCTTTGGTATTATTTCTAAAGTTTTACATGTTATAACAAGTGAAGGCAAACGTATTTAATAGCTGGTGACTTCAATTTAAATATTCAAAAAATGAATAAGAATATAAAAAAAATTAATAGTATTTAATTAACAAATTTCAATGTAAATTGATATTAAACCAACCAACAAGAATCCAGGGAAATAGTTCTACATGTTTAGATAATTTTATAGTAAATTTTACGGATAGTACAGGCACTGTATTAGATAATAAGTTATCAGATCATAATGTAATTAAATTAGTAATCTTGGTCAAACATGATGACGATACTGGATATAAAACCACTTATATGGCCAGAATTTTTTCTCCAAACAATGAAGGCTATTTAACTATTTGTAAAACAACAATTATACTAAACTGAAAGTAGAACTGATTAACTGTGCAGATTCCAATAAAAAAATGAAGATTCTATAAGACGCAATACTGTATTATTATAATATTGCTTTTCCAAAAATACATAAACAAAGACGTACAAGAAATAAAAAATGGACAACAAGAAGTATTGAGGTATCAAAGAACAACTTGATAAAAATGGGATGTTTACAAAATGTTGACCCAAGTGACAACCGTAAAAATAAAATTAAGAAGTATAAAAAAGTTTCGACAAAAGTAACGAATGCAGCAAGGAAAAATCAGTACCACTACAGAATAGCTACGTCAAAAAATAAAATAAAAGAAGCTTGGTCTATTATAAACGAACAAGTGAATCGAAGTAAAAAACAAAATTCAAAGTATATTACAGCAATAAAATAATAATAGTGGTAATAGTGGTGTAAAGTTTAACGATTCTGTAGCCATAGCAGATTTATTTAACATTTTTTTCTGTAATATTGCACAAAATTTAACCAAAAATATAGAAATCGATAAAAATAATTATTTTACATATTTAGAA
This sequence comes from Plagodis dolabraria, assembly GCA_963854805.1. Classification (NCBI taxonomy): domain Eukaryota; kingdom Metazoa; phylum Arthropoda; class Insecta; order Lepidoptera; family Geometridae; genus Plagodis; species Plagodis dolabraria. The sequence goes on from OY978446.1 coordinate 33,308,270, forward strand.
AAGGTTAATAGACCTCACAATAAGATAATTTTTGACCCAGTTGATTATAAGGAATTGTAAAAGACGACTGTAAATAACATGAAACAGACTTATACTTTGGACATCTATGACATGCACATTTTTGTGCTCATGTCATGGATGAGAAATTTAATATAACATAATGACTGCATAATAGACCTTCTGCAAATTATTGATTATTTGGAATACAATAAGTTATTTGATATGGCTCAATACGGATTTAGAAAAGGTCGTTCTACAGAAATGGCCATAAGAAAGGTGATCTACTTTATTCTCGATTCCCTGGGTAGATCGCATAAGTGTGCTAGTATTTTCTGCGATCTGTCCAAAGCATTTGATTTTTTACGACATGATATTCAGATCTATGCTTCAATATTATGGTTTTCATGGAGTCGAACTAAACTTGATGCAGGCTTATTTAAAAATCGTGGTCAAATAGTTACTGTAAATAAAGTAAATTTAGAACTAAGGATGTTGAACATTGGAGTATCTCAGGGCTCTATATTAGGACCAGTATTATTTCTCATATATATCAATGATTTAACTAAGTTCATGCCGGACTGGGCAAATATTAGCTTATTTGCCGATGATATATGTAGGCATAAGAGAGATAAACACAAAAAAGCTACAAATTAAAGTTTCGAACACTATAAATACACTCAGTGAATGGTTTGACGCGAATGGTATAATTATTAATGCTAACAAAATCATAGTTATGAAGTATCAAACAAGACTGGGCTAATATAAAGAGGTAAATATAAGAGAAAATAAATTCTTAGGTTACACAATGGATCACACTTTAAGTCACTTAGCACACACAGAGAGAATTTGTAAAAAGATATCCAGTGGAAACTATGCATTATTTAAACCGAAATCGCTGTTAAATAAGCAAGCGATGCTAACAATTTATTATGCATACATACATTCTTGCATAAGATATGCTATTTATATTTGGGGAAATGGTGCTCTAGTTCAAAAAGTCCTGAAATGTCAAAAACCAGCCATTAGGACAATGAATGGCTTTAAAAGAAGATGCTCAGCAAAAAAATATTTTAAGAAGTGGTATCACTCTATATTTTTAATAGCTTGCTGGAAATACACGAGCAGAAAGAAGACTTTCCAAAAAATAGTGACATGCATTCATATTATCTCCGGAATAAAAACAAGTTGTTTCTACCAAAAGCAAGATTAGCAAAAACTAAAAAACAAGGCATTTATTTAAAAATAAAAATGTATAATAAATTGCCTAAGAGTATAATAAATCTAGATTATATTAGTTTTAAACAAACCCTCAAATTATTTTTCGAATATAATCCATTCTATAATATTTATGAATTTTTGAATATGAAATTAATAAAACCTTCATTTATGTACGACTGATATACCAATTTATAATTATTCAATAAATATTGCTTCGAATGTGACGGCAAACCTTTTAATTTATTTTGTTTATAACATAATTTGCATATATTTTATATAATTTTGAATATTTTTTATATTTTCCACAAATTTTGTTGTTTTATTATTATTTATTATAGATGTAAGATATTTAAATAATTATATAAAAATGTTACATGTATACTGACTTGCCTAGAAAAGCATTCTTAGTTGTTATGGTCAATAAATCATTCTGATTCTGATAGATCAGTATGGCCCTTTATAGCATTCGATTTGAACTTTGAGTGTTTTTCACAAAGCCAATGTCGCTCTTTCAAGAGTAACCTCTAAAAGAAAGCACTGACTGTTTGATTAGTCTAATGACTAAAAGCTGTGAACGCTGTTAAGACATTCTGTAGTATATTTGGTATAAGCGTTGCACCCTTGAGAAGCCAGGGCGGGTCGTGCTAGAAAATAAAAAATGTCAAGTCTTGACAAAAAAAAAACAAAAAAAAACAAAAAACAAAAAAAAAAGCTACTCGGACAGAAATTTATTAATACCTATATCTTGATACCAAGTTTGTACAATTATCTTCACAATAGATGTATATCGCTGGAAGTTCATACTGACTTCAAAAGTTCACTGACATTATATTACAAACATACAAATTTTACGAGGAAAATTTTTTTTAGTCATGTGCGGGATTGTTACATTGTTACCAACTTATCACTTTCGGTGCTAGATTAAGCAGTATTTTCATAAGTCTAGCACTCAAATCTAACATAATTTAGCACCTAGCACTAAGTAGCAAATATGTCACCGTCAAAACAACGCGGGGAGTAACAAAACGCATTATTGTTGTTATACTTTTGTAAGGTATTTCCCGGCACGAATAAAGAAAAAGACAAGTTAGCAGGGATAAGTTTGTCTAACAAGGTAAAAAAGTAGAAAAGTACGCATTTATCTTGAAAACATCGTCTGAAAGTGAACAGCGCTGCGTTCCGAGGGTCAGAGTGCGTTGCTTGGTTGCCTGTAAGTTAAGGCAACCAAGGTTCGAAGGTTCCGAACGACCGGTTGTTTTATAACCTCAAATATCGTTTTTGGCGGGGAATTTTGCAAAATTTATTGACTTTTTATGATGTTTGACAAGCAATAACTACCGCTATCTGCAAAATATAAAGGAGTGCCTATAATTCTCTCTTGATGAGATATATCAAGGAATATCAAGGTCATGTCAGTTAAAGATTCGAGATTTTAACGACCTCATTTGATAGTTAAAAAGTTGCGCTCTACCCGAAGGTTGTGAACGACATTAGAGTGAAAAGTTGAACTCCGAGTGCACTCCGAGTGCGCTCTTACCGAGGTTCAGAACACGCTCCAGCCGTCCATTTCAAAAGTGACAGTAAGGGACAGTGTGACCAGATTTAGCAGAATTCTGCGATTTTAGCATAATTTGATCTCCAATTTAGGATCTAGCAGATTGTGTCGCAGATCTCAAAATATAGCAGATTTTCGCAGAATTTTATAAAATATACGCAGAAATTTAGCAAGATAGAGAAGAATTAGCAATTTAGGTAGTGGTGCTAGAAATATTTAAAAATTTTACAATGCATAAATAATGTACGAAAGATTTCTTCTTACTGTTCTGGCAGTTTTCCTTTATATACAGTTTAGGCAAATTCTCAGAATTTTTGATCGCACTTTGCATTGAACTAAAATCTTGTCGACCACTTAATGACCTATTTGAGAAAGTGCTATTTCTTGACCCACAAAACGTTCTGTACAAAGATTTTATAAGTTTGGTCATAACTGGTTCTCATTTTCTAAATCTGGTATTCAAATCTAACATATTACAAGCAATTTACTACGAAAATATTGACCTTAAATTCGATAAAGTAGTGGCAGATCTTGTCGAATCGGGAGAAGTTCTGCTGACCTCACACTAATGAACACTAAATTATAACTTACTTGCGAGACAAATTTAAAAAATCAACACGTTGCTGTAATTCTACATGTAGATGCAAGAAAATAACAGGGTGGATGCATTTTAAATTAGCATAATGTCCAATTTAAATCGTCACACTAGTATGGGAGAAATAAATACAACAGAAGAGAACGATGATAGTGAGAGTGACTTGATATAGTTTAAAAAAAAACTACTTTACATCCAATAAGATTCTTCTATTTTGTCAGAGTTTACATAGAGAAGTAGATGGCTTTTAAACGCTGCTTGGCGTTTTTCTGCCATCGTCAGAGTGTGGCCAATGTACGGTTTATATAAAGAATGCGCGGTTAATTATTAAATAAATAATTAGGGTTAGTTAAAAAAGCAAAATAAAGGATTTCTAATCCTATTTAGTATTTAAAAACTAATAATAACATCTATAAATGAATATTATTGGACTTAATAATATTACATAAAATATATATCAACGGTGTAAAGACATATGAATGAAGACATTTGAAGCAGGTCTAGGGATATCGGGACTTAAAACATCATACAGAGAATAAGATAACTTAGGACAGCAAAAGAAAATATGATCTAAGATTCCATCTTCAAGGCCACATTCACAAGTTGTACTATTTCAATGCCAATGATACTATAATATTTAGATGATCTATAGCACCTACCTGTGTTATCGAGTTGGCAACATGGCAACCCTGGAAAAGTGTCATTGTTTTGTTTTGACTTTTCAGCACCTTACATCAGATTCATCGTAAAATTTACTGTAAAACTGTTTTCATTTAATATCTTCGAACGTACAGTAAAAGATTTGCAATGATTAGAAATACCCTGCCATTCGTAGTTCCCAGATCAAATAAGGTAGGCTATACAGGTACAAATGTTAGGTATAACTTGTAAACTAAAGCACAATCATTAAAAGGTTTGAAAACAAATTGAAAATGTACCTTACGCCACTGATAACCAAGGTCATTATTATAGGCTGCAATGATAAAAACTATACCTCAGCAATAAGACGTGATATAAGCCTTGTTTTGACTCTTAGTTACAGCGATGTAAACACACAAACAAACTTGACGCAATACGAGAAAAGTTTAAAGAAGGGCCTGGCTTGTCAGATTTCGTGTCTGAAGACCGCCCTAAGACTTGGGACGACTATGAAGGGAAACTCAAACGAGAAAAGGGGGAAGCTGATCGCCTTAGGCTGCCACCATGGTTGAAGACTACGATTCCTACAGGTAATATTATCCTTAATCTAACCGAATCACAGCTCTGAAAATATATTTTTTTTAATTCAAAGTCACTGTGTGGCCATGGAGACCTGTTATTTAACCAGCCCAATTGCTTACACTATCGAAAAAAATGGTTGTTATATAGGAAGATTATATTATTTATCCTTGTAATACAATACATAACTTCCATTAGAAAGACAAGGATTTTTGACAATTCATTGCACGTAAGGTGTTCGCCAAATTCAGTGACATGCGAGCCAGGCAATTAAGAGTGAACCTAACAATAACTGCAAACAATGCATGCGCAGGTTTTGGTGGCATATTTTAATGTTCATTTCATGATTTGAAAAACTTCCTGTTGTTCTATAGAAATCAAATTAATAAACCTTCTATGAAATCTTAAGAGCCATTTCACAAAATCACGCTACTGAAGTTTAGGTAAATGCACTGGCATTGCTTGCACAAGCGGATGAAATGACGACGGAATAGCATGACTGTGAGTAACATATTTTGATACTTGCACTCATAAAGAAATATAAGTTTTGATTTTAAAAATTATGTGATTGGAATGAGTAAATAATCAATTTACTGTCGATTATTTACTAGTTTTATGGGACACAAGTAGGCATGCACGTTAAAAAGTCTACCTACATTGTGCATCCTATATTTAAATTTTATCCTTGTTGAATGTTGAACAAAAAATATAAATATTTGAATCATAAATTCCAAAAATAAATTTAAATAATTTAAAAATTGAGGGGCATGAAATTATATAAATATTTGACGTTACGGCATTGATCTTGTTTTTCTAGGGTCTATGATTTCTGGGATTAGGCAATCATTGTAAAATCATACCAATTTTGGAAGCATTTATACTTGCCAAAAACATCATCTTTATATTTTATCCTTACTTCTTTAAGAGGAAAATCAGGTCCAGTCCACACAGCAAATAAACATGTATTTTTTTCTAGAAATATGCAACTGGATAGTACTAGGCATGATTTTGGTTCATTTCTACTTGATATTTATCCAATTTGAAACATTCAAGTTTCTTTTCTCATATGGCAATATCAGGATCTATTCCGAAAACGGAGCTAAGGCATTTTATTTTGACTAAACCTTCATTGCACAATCCGTCAGCGTCGCTCCTAAAAAACAGTATTCCATTTCAATGAAAAGTCCATACTTTTCCATGACCGTGTTTTCTTGTACGCTGAGGTGAAAGCCTTTGGTTCATTGTCTCTGCCGTGTTTGACTGAGGCAATGTTATCCAATTTGTATGTACAGTATAATCTCACTAATCCTGCACTTTTAAAAAACAGGGAGTGCCGGATTATTGGAATGTTCGGATCACTGGATTATAGAGAAAAAAACATAATAAATAAAATAAAACTAAATCGTTTTTACATTTATCCAGCCATCCATCATTGGCCCAAAAATCTTGTTTGGTAATTTTTTATAAAATTTGATTGCTATTGCTTTCAGAATTTCTCCATATAGGGGAGTAGGTTTATATTAATTTAGATAGGAGTGTGTTTATAAAGCTGTTGCATGAACCACATGTAAAGAGCGTTTTCCATCTTTGGACAATCACCAACGCTTAATGTTTTACGCTTTCCTGGCCCAGATTCTATCGTCTTCCCGTGGTCTACTATGCTTTTTTTCATAAGATTGTGTATAGCAGCACGCCCAATACCACATGTTTTCTCCACTATCTTACTTCTTTAAAATATCCATTTTATCTTTCAAGTCTAGTATCTTTTAGTTTATTTGACATATTTAACTACACACTATTCTTACTTTAAGAAACAGATAAACTATATTACAAAATTACAAATTTATGAGGGAAAAAATTATAGTCATGTGCGAGATTCGAACCCATGTCCATCCACCCCTTCAAATCCCGCACATGACTATAATTTTTTCTCTAGTAAATTTGTAATTTTGTAATGTAATTCGCTTAGCAGGCGTTATTGCAAACTTGACAATATTTAAAAAAAAAAGGTAAACTATTTACAACGAAGAGACAAAGACTGTATAGTGACAGCCTTTAAAACAGATAAATGGTCAGCTAAAGAATGCTATCAATAAATAATATTGTTCAATGATAGTTAAAAGATAAGACTAAAAGTTCACAACAAAAATAAACTAGGTTTCTCATTGAAGAGAAAAAATATCTAGTTAATTCAGAGCACTAATAGGCAGTATTTAAAAAAATAATCAAAAAGATAATAAATGACGCACGTGCACGTGATAAGTTTTGAGGTGAGAGTGCCAGACGACAGACTTCGCGGCACTGGAGCGCATAGGCGTATAAGGCGAGGGAGGCGCGGGCGGAGGGTGCCGGATTATTGCTCAATTGATACTCTGCCCCGTGGGATGCCAGGTAAGAATTTCACCACCCCATGTCATCCCGTGGGTGTCGTAAGAAGCGACTAAGGGAAAAATACTGGAAGATGGGCAGCAGCGCCTTCAAAAGAACTGCTAACTTTCACTGCGATCCCCAATACGCCTGCCAAGCGTGGGGATTATGGCAAATACCCCCTTAAGGGGAGGCTGTGTTCAGCAGTGGATGATCCGACAGTTACAGTACAGATACTCTCAATTTCATGGCGTCTAGAAGCTTGTTCTTTTAAATTTTCTAAAAATAGCTGTTGTTTCGTTTTTTAACACAATGGTAAAAAGGATCCTTTTGTCCCATTGCTAAAACTAATATAATAATACAAAAGATGTAGTTACTTAAACAAAAATACTGATATTATGGACAACAGAAAACTCTAGCTTGTTATTTTAAAAAAAATACTGATATGATCAAAACTCTGTGGTCGCACTATAAACTTGCATCTAAGCGTCTCGCGTACGGAACGTCGGAGCTCGGCAAAACGAACACAGGTCCTACCTCGATGGGCGCTCGCGCCGTACTGATCGCCTCGCGCTTGTACATGTAGCGTACACCTATACTAAATACGTATTAATACATTTCATTGTTTTTGTTAGTGATTTATATTATCTAGATATAAATTAATTAGTTTTAGTGTAAATTATAAAAAGCAAAATTGTTTAAAATAACAGCGCGCGCGCGGACTCACGACCGCAGATTATAGCATAGTAATCGTAGCTTCTGCGTAGATAACGGTAAATCAGGCTTTGGCCGTCTTTCATTTCTTAGCACCTTAGCAGTGAGAATACGACATTGACGCCGTGAGGCCGCGCTCTTCGCCTGCCAAAAATTTGCAATAAATTACGCGAGTTAAGTTCTACGAAGTTGTTTTTATTTATAAAGCAAGTGGGGCCCTTCCACAATCGGCCCAAATACTGGTAACCAACCGACGATCGATTGTTGTGCACATAAAATTAGCGATGGAAGATAGAACAAACGTAGCGGCAATAGGCGTGAAGGTACCACCATTTTGGCCGCATAAGCCAAGTTTATGGTTTGTGAATTTAGAAGCACAGTTCGCATTAGCGAATATAACGGCGGACAGCACCAAATACGCTCATTTAATAAGCTGTTTAGACGCCAAATATGCTTCGGAGGTAGAGGATATCATTATTAATCCACCAACGAATGGCAAGTATGACAAACTTAAATCAGAAATCATACGGCGTTTGTCGAGCTCACAAGAACAAAGAATTCGGCAACTATTGTCTCAAGAGGAGGTTGGCGATAGAAAACCTACACAATTCCTACGTCATCTTCGGAGCTTAGCCGGCACGGATATTAAGGATGATTTTTTGCAATCTCTCTGGGGAAATAGATTGCCGCCGTATATACAAGCTATCATAGCGACTCAAGATAAGTTGGATTTAGACGAAGTAGCACGCCTAGCGGACAAGGTTAGTGAAGTGATGCCACCGCAGCCGCAGTCATTTGTGGCATCTACCAATGCCAGTTCAGCATCAACCAGTACAGCTGCTGTTGTTGATATTTCTGACATAAGCAAACAAATCGCTGAGCTTACTAAACAAGTAGCCGCACTACAAGCCTCTCAAAACCGATCACGATCAAGATCGCGCGGTCGCGGGAATTATTATCAACATCGCCAAAGGAGCCGCCCCGCGAATGGTTACTGTTGGTATCACACTACATTCCAGCAGAAGGCGCAGAAGTGTCGTTCGCCTTGTAAGTTCCAGCGTCAAGCGGGAAACGAGAAGAGCAGTCATTGATGGCGGCGAGTGACTGCCACTCTGCGAGCCGCTTGTTCGTGTCGGACAGGACTACACGTGTTGAGTATTTAATAGATACGGGTTCAGATGTATGTGTTTATCCAGTGAAATTTTTACGTGGTAAATATAAACGTCAAAAATATGTGCTTCATGCTGCGAACGCTACGCAAATAGCGACGTTCGGACTAAAATCTATTACCTTAAATTTCGGTCTTCGACGCGCTTACGTATGGCGATTTATAATAGCTGACGTCACCAAGCCTATCATTGGAGTGGACTTTCTCTATCATTACTCTTTGCTCGTAGATGTAAGAAACAAGTGCTTAGTAGATAAAACTACTTCTCTTAACGTACCTGCTTTACCTGTTTCTAATGCCTTGTCTGTGTGCCCTGTTGAGACTATTTCAGGTAGCTCGCGTTATCATCAGCTTCTCTCGCAGTATCCTGAACTGACTAGGCCTGTTGGTGACTCAACTGAACGTGAAGTCAAACACCAAACGCGCCACTACATACGCACAACACCTGGACCACCCGTCTTTTCGCGACCTAGGCGTTTGGATCCAGAGCGTCTTAAACTGGCTAAGCAGGAGTTTGAAGAAATGGTGCGTGCAGGTATTATACGTCCTTCAGATAGCCCATGGAGCTCTCCCCTCCATATGGTCCCTAAGAAGATCAGTGGATGGAGACCCTGTGGGGATTATCGAGCGCTAAATTCCCGTACAAGCCCCGATCGCTATCCGATACGGAACATAGCTGACTTTTCTCACAATTTAAATGGATGTAAAGTATTTTCAACCCTTGACCTGGTACGTGCTTATAATTTCGTGCCAATTAATCCTGAAGATATACCCAAAAGCGCAATTACTACGCCATTTCGAATGTATGAGCATATTTTTATGAGTTTCGGTTTACGCAATGCAGTTCAAACATTCCAAAGATTTATGGATGAGATCCTCAGGGGCTTGGACTTCATTTTTTCCTATTTAGATGACATTTTAGTAGCAAGTTTAGATGATTCCCAGCATCTACAGCATCTTCAGATAGTTTTTGACCGTTTACGTGAACATGGAGTACTAATAAATACTGCTAAATGTTCATTTGGCCAGTCCAAAGTATCATTTTTAGGTGACGAAATTTGTAGCGAAGGCACGAAGCCTTTGCCGGATAAAGTCAGAGCTATACTAGATTTTTCTCAGCCTACAACAATAAAAGAGCTTCGACGCTTTCTTGGAATGCTAAATTTTTATCATAGATTTATTCCCAATACGGCTCAAGCTCAAATTCCATTGAACGCTTTGCTGTCGGGGCCAAAGGTTAAAGGCTCGACTAAAATTGAATGGTCTACTGAACTAGAAACCGCTTTTCTACTGTGTAAAGAACAGCTGGCGAATGCCACACTTTTAGCGCATCCTCAATCCAATGCGGAAATGTCATTAGTGACAGACGCGTCGGATACCGCAATAGGAGCAGTTGTCCAACAACGTGTTGGGGACGCTTGGGAACCGTTGGGTTTCTTTTCTAGAAAACTGTCTCCTAGTCAGCGCAAGTATAGTCCTTTCGATAGGGAGTTGTTGGCTATTTATGAGGCTGTGAAGTATTTCCGATTTATGCTCGAATTTACCTTTCATAATATATACTGATCATAAACCCATAATATATGCTTTTCAAAAGTCATCTGACTCATGCTCTCCCCGTCAATACCGTTATATGGACTTCATAAGTCAGTTCTCGACTGATATTCGTCACATCGCGGGTAAAACAAATGTCGTAGCAGATCCGTTATCTCGCTCTATTAATGAGCTTACTTTTATAGACTTTGATCGTCTTGCAATTTCCCAAAGTTCAGATACAGAACTCAAGGAAATAAAACAAGGTTCGTCTCTGAATTTAAAAAAGATTATACTTCCTGGCTCTTCAAAAGAAGTGTACTGTGATATATCTGGTACACATGCTCGTCCATACATAACTCCAGAATTTCGACGTTCTATTTTTGATACCATTCATGGGCTCAGTCACCCTAGTGGTAAAGTCACTATTAGGCTTGTCACTATGCGATTCGTTTGGCCCAGCGTCCGCAAGGATATTCGTGAATGGTCCCGTGGTTGTCTCGAATGCCAACGTTCTAAGATTTCTCGACATGTTCATTCGCCGATACACGCGTTTTCAACGCCGAGTCAAAGATTTTCTATGGTTCACGTGGACTTAATCGGTCATCTCCCCAGTTCACATGGTTTTCAATATTGCCTAACTGCTATAGATAGGTTTTCTCGGTGGCCAGAGGTAGTTCCAATTAATGATATCAAGGCAGAGACCGTCTGTCACGCTTTCATGACTGGTTGGATATCTAGATTTGGATGTCCAACACACATCACTTCTGACAGAGGTCGTCAGTTTATTTCCGACATTTTTGCTAGTCTGGCAAAAATGACAGGAACGCATCATATTCAGACAACCGCCTATCATCCAGCTGGAAATGGTATCATTGAACGCCTACACCGCCAACTCAAAGCTGCTATCATGGCACATTCAACACATGATTGGGTAGAGGTACTTCCCCTGGTCTTACTAGGGATACGAACTTCATGGAAAGAAGATTTAGCTGCTTCTTCTGCTGAAATAATTTATGGCGAAACGCTCCGGTTACCAGGAGATTTCTTTGAACCTTCAAAACATGACTTGTTAGACTATACTAACCTTATTCATAGACTACGAGCTCACATAAGCAATTTAAAACCTACGCCAGTTAAACGTCACGGTGAATCAAAAGTCTTTGTTCATAAAGATCTTCAGACTTCGTCTCATGTTTTTCTGAGGCAGGATGCCGTTCGCCGATCTCTTCAACCCCCGTACTCTGGACATTATAAGGTTATTGAACGGGGCGATAAATACTTTAAAATCGAGATCAATAATAAACACAACAATGTTTCCATAGATAGGTTAAAGCCCGCTCACATTTTAAATTCTAACACCGATGCCAATTTTTCTAGTGAGTCCAATACTGACACTGCACCAACATTAATCCCTTCAACTCCTACAAGTACAGAAAGAAGGACACGATCCGGTCGTGTTGTGCGTTTTCCTAATTTTTATCGACCCTAGTCAGGGTCTGAAGGGGGGGCTGATGTAGCGTACACCTATACTATATACGTATTAATACATTTCATTGTTTTTGTTAGTGATTTATATTATCTAGATATAAATTAATTAGTTTTAGTGTAAATTATAAAAAGCAAAATTGTTTAAAATAACAGCGCGCGCGCGGACTCACGACCGCAGATTATAGCATAGTAATCGTAGCTTCTGCGTAGATAACGGTAAATCAGGCTTTGGCCGTCTTTCATTTCTTAGCACCTTAGCAGTGAGAATACGACATTGACGCCGTGAGGCCGCGCGCTTCGCCCGCCAAAAACTTGCAATAAATTACGCGAGTTAAGTTCTACGAAGTTGTTTTTATTTATAAAGCAAGTGGGGCCCTACCACAATCGGCCCACATACATTTCAATTTATGCTAATTTAGAGTTACATTAAATATGTTTTCGTGTCTAACATAACAGAGTTAATATTACAATTATTTGAAATCATATTAATTGAAGAATGTACTTTCTTTTGGTATAATATCTGTATGGAATTACACTTTATTTTACGCAATAAATCGTGTTAAACTGCTGATATAATTCGTAGACATTGGCGCACGAACTTTTTTTTTTTTCTATAACGATGATTAATTATTGATATTCTGGTACATTATGTAGCAACAAGATTATATGCCTGAATTATAGTTTTTTTTTTAAGTTAATTTGATGATTTTTTATACAAGAAATGGAACTCTGAAGTTGGCTATGTGTACCATAATTCGTAAAACAAGGTGCGGGAGATTGGTCACTACAAAATAATTAAAGTTATGTATGTAAATGTAGTACATTACTCGAAATAAGAACAGATTGTTCTATTTTTATCAATTATTCAATAAATTGTAGATCTTTCCTGTGATAGTAAATTAAGCGCTTAAAATCTTAGATTACGCGCGTTAAACGTGAAATGGCTCTTAACTTGTTTATTATTTTGTCTCATAATTAAAGCTTTGGTTATTTTTGTGTTCCTCATATTATATAAACCAAGTATTCTTTTAGTAAATACTATAAAATTAAATGTACTGTTGTTTTGCTACATTAATATTAATTTTATACCGTAAATTATAACACTAGTTGTTTGAGACCCAATGAAAATTAGATTATTTAGACAAATAAAAATAAAAGACAAACAACACAAAATAGGTTTTTATCTTTGGCAAACATAGATTATAACATTTCTAAATTTGATTACAAGCATTACTATGTGCTGATAGAAAATCTGAGTGGTTTAGGCTTCCAGTGCAAAATTGGACGCCGATTTGTTTACAACAGGAATCACGTTTTATTCCTGTTGTGAACAAAAAATATAGAGCTCCTCTAATTTGTAAATAAATTATAATAAGCTGTTCATTGATAATAATAGATTGTGTAATAAAAATATAAAAAAAATAACTTAATCAAAAAATTCTATGGGAATATCAAACCTGCTCATTGAATTTCACGAGAATCAGTTGAGAAATGCAACCTGTAGAGGAGCACAACCAGTCATATGAAAGCATTTTTGTGTAAGCTGAAGCAGAGATGCTACGCTTGCACTACATGCTTGCTCGGTCAATTACGTCTGGTCAGGTATTCCAAAAGATACACCATACAGTTTTTATATAAAATCCCATGACTTTGATCATTGCTTTTGGTTTATTAGTGGTCAGTGAGATCCTGAGATCTGAGATCAACTATTTTCTGATGAGCTAAGCTTTCAAAATAGTTACTTTATACACATTGGGTCTAAAACTATTTTATTTTTTTTTATTTGATTATAGGAGAACTGAATGATGCTGATGTCCATCTACATCATTATTTGTTGACATTTTGTAATGATTTAATTAATCACTTATATCATTCAATGCATTTTTGTATTAATGAATCATCATGGCTCTTAAGCGAAAAATTCCATAACATCACAATTTTCCACACATCCCTAGGGTCAAAGTTCAGCGAGCTAAAGCAACAGCTCCGCAGTTTGAAACTAAGCACTGTCTGTGAGGAGGCGAGATGCCCAAACATCGGGGAGTGCTGGAGTGGAGGGAAGCATGGCATGTCCACAGCCACCATTATGGTCAGTTGTTACACTATTTTACATACGCCCTGTTTATCTATCATCTGATAGTTATTATTCTTAAGCATTCTAATTATTTGAGAAAAGAGAAAAGTTTATTTGTCTTAAATTTGGTTGATTAACATTTTATCGGGCTGGTATTTTGTTTCTAATGATTGATATCTCTTGACTATAAGAAGGTACATGTTCCTTTTGACCACCATCTCACCAGCAATCTTTGACCACTACACCAACAGGTATATATTGGTCAAGAGCTAGCTTACCTGTTATAAAAAACAGCCAGGTGAGAGTTGGGCTTGCAGTTTTGGTACCAACAAACTTTAACTATTTGTTGTATGTTTTTACTAAAACTATTTTTGTTCCATTCAGTTTGGGATTTTTAGTATGTATCCGGGATACACTTGAGCAGTTTATATTTTTTGTTGATATACTACAGACTTTGCAGTAATCATACCAAGTTCTATGCTAGTGAAAATAAGCACCCAAAAACCAACATGCTTTTACTCATAATGCGTAATTGCTGCAAATTGGAAGCTTTTTTTTTATTCCTGATAGTTTAGCCTTTGACCACTATCTCACCTGATGGTAAGTGATGATGTGGTGGAAGATGTTGTTTAGGCTAACCTAGAATTACTGGCTCTCATTACTGGCTCAGCAGGACTATTTACTATCTTAACTCTCTAACAAAAGGTAGCAGGTATAATACCAATAAAAGCATTCCCAAGCACGGACTAGCATCAGGCAAGCGACCACTCACAAAACCTTAGGCAAAAAACTGTCCAAGTCCGAATCTGGCCTCGCTTTATCCGTATGGCAACAATCAATAAAATATTAACTTATTAGGAACCGGCTAGGACCCGCGTTATATTTACCGGAAATCAATTACGCTGAAGCCCGTGCTTGTCGTTTTGCGCAATCGTGACTTCAAAATAGTCCGACACTGGTCGGAATATTTCGGGTAAACAAAAGCACAAGTTTTAGCCGGTTCCTAATACGTTAATATGGATAATACTCGCGATAGTATTTGATGCCAATAAAATAAAATATTGATCACAGCTTCAGATCTACATTAGTCGGCGTTTTCAGTGTTTGTTGTTTTAGCAGAGGATAGGCAAAATATATCGAAAATATAAAATTATATATATCAAATTTCTAACTAGTTTAGTTTGAAATAGACCCTGAATCTAAAATCCTCCAATTTTCCCTTTGGGTATAAGAACCCCAAAAATGGTTCTTCTTTGTGTTCTTAGAGAAAACATAGGCATTTTACGAACCGCAATTGCGTGGGTTAATGGTAGAAAGAAGATTTACAACTATAGTTCTTCCAACAAAGAGAGCTAACAACACATAAGGCTTTTAATTTGACTACATATCCACAGCTAATGGGCGACACCTGCACTCGAGGCTGCATGTTCTGTTCAGTGAAGACCTCCCGCGCGCCGCCGCCCCTCGACCCTGACGAGCCTCGCAACACAGCCCACGCCATCCATCAGTGGGGGCTGGGGTATATCGTGCTCACTTCTGTAGATAGAGACGGTAAGTTTTTAAGCTTAGAATGTTACTGGACAGTTTTAACCGACTTAAAAAAAGGAGGAGTTTCTCTTTCAACTGTTTTTTTTTGTGTGTTACCTCATAACTCTCTACAGGTATACCGATTTTGGATCGATTTTATCCCTTTTTATCCGTTATAGCATTTTTTGTTCTCGATTTTATCAAAGCTGACACTGTAAACAATTATGTCTGTGTCGTCCTGTGTGTGTGTTGTTACAGAAAATATATATTTTTTATATGGTCTCGTGTTTTTTGAGAAAACATATTGTGTGAAGAATGGTAGAAATGATGGACAGCTTATATTGATGTTTAAACTTATGTTCTCCTTTTTACTTATTGAATGGGCTAACAATATGTATGTTTGATTACAGATTTACCTGATGGTGGTTCTACACACCTTGCGGAAACTGTCAAAGAAATCAAAAAACAGTAAGCATTAAAAATTCTTAGAAAATAATGTGATGGAATATCTTAGGGATTAACTAGCGTACTATTTTACATTAGGTATTTTATTTTTATCTCAATGCGTCAGGACACTTTTTAACCCCCGTAGCAAAAATTGGTGTTATTTAACTTGTGCATATGTGTGTTTGTGTCATTTTCAAAACTTAGTATCCTCTCACAATATTTAAAGAACCTTATAACCTTGACCTGACGCTGCAGGATCACCTGCAATCTATAGGATACTTGACTCCTCACCAATTTAGAGCAGGGGTATCGTTTTTGGGCTCATCAGAATGGTGTCAATGATTAGCTTATAGATAGATTGATTGATATTGCGGTTTTTTAAAGAACATTTTAATTTATATGAAAGTCTTATTGCAATTTATGTTGTTATGTTCATACATAGTTAAGTTTGTTAAACTAGTAATGACTGTTATTATTGAATGTTAGAATATTTAAACATATTTACTGACTGAAGAACATACAAATATTACACACTAGCTTTCCAGGCGCGGGCGCGTATGTCGGTTATCGCGCAAATACATTAACCTCTTTTTGCGCAGTTGGATAAAAAATATCCTATGTTTTTTTCCCGGGTCTCAAACTATTTCCATACCAAATTTCATTCAAATCGGTCCAGTAGTTTTGGCGTCAAAGCGTAACAGACAGACAGACAGAGTTACATTCGCATTTATAATATTAGTACTGATAATTAGTTTTATCATAATACTGCGTTTCAGAAAACTTTAAATTTTGACTAACGAAAAAAAACCTAAGATATGTGATTACGGACTGACAGAGTTGCTGCGCCTAGTCGTTATATGGTGCTTCTAGTTTGACCCACGCGACCTTGCGAAGGAAAAAATAATCGTGAAAAAAATGCATGACAAATTTCATGTCAACTTTAGATTGAGGCAGGAGGTTGTGGCGTCTCACCTGATGGTAAGTGATGATGTGATCGAAGATGTTGTTCAGGCTAACCTAGAATATATTTAATTTCAGGAATAAAGACATCTTAGTGGAGTGCCTTGTGCCCGACTTCCGCGGCAACAGGGCCAGTATAGAGAGGATGGCGCTCGCCGGACTCGACGTGTTCGCACACAACATAGAGACTGTGGAGCGACTCACGCCGTTCGTCAGGGATCGCCGAGCGGGGTACGGCATTATCGAATCTAGATGATTCTTTTTTAGTTGATAGTGTTAAATTTTTCAATTTTTTGCTCATCACAGTAAAAAAAAGGTCGCATATTTTGACACACAAAATACAATTTGTAGGAAGCCTCAGTTGGTAAGCAGTGGACTGTAGGTAGGGTGCGTGGGTGAACGGAGATAGACAGCAGGTTTGGAGAATAAACTGTTTAATCTGCTATAATAAAAAATTACAAGAGGTGTCGTGATGCGACTTATTTGGTAGCTAGTTGCTAACGTGAGCGGAAAAATTGAACGAACACTTTTTTAGGTGAGTTTAGAAAACAACATTATAAAACTTAAGTATTACGAATTAATTACCACAACAAAAAACTTATGTTGGGTTGCCAACACAATTTACTTAAAACTATAATTGAAGGGAAAATATAGGTGAGGAGGGGTAGAGGCAGAAGAAGAATAGCCTGGTGTGACAACATTAAATCTTGGACCGGTACTGCAGACGCCGCTGTTCTAAGCAGAGCAGCTCAGGAAAGTCATATTTAGAAATATGGTCGTCGACATCCATAGGTACAAGAAGAAGAAGAAGTAATTTTTGTTGTTGTTTTTTGACTATATATTGTCGCCAAGCACCTTACATTGTGTTCCGGCTTCTGTCCTTGAGCCAGTAGTTCAAGGTTAATCCTGTTATCGCCTTCAACCGCATAATAACTTACCATCGGGTGAGATTGTGGTCAAAGGCTTACCTCTCAGCAATAAAAAAAAAACCTAGAGAAAGATAGAGTAGTTTTTAAGTTACACTCAATCAACACTTAAGGTTTGAAGCGCTAGTAGCAAAGTTTGCATAGCCATTCTTGACCAATCAGCCAAGTTAAGCAATATTCGCTGAAGTCATGTTTTGGATCGGTGACCGCTAGTGACATTGCTACTGAGCGTGCACGTGCTTCGAAGGGAACGTTAAGGCTTCGGTTTCGGTTGTTGTCTCAGGATGGCAGTCGTTTTTATAGCATGTTGTTAGGGCATTTTGTGGATGTCCGCCTGGCTAGCTACTACCGCCAAGTAGAAAATCTGTCGCCAAGCACCTAACGGGGTCGTCCCGGCAGCTTTTTTTGAAAGCCATTAATACTAGATTAGCCTGAACACTTCCCATTCGGTTAGAAAGTGGTTAAAGGCTAACCTATCAGGAATTTAAAAAAAGCAGTCTGCTTTGAAGCAATGATGGTTCAATGGCATATTTTCGGTAATGTCGCCAAGCACCTAATGATGTATTTTTGCAGGTGTCCTTGAGAGCCAAGTATAGGTCAAGCCTGTTAACACCATCATAATTTCAGATGTGACTAAGATCTAAAGGATCACCTGTTAAAATAATACATCGAGGGTAGAAAACAGAAATAGAACTTTCTCCCGAGTGATACATAGTGCTTTATACTACAACTACGAGGAAAATAAAATGATTAGGTACCTGGTTATAAGTTTTCTCGTATTTGTCCTGAGACGTCTCAGGAAGTAAGTTCTTTATGACTGTATTTTTTATTTCTGGTGGCGCCCTCACTGTAACTTCGTTACTTTCACTATCAGATGACATTTTGGAAAATTATTTAGAATAATTAAAAGCGTATTGTTAAATTATTTAGTAAATAAAATATTTAACAAAACAAATTAATTGCCGCGCTTTTTTTCGTTCCTAGTGCAGAGAAAAAAGGATGCCAACCTCCTTCCATTGAAAATTGAGTACGATAAAAATCGCACCAATTTTTTTGTAATTATATATGTTATAAAACCTTTTTGAGATTTGACGATTGTATTATTTTGTTGGCAGCTAAAAAAACAAAAGAGCGGTAGCACGGCCGGTATGGATTTTCATACAAAATTCCTTCACTGCTACGGAGGGAAGAAATGAAATTCCATATAACTTTTCCCGCTGCACATTGATAAGGGAGAAATTACAAACTTTATAACATGCTTTTGAACGAAAAATGAGACACTTTCTGTGTGGGTGTGTTATAAAAATCTTCATTGTAACTCAGCTTGGCAGTGCATATATTGACTCCAGAGACCTATAGTATATAATTATATTGTCGCAGTTTCGAATTTCGTTTGTGGTCAAATTTTTTTTCCTCTGGTTGCAATTTTGTAAGGTTTTATATAAATATTTTCAGTTACCGACAAACGTTGGAGGTACTTCGAACTGCGAAGGAGTTGAATCCAGAACTGATCACCAAGTCCTCCATCATGCTGGGGCTCGGGGAGACAGACGAACAGATAGAGCAAACTATGAAAGGTAACTGGAAACTAAAATAAAAAGGTATAATGTATTTATTAACAATACGTTGCTAAGCTTTTTCCATTACGTCTGTACTTTTTTATTTTGTTTTTGTTACCTCAGAACCTAGAAACTGGGTGAATCGATTTGAAAGCGGATGCTTGTTGCGTGGTCCCATTTAAATTTCATCATAAACGGTGAAGCCGTTTTTGAGTTACAGTCCAATAACTGAAAAATGTTTACCTATCTTGACAAATCATTGACAATGAATGACAATCGATTCCGTAAGTAGCAACTCTTAAAAGAGTGAAACTTTTTTTTACCTAAAAATGGAACCGACTTCAGCGCTCAAAAGTGTGAAATTACTTGTCGAAGTCGGTACCATGCGCACAATATTGTGATAATAGGAAGTTATTTCACACTTTTGAGTATTGAAGTCAGCAGACAAACGGTTCCATTTTTCGGTACTTTTTTTTTTCATATTATGGGTTCATTACTATAATTCATTTCGCAGAGGGCGCTGTATGTTTGTTACCGAGCACAGATCTCGTTACAAATTGGTCTTGATTTTATTTGGCTAGCTCTGTTGATCTTAAACAACAGTATAAGTGAAGTAAGAAAAAAAATATGCTTCCATTCAAGAAAAAGGGAAATTGTTCTAATCAGAAATGTACAGGAAAAGTTTTTGCAATTTGTGACTTTTTGAGTAATCCAACGATGGTTGGTTTACTCAAAAACCCTTAGAAGTTTTTGATCAGTATTAGAAACAGGATCGATTGGCATAAAAAAAAGGTAAAATGGCCCTTTTCTTGCTAACTGTATGTTTTTTTTGAAATCTGTTAATGGGATTAAGGTCCATAAAAAATATGGATAAGAAAGACCATTTTCGAGTAGCTGCAACGGATAAGGTAATTCCTCTCACTGCCCCGCTGAAAGTTGCCACCCTGTTTAACACGCTTCTGATATATTAAATTGGTTTTTATAGATAACCATCGCAACCATACATTTATTATTATTTATTATTTGATTATGATTATACTAATATTTGAATGACCGCTGTAATATTATTGTATGATTTTAAGGTATTTTGATATTTTTATGATTTTTTGAATATACATAATATGGTTTCATAACTGAAATAAATTATTATTATTATGAATGATGAACGGGACTAGCAACCCCAGATCACCGTTCTGGTGCATTTCCACTTATGCTACGGATTGTATTATTAAAATAATAATAATAACATATCAAAAATGGCTTCATCGATTTGGTGTTCAGTATTGATAGTATACCTACCAGCCTATGTAAGTAGTCTTCTGCTATTTGGGTAGATGTCGCCAAAGTCAAAAAGACGGATGAAAAAATTCGATAGTCTAGCACCCGCACCCGTAGCATAGTTGGGAATACACCTGGACGGTATTCTATGGTATTCAAGTCCACCTGGAACTTATCTTTTTCTATCCGAAATAATTTCTATGTTTTCGCTTAGCTTCTTGGCCGACTACCATAGTGTTTACTAAAAGAGAACTCGGAAATTTGTAAACATCTTAAGAACTACTGTATGTCTTATCAAATATGGCAATGTAGTGGAACAAGCTTTAGGATTGAAGGGGAGCGTTCATGTACATCGTTCTTAGTTTTTACCAACTATCTCACCTGATGGTATACGATGTTGCTCAGAACTGGTAAACAAGGACAGATTTTCCATTTGAAGGAGGTAGATAGCCAGGCATTCGCTAAATTCCTTACGTATTACGAATATAGTAATATAAATAAAGAAGTGTAACCCTCACACATTTGCCGCTTTGATTTCGGACTCATCATGTTCACAATTTAAAAAAACACGCACAATCTTCCGAATTCAATGCGATTGGTTAATTGCTTTAGCTCTTAGAAATGATCGCATGGTCGCGTCGCGGTACTGTTGTTGCGCCGTACGGTACAGTTTAAACCACGCCCGCCAAGGTTTGCGGTCTGCTGTTTTTGAGCTTCACTTACATTTCTTTACATATTTATTCGTATAAGGATTACGAATGAAGGCCTCAACTACGACACTTAGCGTCGTAGTTCAGGCCACAAGTAGTCCGATGTAGCCCAATGACGGACTTAACACAATAACCAGTAAAGAAAACAAGAAATTAGATAAATTACACATGTGTGCGATGTCCAAAATAGGATGTTATGTTTTTAGGGTTCATGTATGTTTGTGAGTTTAACTTCTAAACGGCTTAACCGATTTTAATGTATGATCATTAGATGCGTCTTAATAACCCAAGTAACATTGGGTACATAAAAAAAATGCATACTGGCGGATTGTTTACGTAACATTGTGAGAAAAATATTTTTCTTTTTCTTCCAAATCCTTCGAGTAGGGTATCAAAATTTAAGGACTTTACAAAACAATTTCATGAATATATTATGTAACTTGCAATTTCAATTTCATGGAACGATTAAACGCTTAACGAAATTAAATAATGTGCAGTCGAGTTCTTTACTTTTGTAATTAATTTGTACTTGTTATTTATTTATAGCTGATAGGCCAACATTTGACTACTATCTCACCTGATGGTAAGTGATTTTGTTATCGAAGTTGTTGTAAGGCTGATCTAGAATTACTGGTTTTCAAGGACAGCTGCCGGAATACATCGTTAGGTCCTTGGCGACAGATTTAATTCCTGAAGGTAGCTAACCAGGCTTTCGCAAAATGCCCTACCACTATGCTATAACGACTACCATCCTTGCCATTGCAACACAACCGGAACCGATGGTTTGACGTGGCCTCCGAAGCAAGGAAGCGCTAAGTAGTAATGTTACTAGCGGTCACCAATCCAACTCATGACTGAGGCGGACGTTGCTTAATTAAGTTCACCGGTTAAAACGACTAAGCAAGCTATGCTACGAGCGCTTCAAAAACACTACCAGCCTTTGAAGCAACGATGGCCGAGCGGTTTGTAGCTATTGACTGCCGTGCCGCAGGTTCCTGGTTCGATCCCCATCGACGGCATGAGCTTCACCGCATGGTGGAAGGACATTTTTCGAATGCCCGCCTGGCTAGCTACCATCCTCAAGTAGAAAACCTGTCACTAAGCACTTAACAGTGTACTCCGGCAGCTGTCCTTGAGAGCCAGAAATATTACAGGCACATGAGACGTTTCAATGTGCTGGTCGCAGTGCAATTCGTCACATGACGAAATGCATCTGTTATAGGTAGAGTTTAATCCGGTGGGCCTCGTGCATGTTCCTTCACAATCACATAAAAAAAATACAATTGGCAGTAGTGACAAACTAGATATTAATTTTAGTAAATAATACGGGATAACTCACGTGAATCAGTCAGATAGCTCCGACTATAGTTTCAACCACATTCGGTGGTCTTTTTCAAGGAGAGCTCGGGACGCCCGCGTTCACGTCTCGCTTAGCACTGCGGGCGGCAGCTCGTAGTCCGCGTGACGTCATCGGTTGGTGCGAGTGGTGGGTTGCAGTTGGTCGTGTCGTCGACTGATGCGAATCCTCTTCGTCGCTGATGATGAAATCCCGGCTGGCATGGGGAAGGTCCCAGCAAAAAGAACTCACTACATCTCACTTTATCGTACTCCATATATCGCAAGCCAACACACACAAACAGGTATCTCAGAGCGGATTCTCACCACCACCCAGCGCACCTAGCCTCAGTACCACGGACGCTTATAAACAGAGCATTAAGAATATGCGATCCTGAATACCTAAACTATAGTCGGAGCTATCTGACTGATTCACGTGAGATATCCCGTATTATTTAATAAAATGAGTGAAAACCTTAGTTTTTATAATAGATATTAATTGGTTGTTGTTGTAACATTGCAGATCTCCGCGGCGTCGGCGTGGACTGCCTGACGCTCGGCCAGTACATGCAGCCGACGAGACGTCACCTCAAAGTGTTCGAGTACGTCACTCCCGACAAGTTCAAGCTGTGGGAGCTGCGCGGTACTGCACTCGGCTTCCTCTACACGGCCAGCGGGCCTCTCGTGCGCTCCTCCTACAGAGCTGGAGAGTTCTTCATATCGAGCTTGTTGAAGGAAAGACGGGCCAAAACTGCTTGACGACGATTTTATATAGATATTGAAAAGATGGTAGATATGTAGTAAAGTTGTTACTATAGGCTGTTCTTAGTGATTTATGATATATATTTATTTGTTCTCACTTACCTAACAAATGTTAAAGTGCCCCGTAAACGATCGAACGTATCTGATAAAGTTTACGTGTTTGTCACATTATTTGTTATTTAATGCTTGTCGTTTAGTACCATTTAAATTTCATCAAAATCGGTTCACCACAATCTCACCTGATGGTAAGTGCAGGCGGGTATTCGCAAAAATGCCCTTCCACCATGCGGTGAAGCTCAAGCCCGCGGCGGGATTCGAACCATGGACCTGCTGCGCGGCAGTCCATAGCCAAAGCCACTGAGCTATCACTGCTTCAATAATAAAACAATAGAACCGACTTCTCAAAAGTGAGAGATAGCTTGTCGGAAGTCGGTACTATGCGCACAATATTGTGATAATAGGCACTTTTGAACTATCATGGTACCGACTTAAACAATTTATTTCAAACTTTTGAGTGATGAGGTCGATTCCATTTTTTGGTTAAAAATAGTTTGTCTACAATGTACGTATTTGATTTTTTAACGGCGTGTTTGTCAAATATATTTGAAGGTGTTCGGTGAATGATAGAAAAACAATAGGATAAAGAATAAATTATGCACAAGTATGATAAAATAGATCGATTTCTTGTTGGATCGTTTACGGTCTTGTTTGATAAAAACTCGAAGTTCGACAAATGGTTTTGTCAAATATGTTGATCGCTTACAGGGCACTTAACTGTGCCGTCCAGTTCAAGCAATGGAAAATGCGTTGAGCCCAAGTCAATATTACTTCGTATGATTACAAGCACTATCGCGTGCTAAGCGAAAAGCACATTTGCAAATTATTAGAACGCAAATTTCTGTACCGAGCGGTAATCGAACCTGCGTCCCCCGGATTTGCACCTATCGGAACAAGCTCGACTGAGCCGAATCTTATTCTTTAACTTTATTATTTTAACCGCAATAGAGGACTTGACTAATAATTTGTAAATGTCAATACTTAATATAATAAATGGATTCTGGCGTTACTTTGCGGAACCCCATATTTAATTTTTTGTGCTTTTTGGTATTTTATTAAGAATTTTATTTTATATTATATGTTTTTTTGTAGTGCACTATCAAGTTTGTGGATGAGATTGAAAGCAAATATAATAAGCAATTCCTAACAAAGACAGGACGTAATAATTCGCATGTTAAAAATATATTACGAAAACATTAAATAAATATATTAGAAAAACGCAAAAAAATATAAATATAGCGAGCACAATCGTGCGCTGGAAGAGTCAAGACCTCCTGAAGATACGTTAGGAAAAGTAGTCGGAGTTGTCACTAAATATATTATTATATTTTTAAGTGTTTTCGTAAAATATTTGTTACTCTTAAATGAATTTATGGATATCCGCAAAGTAACACCTGAATCTATTAATTATCTAAAGACAGGAAAGTTTAAACTGTTTGATTTGGTGATATGTATATATTATAGTGTAGATATATTAGTGAAATATTTTACAATGGATATGCATAATATTTTAGATTTAATTGAAATCGGGTTAATTGAATCGGAATTGACTCTCTGAGTCTCCCCTGAACATTATTTGCTGTTTTCTAACATCGGATTTGGCCAACCGCCCATACACTCACTTGCTACAAACATTTTTTTTTTATAAAACATTGGAACCGACTTAAACACTCAAAAGTGAGAGATAGCTTGTCGGAAGTCGGTACTATGCGCACAATATTGTGATAATAGGCACTTTTGAACGCCCATACACTCACTTGCTTCTTTTTAGTTGATTATATCATTTATATATAAAACTAGCGTCCCGCTCCAGCTTAGCACGGGAAGCGCTCGTAGCCTAGTTTGCTTAGCCATTCTGATTCGATCAGCAAAGTTAAGCAACGTCCGCCGCGGTCATGACTTGGATGGGTGACCGCTGGTGACATTACTACTGAGCGCTTCCGTGCTTCGGAGGGCACGTTAAGCCGTCGGTCCCGGTTGTTGTCTTAGGATAGCAGTCGTTACAGCATGGTGGTAGGGCACTTTGCAAATGCCCGCCTGGCTAGCTACCACCCTCAAGTTGAAAATCTGTCGCCAAGCACCTAACGGTGTGTTCCGGCAGCTGTCCTTGAGAGCCAGTAACTCTAGGTTAGTCTGAACAACATCCTCGACCACATCATCACTTACCATCAGGTGAGATAGTGGTCAAAGGCTAACCTATCACGCATAAAAAAAATAAAAAAATTTACAAATAAAAAAAAAATATATTTTATAGTCTATGTTCATCAGGGATGTAGTTCTAATGGTGAAAGAATATTTCAAATCGGTTCAGTAGTTTTTAAGTTTATTCGTTACATACAAAAATACAAATCTTTCCTATTTATAATATAAGTTTAACCCCCTTACATTATGACACTTACAAGTAACGATACTTCGGCTAGATACCAGTAATACGTGTTTGCTAGTTTTTCTTAGTAGATATACTTAGGGGGGGAGGCCTTTGTTCAACAGTGGACGTCTTCCGGCTGATGATGAGATGTACTAGGACATTAACATTACAAGTGTTTCGAGTTATACCATTAACGAAAAATAGCTGTCAGTCTTTCTCTTTTATAAAAATAAAAGACGTCTAAGGAAAATGAGATTCATAATACTGTCCATCGACTTATTGAAGAAATCATAAATAGTAAGTGTAATTTTAGTCCACAAGAAATGGATACACACTTCCTCATATAGGCGGGTAAATTTAAATTTTATAAGCTCGAGTGCTTTTTTGGTCAAATTTTGTCTACCATATATTTTGTGAACTATGTTTTTGGCTACTCCTGCTCCATTGAGAGGAGACTCGTCGCAGCAGGACTATTAGCGAACACGTAGTATACAGGTATCATAGGATAAGTCCTCATACAAATGTATGTTGGATATCTTTATGTAAGGAAGCCCTTTGAGCATGGTACAGTAAGATGGGTCCTAATTTCAGTCGTTACCACATTAGTAATCTAATCTGTCAATGTCCAACGTGTACGCACTATATAGATAGATAATTCTTTAGGAAGAGATCGCTTTTAGCGATATGACCGCCCTTTGTTATTGTTATTTTTGTAATATCCTGTTTTTGGTGTCAATAAAGAGTTATCGTATCTTTATTGTTAGGTACACTAAGAAAATACAAATTTGATCCTTAACACTTAGTATAGTGTCACAATGGGCGGCCTTATCACTAGTAGCGATCTATATTAATGTATCTAAATCTATAGTATTTTTACTAACAGAAACACAATGCTCTTTTTATTTATAAAATGCTTTCTCCACTATTATTTTCTGACTTAGCTGCCACGTAATATAGTTTTATTTGGCCCAGGTATGTACGAGACAGGAGCGTAATATTGTTCTAACAACAGTGTTCTAGCTTTTGTCTACATATATTTTATTAATTGAATTTGTTATATACTCGTATGTAATGGCAAAACACACGGAGAAAAAGAGAGGCCTATAATCCAAATAATTTTGTATGGAAGTACACATACCCTTAGGTAATTAATTGGTTGTATAATGCTACCTCATCAATACGAAATCACTATAAATAATAAAAATATTGTAAGTCATATATACAATGCTGTTTATTGTTCCTTTTATTTGTTTGTTTAATAAATGTTGTTATATTTTAATATTGTTTTATTTCTTTTATGAGTATAAACATTGTTTGTTGAATAATTACATCCAATAAGTTTAAAAATAATGTCCACTGATCTACATTTGTCATTATTATTTGAATTTAAACTTATTAGGGTTGGTATTATTTAAACTTATTAGAGCATTTTACGAATGCTCGCCTGGCTAGCTACTACCCTCAAGCAGAAAATCTATCGCCAAGCACCTAACAGTGTGTTCTGGCAGCAGTCCTTGAGAGCCAGAAAAATTACAGGCACATGAGATTTAACAACTGTATGTATCAGTGTTGCGGGCGCAGTGTAATTCGTCACTTGTTACGAAATGCATCTGTTATAGGCGCTTAACATCAGGTGGGCCTCATGCTTGTTTCGACATAATAATATAAAAAAATCTTTTGACTTATATCTACTCCATTAATGAAAAAAAATCGACCATTTAATTGTTAAAACAAGTAAAAACAATCCTTTTATTGGTTATTGTTTTTTTTACGGCTGTATGCCTTTATTAAATAAAATACTACGAACTATATACAACACTACAGCTACTACAATAAAAGCATTTAGACAACCTATAAGCCATAGCACACTCACAGGCAGTCCCAGTTGGCAGCGTGCCCGTTATTGTTATATGCGTAATATTAAGACGAAGTGGTCTTTGAAAAATGTCAGAGGGCGTATGACGGAGAGACCTCGTTCTCGTCGAGAACTACGCAATATTTAAGTAGGTGAGCGAATTTACTATGAAGCAATCATAACTCATGATTGCTTCATAATAATTAGCATTTTTTATACCGTATATTATACATA
Source organism: Plagodis dolabraria (assembly GCA_963854805.1). Taxonomy (NCBI): domain Eukaryota; kingdom Metazoa; phylum Arthropoda; class Insecta; order Lepidoptera; family Geometridae; genus Plagodis; species Plagodis dolabraria. Next base: position 33,336,218 of record OY978446.1, read on the forward strand.
CTTTATACTATTCCTTTAATAAATTTTCGTGTGTTTTGTTAAAAAAATGGATTTGTTCATAAGTGGATGTTTAAATTACACTGCTGTTGCTATTTGTCTATTAATTTTGTTAGTGCAGTATTTGCTACTAAGTAATATAAATAAACAGTTGAGTATTCATTATTTCTTTAAAAAAATTCAAAAAGAGCAAAGCGGCTCGGGCAAAGCGGCCAACTGAGGCTTAGTCAAAATACTATACGATAGAGAATGATTCGATAGAGAATAATAAAGATTACGGGAAAGAAAATGCTGGCAATTTTATAAAATTGTTTAGTAAAGATTTTTTAATATATTTAGAGTTTTTTTAATATATTTTCAACACCCTTGCTCGTAAGGTGAGCTTTATTATATCGTAATTTTCGTATGTTGTTTGTATGTATCGCATTTGTGCAATATATTTTTTTCTCCGCTAGGGTGTTGAAAAAGTGCGTATAAAACTCGTGAGCAACTTGCTCATTATACACTCGGCCCTTACACCCACGACCGATTTGGGCGGTAAAGTGGTATTTGAAATGTTTACATTACTTACAAATCTTATATTTATTTTGTAATTTGAGTGAATTTAAATTACCCATTACAAAAAAATTAACTTTCTCCACAATAGTTTTAAATTGTATTAAATATATATCGTTTACTAGTATTTTTTTCAACTCGTTCGCTTTGAGTTGACCTCTTCTATACGTGACAGTACGGCTACAGATTACGACTATATACTTCAATAGCCCGGGCCCTCGGGGTGCCGAGCTAGAATTTCACCCCTTCACCAGAAGGTGGGTAGCAGCGCTTTCTGAGGAACTGATATCTCACATTGCGATCCCCAAGACGCCTGCCAAGCTTGGGGATTATGGCAAACCTTCCAGTTATGGGGGAGACTGTGTTCAGCAGTGGACAATCCAGCTGAAACAGTGCGACCTGTAGCAGGAATGGTCACACAAGAACAAGACACCATTCGGAGCATTATTTTCCTTCGTTCGTGTCTACCCCCAAATAGAAGTATCTGTATCAATATCACAATCTCTCATCCGGCAGACTTCCAATTTAGTATTGCATTTATCAAATGGTGTTTACCGAAGATATACAAAGGTGAGTCGTGAGGGTGGATGTGGCAACGCACGACTGAGCTGAGCCGACGCGCGCGGGAGAAAAAACAAAGACGCGTCTACTGAATACAGAAAACGTTGCTAATTTACCTCCTCACTTGTGTGGAGCTACGAATGTACGAGTAAGTTACGGAAGGGATATGGTAATGCTGCTACGTATTATTGTATATAGGTACATAAGTAATCAAATTTAATATTTTTATGTTTGCAATGACGCATGTAAATAACAAATCTACTTGAGGATTTTTTTTAAAGTTTAACTTAAACTGTCATTTAAATTTGTAATTTTGTAATGTAATCCGCACACCATGCATTATTGCAAATATAAAAATATTGGGGAGGGAAAATATAAAATTATAGGGTTGCGTCATCATTAATAAGTTTAATCATAATTGGAAAATTAGCCTTATTTGTAGAACAACGTAAGTTGAACTATAGATGTCGCTCCATCCCAGTACGATCGTTAAAGAACGATAGGAAATATTTTAGTTATGTTATGACTCATTGTCATATTAGCTCAATTGGAATAGAGCAAACCCCGACTAAAGGGGTGGATGGAGGCGGGTTCGTATCCCGCACATGACTTAAATTTTCCCTCTTGTAAATTTGGAATTTTGTAACCTTCAATATTACATATTATTATGATTTCTAAATTTTACGTAGGGTAAGGTCGAATTTTCATTTAAAAAGTGTATGAAATAAATGAATTCGAAACAGTAATAATACCGCGTCCAGAAACTCGGTTCGAACTTCGGTCGCCGTGATCGTGGCACGTTTGCTCAGGGCATTGTTTGCTCGGAGGCGAGGCTGCTGTCCATCCGTGCGTCCTCTACCTCTGAGCACAAGGACGTGGATGTACAGCTACGAAATCTTCGTAATAGCATAAAGTACGTAAGCACGAACTTATTCTTCACACATGTCGGTATCAGAATTATCCGGACGGGCAGCGCATGGTCTCAACATTGTAGAAGCGATTACCATTCACGACCATGCCTTCTCACGTCACGAGAAAAGTAACCTGCTAGGTACTGCATTTGCCCCTAACAACGAACACGTAAACTTCTGTTTAAATATCAAAAGCACCCGAACAGGTGCGTCTTCCATGAGCAAGTTACACATTACATACATCTAGGATCTCATGTTTGAAGGAGCTTACAGTTGCTAGTCGTCAATAGTGAGACTTAAGACTTACTGTCCACTGCTCCAGTTGATTTCAGTTTCTTTCTACTAACACAATCCTAAGCAACGAGTCTAGTTCCCAGGCTCATTGAGAATTCGTGCGGTAAAATTCGGCAAACAGTAGAATGTGTCGTCGAATAGTTTTTTTTTATTATTTCGAACTCCATCGGAGTGAAACATTTTTACGTCATACAATGATTTACTTTATAAGGTACTTTATTTTTAATCTGATAGGATGGCCTTTGACGACATTGTTGGTGATTAATATTTATGATGGTGATGGTAATTATGATAGAAGATGTTGTTTAGACTAACCGAACGAATTTTTGGTTGTGTTCTTTAAAGCCAGTAATTGATACTGGCTTTCCTGAACATACTCAAAAAGTCATCATAGATATACTAGGAACGTATTTCATAACAATATTTATCTTACATTTTTGTTGCTTTTGAAGCCTCAGACCAAAAAAGTGGTCTGCGTGCTGAAGTAGATAAGTATTTAAGGGATAAAACCTAAATATATTTCAATTATTGTGTATTAGCAATCAGAAAACAATTTTTAACGTTGAACACGGCGCGGCGGCATGGCAGTGCAACGCAAGGCGTGATGTTCCCACGCTCCTGATCCGATACGCGCGACCCAATACAAACACCATGTAAGCCTTTACAATGCGTATTTCATATTCATCCAGGATTATATTTTTATATCAATATGTTTACAGATGAAGCAGGCATTTTAGTTATCATATCACACTCATGCAGAAAAATATATCGCTAGAAGTTACCTTATATTATTTTTTCTGTATTTGAATGTTCGCCATTCTAGGTCCATCCTTACAGCATATTCTCATCTGATAGAGATGATTCACTTTCTATCAGGTGAGAAAGTGATCAAAGGCAAACCTATGGGAAATAAAAAATATGCTTTAAATTTAATTAAGTACCTAGCAGTCGGGAGCCTAAAACGGAGAGAGATGGCAATACGCTTGTCTCCTATTTCACAAGACCGGGACCAAAGGTTGTATGAATTGGCGTCAAAATCTGTCAACAATCTGCAAGTGTTAATTTTGGCGCCCAACAAGTAGATAGGAGGAAATACTTAGATTATAAAACCAATGATTCAAAGTACTACCCAGATATGTTATAAGTAATAATAAATAAATAAATACCTTTTACGCTCCTATACCTAGGTACATATTAAAATCAAATTATTGTAATGAAGACTAATTCTACTTTTAATATTATTATACATAATAATATATAAATAAAATATCTTTATTGCAGGCAAAAAGTACCCATTTCGTAAAAAAACCCAAATAGTATAAATTGCAATAACATATTACCAAAACAGATATAATAAATAAAATTGCAATAATTCATGTTTTTTTTTATTTTCGTTTTGGTGGACAGAGATCCAGTAGGAATAGGACAACACAAATTGTCACTTCGACACTTAAGATGCCATTAACCGATTCTCGTATTCTGTTCCAGAAGGACATAATACTATATCTTATAATGGTAAAGAAATCGGGAACCCGCGCGTCAGCGAACATGCCCGACGAGCTGCATTATCTCTTTTTTTCATAAAGATGCGAAATGCGTACCCTTACACGAGATCAATTTAGCATGAATTTAATTGTTATAATCACCCATATACCGTGAAATCTATCACAGAAATCTAAAACCTAGTCCCGCGGCCACTTGTTACTGAGGTGATCATCGCTATAGTCTGCGTGCGTCGTCGGTCCGCATGGTGACTTTGTGTATCCATAGTCTGAAGGATGTTATAGAGACCTGCTGATATCTAATTTCGAATTGCAATGCAATTGCACTCACTTGAACATGCATAGTTAAACCTAATGTAAGTAAGTAGGTAGGTACGTATGCGTACCTTAGGGATAGACCTACTTATCCCTAGGCTAGGTAAATATAAGTCTACCAACCTTCATCTGTAATCTTCCAGACGCCGCGCGTTCTTCCGGATCTTTCCATTTATTGAAGCAACTAGGATCGTATTTTAAAATATAATACCCTTTTATTTTGGAAAATTCCGCTAGTGGCTCAGGGGAGAGAAAGCTAATTTCAATTTCATTTAGTTCTGGCGCGATTCCATGCAACCGACAGAGAATATACGATACTAGACCAGGCAGATGGGAACAACCTGCGGTGTGCCTACCTTGAGTGCCTATTTATATTTGTAATAACCCTTCCAGTAACAGATACGAGGATAAAAATATAATGTGAAAATGGTTGAATAAAATAGCACAAAATTTTATATAAAAAACACTAGCCAATATTTTATCTGACGGCGCAAAAATGCAAATTAAGCAATAATTGGCACTTAATTACGCCAGAAGCGAAGATTAGTAAATATATCATTCTATTGGCTTCGAAAGCAAATGTGTGCAATGATATTTTTAAAATGCCGATAGAATACATATACAAACAAAATTTTAGGAACTCAGCACTCTATACATTGAAACAGACGTGTCTCATATTAGTAAGGTAAGAACTATTTAATTTGATTACTTACCTACACGCATTTTGATTCAGCTATCATGGATGTATCAAAAAGCTCATATCTCTTCCATCTAGTTTTTTGAAGCTCACATGCAAAACATTCTATGGTTGAAGATTAAAAATTTAAATATTTTTCGGTATTCTTGTTAGGACTATTGTACCTAGTACTGATTACAAAATGCGCGAGATTCAAATAATATTTTTACACGCAAATTTAATGAAAATGATTTATGATTTACGCTAGTACGTTTTTTCGTGAGTTTTGTTGTGAATACGTACTTTATTTTATGTCTTTCCTGACGGCTTTACAAACCGCACTAATGGTAGTTCCGTGACATATTTCTCCTTCCTATTTTGTACTGCTGGATGGTATCTCTGTTACAACTACTCTTTGTCCAGAAGTGCAGGGTACTCGAGGCACGGAACTCTCAGGGCAGTTAGGGTTCCATAGGCAGGCAGATTACACCCTGTCTGAGCCCCAATACGCAATTCCATTCGTTGCTGGAGGACTAGGAGGATTTCGCATTTTTATCGGCGGCGGCGGCTCTATGCTTTAACTATTAAAGGTACTATAAGGTAAGAGTATATCTATTACTATACTGACTGTTGGCGGCCATTGAAGAACACGTCATTTGATAGGTTAGTGCTTAAAATTATTTTATTCTATGATATATCAGTGGATTTCTTGTCTTGTATCTTTGCATACATACTAAATTATTTTAGTTGCAGAAATTGAGAATTTATTGGCGTTTAACAAGCACAGTTTTCAAAGTCAAAGTCAAAGTCAAAATCATTTATTCAATTTAGGCGTCTACGACGCTCTTATGGAGGTCAATTACAAATTTTAATATTGAAATATACTACATTGTACTGCCACGTTCAGCAAACAAAAATTATAGAGCCACTGCGAGAAGAACGGGCAAGAAACTCGGGGCCATTTACTTTTAAACTCTTGAAACGTTTTTTAAAAATGTGCTATGTGTATGTACATAGCATATTTTTATATAGTAAAATTATTACAATACTTAATTTACATTACGTAGGTGTTAGGCGCTAGCTTGGCAGAGGCGAACCAGTCCAAGCATTTTTGTCGTTTAAGTAATCACAAACTGTGTAGTAAGATTTCTTTATCAAAATATTCTTCACATGCAACTTGAATTTTCTTTCTGTGAGCGTTGTAATATGTTTGGGCAATTTATTATAAAACCGCACACAATTTCCTAAGTCTTTGCTAATCTAAAACCTGGCACCGCTATTTTATCTTTATTCCTAGTGTTATAATCGTGAGTGTCACTGTTTGATTTAAATTTGCTCAAATTTTTAGGAACATACATAATATTTTCAAATATATACAGACTTGGTAAAGTTAAAATATCAATTTCTTTAAAAATATCTCTCATGGATTCCCTAGGATCCATTTCATATAAGGCTCGAATTGCACGCTTTTGTAAGATAAAGATTGTCTCTATCTCAGCAGCAGCTCCCCACAGCAATATACCATAAGACATAATACTGTGGAAGTACGCGAAATAAACGAGCCTAGCAGTAGCTACGTCTGTTAGCTGTGTTATCTTACGAACGGCATATGCAGCAGAACTAAGTCTTCCAGATAGATCATGTATATGTGGATTCCACTGTAAAGTTGAATCCATTTTAATTCCCAGGAAGACTGTCGCATTGTCAAAAGAGAGTTTTTCTAGGCCAAGCTTAATGTTTGGTTCAACATAAGTAACATTTGGTAAAGAAAACTTTAAACATTTGGTCTTTTTTGAATTTAAGAGAAGATTATTAGCCGCGAACCACATAGAGATCATAGATAATACATTATTTACATGAATAAGTTCACTATCCCTCCTATCTACTTTAAAAATTAGGGAGGTATCATCTGCAAATAAAACTATATCGCAGAAATTTTTAACCATGCAAGGCAGATCATTTATATATGCTAGAAACAGAAAAGGTCCTAAAATTGATCCTTGCGGTACGCCTATTCTTACCAAAGACCCGGAAGAAGTATTGCCATTTATTCTAACCTTCTGTAGCCTGTCTGACAGATATGACTTTATAAGATTTTTAAAAGGTAAGGTACATCAAATTCATATTTTTTAATTTCTTGACTCCTTTGTAACCAGGTGTTATACAATATCCATCACGCAGTCTCAGTGATGGTATATTCTTCTCGAAAATCTAAGCGTTCACAATCAAGCTTGTAAAGACAATTTGTGCCTAGCTGGTTGAATAAAATTACAATGAAGCAGATGCTGATGTGATATAATTATTGAAAATTAGTTTATAATAGTGTCTCCCTTTAAATTTCCACTAATAGTATTGTGTTGCACGTGACAACTGAACATGTACCTATAATACCAATAGAGCTTTATTATTCCATGCAAAACAATCAAAATAAATATAAATTAATTGTACATCCAATTATGCAATTAGAAGCCGGGTTTATTTTTGTTGTGCATCGGTAATTTTTGCTTTCTTGCGGATGTCTACATTTCTCATTTTATCTTTTACTAGCTTTCCGGGCGCGGCTCCGCCCGCGCGTATGTCGGTTATCGCGCGAAAACATTAACCTCTTTTTGCGCAGTCGGATAAAAACTATCCTATGTTTTTTCCCGGGTCTCAAACTATCTCCATACCAAATTTCATTCAAATCGGTCCAGTAGTTTTGGCGTGAAAGCGTAACAGACAGACAGACAGACAGACAGAGTTACTTTCGCATTTATAATATTATAGTACTGAGTACTGAAGTACTGATTATTTAACTTAAGCTAACTTTTCTAATTTTTTTGTGTAGATTCGATTTCAATTCTAGTGTTGTGATCAAAAGTCCAGGTTAGGCAATCGTAGCTGAGGCTTATTAGAATTTTAGTGTCCGCAAAGTATCAGCCGTATTGTCTATTGCTGAACACAGCCTCCCCCGTTATTTTTGCCATAATCCCCATGGTTGGCACTTGGCACACGTCATGGAGATCGCAGTGTAAGATATGACTGGCGGGTTACATTTATCATCCACTCATTATCTCCACCATTATTGAAAGAAAAAAATAATTTTAGTTCCATCCATCGACTCCACGCCGCGGCCACTTTCATGATGTCTACCTGTTACGATGTCGTCACTCTACCTCCCCCACCTAGTGAGGACATACCTAGACTAGTATTAATCTTTTGAGAGTTAGTTTCAATCATGATCCAAGAAAACATACACCTAGGTATATTGTTACAACACCACTTGTATCATGATGGCAATAATTTAATTCTTCTATTGATGATTAACCTTATTTCAGATATTACTGTATCCTAATTAGGTAAGGGAGCGGGAGTTGCCATACCACCCACCCTATAGGCAACCGTCTTGGGGATCAGTGTAAGAAAGCAGACTCTCAGATAGCGCTGCTGCCCACCTTCCGGTATTTTACTCTTAGACGCCTCTTATGACTTCACTTTAAAATCTGCCTCTTATGACATCCGCGAGAAGAGTTTTGGCTGTAACATTCTAGCCCGGCACCCTACGGCGTATTCGGATATGCACTTTGGATGTTACAAGGAAATAATTCATATTAAGTAAGTATGTACTCATATTATTTATTATCAGGTCCCTACATGCCCGATGGGAAAGAGGAGGGCAAAGGTGTCTAAAAGCCTTTACATTATCAGAGTACACTGTCTACAGGGTTAACTCCGATGTTAATCGGACGTGTCAACTGGTAAGCCGCAGCGTCATATAAGAGTTGACTAGGAATGCGTCTCATTCATCAGAACTGACTCTAGTTAGCGTAGTTAAACAAATTGGTACCTACTTACAAAAACTTTTTACAACAAATACCTAGACGATTTGTTCACTACTTAGCGTAATGATTCCTAAATCTGCATGTTTTGCATGTAGGGCATTTTGCCAATTCTCAGTTGTCTAGCTACCACACTCATGTAAAAATATGTCACCAAGCACCTAACGGTGTTTTCCGGCAGCTGTGTTGTTGAGTTGTTAATCTTGAGAGCAGTAATTTGAAGTTAGTCTGAACAAAATGTTCGATATCATTTACCAGCAGGTGAGGTGGTCCAAGGATGCCTATATACCTAAGTATAAATATGGTAAGCTATATAAAAAAAAAACAAGTTTGACTTCATGTAGGAGCCGTTCACGATATAAACTCCAGATCCAAATCGTTCTTTTAATAGTTTTATTGATGATCGTTCGCTATCACTTCATTTACCATGTCATCTACTACTTAGTTACCTTGCAGCAAGAAGACCGTTTGCGTTTTAGAGTGCACCCGTATCAACCTGTGCCGTAAGAGTAGTTTCCGTCAGAGTACGCGGATCGTGTCAACGCAGCTTTATTTCGCCACATAATTGTTGGCCTCATGTAGCGGGCGAGGCTTTTGACAATCAGGGGGACAGTTCCAGAACCCCAACGCTTGCTCTAAATTTCTTCATCAGAAAAATGTTAACTATACGTCCCGGGGATTAAATCCAAGACCTCAAGTTCCCACAGCCACGTTTCGCCACTCTCCCAAAGAGGTAGACAAGTCAATGAAGAAAGCAAATATGATAATTCGTAAAATTACGCAGTAAATAAAACTATAATATTTTAAAATACTTATTATATTTCATTGCAAATACGGGTTAATACAAGTTGGTATGTAAGGTTAAGTTTCACATTTATAATAGGTATCTACCAATCACATAAAAATCATACTTATGTATCTACTTATATTTTTGAAGAAGGAAAACTTTGTATCATCTGATAAAATCATGACACACTATTGTGTCATGATTTTATCAGATGTATTTAAAACGTCTATGCCATACATATTGGATTTGGAAAATAGTTATCGAAAAATTGCAACTCAATAAGTTTCTTTTGACTAAAAAACTTAACTATAATCTTCTTGTTGAAATCATTTAAATAATGAAAATTGTCATTATAGAGATGTAGGGGTATGAAAATCTCAATACCTTCGCACGTATCAATCATGCTCATGATCATATAGGTAAGCATTCTGTATTTACCTCTGTTAAAGTTCCGAATGAACTGGCCCACACCTTTGTCATACAAAACAACTATAGAATCAAAATACTGCTTAGCCAATATTCGAGCTTCATGGGCCACGTATTTTCCGAACACATCTCCGACTATTTTGCTTCCTTCATCTCGCCTTCTGTCTGCGTATAATACTTCAGGCATTTGCTTCTTGGTTTGGCGAATAGCTTTGTAATATAACATAGTTAGATGCAAAGGGATATAAATTTCAAAGTGTTTTTCGATTGGTACGATAGTTTTCATCCAAGCAACAAATTTTTCCATCACTGGCAAGCAACACACGTAATCTTCGTCCAAGAATACTAGGTGGTATTTAAAGGAACTTATAATAGCATCTATATATTTGAAGAACATTTCTTTATCTTCACCGGATTCCCATAATGTTTGCAAACGATCGAGGTACATTTGACCGACTCTTTCAAATCTTCTATTTTGTGTTTCTGTACTTTTGCAGAGTAAGAGGTATTTGCCAAGTACGGTTGAGTATAAATATGCTTTTTTCCCGTTTTCGTACATAAAATACTTTTTCCCATGAATAAATCGATTTTTCACAAAATCTTGCAAGACTGCTTCAATAAATGTTTCCTCAATCTTTGGAAGGACAAGCATTATATGACACAAAACACTCAAAGAAAGATTGAAATCAATTTCAATGGTCACTTTAAATACTTCTGTAGCATATTCAGGGCGAATACTTTGAGGAATTGATCCTACATTCCTGATATTTCGTAGGAGGTGGATACTTTTCTTAATTGACTCTTTAATTTTGGCAATAAGTGGTTGTATTGTTTTCCAAATTTGAAGATCTGACTGCTCCCCGTTTCTTCGAAAATATGATAATGCACATTTCAATGCAATAGTTGGTCTAATTTTTGCAACATCTTCAAACACTTTATTTTCGTAGCTTGTCCTCCGAGCTAAAATAATCGCCAATCTTGCTGTTCGTTTCCAACATAATAATGGTTTGATGAGAGGCCCAATTTCATTTTTATTGCACTTGAGTACTTTATTAGCAACAAATTTAGCACCGAACTTACGCCATTCGGTCGTGTCACCATCAAGGACCGGTCTTGCAAGATGTGCGTTTGCTCTTACTCTTGCAGAAAATCGTTTAGCTATATCATCCTTAGTATCTAGCTCGAATATGTAAGATTTTAATTCCACACCTGACAGATAAGCTAGCGGTCGTGCCCATTCATTTTTAATCTCGGCTTTCTTGATTGCACTCAGGAAACAATTAGCAAGGCCTTTATTTTCTCTAAAATAGATAGTCATCTTTTTAAGAAATTGCTCCGCGGCCAATTTTTCGGATTCTGTGGCCTTCAAAAACTTATCAACTGATAAAACTGTTAAGTCATGTTTCAGCGCATTCACGTATGATGCATCAGTTTGTACGAAAATAAAATTCTCTTTGATTAATTCTTTTCGTCCTAATTTGGAATGAAATAAGCGCTTCAACAAAGGTTCAATAGCCGTTGGATCTATTCTCACAAGACGTTTGATAGATGAGATAACTTCAGGACGTGATTCAATTTTTATTTTATAATCTAGTAAAGTATCAATTGCATATTGTAAAATCTGGGCCGCAGTATCTATATTTATTTCTGAATCAGCAGTTTCTAGAAGCATATTAAGTAATAAATTCTTAATTCGCTCTTTTTCAGCTTTCGTTAGGGAGTAGCTGGTCATAGTTGAAAATCTTTTAATGTAAGCATTCTTGACGGTGGGATTACATTTACCATCGGATAATAAAGTACGTATTACAACAGCATGCAATCCTTCATCGCATTCTGCTTCTGGAGCATCTCCATCAAAGCCAAGTCCCCGACCAAAATTCAAAAGATCATTCCAAATATCTTCTGTAACACGCCAGACACAAGCTCGCTTGACGAGACTACGGATTACGGCGGCTCGAACATGAGATGGTTCGTTGCGATGCTCAGTCAGTAAATGTATCAACGATCCCAAATTTTCAGTTTTTCCTCCACTTTTGCTGACCAAAACTAGCATCATAAACATTCGATTCTGAGATGAACTCTCAGAAGTTATTTTTTGACGTAACTCAAAGAGCGTTTTGCTAAAGCTCGTAAACCGATATTCATCAAATAAGGCATCAAGTAATGTTTTTGGCTTTATCACACATCTTTCATGGTAACATAAAGGAGCACTCATTGCGCATTTATAAAATGCTTCTGCACGGTTAGATTCTCCTAAGCGGTCGTACTGATTGGGAGATTCTTCGTCGTCCATAAACACGTCTGTTTCATCATTTTCGAAAGTTATCATTTTGGGCACGTTATATGGCCAATCTCTTACAGATTTACCAAAATCTTTCTCAACAAATACCTTTTTCTTGAAAATGGCTCTCTTTTCCACGCTTAATCTTTTTACTAATGGTTCAACGTTTTTGTATGTAAACCAATGTTCTTTTTCTTCTAAGTACCGAGCACGTGCTAATCTTAATATTAACTCTTCACATTCTTCTTCAGTTAAGCACTGTGCTAGTGTGTCTACATTTAGGATTCGCGAAGTGTACAACTCTGCTTTTGACATAAAGCGTTCTTTTTGACGAGTGACTATATATTTAGTTGCATCGGAACTCAGTCTTTTAAAATGGGTTATGAAATGCTCTTCAATTATGTCCAAATATATTTCCGCATTCGTTTTTAAAATACATGCTAAGCTATTGAAAAATTTGCCACTATCTGCACAATACGTTTGAAAATGTTTTTTATCCTTTTTCAATATTTCAAAATATATTTTGGCAACAGTAGGTGACTTTTCGCATAATATTTTTAGACGATGCGGCGTTAATTTGTCCAACGTATTTTTTGTCGGTAACATATTTAAAATGACGTTTTCTGGGCATTTACGTAAAAACTTAAAAGCGTAGTCAAAATCGCTCTCTCGATAATACTCAAAGAACTCCTGGCATCTTACCGAGTCCTCCACGTTTATATAAATCCAATGTTTCATTTTATTAATTGCAGTCGTTATCATTTCAGGATACAGAACGTCTTCTAAATTAGCAGGATTTATGATTTGACGATATTCTTCATTTAAAAGCCATTTGGATTTTAGTGCCCTGCTGACGTAAAGCATGTCATTGTCTCGGAGATTTTTTAAGATATATTCTACATTTTTATGCTTCGACGCCAGCTCTATCTTAAAGAGACGATCTATTGGAGATGATTCTGGTAGTGCTTGAATGGCTTCAAACGATGCCCCATGAACGTAAGCATCTGTGACCAAATAATTGAGGTAGCGATGACGTTCCCCCAAATTAGCTCCTTTTAAAATAATCGGAATTGGTACCGTCATTTTTAAGATCTTCAAAGTTTTACTTTGTGCAGTGCTTTTTGCCTTAAGTTGTATAAATCTGTAAACAAAATTTATCATATTACATACGAATAGAAGTAAGCAGAGATATCTAAACACCTATATTTTACCACATATGTTTTGGACCCATATATTTTGGGTGTCATCTAGCGGCACACAGACTAACGTCCCTGCTTATTTTTTTCATATATTAGCGTTTTAGTACTACGAATGTCTTACTGGAAAATTCATTTGCAGAGAGATAAGCGAATGTAATGGAGCTATCTAGTGGGTTATTTTATATAAGTACGACATTTTATGTACATATCTCAAAATCTTAACTACTACTTTTTATTACTTTAAATCAGATTAGCATTTAAGGTTTCATTAATTTGACTTGTACATTTATGGTTACTGAAGTTTAAGGAAATAAAAAGGTAAGTTATGATTTAGATAGTGAATATATATATCTGTATCAGCCTATACGCTAAAAACAACTATACCAATCACACAATAATAACAAATTAAATTATTCAAACAGGTCGTTGTGACAGAAGTCAATCATATCCAGGGGTACGTTTTTATATATCGTCCGATGATAGACGATCGCTCAAACACAGCGAATCTTGTCATCCGCCTTTTAGAACGCCTCTACACCATATAAGTTACTGTCAAAATCGACAAAACAAACAAATCTCACCACTTCTATATATTTTCCATCTTAACACTGCGATGATAGAAGTGTTTACTACGGCACCATGGTAGTTTAGTTTCGATTAATTCAAATTAACTTTTTTCGTGGCACAAGCATGGAAATGGAAGTACCTACTTAAAATAATAAAAAAACAAAATAAATGATGTAAATTACAAAAATGAAGTCCCAAATGTCAATTCATCAGGGCGACTTTCACCCATCGATTTCACGGGGTGATCATCGGTGCGTTGTCGAGCGATCGCCCCGGGCATATAAAAAGTTAAAAACGCTTAGGACCTCATCGAGCGATATATAAAAACCCAGTATACTATATTAAAATAAAAATATAGGTACAAAATGATTTCGAACAAATGAACAAGGTCCAATGAATAAAAAAATATTTAATACATGACGAAATATTTTTTGATGAAGGCTATCAATATTATTATTTGATTAAAACCCTAATTCAAATGTTTGGACGTGATAATAAATCAAACTAAAGATGCTGAAAAATACTTATGAAAGTGATTTTGTAGCAAAGCTGTCTAACTCAATGTGTGCCGATCTTTGCGCAAAATTATTTTACAGTGGTATTGAATAAGAAAAAACAAGATATTTATGAAAAAAATACGGATTCAGTATAAAATTATAAGATATCGTTGAATAATAAAAATTTGGGACATGTCCTAATTATGAGTACTTAATTATTACTTTTATGAAAATATTAAATCAATGTTTCGTTGAAATATTTTAAAAATATTTGTTGATATTAAATAATAACTGATCTTATTTAAAAACGTGTAATATGTAGACAATTTCGGTATTTTATGTAGCATACATAGCAAAAATTAAACTGAAATATCTATTTAAATTATTAAGTTTTTAAACTGCGAAAAAACCTGCTAACATTTTTAAATTCGCATGTGGTTGCGATGTGATTTTTTTATATTCAATTTCAAAACCTCTACAAACTATAAAATAAATTAGATGTTATACTTATTTCTTGTGTAATAAAATAGTTAAGTTACTTCCTGCCTACTCTCTTTTAATTAGGAGCTTGGCTAATGTTAACTCATGACATTTGAAAGTTAACAACAAAACTCGCATACCTATTTATAAGTTACATGAACCTATTAAGTATCCATGATTTCACCACAATTTCTTTTAAATTACCTACTCAATTTATAAAAATACATGTAGGTACTTAGTTGCACTTGGGAAAAAAGCGAAGTTTCGTATGTTATTTTTGTTATTAGAGGGATTCGCGACTAACACTAATAAAATTCTCATAATTTTCACACATTATAATATTATCAATTAACCGGCAAACACGTTAAAGATCTACCTATTGATTAAAAACCCTAATTAACCTACCTAAGTAGCTGCTAATCAACATTTTTCAATGTTTGTGGCTAAAGAAAATAACACAATCAAAGTATGACATCAGTTTTTAGTGAATCATCAAGACTATAGTCATAATGATTCACTAAAAATATTTTATTTAAAGACGCACAAATTAGCTGCTTTATTCTGCATAAGGTAAACTTTGAAGCATCTAGGTACCTACGTAGATATCTGTAAGATTTATATTGAGTGATTTCAGATAGGTTCATATCTTACAGTAGGTATCCTAATTTAGAATATACGTAAGTTTTAACATCGAAGTTAGTATTTAGGTAAGTACTTACCATTGGGATATGTATTTATTAGAAGTACCTACCAATAAACGTCGATTAACAATATTTAACAACAACAACAACAAGCAGACAAAATCACTGAACTAGCCGAATATCAAGGTCATGCCAGGTTTCTGAGTCAGAGCACAGCTGTCGCTAGTCATTTTTGAGTGATTCCAAACAAAATTGACAATGGTGATGGTTATTGCCAGCAACAAAAAATACTATTCGGCATTTTCCTTTCCATTTTGCCATACGATGTTGGCAGGATGTGTGGCGGGCGTGGCGCCGCCGCGGCGCTCCCCACTGCGCAGCTGCTAGCTAGAGGACGAGTAGTTCCGCGTTGCAGAGTCCAACCAATCACAGCCATAGACAACGTTCGATAAGAAGTTCTGGCGCGAAATAGAAAACCAAAATACGCGTATCAGATAATAATGATAGACGAACTTTGGACATATTATATTATGTTCTATGCTTTGGACATAGTATAGTATCTGCCTCGTGTATTATCGAACTCGAAATCACGAAGGATGTAGGAAATTAAATGAACACAGTAAAAAAATTTAAAACATTATATGCAGTGAACGTTACGTGCGAGATTCAATAACGTTTTTACTTTTTACTATTTTATAAAATGTCCATTTATCGAGATTTGGCTATAATAATAATATTATGTATTTTATAAATGAGTAGAGCATTTATAAATTATAAATTTTATCCAAGCAGATTTCTTAACTTTTATTACAAACGCTGTTTCATCTCAGTATTATCTGCTTTACAGACAATTTTATAGACGTCCTTTATGTTTGCTTTATGGACTTCCTATTAGGTATACCTCTGTGTAATAGTAATTATTATGTGCAGTTAAACGGTTTGAAACTAAGAGCTTTTTGTTTTTTTTGAGCAGCATGGTTTAAAATCAAAATGTACTAATCTATCGAGATTATATCGCATGGTGGAAGGGTATTTTGCGAATGCCCGCCTGGCTAGCGACCATCTAAGTAGAAAACCTGTTGCCAAGCACCTAAAAGGTGTGTTCCGGCAGCAGTCCTTGAGATCCAGTGAAATTACAGGCACAATGATACTTACCTAGCAACTATGTCTCAAGGTGACGGGCGCAGGGCAATTCGTGACTTGTGACGAAATGCATCTGTTATAGGCAGAGATTAGTAACATCAGGTGGGCATCGAGCTTGTTCCGCCACAATAACATAAAAAAAAACTTAAATAATTGTTATTACAGTCACCAACTATCACATTAGACAAATTATAGTATTCCAACTATAATTTATCTGATGTGATAGTTGGTGTGAAAACATTTACCAAAAGATTCTTTTCTAATATTAAAATTAATACAAACAACAATACCCAAAGATAACTAGATAAGAAACAATATAACAACATGTTGTTTTAGTCTGAAGCCATACTTTTGCAGTAAAACTATCTATACCAACGTCAGTCCCACCATAATAGTGCCAAATAAGAACTCGAGTGCAACTCAAGTATACTCTGAGCAAAAGTACAAGCTGCTAGCATTCACTATATATTAAGAAATCATTTAAATCAATTTTATTCGTCCCATAGACCGACACACTGTCGTCGCTACATTATTATATTTATATTTGGGTATCCAAGCATTTTTCATGAAAGCTATTAATATGCCAAAATATTAACTTTGATTGAATAAACTATAAAAACGATCAATAAACCTTCAGAACAAAATTATATTATGTAACACCGCTGACCCCTTAAATAATAAGTTCATATTTATTAGTATGTGATACAAAAGTTTGATTATCACTCTGACAAAAAAGACCGAATAATTTTAGTCTGTTAATTAAATTTCGGAATTCCAAAATCTATTTGATTGTACAAACCAATCCTAAAAGCTCTTTGAGCAAGCCTGAAATTCAAAAACTCTCTGAGGTTAATTAATATTTTCTCAAAAAGAACGTCCGGTTAATTTTTTGCTTAAGTTGCTGTAACGCTCGTTCTGCGGCAGATATTATAGGCAATTGAAAGTTCGGACGATCCCCTCCCAGCTTCACAGTCGAACGGGACAAAATGTTGCCAATGTGTACTATTATCGAAAAATTTAGCAGTCTGATTTATGCGATCACAGTCCTGGTACAAGTACGATAATGAATAGATTCAGGCGTTTCTTTGCGGAAATTCATTATTTTAATAAAATTTACCAATATTTCATAAGTATTTTAAGAATAATCAAAAGAATAATATTTTAGGAAAAATACTTAAAATATATAAGAGATATATCTAGTGACAACAAAATCCTAGGTTAGCCTGAACAACATCTTCGACCACATCATCACTTACCATCAAGTGAGATAGTGGTCAAAGGCTAACCTATCAGGCATAAAAAAAATAAAAAAATCCGCCTAATTTTCCTAATAAGCCGACGTCACGTCACACAAGCAGGCAAACCGGAAGAATAATCGACGCGTTTCGATTCTACACGAAGCTTCAGAAGGTCTTGAGTCTTCGAGCGCACGATCGAGAAATAACCTGGTACGATTTGTAACACTCTAACATAGATAATATTTATTTGAATTAACGCCCTCTAAGCGAATAAGCTGACAAAATTACAACGTTTAAAACAACGCTGCATATATTTTTTCCATTCGTTGTAATTTTGAATACAAGATAAAATGTTGAAAATCATAACGATAATACTACAAAAGTCATTCACAAAAGCACCAGTTGCACATGAGTATTTGATATGAATTTTAGCTTGATACCTCCACGCGTTCCTGATAAAAAAGGGTCTTGATAGACAGACAGACGGACACCAAAGTGATCCTTTAAGGGTTCCCTTTTTTCTTTTTGAGGTACGGAACCCTAAAAATATGAATTACTTATGCACACATCGAGCTTTTACTAAATGGCCACTCTGTAAGACATTAGGAACTACGTAAGTTACGTTAAGTAGTAGGTGCCTACCTACACTACTAAGGTACCACTATCAGTCACGCATGGTATATATATATATGGCATAGGTACTATGCTATGTCATATATGAGTAATATCTTAGGTAGGTATGTACCTAATCAGTGATAACTTACTGAAGTACACCTTTCACCTAATATTCACGACTAAATCTTCTAAATTCGTTAACAATGTAAACACTCCGTGACATTAACCACATCGTTAGAACTTGATTAGAGCCTCCGCAATCCACAATACGAACGAGCTGGGGCTGCCAGTGCTGATTCTTGATTACGCGTCGCGATATTCGGGGGGGTTTGTACAAAGGCTAGTCAGTTATGTTAGTTAATTTTATATCTATTAAGTATAACATTATTACAATATTTATTTCTCAATACGTATTGCTCGAAAAGTGTCCTTTGTAGGTGTATGTCGACATACTGTAAAAGTAAGATATCGTTAATTATTCGCCCACGTTACATGAAACCGTGCGATATTACTAAATAAATTTGTGTGTTTTACTTTGTATTTTTTTATTCATGTTCAACAACCTCAGTCACGTCCCACTAAAAAGAGGTACGGTTCGATACGACTAACTATTGTCACGGTAATATTATTAAAGATAACATTACCGTGCTATAATTATACTTCCTATTACTACTATAGATATATAACTTCCACGAAGACGCCTTATTAAGTACTAGCTTTCAGGGCGCGGCTCCGCCAGCGCGTTGTCGGTTATCGCGAAAAAACATTAATCTCTTTTTGCGCAGTTGGATAAAAACTATCCTATGTTTCTTCCCGGGTCTCAAACTGTCTCCATACCAAATTTCATTCAAATCAGTCCAGTAGCTTTGGCGTGAAAGCGTAACAGACAGACAGAGTTACTTTCGCATTTATAATATTAGTACTGAAGTACTGTTATAGTACTGATAAGAATTACTAAATGGTAGTCAATATTGTGTCAATAAAACAGGTACTAAAATTATTATAAATCATGAAGGTAGTTGTAATCAACATTATTCTATTATTTACTTAAAATCATGAAGGTAAATTTTGAGTTGTGTCTTTGTCATACACGCTTTGGTCGGTTGTTTTGTTGGCGAGTACCTACCTATGTGCTATTAGAAATGAGCGCGATAACCATGCACGCACAAAGCGCGCTGGCGGCATTTTGAAATTTTATTAGCAGGTTCTAATTTTAACATTCCATAACTTCTAATATGATTTGTGATTATCAGTTTATTCAGTGTTTGGTGACTAAATATAATACAAGAGGCAAAATCTGGAGTTGGGTTCGTATTTATTTCATTGTATTTACTAATTTCACTTTTAAATTTCTTACAAACGTTTTGAAAAACCACATTTCCGCACTTGTATCACAATTTACATTCCATAAGTGATTTGTCGTCTAAGTAATTATCCGTTGAACTATTAATATTCTATGTATAATCTGAAAAGGACCTAGCTACATTCCTATTTTACATTATTCTGTATCTTCAGTAGCACGGGAGACTTATAAAGAAATGTCTTGAGATATTACTCATAATCAAGATATAATGCAATGGAGGGTGCTCCTGTCAAGTGTTTGCAGTTTGAGTGCTTTTGTTATGACTTTTTTGTTAAGTTTTTCATTGTATTGGATTGGGGATTTGGATTGGAAAAGTTTTGGAATGATGACAGAGCAATCAACGTAGGGTAACTGTACCTACTGGGTAGGGTGTGATTCTTGTACTCTGTTTCAGCACTCAAATCTGGAAACTTTTCTTATATTAACTACCCCAATCTCCGGCAGAAAAAGCTTTTAAAAAATAATTTTCATTATTGTAAATTCGAAATTTAGGGGGCTCGAAAAATTTCGGGAGTTTATTGATCTTATCCAACCCATCGTACCTGGCAGCGCGAACAGGGTGATTTAAATCTAAGTTGCTTTCGCGTACTCCTTCCCTTAATGCTTAAGTACTACTTAGGCACTAAGGGAAGGAGTACGCGAAAGCAACTTAGTTTTAAATAAGTGTTGCCGCGGCTAAGATACGTCTATATTTAATACAAGGTGTAGGTACATCTAATACTCTAGTCTAGTCTCAAGTTAATACTCTGGCACGTTTTACTTCCACACGTGGAAGACTTTATGAAAATCATTATTTTTTATAACAACATTATTTTTTATAACACGACACAAAAACTTGTAATGGCCATTCTAAAAATAAGATTCTATTCAATTGTAGGTAATTCTGCATTAGTTTAGAGAGATTCAAATGACATGACAACTTAATTTGCTGAAAATATATCTACATTGAAACACAAATGTCAACTCGAAGGATTGTCATTTACAAGTGTTATAAATACGAATTTGAATATCATCAGAATAAGAACTACCATCATTTCATTTGCAATCGATATTCTAATTTGGATTGTAGCGCAAACAGAATATACATTACTACGTTATAGATAATTTTAATGAACTTTAAGATTAGAGAAGTTTAATGTAATAAATACTCGTAACCGGTTGTACTTATGTTTAATACAGAATAACACTTATACCTATAAATTTTCCGTCCGTTAGAGTCAAATTAGACACCGGTGTCTAGTAGAACCGTTTGCAACGTTCAGCCTTATATCTCCAAAACTAAGCCGTATTTTTGAACGAAACTTTCTATGGAATGAAGATAATAAAACAAAGAATGCATTGGGGTGCTTAGTCAGATCTGTGCCCGAACAAAATGTGTAGTGTTCACAGTGGGAATGTTTACTACGAAATTGTCAGTGCCGAGAAATCGCTGTCGAAGTTTGATAGAGATAAAAAGTAGTGAAATATTGTTAAATTGTTATGTAATTCTTATTATTGAGTGTTTATATCATCGATATACATAACAGGAATTATGTATTTATTGTGTTTTGTGCTCATAATCGTAAATTTATTTTGGAGCGGTCCTGTCACCGGCAGCCTATTTTACAAACGATTTTTTTTTCAAACGCCCGTAGAATATGAAACAAACATAAGAAAACATGTTATTTATAGATATTACAATAGTCTAGTTCATTGGCTTTCTAAAAATGTGACTTACACTGATAAGAGTCCAGGGACGCGTCAAATATTACAACATTTGTGGAACAACTCCCCGCTCACGTTTTCGTCGCCACAGTCGCTTGGTATAGGCTTATAGGCTCGCGGGAACTATGATCGCAAAGGGTTAAGATAATTTGTAGGGATTAATAGCATTAGGTGCCACTACAATGTTTCATCGAATAAGGTTGTATTTTCGATAGTGTAGGTATGTAGTAACTACTAAAACCATGAAATTTCTTTCCTCCTGTGGCGTAGTCTTACGCAAAGTCAAAATAATTTATTAAATTTCGGCATCTACGATGTTCTTATGCACATTTATTTTAATAGTATTTATGCTTCTGGTTTGCCATATTTCCATAATCATTTGGTATGGGAATTTTTAAATTCAACTTTAGGGCTAAAATTAAACCTCAGGAATATACATGCAAAATTTTACAGTGTTGAACACTTGGTGTACAATAACAAAACTAAGTTTTGTATGAAAAGTGCAACGTGCACTTTAGCCTTAAAAGAGTTCGTACTACTTTTTTATTATTAAATTTGCTGTTGTTGTTGAGTTATAACTTCATCTTACCCCTTGATCATGAAAAAAATTAAAAAAAACAATAAATATGCAAACGAACCAAGTTTGCGGAATGGGAGCCAATCGTGATACCACCTGCTGAAGTAATTGATAGCAGTTGTTGCATTGATTTTTTTCAAACTTTCAATTTTCTGGTTTCTGACATGATAACGGAACAGCTGTTTTTGCTTCTCTGCACTGAGACGCAGCATAGTTTTTTACACGAATGCCCAATAAAGGAGTGTTATGTTTTCAGGGTTTGTAGTTTGGGAGTAACTTTATTCCACCATAACTTCTAGCGGCTTAACCGATTTTAATGTTTGAAATATCGTTAGATTCGTCTTGATAGCGCGAGTGACCTAGGTAAGTCGTTTTTTAAAGCCCTTCTTTAACATAAAAAAACAACTGGCGGATTTAAGACACCATATTGTGAGTTTTTTTTTCTTATGGATAAATGGCTTTAAAAAACAATCCCATACTTAAGCATATATAACTTGCAGTTTAAATTTCCATGGAACAATAAAACGTTTAACGAAAATAATTAATTTGCAGACGCTTAAACCAATAAAATCCCACTTGATGGTAAGTGAAGATGTTGTCAAAAGTGTTAACATGCCCAAGAGAAAGTTACTGGCTCTCAAGGAACGCTGCCGTAACACATAATTAGGTGCTTAGTTACAGATTTTCTATACTTAAGGGTTTTTATATCTAGTGGTATATTTTCTAGCTTGAGGTAACCAGGCGGGCCATTACAAAATGCCCTACCACTATGCAAGTTCCAGACTTTTTAAATAGGCTACACATAGAATGGAAACTGCTTCTCCAAAAAAATGCCAAAACAAGTTTAATGTTCTCCATTCAAAGGTGTCGTTCTTTAGCGCAACAAGAACCTTCAGCAGCTTAACACTAAGAGCAACACGGACATCCGCTATGCCGTCTACTATGCTCACCCCGTCTTTACTGCATTTAGAACATTTGTCACACGACCATGGCGTCAGTACACCGTTGCCATAGATCATTAGTTGTCAGTTATATTTTATGAGAGGGCGGGCGGGCAGACTGGGCAATTTCACGGGCTAATGCCGCGCGCCGCGCCGCCCGCCCACAGCGTGCCGTATAGTGACGCTGCACTCACACTGTTTGTTTTTATAGGGTAGTCTGAGTAGTTTACTCGAATTTATCATATTCCTACCCCCGTCCCATTGTAAGAGGAGGTCGCTACAGTGTGTCTTTCATTACAAGGGACGCGACATAATAACAGAAGATTTTTTTTTTTCTTTAACACAAAATAATAAAAATATCTTATATCTAAGAGGAAAGTAAAAATTATGACAAATGATGTTTATATAAATTCAATAGAAAAATTCCATCCATATCCTAACCAACATTAAAATTTTCGATATTTGTAAAGGATGAGCCATGTTTTATAAAATATAAAATTTTAAATATTTCATCCATATATAAAATTATCCATTCGTCAAAAATACCTTAAATTATAAAAAAGAACTAGATTTCCCATATAGGTAGGTAAGCAACAGGATTTATAGACAATGTAATAATTAGTAATGACAAAATCCAGGATAAAAGTGCATAGCTCCAGCCCAATTCTAAAGCAATTACAATGTTTAACAAAATACCTGAAGAATTACTATAATCATAATATTAATACCTAATAAAAAAAATACTGTATACCCGAACTCTTTTAATAAAATGTATGAATTGTTCAATACTAATAGGGTAATTAAGTGATACCAATTTATGTTAAATGTTTATCTTATTAACAACTACCTGCGTGGTCCAAAACAAGGTTTTTTTGGACCACGCAGGCTGTGATTTTAATTTATAATATACTTGTCAATGTATTCGCTTATCTAACGTGAAAGCAAAAATAATGTACAATCATTGAAGTTTTGACTACGAATCTATAGTAGCCCGCCCGCCTTTCCGTCCTCATTCTTCCTTGGGAATGCTCTAGTTGGTAGTATATTCCTATTATCTGTACAATAAAACATCCTGTTGTGCGTGATGTGCATCAACACTCACTCACATCAACGTGGGCAGTGGCATGCTGCATATACGCGCATTTATCAGTCTTCTTTGCGTCATAAGGATAAAAATCGGAACTGGGATAAAAAGATTCAGTTTTGTGTATGTTATATAAACATAGTTGGACAGAGTTGCAGAGGAGTCAAATGATAGGTTAATGTTTCGAATTCTGCCTCAGCTTTAGAGAAAGAAGGTAGGGCATTAGGCAAATGCTCACCTGGCTAAAGGTATAGTCCATTTTCCGCTACCTATATCTGTATAGGGAAGTAGCGGGAATTGCATGAAAGTGTTTTGAAACTTTCAAAGCTGTTACGGCTCATGCTCTCATAGCATAGCTACATACCCGAGTTGTTGCTGTTGTTTTTTTACTTATACAATAGCCTTTTTTTACTTTCCCACCTCTTGGTAAGTGATGGTGCGGTCGAAAATGTTAGCTGGCTACACCTGAAATGAGAACAGGCTGTGGTGAAAACTGCTCGTACACTTCATTAGGTTCTTGGCGAAATTTTTTTAGTAAATTTAATTTTTAAAATTAGCCTTTGACCACTATCTCACCTGATAAGTGTGATGTGGTCGAAGGTGTTGTTCAGGCTAACCTAGAATTACTGGCTCTCAAGGACAGCTGCTGGAACACACCGTAAGATGCTTGGCGACAGATTTTCTACTTGAGGGTGGTAGCTAGCCTGGCGGGCATTCGCAAAGTGTCCTACCACCATGCAACTTGAATATAATCGCTTCATCATGCACCTTAACTTATTTCCTTATGAAAAATGGCCTTTTTTATCGACTTAAAAAAGGGTGTTCTCAAGGAGGAGGAGGAGGTTCTCAATTCGTCTGTTTTGTTATGTTTGTTACTTCAGATCATTTGACTGGGTGAACTGATTTTGAGAATTATTTATTTATTTGAAGCTGAAGCTACTTGTCGTGTGATCCCACTTAAATTTCATCAAAATATCAAGCCGTTTTTGAGTAATACTCCAATAACTGAAAAATATTTTCTTATCTTGATGATATAGTCTTTGACAATCAATGATAATCGATCCCGTAAGTAGCAAGGGTCACTAAAAAGAGTGTTTTTTTTCCGAACAATGGAAAACCATGATAGTTCAAAAGTACCTATTATCACAATATTGTTTCACACTTGAGTCTCCATGTTTTGGTAATTTTTTTTTATGTTAAGAAGTGATGGGAAGATCTAGTCGCCTGAGAGTAAATGGTACGTCTGTCCATTACAGTGGAATTGTCCCCGTTTTTGTACTGCTTGACACTTTACTGCGCTCGTCTTAGTTGTTTACTCTCGTTTCACCAATAATATCACTAGCTACAGTGCCCCTAACGCATGAACACAACAGTGTTGTCTTAATTTTTTTTTAAGACCACCTAAAATCTATGTGTAAAGTTATATTATGTTTGGAAAGATCATTTCATTTCAATTCATTTTAAGGCAGAATATCTGCCACTGCAGTATGGTATACCCATCAATACTGACTCTTGTCACTGAGAGCTACCACCTGGCCTTCTTGTACTGTACTGCTAAAATCTGTATATGTTTCATGTTTGGATTCAGAAAAAATATATACTGTGTACGGACATTTTAGAAACAAATCTGCGTTGAAGGTTTATTCTAAATTTTAATTAGTTAAAAAAAAAATGTAGCTGTTTTCAAATTGGAGCTCCTCCTCAATGATAATGTTTGAATGAACATTGGATTACTATTTCCATGTGACAAGTAGGTATTATGTTCTCTGATTGTCGCTTTTTGGACATACAAAAAGTCGTAGCCGCTACGCTACGTGTATATATATTAATCTGTATTATATTCATAGTTTGCTTCATATTCTGTTCCAAACTCCATCGCCCCCCTAAAGAACCTATCATAACTAACTCCGAACTGAAAGAGCACACAGCTTAATTCAGAATCAGAAACTGAGAACAACTAAAACTATCCGATTCATTGTTACTACAAACAGCAAGTCCCTAGTGAGCCATTAACAAGTGGAAAGTCTAGATTTATGTGAACACACGATAATCATAACCGGAACACGGCGCGTTTTATGGCATTCGCCAGTGTTGGCATTTCAACAATTCCACGCTTTATTTGCATATTATTCCTTTATTACTCTCACTGAATTCATATGCTAATGCCGTTATTTCCAGTCCCTCAGGGCCCGTCCGATGTGACCCTAAAGATTTCTCGGCCACTTGTGTTTCATTGGTAGATATGCCCTAAAAAACATACTTATTCGTGATAAAAAATTGATGGTTAACACAATATTTTTCTAACAACTTAATAAATTAACTCGTATACACAAAAAATATACAGTGAATATTTCGCCAAAATTTACTTCCAATGTCAGATATAAGTATGTATAAATAATAATAATATTCAAGGATAACAGTTGGTTAGGTATTCTGAGGTATATGGTCAAAAATATATCTATTAGATATATTGTTACTATATGGTACCTCTGAATATGTTCTGCATGAATATAACTATTTTATTTATTGAAGATAAAAAACTAAACGACGAAACGAACGACGTAATTCACACAAATCGGTGACAAACAATAAACTTCAAGAAATCGGAGTAAATACAATATTTTTTCCTTATACTCGAACCCTCCTTTCATTACTTTGCGAAGAAATGTATACTAATCACCAACTGACAATTTATGTTGTTTCGGCCTTACGTTTATTACAAAATTGAATTGGTAATATCTTAAAACAAGTCGCCCTTATTTGGGGAAGGGGTAAAGGGGGCCTCAAATCTAAAATAGTGGATTTCTTGTATATGCTCGTCATAAGCCTTTTATTACTAAACTCAAGACTAGATAAATATTCATAATAATTTCCATAAAAAAATCAGATTGAAATACTTATTTCAAAGTGCTTTATGAAAATTCATGATTTACTCGTATTATTCTGATAGAATAGTAGCCATATATTAATAGCTATTTTGGAACACGATTTTACTTCATCAGCCATATCCATACAGAGTATTATATCATGGAGCCATAGTTTCGGTAGTACTGTACCTACGTATATCTTGACAGTACGATTTTCGACACGTTTTATGCGTGTTTTACACAGTTTCACCGACTATGGACTCTGAGGATTGAAACGCTCCAAGTTTTTAACTTTGAGGGTAGTTGAGGGAAGATATATTGTGGGAACGGCCCGTTAAGTGGCCGTTTTACTTCGTGATGTTATTTTATCTGAAAGTTACCGAAGTGACCACTCTGCTCGTCATTTTCTTACTCTTATTCCGCGTATGAGAAGTCAATGAAATGTTTTCCCTGACAACAAAAAATAAAATTAAACTCATATCCATGCTCATCTTGATATAAGTCAAACATTTTAAATTTGTCTAAAGTGAAGTTTATAATATGAAAAAAAAAAAACCAGGCAACATTGGAAGAGCTGGTCGCGGAACTTGTCTAGTTTTTCTCAATCGATCAACTAGGGTATGCAACGTTGGCTGTGGTCATGACCATGATGGATGTTCGCTAGGGGCGTTTAATACTAAGCGAACTGAAGCTTTCAGCGCGTGCTTCGGAGGACATGCCGTCGGTCCCTGTTGTTTTCTTTAGGATAGTAGTTGATAAAGTCTAGCATTTTGCGATTCCTCACGCTCGGGTAGAAAATCTGTCCAGTACCAAGTACCCAAAGGTTCCGGCAGCTGTCATTAAGAGCCAGTAATTTTAAGTAAGTATGAATACAATCTTTAAGCACATCATCACTTACCATCAGATGTAGCTATGAAATTAAATAAAATACATGGTCCTATATAAGGTATACCTATTTAAGACTCGTATAGCTTTCGTAAATATGGTATTAATTTTATACTTGTTTGATGAAAAAGCTTCCAAACTCGAGATATTTTTTCCAAAATTCGGTGTGTTGTGTGGGTATTTTCAGTATCAGTGATGAAACTGTCTTTTTAAGTTTAAAGCGTCAAATATGTCAGTGCACCATTTTACGTACCCCAACATAACTGAAGCGTCTCATAATGTTTAGACATTAACATTATGAGAAATGTAAATTCCGATATACGAGTATGTAGAAAATTCGCGAGTAGTCAAATTCAGTTGACCTTCTAAGTCCAGTTGAAATCTCTACGTAAGTCAAATACCCGAACGCGAAGGCGGGATTTGCCTACTTGAGACGATGCAGTCCAGGCGTTTGCATACAACCCGTATAATACGGTGCGCTGTAAAATAGTTCATATAACCCGCGGCTTTGCCTGTCTTCATATATTTTGCTTTATATACGACTTTTTTTGCAAGATTTTGCTAACACTAAGCTTTGTC
Organism: Plagodis dolabraria; assembly: GCA_963854805.1. Classification (NCBI taxonomy): domain Eukaryota; kingdom Metazoa; phylum Arthropoda; class Insecta; order Lepidoptera; family Geometridae; genus Plagodis; species Plagodis dolabraria. The sequence continues at coordinate 33,364,721 of OY978446.1, forward strand.
GTTTACGCATTCCAGTCCATTCATGGGGGAGGTGGCCGGGATATTTCGGACTCGACTCCACTACCCCCAGAGCAGCTATAGAGCCCCGACACACTAAAAAGAACACGGTGTCACTCCTCGCATTTGCGAAAACACGCGAACGTTTCCGCACACGACCGCAAACCCGCCGCAGCTGTCTATCTTGGGACCCATCCCCAGGGGATGGACCCCCCCTTGGCGACTTCTACTAATTTTGGCTTTCTAGTACTAACTAGAAAGCAAAAAGTAGTGTTCTAGAAGCTATTTTTCATTGTAGACCTGTAGCCACTACATTTCTCAAGGACATACAATGTGACCTGTACGACTTACATTTTCCTACATTATCTCCTGGTGGTGGTCAACTTCTGCAGCCGGTGTGAAGCACATCGAGTGGATAATGCGTCTGTGATTGCGTTACCATTGTGAGCTAAGTGCCTTTTACCACAGGGAAGTTCTGTACACTTTCGAAGTAAATACTTTAATTCTACAGAGTTTTTTGTGTAGAATCGGAGTGTGTAACAAAAGTATAGTTTCTTTTAGTTTCTCATTCTTTTTCTCATAGAAATAGTAAAAAATGGCTAAGTGCAAGTCCAGCCTCGCTTTTTTTAGGGTTCCGCATTGCCCCAGCTCGTAAAAGAAAATAAACTATCTGTTGGTTTTGATCACAGCTACAATACCTCATTGTAAGTTGGCGTTTATAGCGTTTTGTTGGTGAGATAAAGTATACGGTTTTATATAAAGTAAAAGTTCTCTTATCATGTACAGTTTTGGTTATAAATATTTATAACCAAAATAAATATTTTTGCATGGTGCAAAACCCTTATAAATATTTTTGCATGGTGGTAGGGTATTTTGCGAATGCCCGCCTGGCTAGCTACGACCCTCAAGTAGAAAATCTGTCGCCAAGCACCTAACGGTGAGTTCCAGCAGCTGTCCTTGAGAGCCAGTAATTCTAGGTTAGCCTGAACTGAACAACATCTTCGACCACATCATCACTTACCATCAGGTGAGATAGTGGTCAAAGGCTAACCTATCAAGCAAAAAAAATATATAAATAAGTGCCAATGTCAAACCATAGCTGATTTCATAGAAATAGTTGAACAAGAAATTATTATCTATTTAGTTAAGCATTGCGAAACAAATTATTTTTATTGACATAATATAAGAATACAGCAAATACATTGAACCCATAGTTTCCCGAACTATTGTTAAACTGTATTTCAGGAACCAGTTCAAATTAAAGTATCCTTACTTTCTTTTACACTCAAACAAAAAAAAAATGCATCATTTGCAGTGAGCTTAATAAGAAGTCTTGAACAGAAACTTAAATAAAACAGCTATTCGAAAGCAATGAGTTTTCACAATACACTAAACAAAATTATCAGCCTCAAAAACAACGAGTCTTTCATCAAAGTCCTAAGTAGTTCCAACTTACAAGTCCCGTGGTCTAGCCCAGGGTATCAGTCTTTATTAAAGATCGACACTGGTAAACCAACATCGTTTATCTTATAACTCTTAATTCTACGAGGAGAGAAGTTTTTGGCTTGTGTTTATTTGTTTTAATATCACAGGCAAGTAAAAACACTCGGATACTACTTTTTAGTCAATAATCTTTATGAGAAGTGAAACCTTCCAGTGTATGCTACCGTGCTACTGCTTGATAATGAATAAAAAAACAGCCAAGCAACAACCCATAAGTGAAAAAAACAGTTCATATCTTAATAATTGCGTTTTCAGTTCTTATTTGTTGTTAAGCCTGCACCGAGGCAGCGATACGTAATTGTGGTTCGTTTGATCACTTGCTCTAACATTATTTCTTAATTTAGAGTTATGTAATTAATATATATTATATTTAAGGATTCATTCTATAAATCATTCACTTTGGAAACACGGTTACTTAAAATTTTCTCGAAAAAAAAAATCTAAAGTTCCATCTAAAAAACTAAATAAACCCTTAGTACGGCGTAAATACTTAACGGAGAGTCGTCCGTATATGAATAATACTAAAAACAACATTTTTTCTATAACGTATACACATTACATTTTTCAAATAGGTATTTGTTTTTATTATACGAAGCAAATACTCAAATTCACTCATGTTCCGCCCATTTTAGTCAGAGTCGCGATGCTTTGTCCCTATCCGCTTTAGTAATTCTTCGGCCGTCGGACAGGGACGGTTGCTGTTGGCGTGCCTTACTAACGCACACATAATATGCGGCGCGCCTAAAAACCTCGGTGCGCCCTTAAGGTACTTACTAGTGAAACATAAAATTTGGTGCACAATAGACCGAATAAATTGGTATATTTAGAAATTTTGCTCATAAATAAAATTGCTTTTCTAATTTAAAAAAAAATAATAATTAGAAATATGAGACGAGATGAAATAAAATAAAAATGTATGCTATACTCAATATGATAGTTTAATTAAAATATAAGCACTGACCGACTTTCATCGAAATTTGGTAAATAAAAAGTATTTTTATAAAGATAAAAATTAAGAGAAGACGTAGAGATAACGGACATGTTTTTTTTAAAGCTGACAGGCTAACCTTTGACCACTATCTCATCTGATAGTCAGTGATAATGTAGTCGAAGATGTTGTTCGCCAGGCTAGAATTTCATAACAGATTCCTGTTACATACCAATTAAAATAAAATATGCTTTGTATTTGGACCTCATGTTTTATTGTGTTGTGTACCGGTTGTTCCTCTTTTTGGAAGTTAAAAACACGACCACTCACTAGTTAAATAGATTTGCCCGAAAACTGGAACTCACATTGTGAGACACCTTAATTTTTGATAGTGAAAATTTTATTTTAACATAATGAAATTTGTTTATGATTATTCTATTGTTCTTTCATGTTTTTAATAAAATGACAATATTAATAGAATCATAACTGTACAGATTGAAAATCTTTCTCTTGTACCAAACGTTATCTATATCATAAGTAGTTATGTATATATGGTATACACAAATTGCAATGAGAACTATGTTATATCAGAACTTTTGTTGGCCAAAAAACAATATTTAAAGATATGAACTCAGTTTATGTTGCTTTGCCAAATAGAAGCGATATGATCACCGCATACAACGACGACGGCGACGCGACGTTACAAATATATTTGATACTACTAAAATATGGCAAAACTTTAGACATTCCATTTTCTACCCTAATATATCCGATGCTATCTGCAACATCACAATGTGACGTGTTCATTGTTCTGACATTTTGTTTATTTGCAGTTTGCTACCCTTTATCTACTCATTACACCCCTATGTTCAAAGGAAAACATATTGATGACTAGTGCATGCTCACGACTATGCTTGCGGGTTGGTAGGTTCTACTTTAGCTATAATAAGCTCATACATGCAGCTTCTAGAAGTAATGATAGCCGAGCAGTACTAGTCTACAGGACTGCCACGCCGCAGGTCCATGGTACGATCCCCACCGCCTTTGAGCTTCACCGAATGGTAGAAGGACCCTCAAGTTGTCGCCAAGCACCTAACGGTGTGTTCCGGCAGTTGTCCTTGAAAGCCAATAATTCTAGGTTAGCCTGAACAACATCTTTACACACATTAGAGTTTAGCCATTATAACATGGTTATATGAGGGAGGCTCTCTTTTTGGTATGACATTTTATGAGATAGATATATTTACTTACAGCCATTTTATAGTCTGTGACATTTAACGCGACGCAGAAAAAGTATGCACGTTGCATTTTGTACTTAGTAATGTTGTAGAAGTTTGGAATTTTATGTTTGTATTTAGTAATTTCAGTTTATAAACCATGTTGGATTAAAATTTTCCATTCTAAAAATGAACATGGAGTTTTAAATACAATAATTCATATTTTTTACTAAAACGTTCATGTAATGTTAATAATTAGATTGAATTTTGAAGAAATCTTGAACTAAACGCAAACTTTTTAGTAAAAAAAACAATGAATGGCGGGATTTCACATTCAATTGCGACCATTGTGTTTTTATTTACCGCATGATATAATATATATTAGCGTTATTTGTTGTTAAAGTTTTTTCGTTTTTTTTTTTTTTTATGCCTGATAGGTTTGCCTTTGACCACTATCTCACCTGATGGTAAGTGATGATGCGGACGAAGATGTTGTTCAGGCTAACCTAGAATTACTGGCTCTCAAGGACAGCTGCCGTAACACACCGTTAGTTGCTTGGCGACAGATTTTCTACTTGAGGGTGGTAGCTAGCCAGGCGGGCATTCGCAAAATGCCCTACCTCCATGCTATAACAACTACCATCCTAAGACAACAACCGGGACCGACGGCTTAAGGCTCGGAAATTACGAAATAGTGCCAACATGATATGGAAAATCTCATAAACCAGGTACCGGATGGTACTGCAATTTAAATACACGATACTCAAGGATATAAGTAATACTTTCATCGATTTCAAAACATGTTTCCTAATAATTGGCTCGATAGAAAAAAATCTCAAAAACACCTCTGAAAATAGAGGATTCCTACTTTTTCCGCCAGATTTTAGTGTATTAAAATTTGTTTTTTTTTTCTAAAATATTGATTTTTCAAGTACAATAAATTTCATTGATTATTTTAATCCAAAAAAAGCACAGTTAATGCGTACTGAGCCTGTTTACAAAATGTCACATACGCCCTTTCATTCCGAGAAGCGTTAACATCATGTCGCACTATTTACTCCAGCGATCTACGTATATTGCTATCATCCTCGCTCATATCGCGGTCAGCCGCGTCATGCGTCGGACCTGTGTCACTTTTCTCGGCGATCTCAATTAAAATAAAACATGGGTAAAATTATAAATAAACGCTTTGGGAATGCAAAAAAGATGTATAAAAATCGTCAAAAACGCATGATGGACATAATAAGGTAAGCATCTATGGCTTCCTTTCTCCATGTACCTATGTATATATCTCTTATATTAATGAAATTATGATATGATTGTGAACCCTAACGCAATATAAAAAACACTTCAAACATTTTACAAGACATAGGTACAACTTTAGCTACCTAAAATAATTATTATAAGCAATATTCAGAATTTTTCGTAATGAATGTGTTGTAATTATTTTAGATGGATCATGATTAATTTATACAGTTTCTGACAATAAGGCACAAAGGTTATGTACATAATTTTCGACTAATCAATCGTCGTTCAAATAGCGCATAGTAAGTGACATCGCTTCGCAATTGAGAGGTACGTGGATCGAATCCAGCGTAAAGAGATTCTTTTTGGTCAAATTATAATTTTACGACATAATTCTTAATAATACAATAATAATTTTACGTATGTACGTGGACCAATATAATGTGTCTGACAGTAAGGCATAAACGATATGTGTGTAATTTTCGACACCTAGGTCAATGATTGTATAGTGTGTAACTACTGAAGTCGAATCAGAAGATCGAGTACCGTGGATCGAATCTCACATACCTAGATTCTTTTTGGTGACTTTTTTATTTGTATTACTTTTTATTTGATACGTATTATATTTACGTATAATTAAGTTTTCTGACGCGTATTCAATTTACGATTACAATGCTTGCAAATTTATTAGGTATCTCGAGTTTCCATGTTTTCATATAATTAGAGAGTTTAGTATATCTAATGAACGTGAACATTAAATAGGTACTACCTAATCTAGCTACCTGAACACGTTTTTTCATAGATCTCGAAAAAGTATGTCTTGGATGGACACGAGTTGCCACAGCGTAATAGTTACAGTAGAACAACATTATCAATTTACTACAAAGCTATGTTGAGTAAACACCGTCCTTCTGTCCACTACTATAGAAAACACAAACTTTCATACATGGAAAGTTATTGAAATATTCATGGTATTATCGAGTACGTAATATATTAGTACATATAAATTAGTAGTAAAAAGATGGCCGTCAACGTTTGATGCGATAGAGATAATGAAATTCTGAAATGAAAATTTAATACAAAAAGAAGAAGCCTAAGCTTCTGCTTTAGAATGAGACTTTCCATGGTTTTCTTGAATAGCATAAGAATTAAGAACTGACTAAAAGAAAATGAAATAATTAGCACCATACCAATACTTACGTAAGAACATCGAGTAAGGTGCATTATAGGTGACTTAACTATAACGCCCTTAATAACCAAAGTGTAGCGGATATACTACCAAAGAGAGTATTCCCCAGGACGTTTTGGTGTTAAGGGGCGGCCGGTAATTCAACAAAAGTTAAAATTATACACATTATAGCCATTATGTTTTTAAATGTTACATCTTCTGTGTTGTATAAACAACATATGGTAGCCATATAAACAACCCCATATATTGTAGGATAGGAGGATGCTTCTTGGTTATTGATACTATCCCATAACTTACTTACCAATAAAATTCTTCACCAAAAATATTATTTGAAAATCAATAAAAGTTTGTTATTTTTCTAGTATAGAAAATGGAGGAGAAGAACGACGCATTGTTGATATACACTATTACACAAAGAGTATATTAAGACAAATCTCGAAACATTCACCTTTCGATTATTTTTTTATTAATATGCAGGGTTATTGGTAAAATGCTAAATCCAGGGAAACCCGGACGGATGGCAGCCCTACTCTCATAGAATGTCCGATTTTATGTCGCACTCCAGTGCATCTTCGCAACATAATCTACCTATACAAGTACATACATCAAGTGACGGCACGGGTGTCGTTTACAAACATAAACGTATCTTTCGTAATCTTTGACAAATACAGTTAATAACGGTAATACCACGGTTTTATAATCGATATGTAATATTGTGGTATTACGTATGAATAGTAATACAAAGTAATAAATTTTCAAACAAAATACTTATCTTTCTCCTTGGGTGATTTCAATAATGGTATTATTTTGTTAGAAGTTTTGTTGTTCCACCCATCTACACAATAGCATCCACGAGATGTATTTATTATTATTAACAAATTGAAACAATAACTGTACCTACCTACTACATTCTCCATGTGATTTTTTGTAAGTGAAATCTTAATAATGACTTGTAGTAATGACACGAGCAGGTACCCTTGATTGTTAGCGGAAACAAAGCCAGGATCTGAATGAACTACGCTACTTGATAAAAAAAAAACGAAAATTGGAACCGACTCCAACACCCAAAAGTGTGAAATAACTTGTTCAAGTCGGTACCAGTATAGTTCAAAAGTACCTATTATCACAATATTGTGCACGTGGTACTAGTGTTGGACTTCGATAAGTTAATTCACACTTTTTGGTGATGAAGTCATTTCCATTTTTATTTAAAAAAAAAACACTTCTTTTTATGACCCTTGCTACTTACGGGATCGATTTTCATTCATTGTCAACGACTATATCATCAAGATAAGTAAATATTTTTCAGTTATTGGAGTGTATGTCAAAAACGGCTTGAGCGATTTTGATGAAATTTAACTGGAACCAAACAACAAGTATCAGCTTTCAAACAATAAAAGATTTTTTTAAATCGATTCACCCAGTCAAATGTTCTGAGGTAACAAACATATAAGAAAAAACAGACGAATTAAGAACCTCCTCCTTTTTTTGAAGTCAGTTAAAAATACCCAATAGTATAACCCGCTATTTGTATTTTGATCAGGGGTAAAAAAGTTTTTATATGATTTTCTTTGTAAATTTTACACAATATACTTTTTACGTTTTTGTAATAAATAAACCATCTTTTGTGTAACAGCTTACGCCTTGCATCAAAGTAGATACATAGTTCATGTTCATCAAAACCATAGTTCATGTTCATTAAAAATGAACATACACAAAAACTGCAAAAATCAAACAAGTTGGTAATAATCAAGACTAAACTTGTTCTACTGTAGGTATGGTAAATTTATTAACTGTGTCACACTATGATATTTACAGCATACAATCAACTAATGGTTGGTATCATGTATGCGTACTAGATGGCGCTTCAGCACACATCACATTCGTGTGTGACAAGATAGTTTCTACTAGTTCTACTAGAGAGCGCTCTAAATTTATAATCAAATAAAATATTACCGTTGACTTGCGGACGTGGCGCCATGTACACCGCGAAGTAAACACGCGAGGAGAAGTGGGGACAAAATCTAACATCTGGTTTTAGAATTCTGTCCCTTAACGTGCCCTCCGAAGCACGGAAGCGCTAATGTCACAGCGGTCACCCATCCAAGTCATGACCGAGGCGGACATTGCTTAATTTTTCTGATCGGTTCAGAATGGCTAAGCTAACTTCGCTACTAAGCGCTTCGAAATTAATTTTTGAGAAAACCATTATACAAGCCTCCACCGGTCTTCGGTCCGGTTAACTCATACTTGGCCAGGGAGCCCCAGGATTCTGCAGTAATGGTAGGTAAACCTTCTGTGTCGGCTCGGGACTCTTGGTACGTGAGTCCTGACACGATCGCTTCTTAGGGTTCCGTACCCAAAGGGTAAAAACGGGACCCTATTACTGAGACTTCACTGTCCGTCCGTCTGTCATCTGGCTGTATCTCAAGAACGGTAATAGCTAGACAAATTTTCACAGATGATGTATTTCTATTGCCGCTATAACGACAAATACTAAATATAAAATAAATATTTAAGGGGGGCTCCCATACAACAAACTTGATTTTTTTACCGTTTCTTGCTCGATACTGATAACAGTGACAGGTAGACGCTTTAACTTTTCACAGAATATTTAGTTTTATGTTCTCTTTAAATATAATGAAATAAATAATTAAGCGGGCTCCCATACAATAAAAAAGGTTTTCAGCATTTATTTAATTGTAAAGTGTAAAATTTGTAAGATTAGGTTACCGATAAAGGTACGGAACCCTTCGTACGCGAGTCCAACTCTCACTTGGCTGGTTTTTATTGGAAACTTTAAAATATAATATACTTTTATAAGTATATTACCGCTTTATATTTGCATACAGACTCTTTGTCTTGCTATTTTTTCTTATAAGTATTTCTTCTATAAGAAAGAGAGATATTCTTATCGAGGGGCTTCATTGCAACGTCTGATGCAACAACCGATACTATCTTTACGACTTACGAAGGGTAGGAAACTGCTTAATCTTAAGAGAATGTACCCTATTTAGTTTACTAAGTGCCTGTTCAAGTTGATAGATACAATGTTAAAGCAATCCTTCTGAAACAGTTTTTGTATTATAGGCAGCATAAAGGGGTAGGTACGTATTTTCCGTTGGATGAAATGCTGAGGGATGGAAAAGAAACTTAATATGAATCTTGTACTTCAATCCAAAATCACATTACTATATTAGATGAGAAATTATTTAGTTACCATTACGATTTAGTTACCATGTTAGTGAAATTATGTACCAAATTGTGTTGTTGGTACTGACAAAAGTGCCGCTTATGTGGTTCTGTGTTCAATCCTCAGCACGGAGAATAATGGTGTTTTTCTGGCAAATAAATTCCTTTATCAGGCAAAGATAATACAATTATATTTTACTATGAATTTGCTTTTCAGCAAGTACTTACTTGTAAGTCCACCTAGTTTTGAATCTGTAACTACGAGTATCTAATGTATCGAAAAGGACTGCGCGTAAAATACCCTTCGTACATTTTGTAAATCCGTATATTTACTACGAAGAAGAGCAAACCAAACGTCCCCACTTCAATCACATAAGACAACTTTTAAATCAATATGCCTATCTATCCAGCCACCTCAAAGACTCACTCTACTGTCCAAAATTCCAAAGCCAACACCGTCCGATCCGTCAAAAGCACCGTTACAGCAACAATCGCCGAAACAATTCGACGTCCACACATTGTGCTGAAATTACATTTCCAATTCATGAACGAACTTATCCAACTTTTTCCCTTTCTTCCCATTCCCCAAGTCTCTCCACCTCTCCTTTTCACCTCTAGGGGATTTTCTATGAATAATTTTTGGAGAGAACTTGTTGACTTAATTTTATATCGGTTTCGTTCATATTAATGTGGGAAGCTCGGCCCATTGTGATAGGTGAGGGCGCTCGGTGCATAATGAGGGTAGGATAGAATAGTGAACTGTTGAAATAGATGTGTTTTTGGACGAAAAGCAGGCTTTTATATAACAGTATAGCTCTAATATTTACGTACATGAATAAGACTTAAAAAAAAATGTCGATTTAAAAAAGAAAGTTGTTCTCAATTCGACTGTTTGTTTTTTTGTGTTTGTTAAGCAATTAATTCTCCAATTATAATTTCAAAGTGGTCCCAGATAAATTTTCCTTAGTAGTTTTTAAGTTGCACTCTTACGAACTGAAAAAGTATTTTTCGATGTGCCTATATTATGTAAGCTATAACTATGTATCACTAATAGAAAACGATGATATATTTTTTTAAATATTAAAATACCGTACTTACTTTACTAACTGAAAAGTATGAAATAACTTGTGGAAGTCGTCGGACCATGAAAATGGGAGCTTAGAATGATTAAAATTAGCTTGGCACTGACTTCAATATTTTTAGAATTAAATTTAAGGTTTACCCTCTGTCCATCTACCAGATGTCCAGAAGATCGCTTCTAGCGGTAACACCGACTTTTGTACTATTATTAATGTGTCTGTTTAATTTCCTACATAATTTTATTACAAAGATAAATAGTTATCCTATCATATTTATAAAGGCAACTTATCATGTCACTATTATAACTAAGTTAATTACTTCACTAATTAAAACGCGCCATCAACGTCGCATCAATAACGTTCCCGTCAAGTGAGAGTTAAGTTAGGTATAAGTTTGAAGCAGCTGATAGGACGCTAAGTTAATAACTTCCGCTGTGCTTTGACAAACGACGGGGCTTTCGGCTTTGAGCTTTTTACAGGTTAGGGTGATGACGTGGCAGACTAAAAGTTTCTTATACGAGAGAGTATCTTCTTACAAGATGTATAAGTAGCATTTATAGATTCGATCAAGAAGATACTCAAAGGAGCTATCAACATATAAAGTCATAAAATGACTTTAGCATAAATAGAAATACGGACATAGTTAATTCTTCTACAAATAATGCAACAATGACTGGTCCTAGTGTTTTTTTGTGCCTTACAGATTGGCTTTTGACACCTAATGGTGGGGTGTTGTGGTCGAAGATGTTGTTCAGGCTAACCTAGAATTACAGGCTCTCAAGGACAGCTGCCGGAACACACCGTTAGGTGCTTGGCAATAGATTTACTACTTGTGGGTGGTAGCTAGCCAGGCAGGCATCCGCAAAATGCCCTACCACCATGCTATAACGACTGCCATCCTAAGACAACAACCGGGACCAACGGCTTAACGTGCCCTCCGAAGCACGGAAGCGCTCAGTAGTATTGTCAGTAGCAGTCACCCATCCAACTCATGACTACGGCGGACGTTGCTTTGCTGATCGGTTAAGACCAGCTAAGCAAACAACGCTACGAACGCTTCAAATGTGGCCGACATTGAAATGCTTTGGCACCAAAGTTTATGATATCATTACTAACTTAATATAGGTTACAGGGCAGGTAGGTATATGTCTAATGGTACTATTATCGTCGAAAGATCGTGTCTTTTATTTTTAATTAATTCTAATCTAAATTGTGATAAAAATGTAAAACGAATGTATTAATCAATAAACTACTTATGTGGTAACTTAGGCACCTAACTACTCTAAAATATTATGTGGTATGTACGATGCTCAAACCGCCGTTTATAGGTGGGCAATTCGCGAGGAACCATAACAACAAATCAAGATGTCACAGTACTCACAGTCAAATCTAGTGAAAGTTAAAGAACCTTAGTTATTTGTGCGTGATCAACGTCATATTCAGGTGCCATCCTAGTTACTAATAGGTAATATAATTATGTATGTATATATTAAAATATGAAACGGCTAACGGCTTATATAAACGACAGTGTTAAGAATTCTAAGGTCTTGAAATTATTATTTAGAATATGTTTTCCTGATTTTCTCTACAATTCCTGAGGGAATTATTAAAATAAATGACACGCAAGTCTAGCTGCGGGTGGAGGCTAGTATTGAAGAGGTAACTTTATGGTCCGTACGATTTGATAAGAGAGCGTTTTTGGCTGTTTCAAAATCTGTACAAGCGTTCGGAAAGCAGTTTTTGATAATTTTGCTATAAACTATCATCTCACTAATGATTTGCCCCAAATCGAACGACAGATAACTTTTTCGACAAAAGCTGCCATTATCAATATAAATAAGATTAATTGGAATTGATTTGATATATTTATATATATTATAATTCAGTCTACCATGCATACAAAGCGAATATAAATTATGTGTAGCATGCATTTTTAGGTATTTAATAAGTTAGCCGCGATAGACAATTGAAAAAAATATTTTATAGCAACTAAGTTGAACTGTCAAAAATAGATAATAGAAGACCTCACGGAGATGGGTCTAAAATTGTATGCAATGATGTCATTTGTAGGTGATTTCAAGGCAATCCAAACAGTTCATAGGCCTTCAAATGGCTATTTTAGCCCACAACTTTCTAAATCAAACGTTCAAAGTGCTATTTTTTTTGCATGTGTGTGTTATTTTTAGGGTATTAGTACGTTTAATTAGTGACAACTCCCCTAGAATTACTGATATGCTGTGTCTATACCGACTCCGAAGTGACGTCGGATACTCCCCGTAAGTATACGTAAGTACTTAATCCACCAGAAAAAATAATAATTTAGACGCGCTTAACCTCTGCTCGAGCCCTCATCGAGAGGTTTTAACTCGTTGATCACTCAAATGAAAGAAAATGTAACAACCAATACATTTCAAATATATATATATACCGAACGCGCCTTTACTTTAAACATCCCCTCATGCCTCATACGAGTAAACTCCTCAACCCCAGACATATCCAATCCACATCAAATAAAAATATTTCTAAACGAGAACTCCCGAGAACTGGCCATTAAATGTTGCCAGTAAATAAGCAAGCTCCCGAGCTTTGGGTAAACTTGCCGAATCCTCGCCTATTACTCGACCGGCCGACCTCTTGAGATTTACATCTTCAAATTGGCAGGAAGCATGCATGTTTATTTTTTGGCTGGCGTGGAAAGAGTTATCAAATTTGGTTTTTGAGCAAAACTGGTTTGTTTACTTGTTGTTGAGTATGCAGAGTAGGACCTTACTTACCTGTATCCTAAAGGACTTCAAAAGGAGTAGCGCTTATTTTCTTATCTAGGTGTTCGGGGTGTATGTACTATCTATACAAAATTATGGTCCAAATCAAAGTTCACAAAACAACAACAAAAAGCTTATTAAACAAAAATCTGTCAAAAAATTACAAGGATATTGATAAATTAAGATTTTTGGATTCTCGTTGAAATAGAGCTCTAAAGTTTTACTGAACATATCACAGGTACAACTTAGTTATTGAAACTAGTCTACTTATTGAATACTAGCAGCTCGCTCCAGCTTCGCACGGGTATTGAACAAAAATTTCAAATTTATTGAAAATATTCTAAATCCTATGTTCAACAGACGTAATGCAGTATTCTAACGGTGGAAGAATTTTACAAATCGGTCTAGTAGTTTTTATGTTTATTCGTTACATACAAAAATATACAAAAAGCTCCAAATTTCTTTATATTACGAATTATTATTTTATCGTCTCATAATTTTACTGTTATATTGTACAAAATTATAAATGTGGTAGTTATTATGTTGAAAGTAATAATAAATCGATAAGTGATTGATTCATATTAGTTGGATTTTAATTTATTACTGTACTGTTACTCAAGCAAGTTAAGTAGGGGAGTTAGTAATATATATTCCCATTGTCCTGTCAGACATATCAAAAAGTTGTACTATTTTTTTTGTACTATTGTAAATGAACTGCTAAGAAAAGTTTTTTTTAAATATTTACCTATGTCGATTACCAACTCTGAGATTTTCACAAGTTTCATGAACTGTGGTTGAAATTGGTGAGCTATATATCTTCAAATAAACATTAATGTGACGATTGGTTACAGAATTTTTCTATATATTTACTGGTTTTTTTTTTTTTTTTTTTATTTTTAAATCTACACTCCACAGACTCCAGGGTCCGTGACTTTTTTTAACTATGACATAATTTATTAGTAAGCAAGAAATATTAAATAGGAAACATGCAACATTCCAAGGGGGAACAGTGTTAAAAGTTTTTTTTTTTTCTTTTTTTTCCGTTAATGTCATTAGCACCAGCATCCAGAGCAGACCAGTATCCTCTAGCAGCACCCGTTCACGAGTTGACGCATGTGCCAGCCATCGCCTTCCTCAACCATTTTTGAGGGAAGATGGCGACCCGACACACAACACCGCCGCTAGACAACACCTTTCTGTGAGCATGACCGCTCCGGATACCCGTGCCAACGATTACAATTACAAAAATAATTTGGGACTACAATAAAATAATATACCTACAGAAATTTACATATTTTGTTATTCTCCCACGTCACATTTTAACAGGGCCTCCATTACCGCGCTATTTCGATCTTTGATCGCCATTTTGAGGTTGTAATCATGGATGGCTTTTGGTGTCGCAACCATCGCCTTCTTAACGAACCGTCCTATGGCGTCGTTTTCGTCATCTGCGTAGTATATGAAGGTTCCAGTGTGCCGTGAAATTGCAACGACGGCATGCGGGACGCTCTCGTGCAACTTCATGCTGCTCTTGGTCTTGATGGCGATGACCGACTCGTATGTCTAGTGATGTATAGTATGCTATGTGTCAGTCCCTGCGCTTCGTGGATGGTAAGAGTGCGTGATCCACTTCCCTCTCCGTAGCCCTGGCTTATTAGGGTCTCCTTTTCTTCCTGGGTGTGAACCAGGACTAAAGTGTTGGGGAGTGATTTGGGGATTTTTGCACCTGTGTACCTTTCAAGCTTAAGGGACTTAATACGGGGAGCTGAGGAATATATACCAGAGTATATTTCCCTCAGTGCGTACGCGACATCCATTGGGTTCCGATGCGTGCATAACAACTCCTGGGTGATGTTTGTTACCAGGTTAGGGTTGTACCTTAATACGAAGAGATTTTCTCTATCGATATAAGGCAGCTGATTGACATCTCCGATGAGGACAAGTTCATCAACTCCAGATAGCCTGGAAGCCAGACTATGGCTCCGAAATGGTTCATTAGAGCTTCATCCACCGTTAGGCGGCTGTAGCTCTCAGTTCTTTTAAAACCATTTACGAGGACTGAAGCCATTGTGCGCACCTTGGTTTTAACTAAGTCTCCAATTCGGTGCGCAAGCTTCTCCCTCAGGTCTTTCGCTGCTTCTGTAGTTGTTGTGATAATGATGTCCTTGTCCACATCGAATTGCCTTACCACCCAAGTTGTTTTGCCACATCCTGGAACTCCATTTACCCATTGTATTTTCGGTACTTCCCAGTCTTTCCAGAATGCTTCGATCTCCAATCCCCCCAAAATAGATTTCGCCATTTCGAGGATACGGTCATCTAACATTATTTTGGTGCACTGGGCCGTTACTACAATCGGGTCATTTTGTGGTGTCGCGTATTTAGGCCTACCTAGTCGCTCCGTTTCTCCCTCGTCCAGGGACACAAATCCACCTGTTGCATTGTATGCTGCCATATACTGACCTAACATTTTCCCCTTGATGACCTGGGATGTGTCGTTGTTGTATATAGCGGCTTCTGCCTCTTCGAGTCTCACCTTTAAAATGTTTACATTTTTAAGCCTGAAGGACTGCAAGATGTTTTCGCAGTTTCTGTGGTTGACCTCTCTGGTCGCCCTTATAATGGCTAAAAACTCTATTAAGGCATTAGCTGCATGGCTTGTTGTTTCCTGTGCCGGGATATATCGGGGCGGACTGACCTGTCCCATGTCGGCTCTCGTCCGGGTAGCTTTTGATGGTGCTTTGCCACGGGGTGGTGGTTTTGTGGGCATTGGGTTTCGGGGTTGGGATGGGTGTCGGAATAAGCTTCCCACTGCTGTACCGAAAGCTGTCAGGAATGCGGCGACACGGCCACTACTCTTTTTTGGGCTACACTCCTGGCTTCTTTCTGCCTCTGTTATTTCTTGGAGCCTTTCTGAACCACTTTTGGTAACTGAACTCGGGATTGGATGTCCCCAACAATCAGTTGCATTGTTGTGTATGGATTTTTTGAGGTAACTAAGATTTTCTCTTCTGTCTTCATACACAACTACCTCATGGTGTTCTGAGGCTTTAATGCAACCAAGATGGTCCGCGACTTCTCCCTTTCGGTGTTCTATTACCATTGCGTCTACGCTTATCACTCGGGCTCTGTCGGCAAAGTGTAACATTCTCTTAAAATATTTAAGCAAATCTATTACATAAGGATAAATATATAAATACTTCGAACAGAATAAACACAAAATTAAATTTGTTATTTTTTTAACACTACAGCTACGATATCAATTAAGCATAATACATAGACACTCGTAGATTGTGATATAGTTGACACAGCGTATCCAACAGACAGAAAAAATAAACAGATGTTCAGACCAAGCACAGCAGCCTCTGGTTGTTGATGCTTCAAAGAGAAACCGTATAGCCGCGACAACTACGGATATTTATCTACAAAAAATTGTTATGTTAACTATATGACTTATACGTGTGTAAATAAGCATGTCGCTGTTCTGACAATTCTGTAAACTTTACCGGGTGTTACTCACGTAGGTATATATTATTGGATTGATTAAACTATAGGTAATTATAATATAAAAACGAGGTCAAAAAATGCATCTGATGTGAAGACACTATAACGATCCAATTTTATATACGTGAGTAACACCCGGTAACGTTTTTGAAATATGTGATAACCACGTCGATTTTTGTATACTAAAACATTGAAATCAAAATACCGAACGATTAAATCAGTAATAACAACAATAAATTTAATCGAGAGATAAAAAAAAACTGTTCAACGTTAATCGCAGCAATTACAACGAGAGTACGGCGGCAGAAGCAGTGGTTAAATTAACCGTGAACTTTTAATCCAGCAATCGTATTTACCGGACACTGTTTAATCCCCAATATTGGATAACAAATTAAAACGAAGCGATTGTCAGGAATTGTCGCGCTTACGGCCAGCCGAGCCGTACTGCCACTCGGTAATTAGTTCATTATTTTAAATAATTATTAACGTTTGGTTATCCAGGGAGCTTTAACAAAAACAGATTAAATAGATTTTGTCTACATGCCTACATTAAAAAAATCGTAGTAAACGAATTTGAATAAATGTTTACCGAGGATAGAAGGATACATCATAAATGTATTATAGAACGTACTGAGTTTCAAGTGAAAAATCGTAGTATATTAATAAAGTAATAAATGCAGTTATATACATTATGCACTCAAAATGAAATCTCGTCGTAAGCTTCACTTGGCATGTCTGCTTTTCAACGTTATTCAATTTAAGAGTCCTTCATACATGTATGATAAGTTTGATTGGGCCGGTAGAAACAGACCATCATCCAAAAGGCACGGTATCCTGCAAATTTCAGTACCACGTCATTTAAAGGTGGTTTTCACTATGCAGCTATACCAAGTGCTGGAACAACTTGCCTCCACCGATAAAAAGCTTAAGACAATTAATTCATACAAATTGCATTTGAAAATCTTATTAGTCAACAAAAAATACATAAAAATATAAATATAGATTTTTCATTTTTGTAAGATTCAGTTTTTTGTTAAGGCGCTCCGAGTTCGAAAAATGCCGTTGTGGCGTCGCGTAGCGTAGTTTGATTGTTGAATCGGGCCGCTATTCTGCTGCTGCGCGGGTAAAAACTGATATGTGCGGAATTATAAGTTTTTAATTCTGCTGTTTGAAATGTGATTTTTTATTATGTAAGCTTACAAGCTTCTGCTCGCGACTTCACCCGAGAACCCGGAATTCAACCCTAGAATTCGAATTATGCTTGCTCTCTCAGGAACATATGAGAATTTACTGAGGGAGCGCTTCTTTTATTCCAGGACCTCGGTTATCTTTTTTCACCAATATTCTTCCAACCGGTACATAAATGAGTGGTTTTTACTCATTACTGATATCCATTTTTTACTATCCATATTTTTTCTAAAACGATTTTTTTTTAATTTGAACATAGTGCAATAACTTGTTCATGTCGAAACCTTCTGTTCAAAAATATAACATCAATAATGTGCTGGTGGTAACGACTTCGACAAGTTATTTCAATTTCACTTCACATACTTGTTGGATACCCAAGTATCTATCTGAGAACTTACGTAGTACCAAATTATATATAAAAAAGCATAACTCTATAGTAATGCTTTTTTTCTTCTATAAAATTTGCCAGAATTTTTTGCATCTCAAAATTTTATTATGAATTATGTGAAAGGTAAGTCTGAAATATTTTTTATGAATAGTATAACTATAATAATCTCAACACTCGTACACTAAAAACTAACGTGTTTTTTACTCAAATATAAAAGTTTGATTATTCCAATGACAGTTTCGACTATATCTATAGACTATATGCATTACTTTTATTAAATCCTCCAATCGTGATGATTCTTTTTTACTCGGTAGGGTATACTTTAAAGGTGCTCCCATTACAATTTCATCAACATTGGTCAAGTGGTTTTTGAGTTACAGTCAAATAACTGTAAAGTGTTACAATATCTTGATGATTTCATAGTTGACGGTAAATGACAATAAATACCATAAGTAGAAAATGGGTGAAAATATGGAACCGACTTCAACACTGTAAAGTGTGAAATAACTTGTCAAAGTCGGTACCGTGAGCACAATATTGAGATAATGGGTACTTTTGAACCAGCATTGTACCGACACCAACAAATTATTGCACACTTTCCAGTGTAGAAGACAGTTCTTATTTTTGTTAAAAAATTCAAGGAGTGTTTGCCGACGCCGGCACAGACACCGACGCTGACACAGATTATTTAATATGACATGTCGTCATAGTGACAAACTTTTATTTTTTGACTGTAATAAATTTATTACTAAATTTATGTTGACTCGGGATAGGATGTACCTACCTAAGAAATATAAAAATCTGATTGCTACTTTGGTAGCTTATAATATTGAGTCGGTTATAGGAAATATAACCAAGTCTTCTATTGACGCTACAGATTTTAGTACATGTACTAATAGAAATGTTGAGTCAGACTATTTAAACTTTTAAGTCCGACAACAGGGAAGTGTTCTGACATAGCACTGTACTACCAAAATATAAATCGCTTCCCTGGCAAAATACTTGAAATTGAAATGCTCTTAGATAAATATCCTTTTGATATATTATGCTTTACTGAAACATGGCTAAGAGCAGATACAATGTTATTTAATGTTAAGAATTTTAGTGTAGGCAGTGCGTTTAACAGATCATCTGCAGAAGGAGGAGGGTGTATTATTCTTGTAAATAATAACTTAAAATTTAAAGAACGCCGTGACTTAGTCAGATGTTCTGTCGAACGTGTCTGTGAAGTTGCTTGTGTGGAGGTGGACAGGCATCTTGTGTTGTGTGTATATCGACCACCAACAGATCAAGGTCGTGCTCAAAATTTTGCAGAATTTTTATCCACTATGGAAAGTATACTGCGGAAAATCTCTAAATGCAGAAAACCCATATTTGTATGTGGTGATTTTAATATAGATATTTTAATGAATTCTAAAAATAAGACTGATCTTATTTCATTATTTAAGTCATTTAATTTGAAATTTCTGTTCTGTGAGCCCACTAGGATAACAGACACTTCATCTACATGTATAGACAATATATACTCAAACTGTAAGATTAAAGAAAAGTTAATATTGAAAGGTATTAGGTCTGATCATGAGGGCCTTGCGATAAAATTTGATGGAAATAGAGAAACAGAGAGGTATGAAGTTGAACATAGGCCGTTAACAACCAGTAGGCTAGAAATTCTCGGTACCAACATAGAAGCTAAGCTTGGCATAACAAGTTTTTCTCACTGTGACCCGAATGACATCTACAATAACTTATTTTCTTTAGTAAATATTGAGTTTCAAAAAGTTTGTCCAAAAATAAAGAAACAAATAAATGGAAAATTGAAGTTTGGTGATTGGGCAACTAGAGGTATCCGAAAAAGTAGAGATTATTTGTTTGATCTGTATCGCAGGAAAAATTTAACATCTTGCAAGCAGTTTCATGATTATGTTAGGAACTATTCAAAAAATTTTAAGTCTGTTTGCTTGTGTGCTAAATCTCTTTTTATTAGAGACAAAATTAGCAAGTCTAAAAATAAAATAAAAACCATTTGGAAGACTATAAATACTGAGACTGGTAAGAATAAACCTAGAGATTCAACATATGTCTTAACTATTAATAAACATCAAATCTCTGATCCAATACAAGTGGCGAATATATTTGAACATTTTTTTTCTAACTTACCCCTAGAAGCCACTAAATCATTGGATTCTTGTCCCAGTGTAGCAGAAGCCCTATTAAAACATAATTTTCCCTACAAAACACCGGACTTCTCTTTCAGATACACGACAAACTTTGAAATTATAAAGACATTCAAAAGTTTAAACATAAAGAGTACTGAAGACTTGTGGGGTATGTCAGTTAAAGTGGCAGAGTCTATTATTTGCATTATTGCACCATACTTAGTAACAATATTCAATCTTTGTGTTGATAGAGGAAGTTTCCCCGACTTAATGAAACTAAGTAAAATCACTCCAATTTTGAAGTCGGGGGCTGCATCTGACCCTTGCAATTATAGACCTATTTCCATCTTACCCGTTCTGAGTAAAGTATTCGAAAAAATTATGCTCAAACAACTTTTATCTCATTTTAATGAGCATAATATATTGAATGAGAATCAGTTTGGTTTCACTAAGAGCAGATCGACAACAGATGCAGGTGTTCAATTGATGTCACATATACTTGAAGCCTGAGAGAGTTCACATGATGCTATTGGCGTATTTTGTGATCTTTCCAAGGCATTCGACTGTGTAGAACACTGCACTCTGATTCGTAAGCTTTCACACTATGGTGTTCGTGGAAAAGCTTTGAATCTAATAGAGTCATATCTGTCTGACAGGCTACAGATGGTTGGAATAAATGGCAATACTTCTTCCGGGTCTTTCGTAAAAATAGGTGTACCGCAGGGATCAATTTTGGGACTTTTTCTGTTCCTAGCGTATATTAATGATCTGCCTTGCATGGTCAAAGATTTCTGTGATATTGTTTTATTCGCGGATGATACCTTTCTTAATTTTTAAGTAGATAGGAAAGATAGTGAACTCATTCATGTAAATAATGTGTTATCTATGATCTCTGGATGGTTCGCCGCTAATAATCTTCTGTTAAATTCAAAAAAGACCAAATGTTTAAAGTTTTCATTACCAAATGTTCCTTATGTTGAACCAAACATTAAGCTTGGCCTAGATAAACTCTCTATTGACAAAGCGACAGTCTTTCTGGGAATCAAAATGGATTCAACTTTACAGTGGGATCCACATATACATGATCTAGCCGGAAGACTTAGTTCTGCTGCATATGCAGTTTGTAAGATAAGACAGTTAACAGATGTAGCTACTGCACGGCTAGTTTATTTCGCATACTTCTAAAGTATTATGTCGTATGGTGTATTGCTGTGGGGAGCTGCTGCTGAGATAGAGACAATCTTTATCTTACAAAAGCGTGCAATTCGAGCCATATATGAAATGGATCCTAGGGAATCTCTAAGGGATCTTTTTAAAGAAATTGATATATTAACTTTACCGAGTCTGTATATATTTGAAAATATTATGTATGTTCGGAAAAATTTGAGTAAATTTAAATTAAACAGTGACAACCATCATTACAACACTAGGAACAAATATAAATTAACGGTACCATGTTTTAGATTAGCAAAGACAAATAAAAGGTCCTTTTTAGGTAATTGTGTGCGGTTTTATAATAAAATTCCCGAACATATTACAATGCTCACAGAAGGAAAATTCAAATTGCACGTGAAAAATATTTTGATGAAGAAATCCTACTACACAGTTTGTGATTACTTAAACGACAAAAATGCTTGGAAAATTCCACCTCTGCCAAGCCATCACATGTCTCCTACGTAATTTAAACAAATATTGTAATAATTGTATGATATTGTTTATAACACATTGTAAAAAGACGTTTAAAAGAATGGCCCCGAGTTTCTTGCCCGTTCTTCTCGCAGTGGCTCTATAAACTTTTTTTGCTGAACGTGGCAGTACAATGTAGAATATTTCAATATTAAAATTTGTAATTGACCTTCATAAGAGCGTCGTAGACGCCTAAATTGAATAAATGATTTTGAATTTGAATTTGAAATTTGAAAAAGACACCGACGCCGGCACAGACACCGACGCCGACACAGACACCGACGCCGACACAGACACCGACGCCGGCACAGACACCGACGCCGGCACAGACACCGACGCCGACACAGACACCGATGCCGACACAGACACCGACGCCGGCACAGACACCGACGTCGGCACAGACACCGACGCCGGCACAGACACCGACGCTGACACAGACACCGACGCCGGCACAGACACCAACGCCGACACAGACACCGACGCTGACACAGACACCGACGCCGGCACAGACACCAACGCCGACACAGACACCGACGCCGACACAGACACCGACGCCGACACAGACACCGACGCCGGCACAGACACCGACGCCGACACAGACACCGACGCCGACACAGACACCGACGCCGGCACAGACACCGACGCCGATACAGACACCGACGCCGACACAGACACCGACGTCGACACAGACACCGACGCCGACACAGACACCGACGTCGACACAGACACCGACGCCGACACAGACACCGACGCCGGCACAGACACCGACGCCGACACAGACGCCGACGCCGACACAGACACCGACGCCTGCACAGACACCGACGCCGAAACAGACACCGACGCCGACACAGACACCGACGTCGACACAGACACCGACGCCGACACAGACACCGACGTCGACACAGACACCGACGCCGACACAGACACCGACGCCGGCACAGACACCGACGCCGACACAGACGCCGACGCCGGCACAGACACCGACGCCGACACAGACACCGACGCCGGCACAGACACCGACGCCGACACAGACGCCGACGCCGGCACAGACACCGACGCCGACACAGACACCGACGCCGACACAGACACCGACGCCGGCACAGACACCGACGCCGACACAGATACCGACGCCGACACAGATACCGACGCCGACACAGACACCGACGCCGACACAGACACCGACGCCGACACAGACACCGACGCCGGCACAGACGCCGACGCCGGCACAGACACCGACGCCGACACAGACACCGACGCCGACACAGACACCGACGCCGGCACAGACACCGACGCCGACACAGACACCGACGCCGGCACAGACACCGACGCCGACACAGACACCGACGTCGACACAGACACCGACGCCGACACAGACACCGACGTCGACACAGACACCGACGCCGACACAGACACCGACGCCGGCACAGACACCGACGCCGGCACAGACACCGAGGCCGACACAGACACCGACGTCGACACAGACACCGACGCCGGCACAGACACCGACGCCGACACAGACACCGACGCCGACACAGACACCGACGCCGACACAGACACCGACGCCGGCACAGACACCGACGCCGGCACAGACACCGACGCCGGCACAGACACCGACGCCGACACAGACACCGACGTCGACACAGACACCGACGCCGGCACAGACACCGACGCCGACACAGATACCGACGCTGACACAGACACCGACGCCGGCACAGACCGCGACGCCGACACAGACACCGAGACCGACACAGACACCTTACATTGGTACGTTAATATCTTCTTGATATTCCATTCGATATTGTGTATTATTTTTGCTTGCTTCACTGGAAAAAAACATAGTTGCTTCACCGAAATACATTTTTACAAAATAATAATAAACACAATTACTCACTTAGACATATTTATGACTTCTTGACATTGTACGGTACTTTGTATTGAACAACTGAAAAAAAAATGCTTAATTTATAGTTCAAGTAATCATCACAAAGATATTTATAGCATAATACAACTAGCATCACTACACCTATGTGATACCTGGATACAACCATGATACATCGTACTATTTGTCCTATTTCCAGTCTAAGCCTAACAATTTATCAAAGGCGTTTATAAACCTCTTTCATTAGATCAAAACAAACAAACATCATTTCATTCGTTTTATAGTAGTGTAAACAGTCAGAAAAGTTATCACATTTTATAATAATTATCAAAAATCCCGGGACTATTATTGCAATCCCGGTTTTCTTGTAAATCCCGAAATTTCACAATCCCTAGATAAACACAAATAATAGATAAATTGGTAGCTGAGTAGCTTCATCAGGCATTGAGACGTGAACTGCTGTTGGAGTAGTCAGTGATGTTGATGCCCCAGACCTGTCGTCCCTAGAAGCATTAAATCTGAAAAATAATAAATAATATTATTAAAATAAGTAAAAAATAAGAAATAATAATAAAATGTAATCAGGTTAATAAGTAAATTACTAATGGAAAGTATATTATTGACCGTGCCCACTAGATTTTTTTAATTTAGGTAATTAGGTATGTATATCGTCGTGACGACGAGCAAAACGTCAAAAACGCTAGGTACGTAACACAGGAACAATCTTTGATATGTAACTTAGCACGCGGATCATCAACAAAAGAGGTAATTAGTGCACTTGTACACAGTGGCTTATTATGGCTCTGCGAGGGCTTGATCGAAAGATGCCAATGCATATTAGAATAGTAAAAAAAAAGCAAAGTTCTGTTTAGTTATAAACATTACAATTCTATAAGTAGCATTGCCAACAATGCAGGCATAATTATTTTAATTCAGCGAATAGGTCGGTATCTACTCGGCAAACATTAGTTCGCTCAGGTGTATTATGAATATATTTATGGTTTGTCATGGAAGTAAGTGGGTATATATGGTATATTTACACCAGTTTAGTTTTCTCAAATCTTCAAAGCAGATTCTTACCGGTAAGAAATGTATAGCTCAGCCTTATCGAATTGTTGTAGGTAGATATCTAGATATAAATAAATAAAAATGTCCACCAAAATACAGAGTACACTGAAATATAATTACCTCCATAAGACCATACAATAATTTCATAAGCACTGGCAACAACTCGCAAGACCTTTTTCGAGATTAGAATTTATATAAAAAAAACCAAATAGTAACCTAGTTAGGTAATTTTATTTTATTTTATTTATTTATTTCCATACATGCATCTATCTTTACAGGTACACACCCAATACAATAGAGTAGCTACTAATACACATTTAATATATATATTTAATTTTTTTTGGTATCTAATTCTTAATTCCTGTTACACAGAACATGTAATGCGACTTTTGTAAATTCGCTCAGATCACAACAAAATAGGTCCACTTGTTCCGCGATAGTGAAGATTATGAAGGTGTGTGTGTACTTACCGGATTTGTTCCCTTATTTTTTCAGTTTTTCTCTTTGAACTTGAAGTCTCGTATCCATTCTCTCTTTTTCACAACTTTTTTACTGTGGTTACCCATGGTAGTAACCTATTTGACTTGAATAACACAATAAAACAGTTTTATTATTATAGTAATAGTACTTTGATAAAAAAAATAACTGATATTTATACGAATCTCTGCTGAGAAAGTCAAACACGCGTCCTACGTTGACAGTGGTCACGGTAGTACTGATTAGCGGCCGACGCGTACGCTGACGTTTAGACTGATCCCTGGATTATTATATATAATGGGTCTTATATTATATTTATGAGTCGTATCAAGAAAATCTTTGCCAAATATTTAGCAAATTTCATTACCTACCATATTGTGTAAGTCCCATTTTGATATGCACAGTAGTTATCCAAATATATCCATGTAAAGTTCAAAAAGGTACAGTTTTAAATTAAATATTGTATCGAGAAAATTTTAAGCTATTGTGTTTTGCTTTGCCATTAATCTGAAGGAAGAATCGAAGAAACATATATAAAATAATGGATGTCATAACTTGTTCAAAAGTACTATTTTCTTACTTTCAAAAATGCACAATTTGTCTAATTACAGCGCCTCTGATATGCTGAGAGTGTGATGCAGTGGAATGAACGTAAACCTAATGTTTGCTTTAATGCTATAATACCATATGAAAAATAATACCGACCTAAACATGGTGGACTCGCATGCCTCATTGCCGCAGTCATCATATTTTAAAATATACAATTCTTTTGTGATTTTTTCCATACATACCTACTTATTTATTAAACCATATTATTATGTATGTATTGTTCATTATTATTATATTTACTATTTTGTATAGGAACATGATTTCATTATTAATATTTGTATAAATATTATATTATGTATGCATTTTTCATGTAGTATGTAAGTACTCGTTCACCTAGGTCATTTTTATTTAAATACACTATACGAATGAAATCATGTCTGTTAAATAATTAATCGTGTATTTATAATGTCATATGTGATATATGTAAGTATGCTTAGTAACTAGTCAGAACAATATTATTAATTTCTTAGAGTCTTGGCTGAAAATCAGCGCTTTTTGTCTTAGACAATAAGCATTATGGTGAGACAAGGCTCATTCAATACTACTGGACATCTCACAACCGTAATAATTATTAAGAAAATTGTATAGGAAAAATACTTTATGGGATTAAGTTTTTTGTTGTATTGAATACAATTATTTTCTTTCTTCTTTCTTTCTTATAATAAATTTTAAGTAGGCAAATACAAAAGGTTTTTCCGTGAACTATCCAGTGTGAATCATGTCAATATGCTGTGGAAATATGCGAAATAAACGAGCTTGGCATAGAACATATAATAATATGGCTGTAGCCACGACTGTCATCTGCCTTATCTTATGATCCTCCATTTACAGCAGCATTAAGTTTCCCGGACAGATCACGTATATGTTAACCCCATTATAAAGTTTAATCCATTTTAATTCCCAATAAGACTGTCGCTTTACCTATTGACTTTGGCATGTTTAAATCAATGTTTGGTTCCAAATAACTAATATTAGGTAAAGAAAGCTGTAAGCATTACGTCTTTTTCTAATTAATTAGTAAATTATAAGCCGCGAACCATTTGGAGAATTGGTTCTTTAAAATATTTAGTAGTAGTTTAAAGTTTCCTTCATGTATTGGTAAGTCAATGTTAGCTGAGTGGTTACAGCTATGGATTGCGGTGAAGCATGTCCTCGGTTCGATCCCCTCCGCTGGCTTGAGCTTCATTGCATGGTGGTAGATCATTTTGCGAAAGCCCGCCTGGCTAGTTACCATCCTCAAGTAGAAAATCTGTCGCCCAGCGCCTAACAGTGTATTTCCGCAGTAGTTCTTGAGAGCTGATAAAATTATAGGTACCTACATAAAACGTTACAACTGTATGTCTCAGAGTGACGGGCGCAGAGCAGTTCGTCACAGAAGTAACCGCTTTACAACAGGTGGGCCTCGTGCTCGTTCCGTCACAATATTTCATAGAAGTCGTAACCGGTTGTAATTAGTATCATCATTATCAGCCAGAAGACGTACTGTTGAACAAAGGAAACTGCTTTGAACGCCACATTACGACAAGGTGGTCATTTCGGACCTTACCAAGGCTCTTTCCCTTTGTTACCAACAGGTAGTTGTGGAGGGGAGCATTGATGACATCGTTAAGGTGCCTATTGACCCTTAGCCCTACTCTCTGGGATGCAGGTCCTAGGCACCTGAGACTTGCCCCTTCCTCTGCAATGAGATGTACCCGACACCCGCACTATGAATCCAAGGAATGCTAAGTAATTCGTCTCTCTGGTTTAATCACATTCAGTAATTAATATATTATATAACTATTGACAAATTTAGTGTTTTTCTTTGCCGTTTATTTCATTTGTTAGTGAGTTAAATATTTTTTTGCAATTACAGTCAACTATTTTCGACGTCATCGGTCGCGCTATGTCTACTACTAGTATATTGTGCATACCATAGGCTAAGTACAAAGATCAATTTTGATAGGTTGCCATAGTACAGTTTAGCAAGAAAAGAATATAATTGAAAGTATGTACCTACATCTTATTTCTTGGATTTTCTTTACAAAACACACAGCTGTATTTTGGGTGCTAAACTTACAAATTAATCAGCTTTCGAACATTTCCTGTGGAAGTGTGCGCCGTGGAACCGGGCAGGTGGCAGCGGCCGACCATCCATGTAATGGCATTACTCCGGCACCCACTGCCAGCCTCCTTTATAGTCCAGGGCAAATTGGCGATGTTTGTTATTACTCCAAACAATTTATAATTTGAAAATTTACTACGTATTTCAGAATGTTTTTATTAAAACTTTTATTCAAGATCTTAACTATACCTACTCTCTTAAATTTGATTATAAGGAGTAACCGTCAGAAACACCGTCATAGTCACACGAAGTAAAAGTTCATAAAGACGCATTTCACCACGAAGCTCTAAAAACTTTGTACAATATTCATTATAGCTGTTTCTGCGACATTCGTCTTTAGAGAGGTTCAAAAAGTCATGAAGTATTGAATGTTTGGTACCCACGGACAGCGAGATCTACTTTGCATTTTGAGATAAACAAAGACAGATATATACTATCATATAATTATTTAATTAAATTAAAATTTTCACTAATTTGGGAAAATCCATATTCAATAAGTGATAAGAAATATTAGTGCGCTACATGTGCGCAACATCTCTCGATGTTGCTTTGCAAGAGACAAAATGTGTCGCAAATTGTAAAATGGCGTTCGGATGTCAAGTTTAAAAAGTTTCAGCAGGAGCACCACTAAATGTTTTGGACACATACTTTTAGTCAAAAAAAAAACAGACGAATCCGAACCTCCTCCTTTTTTGGAAGTCGGTTAAAAAACAGAAAGTCACGATACATCACGATGAACATTACCATCAGTAAATTAATTTTCCAGTTTGGCCGAACTATTTCGGTTCGTTCGGATCCAGGCGCTAATTGTTTAAGGCTTTTAGGATTAACGTTATTCGGTTGACCTGCTTAGAATAAATGCTCTAATATGCGAACGAAGACGGAATTTTGATGTTTGATTTGATTAAGGGTACCGACAACCGTGAAGAGGGGGTAGTCATGGGCAATCGACCTTCCTACTTTTATGTGAATTATGTATGGGGTGCTGAATAGTCGAATTTGTTTTCTATCCGTTGAATGCACGTCATTCTGGCGGTGGCGACATCTACCCACATAATGTGAACTACTTAGCTTAGGAGGTTGATATTCCATCATTCAACACTAACTTGATGACGTCATTTTAAAACTTAGTAGGGCCTATTTATACTTTTTTTTAAAACTATGTTTTCGCTTAACTTAATGTGTCACTTCTATTTAAGTGCTGATTACACCGTTGCTATTACTAAACGCGTTTAACTCAACTTAACAAACAAAGAAAACTCTTGAACGCTATTAGCTCAGCGTCGGAAATCGGGCGTAATCTTAGTTTAGCTAGAACTAGCGCGCAGCTAGAGGAGCGGGACCTCAGGAGAAGCAGGACCGCGGCGATCCCTGATCGCGATTGTGGGGTATGACCTCTCCTTGCCGGCCGTCATTACTTAAAATGGTCGGTGACGAGAGGCTCTGTAGTTATTTAGTTGGTAGTTTCTATTGACACTTAGCCCGACATCCGCTCTGGAGCAGCAGTTCACCAAATTATATATTTTTCTACAAAGGAAGACATAATTTAAAACAATTTTTAATTCAATTTGTACACTGTTTCTAGGTTTTTATACTTTTTGGTTTAATTATTCAAGATGTGCCTGATAGAGTTGGAACACATATTCTGTGAAACTCGCCACCTATTACAGTAGCCCTAGCTTATTATTAATTGGAATGATAATGAAAATAATCTTCATTTTAAAATTCAAAGTTCATAATGGTCATCATTTTCGAAGGAAAATGTCAAACTAATGTTAAAATTTAACTTATCTGCATTACCCACTATTTTGTTAGAAAATAAGTCACCAGCCTTCGCAACCGGACCACAGCTTGTGTGTGATAATTGCATAATATAATTATATTAATTTCATCCAACATAAAGCCTGAACCATCTGTTCTTGAAATGCATAAGTTACTTGTTCAAAAATACTAAGTACCTATCTTCATTTTATATTTTTCTACTCGTATCTGGTCGTAAACTCTTATCTACATTCGCAATGGCATCAGAGACCAAATCATACAAACAAACAGAAAGCAGTCCGGCCCGAGTCTAGACTATCCACTAGCCGCATAAAACACACGTTTTACCGACTTATTATACAACGAGGTTTCGTTACCCCGGCGTTTCTTTACTCCAACGTTTTCTGAGTGTTTTGTTTTTAGGGGTCCAGGCCGGGAAGGCAAAAAGAAACTCATAATAATTCAACATAATGTGTATACCTATTTTCATAACTGTCATAACATCGACACGTCCGTTACGACAAGTGGTAGGATTCATAACGAGACGCGTGATGTATGATTGGTAATAAGGTATCTATTAATGTTAGTTATTTGTGTGCATTACAGCCGCATATTGAAATTGAAATTTTATTTGCAACTCACAAGCTCGGAAAGGTATTTTTCTCATTTGAAATCTGCGTGGAAAAGTGCTTTTATCCGCTCGCGTGAAAAAAGTTTTAAAATTAGAAGCTGTTGATGTATGAAAGTATATAAACATAGAAAAAAATAATTTACTTCAAATATTAGCAATTTTCGTAGTGTTATTTTTAAGGTTTGCTTTAAATTAACGCAAATCTACAACATAATTTAAGCTGATTTTCTTGCACGTAGCTTTTCTCGCTGTACTGTACCGTATCCGCCGGATCGTCCACTGCTGAAGACAGCCTCCCCTATGTAGGGGGTATTTGCCATAATCCCCACGCTTGGCAGGCGGCTTGGAGATCGCAGTGCAAGATGGCATACTTCTTAAGAAGGCGCTGCTGCCCACCTTCTAGTATTTTTCCCTTAGTCGACTTTTACGACATCCACACGGGAAGAAATGGGGAGGTGCAATTCTAACCCGGTAAATTTCTGTAAAGTTGAAAAATTGTGCGTTGCGCTTCTCCTAGAACCCGTCGCTTACTCGGGTTTTAATAAAAGCATTCGCGTCAATGAATAGATTCAGGCGTTACTTTGCGGAAATCCATATTTAATAATAACATATAATTTTAAAAGTATCTTAAAAAATCATTAAATAATATTTAAATAAAACACTTAAAAATGTATAAAAATATATATCTAGTGACAACACCGCCTAATTTTCCTGTTATCTACGTGACGTCACAAATATCACGCAGCCTAACCGGAAGAATATCCGACTAGTTTCGCTTCTAAACGAAGCATCTTCAGGAGGTCTTGACTCACCGAGCGCACGATCGTGAACAAATTAGGCGGAATTGTCACTACATATATAATTGTATATTTTTTTATAAGTGTTTTATTTAAATATTATTTAATGTTTTTTTTAAGATGCTTTCAAAAGTATTTGTTAACATACGCGTCAAATAACAACTTTGCTGCCTTTCATAATAAATAATGATTCTTGTGTAGTGAATACAATATCGGTGCCTCTAAAGTAATTTTCACCTATCCAGCACGCATAAGACCGATTTTGGTGTTTATGAACTCGAAATAAAATCTTATTTTACTCCGAGCGTTATCCGGCAGCTGTCCATGAAGGCCAGAAATCCTAGGTAAGCTTCGTCATTAAAGGTCAAAAGCTTAACTATCTGCCTAAAAATATGACTACAGCGTACTTAAAGCCTTTCAGAATATACGGGAGTAATGATGTTTTTTGCTTTGTTAATTTAGTATAGCCCTTAAGAATAAACAAGGGCAATGAATTTTTTTAGCTAAAGTAATTTCAGCTACGGAACCATACGAAAACGTGACTTCTACAGGCTTGTCTCCCGACGCCTCTAACTCGGGGGAATCCAAATTGGTGTGAATTTTACGAGGACCATTCAAGAGCTTCATGTAATTTTGTCCAGAGTGACATAAAAACGTGTGGCGATTGTAAAAAGTGATGCCACTTTTATATGAAAAGTTTTATTGTATTCAGTCCTAAATGACACCAATTTGTTTGAACTGCATTACTTTTTTTTATCTTTTAGATCTAAATTGTGGCATTAAGACAGTAGCAATCCGCCCCGCTGTGTTTCTGTCGCATTTTTACTGTTTGCTGTAATCTGCAACTTCAAGCGTTTTTAAAGGCGTGAACCCCTGACGAACTTTCCATGTCTGTAAAAGAAAGTTATATACAGTATTTTTACAAAAATTATGGGTTAAAGTATATAGGATAAGGACCAGAGATAGCTACACCATAGATGAAAATGCACTAAAATCAAGTTGAGATTGGGGAATTTGGGATATATTTTTTGTAAACCAGCCTATAATAAAATTATTTATATAAGTATCCTCAGTCAAGTTTTGTTCCTGAAGTTTTTTTTGTTAAAACTATCCATAGAATATAATAAAATTATTCTGTTTCTATTTTAGTCACATGTCATTTGTATCTTTCTCTTATTTAGTTACATGTTACCTGTAAACACCACTGAGTATTAGTTCTTTCTTTATTGATTAATCGGTTTTTTATCAAGATACCTGATAATATCATATCTATTTCTTTAAAACTACGTGGACTATAGGTGTATCATAGCCCAATCTCAATTTTTTCCCTTTTCCACATTTTCCAAGTAGCACTTCCAACCGTTTAGTGTAAATATCGTCCACCGTTCTACTGGATCCCAGGAGATCAGCTGCGAGCGATAGATAGGGCTGCGATGGACTGTACCAATCGGATACACTGAGAACTACATTATTGGCACGCTTAACATTTTGATTAAGGTTAAATAATATCTATCACATTCAGCTGTAACTGTGCCAAAATCCATAATTATAATAATAGTAAATATCAAAAACACATTACATAATTACAAATTTACGAGGTGAAAAATTATAGTCATGTGCTCAATTCGGACCCGCGCCATCTACCCTCATAGCCGGGACATGCTCCGACTATGCTAACATGGCATATGACCCATAGCTTTAATTTTTCATCTCGTTATTTAACCATAATTTAATATTTTAAGCATACATCGGCTATATGGGTGGATGGCACGGGTTTGAATCCCGCCTATACTTTTTCCTTTCGTTGTGACTTAGTAATGTTAACCGCAAAGCATGCGTGATACCAAAAAAATATGTAAAAATATATATTAAAATCCAGTTATATACATAGTTTAAACCATCGTTGCTGTAGGTATGCAATTTCATATGTTTCAGCTATTATTTACTGTCATATCTGGATTCAGCACGATTTTTGGCAGTACGTCGTTTATAATGTCCTGCACTGTAAATACTTATAGAACGCGTGCGCTTGATTCTAGGTAATTCTGTTTTTAATTAAAGTTCAAGTTACCGTGAAAAAGTTCCGTCGATGCAAATGAACGCTTCCTCCTCAGGGAGGGAAGAGGAACGGAGGTAACCAAGACCTGGATATTAGCCTTCCTCCAACTAAATACCTAATATTGGATCGGAACAATTTTCTTTCCCGATTGCCTTCTTTTATTAAGTCTGGAGAAGATTGGACGTTCTATTGAGATGTGACGTAATTTGCAGAGAAATAGGGACCTATCTACGTGGGGCACACTGGAAGTTTTGCGTAATTTGCAAATCAAACTTTATTGGAAGAAGTGATGAATTTATTGTTTGTTAAACTATTCATCTCGATATTAACAAATATTTTAAAAATATTTTAAATTAATAATTTAATTAACTACTTAAAAAAATATTTAGGGGCAAATGATAATCTGAGGGTCAAGACCTCCTGAGGTTTCTTCGTGTAGAAACGAAACGCGTTGAAAATTCTTCCGGTTTGGCCGCGTGGCGTTACGTCGGCTTAACAGGAAAATTAGGCGGAATTGTCACTAGATATATTTTTAAGTGTTTCATCAAAATATTTGTTATTATTAAATATGGATTTCCGTAAGGCAGTGTCTTAATCTATTCATTAATATAATTTGATTTTATTTGTTCAACAATTTTTAACAATTTATTTTAACGTTGGCGCCTACTAAGTAAATAAGCTTACAAAAACAAAACGAAAGGAAAAATATCACGAGCGGGGTTTGCACCCGTGATGCCAGAACGAAAGAAAACAAACACTTATATGTAGGACTTATTTAACACACGATAGCAAAATACATAATACAGTAAAAGTATGCAGCTACAATTTGTAAAACATTTACAAGACATATTCCACATGAGCAAAATTAAAAACTATTGACGTGTGCAATCTAAAAAAGAACTTGGCTCCTATACCTAACAGCGCTAATTTTAAGGCTACTCTCTTCTCCGTGTACCAGAAACCATGTTTAAACTTTAAATAAACCAACTTTGGCAACACTCTGTACTCTGCCTGAGACTGAAATCGTGAGTCATTGTCAAACATGTAAAACTGTAAAACGTAAAACAAAAGAAAAGTGTAGGTACATCAACTGAGTTTAGGCGGGAAAATCGAAAATGTGACTTATTTGTTTTTGTTTATTGTGTGCAAATGGAAGATTATTAATGTTAAGGTAACCGCTGACGTCTATGACGGGAAATCTCAACTTTAAACATTTTTTGGTAAAATGGTGATTAATCTTACTTAAAAACAACTTACAAGTAAACGTTATTTGAATTGACGAGTTAAGGGGTTATTTATGGAATATAGCATTGGTGTTCAAAATGTTTTTTTTATCACATAGGTAATTCGAGCAAAATCTTTTTAAAGTCACGAATATCATATAGAATCAAATAGAAAAATTCTCAAATGTGGCTACACGCGAAAAAACTGTTTAAATTTTGAATTTTCTATTCGTTTTTATACGTACACGAGATTAGCAAGAAATTACTTAGGTACTTACTCCTACTTTGTATTTTAAAAGGGCACTTGATTTTTTAGAACAAGTACAAGTACTTAGGTCCTTTGTAATATTTGACAGAGAAACAATTCAAAAAACGTGCCAAGCTTCAAGACACAGTGCGATTTCGAAATACAAACAGAACTCCCGACGCCTGATTACAAATTACAGTCGCGCGTGTTTGCTCGTTGCCGAGACTGATTGTCTAGGCGCGTCGAGTTGTCTTACTTAACTTCAGTCACTTGCGAAATATAACCTACATATGATACGGCATTTATATACAAAGTTCTGCCCAGTTATCATGTTAAGAGTAGAGTTCACACAGCGCTTTCTATACAAACGTAGTTTTGTCATCTATAAAATCCCATGTGTTCATTCAAACTTTTAAACAAAGACTTCAAAGTTCAAACTCGGTAAAATATTGTATGCATATTGCTGAGCCTAATATCTATGCTTCTGGTTTGCCAGTTTTTCGATTTATTATTTATTATATCCCTAAATAACAATTCCCATACAAAACGATTATACGAATTATTTTTGAAAATACTTAATTTTACGTAAATCTAGCAAACCAGATGCACAGATATTAGGCTCAAAGATATAAATGCATAGTTTCGCCGAATTTGCACAGTTATTATTTAAAATATGATGAAACTAGAAAGCGCTCCGTGAACTCGACTCCATAAAGTATAATATACCTTTAAGTGGCTCGTAGGTAATCAAATTCGGTCAAGCAAGTAGGGGAGAATTGGGGGTTCTGCATCTGCATCGCTCTCGCTACCAATTCTCTCGATTATCTGCTATCCAATCCACATCAAACATACGATTAATAAGTAGTATTGTAATTACAAGGGAACCGACAACTTGTTTGCGCACGGATCATGTGTCAGATGTTTTTATTCTCTATAATCGTCTCGTTAGCGCATTTTACAACATGTATTATGTTCGCTCACTATATTCGTCGCACTGAATTAAAAAAAGCGAGGTTCCCTCTAGCTTATAAACCGCTATCGTTTTATCTGGTCAGTCTGCATTTGTTT
This sequence comes from Plagodis dolabraria, assembly GCA_963854805.1. Classification (NCBI taxonomy): domain Eukaryota; kingdom Metazoa; phylum Arthropoda; class Insecta; order Lepidoptera; family Geometridae; genus Plagodis; species Plagodis dolabraria. The sequence goes on from OY978446.1 coordinate 33,400,678, forward strand.
ATCTGAGCAGTTCATTTTATTTTAGACCGTTCAAGACAGATCAGTTCAGAACATAATACTTTGTCTGTCTAGTGAAACAGATGCGACCGACACATTTATAAGGCATAGGTATATAGTATCCCGATTTAAGTGTGGGTTATACAGCCGTGGTATGTTACCTAGAGTACGTACGAGTACGTATAAAGTGGGGACTTTTTATGATTATTACATTTTATTATTTTGTACTCATGTCAATGATATGTGCAGTCCTATGTACCTAGGCTATCAAGTCAGCCTATATTTGGATTTTCTAGCGTACGTGATTCAACGATATTTTTTTCGTCATATTTTTTTATCAAAGATACGATTAGTCAGACTGTCATGTTGACGTAGTTGGTAAGTTCTTGTCTTCTATGTTGCGGGTACTAGGTTTGATTCCCGACAGTAGCATAAATCTCCTCATCAAGGAAAATATGCACTTCTGGTTCTGGGTGTCATTGTGTGTGTGTGTGTGAAGAAGTGAATGTTTCTAGCACCTAAGATACAAGTCTATGAATTTAGTGTGGGCTATGAGTTTAAAAGTTTTTGTTTTTAGTATTTTCTAAGATATCTATACTTTTCACTATCTATACTATTAAATAGCTTCTTAGCAAACAACAATATTACTGTGATTATATCGATACAAATATTTCTGAAAAGAATTTCTCTTAGCGATAAGACTCCATTGTCACTATCCATAGGTTACTTTACGGGCTTTTGGTTCTTTTGATGTTTTGTAGTAATCATCTTGTATAGAAAATAAAAAAAGTTAAAAAAGAGATTGATTATAATGAATAAATAAATAAATGACGGCCTATGGTTCAAAGATACAACCTTCGTTTCATGATTTTACATAATTAAAATTATAATATACGTTTTGGTTAAAATTTAACGTAGGTACCTACATATTAATGTCTAATAAAAATACTAAATAGGTAACAGTAGTGATCAGAACATTATGTGATTTTTAAATATTTACTTAAGTAGCAATACATTTTTAGTATCGTCAAAAAATACAAATCGACTTATTGATGTTTGTTTCGCTACTAATATCTAAAAGATTTAGTTATAAGGATTTTCATAAAAAGCATTGTTTTATTCGAGAGGTTCTCTCATTACTGGTGATCAATTGAAATATGTTGTTTACCAGTTAAGTGAGATCTGTAATTTAAAAGACTCGTAATTGGTATAAGTACCTGCCACTTCCTTATAGGATTTTTGTCTCCAGTTGCTCGAGAATGTGCAGCAGTCATCGCTTTACATCCCTTGACGACAGCATAAAGTCTCATTCAGATTTGTTTATCGGTTGACAAGATGAAATGAACTTTGTTTACAAGATCGTTAAGGTATACAATCGTTAAAACTTTAACCTTTCTGTTTTTTTATTTTTGTACGTTTTAGTCAAGATTCGACTTGTGAATGCATCTTTATAAAATGAGATTATAAATAGGACTGATTTGGTGCATCTACATTTAAAAGCGGATATTCAGTGGTGGGCGACGACGCTCCAGCATCCAAAAAAAAGTGCAGTTATTTACATATTCGGAACTTCAAGGAACCTAACTATGTAAGTAAGTGACCTTAAAGTATTTATTGTTAGTATGAATGAATTATTAGTGAGTGCAAATTGCCTTATAACTTCGGTGAAAAAAATTAGATGCCATGCTGGCGTAGTTGTTAAGTAATTGCCTTCTACACCGGGAGTTTCGGGTTCGATTCCTGACAGAAGCTCAATTTACTTCCCCAAGGGAAATTTGTATTTCTGGTTCAAGGTGAGATTATGAGTGAAGTGAATGTTTCTGGCACCCGCTATACAAGTCATTGAACTAAGTGTGGACTGTGAGTGTGAGGATGTAAACGTATAAAGTGTAATGTGACTTAGGTACCTGTGTTGATCGGCAAACTAACTTGTGTTAACTCATGGATTTTTTATTTATAAAGCATTTTGCTATGCTAGGCTAAAACAATGTTCAGAAACAATGTTGTGTTAACTCGTTGCGAAGTTATCTTCTATTATAATTATTTTAAATTATTGCTTTCAGGCCGGGCTGGTCGCAAAATCCTTTCTGGGCCGATGAGATTGATGTATCGGACGACGAAACACCGGCGGGGTCCGAGCCTGTAGCACCTCCACCTACACCACAACCTCCTGCAAAAAAGGTGGCTCAAGAAAAGAAGAAAGACGGAGGCGCATCAAAGAAACGGACGGCTAGCAGCGGCGCTGGGTCTTCATCGAGAAAGAAAAAACTGCCAGCGGCGGTGTCAACAGAACTGTTGACGACATCCCATTTCTTTGGCTCGGACACGGATGACGTAGAATTACCTCTGGCGCAGCCCTCGATTACACAGGTAATGAAAAAATATTATTCGCTCGTTTACTTATTTTTATGGGTGTGATACTCAGTGTGTGTGTGTGTGATGATTGTTTACGGCACCATGGCCCTCTTAGGCAGGGTATTTTTTTAGTTACGATGGTGGATAAGCGTTGTTTAATGCAGGCTAGATTATTTTTGTAAACATTTATGTAACTTACTTTTGTTACAGCAGTTATATCAATAAACTGTTACGTATGAAGGTCACTTATTATTTGTTTGATTTTTTTTCAGGAGATCGGAGAAAGCAGCAAGGTGAAACCAGCGCGTGCGGCTACATTGCGGAGCTTCTTTTCACAGCGCGGAACGAGCGGGTATACAACACAACGAGATCTCACACGTGGCGGGGAGTATTACGTCGAGTTAAGGGTCTATAATTCCCGAGAAGCTGAATGTCAGCCTAGCGAAGAACGTTGGAAAAGAGCCCTGGTTACTTTAAAATTGTGTACTGACACCCAAACACCTGTATGGCGCGCATTGTCAACACTTGTAGAAGCCGGGAAAAATGAATTCAAGGCTATACAGCCAATAATGTATCCCATGAAATTACATTGAACAGTATGTTTTAACAGATTGGTACAATCGCAATTGTTTCATTTTGTCTTTACTTTATTATATTACCTTGATATTTTTATTTCTACCTTATAATAGGTAATTACTTGCATATATACTACTTTTGAATTAGTTAATGTTAGTTTTAGATTTTATGAATAAAATTTGAAATGGTTATTCTTATTTTGTGTCTAATAATTGTTTTATTTACAGCAAAACTAAAAATGAGAAATATTGAAATATTGAAATATTGAAAATTGAAATATTGAAAAATTGAAATATAGAAACTGAAATACTAATTGCAAACATTATAATAATATCTACACAGTAAATTGCAAACTAGGATTACCAAACTATACATTTAAGTATCCCATGATACCGCAATGAACAATATGTTCTAACATACTGACGCAATAATATTCAATTATTTCACTTTTATCTAACTATCTTTACTTAACTGTTATCTTTATTTTATTTATACCTTATAATAGGAAAGCATTTACAATACTTTTTAATCAACAAATGTAAGTTTTATTTTCATGAATAAAATTTTAACTGGTTATTATTATGTTATGTCTAATGATTGTTTTATTTACAGCAAAACTATAAATGAGAAATATTGGAATATTGAAATATTGGAATATTGAAAAATTTAAATATAGAAACTGAAATACTGAAATATACTACTGAAAACTAATTGCAAACAGTAAAATTAAATCTCAGATTACGAAACTATGCATTTATATTATTACCGACATCTAGGCAGGTTAATCGCTTCATATCAATTCATGCAACTATTATATTAAGTAAATACCTCAAATATTTACCTATATTTTTTAATATTTTTTATCAGTTCAAGTTTGTTATCAAGTATACCTACTAAGGAACAAGTGAGGCAAAATGGTATATTGTAGAGAGTGTAATATTGAGGTGTCTCGTATCTCGTCGCATTATAAAAGTAGTATTCATAAATCAAACTGTTTGATCAACTCTGAGTTCCCAGATGTGCAGATTATAGCTAGTGCATTTAAATCTAGAATTGTAAGTTATAAAATAAACCCTATTTCGAATAATATGCTGCCTGAGGAATTTTTGAATAAAGCCTCTACTTCAGTTTTACAATTAATAAAAAAATCATTGATCCAACACAATGCATTAAAAGTCAACATGGAATTTTTTGTGTCATATTATTTACCTAAAAATGATGAAAAAGCCCTTAAGTCATTTAATGTGCCATTTGTAAAGATTTTTTACAACTCTGATTTGATATCGTTTTATAAAACATGTGTCCAAAAGCTGATAACGAAATGTTCAGAATTCGAAATGTCGGGGAGTGGTTGGACACTAAATTCTATCAGTCATTTAGAATTAAATATTAATCAATACAATCCATTACGGGCGGGCTCATACGTGAAATTGCCGCGAGAAATTCAAAACACCAAATCATGTTTAAACATTCAAAACAAAGATGATCGATGTTTCTTATGGAGCATAATTGCGCATATGTATCCAGCAAAAAATAATCCAAATAGAGTGTCGTCATATCCACATTATAAACATATTCTGAACACTTCAGGAATGACTTTTCCTTTGAGTTTAAATGATATTAAAATATTCGAAAAGATAAATCCTTTAATTTCGGTAAATGTGTACGGTTTGGATAAAAACAATATAGTATCTGGTCCCCTCTACAAAACAAAACATCGTAAGTTGACGCATATTAGCCTGCTCCTCATTGAGATAAACGGGAAAAACCATTTCTGTTTGATAAAAGATTTCGGAAAGCTTGTACATAGACAACTTACACAACATAAATGCAGAATTTTTTTGTGTGACGAATGTTTTATTTATTTTCCATCGCAAGAAAAACTGGTAAATCACGATTGCGCTAGAGTAAAAACAATTCTGCCTCAACCAGGTAGTAAGTTATTATTTTCGCATGTTGAACGAACTCGTAGAATTCCTTTCGTAATATATGGTGATTTTGAAAGTTTGCTTAAAGAATATTCGGATAAAAGCAAATCACAACATGTTGAGAACGTGCAAATACATCAAGCGACTTGCTTTGCTTATTACATATGCTGTGAGTCTAAACCGAGTCTAAACAAATTTGTGTCTTATCGGGGCCCAAATTGTGTAAAAAAATTTATTGAAGCTCTAACTAATGATGTAATGGAATTATATCAAATTATATCAATTAAACATGAAATGATGCCGCTAACTGAAAATGAGCTGGCATCGTTTAAACATGCTACCATCTGTCACTTGTGTAAAAAGGAATTTGTAGCTGATGACGTAAAATGCGCAGACCACGATCATTTTGATTCAGCTTATTTAGGTCCGAGTCACGTGGGATGTAATTTGAATGCTAGGACATGTAAATTTATTCCAATCATATTCCACAATCTTTCCGGATATGACTGTCATTTATTTATTACCGAGCTATCTGCGATCATAGGACGTATTAATCTTATTTCAAAAACAAAGGAAAAATACATATCAATCACAAAGTTTATACCAATTGATTCCATCAATGCCGCTCAGTTGAAATTTATTGATTCGTTCAATTTTCTTAGTTGCGGCTTGGATAAGTTAGTAAAAACACTGCAGAAAAGTGACTTTAAAAATTTAAAAAAATATTATCCTGATAGTAAATCGTTTGATTTATTGTGTCAAAAAGGAGTATATTGCTATGATTATTTGAATTCGATGGAACGCTATAATGAACCAAATCTTCCTGACAAGAGTAGTTTTTTTAATAGGCTTTCTTCTGAAGATATATCAGATAAAGATTACGAACATGCGCAAACTATTTGGAATGAATTTAACATAAAAGATTTAGGGGAGTACACCGATTTATATTTAAAATGCGATGTATTATTATTATGTGACGTTTTTGAAAAATTCAGAACAATGAGCTTGACTTACTACAACTTAGATCCTTGTCATTATGTATCATCACCTTCATTAAGTTGGGATGCCATGTTATTGTTTACAAAAGTTGAGCTTGATTTAATTTCCGATGTTGAAATGTATCAAATGCTTGAAAAAGGCATTAGAGGAGGTTTAGCACAATGTTCTCTCAGAAATGCTAAAGCAAATAATAAATATTTGTCTAATTACAATAAATACGAGCCCAATTCTTATCTAATGTACCTCGATTGTGTAAATCTTTATGGATATACGATGATGAAATGTCTTCCTACCAATAATTTTTCCTTTCTAAATGAAGACGAAATTAAAACCCTTAACAACATTGAATCGATACCAGATAGTAACAATCGCGGATACATACTTGAAGTGGACCTTGAATATCCTCCACAAATACATGATCATCATTCTGATTTACCATTCGCGCCAGAAAAATGTATTCCGCCTAATGGAAAATCTCAAAAGCTAATAGCAAACCTACATAATAAATATAAATATGTCATACATTATACTCATTTAAAAGAATGTTTGAGAAACGGACTTGTACTATTAAAAATACACAGAGTATTGGCTTTCGATCAGAAACAATTTCTAAAACCTTACATTGAATTAAACACATTGTTGCGACAAAATGCAACTTCCGAATTTGAAAGGGATTTTTTTAAAAAACAGAATAACTCTATATTTGGTAAAACGATAGAAAACAAAAGAAATCAAGTTGATGTAAAACTAGTTAATGTATGGAAAGATTGTTCTAACAGAACTAATAAAATTTGCGGCGCTGAAAAATATATAAGTGCGCCAAATTTTATGAATCTCTCGATTTTTACAGAAAATTTGGTAGCTATTCAAATGCAGCCAACACAAATCAATCTAGACCGACCAATATATATTGGCTTTACTGTTCTAGAACTCGCGAAGAGACATTTATATAGATTCCATTACGCGATTATGAAAAAAATGTATGGAGAAAATATATGCCTTTGCTACACAGATACTGATAGTCTTTTATATTTGATAAGGACTGATGATTTCTACAAGGATATGAAACTTAACCTACAATACTTTGACACTAGTAATTTTAAAGAAGATAATGTATATGGTATACCTCATGTTAATATTAAACAACCTGGATATTTTAAAGATGAAATGGCTGGTGAGTTAATTACAGAATTCACAGGACTTCGCGCAAAACTTTATTGCATAAATACTGAAACATCTTCACTTAAGAAAGCCAAAGGCACAAAAAAATGTGTAACGAGGAAACTTGACATGGCAAAATATAAACGATGTTTGTTTAGGAATATTGATTTTAGAGATAGTATGTACATTATTAAATCAATTAATCATAAAATATTTACTCAGAGGTTGAATAAATTGATTTTAAATAAATCAGATGATAAGAGACAGATCACGAAAGATATAGTAAAAACTGTACCTTGGGGACATTACAGCAATATATTATAATAATATTGTATTATATTAGAAATATATCATAATAATAAAAGTGACATTTAAAAGCAACATTGAACTGTAAATAATGACAAAATTATATATCTTGTCAACTGAAAACCGTTTTATTTTGGTAAATGTTTACTATAATTCCTAACATAATAACTATATATATATTTATAAGTAATACATTTGTAAAGTTATATAGTCTGTAAGTCTTGATTTACTGGTAAAAGTTATAATTTGCTATATATAATATATGTGAAATATATATGAAATAAATTGAAATCGCATAAAATATCATTCCTTGCATTTTTCTTAACCTATCCTAATTCCTGTCTGATTTTATAAGATTATTGTTAGTGTTCGACCGAATCCAGATTTACATCGGTCACCGAAATAATGTGTAGGTAAACCCTGCGTAAGCAAGATAAATAAAACAAGTACGTGACTCGTAACTATGTTTATTAGGTTATATATTCAATAATATTACAATAAAATAAAATATCAATAAATACAATTAGATAGATTTATAAAGGTTCTGGGACACATAACTTTTTTGTCATCTTACTTATTAAATCTTGCGTTGCGTCTAAAATGTTATCATATTTATCCTCAACTACATACTGCACACTTACACAACAATCATCACTTGCTAGGGTGTTAATTTCACTGATTTCAATTTTTATTAAGTGATGTCCTTTTCCTGGTATTTTTCTGACAACGAATGATGAATCTGGTGATATTTTTTTCTTAAAACTTAACTTTCCTTTCTTATGAATTGTTTTGAATGATTTATTTTTTGTATTGGTTTCTTTATTTTCTCGAACAATATCTCTATCGTGTTCATGACTGTTCCAGATTAAATTCATGTCTTGAGCCTCTTGTAGATAGAAAGGATCAGCGTCAGCAAAAACTATGCTTGTCATTGTTTCTGTAACAAAATAAAATAATACTTATTAAATTAACCTTCATATGAACTACCAATTAGTTTTAACTGATATTATTAGTAAAAAGTTAAAATAAACACTTACCAAAATCAGGATATATGTAAACCAACAGTGCAATGCAAATTTGTCTGCTATACAGTGGAGCTGGTGCAACAATGAATTAATAAGTATTACAAAAATAATAACTAAAATATAACTAGGTACTTACCTTTTTTGGTAATAGATCACGTGGACAAAGGTTGTTTTTAAAAGCTAAATTTCTTGGAAAGCAAACATTAGAACCGCTAACATTCGATCAATAGAAATGGACATTGTAATGATTTATCTATTTAATATAAATACCCTATACAGTATTGTCAGATATCATTATGAGGTTGATAAAGCAACCCACAACTTTAGAAATTAACAACATAGAAGTAAAATCACATTCCGGAATTAACAGACATAGCGTATTACTTCCCAATACGATTCGCTGTCTAATTTGCGGTCCATCTAATTGTGGAAAGACCAATGTAATGATAGGCTTATTATTACATAAAAACGGCTTAAAATTTAAGAATGTTTATCTGTATTCAAAAACCACATTTCAACCAAAATACTGCTTTTTAAATGAAATCTTGAATCAAATTCCAGATATAAAATTTAACATATTTAATGATAACAAAGACGTTATTGACCCGGATATTGCTTTACCAAATTCTGTTTTTATTTTTGACGATGTGGCATGCGAGAATCAGACAAATATACGTAACTATTTTTCAATGGGACGGCATAAAAATATAGATTGCTTTTACTTGTCCCAAACTTATTCGAAAATACCAAAACAATTAATACGAGATAATGCAAACTTTTTAATAATTTTTAAACAGGATGATATAAATTTAAAACATATTTATAATGAACATGTTAATTCAGACATTGATTGGTCCAAATTTAAAAACATATGTTTAAAAACATGGACTTATCCGCACTCATTCTTAATTATAGATAAATATAGTGAATTAAATAATGGTAGATACAGAAGTGGATTTGATACATTTATTAAGTTCGATTGATTTCATTTAAATACAAGTCATAACTACTAAAGTCATCATTTCTTATAATTTAATGGATGTGGTAACATCGTTATAAAACATGGAAAAAAAATGGAAACACCAAATACTCGCCTCAGTTAAAACAATTAAAAACAAAATAAAACAAATAAAGGATGAAGAAGACAACACAAACTTAAATTTAAATAAAATATTTAAACCTCTCACTGATCCTCTTAATAAAATGGCTGAATCTAATTCATATAAAAGTGATATTAAATGCACTTTTGATACAAATGATTCATCACTGTGTAATTATTCCAACGGTTCACCCGACGACAAATTTCAAAGCTATAACTCTGCTAAAAGTGAAAATACATTAACCGATAGTGAATCAGAAAAACAAATACATTCAACGCCATTTAAAAATGAAAAAAAAGTAACCAATTTAGACACTCCCCTTCTATCAATATTAGAAAAACAAAATTTGCTTGATGAAAATAATACATTAAATGTACCATTTGGAGTACGGGATGAAAACAAGCAATTATTCATGGGAAACATACCAATCTCTTTTAAGGTTTTTGGTAAAACTTCTAGCGACAATGAAATTTCTTTAATGACCCTTGGAAATATAAACTACGAAATGACACCTGGTATTAAGGAACTTTTATTTAAAAAAAAGCCGGATTTAAATTTGGTAACAGAGAGAGATAAAATAGTTTATAAAGATATGTTACACAATACTAATGCTCACAAAAGAGATTTTAATCGTTTAGGCCAAATAAGAGGAGACAAAAGCATGAAGTACTGCCAAATTATAAAACCCTTATTTTTTGATCGAGATGAAGTGGAAAACAAAGCTATCAAGCGTGGAACTGGAGTTAAATCCCCAAGTTTTAAAAAAACCTATAAATCAAATACAGATTTTATTTATTGGGACGATCCTAATGAATTAATTGAAAGACTTATGCTTTTGGTGGCATCTAGAGATGCTGGTAACAGTAATCATGACAATGAAATTATTTCAATCATAGAAGAGTTAAAAGAAGCTGGTATAATTAAAGAATAAAATGACTAAGCGTTGCGAATATTTGTTTAGTCTTTAAGAATCATTCAAACATGAATGTCAACAAATTCGGCCATCACCTATATAAAAAACAGAAAAAAGATTATATAATCCAAAGCGAATGTTCTATAAAACAATCTAGTGATGGAAATTTAAACGCCCAAAATAAGATCCTTAAAAATTTGGAACATCCAATTGATCTGAATGACAGCGCAACCAAAGAATATGTTGATAAATCTCTCATTAATATTTTGAATAAAATTTCATCTAACACAAACTTGCTTATTGAATTAAATAATCGAGTTAATAAATTAGAAGTAATATTTAAACATTATAATAAACATGAGCAAAAAAAGTGTGGTAAATGAGATTCATAAATATGCAAGGGTAAATTTTCCTCGAAGACATGTTGTGATGAAAGATATTGATGACCTTTGGCAAGCTGATTTAATAGATATGCAAGCTGTTTCTAAATTTAACGGTGGTCATAATTTTATTTTAGCCGTTATCGATACTTTTTCAAAGTACGCATGGGCATATCCACTGAAAAGTAAAAAAAAAGAAGTTGTCACTCGAGCTTTTCAATCTTTATTACATAAAGGACGAGTGCCTAAACACCTACAAACGGACAGAGGCAATGAGTTCTATAATGACAAATTCAAAAAAATTGTGGATAGTTATAAAATAAATCACTACTCCACTTACTCTACTAAAAAAGCATCTATTGTAGAAAGATTAATCCGAACATTGAAAAATAAGCTCTACAAAGAATTCAGTTTCAGAGGAAACTATATATGGTATGACGAAGTTCTTAATAAAGTGATTGACATATACAACAATACCATTCATAGAACAATTGGTATGTCTCCAGCACAAGTAAAACAAAAAAATAAAGATATATTACTGGAGAGGTTCAAAAAGAATCTTACCTCTATCCCTAAAGAAAAATATAGAAAGAAATTGAATGCCAATGATTATGTGCGCATAAGTAAATATAAAGGCACATTTGAAAAAGGGTATACGCCGAATTGGTCAACAGAAATTTTCAAAATCATCAAAGTGCAAAACACTGACCCAATAACTTATTTATTAGCGGACATGAGGCATCGTCCAATACTAGGTGCATTTTATATACAAGAACTACAAAAAACTCAGCACCCTGATGTTTATCTTGTCGAAAAAGTTTTGAAAAAAAAAGCTAAAAGGTGTTACGTTAAATGGCTCGGGTTCCCTTCCAGTGAAAACAGTTGGATTAACAAAACGAATGTTTTATAAAGATTGATTATACATAATTGTAATTCAGTCTCCATCTGGTTATGACGGAAGATAGTCTTCTGAATAGATTAATCAACAAATTGCCATTTGAACTTCATCTACCAGGATATAATTTCTGTGGACCAGGAACTCGCTTAAAAGAAAGACTGGCTCGTGGGGATAAAGGCATCAATCAGCTGGACGAATATTGCAAACAACACGATATAGCCTACAATAATTCATCTAATTTACATAAACGGCGTAAGGCAGATATAATTTTACTAAAAATGGCGAAGACACGGACTACTTCTGCTAATGCTAGTCCCGGAGAAAAAATAGCAGCTTCATTGGTTAATAAAGCAATGTTGGCCAAAGTTGCTTCTGGTTCTGGAATGAAAAAGAATTTTAAAAGCATTGTATCTCACACTAAAAAGCAGATTCGTAAAATGAAACCAAAATGTAAAAAAATGGCAATAGAACTGGCATTTGCTGCAGCAAAAGATTTAACGAAAGATTTACCTATTAAACTACCACGAATTATTCCTTTACCAAAATCAGGAGGTGTTCTTCCTTTAATACCTATTTTTGCGGGATTATCAGCTGCTGGAAGTCTGGCTGGTGGAGTATCCGGAATCCTTAAAACGTACAACGAATACAAAGCTGCAAAAAAACGTCTTTCGGAGTTAAAGAGACATCATGATAAATTGGAAGGTTTAACTATAGGCAAAGGGCTATGCATTAAACCATATAAAAAAGGTTTTGGATTATACTTATCTAAAAAAAAAAAAAACTAAATCAACGGTTGCCTAGTCGGGCTCTTACAAATATAGATTTATTGAAATATTGTAATAATATTCCTTACTTTAGAGGTGTTTTTATGAGAGATAATTTACCTAAAAGACCATATCCTATTGAGTGTGGTGTCGTCAATTTAGATAGCTCAATAAATCCTGGAACTCATTGGGTAGCCTATGTGAAAATTGACGATTACATTGAATATTTTGATAGCTATGGGAACTTGAGGCCGCCTAAGGAATTTATAAAATATATGATGAAGGGAAACATTCTATATAACTATAATAATCATCAAAAAAATAATACGTATAACTGCGGTCATTTATGCCTTAAATTTTTAGAACAGTTTTGGTGTAATACAAACAAATAAATAGTGGATGTGTTTTATGTTTTCTCCAGTTTAGTATAAATTGTAGAACAGTCTACGACTATGTCTATCTCATTAAGTTTTTCTGGAAAGAAATCTATATTAGAAACCACTTTTCATCCACCTCTATCTTTAAATCATAGCTATGAGTGCGGATTATTATATTTCTCTGTTTTCAATGTTATACCAAATATATCAGATGTTAACAATATATTTAGTTACGGTGAAAAAAATAAAAGATTAAAAATTCCAAATGGAAATTATGATTTACAAGACATTGCCGACTATTTAAATAGCAAATTGGATGACTGTGAACTCAATATTGAATCCAATTCAAATACTGCAAAATGTTCTCTTTTTTGCACAAAACCTGTTAATTTCCAAGTAATAAATAGTATGGGAAACATGTTAGGTTTTCGAAAAGAAATACTAGAAGCTAATAAATGGCATGTATCAGAGAATCCACTGAACATTCTTCCAACAACAGTCATAAGGATCGAATGTGATTTAATACACGGCTCGTACATTAATGGTTTATCTTCCCACATTATTTATGAATTTGTACCAAACGTTCCTCCAAGCTTTCGGTTTATTGAAAAACCTAAAAATATTATATATTTTCCCGTAAAAGACAACTACATATCATCAATTACAGTAAAAGTTGTTGATCAAGAAGGCAATCTCATTGATTTCGGTGCAGAAGAAATTCAGATGAGCCTTCATCTACGCAAGCAGAAATGATTGTATTTGGTCAAAACACAAAAAAATATAATATTATATCACCAAAACCAAAATTAAAAAACGGTATTATCAGCTATGCTTTCAAAAGGCATAGACGTATCAGAAATCCCAAAGTAAAAAAAATAACAAAAAAGAATAAAGATTTTTTACGAGCTCTGGGTTTCAAAATATGAATATTCTCGATATTGATAATTCACCACATTTCGACAACTCTATTGAGAGTTACGAAATACATACATATAATCCATACAATAACAGTTTTAAAGCCAATGATGAAATACGCATATCTATCCAACAACAAGACATATATGTACTACCATCTGCCAGCTCTATTTACATCGAAGGACGTGCTACGGTAACTGGAAAAGATGCTGCAGGCCATCCTACTAAAAAACCTGTCAATTTTACTAATAATCCAATATCATATCTGTTTCAAGACATTCGATATGAAATAAATGGCGTAGAAATAGATCGTATCAGGAACTCTGGAATTTCTTCTACTATAAAATCATATATTTCTATGAATTACGGTGAGAGCAAAGTTGCTGCTGTATGGGGTTGGAATATAAATGGTCAAAATTCCAAAGATGATTTCTTTAGTGTTGTTATACCACTTAATAAAATGTTAGGGTTTGCTGAAGATTATAATAGAATAATTTTAAACTGCAAACATGAACTGGTACTTAATAGAAGCAGCACTAACTATAACAGTGTTATTATTGATAAAGATGACAGTATTGAAATAGATATACTGAGAGTTCAATGGCGCGTACCACATGTGAAAGTTTCTGACCGAGAAAGGCTTTCATTACTTAAATTTCTAGAAAAAGATAAACCTATACAAATGGCTTTTAGAAATTGGGACTTATATGAATATCCTTTGTTGCCAAGAACCACAAAGCATTCATGGTCTGTAAAAACGGCTTCTCAATTAGAAAAGCCTCGATATGTTATATTTGGTTTACAAACTAATAGAAAAAATAACAAAACTAAAGATAGTTCTACATTTGATCACTGTAATTTGACTAACGTTACATTATTTTTAAATTCCCAATATTATCCTTATGATTCACTAAACATAAAGTTCGATGAAAATAAGTATAATATATTATACGAATTATATGCCAAATTCCGTCAGTCTTATTACAACCTCCCAGCTGATCCGTTGTTAAACATTAACGAATTTAAAGAGAAAGCTCCTTTGTTTATAATAGACTGTTCACGACAAAATGAAAATTTAAAATCAGGACCAGTGGATGTACGTTTAGAAATTGAAAGTGCCCAAGAAATTCCAAATAATACAGCAGCCTATTGCCTTATTGTGAACGACCGGCTTGTTGAATACAAACCACTAAGTAATATTGTACGTAAACTAACATGAATGCAATTGTAGACGTACAAGGTTTCAAAACTGATTCTAATGAATTCATTGTAAAAGAAATAGCACTACAATTTGATAAACAAATAATAAATCTTGTATTTAAGCCACCCTTCCCGTTTTATGACTTAACAAAAACAGAAAAAAGACAAGTATGCTGGATTGAAAGAAATAGACACATTTATTGGAAAGAAGGACTTATACCGTATAATTATCATAAGATTTATATTGCAGAAATTTTAAGGAACTGTAAAATATATGTCAAAGGTTCAGAAAAAGTTAGATGGCTAAGGAAAATATTAGAACAAGATAATATAATGTATGACGGAATTAGTAAGTGTATTTTCGATCTAGAGGATTATGGTTGCCCTAGTTTACTAAGTTTGTATAGAAAGTATATTTCATGTTCCGATGTTTATTGTTGTGTATATCATACTTCATACTGTGCTCTAAGAAATGTAATTTGTCTTCAGAAATGGAATGTAGAAAATAAATGTTTTTAAAATTACCTATCTTTTTAATAAAATCCTATCCTATTTAATTTTAAAAAATAACCGTTCGGATTAAAAATAACTAGGGGTGCCTAATGCATAAGCACTCTTAGAATCCTTAAATCTTGTAAAGTTACAATAAGGATGGACGATTGTGCAAACAGCTCGATCCGAACTTAGCCCATTGATATCAAGAAGAATGCCAGTTGTGATCTATATAACGGAGAGAATTGGGGGTCATGCATCGCGAGCTCGAGCGAAGCGAGAGCGATGCAGATGCAGAACCCCCAATTCTCCCCTACTCAAGCAGTTTTTTAGTTTTACAATCGATGAACTGAAAAAAGTAATGACTTTTGCCATTATGTCTCATAATACGATGACCTGGTTATTCCCGATGGTAAGCATTATTGAGTGTATTTCGGTCCAATCCCATAAAGCCACCACATGGTCAAGTATGCATCAATGAAACGAGTGTTTATTTTACGAAACTGTAATGATTTTTCGTTTCATTGCACGTAACCATATGCTGATATAAATACTACAACGCACACTTTATCGTACCGATACCGACTTTCACAATCTAATGCATATTTTTTTGTGTTAAATATAAGTTTTTAATATTTTGAAATTAATTCGGTTTAATTTGATTACTTAGGGCCAATTTCCCCAATCTAGGGTTTAATACGCGAACAACTTCATACTATTGACCAATAAAGTTTTACTTAAAACCTTTGATTTTATCACATAAAGCCTAGTGGCAATTTTTGAATTAGTAGGATTTTTGTCGTGGTAAAAGGAAAACTCACTGGTTTGACAGCTTCTGGAGCAATGTGGTAATATTGGATTTAAGATAATGGTGCTGTACCGGTAAATTCAACAGTATAATTTCTTAATCTGGATTTAGACTTGTGTAAAATTTCATAAATATCAGTCTGATGTAAAATTTTATAAAATTCAACATCATGGTAAATTCAAAATACTTATAATGTTAATTTAAACTATTTTGATGGTTACAGAGAATAAAGTTATTCTCTTACACCTTATACCCTAGATTGATAAAATTCTTTGAAAACGCGGTATGGTTTGATGTTTTTTCAAAATATCTCTTAAATGTTATTAATTACAGATATCTGCATAGTAACGCCTTAATCTATTAATCACCATAAAAAATGTTACGTGAGCAATTTATAAGGATTAAGAATACAGTTTTTTTTTGTATTTAACAATACGAGTATACCTATGTATTGACCACGGATTAACCCCATCGACGCGCGCACTTCTGACAGAAAATTCAATTGCATTGAAGGCTAGAAAGCTTTATGATAATTATTGTAAGAACCTTGAAAGCGCTAGACTGATTTCCATTGAAGGGTGTATCCCTTGTGGTCAATGCTTTTAAAAAAGCCCATCGGTTAAATGAACGTCGGATCAAAGGTTTTTCTGCTTTGACGGCTCTGTCGGCAGCTATTAATGTTTGTACGTATATTTGTTAATTAAAATGCTCTGAAAGGAAGCTGATTGGTGTTTACCTGCATTTATTTTGATGCGATTAGAATCAGCCGAAGAGCTTGCAGTCTGACCGGTGATTGAAAGAATATTCCTGGTTCCTGTTTGAATAAAACCGCTCCTCGTAGCGTGAATAGAGTATTCTATCCCGGCTCTTTTTTCTAAACTCGTGATTTTGACATCGTCAACGGATAATACCAGGGTATACCCGGGATTTTAGAAACAGGTAATGGAAAGTTGGAGCGTTATATAAAAATAAGTTCATATTTATATTTTTTAACAAAAGAATCAAATGTTTGCAATATACTAAGTCCTAAATGTAGGACCTAAACAGGAATCCAGATGATGCTTCGCGTAGATTCAAAACGCGTCGAAAGCTCTTCAGGTTTGGCTATGTGGCGTATTTGAATCACGTCTGCTTTACAGGAAAATTACTCGGAATTGTCACTAGAAATATTTTTAAAATTATAGTTATTTTCTTACATATTAATTTAATGTTTTCAAAAATATTTTATATAAATATATATATATTTTATATAAATATATCTATTAATATTAAATATGGATTTCCACAAAGTAACGCCTGAATCTATTCATAATGTAAAAACTTGTTAAACATCTACAAAATTAGACTTAAATCGCTAATGAACAATTGAACTCTAATAAAGTATTATATAATAATCTAAATTACTCTAAAATTAACCGAAGTAAACGTTGTTCTATTACAGGAACAAATCAATATTAATCATTATACTTGAATTACCTTGAAACGTGGGGCATACTGAATGTTTCTGGAATTGCCCACTTACAATAAAAAACAGTACTTACGGAATTTGGAAATTGAATGGTCTAGAAACATGTTACTTTTTATATTGGGTGACTGTTGTTTGATTTTTCACTGTGGCGTCTTTTAGAAAATTATGTGTCGCTATCACAATGAATTTAATTCGTGGAAATTTTCGCTCTATGATTTTCAAAATTTTCGTTATGGATTAAGTTAACAAGAGAGTTGTCAGACACTTCAATGGGCATTTGGTGATGAAACCCAGCTCTGTATTCGTTGATTGGAGAATTTAGACGTGGACATGATCATCCATGACGATGTACGTGAATGTCGGCGGGCGTCTGCGATTACAGAATCTAGTATTGATACCGTACGACGACTGATTGCCACTAACAAAGTAAATACTTGTCAGAAAATTCGTGTTGTATTAGTCATTGGAATAAGCTAAGTGCAAAACATTTTGCATGTGCATCTAAAAGTATAGACGCTTTGAACTCGATGGAGACTGCATGATTTAGAAACAGAAACAACTGCTTGTCGAGTGGTGCAGTAAAATGATAAAAAGTTTAATGGAGGACAGTCATTGGTCGTCTATAATATTGTGACAGATGACGAAACCTGGGTGTACTGCTTCGAACTGGAAAGATTCGGCAGAATCAATCTTTCCTTTTGAAGATTTTCTAATGAAAGTTAAGAAAAACCAAAGCATTGACAAGAAAATGGTTGCGTCTTTTTTTGGATAATACGGTAATTATGAAATATAAGTAATAATTCAAATTGACACGTTAAACTACAGCAAAATCAACTTAATATTTGAAAACTTAAACGTTATTGATATACGCAAATTATAGGAGAAAATTAAAAACATTTGAATACCGAAAATGTTAGTAACGGCGGTGGTCGTGTATTGATTTAAGAAAACCAGATGATTTTTCACAGAAAACAACACTGACCACCGCTACAGACTAAAAGACAGAGTGGTCCTCACAATTCTCGTCCAATGTCCCATCGCGAACGTGCGCTACAGCTTACGTTGGACATCACATGACGTGGTCTGGTCACTACCTCACCACTAATGGGTACAATAGTTACTCAGTCACTACTGTGTAATCTGTGACAGAAACGCTGCTGTTTATGGTCTAGGGTCGGTGATAGAATGAGCCTAGTATGGTGAAAAGTTACGCTTAATTTTGCTCTTTGTTTTTGAGGACTGAAAGTTTTGAGATTGAAAAATGATGATGAGTGACGGTGTAGGTAAATCAGATGAGTTTATGCATTTTCAGTTGGCAGCAGTTCTGAAACTGTGCCTGGGATCTCCCAGACTCTAGACCATAAACAGCAACTGGGAACAGCTCTCATCTCGTTTGCTAGAGGTATTAGGTACGACATGACATATATGGGAACAAAACTTAATGTGCAAAAGCGCGACTATCTGAAATTAGACAGACCAAGAAGTACATCTATTATTTTAAATTTGACAAAAAAACTTGTTGTTTTTTTTGAAATTTATGTTTTCTTTATAAGAAGAATATTTATTTGAGACTAGTTCATCACAACTATATAAAAAAAATAAAGCATAACATTTCTATGATTATTTGCAGCAGTTGAAACTTTTTCGGTTGGCTATACGAGACGTTTATGACGCCATGTCGACTTAACAGAACAATTTGTCGGAATTGTCACCATAGGTATATATATTGTTAATTTTTAAGTGTTTTTTTTTAATTAATTTAATGTTTTTCTAAAATATTTGTTATTATTAATTTTAGGTTTCAGTCAAGTAACATCTGAATTTATTAATTATGTGCAGCCTATTATTTTTAAGACATACAATTATTTAACAAAAAATTGTCCTGACAAATAATACTTGCGAATTTTTTTTTTATCTCTCTATTAATGTAAATTTTGTATTGAAAAACATGATGTATGTTTATCATATTTCTTGCTAAGAGTATTGTAGTTAATAATAACAAATACTTTTAAAAGTATCCTAAAAAATATTAAATAATATTTAACTAAAACACTTAAAAAAGCATAAAATTATATATCTGGTGACAATTCCGCCTAATTTTCCTGTTATCTATGTGACGTCACAAACATCACGCGGCCTAACCGGAAGAATACCCGACTAGTTTCGCTTCTAAACGAAGCATTTTCAGGAGGTCTTGACTTACCGAGCGCACGATCGAGACTAGATTTAATTGTTTTTTGTTTAATTTAAGTGTTTTATTTAAATATTATTTAATATTTTTTAGGATACTTTTAAAAGTATTTGTTATTATTAAATATAGATTTCCGCAAAGTAACGCCTGAATCTATCCATTAGTATTGTAGTTGTTAAGCGGGTTATGAGACTTTTCATACTTCAGGGATATTAAGGCGTGATGATTGTTATATGTTTAAATTTAGATTTCTTGCTTATCTTATTTATATTTATTCTCCGGTTCTATACGGGTACGTATCTCTGTACGTATTCCCTATTATATATACCATTACATTTTTATACGATTTGCACAAAGTCGTGCTGCAAAGACAAACAACTTTGTATCGAATCCATGACATTTGCAACCCTTTAAATTCCCTCAACTTCACCTCTAATATCTAAGCAATACAATACATTTTCTAGTAAACAAACAGCAGGGAAATCTTTGCAAAGTTCATCTAGCAACTTTTATGTTGCGGTTTTGTACAACCTTTTTACTTGTTCATTAGAGAATGTTTTTGAATGTGAAGTGGTGTAATAAGTTGGTATTAGCTTAACAGAGGGCCAGGTTCGACGTAAGCTGCACCGGACATCAATGGATTTATGTTTAGACAAGGAAAGCGGCTTTCTTGAGGATACACATTGACATCTGACATGTGAAAGGGTAGCTATATATAATAGTAACGAACATATTATATTCTTGAAATATAAAATTGTTACAATATTTTTAATTTAAGACTCGAGTTTTTTGAATAAATACATATAGGTATTGAAACATGTGTATTATTTATAATTGTATTTCGTGAACAAGTTCTAAGAATTGTCATGATTTTCAATGGATTTATAGATTATTTTATCTGAACCAATATTTTATTCAATATTTCGG
Organism: Plagodis dolabraria; assembly: GCA_963854805.1. NCBI lineage: Eukaryota > Metazoa > Arthropoda > Insecta > Lepidoptera > Geometridae > Plagodis > Plagodis dolabraria. Next base: position 33,421,458 of record OY978446.1, read on the forward strand.
TATTTTAAATAGTGGCAACACACACACGATTTCGTGGTCGGTTATTCAAAATCGACCAATCACTGTTGCGTTCGATCGACCAATCGGAAGAGATTTACCACTATCGCATTTTGGAGGGAAAAATACAGGAGGAAAAACCAGTCAGTCCGTCGAATGGTCATTCTGGCAAAAGACTTCGAGGCGAAAAGTACTAGCTTGAAATTGTATAAGCTTGGAATAAAGTAATTTGGAAGTATTATCTACAGTGGTTTGGAATTTATAAAAGAATGAAAGATGAAAATTCCGAAATTTTATAAGTGTCATATTAAACCGGCGTTAATATACAGAAATTTATATGTATTCCGTACAGTATACTATTTTGGTGTTTGGGTTCGAATCCGACAGATTTCAACATAAGTAAGGGTGCTGCAAATCCTCGCGTGGCTGGCTTCAACCACCCGTCAGCAAGCCCTCGCATCACGAGCGGTGGAGCAGCATCCTATCCTTACACAAATAAGAGTATTTTATAAGTTTATTGACACGAACATATTGCATCCCTTTTCTTGTATCGTTTAACCAGATCTTTGCCAGAAAAAAATTAGCACAAGTTTCTTTAACTCTCGAAACTTTTAAGTAACTTTTCCAACCGTTATTTACCATTGGCTCGTCACGGGGCTATTTATCTTGGCTGCGGCACAGACGAGCCAACATCTTGATAACAACGGTGGTGCAGTAATGAACCGACTTGGCACACGCTGCGATACAATTTTTGGTTTTCGCCTCTTGGTTTACGTGAGGAAACTGCTTAGCGAGAGGAACTATATCACAGATTAAATAATAGTTAATTTTATTAGATAGAAAAGTAGAGATTAAATATCTTTACGTTTGAAGCGCTCGTAGCGAAGTTTGCTTAGCCGTTCTTTATCGATCAGCTAAGTTAAGCAACGTCCGCCGCGGTCAGGAGTTGCATGGGTGACCGCTGGTGACATTACTACTGAACGCTTCTGTGCTTCGGAGGGCACATTAAGCCGTCGGTCCCGGTTGTCTTAGGATGGCAGTCGTTACAGCTGGTGGTAGGGCATTTTGCGAATGCCCGCCTGGCTAGCTACAACCCTCAAGTAGAAAATCTGCCGCCAAAACCTAACGGTGTGTCCCGGCAGCCCTCAAGGACATGAGGGCCAGTAATTCTAGGCAAGCCTGGACAACATCTTCGACCACAGCGCTCAAATGCTATAGTTTTCGTTAATTGTCATATATATTGAAACCACTATGTAAGCTGCAGCGAACATAAAAATAAGTAGGTACTTAAGGGCAAGACAGTAGTCAAAATAATTTCTAATTCGGGCGGAGCTAAAAGAAATAGGCGTTAACTTTTAGCTCATAAAAATATTCAGTCGCACGGCGGCACTAGTCGCCGTACCACGGATAGCATCGCTAAAATTGTAAAGTTTCGTGTGCTATTAGAAGCGGCAGAACAGAAGTGTACATAACAACATTTTATCTGCAGTTACTGCGAACCTATACGGTAAAAAATATCATCGCTTGTAAGTATAGAAATATTTAATAGACTAAGCGAAGTGTGGTCTCGGTGGAGGTCTGAGCAGTGTATATTTCCCAGTCATTATCTCGATTGCCTGATCCGATTTCTTGAAATTTTGTTAGAAAAGTGCCTATCTTCCATATCAACATAATTTGCAAGTAAAAGTCTTAATTGTTTGGTGGTTAGCAGAGATTATAAGATCCATAAAACGAGCTTATAATTTAAAATTGTAGATAATATTTTAAAAACATAAATGGAACCGACTTATGTTCCTGATAAGTGTGAAATTACTTGTCAAAGTTGGTACCGTGTTAGTTCAAAAGTCAGTATTGTGCTCAAAAAAGTAGTTCGATTTCATGAAGCGGTACGAAACGTAGCTTGTATGTGTAGAAAATACACATAAAACAGTACTACTACAGTAAAGACATTCAACCAACCACCGGGTTGGTGCGGATAACGTCTTGGAGCATATCTGTGCCTGTAGGACTTACATTGTACCTACACATGTGTTTTGTTGTTGTTATTCATAGTTCTATGTATACATTATGTGTTCCTTACTGCTCCAACATGTTAAACGTTTTTTGAAATAAAATTATTATTATTATTATGTATGATAACGCTCATGTAGAAAAAGCGAAGAAAGTGTGTCAGTGTTTTGGTAAGCAGAAAGAATTGTGTAGACTGAAGGGAAAATGGTGAGAATGTGTATTTAATTTTAAACAACCTTGTTTACAAAACACTGTCAAATAATTTGTGTTTGGGCTTACTGTAATATTTCTATAAATCTATAGGTGAATAAATGTAATGTATAGGTATAATTTCAGTTCTAGAAAGTCATTACGAAATTTTAAAGTTTATTTACGATATCTATAACTCACTGAACTCAAGAACTCGTTCACAGTTTGTGTTGCTACAAGACGTTAATGGAGCACTTTATACTTTCGTTTATTTCTCATTGTATTACAAATCTAAAAAAAATTACAATTACGTTTCTTATGTAACCATAACTTTTTAATTATTTGTTATGTACTTATATGCTAACAAGTTTATCAGGCAGTGTCTCATTTATTTTTATGCAGTATGAAATAACATAGGTACAAATAATAATATAATAAAAGTTCAAAATTTTTATATAAGTATTATCCCAATGCAATGCTCAATACAAAAGATAACCGTAATGAAACCGCTATATAAGATTCACCCTACCGCTACTAAAAGTGGTACAGGCAGAATCGTACCAAGTTTCTGAGTCACATTGGTTAAAGAACCCCACTCGTAGGTGCTTCGGTTATCGCGGCCATTCATCATGGAGACATTGGAGATTGGATTTTAACATTTGGAGATACGGAAAATACTCCCAACTTCTCAGCCTTCGGCCTTGCAAGTTACTGACTCGGCCTAGACTGCAGCCTCACCTTGCACTCGCCCTTCGAACTCACGCACCATCCGTGCTCTAAATGCAATATGATAAATAAGAAGAGCAAAATGGCAAATCCAGAATGATGTAATTTAAGATCCGACCACACTGAAGATAAACCTTACTTCAGTGGGATCGCACTTCAGCACTTTGTATGAATTCTGCTATTTTGGATTTTTGTTGCGTGTCATTTGAGTGCTCTCTCGATTCCCTATGACATTTGTTCAAAACTTCTTTACTTATCTGTAACTGTTTACGAGATACGTAATCTATCTTCACTTGGCAGACGTCATTTTATGATTTTCCATTATTTCTATATCATGAAAATCACTTTGTTATCTTCGGTTAAGAATACTTTCTTTCCCCATGAATCCTTCCCATTGAACAATTTGAGCCAATGGTTTCAAAACATCTATGTATGGCGGCCATCTTGAAAACAATATTCCAACAATGACACCGACGCAGACGCCGTCACCTATTCCAACAATGACACCGACGCCGACGCTGACGCCGATGCGACGCCGAAACTGACACCTATTCCGACACCGACGCCTATTCCAACAATGACACCGACGCCGACGCCGACACCTATGCCAACAATGACACCGACACCTACGCCAACACCTATTCCAACAATGACACCGACGCCGACGCCGACACCTATTCCAACAATGACACCGACGCCGACGCCGACGCCGAAACTGACACCAATTCCGACACCGACGCCTATTCCAACAATGACACCGACGCCGACGCCGACACCTATTCCAACAATGATACCGACGCCGACGCCGACACCTATGCCAACAATGACACCGACGCCTACGCCGACACCTATTCCAACAATGACACCGACGCCGACGCCGACACCTATTCCAACAATGACACCGACGCCGACGCCGACGCCGATGCAACGCCGAAACTGACACCTATTCCGACACCGACGCCTATTCTAACAATGACACCGAGGCCGACGCCGACGCCGATGCGACGCCTAAACTGACACCAATTCCGACACCGACGCCTATTCCAACAATGACACCGACGCCGATGCCGACGCCTATTCCAACAATGACACCGACGCAGATGCCGACACCTATACCAACAATGACACCGACGCCGACGCCGACGCCGATGCGATGCCGAAACTGACACCTATTCCGACACCGACGCCTATTCCAACAATGACACCGACGCAGACGCCGACACCTATTCCAACAATGACACCGACGCCGATGCGACCCTGAAACTGACACCAATTCCGACACCGACACCTATGCCAACAATGACACCGACGCCTACGCCGACGCCTATTCCAACAATGACACCGACGCAGACGCCGACACCTATTCCAACAATGACACCAACGCCGACGCTGACGCCGATGCGACGCCGAAACTGACAACTATTCCGACACCGACGCCTATTCCAACAATGACACCGACGCCGACGCCGACACCTATGCCAACAATGACACCGACACCTACGCCGACACCTTTTCCAACAATGACACCGACGCCGACGCCGACACCTATTCCAACAATGACACCGACGCCGACGCCGACGCCGATGCGACGCCGAAACTGACACCAATTCCGACACCGACGCCTATTCCAACAATGACACCGACGCCGACGCCGACACTTATTCCAACAATGACACCGACGCCGACGCCGACACCTATGCCAACAATGACACCGACGCCTACGCCGACACCTATTCCAACAATGACACCGACGCCGACGCCGACACCTATTCCAACAATGACACCGACGCCGACGCCGATGCAACGCCGAAACTGACACCTATTCCGACACCGACGCCTATTCTAACAATGACACTGACGCCGACGCCGACGCCGATGCGACGCCTAAACTGACACCAATTCCGACACCGACGCCTATTCCAACAACGACACCGACGCCGACGCCGACGCGACGCCGAAACTGACACCTATTCCGACACCGACGCCTATTCTAACAATGACACCGACGCCGTGCCGACACCTTTTCCAACAATGACACCGACGCCGACGCCGACACCTATGCCAACAATGACACCGACGCCTACGCCGACACCTATTCCAACAATGACACCGACGCCGACGCAGACACCTATTCCAACAATGACACCGACGCCGACGCCGACGCCGATGCGACGCCGAAACTGACACCAATTCCGACACCGACGCCTATTCCAACAATGACACCGACGCCGACGCCGACACCTATTCCAACAATGACACCGACGCCGACGCCGACACCTATGCCAACAATGACACCGACGCCCACGCCGACACCTATTCCAACAATGACACCGACGCCGACGCCGACGCCGAAGCAACGCCGAAACTGACACCTATTCCGACACCGACGCCTATTCTAACAATGACACCGACGCCGACGCCGACGCCGATGCGACGCCGAAACTGACACCTATTCCGACACCGACGCCTATTCCAACAATGACACCGACGCCGACGCCGACGCCGATGCGACGCCGAAACTGACACCAATTCCGACACCGACGCCTATTCCAACAATGACACCGACGCCGATGCCGACGCCTATTCCAACAATGAAAACGACGCTGACGCCGACGCCGATGCGACGCCGAAACTGACACCTATTTGGACACCGACGCCGATGCTGTCACCAATTTTAATACCGACACCTTTTCCGACACTGACACCGAGTTCGACGCCTATTCCGACACTGACACTTATTTTTTTACTGACACCAACGCCGACGCCCTTTCTGATACCGACGCCGACAGTTAAATAAATTGATCTTCTTTTTAAAATAAAATTAAAAAAATAAATAAAGAAATTGATTTTTGTAACTTTTTAAAGTCTATAATTGCGTTCACCTCTGATTTTGAAGGGCAGTCAGTGCGCTCTAAGGTTTTCTCGTACGCGGACGTACGTTTATTCCAAACAAACGGAGTTAGACAGGTTTCCGGTTGCGGCGATCGGATGTGCTAGCAAGGATTGCTATAGATATTAGTGAATATAAACATATTTGTGTGAGTGACCGTTATTTTGGACGCCGTGCGTTCTTTTTGGTGGAAGGATGAGCAAGCTGTTGGCGGGCGGACAGCATCGAGGACAAAGGAGCGTATCCCTTACAAAAAATCCATAGCATTTGTTAATTGATCAATTAATCATTTGTAGGGTGTGTTTAGTGATAGGCTTCTTGTGACGGAGCGAGGAGCGGGTCCTCTGAAAGTAGGTCCTTCCCGCCCATTTTTCCCACGTGCCTAAGGGCATATATATCGGCTGGTGTCTTCCTGTTACATTCCAGGAGCCCAGTCGAATATGCGACATCGTGGTATAGTTTGGGACTACGGGGATCAAAAGGGGCCCCATTCCCAAACAAGTGTCCTAAAACAAAGCTTTAAGAAGCAAAGGTTTTAGCAAAGCAAAGGTAAGTATAGTTAGGCAGAGATTTGAAATACATAGATTAGTTATATCCGAACACCACTGCTCTAAAAGCTTACTAGAATTTACCTATATAAATACCTACGCCCATGTATATGCAGTTTGTAATGACAAGGAAAGAACGTTCAAATATTATGCGTCATATCTGTTGTTAGAAAGAGATAAATGAGCAATTCGTATTACCACCGAACTGCTGCCATTAAAAGTTATACGGGAAGAATCGTACCGGGGTTCTTAGTCACTTTTCCTGAGGAACCCCACTTATTATAATAATAATTATAATAAAAAAAAATTTAAGCAAAAAAATGGAACCGACTTCAACACCCAAAAGTGTGAAATAACTTGTTGAAGTCGGTACCATGATAGTTCAAAAGTACCTATTATCACAAAACTTTGCGTATGGTACTGACTTCGACGAGTTATTTCACACTTTTGGGTGTTGAAGTCGGTTCCATTTTTTTGCTTAAAATTTTTTTCACACTTTTTAGTGGCCCTTGCCACTTACGGGATCGATTATCATTCATTTTTAACAACTATATCATCGAGATAGGTAAATATTTTTCAGGTATTTTAGTGTAACTCAAAAACGGCTTAACCGATTTTGATGAAATTTAAAATGGGACCAAACGACAAGCATCACCTTTGAAACAAAAAAAATAATTTTCAAGATCGGTTCACTCAGTCCAGAGTTCTGAGGTAACAAACATAAAAAAAACATACAGACGAATTGAGAACCTCGTCCTTTTTTGGAAGTCGGTTATTAAAATTATAATAATAGTTCACATAATCAGTTTTGCTATGAAACCATCTACAGAAGTTACGGTTCAAAAGTTACGGGCACATGTCTTTATAGGTAGGACGAAAGAACTGAGTAGTCATACAGATGTAACACAAATTTCAATCCGACTAACTACCTACTAAGTAACTATTAAAGTCAAAGTTATAATAAATATATAACTTCCCTTTATTTGAATGATTGAATATCTAAATTCCTAGAAAGTAGTTGGTCGTCTCGGAAAGTGTGTTAAGTGCATTAGAAATTAGTTCTCGTTTAATTGTACAGTAGCTTATAAATAACAAAATGAAATATTTTACTTAGGGTTAAAAATCTAGACACCTACTAAAATAGAAATTAACAATGCCGTGTCTGAACTTTAATCAACTCGTTGTTATAAAGATTTTATAAATCAATATAAAGAAAAGTACTTACCCAATATTTTTTTTACCTTAGTTTCAATAATTTATGACTTGCAAATTAACGTATGGTAAAAAAATATTGTATATTTCGTAAAATAAATGCACAAAAAATGATGGAGTAACGAATGGCACAGATCCCACGTCCAAACGGCCCGAGGGCTGCGGGCAGACTGATTTTCGTTGGGATTTCTTCTCGCGATCACGCAATTTTGTGCCAAAAATTCATAAAAATGTTTTCAACACAAGTTGGTAAGTAGTTCATTAGAGTATAGTATTAGCTATTTAAAAAAAAAAAGAAACGTTGCAATTACATCAATTATGCCTCTTAAATTAATAAAAAACAGTCTAAAAAGGGTCGCCGATTACAATTTATTACAGAAGAACTAATAAGTTTTAGTAAAAACTAGTCAACTAATTCACTCAATAAAGAATTAAATAATATGATATATTTTTTTCGCACTTTTTGAACGAATAGTTTCGGTAAAAGAAGATTCCAAAAATGCGCGTTTCACTACGGTGATCACCTTAATCCATAAAAATAGGAATATTTCCCTTTAAGTTTCATCCATATGAACGACAGTGGCAAAAAACACACACACCCTTTTTATACTTTCGCATTTTAATAATAACAAAAAAAGTATATTAAGAAAACATCAATAAACATTTTTAAGTGTTTTAATTAAAGTATTTATTTGATGTTTTCTTAAAATACTTTAAATCATTTGTTATTATTAAATATGGATTTCCGCATAGTAACAGTAGTACTAATATTAACAAGTATTCATTATCTTTTACATTTTAATATACGTGCGATTACAATACATACCTACTTATGTTTGATACATTACAAGTCAAAACATTTACAGCCCTAGCTTAAAGTTATCATTTGATTATAGAATCAATAGAAGGGACAGTCGGAATCGACGCAAATAGAATTACCTAACGGTGAAATCAAAGGGTGACAGAGTTGTCGAACTCACAATAACATTGTTATTATGAATTACCAATGCAAATAGTTGACCGAACGGCCTAATATCAAAGATTACTTATCTGAGTTCGTGCAGAACTGACACTCAAAATTATGCAATTTTTTTAATGATAAGATAATCAGAAAGAATTGCCCGTGTAATAGTAAGTGTACTAGTGTCCAAAATTATATATTTATGGAGAGGACCTTTTTTTATTCCATAGGTAGTTTAGGCCTTAGAGTTGCGACTGCTGTGAGGAATACAATTAACGTCGTCCAAGAATATTTTTTTCTATTTCAGGCGATTAATAAGTAACTTTTCATCTCCCTCTATGAAAAAAAGGATAACGTCGTTCAATCTTACTTTTGTTTTAATTTTTTTTCAATACATACAGCGCGCATTACCGATTGCTAGTAACTTTCTCATAATATAATATTTTCGTTCAATCTTTTGGCAGTATTGATAAAGACCTACCTCACTTGCACTTATTAAAGAACGGGATAATAAAAATGATACTACTCATGAATACGTCTACTTCGTGAGAAACAGATTTAAGTATCGGTACTCAGTGTATTCCCTTTACAAAGCTGTGTAAAGCCTCTAAGAAGCCAGGATTTATAATGTTTATTGAGATATTTCCAAGTAGTCATTTTTGGACAGGCTGTATCTGACTGAACACGTTCCGCTAAATTAATCTTCAGCTTGTCACTCGCCTATAACCTCCTTTCTGTATAATTTTAATTTTATTCTTTTTCAGTTAGAACGGACAGTTGAAAGTCCGGTCCGGCCTGATGAGATTGTAGCTGTTTGTCGATCCAATAACTGACTCTTATCATCTGCGTCCAAGTGTTGATCATTTGGTCAAATATTTGACTTGCCAGATTTGTTTAGGCATCGACAGGAAGTCGTTACCATCTGTTACCATCTGTTACTTTGTACTCGCTCCGTTCCAAATTTAAATACAAATGTGCAAAGCCAATTGTTTCGCAAAAACGTTGAAAATTTTTATTCGCACAATAAAAAAGGTTTAAAAATTTAATACTGACGGTGATTTACAAGAAACAGAATCAAAATAAAAATATTTAATTGGGGTCTCAAAACGAATTTGAGGACTAAGACATACTCGTAGTAAAATCTTTTCTACAGCAAGATGTAAGTAAGCAACAGTCACAGATTGCTCTCATTGGACTTGAAAATGCAATGCGAGTGGCTACCGATGGTTGAATTTTGTATTCCTCTACCCCAACATGATGCACCATGCTTTTGAGTATTGTCTAAATGTGACGCCTTTCAGGTAACTTATCCAGATAAGAGTAGTTTTGTGAGTAGAGAAAAAGCACAGAAAAATCTTGCATTCCGGCACTTACTGGTAGGATGCTAGGTGCTTATTTATTTCCTATCGTCCTGATAGAGATTTGATAGTGTTCTTGGTTGATAATTCCTCCTCAAGTGAAAATTATTTCTACTTAAAACGACCGAACACACTTTAGAGATTATATCTATATTCTCGAAGTAGGATCAAAAAGAAAATTTGAGAATGTTATTCGTTACGTACCTATACGAACTATAGACCTTTGGGATATGAACGAACATACAGCAAGTGACAGCAATAGGGTTTAGTACCTTCTATTCTTCGTTAATCAACTTAGTAAAATAGGTTTATTCTCGAAATCGCCAATATGCAGTGGGTACTTAGGGGATATTTTTATTCCCTTATGAACAATGAACATTAGCGTTTAAAATCACTAGTTGTTGTTAACATTATCATCAAGAGTGAACTTTCAAAAATGGGCTTCAGTATTGTAATATTTAGTACAAATAATGCATTAGTCTCTTACTTAAAGTTGCAATGTAAAAATCACTACTTTTTGCTCAAATTAACCGACTTCGAAAAAAGGAGGAGGTTCCATGTTCGACTGTATGTATTTTTTAATGTATGTTCACCGCTCCCACATTTGTGGACTGATTCATAAAATTCTAATAAGATTTTATTGGAAAGTGTATTCCTCTAAGGTAGCCCTAAATACATTTCATCAAAATCGGTGGTGTAGTTTATAAGTCAATTGTCAATTGACTGAAAAATGTATTCTCATATCTGGTTGATTGAATGGTATTTGTTTTGTCGACGATGAACAATATTTTAGGCTAGTGATCTTGTAAGCAGTCTTTATCAATAAAAATAAAAATAAGAAAATAAAATGGAACAACTTTCAACACCAAAAAATATGACACAACTTGCGAAGTCGGACCATGCTAATGTGAGCTCGGTGATTTAAATCAACATGGTACCGACTTCCACAAGTTATTTCAGTGATGGAAGTCGGTTCCATTTTTTTGAAAAATATTTCTTATCATATATATTCAACAAAATAATGTACAGCCCTATAATCGACAAACTCAAGCTATTAGGTGAACCCTAAGGCTGCATATCCACTTGGTGTAATCCTATTGGTGGATATTGTTATTTTACACCGCCATCTTACTCACACATTTACACAACATTTTTTTACAACATTTTACACGACATTTTATATACAACATGGATCGCTGTAACCCGCTTATGCGTTCGGACTTACCAACCCAACCATATAGCGAATCGTACGATTTTTCTTGTTGAAAAATTCGTCGATTGCGACAGTGGCGACGGCTACTTGATTTGATTCCTCGACCAACGATGACCGGTGTGAATAGCAGGTAACAGAGCTATTCACACCCTTAGTCGCGCCGGGTTACCACCAATAGCCGCCGTCATGGATCCTGATCCAGATCCGAATAAAGGCCCTTTTCAGGGCCAACACCCCCGTAAGGATGTACCCATACAGCCGCCGCGCCGCCAAGAGGCGCAAAAAGGCCCTTTTCAGGGCCAACCAGATGCAGCCTGCTCGTCTGGAAGCCGTCCCGTGGAGTTCCAGTACAGCCATGAAGCCTCCGCATCTACTGCCAGCTCCCCTATCTCGCCGTTCGGGATAACATTGTCGCCGCGAGGTCAGCACGAAAGTGATCTTGTCATGCTGGCCCGCCTTGTTAAGGCGGAAGCCTTGTCAGGAGGAATGTTGTCATGGATGGCTATATATCTGAGACTAGAAGAAGCCGAAGCACTAGGCGCACCAGTATCTGAAAATGACAGAGTCGTATTAGAGAACGCGTCTAGAGCAGTATTACTTTTGCCACCATCCCCGCATGTGAAAGCGACCGCATTGCCAGAAGGGCACTATACTATGAGTATTGACGAAATTCTGGAATGCAGAAAGCGCCCAAGAACCCGCTCCCTCTCCGCGACCCCTCCAGCCGCGAAGAAAGGACACACATCCCGGATTACTCCGGTTAGCCCCCCCGCCGGTTTCAACACCAAGAATGGTACAAAAACCGGCTCAACAGAAGGACGAACCCAAACCTCAAAGGGTTAAGCCTACCGCTCCCACGTTCGCGCAAGCAGCGCAAACTGAAAAACAGGGAAGCGTGAAGGCCCCTCCCCGCAAGCCCGCTCAGCCCCCCCTGCCAAGCCAGAGCAGGACACAAGATGCGAACGAGAGAGACAGCACGATGCCTGCCCCCTCCCGCAAGCTCCCCCTGCCCCCTGCAAGACAGACAAGGAAGGAAGATGAAAGAGAGAGTGAGACCCCCCCCGCCCCTGTAGAAGGGAAAGAGAAAGGGCCACGCTATCCTCCTCTAATTGTAGAAAGGATTGAGAACTGGACCTTTCACTTCAAGGAAATAGCAAAGAAGCTTGGCAGACCACCAAATGGTAGGCCATTTGGTCAAGGAATCCGCTTCATGCCAACCGAAGATACGGAATATAGACTAATACAAGCCTATCTTACCCAGCTAGAAAAGGATGAGCACATTAGCTGGTTTAGCTACTCCTTACCGGCAGAACGCTCATTGAAAGTAGCAATCCGCGGCCTACCATGTGACACGCCGATCGAAGAGATCACTGAAGCTTTCACTGTACTCGGGTTCGAACCCGAGTACATTAAGAACATAAAGGGAAGGCAGGGGCGCCCAGGAAGCATTTTCTTTGCACAATTTAAGAGAACGCCAAACCTCACCCCGGCCATCTACGATGTCAACGAGCTGCTGTATATGCCTGGCATCTCTATAGTGGCATGGCGAGGCAAACAGGAGCCTGCCCAGTGCCACAGATGTCAAAAGTTCCGCCACAGTTCGCACAACTGCCATCGAGTACAGGCTTGTGTGCGCTGTGGCGAGGAGCACATCGCCCGCGAATACCCCAGACCCAGGGAGGAACCAGCTACCTGCGCTAACTGTCAGGGCACACATCCTGCCAATTTTAAATCGTGCCCTGTGTTCAAAACAGAGATCCGAAACAAGAAGGCAGGAACCATAGCCCTTACCCAACCTAACCGAAGAAGCACTGCACCGGTTATACAGAACACTGTTGACGAAACAGCGGAAGCTACACTGATGGCACCGGCTAACTTGCCCAAGTTAAATGGACCCAAATCCGCTAATAAGAAGCCCAACAAAAAGAAGAAGGCACAAATGCCTCCCCCAGAAACCCAAAGTGCACAACAGAAGCCCCAAAAACCACAGCAGTCTCAAGAAACCCCCCGCCGTGACTCACTGGGGCAGACTATTGAAGTACTGAAGGGCATACTAGAGGCCGTTCAAGGCGGCACTGATCCAGAGACGGCCACACGTCGTTGTTTTCTGCGCGCAGCGTGGGTACGCCGCACGGACGCGCCTTCGGGCACATGGGGCCCCTGAGCGCGGCTGTCCTTCGCCAGCTGAACGTTCTCAGCTGCGTCGTGGGGCGTGAGTCATCTTCGATGGCTCCTTCGTCTAGGTCGGGGTAGGTGGTCAGTCCGGTGGTCTTCAGCCTCCCTACTCGCTCTCGGCCCGCCGGGGGGGACCCAGCGAGCGGGCGCTCGGGAGACTAGAAGGTGGCGCGCCCAGGCCGGCCCTTAGGGCCCGGGCGACGCGGCAGCAGCAGAGGGTCCGGGTGGTGCTTCCTAGCGGCAGGAGAGGAGCTTGCCCACCCCCGCTAGTACTAGACGGCCACACTTCAAGGCCTAATGAGAATACTCACCTCTAATAATGGATCACGGCCTTAACATAGTGCATTGGAATGCCCAATCGCTCACGGGGAAGAGAAGACAGCTGACCCTCTTCCTCCGTGAGCACAACGTGGATATTGCATTGGTCAGTGAGACGCATTTGAAGACAAGTACGAAGTTTAAGGTACCTAACTACGAAGTGTACCGGAAAGACGAGGTCTCAGATAAGGGCAAAGCACACCGGGGACTCGCTGTCATAGTGCATCGGAGAATCGTTCATCAGCTTCTGCCTGTGGAAGACTACCAGACAATACAAGCCTTGGGTGTGCTTGTTAACGTCAGAGGTCTAAACCACCGCATTTATGCCATCTACAAGCCGCCGCAAAATAATCTGAACACAGCGGAAATCAGAAAGATTCTAAACACAGACGACCCCACCATAATTGCAGGTGACATGAACGCCAAGCACACCCACTGGAATTCATCATACACGGACTGGCACGGCAGAACGCTGTTTCAAGACGCATGCAGTCACGGATATGACGTCATAGGACCCAACGAGCCGACGCACTATGACACGAGGGGTAACTCAAATGTCATAGACCTCGTCATCATAAAGGGTATAAGAACGCCGCCAACCCAAACAGTGCTACCCGACTTACCATCGGACCACCGGCCTGTTCTACTTCGCTACAAGGATCTCCCAAGTAGAGTCGCCGCCCCCGCGAGGAGGCGGAAAATCTGTTGGGAGACATTTCACTCAGAAGTCCACGAACGGACCACCACCAGGCCGGTGGTAACCAGCGAAGATGTTGAGTTGCTAACTACAGAACTGACCACAGCCATTCAAGACTCCCTCAAGGCAGCCACTCACACCTCCACAACGGTTGAAAGTCAAGACTCTCTTCCTTCGTGGATAAGGAACTTGATTAGAGAGAAGAGGGAGATTAGAAAGCTGTGGCAGGACACCCGATGCCGCGTACTTAAAAAGAAACTGAATGCACTTATCACCCAAGTACAACAAGCATTGCAGGACAACGCGGCAGAATCATGGGAGCGCCATATTGAGGACATTAGAGATGAGATCCCATCCGTGCACAAGCTATGCAAACGGATGACCAGCACCAGAGAACCTGTTAGACCACTGATTGGACCTGACGGACTCTTGAAATTTGATGCCGCGGACAGAGCGGAGATATTCGCCAATCATCTAGAAGGTCAATTTAAACCAAATCCAATCAGCGACCAGCAGCATGCAGAAACGGTGCGGAATCACCTGAACGCATACTGGGCACAAACCTACACGCCAGAAGAAGAAGAAAAAGATCAGCTTTACTACTCCCCTGGTAAAGTAGTTAAGCTTATAAGACGCCTGCCAAACAAGAAAGCTCCTGGCACGGATGGGATACCCAATGAAGCCCTCAAACGCCTCCCTATGAGAACGATAACCGCGCTCACAAGACTGTATAACGGGATCATGCGCTGTGGCCACTTTCCTACTGCATGGAAAACCGGGAAAGTAATCGTCCTCCCTAAACCCGGCAAAGACCCCAAGCTTCCCGTGAGTTATCGACCGATAACACTGCTCAGCACGATATCCAAACTGTTTGAGAAACTTCTACTGATGCAGCTTGTTCCACACATAAAACCCAGAGACGAGCAGTTCGGGTTTAGGGCGGAACATTCCACAACACTACAAATCACCAGACTTGTACATGAAATGGCCATAGCCATGAACAAGAAGGAATATACAGTGGCTGTCTTCCTGGACATGGAGAAGGCCTTCGACAGGGTGTGGCACGAGGGGCTAGTGTACAAACTGTCGAGGTCTTCGGCGCCCAGGAGGATAGTGAAGATTGTCGCCTCCTACTTGGAAAACAGGAAGATAAAAGTCTCCATAGAAGATGCTATCTCCTCAGAGAAGATAGTGGAAGCTGGTGTTCCACAAGGAAGCTGCATCGCTCCGTACTGCTACGCGTGGTACACCGACGACATCCCCGTCGTCGGGCACGCAAAGCTCGCCCTCTACGCGGACGATGCAGCCTATTTTGCAACATCAATCAAGCGCACGAACGCCGTTAAGAGCTAGGGAAATGGAGGTTGTCTGTCAACGTCAAGAAGACCCAGGCCATCGCCATCGGCTGCAAGATTCCCCCACCACGCCTCCAACTGATGGGCGATGCAGTCGATTGGCTATCAGAAGTCAAATACCTTGGAGTTACGATTGACAGACGCCTCAACTTCCACCGGCACGTCGACGACGTCGTGGGAAGAGCCAAAGGATCCGTGGTAAAACTGCTACCCATCTTGAAATCCAAGCTGCCAGTCAATACGAAAATCATGTTATACAAGACGTATATCAGATCGCGCCTAACATATGCGGGGCCTGCGTGGTACGGGTTTATTGCTCAGACGAACCGTAACAGACTCCAAAGGATCGAAAACCGGTGCTATAGAACGATAGTGAACGCGCCAAGATACGTGAGAAACGCCACTATCTTCAAAGACCTCCGAAGACACGAAGACGTAGAACTCTTCATCAGAAAGATGTCCACCAACATGTTCGCGAGAGCAGATGCCTCCGACCAAGAACACATCAGAGGTATAGCACCTCTGCATGCTCGGCCGCCAGATAGGGAGGGCAAGAAGAAGACGAAGCCTTATCCCAGAGAGTTAATACTCACAGAAGAGAGTAAGGAAGAGAGTGATACCGCGACCAATTCGGCGATACCCCCAGTGGGCACCGCCTTGGTCGCTGATCAGCGCGCCGGGCTTCCCACCAGCGGGATCAACCCGGCGGTGCTTCCGTGATCGCCCAGGCAACCACCGCCCACTGGGCGGTAGGACCGAAGAGGTCTAAGGTACTCACCTACCCCAAAGACCGCTCCGTAGTCACGGAGTGAGACGAGCCAAAGCAAGAGGGCAACGCCCTGAAGCTTTAACCCCAGGCGCAATAGCGTTCTGAGAAGAGAACCCGGATGATATACAACATTTTACACAACGTTTTATACAGCATTTTACACAACATTATTACATCATTTTATTTTGGTGGAATAGCATTTTACGAATATTCGCCACTCACAAGTTGAAAATCTGTCGCTTTAAAAAGTTAAAGTCCTAACAGTGAATTCCGGAGCAATCCTTGAGAGCCAGTAAAATAACAGGTACATGAGACTTAACAACTGTATGTCTCAGGGTGACTGGCGCAGTGCAGTCGTCACTTGCGACGCGAAATGCATCTGTTATAGGCAGAGATTACCGCTTAAAATCAGGTGGGCCCCGAGCTTGTTCTCTCACAATCACATTAAAAAAACACAGACTCTGTATTAAATACATATTAATTTACTTTGCATATTAATTTGTCATTTTAAATACATAATCAAAACTTTAACCAAATACAGTGTATGATTATGCTTGATTACAAGTTTGAATCTTTACGTTTTTTTAATACTTGTGCGCAAGATAATTGTTGTTTTTAAGTTAAACAATTCATTACCAAGCAACGCCTCGTCCAAGGTTAAGATAAAGCGAAATCAATTTTAAAAATTTAACGCTTTTCTTCCAATCAAATGCCTGCTACGACACTTAAATGTCAAATTTTTGGACGTGGGACAATTGCTGTCATTTTGCCTCGTTCTTTAGCTCGTTCAGTTTGCTTCGCTTCGAGCCAGTCTCAGCAATCTGGAAAAGTTCTCCTTGGGTACCTATATGTTCTGTACCTTGCGCCACAATCAAGGTAAATTTTTGCCGCGTATAGGAAATATTCATTTAGGTACTTCTGTGGACGTCGCTCCTTTGTAAACATTGGGATGGGACTTGGGATTTTAGTGCCCATAAGTAGTTGCGTTCAATACTTCTGTCGGGTTTATTCACATTGATTTTATTTAATAAAAAATAGGTGAACTGAATACATAGGTTTTCCAGGATTACTTAGCACTTATACATCTACAAACTTCTAGAAATCAAAAATTACGCTTTTTGGAGGGAATAAAACCTCGTGCGTCTTCCATATTAGCCATCAAGACAAGTAACAGACGCAAAGACTGTGTTGTGGGTAGTATGCGGTTCATTGGGAGTAATTGTAATGGTACGAGTAGTGATGAGGGCAAGTTTGGGGTAGGTAGCGTGAGGTGATATATGGTCGTTCCTTTTAAATCGAGGAAATTTGCGTATAATTTGAATAATTAATATAATTTGTGCATCAATAAATTATAATATTTATTAATATATATATCACTATTTATTTCCTCATATGCAAATATATTTCATGGACTAATTTTAGACCTCTATCTCACCTGATGGTTAGTGATGATGCGGTCTAAGATGTTGTTCAAGATTACTGGCTCTCAAGGACAGCTGCTGGATCACACCGCTAGCGGTGTGGCGAGGAAATGATGCAAAAAAAACGTTTACAATCACAAGATAGGTACAGTTTTATTTCAGTCTAGGTATTAATTACTACATTATGACAGGTAAGTATTACAGAATAATCTTTAAATTATAACAAAATAATACTAAGGTATAATTAAGAAAATTTTAAAGTACCGTTGCTACAGTTATTTTAACAATGACATGAAAAAATGCCGCGTAAAGAACCGCGTACAAAGCAAATTGAAAAAAGAACACCAAGAAGGTTCCGTGTCTGAGTTTTTATCAAATTAAAAAAAAAGTTGTATGATATATTCGGCACCATAGAGGTAGCAGTAAATAGGTTTAATGTTTTTTTTAATTCACAAAATTAGTGCACACGATGTTCTAAATTCAATTTACTTTATCCTCTAGAGAATAAAAACGGCTTTTCTACTCAGATATTGAAGATTAAAAATACTCTTTCCGAGATGGTGGGATGAAAAATCTATTTGTTGTAAATATAAGCACAATGTAGAAGTTATAACCTCTAATTAAAATGACCGTAGCACAGAGGGACATGGCAATACTATAAGGGTTCCATTACACTACAAAAGGTAAAAGCCATGTGACCAGACACTGATTCAAACCATCAGATTTATTTATTTGTGGCTTACAGACTAAATCCAAAACACCATCATGTCAATTATTAATACAGATACCAGTCTATATAACTCTAAAGTTGTATTATTTACTTAATTTCTAAATTGATTTCGTTCCGTAATAAAAAAGTTCGAAGTTGTGAAAATTAGATGCGCCCCTCTATACGTACTTAATTTCCACAAAATATCTAAAATGTTTCACTTAAGTACCTTTTCAATTTAATTTAACTCAAGAAGCGATACTAAACCTTCACTGCAGCAAATCCCCCGTTCTCGACTCGACAATACACCTTATATAAAGCCTTAGTTGGTTCAGCTCGCGCATTTGCATAGGAATGGCTGATCACGGTCATACTATAGGCGGGCTAGGTGCGGCTAGACTTCTCCTGTGTTAGATGTATAGCTCAGTTTTGGGGTGCCATACGTAAAAGTACATTTTGACATCTAATATAAAAGCTTGTATTCACCATCCCACATGCTGAAGCTATGATCGAAAACGCCCAGCAAAATACGATTTGCTGTGAGTTTTAATATCACTTAATTTTTTTTTCTTACCTTTCATATAATTTTAAATAGGTATTTTAAAAAACTACTATTTAATCTTTTCATAATATAAATTCGCAATGAAAATTAGAATGCTTAACGCGGGTGAAAGTCATTAATTCAGCCATCTAAATACCTCTTATGGGAATTGATTCCTTTCGACCTTTGTTTATTAATCCACTTTTTTGCTACAAAACCCACCTCCACATTTGTTTGTTAAATCAACACTGGAGAGTATTGTTATTGTTATTGATAATTAATAATTAAATTAATAGTGGTAAAGTATTACGAACAAATTCAAGAAGACAGGTCAGTGGTTTTTAGGGTTCCGTACCCAAAGGGTAAAAACGGGACCCTATTACTGATACTTCGCTGTCCGTCCGTCCCTCCGTCCGTCTGTCAGCAGGCTGTAAGAACGATGATAACGGTCTCAAGTACGGTGATAGCTAGACAGTTGAAATTTTCACAGATGATGTATTATTATTCTGTTGCCGCTATGACAACAAATACAAAACGTTGGTCAAGTGCGAGTCGTAGTCGCGGACGTTATAACAAAAAAAGGTCTAATGTTGTATAGGTAATGAAACGGAAACCTTCGTGCGCGAGTCCGATGTCGCACTTTTTCCGATGTCACGCCGATTTTTTATACCATATTTGAACTTTTATAATGTACTTTGGAATAAAATACCACTATAAAAAAATAATATTGATGTTATGAATACCTACCTACCTACCATTTCGTAATAATATTGATAACCGACATTGATAAAACAGGCTTTAGTTTATTTCCTACATTCCTCATAACCCTCTCTCAAAAATGAGAAACTTGAAAGCTGGCAACACTAGATTTTAACTAGCCAAGTCCACGGTTATTGCCCAAATGATAATATATTCCGGTTTAGGAGTTGGTTAACGTCGGGCGGAATAGGTTCCAGGTTCCGGCGTTTTGTGGCCAACTTTAGGGAAAACTGTTAAGTGAATAGAAGTTAAAAGTAAGTACATTGCCTTTTTACGTGCAGAAACAAGGTGGCTGTAATGTTGGAAAAAATAACTATGTTGGTTTGAGAGTATGCAAAAATATCATCATCGAGGTCCACTATTGAACAAAGGCCACCCCCATAGAACGACACAAAGAATAGCTTAAGTAATTTTAAAAAGTAATTTTGGCTCAGATTTCCATTGACTGCCGTCGAGTTGGGGGTTAATATTTTTTTCACAGAAAGGTTACATTATTACAAGCACACACGCAAAGTTGTAAAACCAGAAAACAGCTAGTTTTTGAGAAAATAAATATTGAAAATCAATTATTTTAGCACTATTTATGTCAGTCCCTACCACAGATTATATAGAATTCTCGCTATTGAATGTTTAGATTTCAAATAAAATAGGTTAGGTTCAAATTAAATCAAAGAACCGAATTGATTGACCCCGACTCCACCTGGTATGAGTCTGTCCTACCCTTAGAGTGTTTTTATAAAGCCGGAGGCGCGTAGGGAGAGCAGCCTCCGCCCGCTGTAACAAATCGTATGCCTGTGTAATCGGTGAGGACGTATGCCTGCGATTTGTTACGCAAGGGCGTAGAGGCTGCTCTTCCCGCAGCGCCGGAGCCATTGCAGTCTCAAAAGAGATACAGCAATCCCTCTGAAAGTCCCCCTATATTTTTCTAAGGGAAAGGAGGACCTTCCCCTTCCCCCTTTCACCCCTTTTTTTATGCCAAAAGATTTAAATTTTTTACCTTAATTTTAATCAATAAAATGAAGAAAAATTTTAAAAAAGTCAAAGGGGGGTTTTCTAATATTTTCCTTTAAAGAGGGGGGAGAGGGACCCCTCCCCTCCCCCCTCCCCCTCCCCCCTCAATTCGACGGCAGTCAATGGAAAGTCGTGCCGTAATTTTTTTGATGTCATCACATCAGCCCACCTAGTGGGGGTTCTACCAACTCTACGTGTAATGGAGAACCCCATCGGTAATAAGTTCGTCGAGCAATGTGGTCCGACCATTGCCACTTCAACTTGCAAATTTTTCAATTAATTTCGGTGACTTTGGTTCTTTGATGAATATCCACAAATCCATGTAAATATATCATAAGTAATTTATTTCATGTTTTTTGATAACTGTGATAACAAGCAATTTTGCAAAGATTTTGTGTATATATATATATATATATATAATAAGCAATCTTTGCAAAATTGCTTGTTATCACAAATCCTCAATATATATATATATATAGTGGATTTAAAAGAAGGTATTCCATTCAATTGATTATATCCATATAATTTAAAAAAAAATTATGTCATGAAGTGACGAGACGGACGAATCGCCCGCCTGATGGTAAGCGACTCAGCTTAACAGTATTACCATCCACGTTCTACTTGTTGTTGCTTTTAGGCCTAGTTATTTCAACTTGATACAGGGCCCTACACTTAAGTATACTGATGTTTGCACACTACTACTACTCGAGGCAGAATATTGGACATTGCGGTGATACCCACCTATTCATTTGAGCTTCTACCTGAAATGGTAACAGATATTTAAAGACGACGACCATAAATCATGTCCAATATGCTCTAATTTTATTATTATAACCATCAAAGGGGACGGTGAGGAATCAACTAAACTACTAGACTTCATATTTTTATCGAACTGAAAATGTTCTTTGAAACACTCAACTCTCGTAATGATCTCGCTATCCTATAATTCTTAATATAACATCAATCAAATTCAAATTTGTTTATTGTGATTAAAAACGTACATTAATATAATTACAAAATTCCACACGGAAAAATATATATAAATTTACATTAAATCAATCAAATTAATCAAGAATTAGAAAATAATAAGATGTCAAGATAATTAAATAATTAATATCGGACAACAATCAAATTACAATCATTTATGTCAAAATATTTCAATACCTAAAATCCAATAATTGCAAAGAATATAATCAAATGTCGAAATAATAAGTCAAAAGCGTAATGGAAGGCGCATAGAAAAATAATGTGCTTTGACAATTTATACGTGATACAGAGCTTGAAAACTGAACTCTAATAAGTTATAATTATTATTACCAACGGGATATTTACCGTGTTTTTGATTAACACCTTCTGGAGTCTGGTTCTAACCACTGGATTGAGTTACACAACCCACAGGTACTCTCGACAGAACGCCACTACATACCGAGAATGGTAAGAGAAGCGATTGAAATAACGAAGTATCGAAATTTCAATAGGGAAGATGGGTTTCAACTGTCGAGAACATGGAATCCAGTGGTTAACCTATGCAAGAGCCGAAGAAATGTTTCAAATAATTCACGACCGACGATTTTGTATGTCGAAATTTAAATAGTGTTGTGAGTGAAAATGACAATAATAGTATCGCCTTGCCGAAAAAACGTACTAGAAGGAGGGTAGACAGGTTCGTCTGCTCTTAGTGCCTACCATCCACTCGCATAGACTTCAGTTTACTCGTGATCATGGCGCTTGCAACAGTGCCGGAAATATCGGGAGCTCAAAATTAATCAAAAACACGGTAAATATCCCAGTGGTAATAATAATTATAATTTTAATGACCGTGACAGTTTAAAAACTCTAATTTAAAGATTATATACAAAGTCTTTATGTTCATTGTTACTAAAAAACGGCACCTGCTACATCAGCAGGTGCCCTTTTTTTACCCCTGTAGTTAAACCAAAGTGTTAAAAGACACCGAGACGAGAAACAAAGACTACGTTGAAATTAACACACAAAAGCATCCATCCTTAACTTACTCATTGTTATAATTATTACCTACACTTTCACTCATACAGAGTTGACTGCCATAACAATAAAACGGGCGCAATAACACTAACTCCACCCGAAAATAACACGTAAGCTCGCACGGCAACATACCGAGTCGAAAGTAACAAAACTTGCATATCTGCTTAGTATCTCCTTAAGGGAGGTGTATCGAAGGCGATAAATTAAGAGACAAACAAACTTTCCGCGGGTAACTACAACGAGGGGTGTCCATTCACTTGTACTTTCATTATTCTTGGTGTGCGTTTTCATTGCTTTGCCATCAACGTGAGCATTTCACAGTTAAGAGTAGAGTGCACGGGGTTTTTTTTATGCCTGATAGGTTAGCCTTTGACCACTATCTCACCTGATGGTAAGTGATGATGAGGTCGAAGATATTGTTCAGGCTAACCTAGAATTACTGGCTCTCAAAGATGGCTGCTGGAACACACCGTTAGGTGCTTGGCGACAGATTTTCAGCTTGAGGGTGGTAACTAGCCAGGCGGGAATTCGCAAAGTGCCCTACTACCATGCAAACTTGCTACTTACTTACTACCACGGTGCTTACCATACAAACGTAGTTTCCTATATTAAGTACCAAGTGTTCTAACTTGCTGAAACTTTGTGTTATGTACGTGTCTTTGAGACTAATATCTATCTTCTGCTTTACCAGATTTCCGTAAAATTAGCAGCTAAACCAACATAAACATAAAATTTATATAATATCAATAATTACTGTGAAATATGGATTATGCTACTTGGTAAGCGGTAGGTAGGCGGTATTTGAAAAAATATCGTAGATAATCCGACATACAGTCAATATTGGTATAGAAAATGACTACAGTCAATATTGGTATAGAAACTGTAAATGCGTGGTTTGCCTAAAAAATAACAAAACACATATTAATATTTCTACGGTAAACATTAATGAGATCCAACGGAGAGCTACTCCCAAATTTCACCAGAATGTCATAATTATAGTAAAGCGATCTTTTCGGGAAATTCGACTTCGAGAGCAGAACGTGGTGACCGATTATTGTGATAATTTAATTACTTAACTGCTGGCTATTCTATTCTGTATCTACCGGATTGTCCACTGCTGAACAAGCCTCCCCCATTATGGGGGGGTTTACATTAACCCCACGCTTGGCAGGCATTTTGGGGATTGCAGTGTGTGATATCAGTTCTTCAGAAAGCGCTGCTGCCCAACTTCTGGTCTGGTCTGGGTAGTGGTGGACCCTCAGTCGCCTCTTACAATACCCACGGGTAGATATGGGGAGATGACATTCTATCCCGACATCCCACGGGCTATTCTATTATTATAATATTATTTCTAGTTTTGATGGAATGAAATATTTAATAATTAATAACCTAAAAGCCATCACGTCCCGGCTCCGACTTTCTATAAGAACAACGGAAACGCACCCAAAACTTTCAACTCAGTACATAACGTCGCACGTGGCGGTAATGACTGTACCGAACTGTTTGATTTAAACTCGCAACAATTGTGTTTACGACCCCGCCCACCCCTCGAGCCCCCCTTAAGAGGAGGCAAAGTTACACTTAATGGATGATCTTTGTCTATTGATAAGATGTTTAAGTAATTGCCGCCTCGATTTTGATATTAACAGCAATTCTGAAAGTTATAATGTTGAAGCTTCTTTTGTGAAGTTCGTAAATAAATAGGGGAGTATTTATCTTCGTCTAGGAGGGAGATGGTTTGACTGATTAGAATGTTCGCCAATATGAAATAACTTGTACTCCCACCTTTAAGCTTAAATGTGCTTATATAACACAATACATGTGTTAGATGACAATAGGCGCGCTATTACAACAATTGACATAATATTTATACTTACACAAAATAATATTTTTAAAGAAAAAAAGGAACCGACATCTAATACGTATTTTATATACAGGGATATTAGTAAAATGCTAACAACCTCTTAGGGTTGACTTCTGCTAGTCTTAACAAATAAATAAGTAAAATCGGCCAAGTGCAAGTCGGACTCACCCACCGAGGGTTTCGTACAAGCCCCTGTCACCGTTATCAGTATCGAGCAAGAAACGGTAATAAAATTAAGTTTGTTGTATGGGAGCCCCCCTTAAATATTTATTTTATTTTATTTTTAGTATTTGTTGTTATAGCGGCAATAGAAATACATCATCTGTGAACATATCAACTATCGAGCTATCACCGTTCTTGAGATACAGCCTGGTGACAGATGGACGGACGGACAGCGAAGTCTCAGCAATAGGGTCCCGTTTTTACCCTTTGGGTACGGAACCCTAATAATATGAAATAACACATTACAGGCACAAGATACCTTTAACACTAGGTGGTCTTCGTACTTATAAAGTCAAAAACACAAAAAAATATTTAAAAAATATATAAAAAAAATTACAAAAATTAAATATGCCAAAATGCTTGTTAGGACTAGCAGAAGTCACACATTTATTGATAAAATGCTAACAACCTCTTAGGGTTGTTAGCATTTTACCAATAACCCTGTATAATTTTATCCATCTTAGCGAAAAATACTCTGCTTACAAAATCATTCACTCGCCTAATAATAGTGTTCATCGTCGACAAAAGCATAAATACCATTAAATAATCTAGGTAAGCGCATACATTTATCAGTGACTTATAGTTGACTATAACTTATAAACTGTGACCCTTTCCATAGAAAAATAATTACCAAAATCGGAGTACTCTGTAAAAGATACGCGTGGTCATACATAAAAAATACGCGTCTCGAGAGCTTCCCCCTTATTTGGAAGTTGGTTAAAAATGGTTGGTGAGATAAAAAAGGGGATTATATATATGTTATGTGTTTTTTGGTACGAAATAAGCTATATATAAAAAAAACAGTTTCGTAACATATTGACTATTTTAAAAAATCCGGAACTTACGATAATAAACACGTTGAAAAAATAAAACACACCTAGGTAGAAGTAAATTCCAAACATAGAGTTACCTATCCATTATTCATCGTAAATCATCTCGATTTTTTTCGCCAAAGCCTAAAGTTAGTACCTGTTGAAAGGTGAGTGCTTAGATACGATTGAAGTATAATTAGAAGGTATGTTTTTGGTGGTCGATACAAGTCACATATACCATAGCTACCACTACCTTGAAGAAGGCCATCACCAAGAACCAAAAGGTTTGTTTCAATTCTATAAGGTTAGCCTGAACAACATCTTCGGTCATCACTTACCATTAGATAAAATACAGGTCCCAGGATAGACGATCAGTTTTAAAAAACGTATGCATCTTTTATCTTAGCTACCGAGATGGTGGAAGGAGGTGAAAATGTTGCGATCAACACAAACACCTACAACTACACAATTAAATACAACACTACACAGCTACTACAACGAAAGCATTTAGGCAACCTAGAGGCCATTGAAGCCAGACATGCGATCCAAATGCTCAAGCTCACTATCAGTCGGCAGCGTGACCAGCATGCTGGCAGCATTGATCAGTTGGATTGAAATGCTTATTAGTGGAGACAAATAAGTGCCAGCGTGACGTTAATAAACTGGGTGCAAACAAGTGGCAGACTGATGGTAGATGATTTCAATGAAATATGTATTAAATCTGCGGTCGAGATTAAGCGGGTGACGGTAAGACACGATATTACTGCGTTCGGGGTAGTGGACCACTGAGAGATGTTAAATTCTACCTTTTTCTTAATATTCAAATTACGAACAACCGGTGAAAAAATCACATATGAGTAAAGCTAAAGCCTGATGTTTCGGAATTACTAACGGGTCTATCCACGCACGAATTAACATCAAAATAATATTTAATTTTTAATTCGTGCGTGGATAGACCCGATAGTAATTTAGAAACATAAAGCCTGATATTCTGGTATGTTTTCAATTCCAAGAGTTTTTTTTTGTATTGGCTACTCACTCTTATATAAATCAATTACTCTATAAAACCGAATAAACGACACGACCAAGTTCTGAATTTGCATCATGTTTATGTTTCTATTTATTTTTCATTTGGTATTTTTTTTAGTTGATCAATTTTAATTAAGTTTGACACAAAAACACACCATAAAGTTGTTAAAAAGATATGGAAAGCTTTTACTTACTTCAGATCGTAAATATCGTACAGATCATTATCATCGGTTATTTCTAATATTGTACATATTACATTAACACCTGCCAAGCGAATAAGCTTACAAAATTACAACGACAGGATGTCTTTTTAAATACGAGCGGGATTTGAACCCTCTACCATCCGTCTCTATAGCTGGGTCATGCTCTGCCAACTGAACTATCGTAGTGAAGTATAATTGTTATTCTTGGAGCTGTAAACCTCGCGAGTTTGAATAACTTACAGTTGAATAAAGGTCCACTGCGCACGCTGATGGGGGAATGGGTCACAAAATTCAAAAATTGTAGTTATATTGCGAAAACTGTTGAAATCGATTTCTTGTGAAACAGGTAATTTGCGTTGCATTAACTTTTACCTCTTTACTTACACACAAATATATGAGTGCGGGCCGCGTTTCTCAACATAGCAACCATGAATTTGTAATAAAAGCGTTGTGGACCGACTTTCAAAATGTCGCGAAGAGCCGAATGATGCAAATGCCTATTACCCTTTTAATTGTAACGTTTACAGGTTGAGGAAATTGTGATTATGCACCTAACATAGCGACAAAACAATTTTAGATGTCAACATAGCTTCTCATAGCTTCACAGTCAGTGGAAGCCAGTCCCACAGTTAGGTGTGTTGCGCAAAGAATTTAATCTACAATGAAAGAAGTTGGCGCTCTTTGTGCGTGTCACCTACCGCCGACCCTCGGAACCTACTGGGACTTCCCAGTAACATGGATTTATTAAATCTGTAGATGTGACATTAATATTTAATCTATAAAAAATCGGAGGTTTGCGAGTCTTAGGGCCTGTTTCAGAATGTTCGAGTAAGTTTCAGTTATACTACCCAGAACATATTCATTAAACAAACACTATCTTTGCGTTTCACAGTCATCAATTTAGCCTATCCATCGGTGAAAGCTTGAAACGCGCTGCTTGTCAACTGACATTTTTATCAATCAGTTATTTTATGTGTTGGTTAGCAACCCGAAATTTTATTAGGACATTCTGAAACGGGGCCTAAACTCTTCAATTGCTGTATAAGTATGTTTTTGGGTAGTTAAAAAGAGGTCCGTTCAGAAAAATGTTTCTGGTGTTGTTTCTATGAAATCTCATTCCACTCTTTATGGTTTTAACTTGATAATTTTGTTATTCCCATTCAACTAAAAAAAATGGATCCCATGGAATCTTTAAGGGATATTTTTAAAGAAATTGATATATTAACTTTACCGAGTCTGAATATATTTGAAAATAATATGTATGTCCGGAAAAAATTGGGTAAATTTAAATTAAATAGTGACAACCACGATTACAACACTAGGAATAAATATAAAATAGCGGTTTTAGACTAGCAAAGACGAATAAAAGCTCCTTTTTAGGTAATTGTGTGCGGTTTTATAAAAAAAACTGATTAAGAAATCATACTACAAAGTTGGTGATTACTTAAAGGACAAAAATGCTTGGAAAATTCCGCCTCTGTCAAGCTATCACCTGTCACCTACGTAATTTAAACAAATATTGTAATAATTGTATTATATTGTATATAACACATTGTTAAAAGACGTTTAAAAGAATGGCCCCGAGTTTCTTGCCCGTTCTTCTCGCAGTGGCCCTATAAATTTTTTTGCTGAACGTGTCAGTACAATGTAGAATATTTAAATATTGACTTTCATAAGAGCGTCGTAGACGCCTAAATTGAATAAATGATTTTGAATTTGAATTTTAATATGAATGCAATGATTTTGTATACTTCACTGGCACGTCCATCTCATTAGATCAATATGTAGGGGTAGTTCAACTTTTTACAAAGTAACGCCAATACCTCGTCTGTATATCAAAAGCGATTGTCATAGTTTAGATTCAATGTTAAAAAACATATTATGCCTTCTCCATCAAAAATAGATCCACGCGCCGTTCCTTACAATTCAATATCTTCCCTTTGTTGCTGGTTTTCTCTTTAATAAATGCGGCAGATCTCCAATTTTGGCTCAAATAATATTGTCACCTTCGTAGACACTGCTATCTGTTCTGTGGCTCAACTGAAAATGTTCCCTGGACACGCCCACGGAACATTTTCATTGCTTTTGCGGCTTTTCAATGGAAAAAAGGCATTTAAATATCTTTTGAGGGAGATTATTCAGGGATATACTCGTATGGAACGAGTTGTGCTACTGAGGAGAATACGCTTTGGCATGTGCGACTATTTTCATTCGTACTTCGATTAACTTACTTTTATAGCTGAGAATTTTATTAATGCAAGAAAGAGTAAGTTTACCTACAATTATTTTTTATTCCGCTTTACTTACTTACTTAAACCAATTTTGATAAAATTATAGAATGTATATTATGGATTCCAAAGTAAATCAAATGATATTTTAATCCCAAATAGTCCTCGAAGGAGCGTGATTTGATTAAACTCTACGGAAATTAAAGTAGCGATATAGAAGATAACACAGATACATCGTATAGCATAATGATGAGGTATTGGATAAATAAAATCACCAATGGTCAGTAAATCGTTGCAG
Organism: Plagodis dolabraria; assembly: GCA_963854805.1. Lineage (NCBI taxonomy): Eukaryota > Metazoa > Arthropoda > Insecta > Lepidoptera > Geometridae > Plagodis > Plagodis dolabraria. The sequence continues at coordinate 33,450,977 of OY978446.1, forward strand.
ATATTACCCACCTTGACAAGATATTTTACATGTGATTAGAATAACTTTACCCTTTGGTTTTTTTAGATAACTAATCGTTATTTTGAGAACTAAAAATACACTACTAAATATTAATAATCGATATTACTTTTTTATAAAACTCTCCCATATGCAATATTGGTGGATCTGACTGCAAGGAATTTCAGTTCCCGTTCGTCAAACCACCAATATGGTCACTAGGAAATACTGATTTCCTTGTATTGCTGATAATTGACAGCGAGGAACAAACTAAAAGATTCAGGAATAGAATAAAAGCTTGATGTATTTTCCCATACCTTTGAATCAGTTTTTAACGCACTTATTGAACTCTGATGTCGGTCGACAAAATAGACATTCTTAGTCTTTTGACAAACGTCAGAGCCTAAAGAGCTGTATGTTGTCAAGTAACTCGACACTTCAACCTCATAAAAAACGAACAAAATTAAAGCTACAAACATTGTCCGCTTACTAAGCTGGTGCAAGCCGGTTCCGCAACCGAGCTGGCGCCGCTATGGCTGCTGTAAACCCAGTGCGTCTTGTCACTGAGTCAGTCACTAATTACGCACACATAACTGTATGTGTAGTAGTAAAGCATAATTTTCAGTGTAGTAGTCAAGCAGTTTCATTCTGTCCGTGTACAGTTATTTATTTATGTGATTTTACTTTACAAATACTTCTTGGTGATCTGAGTTGTGAGGGGGCGTACATTTTCATGTATGATGCGATGATTAGAGTTATTATTTCGGAGTTAATAAACACTTAGCAATTAAATTGTTGTGTAATACACTGTTCCACGATTCTCAAGAAGAATTATCACCAAGTGACTCCATTCGAAGACAAATGTGACAAACTATCTTCTTGGCCACACTGCGAGAATGACAATTTTTAAATATTGGCTTGAGCTCATTTTCATAAATCCAAACGCGAGATTGGTTCTGCGTATCAAGCTCATATGCATTTATATACTTATCCAAGATTAATTACCAAAAAACGGCGCTATAATCTGCATTTGAGCTCCCTCCGTTGAAACAACGTTTTCTACTCATCAGGCAACAAGGGAGGGAAAACAAGCTTGGGCCTAATTTACCGTGTAAAAAAATAATGTTACTGCTGTTTTCTTATAGACCGTCGATTTTAGTCGACCTTCACGCACATCGTCTGTAAGGGATATACGGCAAAGTGAACATTCTGAATACCACCTTTATATTGTAGTCTTTGAAGACGCTTCATTACTAAGGGCAGAAGTCATCCGATCTCCACATTGTGTCTGTTTTAATCCACTTTTGAAATCGTAATGAATCATTGTACTTAAATTTTCCCGGGTCTCGACTACTTCAAAGAACAACTGAACTCGAATCATTGCTTTTATTTTAGATGTGTGAACTGTTTTTAGTTAACTAGAGCCTAATTATTATTTAGCAGCTGCGTACTAGGACCCTAGGACTTGCGTAATATTTACCAGAAATTTTGCAAAAACTTGCCATAGTTTTCTAAGACTTAATGAGGGCCTGTCATAGCAAATCTTTAAGTATTATAAATTAAACCGGCAAAAACACTCACGTTGAGGATCGAATACGTCTCGCGGGGTTCGAGCATATCAGATGCTCATAATCAGGGCGAGTGCACAGCTGCGTCTGCGAGCTCAGTGCCCGATCAGAGCCCGGGAGTGTTTTTGCCGGTTTAATTTATAATACTTAAATATGTGTAAAACTCACGAGAATTTCATTTCAAAAATAGCAAATCTTTGTAGATTTTTGACTATTTAGGTACCTACCTAATACGCTTTTTAGACGTTATAACTTTTAGACGTTATGCATATAAAGCTTTTCGATTTAAGGCATTATGCTTTTAAGATATATTACTCCGTTAGCAATTTGCAAGATACAAATAATTTTTGGGTATTTTGCTTTATAGGTAGTTTGATAATAAAATTTCAACTGATGTTGATGTCGTCAATAAAATTACTAATCACTGATGCTATGAGATGATCTCATGTACCTACAGTTGTTGGAACACTTTGTGTCAAATTGTCTACTTGAAATGAAATCATAGTTAGACAGATTTCCCAACAGAATACCCTACTACCTGGTAGTGAAGCTCAAGCTACAGCAACCATAACCATAGCAACTAGTCCATCGATGACTGCTATTCAATAGAAATGTAATTCTACTATATTATTATAAAAAAATACAAATATTTTATTATTTTACTGTGGTTAAGGTATATTTCGTTCGATGACCTTTGTGGACTTTGCTGTAAGCACAGAATAACTATAAGGTTAATTAATATTTTGAAATGTTATTTGAAAAAAGTATTGTATAAAATTTCTAAGTTTAATATTTATTTTGTGATAAATATAGTAATAAACAAGATTAATTATATATTTGAAATAATGAACCCTGTTTCTATGCTTTTCACTCTTCTACTAACGTAAACACGTGAACATGTGAAAACATATCGCGGTTGCGTGTTTATATTCGCGACTGTACGTAGGTACTACTCCTTTATGAAACGAATATGAAACTTCATATATTACACACCTAATATGTTAAATAACTATAAACGCCTACCAAGCGTGGGGATTGTGGCATAGCCCCCTAATGGAAGAGGCTTTTGTTCAACGGTGGTCGAGTAATGGTATGATTAGTATTAACAACAGAACATAGTTCGAAAACAAAAAAAAAATACTTCCAACTTACTTCTAGGTTTGTAGCCGAAACTGGCTTTAATTTTGTTATACTAGGCAAAAGTCTATCTAATATCGGATTCACAAATAAAATTTAAATAGAAACCCGCTTCTCCCAGCAGTTCTTTAATAACCCACTATATTCAAATCGACTGTAATTTTGCGATCTTCAATTGAAACTTGCACCCCGACCTAAGTTAAGCAATTCTTAAGTTAATTAACTTGCGAACGATGATATACATTGTATACAAGGACATGGTCATACAAACATGTGTCTTTTTATATTGCTATTAGGTAGTCCTTTGAGCATAATTTAACTTGTCGATAAGTGATAATGTTGTCAAAGATTTTAACAGACTAATACTAAAATTACTGGCACTCATTTAAATTTCATCAAAATTGGTCAAGCTGTTTTTGAGTTACACTCTAATAACTGAAAAGTTTTTTCCTATCTTGATGATATAGTCATTGCTAATGAATGACAATCGATCCCGTTAGTAGTAAGGGACACTAAAAAGGGTAACAATATTTTTTTTTTAAGTTATTTCACACTTTTGGAAGTTGAAGTGGTTCAATTTTTCGGTAAAATTAAATTTTGTGACTGACAAACTTACTTTATACTACACCTGCTCGGAAAGTACCTAGATACTTTATCAAATTTACGGTAGAAAGTACGTCATTGCATATTGAACAAATATGCGGGGAGAAAACGCATCTGAGCGGGAGAGAAAAGTGTATGAAAATCCATTTCTTACGTGGTTTTTCTTTTTTAATTTTGGGTAAGACTATGCGCTGGTAACCTAAATATCAAAAGCCAAAAGTTTTTACAGTGAGTTTTTATCTCCAAGTTCGCAAAATTACACTGGCCACTAGCTGTGTGTTGGATGGTGTCAAACAATTTGAAAAAAGAACATGTGAAAATTGCAGACGCCATTGGCGCCATTTTCAATTTGTGTGTTGTTTGAGGATTCAATTTTCGTAGAAAAGTAAAATAAAAAGTAGGTGTAGTAAAAAGCACTATGTATCACTCGAGAGAAAGTGCGATTCCCGATCTCGGGTGTTTTAAAGCCCTCGCCTACGGCTCGGGCTTCAAACGAAACCCTCGACGGTAATCACTTTCTCCTCTCGGTGAACAATATACTATAACTTACTTACTGTAACTTTCTTAACTTGTGGCTTGGCTACATTTTTGGGCTCTAGTAAGTTATAAACTAGAGTTGGTAGGCTACCCACTGGACGTTTTCTAGCTTATTATGATGATAATGATGATGTCACCTAGGCTAAGGTTACAGCTAAATTAATGTTTTTAGTTTGTATTTGTGGTACCTATGTAAATGAGGTTTGAACGTGAAAAATTTATATATATATTTTTCAGGCAAAAATATTTATAATATAGCTCTTTATGAAATTAGATTATTAAAAATCGATAAATAAAAACACCTATAGAATGAAGAATTTACAACCAATATTGAATCTTATAAAACATAATTTAGAACCTAGTTTTGCGGCCATTCACATACGCATACCATCAGTGTGACCAGCTCTTGTGATGAAGCATGGTGTCTTTGCTTGAAAGTCCAATCTTCTGAACCTTAACGTTCCTGTTATTGTAAAATATTGGAATTAAATACTGGAATACTGTGAGGGCTTATTAATTTGTTGTTTGGTGGTGGCTTTGTAAACGTGAGAAGTAAAGAAAAGGGGTTGTAAAATTGTTTTGAGGTAATTACTTGTTTTCCCCCACACTCAGTTGAAATACCTCTTTAAGATTTTCATTTCGCTTTGTAGAGTATTTGGTGAACAGTTTAAATTACATTTTATACTTAGTGTCTGTTCAGAGGTGTAGTGATAAAAAAGATTTTTGATATTTTTGTGTTTTTCATTATCAGCCGGAAGACGTCCACTGTTGAACTAAGGCCTCTCCTAAGAAGGCCACAAAGTACGGCTATTAGCCATTTGTAACCTTTTTTTTTTTTTTTTAGGGAGGACATAGATGCTGGCTACCGCCTGTGCGGTCGTCCAGCTCCACCGGGTTTTGGGCGAGGGCCTGGCCCTACAATAGCCCGGGAGGGAGAAGTGCCGAAGGCACTTCTCCCGAGACGGGCGTAGAAGGCGAAAAGCGCCTTCTACCTCCGTCTCCTGCGGACGCCGAAAACGTACCGCTACTACGTTGGGTTGACAGCGAGCTCAAGGGCACCACTGTGGTTCGGACCTCGGCTTGTCTCGCTGTCGAGAGACATGGGGGGGATCGGAGCAAAATGCCTCTGTGCAACTGCAGTGTTGCACAATTGGGCCCTACTGAATAATACTCTTTGACTATTTGGAGAGCAATTTATCGTGACCTTGTTTTTGCCTCGAGCTCGCCGGCGAGCTCGGTGTTTGATTGTGTGACCTCTGATTACCTCACACCTGGGGATTTTACCTCGACGACTTGCGGATAACGCTAAAGCTGCCAACGTAATGGCTGCGATGGGGTCATCCGGGTCGTCTAATACCTGCCGTGGTCGGCGACGGGGGGGTTTGAAAAATGGAATAGAAGAGGCAGTCGAGTAGTTCGATGCCTGGACAACATTTGTAACCATTTGCTACCTGCGACTTTTATGATGTCGTCAGTCCATCTAGTGGGGGGCCTACCAACTCTACGTCTTCCGGTGTACCCACTCGAGAACTTTTCTTCCCCATCGGTTATCAGTTCGTCGAGCAATGTGACCCGCCCATTGCCGTCTTCAACTTGCAAATTCAGAAAGCTATGTCGGTGACTTTAGTTCTTTGGCGAATATCCACGTTCCGGATTTTATCTCACAAAGAAACTCCGAGCATAGCTCTCTCCATGTCTCATGTGTTTTTATTTATGGAATAATAAAATCATAAAATTGAAAAGATGATTTTCTCGACTTAGACACGAAAGTCGTGCTGAGTGGCTTGCATTGGGAGAAGCATATGTCTAACAGTGCACTAATACAAGCTTATTATGCAGATGATGATTTTATAAACGCCCTTATTATTGGTTACCAGGCCATAATGTATTTCTGGACGTAATCTATCCATTGAAAATGTATCATTGAAATCGTGATTTTCAATCGATTTTATAAAATAGTGATCACTTCCCCACATATCTTCGTATCGTACTTATTGTATTTTTTATACAAATGATGTTGCAAAAAAGCTCACGGCCCTCCTGACGATTTAGCGGTTACCATTGTTATAGTTTTCCAACTTCCGAGGCATTGTCGACGGGTAAGTTATGTATTCATAAGACCGAAACATCAAAATATATGTACAAAATAAATACAAATGTTTGATATACCTTCTACTGTATAAATATTTGTTATTATTAAATATAGATTTCCCAAAAGTAACGCCTGAATCTATTAATTAAATCATATAATAAAAATAAAGATCGAAATATAATACAAATCATTTCAGAGGAATAAAATTCACTTAGGTAATTTTAAAAATACATGTATATGTACATTATATTTTCACAAACGAATTTCATAACAATTATTAGAGATAAAATATTTGTGAGATTTTGATAATTTCAACGAATTTATATTAATATGCATTATAAAATTAAAATAAAATCTTCGCTTGTAACATCACAATAATAATAACATACGAGTTCTTTACACATCAATTATTCGCATCAATTCTTTCAGGTATACATAAATGGCAACGCATACCATACGAAAATACTGCCAAGTACCTTGGAATAACACTTGATGCAAAGCTTCGCTGGAAAGCCCATGTGAACAAGAAACGCGAAGAGTTAGAACTTCGTTACAAGAAGATGTACCTACTGGCTACTTGGGAAGCATTCCTCGTTGTCCGTACACAATAAAATTGTCTTGTACAAGCAAGTCCTTATGCCAGTATGGACTTATGGAGCTCAGCTATGGGGCTGTACCAAACAAAGCAACAACCAGATAATCCAACGATTCCAAAATAAAGTACTGAAAGGTATGCATCATGGTACATAGAACTGTCGACCTCCATCGAGACCTGAAAATGGATGTCGTTGTGGATAGTGCCTAGATTCCATTTTTCTCGCATTACCCGCGCCCCCTTGTGGCGGATATACCCTATAATGGTACTCGTATAGTTTTGAACTTTGTATCCACAGTTCACAGTATGGATTATACCTAATACAAGTTTAAGTAGTGCGGGAATGAAAAGATGACGCACTATAAGTTTGGTACGAGTTAATACATTATGCGCCTCGCAATGAACACTGTAAATTGATTAAATTTGCAAATTCATCACATGTAAACTTTCACTCATGTAAATAATCAAACGAGACGCGAAACCCTTCTACTTATCACACAAATTATTCATCATATTCCCTTCAATTCCAAGATTTACTCTTTCATTCGGTAATGCTGAGCAGGCCGCGCTTCCCACGGCGTATGCAGATGCGATCTGGCGCAATCTGGCTGAATCTGGTTTAATCTAGATATGGTGTATGGTAGACGCACGTTACAATATTAATTATTCATTGGCTCGGGCGAATATACCAATTTCACGGTTCTTTGCGTGCGAATCGCGCTTGGCGCGCCGCCGTGTAGATACAGGGGGTCATGTGTGGAGGTGGCTTTTGTTGATTTAAGTGGTACTATCATATATAATCATACCTACTTTTGAAGGTATTCTTTATCAATATGAGGTGAGATGAGATGAGAACAATGTATATGACAGCCAGTTGATTGTTTATAGGTATGTTTATTAGGATTAAGCACATTTGAATAGATAGGTATGTTTAGAAAGTGCTTGCTTTCATTGATTCCTCACTTCTGAAGGTCATGAAATCATTTCTTTCTTTTCTTTTATAAAGTTAATCACGTGTTGTGTCTTCAGTGACGTGAGCAGTATCACATTTTTATTACAATAAATAAATACTTAGAGGTGAGCCTTTGACCATTATCTCAGCTGATAAGTGATGATGCGGGTGAAGATATTATTAAGGCAGTTAGTTACTTTGTGACAACTATTAATCTTGTGGGCGGTGCATCCGCAAAACATCTGACCTTGTTATAACGATTGCACAACCCTCCAAATCAAGGAAGCGCTCAGTAGTACTCTGCTACGAAGGCTTTTTCATTATTTATAACCACATTTAATTTTGTGGGTAAATTGATCAATCGACGGTTTCGGAAATTTAATTCGCTCTCTAGGCACTCAATTGGAATAAAAATATATTTTCGATTCCGGAAAGTTTAAATACCGAGTGAAAGATCAAATCTCATGGCATCAATTGGCGGCGGTGGTCCACTTTACTTTCTGAATAGCATGTTTACGGCCTTTCCAATATGTAGACATTGTTAGGCGTTGAAAAGAATGAAGAACAGTAATGTGATACTTGTTTCTAGAACACTCTGTATGTCGATAACTAAACGTACACGGTAAGCCAAAACCGCGCTATCAAATTTGCCGCGTCAGCGCTCACGCAGAGAACTCGCCCCGCTCCCATCCCGGGGGGTAATGCAGCTACTTTGATTAGCTCATAATAGAACCATGATGAAGTTGTGTTGTAATGGTTCTTTTATGTAGTCTTGTTCTGTTTATTTATAATATTATTAAACTACTTTAGTGCTTTTTGATTAACAGTGGGTACAGTGTGAATAGGCAATTAGCAATTTACTAGTATTTGTTACCTGCCTCAATAAGTAGTCTTGAAAATATGTATAAATCCATAAATACACCACGTAAAATATGTGACCAATAGTGACCATACCTACTGCAATTGGCCTACTAAGTTTTATCAATTATTATCGTAGTATTGGATTATTTTCTTACTAAAATCGCTTTGTCGACAAACTTGACAGTTACGAAGTAACAAGCTCATAATATTAATTTGTCCTGAACGAAAAATTTATGCCATATAATGCTTGTGCCCTATTTCTTTGGAGTACAACAATGGCACTCAAACGATGACTTCGCAAAACAATATAATTAAAACTGATTTCATTTTCAGTTTTCGATTTCAATCAAAAGAGAACCGTTCAATAGCAGTATCGCTGCACGGCTGATCATTTATAAGTCAAAATTGCAGAATCGTCCCCAGTTCAGTGCATACTGCGCTTTTACACCGAGGACGTAATTATTCCCCTCGGATATTAGCGAGATTGATACGGAGCGATACTGATTGAACCAAATTGGTTCGTTGCCAAATTTTTGCCTCTTTTGAATGGAAATAATAATGGTTTTTGTTTTCCGACAATATTTTCGGGAAGGCTGGCTGAATTATCAGTTGCTTTGTGAAAATTTAACCTTATTCCATCTTGATATTACATAATACAATTTTAGCCGAAATTTCTTGAGGTATTCCTTGCGAACAATGATTCCTCACGAGATGCCCTATAATATTCTTTTGACTAATAAGTTTTACTAGCCCCAATGGATCGTTGTTGCCCGATTATAAAATGTTTTATTTGATACTATAAAGATGGTTACAATATTAGTCTTGTTGTGCTACGATCACTGCATAGTATTATCGGGATAATAATTGTGTTAAATAAAATATAAGGTTACATCTGGATGTCAATAACTTGTTTGGAAAATATTTATCCTGAAATCTGGTATGCGCGGTAACATATATAACGAAAATTGCTATAATGGATTAGTCAGACAGGGCCCGTCCTTTATATATTTGATCTCGATCGTGCGCTCGAAGAGTCAAGACCTCCTGAGGGACTTCATGTAGAAGCAAAACGCGAAAACTCTTCCGGTTTAATACGTGTCGGTTATGACCTCACGTCGGCTTAACAGGAAGCCACGATTAGCAGGTGGCTTGGAGATAGCAAGCCATCTTCTTTTATTTTTTCCTTCGGAACCCTTCGTCACTTCGAGACCTATGCATTAATTTTGGAAAAGCAGTCCAAACAAATTCGTCGAATTACATATTTCAAAGTTTGGATATGAAAATGCCGGTTAATTTTTGTCCGGTTGACGGGTGTCATCTAATTACCCGCCCGGCGCGCGGCGCGGCTGCCGTGAATCCCCCGGACGGGCGGCGCGCGGCGCAGGGGTTTAAACGGACGTCTTAGCGTTCATCCGCTCGGATGACCTTTATCCGGATTTGGAATTTGGTTAATTGTCAATTGTATTAAATTATTAATGTCAGAATACGACTCCATTTTAGTAAACCTGAAAACAGGCTTGTTGTATGACGAGTTATTTTAAAACCAGGTTATAGTTTAAAAACCTGTGTTTGAGAGAAGGATTATGGGCAGGTATCTTTCACGTCCACTATGCTGTAATAAATTATACTAGGTAACTATAGGCTTCTTCAGTAAGATTTCTTTTTGGTGGGTATCAACTACAGTGTCATTTATAAGTATAGAATGCTGTGCGCTGCACTGTCAATGTTTATTAATATACAAATTTTGCAACAATTTGAACTAAGAGTCATCAATAGCTTGCAATTTTATTTGTCATAAAATCAATCTTGATATTTGCAACCTTGGTGGTTAACTACAATGTGTATAATGTTATAAACTTTAACTTTATCCATCTAAAATTCCCCTCAATGTAATACCAGACAATCCTACATAATTGTATGCAGATACATCACATTTCAGAATTCACCATCCGAATAATTCTCAGAAAGTTAGCGCAGCTCGGCGCGCCTCTGTTACAATAAATTAGACGTAGCCTTACCCCTACCTACCCTCAAACAGCGTTTTATTGTGTGCACTATAAAATAATTAAATTTCCATAACGTTGCCCGCTTTACCCCGCTCTCCTCGTTGGGTGAAAATTTGTAGCATTGTATTATGACTGTTGTGTAAAATGTTCTATTATTTTTGTTTTATACTTATAGACCAGCCTTTGACCAATATGATGATGAGTTCGTAGAACAGCTACAGAAATAAAACGTTAGGTACATTTGAAAATGCCCTATGGCGATGTTATAACGACTCTCACCTTTAGACAACAACCGTGACCGACGACGGCTTAAGGTGAAGTGAGTCTCAAAAAGGCAAACTTCAAACATGTGTTTTTAGATAGAGTGTACTACCCCTTTTAGATATGAATAATATACATAAAATTCTAGAGGATATTACATATACTCTACCAGATCCGAGAACACGATTTTATATATTTCGCTCGATACAAAAAAACTCTAAGATTTCGCATAATAAAGTTTTGTTTTTGTTCAGCAAATCGTGTCAGTACAAATTTTATTACTATATATATTATGTAGCTACCATATGCAGTACCAGAAAAATAGCGTTAGTAAAAAAACTTTTGGGTATAAAACTTTACTCACGCTTATTAAATATGTAGTTTTTATTCGCTTACACGCATGCGGTACGTGCTTTCTCCGTCCTACGCCCTTAGTGTGACATTTTTCAAAGACGCGCCATACGGAGAACGGATTCGCTTTAAATGCCACTATTCACCCATCCAACTTATGCTATGACCGCAGTTTACATTGCTACAAGCGTTCAAATTGATATCATTTGCCTACATTTATAGTGATAACTTGCATACATAACTTTATCTACCTTTTAAAGTAGTAGTATGAAATGTTTCACCACGTTTGATCTTTTGAAATTTAAAACACGACAAAACTACGTCGAGGATGTTAAGTCATAAGTAAAAAGTGAGTTAGAAAATTGCCCATTTTTGCCCTTTGAAGAAGCCCTAAACAGGTATTGAATATATCTGAGGAGCTACTGCAGTCCATTAAAAACAATCATACATTGCGTCAATTTATTTAATGTTTTCTTTGATATTGCTGCCGTTTGAATTATTAAGAATAACTGCTCCCATTCTACATTATTCGCCCTAAACGTTGTAAATCAAACCGAATGTATTTTATGCAATGTTGTATAGATCACGTGCTACGATTTCATAGTTCGTTGCGCTTGAGGTCGCCGCGACGGATATGATTTGTATTGAAGATACCTACCGACTGCTTGCACTGGAAGTAAGCATGTGTCTGTTTTTTATAGTACTTAAATTATAGTCAATTGTCTTCAACTAAATAATGAAAAGCAAAAAGCGTATACAATTTTTCACCGCATTTGGGTCCAAAAGAACACACCTTAAAGCGCTCTGACTGAGTAAAATGACTACTTAGGAAACCTTGAAACCTACTCGGTAGAACTCTCCGATCCCTCCAGCACTAGCCTCGGCGTTATTTCGATATTTCATGGCTTCCACTTTGTTCCACTAATTAATTAATTGTTGTCAGAGGCCAGAACTAACGGGACTGTGAATCGGTACAAGTTAATTTTCATTTACTAAAAGTTTTATGTTTACCCTTTGGGTACGGAACCCTAAACAACGGAACCGACTTGCAAAACTATAAAGTATGAAATAACTTGTTGAACTTGGGACCATATTGATTGATTTTTAAATATTATGATTACAAGCACTATCGCGTGCTAAGCGATAGTGCTTCATATTTTCCAGCAGAGCGGTATAGGCATCCGGCGCGAAATCATGTCACGCCTATGATTGACTAAACCTGTTATGTATGTAAAAAGAGGTATTACAGAACTTCAATTATTATTTATTTTTGAATTTAACTTATCAGATATTTTGTATTCTATATTTTTATTTTTGTTCTGCTATTGTCAATTTCGTATAATTTATTGTATATTGTTAATTTCTTGTTTGTATTATGTAATTTAATTAATATTGAGTGTATTTTGTTCTATAATTTATATACTTGTATTATATATATTCATATAGGACTATTGTCGAAAACAACCTCCGTGACGTCACAAAGCCGGCTCCAACGAAAGACCAGGGGGCCAACTCCCATCTCTTAATTCAGTCTTATTTTAACATTACATCTACAATTTTAATTCGCACCACCACATATCACTATAGTATACTTACATTAGAACTTCAACGTGAGAGCGGGATGCATGCATTGAATCAAGTCATTTGTGCGACAGAGGTAGCACTATATGAACATTATTGTTTCGTGACGGCCATGGTACCAACCTTAGTATCAATAATTTAAACTTGAAACAATGACGTTTGCTTTCCATAATAGTTTATAAAAGGTGGGAGTTGGGCCCCAGCGCTAGTTTTACACTAGCATATTATGCAGAGTTGGAGACCGTTTTACGACATGTGACGAATACCTTATTAATATTCTATTTATAAAATATTTTGTATTTGTTTCTTTGCTACATACTGTTGTAAATAAATTATTTCATTTCATTTCAAACCGGAGGACGCGGGTTCGATTCCCGCTTTGGGCATAAAATTTTGTACTCCAATAATTTGTAAAGCATATTGATTGATATTGACCTCACATTACCATGGTATGACTTCCACAAGTTATTTCATACTTTTTGGTATCGGATGTAGGTTTCGATCTTTAAAGAAAACACACTCTTTTTATTAATTGATTCAAACAGGTTATTCACGTGATATTTAACACTTACGTGTTGCCGATATAAGGATCGACAATTGTTTCGGCTTCATAAGGAAGCCATCTTCAGGATCTGGAGTGCGGTTCGATCGCTGTCGCGGCCCGTCGGACTGCGAGGATTTTATCAGAAGAGAGCAGCAGCAGCAGCGATGAAGATAACATCTCGCAGGCGTGTCCCAACATGCAGCAGTCACCTCCCCGCACCCCGCAACAGCCACCGCTGTCGTCCCGAGCGCTACGGGCCGCCGCCCGCAGTGTGAAACGGGCCGCGACAGCGATCGAACCGCACTCCAGATCCTGAAGATGGCTTCCTTATGAAGCCGAAACAATTGTCGATCCTTATATCGGCAACACGTAAGTGTTAAATATCACGTGAATAACCTGTTTGAATCAATTAATAAAAATGTGCGTGAGTTTTAATAATATTACACTCTTTTTAGTTATCTTCACTGCTTACAAGATTATTGTTACGAGCTTAAAATACTGTCCACCACAGACAAGAGTTGTCATTACCATTTTTATATCATCCATGTACATTTTACTAAATAGTTGAACCCTGTTGATCAAATCAACTTGGAGTTATACCAACAAAAAATTATCATGAAAATGAATTCATAATAGGCGTAATAGTGTAAGCATAAAATTTTTAGTTTCCACTAGAACCTCCTCCTTTTTAGGATGTCGGTTAAAAATTCAAACGTTAGTTAGAGATGCTTTTAGCTGATAAATTATTTAACCCCACTACCTTTAATAATGAATAGATTCAGGCGTTACTTTACGGAAATCCATATTTAATAATAACAAATATTTTAAAAAGTATCTTCAGAAATTATTAAATAATATTTAAATAAAACACTTAAAAAAATATAAAAATATATATACCTTTAATAATAGTAGAATTCCTTGAGGACGAACTCTTCTACGAAAAAGAAGCAGAGTTTACCGCTTAGCAGATGGGCCTCGTGCCACCACTGTGTTAGTTGACGCCTGCCAAACGTGAGGATTATGGCAAACCCTCTCTAAATGGGGAAGGCTGAGTTCAGCAGTTGACAAATCGGATGATACAGTACAGCTACGTTTACGTAGTCTGGGGGTCTACAAGGCTTGAGTGATCACTCTAGATCTAAGCAGGTACCTCGTAGACAAGCATGCTCCATCTTCCTCCTCATTGTCAACGTTTTCCGTCCAGGTGGTCAAATAATGATCTGTTCTGGATAAAATAACAGCAAGAAAAATGCTTAGAAAAATTAATTCATTTGCTGTAGAATGATATACTTGTTACATAAGGACATTGGTATTTGGTCCTGAGTGCCTTTAGTACTTATTACAGCATGGAATTAAGTTTTAATGAAAAAAAATTAGAGACCAGTATTTCATTTCGAGCTGGATTCGAACCCGCGCGCCGTGTTCCAAGGCTTTATGCATGCACCGCATTAAGACTGGATGAATGATGCCTCATCAGTGGAATTTAGTGCTTTTTCAAACTTAACTTTCCTAATGATTTCGCTACCCTTCTATATTTATATGATTTCTAAAACTATCACCTACTAATTGAATATCGTATTTACATAATTTTTATACATGATTAAATAGTGCCGAAATTCATATATTTAAAACAATAAAAGAATTTCCTCTCGTTGAATAAATGCAGTGTCAAATGATAATGTTGATCCGTCACATGCATGTGGCCCTGGGTGCCTCCCACGGGGTTTACTCGGCTGATGCAGACGGGCGGTTGAAAAGCTGCGTTTTTTCGAATATAACAGGATTCAATATGATAAAAATTTAATCGTTATCTTAAATATAGATTTGCCTCGTTTTTATTTTAAGTTGAAATGTATCGTATTGGTTTTATTTGTGTATGATGTGATGATATAGTTTTCATATTATGATTATAAAAAAATATTAGGTTGTAACAAATGTCTGTATAATTTTGTGCAAAATGTAGACATAATGTGATATACATTATGTCTACATTTTGCACAAAATTACAGAAAATAACAAAAATACAGAAAATACTTTTATTTTATTATTGATTGCTTAGCGTGCCTTCCAAAGCACGGAAGCGCAATAGTAGTAATAGCCATAGCCAGTAGCGATAACCCTTACCATACCCGAGTCATAACGCAGCGAATGTTGCTTTATTTAGTTGATCAGTTATGAACGACTAAGTAAGCTTCGCTACTAACCTTGCTTTATTACTTTAAGCTTTATAACTACACCTGAAACTTATTAAACTGTTAGTTTTTTGTACATAGTTAAATATTAAACTAAAAAAAACTTAGTAAGTTTTGTATGGAAAGGTATATTTTTTATCCTAATAATATTGTACCTACAAACCGTTCTAGGCTTATAATTAGGATTATTACAACATAGGAAACATTTGGGACATATTTAATTATTCTTTTAATAATTATATTTAAAAAGTTATCATAAATTAAAAAAAAAAACTGCACTGAAGAAATATTTCTATATATGATGATGATGACTGTCGTGAAACATACATATTTTTACATTAAATAAACAAAGGCCTATACAAAGATATTAAACTATGTCATTGGACCTATATAACTTGATTATATTTGACTTGACACGCACAGGATGTAGACAACTTAAACATTCATATAATAATTATTTTAAAGTAATATACAGCTTGTTCCATGTATTTCTTCAGGTTTATGTGCGATTCTAAGCGCCCTTATTATAGTAAGTATATTATTACATTACAGATAAAACTTATTCATAAAAAAAGTTGACTTCTATATGAGGTTTTTTTCAAGATTTTAGTTATTATATATATGTAGATATTTATAATTCAATATTTTAGTAATTATATATATGTAGATATTTATAATTCAATATTTGTATTACGGGCCACTTACTGGTATCCAGTCTAGTACGCTTTACGAGCAATTAAAATTTAGTTTCACAGGCAGTGCAACTTGTTCATTTTATCTTTGTATCCCAAGTAAAACTTAGTAATTTATCAAATTAGATGTTTACTCCGCTCGTCTGCATTTCAAATATCAACGGAATGCGCATCAAAGGGGTGTGAAATGACACGTGTCCCACCCCTGATTGGTCGCCGCGCGGCGCAATTAAACGTAATAAGCGAATAAGCTGATTCAGCGGACAGAGTGTGTGAGTGTGTGTAAGTTGTGAGTGTGTGCGTGTTTGTTTATCCATGTTAAAATTGTTTTAACGTGCAAGCTTGAAAGAGTTGGACAATAATTGATGCAAATTATTTAATTAATCTGTTAAAATGTGACAACTATCATAAACGACACTTCAATCAGCAGTTTTAGTTTAAACAAAAACGCCTCTACAAAAATTACCAAACAACTTTTGAAGCGCCTTCTTCCAATACTTTGCTGTGTTCAATAATTATAATGCACTCTTCGGCGTCTTGTATAGCCATATTATGTTGAACATGTACCATCTCATTCTTAATAAAAAACTGGTGTATGCCAAATGCGAATATGTCTGGTAGTAATAAAATATGACCGTATTTAAAAAAAATACATAACACACTCAAATAGCATCTCTATCATGAATATTTTATATATAGGCACCTTGCACTTACCAAAATACAGTTGTACAAACAATGCATATTATTGAACGCTAATGAATGTGTTATTGCGGAATCGTCACTAGATATATTTTATATTTTTTTAAGTGTTTTATTAAAATATTAATTCCACGTTTTCTTAAAATATTTGTTATCATTGAATGTGTAATTATTATAAATTTGTTATTATGTCTATTACAGATGCTGATTGGGTGCATCAAGCCGTACCAATGTAATTGAAGTAAAAATCTTATTATTGCCACGTTTAATTATTTTTATTTACGTAATGAGTTTTATGTGATATAATGGCAACCCAGATGGTTTAAGTTCTGCTGAAAAAAATAAGTTTTCACTTAGCATCCGTCATGCTGCTTAGGTAAATATAAAATAACTCACATATATTAGGTTCAAGGAACAATTTAAATATAACAAAACTAGGTTTGTATGAAAAGTACCACGAAGAAACTAACTTCAACACTGTTTCTTCAGTTAGAAGCTAACCATATTATATGTAAAGTAACACGTTTATTCCGCAATAAATAAAGCAATAATTTTAAACGACATAATGCGCCCAATCAGCAGCTCTATTAACCATATCGCGCATTCACCTCGCGCGTTATGAAATGCCGTTTAACACATAATGTGGCTAATTGTTATGCAAACGGCACAGGCGAGAATCAGCGATAATTGTGGGACAGACGTGCCGGACGTATTGCCGCAGGATTTCACAGGATTGCTTCGAAATTGAAAAAATATACTAAATTGATGTCTGGCTCAGAATAATAATGCTGATTTTTAATTGGTTAATCCGATGTTGTGGTGGCCGCCGTGTTAATTTTAAGGAATTGGTTTAGGGATACAATTAAAGTGTTTTTAAATTTTGAGACTTTATAGAGGTCTATGTATGTACGTTGTCTTAATTTTTTCCGAGGATTTAAAAAACACGCTTAATCAAGTCCTTATCCTATAATTCTGCTAGATGTTTTATTGATTGTATTTGTTTTATACAATAAACATTCCTCGCGGTAACGTGTTACTTAGCAGGCTAGGCGTTTCTAAGCGTCCAGGGGGCCAACCCCCATCTCTTAATTCAGTCTTATTTTAACATTACATCTACAATTTTAATTCGCACCACCACATATCACTATAGTATACTTACATTAGAACTTCAACGTGAGAGCGGGATGCATGCATTGAATCAAGTCATTTGTGCGACAGAGGTAGCACTATATGAACATGATTGTTTCGTGACGGCCACGGTACTAACCTTAGTATCAATAATTTAAACTTGAAACAATGACGTTTGCTATCCATAATAGTTTATAAAAGGTGGGAGTTGGGCCCCAGATCCCGAACACTCCTTGAAAAATACAACTGGATGTGGTCGATACTATAGTCGGATTTATCTGGGTTATCTACTTGAGAATCCCGTATTTTCTTTATAAATGGGTGAAAATCACACACATGTTTTTATTACAACATTCATTTCAATGTGTTAGGTTTAGATAAATTAAACGAAACCTAACACATTGAAATGAACGTAGGTTAAAATTAAAGTTGAAAATTGTGTATGTATGTATTGTGAGTTTTACAGTGGGCGTTATTTCTGTTTTACAGATTCCTAGATTAAGATTAAAGTAACTTTTTATTTCCAAGTTCTAAAGAGGATATCAGGATAACCCAGGAAAGCCGCGGACGGAAGCCAGCAAGGATTAATACTCTCTTTGAGTCTAGTCTTTATACACTGTCTTCTTTTTAGCTTCCTGTATATATTGTAGGTTCACCTACTATTTTGAAATGGCAATGACCAGGCGGTAGTGAGTGAGCTGCCGATGTGGCTGTCGTTAGTTTGAATCCCACCAAGGAAGGCGTTGAGCTTCACAGCATGGTGATAGATCATTTTAGCTATCACTCTCAAGTAAAAAATCTGCCAGAACTGAACATTTAACTATATAAGGGTATAGATAGGTATGCATTTACAAAAAAAAAACATAAATACTATTATTTTCAATGCAACATGATAGATATCTATAAAAACGCATATATTTAAATAAATAAAAAATAAGAATTAATCTATTTCTTTATTTAATATCTTTCCTTGACCACAATCTCACCTGTTGGTAAGTGATGAAGTGGTCGAGGATGGTAAACGGACACTAGAATAACTGGCTTATAAGAGATAATGCTGGAACATACTGTTAGCTTGGCGACAGATTTTCTACTTGAGGGTGGTCGCTAGCCAGGCGTGTATTCGCAAAATGTCCTTCCACCATGCGGTGAATCTCAAGCTCGCGGTGGAATCGAACCTGCGTCACGACAGCTATTACCGCTCGGCTATAGTGATGTAAGCAGTGACATTAAATTAAACATCTTTAAACTTATTTACTCCCAGTACTGCTGAGTTTGAAATGACATAAAATAAAATCAAAACGTTCATGTAAATAATTAGGCAGCAGCGTTAAGCGTTCAGCTTAAATTACGTTAGTACACCTCAAAGCGCAGACGCGTCTGTATTTGCTCGTCTAGCTGTTTAATTTGCGCTACACTTGTGTGGAGGACTGTGCGATTGAAAGAACTGATGAGATTTATTATTAGACAAAGTTGTCTGCTACTGTACACGATAGCTATATAATTTAAAATACGTATGTATATACAATGAAAACATAATTTCGCCTGTATATACTCAGATAAAGTTATTGCCTTCTTTCTATTATTGTAGGCTATTTCTTTAGAGAATGCAGGACGTGTATAAGCCCTCACATTTCAAGGCAAAACTAGTGTTTGATTTTTTTTAGTAGAAATCTAAAGTAGCTCCTACTCCCACAATACATGATACGATACGATACGACTACTCTTTATTGACACCTGATGAATAGTGGAAACAAAACATGGAGTAATTAACTTAGTTGGTCCAATGGGAGGTCTTATCGCTTACAAAGATCTCTTTCTGACAACCATTACGATGGAAAGAAGTAAATCTGAAATATAAATGAGGTGTTCAATATTTACTTTATTAAATATTTTTATTTGGCTCAATATCAGCATTGCAATCAACGAGACGATACTGCCAGCATGCTGGGCACGCTGCTAAAAATAGTAAGCTTTAATTTCTGGTATTTGGACTGCCTGTGAGAGAAAAATGACTTGTTGGTTGGTCAATATGCTTTCACCGTAGTAGCTGTAGTGATATATGTATTTTGTATTATATTGTTGATGTAGGCAAAAAATATTTTTTTAAGTTAATAATTTTTTTTTAAGTTATTAAATAGTTCAGTTATGTTTTGGATACAAGTTATGTGACTATATTATGTAGTCCAATCATATATCGTACAAACTGGGAATTTGCGATATAAAAGAAACGCTTGTGAATGTTTAAGGGTACTAACCGGAGTCGGCCAGATACAAAGTTGTGTACTTATACCAATATTTACTGTATCAGCCGGATTGTCCACTGCTGAACACAGCCTTAAGCTTAAATTTTAATTAAGCCTTACATTAAGCTGCCCACCTTCCCGTACATATTTTACCCTTAGTCGCTTCTTACGACATCCACAGGTAGCAATGGGGGGATGAAATTCTAGCCCGGCACCCCACGGGGCAAATTGTGTACCACTAACAATATATATAAGTCTTAAATTACATTTCTTAGAATCATTGTATATTTTAGGTAGAAAATCTGTCGCCAAGCACCTAACGGTGTGTTCCGGCAGCTATCCTTGAGAGCCAGTAATTCTAGGTTAGCCTGAACAACATCTTCGACCACATCATCACTTACCATCAGGTGAGATAGTGGTCAAAGACTAACCTATCAAACATTAAAAAAAAAAGATTCACTTCAGGGTTCCAAAACCCAATTTTATGAAAAAAGTGTTTTTGTAAAGTGCACTTAATCATTTAAACGATACAATTAAAGCTAATGATATTTATAAAATTATGCTATTAAGAAGATGTCTCATCAAATCTTGAAATTTAACGCAATGATAGTGTAAAAGTAAGTAGTAAATTAGAATTATTTTTTATGACTTTATTTAACTATACAACACTACAGCTACTACAATAAAATAATTTAGACAACCTATAAGTCATAGCAGACTCACAGGCAGTTCAAATGCTCCAGCCCACTACCAGATGGCAGCGTATTATGAATTAATTGTATCTTTTTATTGAACTCATGAAAAGGTCAGAATATTTCATATTAAATTTTGAATTTTGCTTATTAAACCTGACGCTTTTTATCTACCTAAATAACATTTACTATTATAATCTTTTGCTAATGTGCGATTGTCACAAAAATCAATTACATAAGACCCTTCAAATTAATCTATAGATAAGTTGATCCGTTTTAATCTGTCGTATGTTATCCCCTGGTGTGTCTCGATCACATTTCTGATATACGGCTAATCCTATAAGTGTTAACGAAGCTGCCAATCACTTCTATACAAGTGCAGATTTTATTTTACTTATAGTTTAGATTTGACCAAAACATTTATGAAAATGTTTTTATGACAGTATGTCCAGTGACAACATTAAAATTGAATTATCTGTAATTTTGACAGCTGTCACTTTATATAGAACTGCTACATTCTAAAAAATAAGTCTAACAAGAACATGATATTATTTCTGCGATGGCAATTATGAATATTTTGTTATCTGTACATGCCCAATTATGAATATTTCATTTAATTCTTAGATATTTGAGACATTGAAAGGTTAATAATTTAAAAAACAAAACAGAGCCGGGATTATGTTATTTTACTGTATGTTGGTCTGTCCATCCGTATGTGCACGGGCTCCGCGTAAATAGAATGAGTCAACAGACCAGAAATGTAAATAATTTATGTATGGTATGCAGATAATGTTTAATAAAAAACAAAAATAAAAACAACTTAAATAATATTTTTTAAGAAAGAGTGCTATAAAAAACGTAGACTTCAATCTCTCGAGCTTATCGAATACACGACTACAAACATTTTTTTAATATGTTATTATATTTCTAACATCTTTAAAAAAATAACTACATAGAAAACCAATTCAGTATGTATTAAGCTGTTGTGTTCGAAGCAATTATTTTCCATTATTGCGTTACTGCGTTTCACACGTTGCTGGTTTAAGAGACGTCTCCTCCTAAAACAGAGTCAAGCTTAGCTTCTATTGAGACTGTGTAAAAGCTTTATAACTATAACTTAATACAAAAATCACCAAAACTCCATCAAACGCAAAACTAGCTCAGCCATCACAATGTGAATTTTTCCCAACTTAGAACAAATTTTTGCCGGATTCCAAACGGTGAGTTCGTCGATTGTCACATAAAAGTTAATCAAAAGTACGCGCGCACAAAGCCAAAATTCCTTGTTCAACGCCTCGTCGAACAAAAAATCCCGCTTTTCTATTGGCCAGCGATAAAAACTAAAAAAGAGATCGAGAGCCCTGCGTCCACACGATTGCACTTCGACAAAAGCCAATTTGACACTTTAAGTGAAAAATAAAATGTAAAAAGTCACAATTAGGGTTGTCACCGCTGCATTGTGTGACTCGGAAGAGAGTATTTAAATTTCCATTAGGCACTTTGAATCGGGACGAGTAATTGGTGTCAACTCTATCGGCTTTTGATGGCTTCACAATGGCTTCACCACGGATTCAGTTCAAGGTAGAGACAAAAGAGCACTATCACTACTGTCGGGGCGGATCAGTCATCTTAAGCAATCATGGCTTTTTCTATTCATCTACTTAATTACATTTTATACGTCTTTCTTAGATAAGTCACACAAAAGTCAATGTTTATCATTGACTGCAATGCTGCGAATAAGGTTTTTTTTTATGACGGAACGTGTACTAGGCCCACCTGGTATTAAGCGGTAACCTTTGTTTAAGATTCATTTCGTCACAAGTAACGAACTGCACTGCGCCCGTCACCGTAAGACATAAAGTATTGCTAATCTCATGTGTCTGTAACGTCACCGGCGGCGCCCATACCCTTAAAACTGGAACTCAGTAATACTGGTCATGTGATCGTTACTGGTGGGTGATAAAAATAAATATGGTGGCAGTCTTCTTTGGAACTTGTTTGGAAGAACCTTTTCATAAACTCGGGTCGCGGGTTCGAATCCCACACATGACTTAATCTTTTCGGGTTAGTGGCATACGCACCCAATGTCAGCTCCCCCCGTGTCAGTTGCCCACGATCTCAGTTCCCCCCGATAAATTTCATTGAAAGAAATAATTACCATATATTAAATATACCATTAGCAAAAAAGAGTTTCTCTTGATAATAATATAATATATATTATATTATTATCAAGATATATATATTCTCTTGATAATATAATAATATATATTTCAATATCTTAATTGCTAAAATTATATTTAGTCAATTGTTTCGAATGGTTTTTATATCTTGCGTATTAATAACACATACAATTGTGTTATTAAAATGCAAGATTCAAAATTCAAAATGTATGCATACTAGCTAGTTATATATCGAGGAAACGGGACTGCCGGTACTATGAATGAAATTCTATTGTTCTCGTAATCTTTCAATTCTGACGGGTTTAACTATAAATCACCATTCAGTCCAGCGCATTTCTTACAAATTATAAAATTTGGGTTACTGATAACAATAGTCGGCACCCAGAAACACAGATGAAAGTGAAAACAGAATTATGCAAAAACTATATATCAGTGCAAATAATTTTTGAAAGGCGTATTTTGAAATTTTTCAAAATTAAAATATTATTGTTGTACTTTGGACATTCCAGCAAAGTTCCAATAACAAATTTCAAGGAACCACTTCATATATTAATCCCCGCAAAATGTAAGCCCCTTGTATTGTTTGATTACATCAAAGATGATTATCGCATTAACCTTATTGTAAGAGAAATAAAAAATATAACCGCAACAGTGTCCTAAAGCAAAGCTTACCAAGGCAATGGTTACTGTTTTGTGGTCTCAGCATGGTGTTATTCACTATAGCTTTCTCCGATCTGGTCAAGCAATAACGGCAGATGTCTACCGTACCGAACTCCGAACAATGATTGCAAAACTAGTAATGAAACATCCCCGACTCTTGAATCGATCTTCACCATTATTGCTTCATGATAACGCGAGACCTCATACAGCACGAGAAACCGTTTTAACTCTACAGGAATTGCGATTAGAAACCATTCGTCACCCTCCGTATTTTTTCATGATTCGGTCAATTTTCTATGTGACAAAATGTTTTCACACAGTTTGTCGAATCTAGATCACCAGAGTTCTATCGCAAAGGCATTGATGACATTCTTATTAGATGGCAGCAATTTATAGATAGTGATGGTATGTGGTATTTTAATTAAATAAAAATGTTTAATTAAAAAAAACTATTTCAATTTTTCAGTACAAAACGGCAATTTCATACCTAATCCCTTATAGTATCTAACTTTTAGTTTTTTCTTTTAGTAATTTTAAATGTTTTATGATTGTTGATTTCCTTTTATTGAGTGTTTAAAATTGTTTATTTTATATACTTTGTACAAAGTGATTTATAAATGCTGTTTTTGCCTGCTGTAATGTTAATATTGTTGTTGATATTTACAATGAAACTTTCAAATTAATAAATGATCGTAGAAAATCAGTCTTTCCTTTATTTTTCTTATAATCCTTTATTTATTCATATACTTGCATAATATATACAGTAAGTTCTTATTATAAGTTTTACAAAGTAAGCTTATCTATGACAAAAATCTCTTCCAACCAACCTAAACTTGTGTGCCCTCATTTTTTTTTAAATAACTTTAAATACACTTTCGCTGCTGACAGTACAAATCACAAAAAAATATTCGCTCAAAATTTATCGGGGGGAACTGAGATCGTGGGCAACTGACACGGGGGGAGTTGACATTGGGTGCGTATGCCACTAACCCATCTTTTCCTCTCGTAAATGTGTAATTTTGTAATCTTTCATAATATTTAACTATTATGAAAGATTACAAATTAACTTTATTAATAAATAACTACTAAATTATTCTAAAGTGGTCAAGGAGTGTTGTTCCATCATTTTATTTAAAACCAATTTTACAATACTAGATAATCAAGCTAGACAGTAGAAGGTATTATAATACTATCAAGTAGGATATTACAATGATATCCAACTTGATAGTATTGTAATATTACGTTCTAATAACCCCTTATTTATGATAGATGTTCAAGATACATTTTACTAAATTTTTTTCGAAAACCAGAGAATACGCAATATAGCCAATTTCTGTGTGATGTTAATAATATAATTTATCGCCAGAGGCGAGCTTGAGGGATTAATATTGGGTAATTAGGAAACATAATTATAAAGAATTACAATACAACAACAGAATTTCAATATAATATTTCTTTTCAATATAATCTTATTTTCCAGTTCTACTGTAACAAATATCTTGGTGTTAGTTGGTACTGAAACGGCTCAAGAATGGACTATTTCTTTTATGTTGGTATATGTTCACCTTTTGGTATATGTGCGCTGTTTCAAATACCCGAGTATCTAGTGCAAATATTTCTATAATAATGAATTATCTATATAACTTTCGTTTTACGTTCATTCATTCCAAGTGAGGCCGGATTTTTTTGATCTATACCTTAAAATACTTCCGTCAGTGCATGTGTCACATTCTACTTCAGAACTGTTGCAACAAATGTGAGAATAAGAAATTGCCACGGCAATATACCCACAAATTTTTTTCTCACGTATGAGTTCCGAAATCATAACTGTTACCAACCAATTAAATTCATCAATATCACCCGATCGACTGCTGACAGCCGCAGAGCAAATGTGACGTCACGTGTCAAATTAGTAACGGTCGCATTCATCCATTTTGCTTTTTTAAATTTCGAACGCTGCATGATTGGCGACTGTTATTGAACGCGCGTGTGCCGCCAACTGGAAACGGGCGCATTCGGCCAATGAGAAACGTTCGTTGCATTATTTGAAAATAGAAATTCTTTTTGCAAAATTCGTGGAGACTGTAGGAGACATCTATTGGAGAATATACAATGTTGATAATTTTCTTTTTGGCAAATAATTTTTACCTTATATTTATTAGCATATCTACTATTGTTAGAGATTGTAATTATTCTAACCTTTATTGATAGGTACCTACACAGTAGTGTGAGAAGTACACAGTAGGATGAACTGGCTGCTGGACGTTTGAATGGAAGAGTGTCCATTTCTTCATACAAACGTCGAAGAAACGAGATTTTTTTATGAAAATGTTTCGAGGCTCATTTCTTTCAAATTAGTTATCTTTTTACAAATTTGTAACGGTATAAGCCTTTATAAAGAAGAAATAAATCAGTATCTTGCTGCATATTGTGCTTAGTTCTAGACCTAAAACCTCAATTTAGGGAGTGATCACCCTTCAACGTTTGTATGGTGAACTGACAGGACAGAGCATCAATGAAATATTTTCCATAGCACAAAACAACTGTTACTTCCCTTCATAGGATCATAAAAAAACTATTTTTATGTACGGACATATTGGCAAACAATTCAAATAACCAAATCCGTGCCAAAACTACTTTCATAACTATTTGATTCATAGGTGTAAAAAAAATTATATGCAACTATTTCCAAATTACTTTTTGGAACACCTTGAAAATAGCCAATTTTCGCATCTGACTTTCGCTAAAATGTGATTAATTGTGAAATGAAATGAAGTTTATTCCATCATCACACAACATTACAAAACTTCGCACAATTAAATTGAATTAGACAATTAAACAACAATGAATTGCAATGTTGCGTGATGCTAGGAAAGAGTCCCGTCTCAGCATGTGCCAGGTTCAAGAATGACCCTAAGCGCTGGTTTTCAGACGGCATTCCCGACCAACATCACGAACGTGCATGACATAAAATAACAAAAACAATAAATAACATAAACAAAACTATAAATAAAAATACATATATACGTATATAAACACATAAAACATTTACTGACTTTTACTAACAATTATCATTGTGAACTTACATTTGTGATTTATCTGTGGCATACATAATCTATGCGTTGCAATGTGTATGTCTCCAGCTTACTCAATTGAAATTTCTTAATTCTGAATATGCCAATATTTAGAGCCGATTTAGTGCAATTATGAATACCAACTCAAAATTTAGGTGCCAAATAAACTTCGATGCTACACGTCATTATTAGTGTGTTAGCTGGCGTTATGGTCTCCAGCTGACACATGCTGTATATACGAAACGGCTGAAGATGTGATTATATACTATAGCCAGAGATTTAGCGCATAATTTGTGCCAGTGGCACAAAAAAATTGAAACGCCCTACTTGAAAACTGTAGTAGTAATGACCCGATTACAACGTGTAAGCTGGAGACCACGTGTCTACAGCTGCTCATCTGTATCTTCTGAACGAATGGGCCTACGACTTTGTTTAATATGTCAAAATTTAGCGCCAAATTTGTGCCATCGGCACTAAAATTTTCAAGTCTGTGGCTATTAAGGTTTTGGAGCTACAAGCTCAAATAAACGTGTAAGCTGGAGACACATGTCCCCAGCTAGCACATGCTGTACAGCTCAAACGGGAAAGGCTAGACTACTGTTTAATAGCTTAAAATGTTAGGTAGAATTTGTGCCATCGGCACCAAAATTTTCAAAACAATGGGCCTCATAGTTTTTGCGTAATAAGCAAAAACATTTCTTCCCGCCTAAATATTTAAATATTTCGTTGAAAACGTTACTGAACGTGGCGTTGCCGTTCCGATAACTGTAGCTACAATCTGTCTTGAACCTTATTTCTATAGGGTTGGAACCTATTATCGCTTTCATACAAAATAAACGCCGTTGAGACATAGGCTAGGAGCATGAAGGTTTAAATATAATCTGAAAAATATTTTATACTATGCATGCTTTCCGGATATCAAAGGTATTGAAGCCGTCACTATTTACGAGTGGTCGTTTTAAAACGTTACTGGTTTCGAAAACTATCTTCCCATCGTTGCTATAGCGGTTTTTCAGTTTTCGTTCTGAAATGAAACTATTTAGAGTTTTGAAAATCCGACGTATTGAATAAGGATATATTACGCGGAAGTCCACGTTTGTAGCTAGTTAGCGCCTATTTCATTCGGCTGTATAAGTATAAAAAGCTCCCATCGGTT
Organism: Plagodis dolabraria; assembly: GCA_963854805.1. NCBI lineage: Eukaryota > Metazoa > Arthropoda > Insecta > Lepidoptera > Geometridae > Plagodis > Plagodis dolabraria. Next base: position 33,478,781 of record OY978446.1, read on the forward strand.
TCGGAAACATTCGGTACCATAGTACTCGAACACACTCGAGTTTCGTGGGATCGCTAACTCGCTAGTCGCTACATGCATGCGTACCTACTCGTATGTATAGCAGGTATGTACCTATCTCACTAGCTTGCTGTTATTTGTATTATTTGATAAAGCGCGATGTTTTTGCAGTCTGCTTTTAAATTTAGGTAGGGAAGGTCGTAGTGTATTTCGTTAATGTGAACAAATAAAATGTTAAATATTCGTACTTAGTAAGGGTAAATACCTACATATTTTAGTAGCTAAATAACAGATTTTAGGGTTCCGTACTAGAAAACAGGAACCTATTACAAAGCAGCATGGATAGCTGACATTTATAGGTCTGCATCTTTGGAACGGTAATAGGTAACCGGATGAAATTTTCACAGAATGTGTGTGAATGTGTTAGTATGGCAATCTGCCATACTAACAACATATTCAACAATTCTGTGTCGTCAACATATTCTGTGAAAATAAGCATTACGGTGTTTCACCAGGCAGCCGTTGCGCGTAGCGTATTAGAAAAAGATATATGGCTCAGTGGCATTGGATATGGACTGCCGCGCAGCAGGTCCATGATTCGAATCCCACCGCGGGCTTGAGCTTCACCGCATGATGGTACGGCATTTTGCGAATGCCCGCCGGGCTAGAGACCACCCTCAAGTATAAAATCTGTCGCCAAGCACCTAACGGTGTGTTCCGGCAGCTGTCCTTGAGAGCCAGTAATTCTAGGTTAAGCCTGTTAACACCTTCGACCAGATCATCACTTACCATCAGGTGAGATTGTGGTCAAAGGCATACCAATATGCAATAAAAAAAAAGTTGTGTGTATACATTTTCTTCGACTGGACTGATAATTTCTTATATATTCATATCCTGAAGGTCGTCCAATATTCCCAAAGGAACGTATTAAATGTCATCAATTATTTTAATAGTGCATTTGTGTTTGCATGTCATGATATTGTATGTATCTTTTATGAAAGCTTTTATCTTTTTTTAATTGCCAATTTGAAACGTTTCTTCAAACTGTCTTCTTTCATTGCTTCTTTGAACTGATTTCCAGATATATTTTGCAGTCATTACTAGTGCTAGGATTTTGGTCAGTATTATGTTTATATAATATAATTTCCTGTATCTTATTTCCGGCGGTAAGACGGAGTTTTTACTCTCCTGTTAAGCTTGGTTAATCATTATTATGTCCTTCTCTTAACTCGTTTCCTGTTTTACTGGATAAATCGGTATTCTCTTCTTCTGTTAATGCGATTCTTATTTCGTTTACACATTCGGTATTTTGTTGTCCTGTTAACCCGCTTTTCGTGTTTTTGTACCAAACGAGAAAAAGTGTGTTCCACACACACATTAGAAACCACACATTCCATACACACAGACCAGAAATCAAAGCGGAAAGTTTTATTTATTTATTTATTATTAATTATTACGGACATACCATTTACAATAATTAATCAAAAAAAAACAAATTTACATGGTCCTAAAAATAAATTACATAAATTATAAAATAAGTCATTCAGTCAACAGATTATAAATTACAATATTAAATAAACATATAATAAAACATTTGTCAATAGCGACGTGACAGACACTTACCATCAAGCGGCAACAGAAAACATGACACCTATGTTGATAAAATTACATGATATAGCGATACATAAATTCGCTGCACGTCCGCGCGTCTCTTGCTTGCGGCTGCTTTATGAATCTTTTATTTTTGATTCGGTAAGTCAGCCCTAAGAAAGCGCATCAGTCTTATGATGGTCAATGGTGAATGCTGCTATCATCGCGGGCTGTACATAGCGAAAGTAACACTAAGTCTAGCGCATTAGACACGTATTTGCGTTTACTGATCTTAGAGTGGTAGCGATTAAATTTGTAGGTATTTTTTCTCTTTGAAAGGACAGTGTTATATATATTAGTAGGTAATCTGTGCCCTGGTCTTGATTAGTAAATATAAGAGAACTGAACTTACCATAATGCTTTCGATCAACGTTGCACCGTGGATCCACCTTGAAACTCGAAATGAGATTCAATGACTGGCTGAATATATAAATATGTATCATAATTGCAAATTCTACAACAACAGAACGTCCGCATCGGCCCCCACCATTCAGGGCTGCCGCCGACTCCGGTCATTCACTCACTTTGTTACCATTTTGGCGCATTTGGTGCTAGGTCTAGAATATTTCTCTCAAGGTCTTTAGCGCTTTTTTCTCATTACCATACGCTAAAAACGTCTAGTGAAATCTGGCGGAAAACTTTACATACATTACAAACAAGATTATCTTGATATTAGCTGGCAACTCAAGTTACATTGTGAGTTTATTATGTTCGCTAGTCTCACGGTAATGGACGAAGGAGAAAAGGCACATGGTTTATCTGATCGAAATAGAGTATAAATTTAAGGGCATGAGTTGCTTTTACTTTTCCAAATTCCCAATTTTTTATTTAATAAAGAAGTATTACGGTTTTGGGTACCTAATCTACGTAACACATCAAGATGGCTTAAAAAAAATTGATACTACCTATGTAGTTTATAGTTTCTGACTAGGTATTAATTTATTGATTATTTATTAACTTATTTGAAAATGGCTAAAAAAATAAGTTAATATGGAAAAAACTCGCGATAGTTTTCAAAGTGAAGATTATATATTAAAACAAAAATTTTAATTTATTCTTTTTAACAGATTATTGGAGACATAAATAATGTCTTGTGTAAACAAAATGTTATGCCCAAGGCGGGAATCGAACCCGCGTCCTCCGATATCGCGACGGATGCCTAAACCACCTCGGCCACCATAAAATCGCACAGTACGCGAAAGTGCTTGATGTAATCATATTTATTATAAAAAAGCTGTATAAATGAAAAAATATATGAACTTAGTTTTCATGGGTGTCCGAGAAAAAATCTCACTTTCACCCAAATGTCCGGGTTTTTTAAGATTTTGTCCGGCTTTAACACTTTAACGGCATCTGTTATTGAATATGTTTACTCCGTGTTTAAGCTTATTTGATTAGACTCGGTGAGCATATTCTGTACCTAAATAAACTCCTGAGGTCTAATGACGGAAAAGAACTAGATCGTAGGGACCTGTGCATGCATATAGCAAGTACACTGTGTTTAGGTGTATTTGATTGGGCTCATTCACTTTATTCTGGACATGAAATTCTGAGATCTGATGAAGGATAAGAAAACATCGAATGGAACAGTAACCTTTGGAATTTTGCGACTTGAACACATAGTTATAAGTATTTAACAGGACTTAACGCTCGTACGTAAAACCCCGTCTTTGTAAAAGATTCTCGCCATATTATCTAAATTATCGAAAAACTTACTCTTGAACCAGACGAGATTATGGTGAGTTTATTTTTACTAATGTTCCGGTAAAATAGTGTCTTGAGGTTATAAACGTAAAGTTGGCTAGTAACCACCTTCCAGAGAACTCCAACGTTCTACTACGACACCGTTTGGCTGTAAATTATTTCGTCTATCGTAACAAACACTACTTCCAAGTGCATGGCGTTGCCTTGGTCAGTCCGGTGGCATCAGTTATGGTGAACATCTGGATGGAACCAAAATTTAATGGGTTTCCCTATTCTTTGGATTAAAAATTGCATACGTAAGCATTAGCAACTAAAAATAAATGAAAATATAATCCAAGAAGTATATATTTCGAGACTTTTCTTAGCAATTTAACTGTTTTTTTTTTATGCCTGATAGGTTAGCTTTTGACCACTATCTCACCTGATGGTAAGTGATGATGTGGTCGAAGATGTTGTACAGGCTAACCTAGAATTACTGGCTCTCATGGACAGCTGCAGAAACACACCGTTAGGTGCTTGGCGACAGATTTTCAACTTGAGGGTGGTAGCTAGCCAGGCGGGCACAAAGTGCCCTACCACCATGCTGTAACGACTGCCATCCTAAGACAACAACCGGGACCGACGGCTCCGAATCATGGAAGCGCACAGAAGTAATGTCACCAGCGGTCACCCATCCAACTCATGACCGCGGCGGACGTTGCTTAACTTTGCTGATCGATTCAGAATGGCTACTGTATGGGTGGGGGGCCTTTTTTCAATGTCCCGTAGTCCCACACTTTACCAAGAAGTCGTGGCGTATTCGACTGGTTTCCTAGAATGTCACAAGAAGACACAAGTCGATATATATAACTTACCCCTTAACGGTTCGCTAGTCGCTCCGTCGAAGGGGGCTTAGTGCAAAACACCCTAACCTACGTTAACTGAAGTTAAATAGTCGTAGATTAAGGAATTTTAATTTCATCAATCGTCCCTTGAGCCCGATGGTAACGTAGAGGCCCGCAGACAGGAAACCGTTGCTCCCTTACTCCCAATGAACGTCCGACGCCCAAAATAACGATGACCGCACCGAACACAATCACACACAAAACAGCCGCTGTTTTGAAAACGGTATACATTGGCACGCCGCGTGCGTTTCTCGCGAAAAAAAATGTGCGTACACCCCCAAGTAGAAAATCTGTCGCCAAGCACCTAATGGTGTGTTCCGTCAGCTGTATTTGAGAGCCAGTAATTTTGAGTAAGCCTGAACAACATCTTCGATCAAATCGTCACTTACGATCAGATGAGATAGTGGTAAAAGGCTAACCTATCAGGTATAAAATAATTGCACAAGCTACTATGTAAAGAAGATGTTTAAATCAATTTAAGATAATTCATTGGTACCCCAATATCAAAACATAAATTTCACCTACTTTTATGAAAAAGCTTTTAATTACTGGTATCACGTCTTTACCATCAGTGATGCACTCCGCTTCTAAAAACAATAGTAGCTTCGCATACTGTTGTGTGCGTGATACATATACAATCATTTCAAACGTGGCCTGTTATTTTTTTTGCGATTGCAGAACTACTGTCTTTCTAGATCATGATTTGTAAATGCTATACCAATTTGGACTTTTGCAAACAAACTAAGAACTTTTATATATCACTTAATTTTAGTTGGTTTTCCATAACAGAATTACGAACAATTATCTTTTTTTTTCCAATTATAAAATGACAGTATATTCGTAACCAGTTATCACTGATAGATGTAGAGTGTAGGATTAGATTAGAATGCAATATCTTGGTCAAACAAAGAGTATGTAATAAAGATCTAGTAAATATGTCAACATTCTGAGAGAAAAAATACCTACCAACATTCAAACAAAGAGGATGTAATAAAGATCTAGTAAATAGGTCAACATTCTTAGAGAAAAAATACCTACCTACATATCTTGTAAATATTGGCATTATATGGTTGTCAAACTACACAACACCTTCTCCTAGTCTATACATTTACTGTTTCTTTGTAACTTCTTCCACAAATCCTTAACGTGAAAGCAAAAAGTAAGTTCTAACGCTATAGAAATAAGGTTCAAAACAGATTGCAGTTACAGCGAACGGGACGGCAACGCCGCGTTCAGTAACGTTTTCAACGAAATATTTAAATATTTGGGCGGGAAGAAATGTTTTTGCTTATGACGCAAAAACTATGAGGCCCATTGTTTTGAAAATTTTGGTGCCGATGGCACAAATTCTACCCAACATTTTTAGCTATTAAACAGTAGACTGGCCTTTCCCGTTTGAGCTGTGCAGCATGTGCTAGCTGGGGACATGTGTCTCCAGCTTACACGTTTATTTGAGCTTGTAGCTCCAAAACCTTAATAGCCACAGACTTTAAAATTTTAGTGCCGATGGCACAAATTTGGCGCTAAATTTTGATATATTAAACAAAGTCATAGGCCCATTCGTTCAGAAGATACAGATGAGCAGCTGTAGACACGTGGTCTCCAGCTTACACGTTGTAATCGGGTCATTTCTACTACAGTTTTCAAGTAGGGCGTTTCAATTTTTTTGTGCCACTGGCACAAAAAAATTGAAACGCCATATGCTATGCGCTAAATCTCTGGCTATAGTATATAATCACATCTTCAGCCGTTTCGTATATACAGCATGTGTCAGCTGGAGACCATAACGCCAGCTAACACACTAATAATCACGTGTAGCATCGAAGTTTATTTGGCACCTAAATTTTGAGTTGGTATTCATAATTGCACTAAATCGGCTCTAAATATTGGCATATTCAGAATTAAGAAATTTCAATTGAGTAAGCTGGAGACATACACATGCGTTGCAGACATGGCATCACTAGCTGCCATAGAGAGAAAAAAATACGTATGCCGCGTAGACAGGTATGCCTACGTGTCGTCACGTGGATATTATTTGCCACGTATCAAAGATTAATTTTCAAGTCAATAGGTTTTATCATAACATATTGTGCAAATGGTTACACCATTTTTTAATTTTTATTCATATTTCCTTACTTTATATTTGGTTAGACAATAGAGCAACTGAAACTCACTTATAAAATTGAGAAGCAATGTGCATTTGCAAAAAAGTGTAGTGTTGTGGTATTGATATCCGTCCCATATTACATCAAGGCAATAAAATGTGGTAAGTGAACAACTATGATAATTTGCATAATTTTTAAACAAGCTGGTGTCGTTTCTATTAAAGGCTAAACTAGAACAGTCAAACAGTTGCTAGAATTTTGACACCTACCAAGCACAACATACAATAATGTTCAACAATACATAATTAATCCTTAGAGCAGAAATTACACACAAAATCAAAGAAAGCACATTTCTACTTTTAGCATTAACTTCAAGCTACTTTATGAAGAAATTGTGTACATAATTGTGTGTAAATTTTTTTAAAATACCTAAGTTCAGTTTCTATGATATTACAAACACAATACAGAAAACACAGGGCTAATATAAAACATTAAATTCATCCTATTTTATGAAGGAAGACACCTTAAAGGTGTACAAGTAGAGCCTCAGTGGTACACATTTGCAGTTTGCTGAGTCCTTAACAGGTGAACTTTAAGATGTCTATTAAAAGTTTTCACTGTTTTCAGTGCCTGTAAAGGGGGAGGGAGGTCGTTCCAACAACGACTAGCAGCAAACCGATTAAACCGAATTAAACCTTTAACATATCTGAGTTGAACATTTTCAAGTCGGTCCACCACATCCATGTTTTATTTGTTTATTTAATATTCGTGTTTTTTGTTTATATATTTTCCTTTCCAAGTGAATTTGCCTAATTGATATTTATCCCTTAAAGATAAATAAATACCCACGAGATTATCGATAGTTAATAAACCTAACTTAATTTTTTAATAATTACTAAATCGCATGTCGGCGCTGGACGAAAATATATAAGGAATGTTGAAAAACACTATGAACAGCTACTAGTCACTTGCATCCATCACTTTTCCACGATTCCTACGATGTCACCAGTCCACCTGGTGGGGGGCCAAACTGCTTAATGATAACGTGAAGGAAAAATCCACGGCTTATGAAGAAGAAGAGGATAATTAAATAATTTTATTTGAAAAGTTATTAAAACTATTGCATGATTACCTCAGGTACTACTTGGGGAGTTTTCATAGAAAATTAAAGTATTACAAGTAGGTACCTTGACTTAATATTATTCGAGGCAAACGCGAGTTTACGGCTGGTGTGCGCCACTGCGGCGCGGGCGGTGCGCACGCAAAATGGAAAACTTTACCTTCTTTAGCAATATCGAAATATGTATGTCTGCAAGTCATAGAATAAAATTATATGAAAGAGAAGGTCCACTTTTGAATCTGATATCAATGTTTTAAATTTGTTTGCTACGAAGTATTTTACTTTAGTATAGTCATAATAACTAACTATTAATTATCAGCAAGTGATACTTAGATTAAGTAAGTTTGCATGATGGTAGGGCACTTACATTCGTGTTAGATTGAAATCAAACACAATGTTTTCGTTAAAAAAATGTTGAAGTGCATGAAAGTATTTAACTACAGCAAGTACAATCACTCAAGAACTGGTATGTTACGGTCAAAGTGACGTAAGCCGGGGCGGTGTAACTTCTATTTTATTTTGTTGTCATACAAATTGAATTATGAAGTGATAGTGAGACGTTATGGGAATATTGCGTTAAGAAGGATGGAAAGTTGGTTAAAAATATATTATACGTTTCGCTGTCCACCCTTAGCGTGGCTTGAAGTCAGGAAGATAAAGAAATCAAAATTGATGCGCATGTTCAGACGACGCTTCGTCAAGAATTGAAATGTGTCCTATAAGTGGTCTGATTGACCCCCTTATTATTTTGTATAAGTTATTGACGTCATTGACATTTGGTCTGGAGAATTTCACCGACCACCAAATGATTCGCTCCAATACGAAAAATAAAGCCAGAATATATCCATCTTACAACACTTTTATTCTTTGCCATCCATACGCTATGAAGACATAGCAAGCTAAAGGTACGCGGCCCAATGTAATTTAATATCTGGAGTGGTCCGCGACTCGCAGCGAATCGTAATGGGCCAAGTTTACAACAAGTTTGATAAGCTCTCGCGGCCAATTACTGGGATTAAATGTCGGGTTAGAGATTGGGCGGTCGGGACGCGGAGTGTTGAGGGCTTTTTGAAATTCTGAAGAGTTAAAGTATCAAGAAAGTTTATGATGTGAGAAAATATAGGATCCGATCTACTCGTGTTATTATTTAAAACAGGTTATTTGATGTATGTCTTTGCATTAATGGTTCTTAGAAATGCGGGTAGTAGAAAAAGCTAACAAAATATATTCTTCAAATGGTAAAGTGCTTGGAAGTTTTTAACTAAAGCGAGTATACTCTACCAAATTAGGCACAACTGGTTTGTTATGGTCAAAGTGACGTACGCCGTGGTAGTGGTGCAGGTTCTATTCTATTTTGTTGTCATACAAACTGAATGACGAATTGATAGTGAGACATTGTTTAATTCGGATGGGAGAAGATAACTTTCAGAGGGACTTGAACTTGCAACCCAGAATACCGTCCGCATTTCGCATTAAACTATATAAGCGGATGTTGGACTGTCAAATTCTTTCGAATCAATTTTATTTTTCATTAATATAAATATTAGTGCTTGAAATAATATTAATTGAAATGAAACTTACATGTTACTTTATTTTTGAAAGTATGAGACATGACTCATGCAATTTTTTGTCCCGTATTTTGAGGTGTTGAAAACATTTTGTTATTATATAGATATTACTCAAAATATGAACAATCTTATTCTTATTGTGAAATTTTTAAGACGCTTCTAATTATAATTATTATGAAACCTGATCTGCAACAGTCAGTAGTATATATCCACAAAAGATAATCTTACACCCGAACAGATCTCCTTCAAAGGGCCTCACGCAGGGTTGTCAAACGCAAGTCTTCAAGTACAATAATGCCACAAACTTAATCATATAGCTGATGAAGGCGCTGCTCGCAAAGAAAGTCTATGTAATTCCTTTTCTGATAACTGCAAAGTTAAGTTGGTGGTTCTCCGTAAAAACGGACTATAGTCGCGAAATGTCCCCCAGGTACCCAATTAGTGTCCCCACGCCCCTACCCTGTAACGAGCTGTCAAACTTTTTGTACCACCCCTTGTTTGGATCGCAAGGCCTAGTGATGGCAACATTGAATTATTTTGATTTCCTTTTTTAGAAATAAAGGGTGTGAAGATGGGTAAATGTAGTGTGTTTTAGCTATCATGTTTTGCGACATATAAGTAAATGGAATTTGACTCTTGCAAAGCATTTAAAAGTTTGAACCCAATATATATATATATATATATATATTTACCGTTGTCAGTTTATTTCTTTTCATGTAATTAGTATAAAAAAATACCACTAAAAAAAGTGCAGTGAAGCTTCAATTATTCTATAACTATTATAGAGTCATCAAATATTGAAAAGCCTCGTACAATTTGAAGCGCTCGTAGCGAAGTTTGTTTAGCCATTCTGAATTGATCAGCAAAGTTAAGCAACGTTCGCCGCGGTCATGACATGGATGGGTGACCGCTGGTGACACTACTACTGAGCGCTTCCGTGCTTCGGAGGGCACGTTAAGCCGTCGGTCCCGGTTGTTGTCTTAGGATGGCAGTCGTTACAGCATGGTGGTAGGGCACTTTGCAAATGCCCGCCTGGCTAGCTACCACCCTCAAGTTGAAAATCTGTCGCCAAGCACCTAACGGTGTGTTCCGGCAGCTGTCCTTGAGAGCCAGTAATTCTAGGTTAGCCTGAACAACATCTTCGACCACATCATCACTTACCATCAGGTGAGATAGTGGTCAAAGGCTAACCAATTAGGCAAAAAAAAAAAAAAATTTTGAATATTATACTATTTAAATTAATATATTAGATCAACTTTTGAATAAACACATTTAAAAGTTGATCTGACAAAACATTTCTTTTTGAAATCTCTTGCTTGTTAGGTTCTTGTTTATGGCTGGTGTAGGCGGACTGAAACGGTTTTGCATAAAAGCCTGAATTTTAAGCACAAAGGCATAAAATAATTATTTTACTCCATTTCGTTCAAGAAGGTTATTTTGTAAAAAAATAGTAATTGGAACCCCATAAATTTTGGAACATAATAATCAAAATTATGTTTATTTATTATTGTTTTACAATTTTATTGCAAATATAGTGTAGTTTTGTTTTTGCGTTCTGGCACTTCCCATTCGTTGCAATTGTCTATTATGAATAAATTTAAATACACTTAATGTCTCGCTCTATTGGGGCACCGAAACGCAATGATAAAAAAAATTGATTGTTTTCATTACATAACATTAACTTTATATTAATAACTACATTATCTTTATATAATTTGGTTTTCATAATTTTAGTAAATAATACGGAATAACTCACGTAAATACTTAAGGCGACGTTTTCCGGACAGTTTAGGCAAATAGCGCTCGAACGTATCCCTATAGAATAAGATAAGTACGCATAGCCACACGCATGGACTAGCCGCGAATTACGCGACGCGGTCAACGACCGCCAGTCCGAAAAGACAGCGTCACAGTGTAAAAATTACAGTTTTGCAAGCTTAACATTTATTACAATATTTTTTTCCACGTTTTGCTACAATGACAATCATGTTAAAAGTGTAGTTTCTATGGCTTTAAACTGCAACACTACAGACACGGACGAAGTAATAATATTACGGGTGGATTAATAATATTTACGTGCGCAATAGTAAATTATTATACAATTGAGCTGCTCATTACAGACGAGGCTGTAGGTTGCAGCCCGAGCCGTAGGCGAGGGCGTAATTCAGCCAAGTGTATAATGAGCAAGTTGCTCACGAGTTTCATACTCACTTTTTCAACACCCTTGCGAGAAAAAAAAAATTGCACAAATGCGATACAAACACAATAATACATACGAAAATTATGGAATGTAGCGCGCAAGTTTTTTTTTTGCACGCGGCAAATGTATGGTGTTGATTACATACTTATAAATCTCTTTGTTGAAACAAATCTGTATAACGCGGTTAAATTGAAAATGCTCTGTTTACTTGCATAAAAGTTGCAGTTTGGTAATAACTTAACTTTATAGGGATACGTTACCCGGTTACATTGAAAATGCCCTGTTTAATCGCATATAATTTGATAGATTGATATACACTTTATTGAAACACCGTATAAATAGTTTAAGCAGAAACACAATTTAAAATAATGTAACATTTGGCGGTCTTATCGTTGAACGCGATCTCTTCCAGACAACCATTGGAAGGAGAGACATAATTTAAAGAGATCCAAGGGACGGCGGTGAGCAAGAAATTATAGTACTTACTCTGACAATTAACTTATATATTACCTACATTACATAAATACAAAAATAAAGTTAGAATACTCATATAGATAAACAAATAATATTCATATATAATAATACATGCACATATACAACATAATAATATATACATACATAAATAATGAATGATGTTCATGACTATAAGACACATACTAACAATGGAACAACGATTATATATATGTTCATAGAGAGTCAACGATTTACTAGATAAAAGGCTTTTATAATTTGCAGTTAGGTACTAATTTAACTTTGTAGGGATAGTTCTATTACGCACTAGTGTGTAATATTATTATGTATGAGGGTGTTATAGTTCGGTTTATGGCCCTAAGAACGATATAATAAAGCTCACTTTACGGGCGAGGGTGTTGAAAATATATGTATGTCATACTTATGTTGAATTTCGAATATAATCGTAATAGTAATCAGGAATAATCGTAAATAATCAGGTAAGGGTAATAGAAGATAAAGTATCAATTTTTTTTAGAGTCAAAATGCTGTTTAGTAATCAGTAAAAATATAATATCAAGTAATGCGTAAATGTATAAATTCTATATGTAAAAGTAACACGGAATAGTCAAATCCAATAGTTTTAAATAAAGTCAAAAAAGGAGATTTTTAATTTAGGAGGGTGTTGGTAGATACACAATTAGGTAAGATTATTAAAAGGCCAGGATACTTTTAAGTATTTTAATATTTTTAGAGTAAAATACAGTTTAATTTGTTAATATATATAACTTAAATATAATAATTACAAGTAATCAATTATTTTCTTTAGTTCTTTTTATTTTTCTTATCTCTATCCCTCTTATCTTCGAGGATCTATTATCTATTTCGGTAGAAGAGAGTCCATGTAAAATTTTACAAGTTGTGGTTTCATTTTTTGTCCTCAAAAATGTATCCTCTTTCATATTTTTTATCATACCATTTGACCTTGCAGACCCATGGACAAAATTGTCAATTAAAGGTACTTACTCCATTTTTAGTCCTACCCTCAGCTATAGCTGCTTCTTTGTCGCACAATGCTGCAGATTTCATTGGTCCTAATCTTTTCTCGTCCACCAATCTAAAATTTTCAGTCTTACAAGCGGACAAACTATGGAAGCGTCCTTTATTTTCTAGCTGAGCAAGAAAATCATTCAAATCAACAAATCTTCTTCCAGTAACGGGGTGAAAATCATTTGACTCACTGATCGTTTCAACGGTCAGTTCTGTCAGTTGTTCTTCAACACTGGAATATAAAATCACAAATTATATTTAAAAAAACTACTTCTTTTGTTTGCTATTTGTATATTTGAACTCTACATACTCATTTTCTGCATAGATGTTTAAGTTATTGGTCAGTTCAGAGTTATCTGAATTACTGCAGTCTCTATCTTGAAATGCGCCGTCCGAATACCTGTAAAAAAGTTATGATAAGATGTATTTATATAAAATAAATCAAATATAAAAATCTAGACAAGTACTTACTCAACTCTCGAAACCAAGGTCATTTTGAAGTTGGCAAAAGATTTGTTCGAAGGCTCCTGGGCGCTACCACCATTGTCTATAAGTTGCGACACGCCTAGTTCCCTAAAACCATGATTTACTACATGTAAATTGAACTATTATCATATTTACAACATGTGTATACCAAACCAAATCACGAGTATAGAATATAGTCAAGGATGGTAAAGTGACTAAAATTACTGACTCTCACTGCTGACGAAACACTACTCAAGAATCACTGCTTCATATGCTAATGTTTCTTTGTATATGAATTTCTTCGTAGCATGTGTACAAAATTTAAATGTAGACAATCCTACCCTCATAAGTCATAATTATAAATCTCTTATAAATCTATCTACTTATAGCAATTATTAGTAAGTACAAAAAGGTAAATTTATAATTTCAAGATTTGTATTTAGTAAGTGAGTAGGTACTTATAACATCCTTTACTATGTAAACTTATAAGCTGAAGATAATCTACAGTCAATGCGCTAATTATATACTATATAATTAGGTACATATTTTCGATAATATTCACTTCCAAAAATTACTAGCTACGTTACTCGGTTATATCTGGTTTTTTTTATAGGTTTGCGTTCCAATTCTGAGGTAAAGTATACTATCTCGTTTGTTGTACACCACCCCATTGCGAACTGCCATAAAGATCGGGGTTATTATACGTTATTTTACTAGCGTAAGGATTGGACAAACTAAAAATAAACCATAATCTTTAAGTATAATTTTTGTTTGATTATTGAGTTCGTTGCGGGTATGCAAAATATCAATGACAGCAAATACTTATGTATAATCTCAGAATAAGCTTATTATTTCAATGTGTATAATAATAAGTATCAACTTAGCATCGTAATATAGAAGGAAGGTATTGTAATTGTAATATTCTGTACATTCATACATGGTAACACGGAACGGTCGGAAAAAGCTGATTGAAGTCTTCCCTTCCTTTGCGTTGTCATTATAAAGAACTTTTACTGTGGCACCAACCTGAAATTATGCTTTTCCATATATTTTGCTAAGTGGAGAGTGAATTACTTTTTCTGTGGAACAGTTCATATTTCATTTTTCCGTATTCAGAAAGTCTTAGGAATAATACGTTTATCAAAAGAGTAGGTAGGTCTACATTGAGATAATTTCGGATTAGTACCTACTAAACTACTAAGACACCGTGTAACCCAGTACGCACTACAACTGTAAATATATTACTGATATTTACACTCCATAATACCGTTTTAGAGATACGTCATTTGTCTTCTCTTGGCTGACGCCATCCGAAAAAAATACATATTCAGAATAACGACGTCCATTTCAGCCTAGAAATTTATTTTCAAACAAATCGGAGTAACTTTTTTCACTTGGCAGACGTCCTCGAAAAACATATTTTGAATTCGTTATACGGACGTTCAGAACTACCCAGATATCGATTTTCAGCCAAATCGGAGTCACTTTTTTCACTTGGCAGTCGTCATTGAAAATTTAATTCCGTATTTGGAATAAGGACATCTAGAACAACCTAGATATCGATATTCATCCAAACCGGATATATAACTTTTCATACTTGGCAGACGTAATCAAAAAATAATTCCAAATTTGGAATGAGGACATCCAGAACAACGTAGATATCGAATTTGAAATAAGGACATCCACAACAACCTAGATATCGATTATCAGCCAAATCAGAGTATCTTTTTTCACTTGGCAGGCGTCATAAGAAATAATTCCAAATTTGTAATGAGGACATCCAGAACAACGTAGATATCGATTTTCATCCGTATTGGAGTAACTTTTTTCACTTGGCAGACGTCATCGGAACCAAATTCTAAATTCGTAATATGGACGTTCAGAACTACCTAGATATCGATTTTCATCTAAATCAGAGTAACTTTTTTCATTTGGCAGACAGCATCGAAAAATAAATTCCAAATTTGGAATGAGGACATCCAGAACAACATATATATCGATTTTCATGCAAATTGGAGTAACTTTTCTTACTCTGCAGACGTCATCAAAAATCATTTCCAAATTTGGAATAAGGACATCCAGAACAATCTACTCGTAGATACCGATTTTCAGCCGAATCAGAGTATCTTTTTTCACTTGGCAGACGCCATTGAAGAAAAAATACCAAATTTGTAATGAAGACATCCAGCACAACCTAGATATCAATTTTCATCCGAATCGGAGTAACTTTTTTCTATTGGCAGACGTCATCGGAAATCAAATTCTAAATTCGTAATACGGACGTTCAGAACTACCTAGACATCGATTTTCAGCCCAATCGGAGTCACTTTTTTCACCTGACAGACGTCATCAAAAAATAAATTCCAAATTTGGAATAAGGACATCCAGAACAACCTAGATATCGATTTTCAGCCAAATCAGAGTATCTTTTTTCACTTGGCAGACGTCATCGTAAAATAAATTCCAAATTTGGAATGAGGACATCCAGAACAACCTAGATATCAATTTTCATCCAAATTGGAGTAACTTTTTTCATTTGGCAGACGTCATCGAAATAAGGTCTGCATTCGGAGTGAGGACGTCCAGAACAACCTAGATTTTTATTTTTAGCCAAATCGGAGCAACTTTCTTCAGTTGGCAGACGAAATCGTTATTGATATTGATATGTTGGCGCTACATGCGCAAACTAAACGGCGATATGCAAATAAGTCGTCCAGTACAGATGAACCTGAGTAATAGGGAAATATCAAAACGTGGAATATACTAAGCATTTACTTATGTTATTATTATACCACTAGCTTTCCGGGCGCGGCTCCACCTGCGCGTATGTCGGTTATCGCGCAAAAACATTAACCTCTTTTTGCGCAGTTGGATAAAAACTATCCTATGTTTTTTCCCGGGTCTCATACTATTTCCATACCAAATATCATTCAAATAGGTCCAGTAGTTTTGGCGTGAAAGCGTAACAGACAGACAGACAGAGTTACTTTCGCATTTATAATATTATACTAGTACTGATAATACTGAAATACTGATACATATGAAATATATTTGATTTTATTTTCTACACCGACAAAGGCCATCATGTGGCTTATTCATTTGATAAATGTATTAGTTACTTACCTACTAGTTAGTACTTACCGATTTCGATCTCTAATCAATATCATAATATGCTCCCTCAGCTGACGTAAGCGTTCCTTATTTTTTATACTGTGGTTTCCCATTTATTTATTCGTCGATTCCGAAATAGCGTATACAATCCGTGCGCGAAAGAAACGAGCACAGTACCGTCGTTGACAGCGGTCACGGGCGTACTGGCGACACGGGCACAAGGGATCTCGTAGGTTATAATGAGAAAATATTGCCAGAAAATCATCCACTATAGATATTGATAAAATATTAGACAAATATTTAGATATACTAATAAACTATCGAATAAAACCAGTTTAGTGTTAATATTAATTATAGTTTTAAGATATCGGCGATAATAAAATTTAAAAAGCATATTTTTCAAAAATTAAATCTATCGAGGATTTTTTACGTAATCGTGTTTTTGCCGAGATCATAATTAAGTTTATGAACTGAAGATATACATATCAAAAGAATGCAACTTAGGTAATCGAAGAAGTATTTAATCTCGATTTTCAAAGATGTTACTTAGTCAGACTATATCGCCTTAAGTCAGATATATCCGACTATAGTTTCAACTACATCCGGTGATCTTTTAGAATCCACCGGATGTGAAGAAAGTATTAACTAATTATTTACTATTGACTATATTACTACCATATTATTTAATAAAATAAAATATATTATATATTATTTACCAAAACTTCATTTTCTTAACTAGTTTAGTTAAGATCTTCTATTGCTATTGTTAAGGAACACGCACTATGTACGTAGTATTATTATATGTTCTATGCACTAGGTTCACTTGGTCTTAAGCGGTAACCTCTGTGGAATAACTGGTGCAATTCTCCACAAGAGGTGAACAGTACTGCGCCCGTCACTCTTCTTCTGAGACATTATTCTGTTACCTTTACATGTAGAGAAACATCTGAAGAATTGATTCATATTTAATATTCAATGTTGGGTTAATATTACATAATAAATTGAATTATCAAGATTTTACGAACGCCGTAAGACGGTAGGGATCCGCGACCTGCGGCATGACAACGGACTCTGTAATACTCTGATGGTATAGGACCTTTTTAAACGATTCTGCAACACGATTAATTAAAAACATTAAAATATTTACTATTTACTAACTACCAAAACACCACATCTCACTTTTACTGCAAACCCCAATTTCCCAAGAATGACTATCTAAATAATAGCAACTTTATTTACATTACACACGGTCCAGTCCAGTCAGCTGTAACAAATCGAATTGTAGTAAATTCGCGAAGGTCCGCGCGATCCGATTGTCAAACAAATGGTGGAGCAACGAACCGGATCGGGTGGTCTGCCGGCCGGGCAGCTTGTTACTTGTTTTAGAGGGGCGCTTATTTGAAGTTATTGACTTTGATTATTATGTTCCTTGAATAACTTCTTCTCCTATGCAGCAAACAAAGGTTAGGGAATGTATAAAACCATGTATAGCAAACATAATAAAATGTAAGATGTTCGTCACAGATGCAGTTATAAAAATATATTTAAAAGTAAACGTCTAGATTTAGATCTATTCCATGTGAGTATTGGATCGGCTAAACAGTTATTAGCCAGGGATTTTGGCTAATTGTGTAATATATAGATATAACATTTACAATGGCAAGAACATCAAAAAGCTCCAGTGTAGTTCACACTGTTGTCATTCTTTAATCTAAATTGTTAATATCCGTGAGGTTCTGTAATAGGGTTCACTGCTTTACATGCATACTCCACATTATAACTGTTGATCTTCCAATTAAGTCAATAAATAACTATACTTAATATCATGAATAGTTACCATGCTGTTAAAATCATTCTGCACTCTATATCATGGCACGACTTACACAAGTTGTTTCCTTATTTGTAGATACATATGTGTAAAATTAATCTTTTTTTTTATAATTTTGAGTTCATGCTCTTTGCAGTCGATTTTATTTATTTCATTGAGAAAAAGTTTTTTTTATTACGTATTATTTCTTACGATAAGATTCCATAATCTTATAATATATTTTACATAAAAAACCGACTTCGATCGTAAAATACGCGTCATTAGAGATAACTAAAACACTAGACGTGAGTGACATCTGTCACTCGAATTTAAATAGTAGTACCACATGACATGCACCAGCTTACGAATATAAAAAAACATCATATAACTATTCAATGAGGTAACACACAAAAAAAATATAGTAGCATTGAGAGGCATCTCCATTTTATGAAGTGGGTTAAAATACTGAAATATGTGTTATAATAAGTTTAAATGGTTATATTGTATTAATGTAAACATTTTGTTACGAGCATTTGTAGGCTTTTTAAAATAGGTTCTTTCCAGTAAAATGTCCGTGGGGATGTAGAAAATTTATATTCGCATCGCCTCCACTACAAATAGTTGAAATCTTAGGTATTCATTTCTAAACGTAACCACTATTAACGCTACTGACGTTAGTGGGAACATTGGGTATAAAACGGTAAAACTAGGATAGTTTTCGTAACTACCGATTTTAACTATTTTGTACTACCAGTTTAGTATCAGCTATTTTGATCACGACTGCCACTAGTTATGTTGGTTATATTTGTATATATAATTTAAAAATACTTAGTAACAATTTGTTGGTACATCATATTTTAAAAATAAAAAATCTTACATGTTCATTCCCCAACATTAGCATACGCAGTAAATTTGTCACAAGCCACCCAATCCAATTGTAATAACCGCAAAAGTAAATGCACGAGGCATTTTCACACTTTTCTCATTATCTCCTTAGGGCGGCTGCAGACGTCGCGTTAATTCCGCGTATCGCAGCGACTCGCGACGTAATTTATTGCGAAGACTTTCTACGCAACGGGAAAGGAAAAACCAAAAGTAGCGTAATCTGCACGTGGATTTGCCTTCCGAATTGCTAAGTGGACTTATTTAGGCTGCCTTTTCGAGGACGATTGTTATCAGTAATTCCTTCACCTGGATTTGTGCGGAAATCTATTTTCAAGGGCATTGTATATTTTTCAAAATGTAATTTTTATATATTTTTTTTGCGTCAGATTGCTAATACAGTTACGCGAGATTTAGTTTGATACTTAGATACGTCGTAGATTTCGGCAATTTTATTTTTATTAATATTATACAAATAACATATTTAACAAAAATTGGGGTTTAGGGTGGTAGCTAGATAGGTAGACATTCGCAAAATGACGTACCACCATACTATAACGACTGCCATCCGTAGACAATAACCGGGACCGACGGCTTAACATACCGAAGCAAGGAAGCGCTCGTAAAGCCAATAGCGGTCACCCATCCACGTCATGACCGCAGCAAACGTTGCTTAACTTCGTTGATCAGTTAAGGACGACTAAGCTACACTACGAGCGCTTCAACATTTGCATGTTTATTTTTTTTTTTTATTTATGCCTTATAGGTTAGCCTTTGACCACAATCTCACCTGATGGTAAGTGATGATGTGGTCGGAGATGTTGTTCAGACTAACCTAGAATTACTGGCTTTCAATGACAACTGCCGGAACACACCGTTAGGTGCTTGGCGACAGATTTTCTACTTGAGGGTGGTAGCTAGCTAGGCGGGCATTCACAAAATGCCCTACCACTATGCTATAACGATTGCCATCCGTAGACAATAACCGGGATCGACATCTTAATATACCGATGCAAGGAAGCGTTCGTAAAGCCAATAGCGGTCACCCATCCACGTCATGACCGCAGCAAACGTTGCTTAACGTTGTTGATCGGTTAAGGACGACTAAGCTACACTACGAACGCTTCAACATTTGCATATATGAGTGAAACTCACGAAAACTTCACTTCATATAAGTGAGTATCATGCAGCATCGTAGCTGTTGATTCAAAACTAAGTTTGTAATATCTCAATCTACTGTCACATACAGGTTGTTACCAAAACACGCAGCAGCAAATGATTTGTAAATGAAAGTTAGCACGACGCGGGCGCGGCCGCCGGGAGGCATATGCAAATATGGCGCCGCGCTGCCACGATTGTCACACAACTTCAGTGATTACTCGAGCCGTCTAGGAACACTGTATGTACTGTAAGATTTGGATGTAGGATTGTTTGTGGCATACTATGCTGTAAGTTTAATATTTTACGACATACGCACGAGACAAGAGTTGGTGACATTGACAAGAATCTGTAACAGTTTACTGTATTCCCATTTGGATGTACCAAACGAAAATAACATCCTAAATGAATAAGTGTGCCACTTCATGTACCTAGATATTAATATTAGAGCGCTGCTAAGAATCCATACCATTTGAACATTTTTTATAGTAATTTTACCTGTTTTATTTATAAATTAAAATATACTCCACAGACTCCAGCATCCGTCACTTTTTTCAACTATGACCATTTTAATAATAACAAATTTATTTTTAAACGTATCTTGAGAAAACATTAAATAACATTTTAATGAAACACTTAAAAAAGTATACAAATATATATCTAGCCTAGCATTCCGCCTAATTTTCCTGGTATGCCCTCGTGACGTCACAACGTCACACGCAGCCTAACCGGAAGAATATTCGACTAGTTTCACTTCTAAACGAAGCATCTTCAAGAGGTCTTGACTCGCCGAGCGCACGATCGAGACATATGTCTCGATCGTGCGTGAAATATATATTTTTATATTTATTAAGTGTTTCAATAAAATGTTATTTAATGTTTTCTTAAGATAGTTTTAAAAATATATTTGTTATTATTAAATATGGATTTCCGCAAAGTAACGCCTGAATCTATTCAGTTGCTTATGACCATTTTTTATTTATAGGATACATATGAGTGGGAACAGTGCTAAGAAAAAGGATTTTCCGGTAAGTTTTTTTTCTCTCATACCTTTGATGTTTCATAGTAAGGTAATTATTATAATATTATGTCAAACACAGGAATTAACTTTATTTTGTCATTCATCCAGGTCACATTCCAGCATGGTCTCCATTACCACGCTATATATTTACGATATTTAATTGCCATTTTGATGTTGTAATCGTGGATGACTCTTGGTGTCGTCCTATGGTTTCTACTTCGTCATCTGCGTAGTATGTAAAGTTCCCGGTGCTCCGTGAAACTGCAATGCCTCCGAGTCGGACACTCTCGCGCAGCTTCATGCTGCGCTTAATCTTATTATAGGTTTGATTCCCTTGTGAAATCGAAAAATATGTGACAAATCTTTTGATAGCGTTGGTAAAAAAATAGTTTTAATTTTTTTTTTTAATTTGACCCGGCTATTTGGTATAAATTGACACTGGATATATCTACGAGTTCTTGAGATTAAGTGACACACAGAAAGACGGACACCTTGTTGACTAACAAAGATAAGGGTTCCTCTTTACTTTTAAGGTACGGAACCATAAAAAACTATGCACTTTTTACAAATACAGCTACTACGACGAAAGTAGTCGAGCTACTCAATAATATATATATAATCAATTATTTTTTCCATCAGTAGAAAAAACTTATCGCACAAACCGAAAGCAATAGCAGCTGATTAAAAAAATAACAATGACCAGCCGGTGTTCACACGGTGGATTGGGACCCCTAGTATATGAATAATAGAAGAATTATGTTAATACTTAATCCTATACAGTGCTGCAACGTACACCCGGTTTGTTTACATTGAAGATAAAAAAACATGTATCGAGATAAAAAAAAACTTGTTATATTAAAGTAAAAATTAAAAGAGAAAGTTTGTTTTTTTTGTGCCTAATATCAATATGTTAGCCTTTGACCACTATGTCACCTGGTAAGTGATGATGTGGTCGGAGATTCGAACACATCATCACCAGGATTACTGGCTTTAATTCAGGCTAACCTAGAATTACTGGCTCTCAAGGACAGCTGCCGGAACCCACCGTTAGGTGCTTGGTGACAGATTTTCTACTTGAGGGTGGTAGCTAGCAAGAAAGGCATTAGCAAAATGTCCTACCACCTTGCTATAACGATTGCCATTAATTTTTATGTATTGTTTGTATAAAAAAAAATTGAAATAATATTAAAAACCAAATTATTATTTTTAAAAACAAAAAAATAACATCTCAAAATGTTTGTTAGGACTAGCAGAAGTCAACCCTAAGAGGTTGTTATCATTTTACCAATAACACTGTATATTTTGTTTTGTTTACTGTAATCGAAGAAGCACGACATGACAGACCCATCTGGTGTCGTTCGGTTACTTCTAACATAAGTAAGAAGAGCTCGCATTACAAGCTGTACTTCCTCAAAAACATAACTTCAACTAATAATCCAAACTAACAATGCAAGTAACATTTAATATAGCAATTTGTACTAAGTAACGCCGAATTTGATTGAATTAAACATTAGATTGCTTCGCTAAGATCTGGGATTCTATGTGCAAGCAATCTAAGTTCTCCGGTTCATAGCTTGAAACTAAAGTTATCCTAAGTTACTGAGAACCTACTATTTCTTGCGATCGGATTTATATTACTCGAATTCAAAACATTTATTAGTCTAATAGTGAAAAGGAAATAAATCAGAGGAGAATAATATTTTAAAGGTAATTGATATTTTTTTAGCTTATATCATATAAAAGTCATATAAAACTTTTAATGTTTTTTATCCAAATTGACTGTATATCGCAAATGCAACTTTTTTCTAAAATACACTATTTAATTTTCTTTGGGGTAAACTAAATTATAAAACAACTGAACAATAAATAATACAAAAACGCTCTAAGATATAGAATCACGTACGAGTGTGTTGGCTGATATAAACGTGGACAATGATAATAAAAGGCGCCCCGCGCTTCCGCCTTTACCGTCGAACTTCCCAATTATGAAAGGTAGGATATAAGCTGTATATAAATGCTCGTAAGTATACCAAATTTCAGTTAAGTAAGTTTAAAATATGCATAATATGGAAACCAGTAAACGTTAAACACAACATAACAAATATAAAAACAAAAAGATTGTAATCGAACTGCTTATGCGTTTTTGATTTGAACTAAGTATATATTTTAATTTAATAGAAATATTTATATGACACTTTCCTGTGCAATTGGGCAGAAATTATGACCTTTGTGTTTAGTATGCGTGATTAGATCTGAAAGTGTTAGTAAATATTACATTTAGTTCTCAAAAGTTCTAAAAGTGACTATTACAGAAATAGTATGAAATCAAATTGTGGCGTGTCAACAATACATATAACATGCACCTCAATCAACGTTTAAGCTAATATATATAGGTTCCATTTGATCACGTGGACAAAGATAATAAAGAGCGCCCGCCGCGGCCTCGCCTTCAGTTCCACACTAGCCGATTATTACGGTTAAATGACCGTTTTAAGACTATTGGTGGTACAAGTGAGATATTATAGCGAATAAATAAAATTAATTAATAGATTTGTTATGAGTTATTTGGCTCGATTATTTGTATTAAACCTTGTGTAAGTTAGGGCTTTTATGATTGAATCATGAGTAAAGCGAGCGAGAAATATATACCGCCGCGCCAACTTGAGCTTCACCGCACGATGGAAGGGCATTTGGCGAATGCTAGCCTGGCCAGCTTCCACCCTCTAAAAAGAAAATCTGTCGCCAAACACTTAACAGTGTGTTCCGGCAGCAGTCTTTGAGAGCAAGTAAAATAACACACATGAGACTTAGCAACTATATGTCTCAAGGTGACGGGCGCAGTGCAGTTCGTCACTTGTGATGGAATACATCTGTTATGTGCTGAGGTTACCGCTTAACATCAGGTGGTCCTCGTGCTAGTGTCGTCACAATCTCGTAAAAAATATTATAATTATAATGATAGAAAATTCGTTTTTGAATTTGAGAATATGTTATTAAGCTTATTTAATTAAATTTTTCGAAAAAATATTTTGTAAGAAGTGAAACAAAATAAAAAAATACACAATTCACCTCCATTCGCTCATGGCTTGAGAAAAATCTAAGAAAGGGAGTACGGGGGTGGGTTCCCTATTGCCATCATTATGGGAACTCATCTCCCGATGCGGAGAATTGATAACTGAACCATTTCACTTCAAAAAACCTAAGGGCAGCTCAAAGGAACCTTTGAGAGAAAACGTTTTGTGTCTTACAAAATAGCGATTTTATTTTGTTTTGTGTCTTGTTTTTAGTTTCAAAATTATAGTCAATGGATGATGATATAAAACTTGTCAAATAAATAAAGGTATATATATTATGTTGTACAAAACATGGGTATTTTATAATGAAGAACATTTTTTTTAGATGCTGCACATCTTAGGACATCTAGATTTTAGGCAATTTGTTCCTTAGGCAAAATGCAATATAGACAATATAGATATAGACATCAATGTAAGGCCTTTTCGTACTTACGTATTTTGCATTTAGTATAGTCGCGGTCATTATCCATTTTTAATTATAAATTAAATTACTCAGTACAGTACAGTACAGTAATTATAAATTATGTATATTCCATTTTTTTCTGTCATATAAAGCAAAAAGTGCGATTGCGTCGCCACCAGTTCGCATATATACGAGTGTTTGCCGCGTGCCGCCACGGTTGCATGAAACGAAAACAGTGATTGCCACGCGCCTCTGTGGTTTCACGGAGATCGTCAGCGTATTTTTATCGATTTTCGTAAATTGGGTCCTTTTTTGCGAGATGGAATGTAGCCATAATAGACAATAGAATATAGCTACTCTTCGTTTTGATAACCATTTGCAGTAAAATGGTATCTATGAAATTAAAAAGTTCAGTTGTTTGTTTACGTTTTGCGAAACCGGCGGGCTACCGGTGTTATTAAACATGTTTTTTTATGGTTTTCTCATGAATATTTAAATAATCTTTTGTGATATGCTTGACATTTGTATTTTCTATATAATTCAATAATAAAACAGTAGTATTTTTCTTATTATCAATAGAATTTAGTAGTTTCGTGGTAGTTTCGTAGTACACCTCCGAACGTTTAGGTATCATTATGAATACATCATAAATGTTTATATTTCGTATTAATTGTTTATTTAGCTATCTTGTACAAAAATATTTTTCCTTCTAAAGTAAATACTTCAGTCACAAGAGACAATTGTTTACATTACGCTGCGCTTAACGCACGGCCGGCAAATGCTAATACAACAAAAAGTTCGTCCGGTAAAAAGTAGTGAGTGCCGCATGCAACCACGGTTGCAAGTGGCTTCGCAGCTGGTAAGCAGTTAATTTCTAATTCTTTAATTTCTTCTTATCACCTCTATGCAGACGATCTCCAAATTTATTCACAGGCTCCAGTTGACAAGCTGACCGAAGCTGTTCTTAACACTAACAGTGATTTATGTCGTATAGCTGCTTGGAGCAAGCGTTTTGGCCTAAAAGTCAACCCCACAAAGACACAGGCAATTATAATAGGAAGTTCCAGAATGTTACCTAAGGTGGATTTATCGACACTTCCCAAAATTGTATTTGAAGGGGTTGTGGTTCCATACAGTCAGGAAGTTAAGAATCTTGAGGTTATACTTGACAATAATCTCTCATGGAAACCTCATTTAGCATCTATAAGCCGTAAAATCTTTGCTTCCGGTAGCTCTTTTAGAAGGCTACGTAATTTTCTTCCTACTGCCACTAAAGTTACGCTCGCACAATCTCTACTTTTGCCCATTCTTGATTATGCCGATGCCTGCTATCTCGATCTTACGGAGGAACAGCTAAATATGCTTGAGCGTCTCCAGAATTACTGTATAAGATTTATTTTCGGTCTTCGAAAATATGATCACGTATCTCAATTTCGTACAAGACTCAAGTGGTTGCCTATTCGTCTTCGCCGGGATACTCACATACTGTCTCTTCTTTACAATATTTTATTTAATCCCTTTACCCCCCTCTATTTGAAGGAATGTTTTAAATTCCTGCATTGCTCCCACTCGTGTGACCTTAGATCATCTGAAAACCTTACGCTGAATTTGCCAAGCCATCGAAGTGACTTCTATGGCAGCTCTTTTAGTGTTCAGGCTGCGCGACTTTGGAATAAGCTTCCGGTAAGTATTAGACAAGCTCAGTCTATTGCTGTATTTAAAAATTAAATTAAAGACCATTACTTACCTACTTTACCATCTCATTGAATTTTAGTCTATCCGTAATGTTTAACGGTATGTAGTATTTAGTATTAAAAAGTATATGTATTTAGTTTTATAGTATGTAGTGTGTATGTTTATGTATTGTATAAGCTACAGCTTACTAATATTCTATCTGTTATAGTACCTAATTAGTATTTATGTACTGAATTTAAGCATTTGATTTATTTAAGTAGATATAATATGTAATAAATTTATTGTGTTCGCCAACCTCTCTGACTCCTTAAACGATCTCCATCCAACGGTTGACTGGAAGAGATCGCTTTAAGCGATAAGTCCGCCCTTTGTACTTTAGTTTTAAGTTTTTCTAGTTATTTGTATTTTTCTATTGGTGTACAATAAAGTGTTTTGTATTGTATTGTATTGTATTGTAAGCGTTCTCGATTCTAATCAATTTTGGAGTTTGGACAGATGAATTATAATATTACCTTTAGGAAATATTTTGATAAGTAAATATATTTTTTATTGCGATAATATATTTTGTATTCAACTCAACTCAACATAATATAGTCGAATCTAAGACAACATTAGTCGAATCTGTTCTGTTAATTTTGATGAAGGCAGCTTAATGATGATGATGACAAAAACGTTTCCACGACTGACTATAACAAACACTAATACTGACTATTGAAGTACTGAAAACATCAAATAATGATGATGTTTCTCACGATCAATTCGTTTTAATGGTGAATTCTCTGGACCCTAAAGTTATCTAATAGGTATTTGACAGTAAGCAGCAGCCGTTATCAACGTCAACATCAAGAGATCCGTCAATGATGGAGTGTTTAGCTCATCGTATCTTTAAACTTTTAAATAGAAAATTTTATTACGTTTAGAGACTGGTGTTAGTAAATCGAAGTCGACGGAACGAGACGCGTCGCAGCCCCTTTGAATCGGTGCCGTGCGTATGGGGATCTCCTATCACTAAAACGTTCTTGTGGCGTCAGAGTAGGTAGAAAAAAATTGGCAACGCTTGGTTTTCAAGCATATGCAGAAACAGACGTTAGGTATATATTTCGATCTGTCGGTGTCTGTAGGATCATTATAGTACATACGTTAGGTATAATGAGGTGCTCTAGAAGAACCAACCATCACCAAGTGATCTAGATGGCTAATTCTAAAAAATTCGTTCGACCATAGTTAAATAAGAACTGTTCAAATATAAAAATAAAACTGAAAATCAAAGTAAGACGAGCTTTAATAAAAAAACAAATGTTTTATTAAAGCTCTCTTTGAGTTATATTCACAATCATTGAATTAATGACAGTAGAATAAAAGAAATAAAACAATAGTATAAATATGAACACCACGAGTTATTTTAAAATATATTGAATTATTTAATGGTTTTATTTTTGGAATAACGCATGCTCTACGGATTACATTACAAAATTACAAATTTACCAGTTGAACTATAAGTGCCGCTTCGTCCCAATAGGATGGTTAAAGAAGGATAGGATAAATTAGAGTTCTGATTCATTGTCATGTTAGCTCAGTCGGTTAGAGCATACCCCGGCTAAAGGGGTGAATGGACGCGGGTTAGAATCCCGCACATGATTATAATTTTTCCCCTGGTAAATTTGTAATAAGTATATAGAATTACTTCAAAAATAAAATCCTAAATATAGCACTTCCTAATACAATAGTTCAGATAAAGTATTCATAAGATACAAATAACTTTTTTTAAATCATGTTTTTCCACTAAACCAACTCCCAATCTTTTCAAATCATTCAGCCATGAAACGCGCCTAATGGAATTTCCTTTCAGCAGACCTTAATAAAGAACTATTTAAAAAAATACTCAGGTCAAATGCGGGCAGGCCGGAAGCCAATCAGGGAACCCTTCTAATAAGTTTAGTGACGCAGAATAACTGGCTAGTGACAGGGTGACCCTGTCGACCCCAAGGGATAATTCCCGGACTCCCTGCTGCCAAGGGTCTATATAGACATGAAAAACCGGTTCGTAATGTAAAACCGGTTTTAGTATACAGAAATGATTTTTTTTTGACTTCATTCAAAATGTCTCGATCGTGCGCTCGGTAAGTCAAGACCTCCTGAAGATGCTTCGTTTAGATTGTGGTCAAAGGCTTACCTATCAACAATAAAAAAAAAAAAAAAAAAAAAAAGCGAAACTAGTCGGGTATTCTTCCGGTGAGGCTGCGTGATGTTTGTGACGTCACGTAGATAACAGGAAAATTAGGCGGAATTGTCACTAGATATATAATGTTATGCTTTTTTAAGTGTTTTATTTAAATATTATTTAATATTTTTTAGGATACTTTTAAAAGTATTTGTTATTATTAAATATGGATTTCCGCAAAGTAATGCCTGAATCTATCCATTTCATTCAACATTTTGTTGTGTTTTTCTAAAGTGATATTATCACTTTCTATAATCCAATACATGAATATTGCGATATTTTGGGAGTCTGTTGAAACGAAAAGCAATAAGCCTAATATAATCCGTTTTCAAGGTAAACTGTGGGTTTACTGTAATAATAATTTACGGCATACGTTAATGTTGTACTTAATCTAGTATATTATTGCTACCTAGTCTGATAGTATACATTTCATGGTATATGAGAGTTATGGGTTTTGAAATTCTTCATTGCAACACAATGACATTCATTCTGATAATTTTAAGATTAACGGCTGCAAAGCGAGTAACCTTACACAATTATAATGAAACGAAAATTTTTAACTATAAGCGGGATTCAGACCCGTGACCACCGTCCATGTAGCTGGAACGTGCTCTGCCAATTTAGATGTCGTAGTGATGGAGTCATAGCTCAAATTTAACCGTTAGACGGTTCAGCAATAGGAACGAATTAATTAGCTTTACACTTGTTTATGATGACGCAACCTGATAACTAACATTGTACTTTTCCTTTAAAGCTTACTAAGCGAATAAGCTTATTAATATACAATTTCAATTAAACAAATTACATGTTGTTCTGTAAAATATTTTTTTATATATTTTCCACGATGGTTCGAAAAAAAAACAAAATAAAAATTATTCTAAGTTAGCCTGAACAACATCTTCGACCACATCATCACTTACCAT
This sequence comes from Plagodis dolabraria, assembly GCA_963854805.1. Lineage (NCBI taxonomy): Eukaryota > Metazoa > Arthropoda > Insecta > Lepidoptera > Geometridae > Plagodis > Plagodis dolabraria. Next base: position 33,508,269 of record OY978446.1, read on the forward strand.
CAGTTGAGATGGTGGTCAAAGGCTAACCTATCGGGCGTAAAAAACAATATTTTGAATACGAAAAACTACTGTAACAAAACCGGTTTTCCGGTTTCAATAACACAATTCATTTTCGTTTCTTAGAAATGGTCCTTGCATTGAAATAAAAAAATTAAAAGGGTTGTAAATGACGGCCAGCGCCAAATGTCCATTTTGTTAGGGATGTAACGATAGGAATATGGAAAATAAACAGTGTTAACTATATCTCTTCTCGTTTAGCCGGCTGATGTTGAAACTACGAGGGTAGTTTTATTTTTACGACGCTCTTAACAGAAAAATCTGAGGAAGGGTTTGTTTCTTGCATGGATTAAAGCAGGGGTCGGCAACCTTTTGCTACAGGAGGTTCAAACATGTTGTCTATAGGACATCATGGGCCGCATGTCAACTATACAGAGTTATTGAAAAAATGCTAACAACCTCTTAGGGTTGACTTCTGCTAGTCCTAACAAAAAAAATTAGTTTTTTTTTTTGTTTTGAATATATTTTTTATTTTTATATATTTTAATAATTTTTTTTGTATTTTAAATCCTACTCCGAGCCAAAAGCGCCGCCGCGGCGCCACTGGACCGCGCAGTTTTTTTTTATGCCTGATAGGTTATCCTTTGACCACTATCTCACCTGATGGTAAGTGCTGATGTGGTCGAAGATGTTGTTCAGGCTAACCTAGAATTACTGGCTCTCAAGGACAGCTGCCGGAACATACTGTTAAGTGCTTGGCGACAGATTTTCAACTTGAGGGTGGTAGCTAGCCAGGCGGGCATTCGCAAAATGCCCTACAAGGCTACCACCATGCTGTAACGACTGCCATCCTAAGACAACAACCGGGACCGACGGCTTAACGTGCCCTCCGAAGCACGGAAGCGCACAGTAGTAATGTCCAACCAGTCAACCCTAAGAGGTTGTTAGCATTTTACCAAAAACCATTATATTATTTTGAAGCGCTCGTAGCCAAGTTTGCTTAGCCATTCTGAAAAGAAAGTTAAGCAACGTCCGTCGCGGTCATGACTTGGATGGGTGACTGCTGGTTGGGCATTACTACTGAGCGCTTCCGTGCTTCGGAGGGCACGTTAAGCCGTCGGTCCCGGTTGTTGTCTTAGGATGGCAGTCGTTACAGCATGGTGGTAGGGCACTTTGAGAATGCCCGCCTGGCTAGCTACCACCCTCAAGTTGAAAATCTGTCGCCAAGCACCTAACGGTGTGTTCCGGCAGCTGTCCTTGAGAGCCAGTAATTCTAGGTTAGCCTGAACAACATCTTCGACCACATCATCACTTACCATCAGGTGAGATAGTGGTCAAAGGCTAACCTATCAATCATAAAAAAAAAAAAAAAAAAATATATTTACTTACATTTATAAAAGAGTAAACAAAACAATTAATATTTCTTTTTATTTTGATACATGTTATTAATAGTGATGTGATTTTGGGGCTGTTATTCTACTTGCAAGTTTTTGAATGTCTGTTTGCATTTTTGACGTAGAAATACGCAGTATCGATTCTAATAATCGTGCATCTGTTAATAGAGAACAAAGGTTGATTTTTGAGTAGTTAAGTATGCATAAAGTCTGCTCACCACAAATATGTACATACTACCAAACATACTTATCATATGTTAAGCAGACTTTTTCAATTCCTCGAAGTCCTCAGAAAGCAAACTTCTGTAAATATGGTACCTACCAAGTTAGCGCTTTCCTCATTAGCCGTTTTCAGTGTGGTATCATTTTGCAAATCTAGTATTTTATTCATTGGTCCACGTTCGCGTTTCTGATAGACTAGAATGCCTATGTAAAGTGTTTAGATATATATATATATATTTTTATAATTATTTATATTGCCTCTCTTATTCTATATCATAGAGTTTCGAGTAGGTTTTTTTCTCTCATAGGCAGTAATGAGAAATAGTGTGAGTCAAAATATTTGGTTTCTCGGTCGGCGTATATTCACTTCCTCGCTACGCTCAGGATTCCAAATATCACCCTCGAGGAATAAAATATTACATTGGCATCTAGTAACAAAAATAGCTATTTTAAATCACTCGTAGTGGAGCTTGCCTAGTTATTCTTAATCGATCGACTAAGTAAAGCAACGTCTGTGTAGTTGATTACAAACCCTTTTCCAACATATTTCCGTCCTTGAAGACAAAGAAATTAATATGAGTTTTTCTCGCCTGATAGGGGAGCAGTAGCGTTTTCCACCCGCTATGAGCTACTCGGATCAAACAAACTACTTGCTAAGTATGAGAAATGAAAAATAATACGCAAATCAAACTTTGGCTCCCGATGTAAGTATATGGGTTTTAGAGGTAGTAGGTACTTAAAATGCAAAACGGAGCCTTATAATGAGGTTATGCTGTCTTTCTGTCCAAACGTCTGATTGTCACGGGTCTCGAGCTCATATACGAAATGAGTTACATACAAATTCAAAATCAAATATTTTGTGGAGACCAAATGTTGAATATTGGACTAGAAATTTACTGATATTTGTGGTTTCAATACGTAAGTTTCATAAACATTCAAGAAGTGATAGTTTACCGTTAGATTCATTAGATGCAGGGTGTCTTAGTCTAAATCTAGTTGTGAAGAGTATAAATAGATTCTGTTTTATTATTATCTGAATTCATTATATATTATAAAAAAAGCAATGAATGGGTGGCTAGTTTAGATATTTTTTTCTTGCAGGCTCTAATAAAAAAATATTAATAATAATAATAAATCTTTATTTCAGGTAACAGACATAATAAAAATGTACGGACCCATAGAACATAAATACCTTAATCTAAAATATATATATCAATAATTGTATGTTTCCGTGACACTACATAACAGGTTGACTCTGCTTCCTTTCCCTGAACAACTGGTATACCACGCCTGCAGGCCAAAAGTTCGGTGTCAGGAACATCTTGGATTGAGCTGCTGGGACCTGAAGGGTATAAAACTTTAAGTTAAGATTAAGTCAAAACATTTTTTCACATACAAACATATGTGTCGTCCTACAGGCTATTACAATGCGGAACCGTTGCAAGACCGAGGCACGGCGCGCAGTCATAATGTTGTGGTTTTACTCTAATAAAAAAGAAATACAAATAAATCATAATACTCTTCAAGATCCTTTCGTTGTATCCTTCCTAACCCCGTTAAACTTAATTTAACTTGCACCCCTGAAACCGTCGCGATTCTCAGCTGCATCAAATAAAACAAGAAGTCAAGGCAAACAGGAACAAATTGTCTATTCTCCAAATTGTCTATTTTATTCTGCAGGTGATTTAGTTAAGCTCTATCCTCTGGCTATTTTTCCACCGGAATGCTTAGTATCTTATTTAACTCTTTTAAATATTGAATTGTCTTTCATATACTTTCTCTAGAACTTGGTGTCTAAATCAGGATAAAAATATCCAAGTTCCAAGTTTTATCATTATCTATAACTGGCAGTTTAACTAGGTAGAGTATAATATAATTATGAAAAATAGAACTGTGTTTTGTATCAGAAAGTTCGTAAGCTGCTAATTGATATTGATGAAGTTTCCAAAAACCTGAAATAATATAAATAATCAGAATGTATTTACTTAGTGTTTTGTAGGTTTAATAAACTTTAATACAGCAGCAGTTTAAACAAAATTAAAAGTTTGTCCCATTCCTCATTAATTTTCAAAAATTATATTCTACGAAATTGCTTTATGATTTGGTATTGAAACTCATGTCATGTTTCTCAAAGCATTTCTTTTCCGAAATCTTCATTCTTGTTATCAAGTTTGGCAATGCTCATTTCCGACGACTGATATAAAATCACTTTTAAGATAATACATTACTTCTACGTATGATATCAAAAAAAGTTTCCTATATCATACCTTGGCTGAGTCACTTGATAAAGAATTTTGTTTCAACTTTATTTTCTCCAAAAAGTTACTTTAAATACGGGTGTAACTGCTTAAGGATTCTGGACGCCCAAATCCTGACTAAGGATTTGAATAAAACGGCTTAAAATTATCATAATCCCGTATTTGTTCCTTTAAGTTTTCGCTGCGTTATTTGCAACTTAAGATTCAAAGGATCAAGAAATCGATCTGTCTTAGCTGTACTGTTGTACAAACTAAAGTTTTATATAAACTAACTAAATCTATACTAAGGTGCTTAAATCTTTTCCAGTTTATATGAGATGAACAACAATCTTATGTGACAAATAACCCGAATAGGTATTTACTAAAAAACCGAGTAGGTACATTAGTATAATAAATAATAACTTCTTTTTTGTTTTCTAATGTAATTTTGCCATTCTGGTATTTAATAAAATGCACTAATATATACTTTTAGATGATAAGGGAATATGTGGATAGTCAAAGTATATATCGGAAAACGCAAATCAGGAAAATAATTCGCCAAATGCTTAACACGTACGGTTTTGCTGTGCATTACGCGCAAAACAGGTCGTGTTCAAGGAGATTAGTGTTGGACGAATACAGCCGGCTATAAAACTGGAGAAAACAATTTCGCCAATTATATTTTTATTAATATTTTATTCATTGTTATACTAATTAAACGGCACAATACCAAGTAAATTATTATCGTTTACAAACATTCCAGTATTATTAAAAATTTAAAAATACATGTCATTTTAGGGCTGATAATAATAATAATATAAGTCAAATGAATAAAATCATAACATAACATTGAAATTTGAACATTTTTATATCACATAATATGCAACAAATACGGTATTAAAACTGGTATGGTATGTTTGGTGCTTGTACTTTGTGGTGTAAAAAAGCATATTTTTATAAAACGTTCTTTTGTAATCTATCTAGTTAGTATATAAGTAACGAAAATATGTAGTCCGACTCCACAACCCACGTACGCGGTGTAGGGTAAACATAAGATATTTTTCTCTAAGGCTTGATTCCTGCCGAAGGGTCAGAAGCCGTGCGAAGCCCTTGATTTGGTGGTAGCAATTCTAGCTCAGAATTTAACAGGGCGTATTGTATAAATAAATAAATAATTCTTTATTTGGAACTAGAACAATATTATACAACTAACTTATAAGAATAAGCATTGCAATTCAACGGGGCTCCCAGTTGGCTGCTTGCCCAGCATGCTGGCCAGTGGGCTGGAGTGGGCTGGAGCATTTGGACTGCCTATGAGTCTGCTATGACTTATAGGTTGTCTAAATGCTTTTATTGTAGCAGCTGTAGTGTTGTATATAGTTCATAGTATTTTGTTTAATAAAGGCATAAACTTATAAGAATCGTGTATTATGTAGTAACGAGTATAATTAGTATAAAATGCCCTGGATTCGATTGCTTTCATAAATATTTATATAAAATATCTATAAACACAATAATTGTAACAGGACAACAAATAATTGCATTCAATAAAGACATTACCCGGATGAAAGTCCCACCGCAACCACAATGTCGCTTTATTTGATTTGCCAAATTATAATTGGCGTTATTCGTTATTCGCTGCGCTTTTTGAATAGCGCGTTACGAGACTGGAATAACTAAATAACGCAATCACGTACCGCAATGGCGCATGTTCACGACTTTTGTAGTTCACTGCACCAGTCGGAGACAAAAGTTATAATAAATCTAGACCAATACGCGTGAGTACAGCTAAGCCATTTAACACTTGAAAATGAAAAGACGCGCATTCAAACGGATAGTAAAATTTCGACTAGTCCGTACCCGCTTCCATAGTATAATTGGAAATGCAGCAGGACGGTAGTGTGAGGATACGGGTTCAGGTCCCGCTTTAAGTTATATTTTAATATCCTAAATACTTATATAATTTCTACACAATGCTTGATAATTATTAGATTAAAGCATTACCCACTATTCGGATATTTAGATTCAATAAGAGAAAAATAATAAAACCATATTGAATACCAATTGCGGCTATATAGAAAAAATAATATTGCGGCATTTTTCTCCTTTCATTACGTATATGTATATTTTTCTTTACTAGTGTAGTGAAATAAAACTCTTCCTTCTTGTTAATGTGTTTATAAATATATTATAATCAAGACACTTCTTTCTTGATATCTATCTGTTATAAAATTGACTTCACTAAGTACCCATGACTCAACTAGAAGTGCTGCTAGCCCGCCAATCTTCTCATTACACATTTTCCACCTTGAGCAGTTGGCGGAAATACCGTGAGACAACGTGTTTCCGGTGGTCATTTTTATTTAAAAAGAGTAGGGCAACATAAGGAAGTCAAAATTACTTTTTTTAAAATCTCGGCACAGAGTAGAAAATATCGGAATTCATGACAGTAGGTACAGTTGCAAGTGTGCGGTGCAGCTTACGTTAAACCGTTTTTAATATTTTGTCCACGTAACCCTCGCGACGCTTAACGGTGTGCGATCGAGTTGTTAATTTTAACACTTGCCGTCTATTTGTTTCCGTATTTCTGGAAGTATGTAAAGAGTAATTGCGCAGGTAGAACAGCTGCTTAAAATTCTCGTTTTACTAAAAATATATATTTTTTTATAATTAGTAACAAGTGTTACTAGTACTATAATTAGTAACGAGTGTTAATGACCGTTTATGTGCTTGGCGACAGTTTCCTATATCTTCTAGTGAAAGTCTTTAGCGGGGACGATGGGAAACTACTAGAAGGTAGGCAGCAGCGCTATCTGAAAAATTGCACTGTAACTGGTATGCCCAAGACGCCTGCCAAGCGTGGTGAATATGGTAAACCACCCTAATACAAGAGGCTTGTGTTCAGGCTTGTGGCAGCGCTAAGTGAGGTTTTAATTTGCAAAACGCATTCAGCTGTTTTAGATGAGTGGAAATGAACACATATACCTTCGGTAAGGGGACAGCAGATGTATGTAACTACCCACGTTTTGATAGCTTTATTTTGTTATAGGGAGCGAGTCCTTTGCCTTCCACCGGGCACATTTTGCGTATCTATTTGTCTGTCACTTTCTGACATTATGCCCGTAAGCTAGCAACGCAAATAATCAAAAACTCTAACTTTACCATATGTATTTACCCCGAACGATTGCAAAGGTAAGGACACACAAGTACGCGGAGGTGTGGCCGCCTGCCGCCGTTGGTCATCCGAACGCAGCCTTATTAGATTTCCGACGGGCAACTTGGTCTGCCATTAGTAAGACCTGAGACGTACCACGCACGGGTAGAAGGAAACTAAATAACGTGGTACAATTTAGATGGTCATAAATTTACCTAACTATGTTTGTGATACGAATTTTTAGATAGAAGGATATCCCCTATTGAAGGTCTTCTGGATACGTTATTATTAAGAAAATAAATAAAACACGACTTATGTACTAATATTCATACCTAAAAGCGCTCACTGCAACGTGGCGCCTCGTCCGAATATTAGAAAAAAATTGTTTCGAATAATGTCATGCGTTTGCAATGCAAATAAAAACAAAGTAACTAATACAAACTATTAAGTGAGGCTAATAATATTTTTTGTAATATTTCATGCGATTTAGTTCAGTAATTTTCCATATTAAATTTTCAGTTTAATATTTCATCTATGTATAACGTTTTCTTTCAGATTTTTTGTAGAAAAATGAGAAATGTAAGAATTATTATAAACAATACAGTTTGTTTGCGTCACATAAATATATCTAAAGAACCACTGGATCCGTCCACTAAATTATCAAAAACCAACTTATGATTTCACCTATTACCTATCATTGATAGATTTAAACTTAATTTTATAAGATGTCTGCAATAACGCATGCTCTGCAGATTACATTAGAAACTTATATATTTACATATGTTAATTTATACATTTAAATATATAAATATAAAATTAAAGGGGTGGATTGAACTATGAGGCATAACTAGTAGTATGAGAATAAGATGATGATGGACTTACAGTAGGTATCCAGGGTTAGTCTTTCGATTGGTGGAAATGTTTCCGTAGGCGATTTCTTCTCGAATCAGGTGGTGGTCTCTTTTTTAGGGTTCCGTACCCAAAGGGTAAAAACGGCACTCTATTACTGAGACTTCGCTGTCCATCCGCCCGTCTGTCACCAAGCTGTATCTCAAGAACGGTGATAGCTAAACAATTGAAATTTTCACAGATCATGTATTAGTGTTCCCGCTATAACAACAAATACAAAGAGTTGGCCAAGTGCGAGTTGGACACGCGCACGTTATAACAAAAAAGGTTAAAATATGAAGTCTAATGTTGTATAGCTAATGGTACGGAACCCTTCGTGCGCGAGTCCAACTCGCACTTGGCCATTTTTTTGTTAAAGAAATTTCTATTTCAGTTGTGACACTCGCGTGTTGCATAACTTAATTTTAAATAATTATATTTGTATTAACGTTTCATTAGGCAGATTTATAAGTTGGTACTTCTTCGCAATCACAAGGAACAATGACGGGAAAGCAACGTAAGGAATGTGTGTATGAGTGAGTGTATAGTTAACATTTAATGTGTCTATTTTTACAGCTCTATTTTGGGGCATAAATATTGGTATAATACTCCTGTTGCTTCCGCTAAATATATCCCGACCTTATGCAGAATTGGACGAGCTAGTAACTGGCAAATCGGTATTAATTAAATGGATTGCACCCAGCGTCTGCATAGTTGTCTGTTTGTCTTGCCCAGCTCAGTGCTCACCTCGGCCTCGTGCGATTCTAATGATATTAGTTTTACTGTTTGAAGATTGATATTTTCCGAACGTATTAACTTGGTGGGAAAATGGACTTGTACTTCTTTGTCTGACTAGTAGCATAAAGCTTGATTTTGGTCGTTATATATGATCATACTCGTGGTTATAGCTGTCTCCAAAAACATAAGTTGGCCACTTCATAAAGCTCCGACAAACAAAAATTAGTTTCATTTGTTACCAACACCTGTTAGAAACACAACCATTTATCCATCTTGATTGATACTTTGTCGTAAATTTTGTTAATGGACATACACAGCTTTATCTATGATCGTAGAAGATAGTGTGACTATTGAAACTCGAGGTTCTAGGCCAGTCCCCCGGTGGGACAGTTATTAGGTTTTCTATCAACCACATTTTTAGTGTCATCATAGTTTCAAAGCAGTTATAGCCGAGCGGTAATAGCTATTGACTTCCGTTCTGCAAGCCCATGGTTTGACCTACCGCTGGCTTGAGGTTCACCACACACCTCAGCATTAACAAAACGCCCTTCCACCATGCGGAAACGCGTTTTGATGCTAAGTTAGCATCTAGCTACCACATAAGAAAATCAGTCGCCAAGCATCTAATAGTGTATTCCGGGAATAGTCCATGACAACCAGTAATTTTAATCCTAATCCGGTTACCATCAGTCGATGATCAGCTGTATAAAAAACAATTTGTAAAACAAAATTCAAATATTTGTTATCACTCATTTGAAATCGTTCACTCAAATTTTGTACGTGTAAAGCTTCACAATTAATTTAACTTAGACATTCAACTTCTATTTGAAATTCAACCCTAACTTTAGCAAAACAAAGTCCTATTTCTTTTGTTAGCTATATATCTAAAAGCTACATGATACAGTAAAGCATGTAGTCTTAACGCGTTGGCGATAAGGTTTATGTTAGCATGTTCATGTGCGTGCAACAAAACGCGTGTGTCAACTAGTTAGGCACCGCAAACACCGAATATGAACGTATCGCAATCAGCCGCATTTTGTTTGATTTGCGACGCGTCTCGTTTGCAACCGCTGACGGAAGCGGTGGCGGTGGAAGAAAATACTTACAATAGCATATTATTAAGTGTAGATATGACTAAGAATCAGGGGCTTCATTGTTTAAAATAATGGTTATGGGTGTGAATTTAATTGTGATATAATTTTTCATTTTCCTTTTAAAAAAAACTATGGAGTTCAAATTTAAATTTCAAATTTTAAATGTTTAAATTTCAGAACGATCAGTTTCAATACCATTTGATTGTATATAATAAAGTCACATATAAGTCCTTAAACTAACACGGTCACTTATAGTCAGAAATGCGATATTTACCGTGATTTAATTGTGTTTGGGAAGGTGGGTTTCAAGTGTAGAGCACTAAGAATCCAGTGGTGTACCTTTACAGAAGCCAAAGAAGATTTACAAATAGTTCACGACCTGATATCGGCAGAATCACAAAAAATAAAAATAGTATTTTATATCTCTATGGTCAGAATAGTGTTATGCGTGACAGTTTTGACTGTAATAGCATCGCCTTGCCGTAAAAATCACCAAGTTAAGAGGGTAGACCGGTATGTCTGCTCTTAGGCCGTATTCCACTTGACGCCAATAACGTTGTTTTCGATAATTTTGATCGCATTTTGCGTCTATGGTACGTTTAATTACACAAATTTTATATAACCATAGACACACAATGTGAAAAATCTCGAAAATAACGTTATTGGCGTCAAGTGGAATACGGCCTCAGTGCCGACCACCTACTCACGCAGACTTCAGTTTACTCGTGATCTTGGGGCTAAATCATGATATTATATTTTTGATATTATATTATATATATTTATTACTTGTTTATGTAGTACATTTTTGTAACTTATAAAGTTATTACTACATATTATTCGTGTGAATTATTGTTTATTTTACTATCCGAACTAGCTTTCCGGGCGCGGCTCCGCCCTATGTCGGTTATCGCGCAAATATATTAACCTCTTTTTGTTGGATAAAAAATTATTCTATATTTTTTCCCGGGTCTCAAACTATTTCCATACCAAATTTCATTCAAATCGGTCCAGTAGTTTTGGCGTGAAAGCGTAACAGACAGACAGACAGAGTTACTTTCGCATTTATAATATTAGTACTGATTATGTAAGTTTGTTTGACAATGAATGTAAATGCCTTATAATTTATACCATTATTAACAAAATGTTTATCTGTTTATCATGGAAATATTGAGAGCTAAATCTAATCTAATACATGGTAAAAATTCCGTTAGTAATAATTACTATAATATAAGGTCACAATTTATATATAGTTTATTGCGACACTTCAGATTTATATAATCCTTCAAAATTTGTGTTTTTTCGCGTGTTACATATTATATGTGATAGTGGATGTTTGCGAGCATGCGCTAACAAATAATTACTTACCTATAGTAAGAAATATAATTTTTCATGTTTTCCCTGTAAAGTTTTAGTAATGTAACCTTCATCTTATTAATATTTTATTATTAATAACTTCTACGGCCTAAACGTCACTCCAATTCTGCCAATATCCATTCGTGCTAGTTTCAAGTCACAACCATCATTTCACCATAATTCCAATTTTGCAAACTTTGCAAATGCTCGCTTGGCTAACTAATATCCACAAGTAGAAAATCTGTCGCAAACCTATCAGTGTGCTCCGGCAGCAATCCTTGATAGCAAGTAAAATTACAGGCACATGAGACTTAACAACTGTATGTCTCAGTGTGGCGGGCGCAGTGCAATTCGTTCGGACGAAATGCAATTGGGAAATGCAACATCAGGTGGGCCTCATGCTTGTTCCGTCTTAATCACATTAAAAAAAACTCCGGTACAATATTGTACCTACAGTTATTGCTTGACCAGATCGGAGAAAGCATATAGTGAATGATGCTGAGACCACCAAACAGTTACCATTAAGTACCTTATAATTGATAAGCTTTGCTTTAGGACACTATTGCGGCGTTTGACCTGGGGTCAGCCATTGCAGTTTTCGCTTACGGTTAACGTGAAAAATCCATTTTTCATCACATGTCACAATTCAATCCAATATTCCTTCATTTCTGTATCGATTTAACAAGGCAACACAAGTTTCAATACGCGTATCTTTCTGCAGATCAGTCAAATCATGAGGCACCCATTTATCATATATTTTTAATTTATTGATTTGAGGCAAATGTAAACATTGTTGGTAAGGTAACGCTAAACCATGTCGCTAATTCCTGGGTAGTTTGGCACAGATCGGCTTCCACCATCTCTTTCAATTCATTGTTATTCACCCGTGTGAGCAGTCTTCCACGTTCTTCAAATCAAAGTTTCCATCATGAAAGCGTTTAAACCAAAATCGGTGCGTTCATTAGCAGTCCCCTCTCCAAACATTGATATTGCGAGCTGTTTCTGCCGCGTTAGTTCCGCGTCGGAACTTGTTTTCAAAAATGACTCGAATTTTCCAAGTATTTATCTTTCTTGTCTAAGAATAAAGAAACAACTGAAAGTCGATAATAGAATGTTGCACATTTTTTAAAAGAAGAACCTCATAGGTTTTTATTACAATAAAACGGCAATTTCATACTTTCACCCCTATTATTTAACATTTTTCAATGCCGAAAAGCCCGAAGTCGTTCACATGCGGTAAACAATAACTATCGAGTATAACTTATATTCCGTAGTTTCATCGCAAATAGTTCAGTGCAAAGTTTGAAGGGTTGTTACCTCAAAGGTTGTTGAGATATACTCGGATCCCTCTAATCGAATTTGCGCATGGGATTATAAAGTTTTGCGCTTTGGAATCCGATCTGTTCGTATATTAAACAATGCTGCTTAAGTACTTTTGCTTGATTGTTTGACTATGTGGAGCTACACTCGTGGTAGAACTTGTCTAGGCTTTAAATTGAGATCAATTCGAATGATAAATGAGCTCGCTGTAGGGCTTTTAAATTATGTGTAGAGATTGGGACGGGTAGCCAAGTTAAATTCCTGTCCTTGAGAGCCTTCTAGGTTCGCCTGCAAGATTCTCTAGGTTAGCCTGAACAACATCTTCGACCACATTATCACTTACCATCAGGTGAGATAGTAGTCAAAGGCTAACCTATCATGAATAAAAAAAACCAGTGATTTGTGTTATGGGCCTTACATTGTTTTCTGCCGGCTCTAGACTGCAGACTACTACTGATGTTTTTACTACAGATATTATTTTGTCAATCTTGTCCGATCAATTAGATAAGACACTAATATGCTGCAGGCATTACTTGGATAAGTGGCGTTTGTTACTGAGCATTTCGGTGCTTCGGTTGGTCTTGGTTGTTGTCTTAGGCTGGCATTCATTACAGTATGATGATACGGCATTTGATGAATTTTCATATATCTACAATCCACAACTTGAGAGGGTAATTTCTCATATAAGAATTCATTAATTAATGAGATTACATAAAAGACATATTCACATCATCAAAATCGAATCATTGATTTTCATGATTATGTATAATAATATATATGTATTATAATATGTCGGTTAAGCTAGTATTTGACCTCCTGGTATAAATAATTTATTGTATCAAAAATCCCAATAACTGGCCGAATAAGGAATCAAATGTTGGAACTCGATATTCCAAAACGACGCTTTCGTCACTATACCTACGAGACATTCCGAAACTAATAAAGCCTGCCTCACTTTTACATAATACGGTAGTAGGTACGATATTAGTGCCAATTTTCATATGGAAATACAATATTCCATATAATGACGAATACTAACTTATTAGGAACCTCCAAAACAGTCCGAAACTGGTCTGAATCTTTCCGGTAAATATAACGCGGGTCCTAATCAGTTCCAAATAAGTTATAACGGATAAAATTCGCGATAGTTTTCAAACTGAAATAATGACGAATACGTATAATTTTTGCCGTATATTTTATAAATAACACACCCTGAGGTTGAGTTCTAACAGTACATTTACAGTCTACGGCGTCACGCTGTCATATTAGTATTCAGATCATGTACTGATTAGCGAATATGTGATGACCCCGGGGTGTTTAGTTGCTACATACGTGAGCACCACAGAAGACTAAGTAGGTGTCTATTATGTTATCTCATTATGTAGGTACTGCTAAGTCCAAACTAAATTCATGAATCCATAATATGTTATCTTTCAACTGACGACTGCCAATCGAATAAGCTTTACAAAATCATAGCGAAAACAAAAAGCTATTGAACCCCGATCGTGGTTGAAAAATACTTTTGTTTTCTTTGGACATAACACGTCAGAATGGAAATTGATGTCTTTAACCGTTTAACCCTATGATATTGTCTACTAGGATGTAATGAATCTGGTTGTAACAAATTATTATTGTCAATATATATATTACCCGTTTGCAAAGGAAGGATACTTGTGAAAATATTCGCGAGTATTTTTTATGTATGTATGTTTGTAATAGTAGTTTATGCAACTGTCATATCATAGAGGGTATTAAAACATGAGTGTAGTTTTTTGAAAAGAGCCGCAGGCGAGTTTCAAAATAAGATTACACGAGTGTTTTAATACCTAATTATATGCAGTTGCATACGCTACTTTATTTAATCTCATGACTATATGCTTTTCTTGATTTTGCTGGCAAAAGACTATTCGTCACCGTTGCGCAGCGCGCTTACCATAGATAAATTGAATTGTGACCTCCTTGGCCGGACACATTGTACTTTAATAATTAAAAAATCGTTTTAAAGCATTGTTTTGTTAGGAGAATAATGCCTTAATTTAATTTTTATAATCTCATTCGGTAATATTCTAATTATGAAATGAAATACAGACCTTTATTGGCATATTTTATATACATACTTTTTTAAGAAAATTAAAAAAATCAATTAAAGCATTATTCTCCTAACAAAACAATGCTTTAAAACGATTTTTTAATTATTAAAGTACAATGTGTCCCGACCAAGGAGGTTACAATTCAATTTAAGTACACATTATTATGGTACGCGCTGCGCAACGGTGACGAATAGACTTTTGCCAGCAAAATCAAGAAAAGCGTATAGCCATGAGATTAAATAAAGTAGTGTATGCAACTGCATATAATTAGGTATTAAAACACTCGTGTAATCTTATTTTGAATAAAACTACACTCTATTATATGACAGTTGCATAAACTACTTTTTTTAATTTTCTTAAAGAAGTATGTAAATAAAATATGCCAGTAAAAGTCTGTATTTTATTTCATAATTAGAATATTACCGAATGAGATTATATAAACTTCTTTATTAAATCTTCCAAACGGCTGCTGGATGGATTGCAACAGATAAGTTATCGTTATATTCACCGTACAAACCCAAATGTCTTTTAATAGGCGCATGATAAAAATAAAATTGCAAATTTGCGCAACCTATAACATATAAATAAATAAAAATATCTAATCCATCGTTTTCTTACAGATTTTGTTTCGCTCTTTTTTTATTGCTGATAGGTTAGCCTTTGACCACTATCTCACCTGATGGTAAGTGATGATGTGGTCGAAGATGTTGTTCAGGCCTTGAATTTTAATTATTTCTTATTTCATTAGCCCGTCACGGGTGACACGTAGCAGTTGATATTTGTTTTTGGGAGCAGTCTCTGGTAGCGAGGCAAGTGAAATGGTATGACAGTTGCATAAACTACTTTTTTTAATTTTCTTAAAGAAGTATGTAAATAAAATATGCCAGTAAAAGTCTGTATTTTATTTCATAATTAGAATATTACCGAATGAGATTATATAAATTTCTTTATTAAATCTTCCAAACGGCTGCTGGATGGATTGCAACAGATAAGTTATCGTTATATTCACCGTACAAACCCAAATGTCTATTCATCTGTTTCAGGCAGGAAGTTCAGCATCGACGTGTTGAGGGTCACAGATCTGCAAATCAATTTGATTGTTTTTTCGACCTTATATAGCACATCCCATATAGCACAACTCTAAATTTTGTATGGTGCTATAATAGAAAACCTTTTATTTTAAAAAATAATATTTTAAATTTTTCTCTGGCGAATTGAAGATAAATTACAACAGTAAGTAATATATTATAATAATCGTGTAGACCTGTTATTACTCGAAATTTCGTTTAAGTTGCATTAATGGTGAACACGAGTGGACCCTATCTAGAAATTATTATAAATAGATACCATTATGCAACAGTCTAACTAAACCCTCCATAACACCATTTTGCAAAAATTTTTATTGTTTCGTATCTAATACTTATGTGCAGCACTTGTCAATGGGTTTACAATAGAGATTTATTTAATAATTAGAATATTACCGAATGAGATTATATAAAAAATATAAGTATGTAACAATATTATGTGTAATATTTTGCAGTGATATCCAACGTGTCATATACGTTATTTAAACAGTCAAAAATTAAACTAAAACTTTAATGTAGGTTTTTCAAAATGCCATACTTACCTATTTTTAATGATTTAATTTAAGCTTTCATTCCGACCCATCTCTACCTTTAACATTATTCCAATGCATAAATAAATATAAAAGAAAGCAATCATTTGAAATCTCAAGGCTCGGTCGGCGGTTAGGACAGCTATAAATAATAAATAAATTTAATTTGGCAACTAAACTTATGACTTAGCTTAAAATTACAGATTCGTAACATAAAACGAACACTTCAATTCTAGTAGGTAATGCACTTTGGTCCCCACACTAGGATTCCCTGTGTCGTGAGGACCATATAACCGTTTATTTTCTAGTTTAGCGGTATCTTTGCATCATAATATGTACCAGAGTATATATTATGTATCAGTAAGTTTGTAAGTTTACGTAAGTATATGTGGTTGAACAAATATATAATTATAAATGTATAATGTGTACAGTAAGATATGGTTATAAAATATATCACTTAATCATCGCTTACCATCAGGTGAGATAGTGGTCAAAGGCTACCCTATCTATCAGGCATAAAAAAAAAAAAATATATATATATTGTGTGGGAAAAGACTAACGCCAACAACATCGTTTTTATTATTTGTCAATCTAAAGAAAAGGTAAAGGCATATATTTATTAGTTTGTATAATTTGGTAGGTTCAGAGTATAACTTTATTTATTTAATTATATGAAGGATTTGCTAATTTTCTTCATAGGTAAAAGATAGCAGCCATTGTTTTAAAGCTAGCTTGCATTTGTATTTTGTTTGCTGCAGTATGTTAAGTTGTCTATTTGCTTTGGTATATAAGTAAGATGCTACCCAAGCATATGATCGTCGGTAGAATTCTGTTTCACGAGAGTGTACTTTCCACCTAATATGTCGGCGACAGATAATTGGGTATAGGTGTGCAACTTTGTGATATGTTAAACTACAGATGAAATATACAGCTTCTACTATTGTGTTGTATTTTCTAAGCTGTAATAGTTGTTAATATTGACGTAAAATAATGTTATACTCAATCACTTCTACTACTCTATGCAAATTATAAATTAAGAGTGTTTCAAACGGACGTAAAATTCTATGAATCTGAAGCTGAAAACTTGTGAAAAACTACTCTAAAAGTAAAATATTTTAATATTATCACCGTGCAATATAGGCTGTAATCACACACCCACAACCATTTCAACGTAGAAAGAAACGCTAATACTCGAGTCAAACGGAAATGAAAGAGACAGATATATGAACGAAAGTTCCGTCGTCAGTGCACAAGTAAATGCACTGACTGAAAGTATGGTTAGCAGACAAAGTAGTACAAAATTAACAGTTAGGTGACTCTTGTATGGTAAGCAAAATAGAGGCATAAAATGAGTCATACATCAACCTCACGATAAGTGGTTACTTTCACGTAATCGCAAATTAGACATAATAAACATTTGACTGTTTTGTAATCCAACCTAAAAAAAAACAAATACGTTTTTGGTATACATCACGTTGAATACGTTATTTCTGTGTGTTAAGAGTTTAATGTTAATTATAAGCTCGCATTATTGCATAAAATAGAGTGTTTTACTTAGGTGTAAGTTATAAATCACGTCCTTTAACTATATAAACACCCTCACCCATTATACTTGCTCATGTGTTCGAATACCTTGTATTTAATTGATTCATTCCCATGTTTAACAATCTACAGGTGTACCTCTCTGAAGGACGAGTTTAACTATTAGTGTAATGGCTAAGTCGATCAACGATTCTTCGTGTCATATCTATCTTTGGTACTCTTCGCCATCCAGGAAACTTAGCTTTAAGAACCTTTCGTAAAAATTAATGTCATAAAATGTTACATTTGTTAATATAACAACAACAAACCCATGCTGACGCTACCCCACCACACGTGTGGCACAAACGAGCCGGCCTTATAATGAATAGCCGTCGCCCGCCACCATATTTCAGGGAATTAACAAATGACCTGCTGTCATTGCTCGCGCGGCACACGATTTTTCTGCGCACTGTACCCGGGTTGATGTAGGTGCGGTTGGCAGCGCTGCCGTTGGTGCCGCTACGTTGGCGCAATTAATGTAGCGCTTATGGGAATAGGCCTACGATGGAAGTGTCTGGTCTGGAGGGTGGCTGTGTTATGACTGATGCCAGGTTCTGAAAAGGAAAAACTGAGATAAGAGTTTATCTAATAGTGACGTTAAGTGAGAATTTACATGCATGAAAAAAATCAATATTTGCTTAACTTAGGTGTATACCAACCATGCAGCACAAAATGAACAACATTTATCTCCTTTTTGTAAGAGTTCCTGCACTATTGAACATCTTCATTCATATATTCATCTGATGTTAAGCGGACTAACCTTTGCCTTTAACAGATGTATTTCATCACAAGTGACGAATTGCGCTGAGCTCGTTACCCTGAGACATATAGTTCAGTCTCGTGTGCCTATAATTTTATTGGCTCTCAAGGACTCCTGCCTTAACACACTGATGCTATGTGACAGATTCTCTTCCACAATGCGGTGAAGCTCAAGCCGGCGGCGCTGAGGATCGAACCACCTGCGTCACGGCAGTCCATACTATGCAACGCACTCTTGAGACCTCTACTCTTGAGGATGGCAGTTGTCACTTACCGGTAGGAATTATTTATGAGCACGCAGCTTTCCCTAAGATTATTTCCGTAATAAAATAGAAAAATAATCTATGTGCCTCCTTGAAATCTAGGTTTGAGCCCAGGGTTGGAAATTTTATGTCCTTTTTTTGAAAACAATACGCACGGACGGACAGCCGAGATTTAGTAATAGGATCCCGCTTTATAGAACGAAACCATAATGCTGTTATGTGCTCGTAACAGTGACGCCAAGCAATAATTGTAACTAAATGTGGCTTCAATAATAATCGTCATCATCATCACGAGACAAAACAAGTTCACTGATCAATAAACCTTTTTCCCATAGATAACCACAATTAGGCACTTGAGTCCATTAGCCTATGGACTGGTCCTGCGACTCATCCTGAGTTTCAGAGACGATCAAGTTTAAACTTGAACTTAATTATGTCAAAATATAAGTCTAGACTCTAACTCCAAACAGTTCTGTATTCACAGTCCAGTTCAATAAAACACGAGTATATCCTCAGCGGAGAATGAGACGGACTTAGGCGCCAAATTCGCTACTCCAGCCATATTCGAACTCGTCAAATCGGTGAAAAGAGCTTTTAAACCATCGAGTTGAACTTGGGGTATGATGCAATTATTCGTTCTCAAATCTGAATATAACAAAGCAGAGCAAACTCGCCAAGCCTGGAGGTTGAATTTCGGTGAGACAGGTTAGAGTAAACTCAACCCATTGTCTCTAAGGCATTCAGAGACAGTGGTTCGAGTTTACTCCGAACGGTCTCACAAAAGTTTGAACTCCAGGCTCGGCGAGTTTACTGCACCTTATGATATTCATAGTAGAGAACGAATGATTATGTCGATAGCTCATACAAGTTCGACTCGCTAGAGATTGACGAGATTGGAAAGAGAGAACAATATAAAAGATGGATAAAGAAGGATAGAAAGACTATGCACGGAGAAACTTAAAATGCTCCTCAAAATTATTTACCTATATACCTACTTAGGTTAGGTATATATGTTTAAATAATATGTTATTATGTTGAATTCTCGTGCATCCCGTAAATCTTTACCTTGTTAATAAATCAATGACAAGTTTCCGTGAGATGTTCGTCCGTTAGTCGACAGCTGACGTCCCACTGGGCTCAATTAGTCGCCGTGACCAACCGGGTCTTGCGACCGGATTTGGTCAGCTCGTGATAGTAAGGAAAACTATCGATATTTTTTTTGTCGATGCTTGATGGTATGGTGAAGGTATTGTATTGTATTACATAGTAACTGTATGTAATTAATAACACGTTGTGCACTAGAATTAATTAATTAATTAGTGCACAACGTGTTATCGGATAAACTATAGATAATTTTAACTTTAGCATCCATCTATACTCTAAAAATTTGCAAGTTCGTGAAAAAATATCGTCAATGCTTTGATAAAGTTGAAGATTGCTACTCTGGACCTTATGATTTAAGGCAAAAAGAAAGACTAGCACTTCTAAATTCAAACTTAAAAATGTGCAGTTTTTGCGCCTATATCATGACTATAAAAATATACAATCATACCCCGAAACATCTAAAAGACATTGAAAAAGATTCAACTATTTTCAATAATCTTATAGGGTATCTTATTAAAAAATGCTACTACTCATTACAAGACTTCTTTGCAGATAAGACTCATTAGCTAAAAATATTTAGTTTTGGTCACTTTGAACTAATTATAATTAAGATAATACTCGTAGATATTAAGCCTGCACCTAGGCGACGATACGTAATTGTGGTTCATTTGATCCTTTGCTGTATCTTTATTTCCTAATTTTGAGTCACGCAATAAATATATATTATATTTAAGGGTTAATTCTATAAATCATACACTTAAAAAAAACAATTACATAAAGTTTCCTCGGTAGAAAAAATCCAAAGTTATATCTAACAAACTTAATAAACCCTTAATACGGCTTAAATACTTAAAGGAAAGTCATCAGTGTTAGAAAAATAAAAAAACAACGTGTTTTCTATAACGTATACACATTACGTTTTTCAAATAGGTATTTGTTTTTAGTACATATACGATGGAAATACTTATTAAATTCACGAACAATCCGCCCATTTTAGCCAGAGCCGCGATGATTTGTCCCTATCCGCTTTAGTAATTCTTCGGCCGTTGGACGGGGACGGATGATGTTTGCGTGCTTTACTCACACACACATACGTTGCGCACCTAAAAAACTCGTTGTGCTCTTAAACTTTGGTCCTACCCAGAGTCCAATAAGCTCTAGATTGCCCACAAGGTTCATGTTGTTAGTATATATTACATGTTAAGATTCCAGATTGCCTAGGCAGGCATGATAAATACCAGAGACAACCTATTGAATGAATCCTAACTGCTAGCGATACGAGGGGCTGAAAATAATACAAGTTACAACATTATTTCTGTGTGCATTCCGTCGATGACTACTGACGCTTACATTATATTAATACTTTTTGGCCAAGAGGTACTAATTCTGTACTCACGTGTTGGTGAAGGTTCTTCAAAGGTCATTGCCCTCCAAAAACATCGATCCTCAATTCTATAACGTCCATACACAAAACTTCAATTCCATCTATTGTAAGTCAAGACAAGTTTTTCTTTCACATCCAAAAAAAGTGCAAACAATTCTTTTAAGAAAACATTTTTACAGACCTCGCTCCAAAGAGAAGCGTCAAAGACAAACAACGGATTGCGCCAACGCAAGTTGCGTTTGGAACATCTACCCGCCACGGACCGGGATACCGGTCCGATAATCCATTAGCAATCGTGCCAAAGTTGCCACCGCTCTCTTCAGCACCGAACCACCAAGACCTCAGCAAATCGGGGGACACAATCACTACCGGATATAAGATTGAGGATGCGCCCCCTGAGCCACATGAGTGATGGAAGGTTAAGATCCTTAATCAAAACGAGGTCTCCAATTTTAGGTGGATCAGTTTTATCAGTCCACTTGACGCGTAGCTGGAGAATGTGCAAATATTCTAAGTTCCAGTGTATAAGAAGTCCAAGTGTATAAGAATAATACTTCCTACTTCAATCCAATAGACAGGATTTGTCACCAATACAATGATGTATTCGTAAACCATCATCGCAATATTCTCTGTTTTTATTTATAAGTTACCTAAATTTAAAAAGGATATCTTCGAAATTCTTCATATACTTGATAGATAGTGCAGTTACAGCGCAACTAGGTAAATTAATTTGTAATCTCAATTATGATCTTTGTTTAGTTACCTAAAATTACAATTATAAGGTATATTGCTGTATTATTTTGTTCATGTTGTGTGTACACATGCTTTCGGATATGATCTAGATTGGTAATTATAACTCTGTTATTTAGTAATTACTTTTATTCATTTCTTGTGTGCCAGAAATATATAAATAAGTGCCCTAATCATATCGACTTGTCCAGAGGCAGCACTAGCTCCGGGCAGCGAACTTCGTGGGATTGTGTGGGTCCGACGTCGGACTGAGTTAGGTCACTTTCGAGGATTTCGGGGCTAATTGTTTCAGTCATTTCTTCAATAGGTTTCGTTGGAGCGAATAGCTATAGGGAAAAAAAACTGAAATCTATTTAGAAATAAGACCCTTTTCATGTACCGTTTAAATAGCCCTTCTAGAAGTCTCGCACTGGTTTGAAAGAAGTATTTTGCTAAATCGAATTTGTCGTGTATGTTTAGAACATAAAAAATTAAGAACATAGTTTTCCATATCGCATGCTTAACTAAAAAATCTAGAAATAATTGCGCAAAAATCATTTAACCTCCTGGTGTAAGGAGGCTTACGCGCTTTACGCGACGGATACTTTTACATCTTTGTCACCAGGGCTGGTAGCAGAGTGCGAATTTAAACAAATAATTTATATTGTACCACCCTTGGCAACGGTTCTCAACAAGATTGGACTTTTACAAATGGTTCCTTAATGATATCGCACGTCTTTTGAACAATAAAGCAAACTTCTTAATTTTGGAACTACTTGGAAAAGATGAGAACACACGCAATAGTGACCGCCAAAGACATGAGACTGAAAACTTGGTTTGAACTACTAATGTGCGATGAATACTTTTGAACTGCTCCGAAAGATCGATGCTTTGAGGAATTACTCTGCTAAAAAAGCTACGAACGAAAAAGCGAAAATACTATGGTGCTACATACTACTGATCGACACAATCGCGTTCTATGTAGCATGTAGCACCATCATTCTTTCGGTATAAGTTTCATCGCTAGACATTACTTCACAGAGTAATTAATTCCTCAAAACATCGATCCTTAGAACTACTATTCTTTGTAGCAATAGTAGTTCGAACCAAGGTTACAAATTGAATAATTTTACTTGGCCGGACATAGACCTTTGCGGACGGATTTAAAGGTCCTTGCTTGAATGCCACATTAGACACACCTCTGTGCAATATGATTCTGCTCATTTTGCGTTAGGTAAAACTTCCTCGTTGATCGAGTGGTAATTTATAATGGTTAATTAATTAAGTGGTAATCATTACTTTTTATGACATAATATTTTTGTGTATCAGACTATAGACCCTAAAAACAATTATCTGGCGTTATGTAAGTATATAGATGTATTTTCCTACCTCTTGTAAACTTGGACAGGAACAAGCTTGATAATTGGATGATTTTTAGGGAAAAAATGGAATTGAATAAATTTGGCGGTGGTGATATAAAATGAAGCAATATTATCAAATATCCACTCAAACAAAACAGCTAGCAGATAATCAAGATTCCATTTTCTCCCACATTAACCTTTACAATTTCTGTAACACTTTCAAAAGAGCACAAAATAGTATATAATAGCTAATTAACAGGCACGTGTAAAACACGTGTCCATCAAAATGAACATAGCTCTCACCCTAACCCCTTTTGTCGGGGTGCAGTGACAAAGGGTACAAATAAAAACTAGTTGGTGACCAATTACCCTGCAATTTGTGACGTAACAATGAGATTGTTTGTGTAATTGGCTCATGCATGTAGATTTTTGGTCTCCCTTTAGAAATATTTTTTATTCCAGGGTTAGTTTCTTATTTGATTTTGTTTTCAACCGATTTCCAAAAAGGATGAAGTTTTTATTTTTTATATGTTATGCAATTATTCCGTCAATTATACATTGATTTTGAAGATTATTATTTTGTTGAATAGAGTTGTTTAAGTTGGTTCCATTCAAATGTTATCGTCAAACACGGTTGAGTTGTTTTTAAATTACAGTCAAGTAACTGAAAAAATATTTTGATACCGGGATGATTTGATTGTAAATGCAACTAAACCTAGGTTAGCTCGAACAACATCTTTGACTACATCATCACTTACCATCAGGTGAGATAGTGGTCAAAGGCATAATAAAAACTTTTCGAAGGTGAACAGTTTTAGGCGAGTGACAATGTCAAGACCATTCACGCCTAAGTAGCAGTACCACAAAATGTGTATAATTGCCATTTTACAATATGTAGGACTTTATTAATATAAAGATTCTCAGTTAGATCAAAATTAATCGAATTCAAACTAAAATTCAATAGTCAGATTAATGCCAATAGGTGTATCACAAACGTCGGTAGTATAAATAATATAAATTTAATTACCATTCTATTCATATTATTCCACGTCTTCAAGTCACGTCTATTAATCGAAAGTGCTTATGATTGTTATTACTCTACATTTGAATAATAGCAGTGTTCATTCTCTATATATACAGCAGAGGGCACTTTCGTGTGCCGTTTCATTATTACTGACACGACTCTTACACGACACAGCATGAAGAAATTGCTGGTTTTTATTGATAAAAACTTTTGATATGGATGAATTTTGTAGGATATTTCATATATCTCGCTCGTAAAATCATCTGGAATACACTTTAATGTAGCGCAGAGTTAAAATAGCCCGTGACACATCCTAACCTCATGGGTTTAGACTAAGCAAATGCAGTGTCAAGTAGAACGAGGATATAGTAACACTGCAACTTTAATGGACAAGCGTGTCGCTTAGACGCAGGCATGCGACAGGGCTGTTTCGTCACTTCAGAATATACAAAAAATATATATTATGTGGTCGATGATCGTAAACAACATCGTGATTTTAAGCGGTGTCCATCATTGAAAGCTAGTAAAGTACCTACCACCTGTTTGTCCATATTAGGAGAGCTCTGGAGTCTGGCCTAAACTATGAAAGCGTTTGAAATTATATTACTTATTAAATAAAAGCTTTATATCTCTATTTTAAAATTTAGTTTTATTTTTATTCCGGCCCATAGAACACTCCGTTGATCAAGTCGTAGTTTTCAATTTGCGATGGTGGCGCCTCATTTTCTTTACCAATGTCATCCTGAACAGCCACTCCTAGGTTGACAGAGAAGTAGAAAGGCCGGTCCAGGACAACCTCCTCTAAGATTGGCGGCCAGTGTTCTTTTTCATCATCCCAGCGTGCATCTAGAAATGGAATAAATATTTATTGTTTATTGTTGTTATTAGGCTTTATTTGACTCTCTCCTGGTATAAAAGTGGTCTCTCACTCACGTCTATATGAGTGGATTGTTGCTGCACATTTTCAGTGCACTTTAGCGATGTATTTTTGTTTTTTCTTGAGTAGTTCATTATTGAGTTAGAAACATATTGAATCATACCCCTATGATATATAAATTCTTGAGCGCAAAATATTTGTTAAAATGATAAAATTAGAAAAAAAAACACATCTCAGGCATCCTGTCTCGATGGCCATGAAGTATTTAACGTACTTACATCTAATTCTGTAAATTCCGTATTCATCCACTTCCAATGCTAATTTCTGTTTGATTTTATTGATGAAAATGTTACTGGAATTGACTCCTTGTTTCAAAATGCCGTTGAGACCAGTAGAATTGCTGTTAAGTATTTCTGTTATTCCAATCTGAAATAGAACAGTTATGTAAACGATTTCTAAAAAAGTAGGAAGGATTCGCAAATGAGTCGTATTTTTAATGTATGACCTTGTTTTTAATAAACTGGATCTTTTGATTCTGATGATTATATTTTTGTTGCAGAGTATATCTTAAATTTAGTCCCATTTAAATTTTCTAATCTCAGAAATTCCCTAGTATCCGTTTCATATATAGCTCGAATTTGAAGATTAAATATTGTTACTAAATATGATGCAATATCACAGATATCCAAATACGATGGTTGGAAGTGGCCTGCATCCAGCGTGTGATTAATTATGAACCCAAATATAGGCACTGTTGAACAAAGTCCGCCCTCGTACTAAATTGTGTAAATATCATCAAATCAATTCGGGCATTGATCACGGATATAAAGCATTGACGCTTGTTAAACATTTATTTTGGTGTACGTTTATTGATTGATAAACTCACCTCTTTTAGATATCCGGTCAAATCATGTTCGCTCTTAATTTTCATCCGTGGTATGACTAACTTCATTTCCGTTGGTCTCATTTGGTTTATGGCGTTATTTAGAAGGTCCGGGTCTAATCTAAATTTGTACAGGAGCCTCTCTAAATCCACAAAAGTAGGTTTCACAAATAACATAAACATACCAATTGTTTTAATTCCAACTGCCTGAAAAAAAAAACAGATGCAATGATAGCCGAGCGGTGGTAGCTATGGACTGCAGTGCCGCAGTTCTATGGTTCAATCCCTACTGTAAGCTTAAGTCATCGCATGGTGGAAGGCAATTTTGAAAATGCTTGTCTGGCTAGCTACCACTCTCAAGTAGAAAATCTGTCGCCAAGCACCAATCAGTTTGTTCCGGTTGCAGTCCTTAAGAGTAAGTTCATGATGAAATAACAAAATCACACGCTCATGAGACTTAACAACTGTATGTCTGGGTAAGGGGCGCAGTGCAGTTCGTCACTTCTGACGAAATGCATTTGTTATAGGTAGTGATTATACTGTATAATATCAGGTGGACCACGTGCATGTTCGATCATAATCCCATTATACATTTTATTAAAATATTAGTAAAAATAAACTAAATAAATAGGGGACCACCAAACTAAATTTTTTGTCACAAAAACTAAACTGGAATTTAGGTATGACATATACCGTATCCACTATTTATCCTACGAATATATATATGAAAATATAACTCTCATACAGTGACCGAAACAAAACACGCACAATCTTTCAACTTCAATTGCATGAGTTAATTGAAATGGCGCTTAGAAATATCCGCACGCGATTGGTTACATCAGGCAAGTAATTACCTGAAAGTCTTTAGCATCGTAAAAATATAAACTTTGAAGACGCGTCATCATCGGTATTTTTGAAATTTTATTGTCTAAATGTCTGAAAGCTGTAGCTTTTGTTAAGCTTGTCTTGAATGGGGTTTCCCAAGTAGCCTGAAAACAAAAAATACATATATTTTAAAAGTCTCTCAATTGTCACTTGAGTCTCTGGGTTGAGGTTTCCAAAATAGCTCCAAAGGAAAAAGTGTTTTTTTTAAATAATAAAAATTTGTATTTTTGATGATTCTTAACTTTTTTGTAGATTCAGAAGTCATCCCATTCAAAATTTTATCAAATATGCTAATGTAGTTTTGGTTTTAATCAAAAAGACTAAAAAAAATTTTTCGCATAAATAATACCAAGTTTCATTTCATAGTTTCCAGTTGTGTACGTAATTATTACATTATCATCAGGCATACCTATATGATATTGCGACGAAAACTGCTCAAGAGATCTATAACCTGGAAAAACATAAGCTACCTACTACTATTACCCCAAAAAATATTTCAACAACTAGAACTTACCTTATAATGTGCAACACTGACCAGTAGCATCCTGGTGAGTTCGTTGAAATCTGAAGGTTGGACTAAGTCTTCGATTCGTCTGTATGTTGATGCTGAGATCTAAAGAAACATACATAAACTGAACTAATGAAAGCTATAGTAGTCGCTTCGAAAACAGTATTGATGTGTTTCTAAATATATTTTGAGCATCCTAGGTTGCCCTCGGCCAATGAGATGCTGGTTTTACTTTTCTTTTGATATAAGTATTCCTGTACATATCACGTATTGAAAATATTTTTCTTAATGTGTTTATTAAATCAAAACGCAAGGGAAATACTCTTAACCAGGATCAAAATTCGAATACATTTCACGGTGTCAGCAACAGGAACAGATGATTGCATCTGTCCTTGAGATCAGGACAGTTTATTCCCTTCTGATCCACCGTGGTAATGACTCACAGTAAAAAATTGTATATCTTTATATGGTGCGGTCTAAGATGTTAGCTGCCAATGTACAGCTCGTACAGCTCTCAAGGACAGCTGCTAGAACAAATGCTCAGGAAGGGTTTGGTGACAGATTTCCTTTAAAAAAGGATAACTATCTTTATAGGCGAGAGTAACTTTCACGAGCAGTCAAAGACATACCCGAAATGCTTTCATTGTCTCTCGTCATTATTGGCTGCTGTAGTTGATCACATCATACTCTTGACTAAGCAACCCTGCGCGGAGACACAGTAATTTTTTTTTTAGCATGTGGTGACGTGTTGCATTGACAATGTCAATACGAGTATTCACATACATATCACGTCTTCAAATCACCAAAGAGGCAGACAGAAAAATGTGGATGTGTATACCCCACGATTTTCAGACACGTATAGTCAGGCGCAATTCCAGACGCTGGTCTATTAGGTACTCAAAATTTGCTAGTCATAGAAACCCAATCACTAACAAGCCCTTGATTTCGAGATTCCAAGCCCACGCTTAACGCTACTCGACCGATGAAATACTATACTATGAGATGTAATAGTTTCAAGAAATCACCTTTTTGTTGATAAACGCGGAAGCGGTCTTAGGAAAATTGAAGCTGACTTTTTCAACGCTGACTCCGTGAATTTTAGAAGAATTTGCCATAAAGTTTGGGTCAATGTCGTCCGTGTAATTGACATACATCTTATTAGCGTAGGTTAAATCTAAACGCGACTGATGCTCTAAGGTTTCTCGAAACTTCGAATAGAACGAATTCATCTGAAAGATAAGGACTATTATATTTAGAGATAAACTACATTGAAGATTATTTATTACTAAATCTTATAGAAAGAAAACATGATAGGATAATATGTTTGATATGCCAAAATTCAATCGCATACAAACACCCAACGGTGTATTTTTTCGGCGACCGACCTCGAGCGTCAATCCAATTCTAAGTGTAGCTTGCTTTCTATTTTCAATCACACAATTACCTATTTTCATGTTTTTAATTATTGTTTGTACTTAACAATAATTAAAAATATGAAAATAGCCAATCAGTGTAAACATTAAGAAATAGCTCGCTTCTAAGGTGTTATGTAACGCTTGTTATTTCAGTAGCTACCTAGTCATGCTTTTCGACACACGTCGATGCTAATTGATATTGCGGCTGTCTCCATATAAAAAAGGCTAAAGCTGAACTAGTAATTATACTTAGTATTTTAAGATCCAAAGAGAAAGATGTATGTCATGTTTCTCATAAGAAAGCAAATGTAAAGAAAGAGAGTGAGATCAATTATTTTACCATTTTATCACTAGTCATGCCCACAGCCTTCATAAGTTCATCTTTGGCTTCACCTTTAGCTATTAATGCCAGCTTACAAAGTGACAACTGTAGAGGAAGTACTGACACTATTGTATTCTTCTTAGACTTGATTGTTGATTGTAGCACTTGCTGTGAAACGAAATCTTAGGTAATTACGAGTACGTTACTGAAACAATAATACTGTCCGAGCGAAATGATGTCGCAAGCCTTTTATGATGATTTCCAACCGCTGTTCCTATATTCATTGAATTTGCAGCCTTTGCTGTAGTAAAGTAAAGCTGCTGCTATTATATAACAAATATTTTTAAACGTAACATCACCGATTTCCAACACTAAAAAATATGAAATAACTTGTTGTAATCGGTACCAAGCCGATGTAAAAGGCCTCAAATTATCATGATCTGACGTTCCACAAGTTAGTTCATACTGTTTAGTCTTGGATGTGTATTTGGTGATGCGTTCAGCTTACAAAATCACTCGCCCCAAAAATTGTTCACCAACAAGAGTTCCAATAACCGTCAAATCGTAATTCGCCAGTTTGCAATTCATGTATAATTTGTTATTTAAAACATTTCATACTATCTTGAATTTCTTAAGAAATGAATTGTATTTATGTGTGTACGAACAATAAACTTTATGCAATATTATTACTAATCATTCAGGTGAGTAAATAATTTTTTTTTTAATGTAATGGAGTGGCAAACAAGCAGACGGCCCACCTGGTGGTAAGCGGTTACCGTCGCCTATGGACATTTGCAACACTTGGGGCGTTACCAATGCGTTGCCGACCCTGTAAGACTCTTTTAACACCCTTTTTGAAGGAATCCATACTGTAGCTCTGCGGAAAAACACTAGATGGAAGATCATTCCACATTTTACAGGTATGCGGTAAGAAGGAACGCATAAATCGAGCTGTGTGAGATTTCCAGGACTCGATTATATGTGGATGAGCATTTAACCGGTGACGCGAGGAACGATGATAGAATCGTGATGCCGGTATGAGATCAAAAAGCTCTTGAGAGCATTCCCCGTTATAGAGCCTGTAAAATATACAGAGTGAACCGATGTCTCTTCGGAGGCTCAGTGGCTCAAGTCGGTCGGAGAGCTCGGGATCGTCAACAATGCGGATCGCTCGACGCTGAATAGCATCGAGAGACTGGAGTTGGTACTTTGGTGCGCCATTCCAGATGTGAGAGCAGTACTCCATTTGAGGGCGAACTTGTGCTTTATAAAGCAAAAGTCGCTGGCTCGACGTGAAGTACCGCTTTGCCTTATTAAGCACACCAAGTTTCTTGAATGCCAACCCAGCCTTACTTGCGATGTGGCAGCGGAACTGGACATCTTTGGAAATGTCGACGCCAAGAATTCCAATACTCCCTGCGGTTTTTAGGGGAACACCCTGAAATTGCGGAGCAACTGTAAAGGGGGACTTCTTCACGGTGAAAACGCATATCTGAGTTTTTTTGGGGTTGAATTGGACAAGGTTCTGCTGTCCCCAATGTGAGACGAGTTCCAATGAACCCTCAACTTCAGACACAAGACCAGCCCTGCTTCTTTCCACTTCGACGCGAGGGGCATTAGCACGGCCAGAATATTGTGTATCGCCCGTGCTATCGTCTGCATAGCAATGCATGTTACAGATTTGCAACATGTCATTAATATGTAGAATAAATAGCGTAGGCGATAACACTGATCCCTGAGGGACGCCAGCATTAATCGGCATGGGATCGGAGCAAGCTCCGTCGACAACGACACTAATGCTCCGTCCAGACAAAAAACTGGCGACCCAAGTGCAGATCCCTCGGAATGGCCGTAAGATGGCAACTTCGAAAGAAGTGCCCTGTGCCAGACCCGATCAAAAGCCTTAGCAATATCCAAGCTGACAGCTAAAGCTTCCCCTCTACTTTCGACTGCGTCAGCCCAACGGTGAGTGAGGTAAACGAGAAGATAACCAACCGATCTGCCTCGACGGAAACCGTATTGACGGTCACTGATCAGTTGGTGATCCTCTAAGTAACCTAGGAGCTGGTTGTTAATTACTCGCTCCATCACCTTGCAGAGTAGAGAGGTGATTGCTATAGGCCTGTAGTTGGATGGGTCTGTGCGGTCACCCTTCTTGGGAATAGGGTGTACGTGAGCAACCTTCCATGAAGACGGCACGCATCCTTTGGAGTAAGAGAGCTGGAAAAGGTGCGTTAACACAGGAGTCAACTCAGGAGCACATGACTTGAGGACGATAGCCGGAATGCAATCCGGCCCGCTCGACTTTCGCACATCAAGGGATAAGAGTTCCTTCCGTACCGTTCTCTGCGAGAAACGTACATCTGGCATGGAACTCTCACATCGGTGAATTACCGGAGGTTTTGCTTCCCCATCGTCGAGAGTCGAGTTAGAGGCAAAGAGAGTACCCAAAAGGTCGGCTTTCTCTTTAGCACTGTGGGCCAGAGATTTATCAGGCTAACGTAATGCTGGTAAAGAGGTCTGGCAGAAATTACCTTCAGCAGCTTTGGCA
Organism: Plagodis dolabraria; assembly: GCA_963854805.1. Lineage (NCBI taxonomy): Eukaryota > Metazoa > Arthropoda > Insecta > Lepidoptera > Geometridae > Plagodis > Plagodis dolabraria. The sequence goes on from OY978446.1 coordinate 33,540,017, forward strand.
AGGGACCAGAAAGCACGACTTCCTGAGGGAAAAGTTGCTAGCTGGTCGCCAATTCTGCTGATGTGCTCAGACCTTGCCTTAGCAATTGTCCTCTTGTTAGATCTGGATGCAGAATTCATTTTCTTCTTCAACTCGGCGGTATTCGGATCTTTACGCGCAAGTGCTGCGGTCCAGGTTTTATAAGCAGCATTTTTCTGACCGGATGAGTCAGCGCAAGACTTATTAAACCATGGACGGCTCCGGCCACCAACGCGCACAACAGATTTAGGAATGTAGCATTCCATTCCCTGAAGCACGACGTCAGTGATGGAGTCTGCACAAACGTTCAGATCTTCCGAGGAGAAGCAAATCTGCCTCCAAGGGTAGGACGAGAAAAAGTATCTCGGTCCATCCCAATCAGTGGACTGGTAGTGCCATACCGTACGACTCCCGAGAGGCCCGTTACGGTGGTTGCGCACGATCGCTACCTCAGATCGTACCAGGCAGTGATCAGAAGAACCTAGAGGCGCTTCCACTGATACCTGGTACTGATCCGGGTGAGAAGTCAGCATCAGATCCAATAAAGAGGGTGTATGGTTCTCTATATCTGGTATTCTGGTCGGTGTGTAAACCAACTGCGAGAGACCATACGCCAAAGCGAAATTGAGAGCAGTGCGGCCGGCGTGATCCGTAGTTTTGGAACCCAACCACTCGATATGGTGAGCGTTGAAATCTCCAAGTACCACTAGCTCCGCCGAAGAGTACCGCTCATCAACTTTATGAGCTCCTCGAGCTAGGTGCTCAAAAAGATAAGTTGTCTCCTTATCACCGCTATGTGACCTATAGAGACATGCGTAAACTAAAGTTTTGCCACAGTAATCCACGCGAACCCGCAGCATGGATAGGTCCTTGTCTTCGAGACCATTAAGACGCCGACAGCAAATATCTTCCCGGATATAAAGGCAAACTCCAGCACGACGAATAAACGCGTGCTCGAGTGTGTAACCTGGATATAACAGGTAAGAAGTATCCGCCGGGTTTAGTATTTGTGTCTCTGTTAAAAAGAGAAGGGCTGGCTTAACCGTCTCAAGGTGGTGATGGACGGCATCTAGGTTGGAGTGGAGGCCCCGAATGTTACAAAAATCCACAGATAAAGTGGAGTTGGAAACCGCTGAAGAACATCTATTTTTAGTTTTATATGTCATTGGGTGAAAATAAGAGTTGGGTGGTGTGACTTTACCAATCCTAACGATAGGGCTATAAAAATAAGACTTGATGTTGCAACAGCAACATCAAACAGTATTGTGAATGGCTGGCGCGGGGGACGGAAGGGCCCCCGGTCCCCCCTGGAACTAACTGACGGGATCCACTCCGGTCTCCTACTCCGGCACGTCAGATAATTCACAGGATTATGCGCCGGTTGGCGGGACAGCCTCCCCGGGCGGAGATTAAAAGCAATTCCGGGGTTCAGGTCCCCTACTGACCCGCGGGCGGCCAGCGGTCAGCCGTTTCACCGGGTCTCCCTGGCCCCCGCGCCAACCTGTCACGGCTGTTCAACATTAACCTGTTGCTTTAACCATAGTACGGCCCTAAAAGTTAGAACAAGCACAAGTCACACAGGACTGGTACTCCCGCAATAGTACCGGAACACGTCCAAGCTGGGGCCTGGACATTTGGCGTTACACTTTAACGGGAGGGTGGTAGTTAACCAGGCGGACCCTAAGGCCCTACCACCACTGTGATTCTTTGAGTGGAGTTGCAGCCCTTTGGGCCGGCAGGGGATGCGACGAGCACGCCTCCACGCTTATCCCCCAAATTTTTTCTGTTAATTGACTATAACCTAAAAACTACTCTACAGATTATGATTAACTTGTAGGTATACCCTAACCAACAAATTATTAAAAAATCTATTCGTAATCGCGTAACAAACATAATAATATCAAAAATCATGGAGTCAAATTGACAACTTCCTCTTTTTTGGAAGTCAGTTAAAGAACAAATATGACTAAGAGTTTGGAAGTCAGTTAAAGAACAAATATAACTAAGAGACTATGAAATTACAAACTCCGGTTTGTAATTTCATAGAAGATATAAAATAGAAAAGCAATTCATACACTCAGGATTTACTTTTCGTATATTGTATTTATTAATAACAAATAGTAAAAAACATTTTATGAAAATATGAAATCTACATTTTTGTCACTAATTTATAAAATATAGGTATCTTATATTCTCTTAGAGTCAAAACTTTCTGATGACGCTTCGTGTAGAAGCAAAACGGGTTGAAAATTCATCCAGTTGGGCTTTGAGTCTTTTATGACGTCACGTTGGCTTAGCAGAAAAATTAGGCGGTAGATTTACTAGATATATTTTAATACTATATATATACTTATATTTAGTATTACTTAATAGAAAGAAGATGCTGTGATATGAACGGGCTACATTTCTAGACTTAGCTGTATCAAAATAAATTGTGTTAATTTATTCACGAAATTCTTGCTAACTTTAGAAGAAAACTTTAATACCTGCTTCGAGAATAAACTATATAGGTACTCTTTCAGGAAGCACGTAGTTATATATATATGAAGGAATTCATCGAGATCAACAAGTTACTTCGACGAGCGAATACAATTTTTGATAACAGTGTTACTCGTACATCAAATACTGGTAATAAATCTACTTGAGTGTGGTCGCTGGCCAGACGGGCATTCTCAAAATGCCATCACTACTGATTCAAAATTTGACTTTTCTGTATTAGGCAACGTACAAGTCAGGAATATGAATATAAAAATATTGATCACATTACTTGTTGAAGTTTTTTCACAGGGCAGTGATCAGAAGGTCTTAGATATGCTAGTAACTTACAAATGCCAATGATCTTGGAACACTTAACACGGTTTTAGATTCACTGTACACTTCACATGTCTGTATAACTACAACTATAAATATCAAATTAAGCTTCATTCTAAAAGTTTTGATAACGTAGTATCACATCATTTTAGAGGTAATTCCAGAAAATCACTTATAAAAGATTTCCCGTTTAGTTTTCTCGTTGGACATTTTGTTGCGTATATCTTATCGTCATATTTTATTTCAGCGTTTCAGGATATATACGTTTATTAGATTGCAATGTTGTGAATTCGATTTCAAAATACAATAGTTGCATCGATAAGGTGAACATAAAGTTTTATACCTTATTACATGTGTTCTTATATTGTTGTTGTAGGTTGTAATACATAATATATGGATTGGATGTTAGTTTAACTTGAGATCTATTCATTTGAACAGGTAACTTCTTTGTTGCCTGCTTGCTTTTAGTTACAGCTACTCACATTAACTGTTGTTGCTAATCAATTTTCAGAAGACATAATATTATCTAGCCTTATATCACGTAGCACGGTTTGTTCTTATAAGATATACAGAAACTTTGTGTTTAGATTTATTTACATATAAGCATATAACTGATAACAAGTCTCAACGCATCGTCAACTGGAAAAATAATGCTTTCTTTCTGAACCTTCGAAAGTAATCCGAATAAACTTTTGTATGAATAGTTTATCGCGAAAAATATTTTATTTTACAAAATTTCAACGTGATTCAACAAGAAAATAATTACCTATCTTCTGCACAATAGACAGCTAGAATCCGACCGAATCGGATCAGTTTTTCGCGCCACAAAGGCTTAGATAAGTCGCCGTCTGAAGGCGATAATGTAACCAGCCCGCTCGCTTTGACGGCTGGATCAAATAAGTCGGAGAGAATAGTAATAAAATTGAACCGAGCGCCTGCCCAGATGTAGCTTCGGATTTATCGCTTCGCCTGGCTAGTGGTGCAGCGAGAGAATTAGATTATCTTTGGATTATACTTTTCGTATTGTTAAATTTTGATTCATGTTTTTTTTATAATGATTGTTCTTTACCCAAGGTACCATGTTTTCTCTAATAACACGAAGATAGATATAAGAATATATTGTTTAAATGTCCGCCTAACTTTCCGTCTCTCGCACCATTCTTTTTGTTGGTAGTATACCAACTTGCTAGTTGCTGCGTCCCTGTCACGTACTCAGGGCGTTATAAGGAACCTTTCTGTGCGACCCAAATGCACTTACACGATAAAACATAAAAATAATATAAGTTATATAAGATAGAGAAACATTTTGAAGCGCTCGTAGCGTAGCTAGCTTAGTTGTTCTTAACCAATCAACTTAGTTAAACAACGTCTGCTGCGATCATGACTTGGATAAGTGACCGGTAGTGCCAATAAACCACCAGTCACAGTTGTTGTCTTAAGATTACAGCCCTTATAGCATGGTGGTAGAGTTTGGTCTGTCACCAAGCACTTTACTTCATGTTCCAGCAGCGGTCCTCGAGAGGTAGTAATCCTAGGTTAGCCAGAATAACGTATACGACTAAATCATCACTTACCATTGAGTGAGATATTCGACAAAAACTAGCCTTTAGATTAACTGGAAGTAATAATAAAGTAATAATATATAATAAATATTTTAAAATAATATAATATACTATTATCTCAGTACACCACAGCCGAGCGGCGCGGCGGTAGGTAGGTAGTCGTCGCCCGCTCGCTTACACATTCCTCTCACTGCATCCAATATGTTTCCAAGCATATTGTCTTTAACAGCTCCATTATACAGACGATAGATTGCAAGGGAACCTTCTCCGTATACGAGGAAACCTTGTATCCTCCTTCGGATACCGCCCCCGGAAAAATCTCAATTCGCATGAATATTTTGTTTGCAATGGCGCTGTATTATTGTAAACCGACTCCGCTGCTTTTGTTAGCTAATACTGCACAGTCGGCGATGAATACGATATTAAACTGTTGTCGATGTTCTTATTGATAATGTATACTGTGGTTTTCCGGTGTTTCGTATTAATATATGTTTTTGGGTTAAAAATATAAGGTCTGTTCTATAATATAGCCTTCTGTTGAATGTCTACTATTAACACCAACATGTGATGAGGTTGTGGCTGGGCATTGAGTGCACAACTGGGCTTAATGAAGTAGTAATGTATGTACCAAGGGAATGTAAGTTTATATTATAATGTGTGCTAAAAAGCCGAAGAAAAATCTTGGTTTAATACTTTTTTGTCGTTCTTAACTACGCTAAATTGCGGTGTCAGAGAAAAAAGAAATACTGCAACAGCTCAGAAAGAAACCTAAATTTCATATTACATGATTAAAAACTAGGCAGAAGACACGCTATTTCTGATGTACGAATAAGCGAGAGGTACGTAAAGCACACTATCTCGGTAACGGTCTCTGACAAAATAGAAGAAAAGACGAAGGCTCGTAAAACATCAAACTGAAGCCAAACTTTTATACATGTGTGCGATAGAAATGTTGCCATATGAAAGCAAAAATCACTAAATTGTAGGATTTATGGGAGAAAAAATTTAGAAGATATATATATACAGCAAAATCTGTCCATAAGAATACTTCGCAATAACATAATATTATTCATATTGTGCAATATTACACAATTTTCACGATTATTGTTTAATATTTTTTTAATATTGTTAAGTTTGCAATAACGCCTGCTAAGCGAATTACATTACAAAATTACAAATTTACGAGAGAGGTACGTAAAGCACACTATCTCGGTATCTTATCGTAGTATCGGTACTCGGTATCGCTCCATCCCGATACGATGGTTGAAGAACGAGAGCAACAATTACAGTAATGAGTCATTGTGTCATGTTAGCTCAATTGGTTAGAGCATACCCCGGCTAAAGGGGTGGATGGACGCGGGTTCGAATCCCGCACATGACTATAATTTTTTCTCTCGTAAATTTGTAATTTTGTATTGTTTATTATGTTTCGATCAATTTTATTAAGATATTCTAGACTTTACGTTCTCTAGGATAATAAATAATTGACCAAAGGCGTGTTAGGTTACGTATATGGTATGGTTTCGCCGCAGGTGCCGTTTTTTTGTGTGTTTTTTATATTTTTTTGACGGAATAATCAGAAAGTACATTAAATTCAATACTTACGCGTGAAGAGTAATTCCAGATAACTTTTTCATCACCGAATATGTTCTGTTTTTGCACTGTTTTAATACGCAAGTAGGCATTTTTAGTTTATTTATTCCGTTGTGTGACGTGTGTAATGTGCGACGGTCTATCGTGAACTCAGAGTAGGAGTGCACGATATATATTGATATTACAAAAAATATCGATATATGAACACGATATATCGCTTCCGATATGTATATCGATATATCAATCGATATTATTCAACCGACACAACACCATAGCTCACTTGACATGTTTGACCAAAACCTTTACATTTTCAAAAGGGATGTTGGCAAAATGATGGTAAACGTTGCTCACACCACTTTAATTTTATCATTTTCTATTAACTTTTAACAGTATAATATAAGTGCATACTGCTAATTATGCTGATCTTATATATATATAATATGTACACGTATTTAGGAATATAGTCCGGCTCGTAAATGTTAACCTATATCATATGTGTTCTTTTAGTGATTGTGTTCTGTTTTGTGTATCAATATAAATAAATAAATAATTAAATACTGATTTATGGTTGGCAACGTATCTAAAAAGTAAAACCACGAATTGTAAATAATTAGCCTTCACAGTTACGATTTTGTTGTAAACGACGAGAACGGTTTTGTTGTAAAAAAAAACCTTATGCAAGCCTATATTTTTTATCCAAGGTGTAGAGAACAAAATATTGCGAATTAAAAAAATAAAGTTAATTTGTTTCTTTACCCTAGCTGTTTTTACTTATGTCAAATATTTTATATTATAGACTAGCTAAATTAATTAAACAAGAAAAACATTTTCTACGATATATCGAAAATATCGATATGTTTCTCCGATATATCGCAAAGTATCGATACAACACTACGATATATTATATCGAAAAAAATATCGATACTTTTTTTATTTGAACTACCCTAACTCAGTCTAAAGAAAATTAAATGTTACAATAGCCTCTAAGATTTCACTAATAAACATTAGCTTGTTTATTTAAAGTATATAACCTTAGTAAGTAGTGATACGTACACCGACTTTTGAAAACTGCATTCTTTTGGAACAATCTTAAATGTTCTGGCAACACTTTTGTTTATATTTTTATTCGAAATTATAACCTAAATTGCGTTGTTTTATATAAAATAAAGTACATTATATTCAATACTTACGTGTGTTTTAATACTCAAGATGGTTTTTATTTTATTTATTCTGTTATGTGTGACGTGAATAGCGTGTGATGGTCTATCGTAAATGAGGACAAAATTGGCCGAATTTGGATACGTTTGTGTGAGTGAGTTGTATCTTACATAAAATTGGCCGAATTTGATGCTTCATTTTTGATTTTCATTAGTCTCCCTCTTTCTTATTAATTTCTCTGAGGTAACGGTACGACGTAGGTAGCGAGTGCTTAAGAAAATGGCAATCTCTTACAAAAATTTATATGCATTTCTATGTATAACACCTGTCAAAATTTTAATTGATGTTTGACAAGTAGTGTGTCTGATAACTTTATATAGCCACATGAATGAATAACCGTTATTTATTCATGTGTTATAGCTAACAAGAGTTACTGACAACCAGAATATGATAACGGCAGGAAGGAGGTAAGAATGTTACGAGTACAACCGCGGGCTTGAGCTTCAGCGCATGGTGGAAGGGCATTTTGCGAATGTCCGCCTGGCTAGCGACCACCCTCAAGTAGAAAATCTGTCGCCAAGCACCTAACGGTGTCTTCCGGCAGCAGTTCTTGAGAGCCAGAGAAATTAATTAATTACATGAGACTTAACAACTTTGTCTCAAGGTAAAGGGCGCAGTGCAATTCCTGACTTATAACGAAATGCATTTGCTATAGGCAGCGGTTAGTCCGCTTAACATCAGGTGGGACTCAAGCTTGTCCCATCACAATAACATGAAAAAAAAAGTGGAACTGGTTGGCGTATTTCGAAAACGGTGAGCGACTACCTCTTACCCACCCTGGGACTAGTTTCAAGCATGGACAACCTGCCCATGATTTGTTTAAACAAAAGTCATAAGCAATTATGACAACTTTCAGAAGTTGGAAATATTGTCTGCCAACTGCAGTGACTTGGAATCAGGAAGAGGTAATGTCGTAGAAAATGGGTAGAGCATTACTATGTTTTTGCCTTTAATTCCTTTCACGCCTGTCAAAATCTGCAAACCGACTGGTTTAATACGAATTGACTTCATTTTTTTAATTTAAATTAAAGACAGTTTGTAACGTTCTATGTTGTTCATTTTTCATAAATTGTTGCCTAAAATAATTCTAAGGACATTCCCTCGAAATATTAATAAAGTCATCCTTACACCAATATTCATTCAGACCTAATGATTTGCAAACAGGACACGAATAAATCAAGCCACTTAAACAATAAGCCCACCCAAAATGTAAACAAGAAACCCTTTAAAACGGCGAACCACAAGCGTTTGCGTCAGAAACCGCGCTGCCATATAATTGAATGAATATTCAAGCATCTTAATCAATAGAAACATTACTGGGGACCTATGGAAGCATTCACCAGGCTGTGAAATTGGACTAGAACAGACGAAGATGGAAGTATATGAAACATGTGAGGTAGAAAGGGATGGAGATATGAAGCGAGCTTTTATAAATCATTTTTCCTGGCACGCCGGAGATTTAGGCCAGCTGCACAAGGATGATATATTAGGAATCATCGCGTTGTAAGTTTATAGGGTGATGTACGACGTAAAGTCTAGACGATGTTTGTATTTGTTGGTGGGATAGAATTTTTCCATGTCTTCTTAGGATTTTTGTTCTGGTTACTTTTATTACGTACCAAAACGTTTATATATATATTAGTAGTAGTGTAAACTTTTAGTTTTGTATTAATTATAATTTTGCACTACTCTGAGGACAATAAAAACAATAATTAAGTGCTGTATCTGAAACCGAGGTAAATAAAATTAAGTTCTCTATAAACTAGTTCAAATGTCGATACAGATCTTTGTTTATTGCAAATGGCTTTCACCACCAACATTTTGATCGTAATAGAGAAAACAATGAAGATGTGACTGGTGCTGTGTCTAGGTTCGCTAGAACCGATTAATGACGATTCAAGAGTATCCCTAGATATGACAGCTCCAAAACTTTGAGAATCGAAGGCTTAGGCTAAGGTAGGGTAAAGGAGGCTTAAGCTGTGCTCTAAAAATTTGCAAATGTTATTGAACATTCCAAAAATAAAATTACACCTAATTGTAACACTATCAGACGTTTATCCTATCTAACCAATATATATTATAATTTTATATTGCTTAAGAGCTTTAAACGGAAAATTAAAAACGATAAACTTTTTGTTAATCCAAAAAAAAAATTGTAATACTTATGACATGGATGCGGGTTTCCAACTTTAAAATTGTCAGCACGGATTTGTTATTGATAAAATTGCTAACGTTTTTACGTGAGGTGAATTTTAAAATTCATTATCGTTGAGGAGGAGTTCCAAAATAATATTTTTGATGACAGGTGCATTTTTTTAAATCTATTATTCAAGGCTTTACTAAAAAATCTTCAACAAGGATTTGATGCCAAAATGTCCGTTTTTAGAATATATTTTTTTGAATCTAATAAGTGAGCGTATGAAGAGGAGTTCACATTCAAAGTGACTAAAATATGGGAATCGCCCCCACTATATGATATACTCGTACAGTATAAGCATGCTAAGAACCTTGGAATGCTTCCATTGCTATCGAAATAATATGTTATAGAAACATGGTTTATCTATAAATAAATATTTATTTACATTTCGGAAGTTTTTTTATTGCAGTTACATCTTATTGTTGTCATATAGCGTTAACTATTATAATATTTTAACAGATTACAATCAGATTAGAACATCAGTAGGGTTTCCTATAGGCACGTAAATATTTCGCCAAACTAAAAGATCACAAAAAACCAAATAAAAATTTTAAAAAAAATATTACGTAGGTTTTTTATTTTGTCGCGATTGTAATAATACAAGTGAGCCGCAGCTATACAGCTAGCCTTAGTTGGTAAAACGCTGAATCGCGATTATTTCTCTTTGCGTTTAGTTAATCAATTATTCTAATGTTGTTGGCTGAGACGTGTGTGCCTTTTCCTGGATTTTTACCTAACGAACGAGGGAAGCTGATGTATCTACTCGTATGTGACCATCCAAGTTTCTGGGTAGAAACATATTCGAAAAGGGTTTTGTTTATTGGAAGCATATGCACAACACAGTACCGTCCATACAAATATAGTATTGTATATTTTTTTATGCCTGATAGTTTAGCCTTTGACCACCTGATGGTAAGTGATGATGTGGTCTAAGATGTTGTTCAGGCTAACCTAAGCTTACTGGGTCTTAAGGACAGCTGCCAGAACACACCGTTAAGTTATATTTTACAAATTATTGGAGTACACAATTTTATGCCTAGGCGGGAATCGCACCCGCGTCCTCCGATACTGCGTCGCATGCCTAAACCGGACTAGACTTGGCAATGCTACCTGAAATTTTGTGCTCCAATTGTATTACTTAAACCGTCATAGTGCATGGACGGTGCGCGGCCATCAACCAGACTACTAGACTTCATCTGTAGTAGAAATATGTTTAAATGTACCTTGGACTTGCCTGTAAAAAAAATTACTAAAGGGCCAATAAAACTTTTATATCTTTATATCTTATATCTGATCGAAAGAAATGTTTTTTCAAACACTTAACTTTCGGTATGATGTCGCTACCCTTCTATATTTCTTAACTTATTTAGAAACACACCGTTAGGGGCTCGGCGACAGATTTTCTACTTGAGGGTGGAAGCTAGCAAGGCGGGCATTCGCAAAATGCCCTACCACCATGCAAAATTAATCTTTGCATAGGTATTATAACATCATCATCAGCTGGAAACGTCTACTATGCAGCAAATATAGTAGTAATGGAACTCTTTGTGCGAGTTCGTCGAGTACAGGGAAGTACAGCCGTCATAGCTATTTCTACCGCCAAGCAAAAATATTCACATTAATGTGTTCCGGTTTGCAGGGTACCGGTGAAATTACAGGCACATGAGACTTCACAACTTTACGTCTCAGGGTGACGGGCGCAGTGCAGTTCGTAACTTGTAACGTACTGCATATAGGCAGAGTTATCGCTTAAAATGGTTGGCCTCGTGCTTTATCCAACACGAAGTTATAACAAAAAAAGCGAACGCTACATTGAATGGCTAGCCACTTGTAACCATTGGCAACCCGCGACTTTTACGATGTCGTCAGTCCACCTGGTGGGTGAGTTACCAAATCTACGTCTTCCAGTGTAATGTGGTAACCACTTGAAAACCTTTCTTCTTGTTTCTTTCGTCGAGTAATGTGGCCTGCCCATGGTCACTTCAACTTGCAAAGCTATGTTGGTGACTGGTTCTTCGGCGAATTTCTTCGATTGGGATTTAATCACGCCAAAAAAACTTGAAGCTTTAACTCGACACTCTCTCCATAGCTCGCTGAGCGACTTTGAGTTAGCCCAGAATGGCCACAGGCTCTATGTCTTTCGTTTTTAACCGATTACTTAGGTAAAGCAATGTTTGCTGCGGTCTTTATTTGGATGGGTGACCGCTAGTGGCATATAGTATTGAGCGCATTCGTGCTTCAAAAGCACGTTCAATATAAGTGAGCGTTTCGACACCTTCAGTGTGAGGTGTCGAAACATTCCTAAACGGTTACGCACCCCTGCAGGGAATGCAGGCGTGATGATATGTTTTTATTTGTTTACAACATGGATGAATATACGTCAAACTGACCGTATACCTATACACATCCAAAACATCCTCGCGGAACTCGTGCTGGGAAAAATCTCGTTTACGTTCCAATTGCAAATTTTAAGGCGGAATTGGTGCAATTCCGCTTCTACATGCAAGAGTGAGCAAACTTATTAGCACTGGATGGAACTGGCTTCCTTTACTTTTTGCAGGTGAGACGCGAATGATTGCCGCCGGAGTGATTGGCCCCGTGACACAGAATACCTGTCAGTACCTACTGAACCCTGTGATTCGTTTCTGACGTTATCGGCTTTGCGGCTTTAGGTGACGGTGTTTTTGAGAGATTCTCGGATAGCAAAAAGTTCAGTTGTTTGAGTTTTGATTAAATGATTTTCCGTACGAAAGATGAGCACCATCTACTTATAATGAAATATTTTTTTTATAATCTGGTATTTTTTTTCATAAAAGAGGTACAGATCGGAAGTTGGTAACGGTTGACAATCGCGTATTGTATTCTATAATATTGTACACATTAATAACAAATATTTTTAAGATATTTTAAGAAAACATTAAATTGATATTTTAATAAAATACTTAAAAAATATATCGTGTGACAATTCCGCCTAATTTTACCGTTAAGCCTACATGACATCGCAAAAGCCATGCAGCCAAACTGGAAGGATTTTCGCTACGTTGCACTTGTATACGAAGCATCTCAAATACTTGTTATTATTAAATAGGGATTTTCGCAAAGTTACGCCTGAATCTATTCATTATTATATTATATATAGTTCAATCTACCAGTACAAGTTGTGGTTTTATTTTATTTAAGTCAAGAAAGTTATGTCAAATACACTTCGCAACACCCGTTGCGAAAATCGAGGGCCGTGGGTTTGAGTCCTACTTGACTTGAGAAATATTGTTTAAATACTATATTAATATAAACTTGAATATCTGGTTCCAATCCGTTTTATTGTACTATATATTTTATTATGAGTGCACGCGAGTTGACGAAAAAAAACAGGTAAATTCGGAAGTTACCAACTCGCTCGCACTCATGCGTTTCACGCTCGCCAGTTGACTAACAACTCGTCTTTGCGTGTAAGAAAAAGCTAATGCGTTTTCACATTGAGTTAAGGTAACTAAAACTTTTTTTTTATAACTAAAAATGCTGGTGTTTAGGTCTGAGACAAACACCGCAAATACTTGCAAAAACTATTTTTTCACGGCTTCCTACTTTATAGGAGAAAAGGAAAGCCAACATTCTCTATCCTACTTGCACCTTGGTTATATTCCGATCTTAAAAGTAGCATAGCTATGTTCCACTTTTCTACTATCGAATAGATACTTTTAAAGCATCGAGTTCAGTATAATATTAAAACATTTATTTTGTTCTTTCCCTAAAATCCTACATTTACAGTTGAATTAAGTATTGAAGTATAGTAAAATAAAGTGATTGTGAATCTAAAACTCGCTCTTATTATTATTGCCTGGATTATCCATATTAGTCCACGATGTCCAATAATCAAGGACCATAGGCCTGCTGCACCCGATGTGTTTTCCACAAGTTATTTAATAATTTTCAGCGTAAAAGTAATTTCCGTCAAAAAAACATTACAACTGAAACTTTTTCAATTGTTTCGAAATTCAAATTTAACGTTATTTATGAATTATTACTATTCTAAAGCAAGGTATTAGCACATAAATTTTACGAATTATCAAACATATTATATATATTTATATAACGCGTTCGCAGTTGCGACATAATACATGAACACTTTTATTGAACGGCCATGCGGGGTCCAGCGTCAATGTACGTAATTGGTGCCTAATGGATGCGATTTACAAAATTAATCTTTTAATGTATGGGTGGGTGCTAAATAGCTATATAACATAGTTGAATTATTTATCTCTATATATTACCTCTCATCAGTATTTGCTCGTTACATATAAGGATTTTCCAAGTTCGATTGATGAGCACTGCTTTTAGTAGTAGTATAACTCTTTTAACGGACTTCAGAAAAAGGAGGAGGTTTTCAATTGTTCTATAATATATAGTCTGTTTTTTTGTTTACTCAGAACTTTTGACTGGGTAAATCGATATTGACAATTTTTTTTAAGCTGATGCTTGCTGTTCTGTCCCATTAAAATTTTATCAAAATCGATCGAGTCGTTTTTAACTTACATTCCAATAACTAAAAAAAATATCAATTATTTTCCTTTATTGATTATATAGTCGTTGACAATAAATGACGATCGATCCCGTAAATAGCAAGGGTAACTAAAAAGATCGTAAAATATTGAGATATTAGGTGATTTTGAACTATCATGACGACTTCAACAAGTTATTTCACACTTTTGAGTGTAGAAGTCCGTTCCATGTTTTGGTAAAAAAAATTTTGCGTGTTCCTCCGGGGAAATACTGCCACCATATATATTTCAACCGCTAAGCAGTAATGTTTACATTAATGTGTTCCGTTTTGCAGAGGCGATCTCTTCGTTATTGATAGTTGAAACCAATTGTACACCAACATTTTCTGTAGGATAAAGTCCATCCAAAGTTGCTTTAATAGTTTTCTGGAAGATATTATGTTATGAGATAAAACTACCGATTTTAATACCATAGCTTATTATTTTTATGACATAAGAGTTAGACTCTTGTCTCAATCAATTGCATTAGCTGCACCGAACATAGCTTAAGTGTCGAATTAAAAAAAAAAGATAAACAAAACTTTCAATATAACTATCGAAACTGCTCAATAAATAAAGGTTTATATTTATTGACCGAGCGAGCGCTTAATGCGAGGGAAGCGTCTCCGTTTCAGCTTGGGCTAAAATGTATTCATATGTCTGCCCAAATTCTTTGAGTTTGTTCTCCACTAGGGGGCGCATTTCTCAATTTTTTCCGTGAAATTTTGTGAGCAGTTTTGATAATTATATGGAATATTTTGTTTGTGGTTTTTGGAATATTTTTAAACGCCAGAAATAAGGTGTGCAACTGCAAATAAAAAAATCAATCGCGAGGTCTTTAGATCTCAAAATGCAATGGTTATGAAGACACATGTGTCTAACATACACGATTGTTCAGACATAATGTCATATGTAGATAGATATGTAGATAATACTTTATTGTTTGCATTATCCCATTACTTGATTATATGTAATAGGAGGTGTGCTTATTAAAACCTACAGGACACCTTTCTGGAATCTATTTTACTATATATAAACACGTTATATTTATTAGCTTTTATTTGGAAAAATTAAAGTATTTTTGTAATGTTTTGCAAGTCTCATGACGTCCATTACAAACCTTCAACCATTTGTCTTGGAATCGTTACTAATATTTTTAGTAACGATTCCAAGACAACCACGGAAAACCACGCAGCTAAGTGCATATTTCATTACGTAATAGTGTTTCTTTTGTCATTGCTCAATCCACCGTCGACAAAGAAAACACAACAGAAGCCAAATACAACTAACAAGATGTCTTAAGACGCCATACATTCTCCATCGAGCAGATAAGTCCCTCCGTTCAAGCGCAAAGATACGTCCGATTGGGACGAGCTCGGGTCAGGGTATGCAGTACATACTACACTGTATACTGTGACTCAGGGTACGTCGGTAAGCCATGTCACACGATACTGTACTAAACGTTACTCAGAGCAGTACAGTAGCAGTAGTATATTGTGTTTCATATAAAACAACAATTATACTCTTTTACTTTTAAAAAGGACGGTATTTTTGTCCGAAAATAAAAAGCGCATTTTAAACGCCTATTAACATTTTTAATCATCTACCAGACAATATACAAATTATGCTTATTCCAAAAAAACTATTTCAAATTTGAAAACGCAATGTTTATATTGTACGAATTTTAAATTATAATTTATTCCAAATACAGGCACATGAGACTTAACAACTATATGTTTTAGGGTGACCGGCGCAGTTCCATTCGACACTTACGACGAAATGCATCTGTTATAAGCAGAGGTTACTCCACTTAACATCAGGTGAGACTCGTGTTTGTTCCGTTACAATAATATTATTTATTTATTTATTTAACAATTTTAGAGAAATTAACAGCTATCTAGGAATAACAAACGTAACATATAAATATCTGAAGGCTAATTAAAAATTTCCACATTATAGCAACTAAATTTACAAAAAGATCAAAGTTAATGAACGACTACTAAATAATATTAAGGAACATTACAGGTAATATTAATATTTAATTGTCAATGCTATTAGTTAAGAAGCTAAGTTATTAAATTAATTAATTATAATTTATAATTTCTTTATACATTCAAATGTTTTTTTAATATATAAAGCTTGAATACCGTACACTGTCTCGCTGACTACTGACTGACATAATTGTTCTCCCAGAAACTAATAATAATTTTAGCAATGAGACCATCTGCACAATCATTAACAACGCAATATATGATATTGTAATTTTATTTTTTTTGTTTTGTAGATCTATATCCCCATAGGACCGAATTACTGATACAGTCGTAGAAAATGATGATTTGCTTCTGCAATGCACGAAAAATATGTAGAATGGCACTAACAGCAGTTGAAGTTGTTAGTAATTGTTAGAGTGGTTTTGTTTCTCAATATTCCGAACATAAGTAGCAATAAGTGTGTATAAATTCTTATTTAGTTCTTAATTGCGCATTCATAGTCTGTTTGTACAAAGCCCAGATACTGACTTGTATTAGCTACGTATGGTCCAAAGCCAGTTGGATTTATTGTTTAAGATTCGTGACCGGACAGCACGTGTACTGTTCGGGACAGCAATTGATAAGTGACGGACGTTTGAATAAAAGGGATGAAAGGAGGAAGATTTACGCATCAGAGCGCAAATAATAAAGAATAACTATGTAATAAGGAAACTTTATTATCCGAATACACAGGGATAGGCGAAGGTACAATGTGTGCATAACTGGACTGGAGCAGATATTTCAGCATTTATAGGGTAAAAATAATTGAGAAGTGTTTATTGGTATACAAACGTAGTTCTGTCATTTTCCAAAGACCAAGTGCTCAAATTTAGTTCAATTATTTACGCATTATCGTGAACCCCATCCTATAATATTAAATTTTGCACTCACCTGTGGTGTCGTAAGAGGATATAAGAGTAAAAAAATACCGAAAAGTATTTTTACCAGGGTACCAGCGCCTTCTGAAGAACTGCAATTTTACACTGCGTTCCTTAAGACGCCTGCCAAGCGTGGGGATTATGGCAAACGTGGTGGTTCAGCAGTGGATAATCCGGCTGATACAGTAAAGTACACTACTGTAGTACAGTTCTTAAGATTATTATATTAATTTTGGTTAGCCATTATTCCGTTATATTATTTATTTTGTAACTAAATATAAAAACAACTATTCCCAAACAAAACAATTATCCTGAATAATTATGAAGTTGCATAATTTTACAGAAAACTTGAAATTCAGAGGCATCGATATAAATATGTTACTATTTATTTATAATATATTATATATATATATATATATATATATATATATATATATATAATATATATATATATATAAATTTGTTTTGTCAGTCATGTCAATAAAAAACTTTTAAACGATAAAACTGAATCATTGTTTTGCTGCATATATCATAATGTAATCAGTGGACTAAAATATGCCTCTCTGTCTATATTTTACATCGCTGCTTGATAGTTGAATGATGAAAATGGCGGTAGTACATTTCGGCGGCGTGGCGCCAGGTTGAGGATTTTCGTCCATAAAAACGTTGAATATTCAAATCAGATATATTTATTTAGATAAATGGTCTATTCTAGTCAACAGTCGAGAATAAAGTGAGCCTTATCCATCTTTACATTGACTTGAACACTAAACGACTCCCGCCATATTTGACTATGCAATAAAACATCTTAATTATTATTATCAACTAATCATAAAAACATTCCTAAAATTATATAATGCTAATATTAAAGCGTAACTCCATTTTATATTAATTATGACATAAATAAACTTATCGAAATAATTTGTTATTACATAACGGATGTGATATTTCATCTGCTATATTAAAATAGTTCTTATCATTTTTTAAATTATAAACAAGTTGCTTATAAATCCTTAAATAATATTTAAATTATTTAGACAAAACAAAATTGATAGTTATATCTGTATTTTGATAGTAAGATATGGCGTTCACGTCACATCCATAATGACTACTAATATTCTGACATTTGAGTTTAAATTCAATGTAAGTATTTCATAAATCATAAAAAAGGCTTGAATGAATTTTCATGCATGTAAATTTATAAATATAATTAAATTAACTAACTGGATGTGACGCAGCGCCATATTCATAATATTAAATTAAAATCTAAAATTAATTAATAATTAATAACATTAATAACAATTCAAAATAAATAAAATAAACAATAGAGAACATCAATAAATTATTACGTCATATCATAACATCAAATGCTATACTAAAAAGGTTAGCGCCCATATACATTACGAAATATATTCATCTTCAAACAAGTTCAATACTCCTACTAACTTTTAAAGTTAAACACTATAATTGTTAGCTTTAGGTGTTACAAATACCCAAAACTAAGGTGAGCGACATACTATAGCTCCATGTTCCATGAAATCCTCTTAGTCGCTCATTGATATACTGCAGCAATGCTCTAAGCGCGTATTATCGTCCGCGCGCGAATTTGAATTTCAATACAATGTGGACGTAGCTTACGTACTAGGAATACTAGGAACTCAGTCTTGGGATTTCAGGTGATAACTAACTCAGGAGTATGGATTACGTTTTTTATCCAATTGTGTGCCGCTGCGGCTTACTGCATGCGGTACTTGAAGTCGGCAGCGTCGGGATCGAACCTTGTGTTTAAAAAGCACTTTTTACGATCAGATGAAGTCTAGTAGTCTGGTTGATGACCGCGCATCGTCCCCTATGACGGCTAAAGTAATAAAATTAGAGCATAGAATTTCGGCTCAGACGCACGATCCTCGATAGCCCAGTGGTTATACAAATAAATTGAGAGTAAGTGATCATTCGTAATGAGCAATGGCACCGTAACGTAGAAAATTCATTCTGGTCCTCCTGTTAAAAGATCCCTACTCATTCCCATACCTATTCCCTCACACATACATCGCCTCCCCCTCATACACAAACATGTACACATACGCAAATTACTCAGTCAAATAAACATTATAAAGTCGAGTAATCCTCCTCATAATGGCCCATAATATACATATACATCAACATCCTTGATTTGTGAACATGTACAACTCTGTTTGATAAATATATACTTGTAACTTCTGTCGTCGATCAACTTTTAATTGTAAGCATTTCATAATTTGGTGTAACTGTCATTAATTGTGATTTTGATAAAAAATTGTTCTTATTCTAAAAGGAGTGAGGTCAGACAAACTACAATAGTTTTGAAATATTAAAGAAATGCTCTTATTTTAATACTTTTGTTTTTTGCATTGACGCATGTTTCAAGGACATACACAACCACAATTGCCTGTCCGGTGATTGTGGTGGTATGCGGGTATGCGACCCCGACGTCCTAGCTGCTACTACCTCTACCGTACCCTGCCAAGGCAGTAGTATCCCTAAATACCTATTTCCTACCCAAACTCATAGATATCCTTTCCTCGTCAGCAATCCTTTCTATTTCCTTTTCCTTCCCTTTCCGCCAATCTGGGGTCTGCCGTGCCTATGGATGCGTGGCTAGGGGCGTGCCTAGTCTCAAGCGTGCCAAACTGCCCTGGGACCTGGCGAACCCAGAAAATGGCTAGCCTTATCCTGGCATGCGGGGCTCTGTCAGGATGGACCTATTTTTTCCCTTGCTACTCGTGGGAACCGCATGGATTTCTATTTAAAAAACAAAATCCCAAATGGCGGCGATGAGGTTCGCCACCCATCACGTCTCGTTCCACGCGGGGGCGGAAAGCGGCCCACAGAGAGCCGCTTTGCTACGATGAATGTTAGAGGTGGAATGGATAGTAAAGTAGATGAAGTATGCCAGATGATGCATAAAAGACGTATAGATGTTTTGTGTGTGAATGAGACGAAACGGAAAGGATGTAGAACAACCAAACATAGCTCCTATACGGCACTGTGGTCGGGAGTACCGGTGACCAAGAGAGCCTGTCAGGGCGTTGGTGTGATCCTTTCTGCACGAATGAAAGAATGTATGATTGAATATGAATGCGTGAGCCCAAGACTTCTCTGGGTGAGGCTGAAAGTTGGGCTTACTCGACTGTTTGTGGTGGGTGCATATGCACCGACTGACATGGGTTCGAGAAAGTCCCCAAAAGCCCAAAAAGAAAGAGAGGAGTTTTGGGACAGTATGCAAGATATTTTAAAAATGTGTAGAGATAATGAGAGGATTGTGTTGTTAGGAGATTTTAATGGATGGGTAGGAATAAAGCGAGATGGATATGAAAGGGTTCTTGGAGCTTTTGCGGATGAAAGAGTGAACGAGAATGGACAAAATTTGCTAGATTTGTGCCTGGAATGGAGTCTCTGCGTCACAAACACAATGTTTGACCACAAAAAGATCCATTTGTATACAAGAGAGGAAGGTGATTCAAGAAGCATGATTGATTTTGTGATTGTGGATGAAAGGCTGAGGACGAAAGTATTAGACACTCGGGCGTACCGTGGAGTCGGCATCGATACAGACCACTACCTGGTGGTAACACGTGTAAGTGGCCTTTTTAATCGATGGCGACACCGAGTGCGGGCACCTACAAGTATGAATTGTTTGGAACGAGTGAAATTGAAAATTTGCAAGACAAGGATGTCAAAAATGAATATGTTAATAAGCTGCAAGAAAGGCTTGATGGTTTGGAAGAGATAAGTGAAATTGAAGAGTTGTGGATGAAATTTAAGGAAGGGGTGGTAAGCGTTGCCATCAATGTGTGTGGAATTTCTAAAAGGCGAAAAGGAAAAATGCAAAAGAATGTGTGGATGGATCAAGAAGTACAAAAGGCTGTGGATGAAAAGAAAAAAGCATGGTTGGATTGGTTAGCCACAAAAGCTAACCAAAAAGTACAAATGGCGACGCATGATGATATACATGAAGCAAGAAAGGATTATAAGAGATTGAAAAAGATAGTTAAGGAAATTGTAAGCAGAAAGAAAGATGAACGAAAGGATATGTTTGACAGAAGGCTCTCTGAAGATTTCCAGTCAAACATAAAGTTTTTCTGGAAATCCATAAGAATAGCTCGAGGCAAAACCACGACCTCAGAGCAGTATCAAATCAGAGGTCATGATGGAAGTATTATAAAAGGAGAAGAATGTGTGTTGAAAAGATGGAAAGAGTATTTTGAGAGTTTATTTGAAAGAGAGGGAACACTGGACCAGGTTCCAGGAACCTACATGAATACAAGTGATGACGGAAATGAGATAAGCATGGATGAGATTATGAAAGCGTTAAAGGGTATGAAATTACGTAAAGCTGCGGGATATGATAGAGTGTCAGTCGAGATGCTGAGAGCAGGGCAAGGCATAGTCGGTAGTCTGTTGCACCGCCTTTTTAATTTGTGCTGGAGGAGCGGCCGAGTACCAGGTGACTGGTGCAAGGCAGTGATCGTGCCGCTATATAAAGGAAAAGGGTCGCAACAAGACTGCAAGAATTACCGCGGAATCAGTCTCCTCAGCGTCGTCGGTAAACTATATGCGAAAGTACTGATTGAACGGGTGATAAAAGAGACAGATGAGAAAGTATGGGATGCACAAGCAGGGTTTAGAAAGGGAATGGGATGTACGGATCAGGTCTTTTCTTTACGATGCATAGCCGAAAAATGTTTGGCGAAAAGCCAAAAGGTCTATTGCGCTTTCGTAGATTTAGAAAAGGCTTATGATAGGGTGAGTAGGCATGAACTGTGGTCAGCGTTGTCTATGCATGGGCTGAATGTTCACCTGATCCAAGCGCTGAAATCCCTATATGAGGATTCCAGTGCTTGTGTTAGGATAAACGGGACATACACTGATTGGTTTAACATCGAAAAAGGTGTTAGACAAGGATGTGTAGCGTCACCGTGGCTGTTCAACTTATTCATGGATAATTGCTTGGCAAACCTGAAAGACAGTGAATGTGGATTGAGAATGAACGAGTTACTCATCAAATGTCTTCTCTACGCTGATGACCAAGTGATACTTGCGTCGTCAGTAAAAGAGTTGCAGGAGATGGTAAATGTTATGCATGAGGCTTTAGAAAGAAAGGGAATGAAAGTAAACGTAAATAAGACGAAAGTTATGGTGTTTGAACGAGATGATAGAGTGACCGATTGCAATATTGTGATTGGAGGTGAAAAAGTGGAACAAGTGAAAGAGTTTGTATACTTGGGATCCATGTTTACAAAGGATGGAGAGTGTGAAAGTGATATAGAAAGGAGAGTGAATGCTGGAAACATGGTTAATGGAGCATTGCACGCGTTTATGAACAGTCAGAAGGTGTCTAAGAAGGCTCGTCTGGCTGTTCATGGGGGAGTGTTGGTTCCGACACTAATGTATGGGAGTGAAAGTTGGGTATGGCAGAAAAAGCATGAAAGTAGAATAAATGCAGTGGAGATGAGAGCATTGAGAAGCATGATTGGAGTCAAACGGAGTGACAGGATAAGGAATAGTGTGATAAGGGAACGATGTGGTGTGAATGAGGATGTAGTGACCAAAATCGAGAAAGGTATGTTAAGATGGTTTGGACATGTAGAGAGAATGAATGAAATGAGATTGACTAAACAGGTATACGTGGGACAAGTGAACGGAAGTGTTGGAAGGGGAAGACCTAGGCGAACGTTCCGAAATCAGATTAAAGATGTTCTGAAAAAAGGCCAGGTCAGGAGTACCCTAAATCGACGCTTATGTATGAAAGGATTGATGAGTGTAGATGAAGCAAAAGATATATGTAAGGATCGTAGCAAGTGGAAATCTGTGGTCTCTGCCTACCCCTATGGGAAAGAGGCGTGATTTTATGTATGTATGTATGTATGTATGTTTCAAGGATTACATAATAAAATTGCAAGTAGAAAAATCTCACTCATGACTACATTTTTTTTCTCGTTATATTTTTGTGTAATAAATGCTCTTGCCTAAGATACTGAGACCAAATTATGCAATTCTTAACATTTGAAGCCTCTTCAACTTTATAATTTATCAACTTCACCAATATATTTAACTCATTTATAAAACCGGTCAAGTACGTGTTGGATTCAGACACCGAAGTATCAAAGCAAAATATAAACTAGATTTGTTTTTATTCATACTTTTTGTGAACTCTAGCGGTAGTCAGACTCGAAATATACTTGTTTTATTATATTTTGTCAGTTTATACTAAATTTTGGACTATAATCACAACAAGTTTGACGTTATATGTTTTACCGTTTTTACGATACAAGTAACTTTAAAAAAATCTATCTCTCAGTCTTTAAACACAGTCTTTACCATCAGAGAGTTGCCATAATCTTCACATTTGGTAGGCAAGGAAACCTTCTGGGATTTTTACTTCAGTTGCCTCTTACAGCTCTCAAAAGGAAGACTATGGGGGGAGCAAATCTAGCGCGGTACTCTATGACGCCCCAGTTCATGCCCTAAAAATTAGGATGAATCTTGACTGCAGATACATTTTCATAACCCTTCTGGGATTACGGACTATATGATTTTATTCATAATACTAGACCCTTTGCTTTGATTCATAAATAAACGTTTGGATGAAATAAATCTCATAATACCTAAAAAATCTGTAACCAATCAAAATATGTACATTTTTTAACCTCTTCTCGTGGTGTATTGGAGCTAATTGGCATTAGATTCATCCAACCTTCGGTACTCCACCATCAATCTGGTGTTACCAAAATGTATGATCGTATAAGTTCCCTATTAGAAATTGCAAATTAAGTTATACTCTTCGATTTTAAATTATTATTATATTCTGTAGTTAAGAAGTTTTAGAACAGGAAACTATACAACTGACTGACAAAAAAGACTTACAAAAATCGTACTTACATCATTGGCACAATAACGACTTCCATGAGAATGTTTTCTCCAAACTTGGTCGACCTTTTCAATACACCTGAGTTTCTGCCAGCTCATCATTGCTCATAATATAAAATTCGAGCCCACACCTCAAAATTATGACACGTAATGACCCACGATATGAATCCGAACCGCTATGATTACCATTCGTAATAGAAGTCGTTACTCACGCTGATGTCGAGTTATTCCTTCGTAATGTACGTTATGAATGTCGGTGATAAAATTTGCCTCTTCTGGAATTCCAATTATTAATCTTTGAATGAGATTTAATTTGTCAAACGAAATATTTTGATAATAGGCTAGGGCGAGAACACGCTTATTATAATAATTTAATTTACTACGCAGATATAATATTACATGTATAATATTATTCATTAAAATACATTAAACAAAAGATTGTTTACAAAAAACATTGAAGTGAAAGACTTACTTGATAGGTTAGCCTTAGACCACAATATATATATAGTCGAAGATGTTGTTAGGTTAACCTACATAGAATTACTGGCTCTCAAAGACAGCTGCTGGAACACACCACTAAGTGCTTGGCGATAGATTTTCTACTTGAGGGTGGTAGCTAGCTAGGCGGGCATTTGCAAAATGGCCACCATGCTATAACGACTGCCATCCTACGACAATAACCAGAACCGACTGCTTAACGTACCCTCCGAAGCACGGAAGCGCTCTTTAGTAATGCAACCAGCGGTCACTCGACCAACTCATGACCGCGGTGGACGTTGCTTAATAAGTTAAGCAACGTCCACCGCGGTCATGAGTTGGCTCATCGGTTAAGAACGGCTAAGCAAACTTCGCTACGAGCGCTTTTAAACATGTCTTACTAATTGAACTTTAAAGCCACGGTCACTGTCAATTACTACGGTCGTGAATGGTGTAATATGTGTTATACTACCAGTGGTATACGATTGGAATCCTGCTGCATGGTAGGACATTTTGCGAGTAAAAATCTGGCGCTCAAACGTATCTAGCCACGTTTTCGGTCAGAGTTGGTTTATTCCAGCATTAGCCGAATCAAGATCTTTCGTCCATATGATTATTATAAAAACACAAGAGATATTTGCCAAAGTACATGATCCACCTGTAAGAAACTACAAATTCTTGTTTAGCTAAGCCTTTTCGTAGATAATTAGTATTTGAAATGATGTTCAGATTTTTTGAATAACAACATAGGTCCATAGTTAATTACTCCCCAATTTCTTTCACGATAGAACGTTTTATGAAAATATATAACAAAGAATTCTAAGAAAGCTAATTTATTTCTTTTAAATTAAGCCACCAAATATTCATGATATAATTTTTTATATCAACGTAAGAAATATCCAAGTCTTGCAAAGATGAATATTTTAATGCTCATTACGGGCAAAAAATCCTCATGATTATGTAAAAATTAATCCGAAAGATAAACGGAAAAAAGTACATTTCCATGTTAATTCAAAACGTTCGGGAAAATTCTTAATCGAGAAGTTTATGGCGGAGTATTAAGAGGGAGATGTAAAAAAAGTCAAACTTTTTCAAGATTCCGATTTGAGTTACATTCCGATTTAAGAAGTTGGCCAACAATTTACATGGTGAATAATAAATTAATGGTTATCCGCAAATAAACCGGAGAACGCTTTTAAAACTCTTCAGTTATTTCTTTGAATAAGTTCTCATTTCATGTTTAACGCTGGAAAAGCTTTTAGTGGGTATTTTTTGTTTGCATATAATTTTAATTTTGAATCACTTTTTTAGGGACCGTGTCAAGGTGATACGTCTTCGTTTACATCTACGAATTATGTTATTTTTTCGCAGGTTTACAAAATATAATAAAATTTTGAAGCTTCGACGTCTAAAGAGAGGTTATTTTAAACTGTAGCCTTTGAAGCATTCCTTTTAAGTATTTGTAATGATTAAAAAAACCATCGCGTGGCGAAAATCACAGTTACAAACCTTTCGGTTCTCGTCCGAGGTGAGAAACTTAGGGTCTAAAGTTTGTTACTATATACATATATATATATATATATATATATATATTTTTATTATTACATATTTATTATATAAACTTTGTTCGTGTGTGGCAACTTAGCTACAAAACAGCTGAATCCCTTTTTGCATTGAAAGTTTTTAAATGACTAACAATTAAAAGAAAGGCTTTCAACATTGAAAGCAGAAATATTAAGTGGAAGTTGGGCAAGGACAATATAGGCTCAGAGTATTGAATGAGCATAGTATAGACTTCAACAAGTTGCTTTGTAAATATCGTGTTGTATGAAATAGCACGTGTTAGGGTTGAAAGCTGAAAGCGTTTTCTCTTTTTTTTACATATTATGTTTTGATCATGCATGTCTAAGATAGTAAAGCCAGCGCAACTCTATGATGATCTTAAACAGATATGTAACAGTACTGAGCCCCACCGCCACGACAAGGCGGGAACCGTTCCTAGTTTACCAAATGTTTAAAAGTGCTCATATTATTTTTTTACATTTATAATTTTAATATTTACCTCATTAAAGATCTCAAACTGAAGGAAAATATGGTTGGTCGAAGATGTAAGATAGTTTATTGTAAAATTGTAAGTTGCTAGAAACAAATTTAAAATGTTTGATTTACATTTGTTCTTCTAATAACACAAAAATACCGGTCCAAAGACAGCAAACCACTTGATTAAATTGCATATAATCTCAAAGTCCAGTCTCGGCCGTCAAAGCTAAACAAACGAAGCTATGCCGTAGCACCGTAACGTTCTACGCTGTAGAACATCCGTAGCCCTTCAATTTGCTATGTAAATGTATCTTTTGTACGTTCGTCCAGCGGTCTGTTCTACTCTACAAATTTGTTCGAATACGACGCTGCCCATTTTGAATGCAATTTCGTTCAATTGCTAAGTGCGTTCGAAAACTGGAGTTAAGTGTCTTTGTGAAACGGCTGAGCTTCAAAGAAGAGCTTTGAAAGCATTTCCTATGTGTTGGTAGACAATAACAAAAAGTTTAGCTTATGATTGTGAATACATTTAGAATCGTAAGCGCTTAGTGTAGGGACTTTCTTATCAATAATATGCAGATAGTTTTGGATTATTTACATAATTTTGGCAAAGTCACAGTCTACCGGCTCGTGATGATGATTCCTGGATTAGCTACATTAACTTCATTTTAAATTTTAAATATATTAAATGATTTGATATATAGCTCAGTTTGGGATAAGTGAAATTAAAGCACTGTTATAGATTTACTCGGCTATATTTGCAGACCCACCTGAAATACAGCACGTTTTAGGTTTTTGAATAGCCTTGGATGTAGCATTCTCAAAGAAAAAGGGATAGATAAACTAAGTCTTGGCGTAAGATAGATGAAAATTGAGGATAACTTTACAAAGGAGAGAGGACACTGCAAGATATTATCCCATTACAAATACTAGTCAATAAATATTACTCATTGTAATTTTACAATTATTACTATAATTGTATGATATTTTTTCATATAATAGATAATTATGGAATATTACAATAAACGTTATGATATTTAAATATTTACTGACTTAAAAAAAAGGTGGAGGTTTTCAATTCAACTTTTATTTTGTGTGTTATAACTTTTTGTTATAACCTCATAACTTTTTCATAATGTTTGAATTTGATGATTTTTTTATATTTAAAAGCTTGTTTTGTATTCCCATTTAAATTTCAATGAGATCTAGTGTACGTATTTGAGTCATCACTAATAAAGCGTATCTATATTGATGATGTTCTCATTTAAAATTGTCTATGTTAAATGAATAAAATTAACTTTATAAGATAGTTTGGTTCATAATTTTTTGTTTTAAATTATTTTTTGTTGTTTTAAAGTAGTTTATATTAGCAGTCGGTATTTGTATTATTTTTTTATGTTATAAAAGGGCGACATAAGCCTGATGGTAAACGACACTCTATGCATTACATATTTAGTACCACGGTCTTCATTTTACTTGACAATGTTAGTTTTTATGTCTTGTTTGCGCAGTAATTTTTATTTAGTACATTGCCTTTCACGCTTGTGTACCCTCTACTACTTCGAGGTAAAATGTCTGACAGTACATTGGCACCCACTACGACAGACTCTCGCTGAAGAGCCACACAACCTGGTAGGTCATTATTGAAGAGACTTAAGGTTTAAGTAGATATGTTACCTACATATCTTAATTTACGACATAGAAACTAGATAATATTATGCCGCATATAGGTAAGGATCAGCCTAACAATGGCCGGTTAGGCTCTGGATACAATTTACATATTGAGGGGCTCAGTGGCGCCCCCTGCCGGCGATTGGCGTCTGATTCGATGACGCGATGATTCGATGATCGTTGTCGATTCAATGCGTCGACCTGTTACTGAATATGGCGATTGATTGCGGACGAACTAGCCTAGGTGAAATGGAATATAGCTTTGATGAAGCATCGATAATTGATTAATACATACCAATACGTTTACATTTTCTTGCAGTGGTAGGTAAAGTTGTGATATACTTGCGGCCAGCTTCGGCTTTGTACGGATATTGAACAAAAAGTAAAATAGAAAAAATATATATTCTACACTTCTACAGCCTATGTTCATCGGGAATAATATAAGATTTTAATAGTGAAAGAATTTTTCAAATCAGCCCAGTAGTTTTTATGTATATTTGTTACATACAAGTAGTGATGGCTCAATTGCATTGGCTATGGACTGTCACGCAGCAGTTCCATGGTTCGAATCCCGCCTCGGGCTTGAGCTTCAACGCATGGTGGAGGAGAATTTTGCGAATGCCCGCCTGGCTAGTGACCAAGATCAAGTAGGAAATCTGTCACCTTACAGTGTGTTCTGACAGTTGTCCCTGAGAGTCAATAATTCTAGGTTGAGCCTGTTAACACCTTCGACCACATTACCACCTACCATCAGGTGAGATTGTGGTCAAAGGCTTGCCTAGCAGCAATAAAAAATATATACAAATCTTTCCTTGTATAATATTATAGTGAAGATGTACATTGTGTCTTATTTTTTTGACCGATTGTCTGCTCAAAGGCTAGGCAGTATAAAGAAACCCTGACATTATGCTAAGATTACCGTTTTAAGAGTTATGTTTGAATGTGCCTTGTATCCTTCTACATAAAACATTAAAACGTATCACGATCCTTCAGTCATTACCTTTTTGGCAAATATTGTAAAATTATATTACAAGTATTGTTGCATGTAATATACAACTAAAAGTATGTCATAATACTGCATATTTAATGTTGAGAGCCGTAGAGTGTTGCTACGCCGCTGCGCTACGGCATCGGATATTGACATAGCCGCCATTTCCGCCTGCCATTACTTTACTGACGTATGAACTTAAATAGTAAGGAAGTTGGGGTAATTTTATACTAATATATGTAAGCTTGTTAAGTAAAGTATAAGTACATCAATTGATTAATAGTTAGGCTAGTACCAACATTTCATGTCGTATTATGCATATTGTATAGCGTTTTCACTTAAACAGATGTATAAAATTGTATTTATATTAATTATAAATTTTAAGAGTGTTTGACGAATTTAAGATAGATTATTTAGTATAAAAGAATCTTGTAGGATGAAACAGAATCAAGATGGCGCCAACGAGCCAAAACTGCTTCACCCTACAAGGCGATGAGCTTGTGTAATGTATAAAACTCAGTCAGTCGTCGTTTGAAGTTCGAGGTGTAAAGACGTAGTCTAGTAAGTACAGAATAATAAGTATACAGGTGTACTGTGTAAGTGTTTGTGTTTCA
Source organism: Plagodis dolabraria (assembly GCA_963854805.1). Lineage (NCBI taxonomy): Eukaryota > Metazoa > Arthropoda > Insecta > Lepidoptera > Geometridae > Plagodis > Plagodis dolabraria. The sequence goes on from OY978446.1 coordinate 33,569,561, forward strand.
TTGGCCTGCAAAGGTCTACAAATCAGAAGCGGGATACGGTAAGTTACAGAATGTCTACTTATTTTACTCTACCCACACAATATCTGTTTCTCTAGTGAATTAAAATGCATGAAAAATAGTATCATTGGTTTAACTTTAAAGAATAAAGTTATGGGTTGTATTTGTGTGATAGATATTTTTATATTTGTGTTTAACCTAAAGATTTATAAATAAAACTCAAGAACATGGAACTGTTTACTGCTTATTGATGTGTAAGTAACGGCCTAAGATACACGTTGCTAAAATTCTAACGGTGCGTTCAAACGCTGCGCGCCATGCAGTCGGTCCCTCAGTCGGGCCGATCGGCGTAGCTCTCACAGCCACCCCAGTTGGTGAAGGTTGCTTGGCCAGGCTGGTCAACAGCACCTGCGCATGCAGCCATGTCAACCAGCGCAGGCCATGCAGCTGGTCCAGACAGCACCGCTGGTCCCTCAGTCGAGCCGATCGGTGTGGCTCTCGCAGTCACCCTGGTTGGTGAGGGTTGCGCGGCCAGGCTGATAAAAAGATGCCGCGCAGCCGGTCCAGCCAGCGACAGCCCAGCAGTGGGGCCAGTCAGTGCAGCTGCCGCAGTGGGCCCAGTCAGCGGGGGTCGTGCAGCCGGACCAGCCGGCGACATTCCCGCAGTGGGGCCAGTCAGTGCAGCTGCCGCTGTAGGCCCAGTCAGCCTGGGTCATGTAGCCGGGCCAGCCAGCACCGGGCCGGTCAGCGCAGCTGCCACAGTAGGCCCAGTCAGCCTGGGTCATGTAGCCCGGCCAGCCAGCGCCGGGCCAGTCAGTGCAGCTGCCGCAGTCCTGCCTGTCAGCGCAGCTGCTGTAGTGCTGCCAGTTATGCTGCCGGGCTAATCAACAGTGGTCGCGCAGTCATGTTAACCAAATCAGCCTTGTTAACGAACGAAAGCACCGCAGACGTTGTACTTAAGCACGACGGCCTACAGCACCGATTTGCATTTGAACAACAACCTTAGCGTGTAAGAACTGGTAAGGGCATTTAAGTCTATTGGTAGCAGTACTAGCAACTAAAAATGGTCTTACCAGAATACACTCCCCGAATTTGATTCAGCTCGCAAAGAGCAATCTGTAGTCATGTGGTTTCATAATGTGAATGAATGTGCTGTCATATATAATTGAACGGTTAGACATACCATACATTTAACCCCCCTTAAATTAATAGGTTTTGCCCAAAGGTGGTACAAAGACCTCACTACCGTGATGTATTCCTGGCCAGGCCTTCCCTCAGTAATGATCATTATGGACAGTTTCTCGCAACAACGCTAGGTAAACGTGCCAGGTTTAATGATTCTTTACAGGAATACTTAACGATAAAATGATGTTCTTGAATCAAATGTTCTTGCAACAGTGCCGAAATATCGGGAGCTCAAAACTAACCAAAAACAACAGTAATAATAATTATAATGTTAATGACCGTGACAGTTCAAAAACTCATGTTCTTGAATCGTTGTGGTAAACAAGGGAGAAAGGCAGTAGATCGCTTAGTATATTATCTGGTATTGAAGATCGCAGTGTAAGGTTAGGGACTGAAGCTGCTCGATTCGCATCTCCGGAACAATTACTACCATACTTAAAATATGTAAAAAATAACTTAAGCAATGGTTATATTAGATACCGAAGCCATTGGTTATGTTATAAGTAACGGCTCAATTTTACTATTAATATGATTATGTTGTTCTGATGAAAATGTATGTTGTTCATTAATTCCTGTTCTTATTACAGCTTTTATAATGATAGAGGCAGATGTAGCCTCAGTTCTATATTGTACTGTTACGATTGTGTAATATTCCAAACAGCCTCGGTCAAACTATCATATGTGGTATTCAGTGCAGAGCGCACTGTTGCCATGGTTGACAAAGGCAGTTGCCTTAGTCCGATGTATGATAAAGTGGTATTCAGAGCAGAATCGCAGATACTGTTACCACGGTTGACAGAAGTGGGCAGAAGTGTAATACGTCAAGAGAGAATATTATTATGATGTTCTGATGAAAATTTATGTCATTAATTAATTCCTGTTCTTATTCCAGCTTTTATTATTTTAGAGGCAGTTAGCCTCAGTTCTAGATTGTACTGTTGCGATTGTGTGAGATATCAAGTAGCCTCGGTCAAATTATCATACGTGGTATTCAGTGCAGATGCGGCTGTTGCCATGGTTGACGAAGGCAGTTGCCTTAGTCCGATGTATGATAAAGTGGTATTCAGAGCAGAATCGCAGATACTGTTACCACGGTTGACAGAAGTGAGCAGAAGTGTAATACGTTCGATAATTCGATTGTCAATGATTTTTTATCACAGTAGAATAAGCTTGAAGTTTCAAAATGTTGTAAATACACGAGGACGTGTATATTTTGTCGGATGGCCGAATGTAAGCTTGTTAAGTAAAGTATAAGTATATCAATTGATTAATAGTTAGGCTAGTACCAACATTTCATGTCGTATTATGCATATTGTATAGCGTTTTCACTTAAACAGATGTATAAAATTGTATTTATATTAATTATGAATTTTAAGTGTTTGACGAATTTAAGATAGATTATATAGTATAAAAGAATCTTGTAGGATGAAACAGAATCAAGATGGCGCCAACGAGCCAAAACTGCTTCACCCTACAAGGCGATGAGCTTGTGTAATGTATAAAACTCAGTCAGTCGTCGTTTGAAGTTCGAGGTGTAAAGACGTAGTCTAGTAAGTGAGCTGAGTGTACAGAATAATAAGTATATAGGTGTACTGTGTAAGTGTTTGTGTTTCATTGGCATGCAAAGGTCTACATATAAGTGAAAAAAAAATCAAGAGCATAATTGTTATTATTTACTAGTAAAAAGCTGAGCTTTGTGAGGGTCGCGTTTATTTTAGAACCTAATTCCAGTGGTGTCATCTAGTATTATGTAGATTAACTACGATGTATTTCAGTATTGGGTTTAGTTCTGTTCCATCTATGTTAATTCTTTGGTTTTTTAACAGATGGTGTTAGTAGTAAAATAACATTCTATCCAATGCATACAACATTGTTAATGTTCATTTTTCTTTAATCGTTATATTTTTTCGAGTTATAACACATCTAAATGTAAATATCATTACCATGTTAAAACATAAATATAAAGGCGAGATAGTTTTTCAGAAAAGTGTGCCTCAAAATGTTCACGTTGTGGGATAGTAATGTAGGATGTCCATCGTATTGCATTAACGTTACAACAGCTTTAATACAATTATGCGGAGAATATCCTATTTAGTTGTAGTTTTTTTACTTATTAATATCCTGTTTTATCACACACTATTCGATTATATCATATTCACTATCTTCTATGTATTTTTGCAACAGCAGCAGGATTTCATACGCGTTGCTGACCTCGTAGATTTTTTTATAATGCTCTTTTTAAATAAACCCATATCGTAGCGCAAATGAAAAACCTCTTTGGGAAGCTCCTTAAAAATCTCAAAGTGTTACAAGGAATAAATATTCCAGAAAACTGTTTAAACATCGTCATTTAGCACTTCGTAAAGAAAATATTGATCGCAGTGGTAAATCACGTTTATAGAAGTCTAAACAATGATTACATAGAAGAAGGTATACTAAATATATACATATATTGAACCATAAATCTAATTACATGCGTATTTAGCTTTGGAATCTCAAGGTGAAAATGTATTTCTGCGGTAAAATAGGAAGGTTACCTCAGAAATAAATCAAAAGCTGTTCGAAGTTGTTGTTATTTCTGGTTGATGTCTAGTTCGTACTTCATTATTTTTTTAGATTAATTCACTCTACATCTTAAGCTGTATATTCGCAATTTATGCTTTCTTCATGTCACTGACAGGCAGCTGTTTATGAAACCGTAACTATGTACGGAGTCATTTGTCTTTCTTTGAGATACCTGAGAAAACATATTATATAAAGACAGAAAGATGAATTCTTCTCTAATATTTAATTGATTAAATTTAAAAATATTGTGTTTATATAAAAATAAAATGTCAAATTACGCCGAAATTTCAATCAAAAACAAATATGTTTACACTTCTTTTTCTTCTCCTCTTTCTCCTTCAATCATTATTCCACACTGAGTCAGCAAAATGTTGACACTACTGGTACATATTTTTCATCACATTTGCACGTAAGCAGTATATACAGGTTAACTTGGCCGTAATGCCCCATATAAAACCCTAAAGCTTTCTTTTTGTTATGAAACCCAAGGTCACTAAGTATTTTTTTTTAAATTTATATTACATGCAAGTTTAAGCAAGGAGCTTACACGCAATTGCAAATTGTCTTAAAATGCTATCTAAACAGGAATTTCATTGCAATCTCGCTATATGTTAAGTAAATACTCAACAAATGTTCTTAATAATCGATTATAATAGCTTTTAGACCTAAAAGTATTGTTATAAATTAATTATATTAAATAGTTATCTTAGAGCTGATAGAACGATTATCTCACATGATGGTAAGTAATCATATGGTTGAAGATCGTAAACAGTCCTTATGTAGAATGGAAACTGGCTCTCAAGAAAAATTTTGCCACAAACACTCATTGTTAGATGTTTGCTGACATTTTCTTCTTGAGGGTGGTATCCTGGAGGGAATTTGCAATACTCCCCTACTATATCACCCATCCAAGTAAAGACTGCAAAGAAAATTGCTTAACTTAGTTAATTGGTTAAGAATGAAAACACTAATTCTGCTAAAAAGCTAAGATATAATAAATATAATAAGTATTTACATTATTTGTATAATAAAACTATTAAAACTCTCTACAAGTAATATTATTTTATTACAGGCTGATATTTCCCCTATCTACCCTACCTATTGAGGCGGTAAGTATGTTTTTGACGACGGAAAAATATTTTATAGCCATTCTCAATTGGGAATTATGAAAACGTGGTGTTCGGAACGTGCAAATCTCTGCATTTGGAAAATTTAATTAAAATAATTTAACATTTCGTATGAAAAAATATGAAAGTTTTAATGACTTTCTCAGGTTGTTATTCTATAGCTGCATAATTTTACTAACTGTATGATCTCGAAGACGTTTGGATGAACGGATTATTTGTACAAGAATATCACTTAACCTACTGTAATTACTAACAAATGCAAAATAACGACGTACCTGAGCAATACCCACTATTTTTGTGATAACTTGATGAAGTCGAAGTTTTAGTTCTGCCCTCCCCTTTTGTCCATCGGACGTCCACACAAACGGAAAGGCGCCATCTGGACATGGTTGATACTCCCAGAACTCGTACGAAGCGCTTCGCTTCTACTTTTCTCGCGCGTTCTGCGAAAGAGTGGAACTCCTTACCGTTGTCAGTTTTCTCGATGGATACAACATGGGTGTCTTCAAATTGAGAGAGGTTTCTTCTAGATAAACGTGCTCCATCTTAGACCACATTAATGCTTAACATCAGGCAGGGTGTGGTCAAACGCGAAAATATTATGAATACAAATAAAATTAAAAAAAGACGTGTGGCACTCGGAGACTGCCGCGGTAAAGCTATTACATAGCATTTTTTATCAACTTATGCAATTATAAATCTCGACACGCTAGTTGTCAAAACCTTTTTTTTCTGCCAAAATTTAGTTCCTTGCACGCACTGTCGAGGCGCTGATCAAATATTGTATCACCGCTGTGCCGGTCGGAGTGAGGGGGTGTTAGGTTATTTTCGTTACGGAATTTCTGGATTCGGTCTCCTTGCTCAAGGCCCGCGATAGAAGCTATGCAATAGCTTAAAAAGTCGTAAAGAAGTACCATTCTGATTCTCAACACTCTGAGCTCACTTTGTCATGGTCTGAGTTCCGCAAGTGATATCATATTTCTGAGTGGTTAAAATCGCTTGCAACTTAACTTAATGGAAGTAGGTTAAAAATGTAAAGGACTATATTTTTATACATGGGATATAAAAATGGGATAAAAAAATACTATGCCAATTAAAGATGCATTTCAACTCAAGTGATTGACTGCACTGCGCCCGTCACTTTGAGACATACAGCCAGTGAAATTACAGGCACATGAGACTTATCTCATGTGCCTGTAATTTCACTGGCTCTCGAGGACTGCTGTCGGGACAGGTGTTGTTGACAGATTTTCTACAATGGTGGCAGCTAGCCAGGCGACCATTCAATGGAGCGTTTCAAACGGCAGTGCATAGTTATCACTGCTCGGCAATCACTGCCTCAAAATAGTATAGTTCACATCAAGCAACCTAGATGTCACTGTTTCACAATTTCAAAGTGTACAAGATTTTCAGTACTAACACTGTAATACCAATGCTAAAATATTTAAAAGTTTCTCGCTAGTCACCTCCAAAACGTCTGAACGGACTTTGATGACATTTTGTACCAAAGCTCCTTAGGTTCTGGATACAGACAAAATGTACTGTACGCTTGCGGCTATATCTTAGTTAACTAAGGAAACTACACAGTAAATCGGGATAGTAAGCATTCTATGCCCTAATTCAGGTCCTAAGCAATACCTACATAGGTTACATAGATAAAAAGTTTTATCAAAATCTGTTCATGTAATTTAGCGGTAATAAGTATACAACACACAGGGATACATTACCTTACACACATACACACAATATCTGATATTATCATAGTATTACATAATAAAAATGGGATGAAATTATGGCTAAGCGTGCCCTCTGAAGTGTAATCTGTAAATACCACTATCGGTCAGTCATCAAGAGAATATTGTTTAACCTGGTTGATAGCTTGACAACGCCTAGGCAAGCTTTGCTTGAGAGCTTTAATCGCAGAAAAATATAGATTGATAGATAAAACTCTTAATTGAAACACCACAACAGTACAGATATATGATGAATTTACATAAAATAAATTACATTAATGTTACAATTGGCAGCCTTATCGCTTACAGCAATCTCTTCCAGGCAACCATGTCTGAGAACGAGCAGTAAATAAATAATTATGGCGGTTTGGTGCACTTAAGAGTATAATATACAAAATTATGATTAACCAAATTAACTTTTCTAAATTATTAGTTCTATTCAATTCACTACACCATTTTCGTTTATATTATATATATATATATATATATACATACATACACTTACATATACTATAATACTATCATATACTTACATATATCCACGACATAAATAATACACACATATAATCAATTACGAAACTACGACACAGGCTTAGCCTTAACATATAGCAGCTATTTTAGGAGATAAACAGCTTTGATACGTTGCTTGAAGGTTTCTAAAGTTGGTGCACGTCTAATTTCAACAGGTGAGGAGTTCCAAATTCAAAAATATATCTCTCTCTGGAAGCCCGTGTCTCAGCAGTGGCAACATGATGGGCTCATACGTAGGAAATTCGATCGTTATTGTCTTTAGGTACCTAACTCATTTTAAATCGATACTGAGCACAGCTCGGTCACCCAGGTTGTGACTCATGCTACAGGATTACACCATACCTATGTATATGTACAATATGTATGTACGTGCAGGGTGTCACATTATCGTAGGCCAGTGTAGTTTCATTAGTACAATTGCGTCGTAGTTTCCGGGCTATAGACTTTTATTTTGCTATCACGAATATTCATGACTACATGTTCGGTGTAAGAATCATGTATGAGTCGCTTCTTTACGTGCCTTAGCACCACAAAAGTGCTCGTTCTTCAACCATCGTATGGGGTACATGGTGATGGTGGATGGACACAGGTTCGAATCCCCCACAAGACTATAATTTTTACTCGTAAATTTGTAATTTTGTAATGTAATCACAAAACTAACGATATTAAAAATATATTGTTGTTGTTACAACTGTTCAATCATGAAGGGGTGCCCCTCCACAGGGGTACAATAAAACCTGTACAACACTCGTTTGTACAGGTTTTATTGTAATTGAAAATGCTAAAACAATAAAATATACAATATAATCGCTTGGGTAGGCAGTGGTAATAGCTTCAACACTCAAAAATATTGAGGCGCGCCTTTGTGCCGAAAAGGTATGTACAAACAAATTAACAACTATATTTTCGTATATATAATACGAGTACGTTTAGGTTATGTCCGGTTAATATAAAGCAAACTCAGTCTCTAGCTGTATTTAAAATTCAAATTAAAGACCTAATATGTTGATTATTTTTTCACTTTACAATCACATTGTAATTCGTCACAAGTAAGTCAGTTCGGTGCTTGGCGACAGATTTTCTACTTGAGGGTGGTCGCTAGCTAGGCAGGCAGTCGCAAAATGCCCTTCCACCATGCAGTGAAGCTCAAGCCCGCGGCGGGATTCATACTATCGACCTGCTGCGTGGCAGTCCATAGCCAATGCTACTGAGCCATCACTGATTTTCAATTACGCTACGTTCCACATTCAATTTGAAAACTTCAATAGTTCAGAATTTCAAGCTTTTTCAAATTACAGTATAACTAGTGGTGTCAATATAAAGGTTCAATTTCTCTTGCTATAAAAACATACTGTGATAATTGTGTAGGTATAATATTAGTAAGTAAAGTTACATTCCAGCATACAATCATCATTATAAATATCTTGAAGAAACCAATTACTGTTTAAATGTTACCACATAATTTATATAGACCTTACATTAAAATTCATAATCCACCTCCCGAAGTAGATATTACATATTACAAAATTTGAAATGCAAACTCATGATTGCAAACAATAAAAGCTATCATCTCGACCAATTGTCTCAAAATATGCACCCCCATCTCGTTCAGATTACGATGGAAAAACTTCATGTCGTTTATAATCGTGCCCCTTTTGACAAATGTGTATTTTGTATGTTCATGTCGCGTAGAAATGTACTATGCTTTAGTATAAATTATGTTTTATGGCGTCAGCGATCTTATTGCTAAGTTATGTAGATATGGTTCTTATATAAACATGCGGTAAGATTTGGAGGATATTACGACACATGAATTGATTTCAGTCTTAATTTGTCACATTTTACTCTCAATTTGTTGAAGTGGAATTTATTAAACACTATTCACGATATTTTACTGCGTTCGCAATTTAATTTCAATATCATTTAATTCGGTGCAAGAAAGTGTCGGGCTCAGTTATTTACCTGCATTTATCACCACTCTGGTGCTATTGAAGTTCCTATACTCGCACTAAAGAGCTGGCATTTTCTTAACAGTAGCTTTGTTGATAAGAAATAATAAAACCTAAAAGATATGGTGAAGAGAGATTGATATTTTTATCTGGATTGAATATAGCAAACTTTTATAGAGTAAACATATTTAAGAAAACCCACAAGCAAAAACCCTTGTTATTTAATAACAAAAACAATCTAACACCCCACAGTTTACCATTTTGCGGTGAAATAGATAGGGGAATCAGAAATAGGTGCCTACTGTACGATGTGTCGTTTTAATCTATGAATTATGTATGCAAAGTGGAAATAGCCCTTTGGGACTCGATGGGGGCATAATAACTTTATTTGCTTTTGAATTTGTGGAAAATGTGTGGGCGTTCCGTAAAATAAATCGCTGTAAAGGTCAAATGAAATGACAAAACTGCCGCTTTGTATGAATGGTAAACTATATTAGGCAGGATTTCTTGTTATTAACATAGTATGCCCTTATCCACCTGTTCTATCACTATCTGTTGATACGTAATGACATGATTGAAGATGCTATTTCTGGCGAAACTTAAAATGTACACTTTACTTTTTACACGTCAGTGCTAAGCGAGACGTCAACGCGGGCGTCCCGAGCTCTCCTTGAAAAAGACCACCGAATGTGGTTGAAACTATAGTCGGTGCTATCTGACTGATTCACGTGAGTTATCCCGTATTATTTACTAAAATGTACACTTTAAATGAATACATCGTTCGGTTTTTGGCGTCCGACTTTCTACATGAGGGCCATGAAGGATTCGAAAAATACACTGTCACCATTCTTTGTTGTTTTAAATAAAACTAGCAAAAAGCTAAGCTTTATTTTACAACCTGACTTTAGTGATGTCATCTAACATTAAGTAGATTAACTACGATGTAATTAAGTATTGAGTTTAGTTCTGTTGCAGCGATGTTAAGCCTTTGGTTTTCTAACAGATGACGTTAGTAGTACAATAACTTTCTATCCAATGAATACAAAGTCGTTAATGTAAATTTTTTTAATGGTTATACATTTTTTTTTATAGATAACACACCTAGATATGAAGTTAAATTACTATGTTAAAGCACAGATCTATAGGCGTGATAGTTTTTCAGTAAAGTATACCACAAAATGCTCTGGGATAGTGATTAAGTGTTAATAGGGCTCGCTTTGCTCGCCCCAATATCGCTTAACAAATATTTTATAAAAGTTTAAAGCGTAGTTGCTTATACTCAGTAAAAAAAATACGAAATTTTGGTACCCTTTAAATTCTTCTGTAGGAGTGACGATGGGAAAATTCCCAGATGGTGGGCCGCAGGGCATTCTGATGGACTACCATCTTACATTGCAAGTAGATCTATTCAATTTTTTATGCTTTCGTGATGAAACTAACACGAAGAAACAAATTTGTTAGTCTCATGTACCGGTATATCACCTCCACCCATATCCATTAAATCGCAACACATTTATGTGAAAATTACTGCTTAGCGGTAGAAATAGTTTTACTGCTACTAAATGTAAGACATCACTTCATTTTTAGTAATGCCGTTGATTACTACTGAGCGCTTCCGTGCTTCGGAGGGCACGTCAAGCAGGTGGATTCAATAAAAATATTGTTACGTTATTTTTTACGGTTTTAAAGAATAAAACTTTTTACAATAGACGTGTTTGCTTTAATCTGTTAAAAGTCTTGTAACGATCGTTTATAAATGGGAGTTTGTAGAACAATAATGCTGTACGGTATCATATGAAACTATATTACAAACCAGGTAACATTTTAATAACAATGTAAACTCGGACACATCCACATCTAACAATCTACAGCAGACCTATCCTGGATCCTACGCAGGATGCTAAGCCAGCGCAGTAATATTAGCTGTAAAATTTTACTGTTATTCCCTGGCTTACAGATAAGTGGAGCCAGCCGAGCGGCCGAGTCAGGAGCAGGTATTCTGCGAAACATTGCGCTGTGGCACGAACTCCGACTGTGCTACTGATTCATGTTACTGTGGCTTTTGGGCAAGTTTTCAAAGTTAAGCTATTGATACCTATCTAATGGCAAATATAAGGGCGAATGTGTGGTCACAAGTGCGTGATAGGATTCCAACCTATGACATAATCGATTGACTGTCGACTTACAGTATCCTAGGGATTTAAAATACTAGCTAGCTATTATAATGCTATGTCAGTTCTGATGTGGATCATCCACATTCTCTATCAAAGTGTCTGACTGTGTGCATCGCTGAAAGCCCACGAATCAGTACTAATATTATAAATGCGAAAGTAACTCTGTCTGTCTGTCTGTCTGTCTGCCTGTTACGCTTTCAGGCCAATACTACTGGACCGATTTGAATGAAATTTGGTATGGAGATAGTTTGAGACCCGGGAAAAAACATAGGATATTTTTTATCCGACTGCGCAAAAAGAGGTTAATGTTTTTGCGATAACCGACATACGCGCGGGCGGAGCCGCGCCCGGAAAGCTAGTATATAATAAAGAAGTGTTACTCTCATGCAGTTGCTTTTTTACCGCTTTGATTTCGGACAAATCAAGTGCACCAATTTACGCACAATCTTCAAAATCCAATCGGATTGGTTAATTGATTTGGCACTTTGATATTATCGCATCCGATTGGTCGCTTTCAAGCCATGCGACACACGGTACACTTTTTAAGCTACGCCCGCCGCGGTAAGGTTTGTGTTCTGCGGTTTTTGAGCTTGACTTACATTTCTTTTCATGTTTAATAGTAGCTAAAAGCTCTAGTTAAAAGGGAATTAATTAACAGCGAATGACCTTTGCATGGAACAAAATATGCAACAGCTAAGCAGTAAGTGTTTTATGCAATATAATAATATAACAGCAAAATGAAAATGTGGCCTCATATATTTTGATTCTTGCTTTAAAGCCAGCCAGCGAATATAAAACCACCTCATGGATGGTTCGGCAAAATACCTGCTCAAAGCCATGGACTCCATATCTAGTATTTTACAAGCTTCACGTTGGAGTGCGGTTTAACTACACAACCTTATTCCATCTCCTTTCTCTCATCGGACAACAAGACGCACAGGAATATGGAATCCGTACATTGTCGATATTTAGCAAATACGCAAGAAGCGCTTTAAATCCAAGTTCTTAGGGCTGAAAAATGAAAAACCTTGTCTACGTCTCTATTTCCCAATTGATATGATATAGGATTTTTTAAGTGCAAATGTGTAGGTATCATCTTGGCAAGCATGACCACGACTCTACTTTCTGATGGGATTGCGGCCAAATGCTTGTTTAACTAATAAAAATATAAGTACATCTGGGTTTTTGTATATTTACCATATAAATTTAATATACGTTTGACCGTGTAGCGGGAACCGAAAAAACATTTTACCTTTCAATACAACAGTCGTTACAATTGGCATCAATCGGAGCTTGGTTGCTCATTACAGTTACAGCACCCGCGGCATGTGAATTGAGCCATTCTGGCAATGAGTCGTTATCTGTATCGAGTGTACCCATTCGATTCCATTCGATAATCGATATAAAACTTTATGGGGACATCACTAGTACATTGAATGGGCAGTATTGGCCAGGTGAGTGCGGCGGGTTAGTAGTTCCGTATCTGGTCAAACGGTTTCACTTACAATTTAGTACTAGTACCATGCCGTAAGTCTCACCGAATGCTATGCGAAATTCATAGACTGTTTTGAAGTCTTGTTTTCTTACATCCACATTTTCCTAAGTTAGTTATAATAAGTCTATCAAATCCTCTAGTGATGCAATATTCCCAAAGAAAACCAAATATTATCCTAACCATTCTTGTTTTGGGCATGTATTATGGGCCCAATTGCTCCGTTTCAAAGGGAATTTTGACAAAATAAAATCATCTTCATTAGCACTATTACTTGTTTATTACTTATTATTTCGATAATATTAATTTTAATAGTTCACTAAAATACAGTTAGGAACTTCGTTAAATTATAATTAAATCAATAAGCGCAAGGTAATATGATAAGTTTTTCTTACTTCCCCGGACGAGCTCCACGAAGAGTTCTACTGGTACCCATATGTGCGTAGGATTATGATCACATTTCTAGTTTACTATGGTCCTGTTACCGTCAAATATGAGTTGAGAATGGAATGACTGAAAAAAATATAACAAACAATTGCCAAAATTTTAAATACATTTTCCGGTCGTATTACCTTAACAAATACCACAGATTACACGTCGGCTGGAGGGAGTCCAGCCGCGGCCGCACCTGTGTGCGGAGTTGCTCCACAATTTAATTAGTTATGGAAATGGACCCGTGCCACCGCCGCCATGTAAATTGTTTTCCGAGTTGTTAGTTTGTCGGCTCGTTGGAGCTTCTTGGGCAGATGTGGCGGGATGGGATGTCTATCGTATTTGTGTACTCTATGTGCTTTCACATTTGTCTTAAGGTAAGGTATAGCCAACATGTAGGGTATGTAGAATATTTCAATTAAAAGAAAAGGTTTAGGTACTGTTATGGTAACGTAAATACTCGTAATCGTTATCAAAAACTCGCGCTCGAAGTACTGAAGAAAAAAAATTAGTGAACACTAACACACAGTGAGTCTTGTATTCTTCAAGTATTCATAGTTGAATGGTTATATAGGGCATCTGAGTTAAGCAAATGACATCTTTATGTCTAAATCCTGAAAGTGATAAGATTTCAAAAATAGAGCTGATGACATAGTATAATATACAGTTGACGAATTACCAACAATAGGTCTCTGGTCTCACTGTCTGTCTTCTTTAGTACAAACTGTACCTAAGGTATGAACCCAACTAGTCCCAAACGCACTCGTATATTACCTTACATAAATATACGTGTGGTGGTAAAATCTAGATATAAGAAATTAAGGACTCTTAAACCGTAATGAGTTGTATAAGTAACACATCGAGAATTTCCCACAACATACTGAGGGTGTCGAGACTCCTTCAGCAGGAAGTGTGTACTAAACTCAGTACAAGCTGAAACTGAAGTGTTAAAAGTATAGTCAGTTTATGATATATTTAATATTTTCATTTTTTAAATAAAATAACAATAGTACCATAATACCCCGGCTATAGGGGTGGATGACGCGGGTATGAATCTCTATAATTTTTCGTCTCGTGGATTTGTAATTTTGTAAAGTATATTTGTTTGAAGTTTGATATATTTAGGCATATATTGACACTTTGGGTGTTGATCGAAACATAATTAAAAGTAAACCATGTAAATAACAAACAAGAAAATAATTAATGACTTAGAAACTATCCAATTAATACAAAACATTTACCTAATATGACTAGTTGTTTGATTTTCTAACAAATTGTATAAAAATGGACTGTTAATATTTTCAAGCTTCTAGAGAAAAAAAGTAGACTGTTTAAAAAGCGCCAAATTTGGAAAATAATGTTATAGAGAAATATTTCACCAATCGAGTTTCTGGCTTTTGTTTTATTATATCCATATGTCATCTTCGTCATGAAAATCATAAAATAAAATATGTGACGTCATCATAAACAATAAGAAAAAAGCGTTGAATATGCTGCTGCTATATAAACTTTTTTTAATTATCACGTCTCGATAGGAATAAAAAATACGACATCAGTGCCAAATCTTAGAGAAGCAAATAAAAAGTCTGTTTTGGGAATGTCTGTACATTTTATTTATAAAATTCCTTAACATATAACAGTGTTAACGGAGAAAATAGAACGAATCGAATAGGGAAGAATGTTTTTATTTATAGGCCCGCAATAGTTTAAAGGTCTACTACAAAGTGTATGATTATTAAGACTACAGGGACTTTTGGAACATTCCACATATGTCAAGCTGTCACACATTTTGCGTAAAAAAACATTTTCTTAAATTTATTGTTTTTTTATTCAACCGACTTAATAGAATAATTTTAATTATTTAGGGTATACCGATTTTGATGATTTTTAACCGACTTCCAAAAAAGGAGGAGGTTCTCAGTTCGTCTGTTTTTTTTTTTTTTTTTTTTTTTTTTTTTTTTTTTTTTTATATTTGTTACCTCAGATCTCTTGACTGGGTGAACCGATTTTGAAAATTCTTTTTTTGTTTGAAAGCTGATGCTTGTCGTTTGGTCCCATTTTAATTTTCATCAAAATCGGTCAAGCCGTTTTGGAGTTACACTAAAAAGATTGAAAAAAAAATTTTAACAAAAAATGGAACCGACTTCAACACCCAAAAGTGTGAAATAACTTGTCGAAGTCGGTATCATGCCCACAATATTGTGATAATAGGTACTTTTGAACTATCATGGTACCGACTTCAAGGAGTTATTTCACACTTTTGGGTGTTGAAGTCGGTTCCATTTTTTGTTAAAATTTTTTTTCATATTCGACACCGGTGCTTGTCATGTGGTCCCATTCAAATTTGACTGAGATCTGACGAATAGTATTTGAGCTTTCCCCAATATTGCGTATTTTATGCTTGAAGTCGTTTGTTTTTTGCTATTTTTTTATATAGCATATTGTTGCAGGATATTTACTCGTAACATAATTACCTGAGTTTCTAGTCGTTTCTTCTCACAGTGCTGTATAAAGTATATTCTGTATTCTTCCCAAATTTCAAGACTCAAGACTACTTTTCCATCCCTAGCTGTTTACAAAAATCGCCTGGGACGCTCCTGCGGCCTCATACAATTTGTTATGTAAATTCTTCTGTCCACGCTCACAACTAGGTTAGGTACATGCCAAAGACAACGGGTTGTTTGATGCTTATTTATACTGTTTACTTTATGGATGTTTTTAAGCGAATTTTAAGTAAATTTTGAGAATTGTAAACTATAGAGTGACTTTCTAAATAAATAATTACGTACTCAGTTTATTGCTAAGGTTACGCAATTGTGTACTAACTTAAAGACTTATGTGTCCGCTCGGGGTTGCACATGAAAACTCAGATGTATTTTGACTTTGATTTATTTGGCACTGGTTACAATTGTGTTACGGCGGCGTATTTAGTTTAAGTTTTTGAGCGTGTGAGTGATACGGGCGTGCTCTCAATGTCTTTTTTGACCACTGGCCGGCGGCGCTTGCATCGGCTCGCGTCGAGTCACCGCTGCCTCCCGTCTCGGTTCGCAGCACCCCCGAGGCCGCCCGCTGGAGAAAACTAGTTTAGAGCAGATCGCGCCGTAGTAGGCGTGAACATACTCCGCCACGTTGAAAGCTTCTGGTTGGTTTCAAGAAGTTCTTCCATCTTCCGTTGGTTCTGGTAAAGGTTGTGATAGTGAGAAAGACTCTGACGATGCAGAAGAAGGCAAAGGGCATATTTGATTAATTGCTCGTCTGATGGTGCCCTTGGCTGTATTGACATCTGCTACTCGAGTGACTCCGTCGTGTCCAGGATAGAGTTTTGTTATTCGTCCCATACGCCATTGAAGTGGCATTAAATTATTTTCTTTAAGTACAATGAGATCTCCGACTTGAGGTCCAACGCAGTTTTTCCTCCACTTCGTCCTATGCTGCAGCTCTGCCATGAATTCGTGGCGCCATCTCTCCCAAAAATTTTGGCGTATTTGTTCGATTAGTTGGTAACGTGTCGGTCTGGTTGAATTGACAGGTAATGACGGCACCGACATTAAAGGTCTACCAATCAAAAAATGCCCGGGAGTCAAAGGATTGAGGTCAGAAGGATCGGAAGAGAGGGGAGACAGAGGTCGGGAGTTAAGTATGGCTTCTATTTGCGTAAAAAGAGTGGTTAATTCCTCAAACGTTAGATATGCATTAGCAGCAGCGCGTTTCAAGAAATACTTTGAACATCGTACACCAGCTTCCCAAATACCCCCGAAGTGGGGTGAATAAGCGGGACAAAACATAAACTTAATGCCTTCGCTTGCTGCGTAGTCTGAAACTGCTTGACGACTAGATTTTAGAATCCTGCCCAACTCATTAGACGCGCCTACAAAATTTCGACCATTGTCACAATAAATGACAGATGGCTTACCGCGGCGAGATACAAACCTGCGCAGACACATTATGAACGCTGGCGTTGACATTTCACTAACAATTTCAAGATGTAGTGCCTTGACTGAAAGGCAAACGATAACGCAGAGGTATGCTTTGGTAAGGCGGTTGCCCCTGCCCCTTTTGGATGATATCATGAAGGGCCCAGCAAAGTCGATTCCGCAGCTATTGAATGGAAAGTTTTCAGTTACTCTGACGCTCGGTAAGTCGCCCATGATGGGCTGTATAGTTCTGCCACTTAAACGGGTACAGATAACACAATGTTTGGTTATAGAACGAGCCAAGTTTCTGCCTCCGAGCGGCCAGAAAGTCTCTCGCAAGGAAGCTAGCATGAGCTGTGGACCCGCGTGGAACAATCGAATGTGTTCATGTTTCATCACTAATAATGTCAAATGATGACTTGAGTCTAGTACAATTGGGTGCTTTTTATTATAATTGAATTTGGATTGGCTTAGTCGACCTCCTACCCGAATTAAGCCCTTTGAGTCTATGAATGGATTTAATGGTAATAATTTGCTTTTGTTGTTGAGTGGTTTTCCTTGCCTAAAAGTCTTTATATCTTCAGGAAATGATGCTAATTGACTAAATATGAGTAGAATTGTCAAAGAAGTATCGAGTTCATCTACGCTTAAAGTACCTGTCAACTTTGGGTTGTCGTGCTTACAGTTATTGACAAAGCGTAGCACATATGCATAGACCCTTTTTAGCCTAGAATAATTGGAGTAATTTTCAAATGGAATGAATGAGTTGCTTTCAGAACTACAATCAACTGAAACTAAGGTTTTCGCTTCAATATCTGAACTTTCAGTGTTGTCATCGGAGGAAAGATGGGGTTGGGGAGGCCAATACGTACTTTCATATTTTAGGTATAAGGGACCTTCCCACCAAATTAAAGACGATTGTAGGTGCTGTGGATCTATGCCTCTAGATCCTAAATCTGCAGGATTACAATTGGTTGGAGTGTGTCTCCATTCACATCCTAGTGTAAGTGCGTTTATTTTATTAACTCTGTTACGCACAAAGACTGGCAATGGTTTTGACTTTGATTTTAGCCAGCAGAGCACAACTGTGGAATCAGTCCACATGTGTATATGCCTTACCTTACAAGGTATGGCATCTAAGACCTTGGCTAATAATTCAGCTCCAAGCAAAGCAGCACCAAGCTCCAAGCGTGGAATGGTAAGTGCCTTTATTGGTGCCACTCGTGTTTTGGCGCACAATAACCTAACTGTTACATTATTATCATCTCCATGTGAGCGTGTGTAGCAGCAGCTAGCGTAGGCTTCTTGAGATGCATCAACGTATATGTGAAGGTCTATTGCGTCTTTATCTGGGATGTCAGTCAAAACATAACGTGGTAAAGTCATGTTTGACAAATAATGCAAATTATTTATAAAACAAAACCATTTTTTGGCAAAATGCTGTGGGACCGGATCATCCCAATCTAATTTAGCACTCCACAAGCCTTGTAACAGAATTTTTGCTTTTACTATGCAGCAAGAAACCAGTCCTAAAGGATCAAACAATTTACAAGTTGTTGAAATTATAATTCTTTTAGTTACATTTGGATTAACTTTAATATCACTTGGAAATTGCAGATTGTCTAATTTAGGTGACCATTTTAGACCTAATACATTAGCATCTGCACTGAAATCAAGGTTACTAGAAGTACTTGTGGCGTCACGAATAATTTGAGGACAGTTCGTTCGGAATTTTCTTAATGGAAACCCAGCTGCTGCTAGCACTTCGGTCACATTTGTATATACATGTTGTAATTCATATTCTGTAAAACTACCGGTATTTAAGTCATCTATGTAAAAATGAGATTTAATTGTATTGGCCACTACTGCGTCATCACATTCATTGGCAATTTGGAGCAGACATCTTGTGCTCAAAAACGGCGCGGATGCTGTACCATACGTGACAGTATTTAACTGCTTGATTTTAACAGGCTCATCTACTCGATCTCTCCACAATATTAGCTGAAGATGTCGCTGTGACTCATTTAATGAAATTTGGCGATACATTTTTTCGATATCTGCCGTTAAGACAAACTTGAAAACTCTGAACCGAATAAGGATTGAAAGCAAGTCTGACTGTACTACTGGACCTATGGCTTGTATATCATTTAATGATTTTGATGTACTTGTCTTTGCAGAAGCATCAAAAACAACTCTTAATTTTGTTGTTTCATGTTGCTCCCTAACAACACAATGATGAGGCAGATAACATCCGAAGGGAGGTCTATCAATATTACTTAAATGACCTAAGTTTTCATATTCTCGCAGAAATTCGCAATATTGTTCCTTGATAATAGGGGTTTTCCCTAGCCTTTTCTCTAATTGTAAAAAACGTTTCATTGCCATCGAGAAGGAAGCACCTAGTGCCTCTTCAGCAACTTCTTTGAGTGGCATTTTTACTATAAAACGTCCATCAGGTAAACGTTGTGTATTTTTCATAAAATGTGATTCGCAGAATTGTTCTTCTGCAGAATAAGTACAATCGGAAGGCAATTCTTCCAGTTTCCAAAAGTTTTGGATTGAATCATGTAAGTCTTGTAGTGCCACAGCTGATTGGGTTTGTACAAAATTACATTTAATATTTTTCGCTGGATTGGTCGTTTCTGTTGAACCCGCGACCAACCATCCAAACGCACTTTCCAGTAAAACAGGTTTATGTGGACCCAAACTAATTTTATCACCACCGACAATGTCAAAAAAGTAATCACACCCTAACAGGATGTCAATTTCAGATGGAATGAAAAACGTATCATCAGCGAGAGTAACATTATTCGGAAGTCCAAGAGTGCTGATATCAACTTCAGTATTAGGTAAGTTGCCTGCGATCTTTGGTATGACAAAACAATTAATATTTCTGTCGAATGAGCTAGTACGTGATTTAATATTGATTTGACATCTTTCAGTGATAGGGCAGGTTACTCCGTTTATACCTGCTACATTTATGGATATGTTTTCAGATGTTAATCCCAATTTTTCTTTCAGGTTCTTCGTGACAAAGGACGATTGACTACCGGAATCTAGCAAGATACGCGCAAGGTAAGTACTTTTATTTTTTTTATTAATAACTTCTGCCTTGGCAGTACACAGAAGAACCTGACCTGATGACATTGCAGCTAGGCTGACAGGTACACACAAGGATCCTTCATTTTCGGTAAGTACTTTATTAGCATTATTTTTATGTAGCATCGTATTATGTTTTTTCTTGCAGATACGACAAGAACCCTTCAAAGTACACTGGGAATTGGAATGGCCACTACGTAAGCAGTTCGTGCATAGTTTGTGGTTGGAAACTACGCTAATTCTATCATCAACACTTAATGCTTTGAATTTATTGCACTGATACATAAAGTGCTCCTGATCACATACTGGGCAAACCTTGGGTACCTGCGCAAAAGTTGCAAAAGATTTACTGGATCGGTTATCCTTATTAATATAATTATTGTTATTTTGGTTAGGTCTATGTTCAAAATGACGACTACTATTTGCAGTTTCTAACACGTTTGCTCTATTTTCAATAAAATTCTTAAAATCGGTAATGGAGGGCAGCCCTGATAACAGGCCTTTATGTTCTTCCCATTTGCTGCTTGTATGGGAATCTAGCTTTGCCGAAACCAAAAATATAACCAAAGGGTCCCAACCATCTGTAGGTACCTCTAACGAATTTAAAGCATTCAAATTTTTTGACACTTGATCACTTAAAAACCTCAATGCCTTAAAAGATTCCCTTTGTATGGGGTTGCAATGCACAAGAGCATTTAAATGATTATTTATTAAAATATTCTTGTTGTTATACCGGTTGCATAATGTTGTCCACGCAAGTTCATAATTTCGATCAGTAAATTCTAAAGATCTTATGACAACACTGGCACTAGATTGTAAAGAGTTTCTTAAGTAGTGAAACTTATTTATAGGCGCAATAGAGTCGTTATTATGTATCAGGCTTTTAAAGGTGTCCCGAAACTCCAACCATTTTGTATGAGTACCATCAAAAGTAGGCAAGCCGATGACCGGAAGCCGAACAGCATTATTATTGTTATGGCTATGGCAACAACTAGATTTTATTGACGCTTCAGAAGCATTACCTTCTTTAACTTTGGTTGAATGCAAATCAACCAATTCCTGAGCAAAAGCTATTTGCGCATAAAATTCTCGCTCAGTTCTATCTCTTTCTAAAATCTGATCGTCCAAATTTTCAGAAAGTTCTTCAATTTCAGACTGAGTACGATCGAAACTACAAATTAACTCTTGTAGTTGTGTGATTCTTAATGATATTTCTCTAATTTCTAAGCTAGATACCTCTGTAATATCAGATACCTTATAATTAATTAGATAATTTTTGATTATAGTTAAACGACTTCTATATACGGCACGCTTTCTCGATAACGTCTTTAAATATTCTTTAGCGTCGTTTTTGTCTACCATGGATACCTTAACCAAAGGTACGGGACTTTTAGATCTAACGCCAGTGTCGCCTTCAGCCATTTTAATAAAATAAGTAGGGCAGGATTAATACATAAAAGTAAGTTACAGTACCGTCAAGTCGTCCGCTGTACAAACCACGCAGCAACTACCGAGCTCGTCAACCGTGGAGCTGCGCCGGGTCGGGATGCGATGCGCGGGCACCGTGCCTGCCGGACTCAAACTCCCCAACAGCGAGGGAACGCATACACGGCGCGCAGGGGCACGCAGTTGATAATAACAACGGGTTTAGAAGAAGGCACTAAAATAATAATATATGTATTAATATATATAATATTTTAATTGGAATGTATTTAAAAAGTATAACAAAGTTTATTTTTATACAAGTAGGTGTTGCGTATTAATGGCTATAATTAATTGTTATATGCTATTGTTGAAATAAAGAATAGAAGATAGGAAGCTTTATTCTATAAATGAGAAATCTATGTATAGAAGTGGACTAACAGGTGCACTATAAAATATGCTAAGCTGCAATTGAATAATAGGTAATAGAAATAGATTGTAGAATTAGATGATGCGCACAATATGGTGATTATAATTATGTCGTGCTATAATGCAAGGAAATGCCTAGGCCGTACAATAGTTTAACCAGCAAATTAGCAAAAAGTTAAATTGGTGAATAGGTATGATTATATGATTTTAATATCCGTTATAGGAAAATAACCACGTGTGTGCAAGTAGAAGTGAAAATGCTTGTATGCAATAGAAAGATACGCAATATGCTAGATACCTCCCAACGCTCGAAATAGTAAGCACTCACTTAACACAGCAAATAGAAGTGGATAATAGGAAAGAATAGGTATTTTAGAAGGATGTAAATGGAACGAGCTTATTTTTTTATGGTGATTGACCTTCCGTAGATAGTTTCATCCAAAGCTTGAAGTGATGAATCCGGTCGTCCTGTCACGGTCGCCAATATGTGTCCGCTCGGGGTTGCACATGAAAACTCAGATGTATTTTGACTTTGATTTATTTGGCACTGGTTACAATTGTGTTACGGCGGCGTATTTAGTTTAAGTTTTTGAGCGTGTGAGTGATACGGGCGTGCTCTCAATGTCTTTTTTGACCACTGGCCGGCGGCGCTTGCATCGGCTCGCGTCGAGTCACCGCTGCCTCCCGTCTCGGTTCGCAGCACCCCCGAGGCCGCCCGCTGGAGAAAACTAGTTTAGAGCAGATCGCGCCGTAGTAGGCGTGAACAACTTATGTTATATTAGATGCATTAAAGCTATGATCAGATTGTGCAATGATAATTCCTTCTCTAACACTGTTTTTCAGCATATACCTCCTCAAGTCGAGCAGATGTTTACCGATGTGCAAATGAGTCCTAATTTTTCGGCACTAAGTCTGTCTATCTTGGGATGTAGGATCTTGAAGGTTTTCCTTTTTCATTAACCGTGTCATGCTGTTCCACCATGTCGACAGGAGGCCTCTACCTCTTTTGCGTTCGGGGAGCCTTAGGGCTTTTTGAACACATACTCTGGTCGTCTCATTACGTGGCCGTACTACCTGAGACGGCTTTCAGATAGTTTTTTGATTCGATTCGATGAGCAAAAGAGTAGGTAAGAAAATATAGGGCTGTTTTAAAAACAATCTAATGATATCATATCCTATTATGTCAGTGTTTTCCATTATTGGGTATTGAAAAATTTAAGTTAATACCTGATGAATGACGATGTAGAGTGCTGGTGAGTAAGTATGAGCGAAATATGTGAACAGATCTTAACCTAGTTGATTGGTTAAGAACAAAATGGTCAACTCCACTACGGGCGCTTCAACAACTAGGCAAGCTCTGCGACCAGAGCTTCAAGTCGTTTAAAAAACTTTAAAGTTCAGAAAAAGTATTTAAATACGTTATCATCAATAGCCATGCATTGAAGTAGTGATGGCTCAGTGACATTGGCTATGGACTGCCGCGCAGCAGGTCCATGGTTCGAATCCCGCCGTGGGCTTGAGCTTCACCTTGTGGAAGGACATTTTGCGAATACCCGCCTGGCTAAAGACCACCCTCAAGTAGAAAATCGGTCGCCAAGCACCTTACGGTGTATTCCGGCAGCAGTCCTTGAGAGCCAGTAAAATTACAGGTACATGAGACTTAACAACTATGTCTCAAGGTGACGGGCGCAGTGCAATTCGTGACTTGTGACGAAATGCATCTATTATAGGCAGAGGTAAGTCGGCTTAACATCAGGTGGGCCTCGAGATTATTCCGTCACAATAACATGAGAACAAATAAAACATCGTTGAATTAGACATAGAAGGGGCGGGGGGGTAGTTGCCATATTCTTCACGCTTGCTGGTGGCGGCGGGAGTCTCGGGGATTGCAGTGTAAGACGGCAGTTCTTCAGGTGGCACAGCTGCCCACCTTCTCGTATTTATTTCATCGACGGCTCTTATAAAACTCCTATTGGAAGATATAGAGGGATTTATGTTATCACATAGGTCTAGCTATGCATAGATATACCTAGGTACACATTGTTTGATGTTGTGTCCGTAATTTCGTAGTCTTACAAAATCTTAGTAAGAATTTAATTGCGATTGTCCCAGTGTAGTATTAAGTCATCCGCTATTTTGGCTGTGTGTGAATGCTACAGGAGGAGCAATGTCTTTCCGCACCTCACGAGGAAAACACGGAAATACGTTTAAACCATCGCGTCTCCTAAGGACACGCATCGACATCTATAATTTAAAATCTGAATTGCAATTCAACGGGGCAATGCTGTCAGGATGCTGGGCACGCTGCCGACTGGTAGTGGGCTGAAGTATTTGGACTGCCTGTGAGTCTGCTGTGACTTATTGCTTTTATTGTAGTAGCTGTAGTGTTGTATATAGTTCGTAGTATTTTGTTAAATATAGGCATACAGGCGATAAAAAAAAAACCTGTATTTATCTATAAACATGAATATTTTTTCTGTTAGCTTAAGTAATCTTGTCAATTTGGTACGCAATAACATAACATATCATTACCTCTATTATGTATCCCTGAAGTAGTAGGCAACCACGATTCACTAGATATGTATGGCCCTATATAAACAGTACGCGAGCCTTCTGAGCCACTAATGCTACTGAAGATTTATCTGTCAAATAAACCCAATACAATACAATATTCTTTATTCTGTAATACCTGTTAAACTACTTGATAACTAATGGTTATACTAATGTATTACTACATGTTGGTTTAAAAAGAAAACAAAAATAGTTTACTATCATAGTTGGTTAATATTCAGCATAGTTGTATAATAATTAATTGAATGAAATAGTGGAATATTACTAAATGAATTTGATTGTTTAAAAAACAAAATACAATATAAGTCCAGACCTGAGGATGCTTCGTATAGAATCGAAACGCTGAATTGTGATCTGTAGAGGAGAACAACCATATAGTCAGAATTTGGACCGACATACGAAAGCTCTGTGGCCCATACTGAAACGGAGACGCTTCTTTCGCGAATTGCGCTCGCTCGGTCAATAAAAATATCAAGACGACACCTGATAATATTATTTACTGATGACACTATATGTTTGAAAATAACATTAGTTTTATTTTGTTTCAGTTTGGGTATTAACTTGCCCATTTATAATATGGACACGGAAGACCTTTGTCACGATTTTATGCTGTGGTCAAAGCAGTTGCTGGGGCTAAGCTTAGAATGGGAATGGGTATTCAAGGACAGCTGGTGGAACACACCGTTTTTTGCTTGGCGACTGAATTTTGTTTATACACGACTGCCCAAAAAAGGATAGTTATAATTTCAGGGTCATATATGTATGTATGTTTGTGAGTTTCTTTATTCCACCAAAACTTCCAAACGGTCCAGCCGATTCCTATGTAAAAGATATCGTTAGATTCGTCTTGACAGTGTTAGTGACACTAAGTACTTAAAAATGAATAAAAAAAAAACAAACTGCTGGATTTAAGACGCTATATTGTGCAATTGTGTAACAGTGAGTTCCGGCAGCAGTCCTTGAGAGCCAGTAAAATTACAAGCACACGAGATTTAACAAATATTGTTAAATCTCGTGTGCTTGTATTGGTTTGGTCTCAGTGTACCGGAGGCACCGCAATTCGTCACTTGTGACGAAAGCATATGTTATAGGCAGAGGTTAGTGCTTTACATCAGGTGAGCCTTATGCTTGTTCCGTCATAATCATATAAAAAAACAATACCCATGATTTCCCACTGCATCCAATGGGCTCAAATGTTGTCCAGTCTAGTGAGCACTTTGCCATAGGCAAGTATTTTCTATGTTGTACTTTTATCTTGATTATAAATTATAATAAAACTACAGATATACTGGACAAGCTAATGAAACCAGCACTGTTGTTATCTAGTCCCAAACAGACGAGAGAATAGTAAAAATGCCACTGTTCCACTTTTGAAATACGATCGATCACAAATGAAAACTGGCACGGATTCCCGACACGACCACTTCAACAGCACTCCACTCGACAAGTCATAAATCGGAAACGTCCACTCGAACAAAACGAAGGAAGGGCACAATTGCACTAGCCCAGCGTTTCAATCAACGCCCGGCTAAGCGGTTCCCATTTCCGATCATAGATGGCGCTGTACCAACAGTGCTCTAGAGTACAGGGTATCTAAACGCAATCGCGCCTTTGTGCGCCCATTGTGCTGAAAATACGAAACGCTTCGTCCGTCCTTCCGGCCTTTATTTCGAAATCACGCTTTGTACCACACTCATGTAGTTCTGTGCTATTCTGGACTGTTTACGCGGGCTGTACTTCGGTAGACGCCGTTACTTCTTTCTATTTGTATCATTTATAATAAATTATGCTTTTGTGTTGTATTAAGCTTTTAATTTATTTTTAGGGTTCTGTATTCACAGGGCAATGTTAAGCCCTATTGCTGTCAATGTTGTTTGTCACCTAATCGTCTCGCGTTAGTATGTCGCTGGAATAAGTTACAGACCTGCAGTGCCTTCTGAAGAACTACCATCTCATACTATGATCCCTGAGAAAACCCACCTTCAAAGCGTGTAGATCAGGGCAACCTCCCCCTTATGTGGGAGGTGGAAGACGCTGTCTGTTGATGTATCGTTTGTGGTGTCCGGAGTGTAAAATTGTACCCGATAAATGTCAATAATTACATACATGGTAACACAAAAATATTTGTCGAAACGCAGCAGGTTTAGATGCCTCTGCCAACCCGTTCAGATCTTTGAGGTAAAATACAAAAAAAATATGTCTACAGGCGTCTATTGAATGTTTCCTCTTCGACTATTTTGTATTCTTTGGTGACGCAGAAGCCAATAATAGTTGAAGTTTGATTCGTAGGGGATTCAGGCCGGTCTACGAATTGGTACAATGTTCACCTTGTTTTTTCTTCATCAAAGAGATTGAATTAAATTGCCTTTATTGCGGTCCGGCCGACTGTAGTCCAGCCGAATTCTCGGCACATGAAAGGAAGGAATTTCTTTTTACAAGTAATTGGATTGTCATTGTCACAGACTTGTTTGTTTCACTATTTTGATGTGGGATACATAGAGTGGAAATTGAAGGTAAAATTAAAATTAATTTCACTAGGATATTATTACATTTTTTTCATCGAGTATCGAAATTTTATATTCAAATGACCTTATTTTTATTGTGTTACTTACACATGACATCGCTAATTAATAAACCGGCGTTCATCCCAAGAAATAAGGTATATGTTAACCAAATTACATTAAAATCCGCTCATTCAATTAATAAACATATAAAAAAATTTTTATAAATACTTGTAATATTTTCATCTAATACTATGTATGTTAATCCTATTAATATCGTTAGAATGGCGATATAATAATAGTATGGAATATATAATATCGTTTTTTTAAGTGTAAAATTATTTGAGATTTTGCTGTAGCTCAACTATACAAACAGGCAATACTTGAACATAATTTAAAAATAATAAAGGCAAACCAAACAAATTGTCTATTAAAGATTTTTCCACTATTTTTATTGACGCTTACTGATTACATTTACATTCACTCGTCTCAATAATGATCACCATCGACAAGAGTTGCAATTACCATTTCTCAGTTAATTGATTATAACTTCAAACTGCTGAAGCTTTTTTGATAAAACGTTAACGAAACAAACTTGAATGTACACTCTAACAAAAAAAATATTGCATGAAGTAATTGCGTAACAACCAAAAAAATAGACTGTATCCTCCTTATTCTGAATATGGTTAAAAATAAAATGATGGTATAGACACCGGTTTATAAAAGTCCCTTTGTTGCGAGTTGTCTGGAAGAGATCACTCTCAGCGATCAGACCGCCCGTTGTCACATCCAATTCTTGAATATCTTTTTATTGTAAATAACAAAACTTGTTTTTCCCCTTACGCTCAATAATCGTTTTAATATTAAATTATTAAAATATATCACGCAATATATCTTCCCAATATTGTTCATTTATGTTTTAATAATATATTGTTTGTTTTTATAATCGGGTTTTTATTTACTTTTATCACATTTTAAATGAAAAACAGAGTGTTTACCTCGGGTGAAAGATCTTTTTGTAGGCCACGAGATGGTTTGATTTTTATAATGATGGTTTGACAGTTGAAGTACTTAAAAAGGGATGAAAGTCTTTTTCATCCGTTGTACCAACTATTTATTATTAGTGGTGTATGACTTTCGTATTACTTACTATTTACCTTAGACGAGACAGCTATGGACGTAATAGAAAAACGTTAAAGCAATCAGTCTTTGCCGTTCACTTTTTACCATTTCAGAATACGAAAGGCCTTTCATTCCTCTCTCTCTCCCCAGCTCCACACATGCAATAGTTAGGCCGTCTATACGTCTGTACCTACACCTATTCTAGACCTAGCATATCACCGTTACAGAGGCTGATAGCCGCCAGTGCCATACTACCGGCGAGCCCTGAAGCACGCCCCACAGAGCACAAAATATCGCTAACCATCGCGAAACTTTCAAAAAGTTTCCAACTCTCATTTTTACTCAATAAAAAAATATCTGACGCGATTCGATTTCCAAATCCATCTTATCGCGATAATTTCCTACCAGTTTTTGAATTAACTATTTAACGTATTTTTCGAACATAGAATTTAGGTCTTCTTCGTATTTTAGAAGTTTTAGTGTAGTCGAAAGCTAACTCAGTCGGTTGTGAATAGTAGTTGCATTATAGTCGTTAGTTGTGTGTGTAAAGTAGGTTGTTATATACGATTTAATTAGGACTTATGAACTTTGAATTGTGAATGAACTGAATCGCTGTCGAAAATCTTCGGTAAGTTATTATTTTTAAATGATAAAAGTCTGTGAAATTTACTTTATATCATCGTTGAATAATTTATTATTCAACTTTGAGAGCTTAAAAATATTGTTTTTATTAGAATCAAAAAGTTACATTTTTTCAAGTCAGCTGACATTTTTTCATTAAATCATTTATGAAATTGTATTACTGAAACTTATGAAAACTTTGTTTATTTTTAAAAGTTAAGAAAAGCCTGGCGTAGTCTCAAGTTACTACGAAATAACGTAGACGCGAGCTACAGCGTAGCGGCCGTTACATTCGTTATGGTTTCCTTCATTTCGCTTCTTGTGCCGTGCCGCCCTGTCCTAATATGCTGTCGTTATTGTCAAACCCTTTATACTAAAATGAAACAAAATGGATGAGTTATGTCCTTCTTAAGTTCTCGTTAATCGCAATGAAATAAAATTCAGCAATCTTTCCTAAAGAAAAAACGTCGGAATTTTGTTTTTGATTCAATGAAGAAACGTATTAACTAAAAAATATATTTTTTATATAGAAGTGCTTTATTTATTTGTTTTGTATTAATGTATTTTTTTTTATTTTCTTAAATAATATTCTATAGCTAAAGGAGTCAACCAACGGAAAAATAATATAATTAAAAGAGATAAAAACGTATTTCTTTACGTGCAACTCATTTTGCGCCTGTGTATCATCATAAGGGCAGGCAAATGATTCCTATCACCTTAATTTTGACCAGTTAACTTTTAAGATGTTCGTAGGTAATACGAATATGTATCGATCTTATGTTAAATTACTGAGCACACTACTAAACCTATTGTCTTCGCTTTAGTGATTTGTATTTTTTTATGGTATCGTGATGGAACATGCATGAGATCCACTTGGCGTTAAGCGGTAACCTCTACCAATAACTGCACTTTGTCACAAGTGATCAACTGCACTACGCTCATCCCCTAAAACAAAGTCGTTAATTCTCACGTACCTTTTATTTCACCGGCACCCATACCCTTCAAAGTGGAACAAAGTAATGCAAAAATACTGCTTGACGGTAGAAATAGGTATGGTGGCAGTACTTCCTCAGGAGAACTCGTAAAACGTATTCTATCTACTGCTTTCAAAGTGAAAGTAAGAAGCAGTGATAGCTCAATGGCTTGGCTATGGACTGCCGCGCAGCAGGTCCATGGTTCGAATCTCACCGCGGGCTTGAGCTTCATAGCATGGTGGAAGGGCTTTTTAAGAATGCCCGCCTGGCTAGCGACCACCCTCAAGTAGAGAATCTGTCGCCAAGCAACTTACTGCGTGTTCAGGCAGCTGTCCTTGAGAGCCAGTAACTCTAGGTTAAGCCTGTTAATCGTCATCACTTACCATCTGGTGAGATTGTAGTCAAATGCTTACCTATCAGCAATATAAAAAACAAGCTACTTTAAAAAGTTCTAGTATAAGTTTTAAATAAAAACAAATATTTTAAGTCGTTTTAATTTATTTTTGCAAAGTCAAATAACCCTTGTGAAGAAACTTCACAAGTGTTATTTTTATATGGTATATTGAATTTGAATGTAGCAAAACAGTTTTTTTTCTCGTACCTATAACTGCTATTTTATTATTTTATATCATCGTTTATTCTTTCGGTTAGCACTAATGAAATTTAATATAAAACTGTACATTAAATTATATAAATATAACTAGGGTAAACGATAAGTTTTTTTTTTTCATTTTCAATGTATGCAAACAATCTGTTTTTTATGGTATCCTTGGCTACATCCACAAGATTTAATGAATTCCTACACCCAATTGTACTTCAAGAAAAATCTATTACTGACTGTTTCAGGCTGCCTCTCTTGTAAGTTACATTAAAATTAATTTAGATGTAGTAAAAAAAACATATTAAAAAAGCGGTTAAAAGCGTGTTGAGCTAGCAATGTGAATTCTGAAATAAATGTAAGAATTGGCTTTAATCGGCTCCATCGAAAAAAAAATTATGTCTAGTTAAATTTACTTATGCATTTTTTAACTTTAGGTATTATTAAGTGTATTGTTAGTGTTTTGTCCAGTTTATTTTTTAAAGCAAAGGCTTTAAAAAAAAACTGGACAAAAATGGTGAAATTTTCAGACACAAAATATATCTAAAAATACCACTTACAAATCAAATATTTAAAAACTATTACATTTTGAAAAAAAAAAACAATTCCTAACCTCACAGATTCATTTCGCGTTACAATCCTCATATTTTTTCATTGAAAGGCACGCACTTTACTCATTACTGAACCAGCTGGATCGTCCACTGCTGAACACAGCCTCTCCTATAACGGGGGGCCATAATCCCCATCCTTGGTAGGCGGCGTGGGGATCGCCGTTTAGAATAGAATAGAATATTTATTTTATTGCCATAAGTAATGCTTCACGTCATACATAGGTAGGCAATTATCTTAAACATTTATACTCGACAATTTTAAAATTTAAATTTTACTGGTAAACATCACCACTCTATGCTTAAATCACAAATTCACAAGTCTATCCTAGGACAATAGGGGTTAACTCAGCTTTTGTTATGTAACACATTTTTCAGTCAACCCGGGAGCTCGGACTATGGTCTTGGCCGAGTCGCCTACAAACGTTACAAAACGCATTGAATACATATTATTGATATCATTGACGTACAATTAAAACAGTATCCGCTTGGACTATTTTAGTTTATAAAAAATATTTAGTATGAATAAACAAGATATGGGTGTCGTTAAGTGACGGTGATTTGTGTGAGGGTGGGTGTGTTGTGTGTGTTTGTGTATATGTGTGTGTGTTTGTGTGGAACTGGGTACGTATATTATTATTTTTTTTTATGGTGTTTGCCAGATCCCTTAATTTAAAATTAAGGGATCTGGCAAACACCATACAAAAAAATTTGTTTCAAAGTTAAGTTTACGATGGTGTTACTTTAGAAGGCGCTGCAGTCCACCTTCTGGCATTTTTCCTTTATTCACCTGACGACCCTACGGTCAAAGCTCGAAAGAGTCTGTAAAATATTTTCAAATCCTATTTTTAAAGGGTACTTTTAAAAGGGTAGCCAAATTATAAGAAAAAATCTTCATCATCAAAATTTCAACACTCAATGGCCTGAATAAAGAAATTTATTATTATTATTATTAGTGTAGATGTAGATTAGTAAATTACGAAAGCTTCCCCTGTCTATGAAATTTGTAGACATCAGAATTAGTGTTATGCACGGTATTGCAGCGTTCGGCACCTCAAATATTAGATCTAATAACTAATACGACTGTAATTTTCTGACTTCATGCTTCTTCAATTTGTTCAAGAGAACATTGCAAATACACTTAGTAAGGACAACCCTAAAACTTCTTCATAAAATTTAATATTCTCGATACTCAACTCTATCATCAAAGTTGAAACTAGAAAATAAAATAATATTACGCCATCCAATGTTCGCTAAGTAGATTGATTCATAATCTAACGTTCGTCGTTGGTAGGCCGCGCACGATCACCCAGCGCGCCGTTACTTGGTGTGATGTATTCCAAAGAACTCTTTTTAAACCTTACGTTACGATGTAAAGCTTACCTTTTCATTCGGAATTCAAATAACATAAAAATATAATAAACGTTTCGTTTTAAAGACTTTGAGCTCGTCTTCCAAAAAAGTATGATTGAGATCTTGTACAAGTCAGATTAGTATGTTAACTCTAAAAAAGAAGTCAAAATCTATCAAATTCGTTAAAACTATCGTGGTCTGTATTTTAAATATTTTTGTATAAACTGCAATGAGACTAGCTGAAGAGCCTCAAATTGCCTATCTGCAGAATGGTTAGTAAATTAAGTTGATTGTTAACTCATCGGCTTCATATCCTGAAAACTTGTCTAAAATTATTTTATATTTTTTGATTTCACGATTACATTTCTGAAACTTTGCCTCATTCAACA
Source organism: Plagodis dolabraria (assembly GCA_963854805.1). Classification (NCBI taxonomy): domain Eukaryota; kingdom Metazoa; phylum Arthropoda; class Insecta; order Lepidoptera; family Geometridae; genus Plagodis; species Plagodis dolabraria. Next base: position 33,602,347 of record OY978446.1, read on the forward strand.
AGTTTTTAGTAATGCAATACTGGATATATAAGAGTTCATCTTCGTCTCCGATATTCTGCTATGAAGCATTGTGCAATCAGTTCTGTATTTAGAATCATAGGGCACTGTCAGTTAGGCGAGTAGACTCTTTATTACACAACAAAAAAAAGCATGTCAAATTCAAAATTTTCTCAATTTTTTTAGCACTTTATCTGAAAATCTGGTAGCACGCTTTTAAAGTAGCTAAGAAAACTTATTGATTGGGAGAACCATGCCCTAGCTCCATAAAGTGTGCAGAGCATGTGTGAGTACTATTTCTAATAGCCTTTGACCACTATCTCACCTGATGGTCAGTGAAGATGTGTTCAAAGAGGCTGTTCAGGTTGACCTGACTCGCTCTCAAGGACTTACCGCGATACACCCCTTTGGTTCTTGGCGCAGATTTTCCACTTGAGGGTGGTATCTAACAAGGTGGTCATATGTAAAATTCCCTACAACCGTGCAGTTATGACTATCAAATTAAACTTTCTTGCCATCCGAAACACATGCACACTCAGTAGTACACGCAACTAGCGGTCATGTGTCCAAATCTTGTCCTCTGCATATCAATACCATCAGTAAAAAAAACATTTTATAAACCTTATTAACTTATATATAAACCATTTTTGAATAGCTCGTTTGGACTGCCTGTGAGTCTGTAAAGGCCGCATTTGGATTGCCTGTCTGCAACGACTTATAGGTTGTCTATATGCTTTTATTGTAGTAGCTGTGCTGTGATCTGCTGTTGTTTTCGCTCGTTGTATTCTGTTAATAAAGGCATACCACCGGTAAAAACTAAAATAGCTCAAAGATACTTTAATAAAGTTGTAAAGAAGCAAGTAAATAAAGTCATTTAACAATTGTCAAGCGTCTCTAAACAACTTCCGAGCTCCACAAGGCGGTTGAAATAATACATTAACTAATGGATTTGTTTAAACTATTACTCCCAGGTTGGTTAATACGGAGCGGCCCGTTATTCCGTATAAAAATATTTGCCCAGCTTTTAAAGTAATTACATCATCTCGCGGTACTGTTTCCGGAAGCTGGTTTGCTGAGTTGAATATTGAGGGGTGTGCTTTTCAGTTCAATTTTGAGACGGTACGCAATATCAAGCAAAAATATTTATTTTGCATTAATATGGTCATCTATTAAGTGATTAAATAACGTAAGTTAGTCGTATAAGATATTTATCACGTGCTCGAAAATGTTACATGATGTGTCTGAAAACATAAGTTTTATAGTTTAGATTGCACAAAAAGTGCATAAAACATGTCATTTTAACAGAGGCATTTCGAATGTTGTCGTCTAAAATAAGTTTCATGCATGAATTATACAGTATTTCACTTTAACTGCGAGGAAATGAAACATATAATTTAACTATTATCTTTAAAAAAAAATAACTTGAATCTGATATTTGGACAATGTTAAATTTTAGGTGTCGTTTAGTCAAAAATTATGTCTGGTACTTTATGATAACTTTGATCTATATGTATTATGGAAGACCCAGGAAAACATCCCACATGAAATATATCACAAACTGTACTTTTTTAGATAACTAATTTTACAGTGGGTTCTAGAGGTAGAGCTTTAAATGGTGGCCATTTTTACTCACCCATTTTTTTTTGACAGGTGTCATCCAAATGTTGTTTCGATTCCCTATGACATTTGTTCAAACACCATCTACCTATCTCTTACTATTTTCGAAACACGTCGTCCATCTTCACTTGATTCTTATAATTTATTTTTCCCATACTATCCAAAAACGGGGTTTTATGCTCTTGGGCTTAAAAAGACGTTTTCTCCTTTAGTCCTATAAAACCGAGGATAAACAAGAACTTTACGAGAAGTGAAAAAGTAATTATTATATAAGGTAAATTCCGCGTTTAAATATGACAACCTCCTACCTCACTAGAAGAATACAAGCAATATATGTACAAATGTAATGTTATTCATATATAATTTAAAACTCAAAGATAATTGCCGGATTTCACCGTTAGGTCCGTGGCAAAAGATTTTGTGCTTTAGGGCAGTATGCAGCCAGGGACTCGCCAGGCATTTGCTGAATGACCCACCACGATGAACGGAAATTGAAGTGGAATTGATTCGAACGATAGTCTCTTGGCATGACAGTCCATATCTATTGCTACTGAGCCATCACCACTTCATAGAATTCTACTAAAAACTTAGCAACAGCTGCAACCGTTGGACTGTTACTAGAGTCCACAAGGCGCCTGCCTAGCGCAAAGATTATGGCATTTAGCTAATGCAAACTGAAGCGAACGCTGACAGTACATATTGACATGTCACATATTCCATACGAAAACACGGTACCCTATTACTAAACCTTCGATGTCTGTGCTCTCTACATGTTTTGTAACGTAACATATATATAAGTAAGTACTACATTGCTCCACGAAATTTCCGTAGAATAAGTATTATTTGCTATGGTGGATATTGTGAAAGTAATCCTAAAAATGACAAGGCAAAGATTAAGAGAAAAAGGGACATATTGTTTGTAACGAATTACTTTTACACCTATATATAGCCGCAGTAGCATCAAAGTCCATATGTAACCAACTCTATTATAATTGATTCCAGAATAAACTCTAATGTAATAAGAAGTGTTCGTAGCGATGTTTGCTTAGCCGTTCTGAACTGATCAGCTAAGTTAAGCAACGTCCGCTGCGGTCGGATGAGTGACCGCTGGTGACATAACTACTAAGCGCTTCCGTGATTCGGAGGGCACGTTAAGCGGTTGGTTTTCTTAGGATGGCAGTCGTTATAGAATGGTGGTAGGGCATTTTGCGTGTACCCGCCTGGCTAGCTACCACCCTCAAGTAGAAAATCTGTTGCTGAGCCCCTAAAGGTGTGTTCCGGCAGCTGTCCTTGAGAGCCAGTAATTCTAGGTTAGCCTGAACAACATCTTCGACCACATCATCACTTACCACCAGGTGATATAGTGATCAAAAGCTAACCCATCAGACATTAAAAAAACACTATAATAAGAGTGCGATTACGTCTCGGCCTTTTTGCAAGAATGAAGCGCAGTGTCGCGTAGAACTTCACGTAAAGTTCATTGAGACACTTAAACTGTCAAAGCCTTAAAAAAATTACAAATTATAGTCATGTGCGGGATGTAAAAGCCTTATTGTAAATAGTGGTAATGGAAATGCACTTTACTTTAACATTTGAACTACGGAGGACATCATTTTCGGGGGAATCGTTTAAGAATGAGGTGTTAATGGACTTGGAGAATGAACGAATGTAAGCATACGTTTTGTTTTAACATACCCAGGAGAGATCATGTCACGCCATATTTAGTAAAAAAAAATATTCTGAACATGAAGTTACGCAGAGAACTTCATCTTGCGTGTGTTACCCAAAAAGTGCTATACAACAAAAAACCAGAATATTTATTCGAGAAATTATCATGGTCGAAAGATATTCATCAGGCTAATACTCGTTCTAAGCACAGTAACACTTTGGCTATCCCATTCTTCAAAAAACCAGGTTTTAAGGGTTGCTTCAAGTTAAGAGCGGCAAAAATTTGGAACGATCTGCCGCCACTTTGCGAACAATACGTTGTAGTGTAACATTTAAGATACAGGTTAAGTTAAATTTGCTAGTCCGCCAAAGACATAACTTCGAGGCAATCTTTAGAATCCACAGTTAACACCATAGGCTAGTCTAACTAACTAAGCATAGTAAGCAAACACATACACACACACACACACACACATATGCACGCACACATCCATTGGCACAAAAACATACAAAGTTCTTCACCACTCATCTACTTACACATTTACAAACTGACATCGGCGCCCACATTGTTGTTACTTGCGCAAGTGTATATAAATAACTATTTAACAAAAATTATTCATTATATAGATCGTATTATTATTATTATTTTTAATTAATGTATTATTATTTATGATGTTATTAAATCTATCGTATATGCAAAATTCCTATTCATAGAATGCTGTTTTGTCTGTGCCTAGATATATATATTTTTTTTTTTTTTGAAGCGCTCGTAGCCAAGTTTGCATAGCCATTCTGAATCGATCAGCAAAGTTAAGCAACGTCCGCCGCAGTCATGACTTGGATGGGTGACCGCTGGTTGGGCATTACTACTGAGCGCTTCCGTGCTTCGGAGGGCACGTTAAGCCGTCGGTCCCGGTTGTTGTCTTAGGATAGCAGTCGTTACAGCATGGTGGTAGGGCACTTTGCAAATGCCCGCCTGGCTAGCTACCACCCTCAAGTTGAAAATCTGTCGCCAAGCACCTAACGGTGTGTTCCGGCAGCTGTCCTTGAGAGCCAGTTACTCTAGGTTAGTCTGAACAACATCCTCGACCACATCATCACTTACCATCAGGTGAGATAATGGTCAAAGGCTACCCTATCAGGCTAAAAAAAAAAAAAAAAATATTTATTTTGTAGATTGGTAGTTCTTGAACTCGCTTTTTTTTCTACTCTTTTTTTTTCTCGGTGAACATCTTAGTCCGAGTTCAGGATTATACTGAAAATCAGTGTTATGGTTGCAACCACGGATTTAGGAAGGGAGGGGATATGCCGAGGAGGCGTGACACGTGTCGCAGCAACGAGTTCCAGAGAACTTGTTAGTTAAAATCGTAAATATCGGCGCGCCAGTCGCACTTTGTCCACGGTCGTGCAAACATCGTGTAATTACCACCAAATGCCAAGTTGTGCTGTCATTATGTGCAAGAACAAAAGTGACAAGGTGAACTATAGCATAAATGGAATATCATTTGACATGTAAATACAAGAATTCACATGTTATTATTTAAAATCCATCATAATTCCTAAAGAAAGTAAACAGAGCCGTTGAAAATGTTCCAAAGGTGACAAAAGTATAGCATATTCAGTATCGAAATCCATTGCTTCTAATGTTATAAAATTGTTTACGACTCAACAAGCAAATGCCGCAATGTAGAATTGCGTTAACGATATTCTGAAAGCGCCCATCGTCGCGTAGTACGGCCGCTGCTATCGGCCGAGAGTTAGTGATGTGGTCGATACATTATAGAAATACTTATATCAATCAATACTTTAACGAGCCTGCTAAATGTTGTTAATAAACTTAAAAGCAATATTGCAAACGTTATTTGGTAAGAGACTACTTATAATAATTGACTGTTGTATAGTGGAAGATATTTTTATAACGATCAATCGATACTGTAACGATCCTGCTAAATGTTGTTAATAAACTTTAAAGCAATATTGCAAGCGTTATTTGGAAAGAGACTACTTTTATAATAATTGACTGTTCCAAATCCAAATATTAAGGAAAAATGGATTGAAGCGACAGGCAGGGGATCTACCTGGCTACCATTTAAAAATAGCAGAATATGTTCAGCCCATTTTAGGGAAGAGATGTTTCAACCCTTGAATAAAAGTGGCAGACTTTTTGATTGAGCAGTCCCAAAAATAAGAGTTTTTCATATATTTTCGGTACATACCTTTTATTTTTTATACGAAAAGTGCATGATATGAAATATAAAATGTATTATCTTTGTTATTATAGTCCACCCACTAATGCTAGGCACCACCTGCGGTATGCGAGCGGTAAGGAGGGCAATCGAGAACTTCTTGAAATCTGGTGACGAAATCTTATCTGCAAGATAATATTTACTACGTCTAGCGCAGCGCGTCGCTTACCCTCCTTGCCGATCGCATACTGCAGGTAGTGACTATAGTACGCCGACTACAGTTACTGCGTTTTCAATTGCATTCATAACTTTTAGGAATCGGAGAAAGTCGACTCAAAGGCATCTTGTTCTTTGGAGCTACATAATCCCCAAGAATGCGAATTGCCCCGAAACCACGACTGCTTTGACAGAAGTACGTGTGAAATTAATTTAAAAAATATAAAACTAATAAAGTTACATACATACTATGTGTTGTCAAGTATCATTTATCCAATAAATTATAACCTAAAACGGTTCAAACCAAGTGCAAGCTGTTTTATTTTATATTCAATTATTTTTTCATATTATTTACTTACATTTTCATAAAATTTTAGGTGACATGAAAATAAATAAAACATGAATTTTGAATATATGTAGCATGAAATGTTATTTTATACTCAATTACTTATTCAGTTAAACTATGTAGTTTTTATTTCGATACCACTTTACCCATAGTATCAAGCCCTAGCGTACGTGTAAATGTATGCATGTAGGGGTAATTTTTATTGTTACTGTGATGTCCGAGCGCTTTGCTTTCATTGATTGATTTGTCAGTGTGCATTGTAATTAGTTGGTGTAAGTAGCTAATGGGAGCCCTGCGTTCAGTGTATTACTTTAAGAGTTTATTGTTTCATTTGTAGGCGTGAAGCGCAGTGGGGATAGATAATTGAAAAACTGCGACATGCGGATCAGTAGAATAAATGCCTCGCGCCATATCCCCTCCCTTCCTAAATCCGTGGTTGCAACTTAACAGGCGTGGCCATAACTCAAACTGAGTGTATTCCTTTTGCTATAAGTTTTATATTGTTTGTAAGAAGTTGTATGTAATTTGTTTTCTTTTTTGTAGCAATAAATAATTATTCTATTCTATTCTAAAAAAGTTTACTTAGTTTAATGAGAATGCAATACGATGTTCAAAATAAAATAAATAATTTAAAAAAACTTTACCGACTTCCAATACTGTAAAGTATTAAATAACTTATATGTAATATTTTGTTATATGTTGAATTTTAAACCAGAACTTAAACTATCTATATTCCAAGTTTAACTCAAATCGATTAAGCCGTTACAGCTTGAAAGAGTAAAAAACTTACCCTGAGTGGGTATGTTCTTTTTCGTCTTCATTCGCTTACAAACTTTGCAATTATAATATTACTGTGATAAATACATAGTTTAGTTTTTTAAATAACCTCTGCACCGCAAAGCTTTTCACAGTCGAGTTTAATCCCTACATAATATGAAATTATCTTTTAACAAGCCCAACTTCACCGAGATCCGGGAACCACTAAAATAAATCTCTTAAAGTTATTAAAGAGACGACACTTTTTCTCGGACCAAACTTAGATTCCCTTGAGGATTATTCGTATAATTTTCTAGTTAAGTAAGTTTTACTCAAGTCACTCTTCCGGTTTCCGTTGGCAGTAGATAGTTGAATGATCTGGTAATCAGGCGCAAGTATATTATTTTATGCTTTAGTGAGTTAATATTAATGTCACACTATCCATTATATATATATCCATTTGTATGTTTACAGTTAATTTAGGAAATGATTAACTAATCTGCAATATAGAGACTAAACACATAATTATTAAAAATCGAATTTTATTAAATTGCGTTTCAGCAGTTGTCCAATACATGTAAAGGTTGCCTAAATGTTGGTTCGATATACTGCATTTTTTTCTTAGTGAAACTAGCAGTTGAGAACAAATTAATTTCATTTATATTAATATCAAAAGGGACCCGTAAATATTACAGTTTTAGTTTATTTTTGTTTGGGTTCTGGGCATGTAAATAACACAAGAAATCCGGATTCTGTAATATTATATACTATTGTATATAGATGCGAGTATGCATTTACATTATTAAAACAACAAATACTTTTAACTGGTAATGCCACACTTTGATATTTTTTTATGCTGATAGTTTGGCTTTGGTAATTGGGAATATCACCTGTTGGTAATTAATGATGTGGTCGAACCGTGTTATAGCAGGCTTAACTTATAATAGGAACTGGATCTCAAAGGCAGTTTTTTTTTTTTATGCCTTATAGGTTAGCCTTTGACCACTATCTCACCTGGTGGTAAGTGATGATGTGGTCGAAGATGTTGTTGTACAGGCTAACCTAGAATTACTGGCTCTCAAGGACAGCTGCCGGAACACACCGTTAGGTGCTTGGCGACAGATTTTCAACTTGAGGGTGGTAGCTAGCCAGGCGGGCATTCGCAAAGTGCCCTACCACCATGCTGTAACGACTGCCACCCTAAGACAACAACCGGGACCGACGGCTTAACGTGCCCTCCGAAGCACGGAAGCGCTCAGTAGTAATGTCACCAACGGTCACCCATCCAACTCCTGACCGCGGCGGACGTTGCTTAACTTTGCTGATCGATTCAGAATGGCCAAGCAAACTTCGCTACGAGCGCTTCAAATGCAAAATACCGTTTTGAACTTATATTTTTACATGTTAGTCGGGCGGGCTAGCGGGTCACAAAATGGCCTCCCACAGGGCATATTGCTCACCAGGTTTCTTACAATGGACCCATGGCGTAGCCCATAGTAAAACAGGTTAATAAACGAACAGGGATAGTGATAATGTAAAATTATTATGACTACTACAATCCCTAAGAACAACCCTAGGTAATTTTGCAGACATTCTTGCTTATAGCATCGTTTTATTTAAAAGTTTTTATAGTATATATTAGTCTTAATTTTTTTTTATGTATAAATAACCTCGAACTGGTGTTTGTTTGTTAGATAAACCTAATTTTGGTTTTTAAGATAGCACTAACCATTATTTATAAATTTCTTTTGATAAATAAAAAAATAGCTACCGTGAAATCCTCTATATTATTAACACCTATATTATATGTCCCGTCACCGATATCTTCATGTGGGATTTGTAAGAAGCGACGAAGGTAAAATTACCAGAAAGTTGGCAGGTTCCCTAACGCCTTCTGAAAAAAGCATTGCGAAGAAGATCGACGCACTGCCTTTGGTTACACATCGCATTATACCGCCAAAGGTCAATAGCTATGACAATGGCAATGAAAAACCAGAAGAGAGGAATGTGATTCCTGTATATTATAACTTATGAAAACAAAAAAAATAAACAAAAAATGGAACCAACATTTTTCACTCTTTTTAATGACCCTTGCTACTTACGGGATCGGTTGTCATTCACTGTGAACGACTATTATCATCAAGATAGAAAAATATTTTCCAGTTATTGGAGTGTAACTCATTGAAAAACCATTCGGCTCAACCGATTTTCATAAAATTTAAATGAGATCAAACGACGAGCATCAGGTTTCATATAAGAAAATAATTATGAAAATCAATTCACCCAGTCAAAAGTTCTGAGGTAACAAACATTGAAAAAAAACAGACGAATAGAGAACCCACTTGTTTTATTGAAGTCGTTTGATAAAACACATTAATCTCCAAGATGTCAAGTTGCTGACAGCTAAAGTTAATTGTAACATTGTAATTAAAAAGCATGTATGTGAAAAGAAGCACATTTCAATATATGTTACGCCTACATAATAGAACCTTTACAAGCAAGTACATTAAAATGTATTTGTTGTAACTCTTTGTATTGAAAACTTTTCTCTTAGTACTGTTCTTCTAACTGCGATTTGGATGTGCCACTTTTGATAGATAGAAACACAATCTCTGCTACCTGCCGTACTGACAGTGCTCTGATTTTCAGTCTTTCTAGTACACATCGAGTCAAAACTTGTGCTATAACTCACGTCCGAGCTCCCAGACGCGCAAACAAACGCGCTCCATACTTCAAAAATATGTCATAAACAGACGGTATATTGCGAAACCGAAGTGTCCCGGACGTGGATGTTAATTAAAACAATAAATTAAACACCCTGGCCGAATGGCGGGAATGGTGAGCAATGAATATGTCGCGATAGTAGGTCCCAAACTATTCCAGAGGAGGTTCGTTGTAAACTGTTGGGAATTTTGTCGTTTGTGTGTGGCTACGAGATTGGAGAGTTCTACAGTGCGAGGGTTGAGAAAATTAACAAATACAAGCTTTGCTTGAATGAAGGTGATCACCCACATTTTGCCAGTAGTTTTTGGGTCCTATTCAATGGAAGTTGAAAATGAAAATCGTGAAATTTTTATGATTTATATTTTGTATCATCCCGAAAATTTTTCGATGATTACTCACCGATCGCTAACATTTTTATCTCATTTCTGTAAAAATAACATTTCTAACAAAACATTTTGTAAACATTTTTGATACGATTTACACTAAATATGTTTGTTAAGGATAGCAAAGAAAACATATACAAGTCTGACCTTAAAAACGTTTAAGAAACCTAGTAAATTGTGAAATCTTTTTGTGTGTTGGCTCCTTAAAAACAAAAAATTATATATCAAATATCGATGTCCAACATTCTCAAAGCATATGAATACTTTAAAATGTTACTGAAGCAGCCTTTTTCTTTAGAGAGTGAAACTTTCGGGTCTCAATCACTCCCAAATAAATATTTATGTTATTTTCATAAACTCGCCAGCTCTATAGCCTGAGTGTCTGCCTGTCCGTCTGCGGTCTCCGCTCCGGAAGACACTCGGCTCCCAGTTAGCGTCTACTATAGCAAAAACTAATTCCAACGGGACCCCCATAAATTGTCGAGGTCCGAAGTACTCCAAATGTGACTCGCCGTTACACTTTGTTTATTATTTAGCTAAATTCATTGTAATAGGGTCTGATAAATGAACACGTGGGAAGGTAGGATCAAATACCTATGTTGGTTCGGTGTAATTTGTGTTGTTCTTCGTAATAAAATTAACATAACGAATATTAACAGACTGAGACGTATTGTGTCAGGTCCGTCATAGATTACAGATCGTTATTGGAATACAAAATAATGATGTACTGAAACTAAATAATTTATTTTAATTAGTTTATAATACTTCACGCCACAGGTAGTGTATCTCTTCATAAGGTTGCAATATGAATTCCTACAACAAAAAAAAAGTAAAAGGTGCTTAGTTTTGTCACTTGGTTATTTTTGTTGCAAACCGTTTTGGATTATGATGTTTTTATGTTCTATGAAATGTATATAATATCCAATTTTAGTTTTTTTTTGGCATTTCATCCAAAAAAATTGCGAATGTTGCGGTTAAAATGTGAAGAATCGAAATTGTTTGGCCAATCAAAGTGAAACAGTGAGAAGTGCCCGGCTAGCAGACTATGCGCTCTTTGCAAATGTGCGTTTTCACTGTCTGAACCCCGTCAAATATTACGACTGAACAAACACGCGAGTATTAGGTGTAACATTCATTTTTTTAACTTATTTAATACCAGATACAAAAATAATGCATTTTTAAGACCGTATTATATTTTTTTATATAAAATGAATAAGCACGTGTCTTTGGATTTTCCGAAATTCACATTTCAGGCTTACGTTTAAAGCCATTATAATAGTAAATAGACTCTTAGATAACAAGATAATAGGTAGTAGACCTCCGAGAGGGTTAAATAGGGTGCAATTATACGGAAAAACTGGTGCTTGCAGCTGTACTTATACAATTATTAACCTATTCATACGTATTTATTCGATAATTATGATTAAAACTTTGTTTATGTTGATATATAAAAAAATATATTAACGGGATTATTTTTAACTTCAATGATAAAACAGTAATCATTGATGATCAGATCACTGATGTGCACTGAACTCCAATTAAAATTGTTTAGTAAAATGAATCAAAATATGATCTGACTTTCAACCCCAAAAATCATCTAACAATAACAATAATTGTAAAATCTCGGGGTAATTATCGTATAACGAAAACTCTGTTGGTGAGTTAGTATACGTAAATACGTGTCGCACCTACATTAGAAAATATTATTTGACGCTGGTTGACGTAGGAAGTCGTTTTTTTCTTTGTAATGTTCAGTTTATGTTTCAGAACTTTTACTCAATGACAAAACAACCCAACAAAAAAAGTCTAAAATTTAATACCATCATTATAAATTGGAAGGGTAGTGGGTAAGAAAGTGCTTTGCCACTTTTTACCAAAATATGTTTGCTGGAGTGTCTCTGAATTATCTCTACTCAAAGAATTTCTAGACCCTATGGAGAGAATGTAGCATTTCATTGGCATACGTGTAAAAATTATGCGTTGCCTTACCTTAAAAAACGGGGAAGGGAAGTGCAATGCGACAGTAAATAAACTTGAAACATTCACAATTAGCAACATTTTATTCAATCAAAATGTTTTACTGTCAATGTTGTAATATGTTTCAGAACATATGACTGTGTGATCTTTAAATTAAAGGATTTTTCATCCCACCATCTCGGAAAGAGTATTTTTAATCTTCAATATCTGAGTGGAAAAGCCGTTTTTATTCTCTAGAGGATAAAGTAAATTGAATTTAGAACATCGTGTGCACTAAGTTTGTGAATTAAAAAAAACATTAAACCTATTTACTGCTACCTCTATGGTGCCGAATATATCATACCTTTTTTTTAATTTGTTAAAAACTCAGACTCGGAACCTTCTTGGTGTTCTTTTTTCAATTTGCTTTGTACGCGGTTCTTTATTTCCTCGCTGAGGTGGAATGAAAAGTTACGTGTTGCACTCGAGTGCAAAGATTTTTCACCTCGTGCTCTTTTGATTCCCTCGCTAACGCTTAGGATTCTAATTTTGAATCACTCGCTGCGCTCGTGATTCAATTTTAGAATCCTTCGGTTGCTCGGTCATCAAAATTGAACACGCGGTTAAAAAGCAACTTTGCACTCTTGTATAACAAATAACTATTATATTTTTCTTATTAAATAATTCACAACGCATGTTTTTTTATTGTTCAATTGGGACTTTGTTTAAATTTTGGTAAGAACAACGGTGGTAATTCTGTTTGAGAAGATTTTTCTCAGAAATTTTTTTTCACCAATCCAATCAACCATGGTGTATGTGTGATTTAGCTATATTCAAAGATTTAATAAAGTAATTCTGTCAAAAAACAACAAGGTCCAAACGTTATAACGGAATTATGAAAATTCTATTCTCGCTTACACAGCATATTTTTTCCTGTAGCTTTAATTTAGATTGTTCATTTTAGTACCTCTACTTACTAATCCCACCATCAGCAATTTATTTTATATTGTATGAAATTAATGGCAGGCGAAATAAAAGGCAAAACAAGTATACAATAATAAAATATTAAAAAACCCAGCTTTTTATCATTCCATTGAAATTAAAACTGCAAGTTATATATATATATATTTATGGAATTTTTTTTAAGGGCTTCATTATGATACTGGATGGGTTTGGGAGCAAAAATATTTTTCTCCATTTAAATCAGTTGAGCCATTTAGGAGTTATGATGGAATAAAGATACTCACAAACATCCACATATACATGAATCCTATAAATAAAACTCCTTTTTTGGTCAGTCGTGTAAAAATAACATTTTCTTACACTTTGCCCTAACCCTTTTCTGATCTCTTTAAACACCATGTGTTCCTTCATTCAATCACATACATAATCTTAATATATCTAAAAAAATCCTCTTATTTCTCAGTGCCGATAACAAAAGAAAAACACAAACAACTTACGGCCATCTTATCGAAACCATCGCCTCTGAAATAGTGTTTTTTCTATCCGCATATATCTCCCGGGCCGTTCAATTTAACTGTTTTCTTACTTGAATTTATAGAGGTCGCTCCGGTAGCGAAATATGGTGCCAGGTGTGGGTTATAGGCGAGAGGATGATAGTTTTCTTTTTTGTTTATTGTGAAAATGATAACTGTCGCTTATTGCATTTTTTATATGGAAATACTGCTAGTGGTTTATGTATATGAATTCTATATAGATGAAGGAGGCCAAAATTATGAAGCTTTTTACCTGTACAAATTATAGAGGGCAAAAATTTCACCTTGAGCAAGAAAAGCGACTTCCATGAGCTACATTCCGGTATTAACTATTGCATTTCATAATAATTATGGGCACCAATTGGGTGAAAGGAGGTGCGAGTATTTGAGTTCTTAGAGATACGTGCTTGAATTTATATTATTTTCATCACTTTAGCTTTAGTTACAAGATAGATTTAGTTATAAGTTTTATTATTTTTGTGTTACTGTTCTATTTATTTTGACTTCATAAGGTTTGCATTTTGGTGAACGTTTATTTAACCTACGTATTATGTGTAAACTTTTATATTTCTAAAGTGGTGTAACAATAAAGAGGGTTTTTCTATATTGTATTACATAATATGTTGTTGTTAAGGCCTCCTTACAGTTTTAATGCCTTAATTACCTACATGAAACATAGCGGTTATACTATCAACGAAAGCATAATTATCTACCCAAGGAGACCAGGGTCAGACAGGCGGTCGGCCAAAATACCGTAATCGAAGCTTTCTTAAATGGTGTTCTTGTACTGTGTTGTCTGTAATATGCGACCACATATTTTTTTAACTGAGTTTTTGTGTTGTCAGTTGTTTTGTTAGGGAATATATTATATAGTACAGACCCCACGTAATCGGGATAAGGGTAGAAAAGGATGAATACGTTACATATTCTAAAAAAACTGTATTTTTTTTGTAGCTGAAGTGAAGTAGTCTATGGAAAAGAGACCTACTTACATACAGTGTTGAACACCAATTTGCACCAAACAAGTTGAGTACCTAAAGACCTCCATATCAGTTGAAACTTACTTCGTAAGCAAAAGTTTCCACATACCGCCGAGTAATATATCACCAAGACATGAAGATTCTATCAGAATTCCTCACCCCCGCCCCCGCCACCTTTACTTCACCCCTCTTTTACTTGTGTAGACTGCGGGCCATCTGTAAAGTTTAGTTACTTATTAAATACATACCCATTAAATCATCAATGTATTACCTACTATCTATGTATATAAGCTGTACTCGTAATTCAATTAAGAGAAAATATTTTTTTCATAAATATAAATATTTCTTTATGATGATGATGATGATGATATCATCATCATCAATTAGCATCCATTTCCTTATATTTTAGGGTTGCCATAATATCCACGCTTGGCAGGCATCTTGGGAATCTCAGTGTAAGATGGTAGTTCCTCAGAAGGCGATGCTGTCTACCTTCTGATATATTTCCTTATAATCCTTTCGTCGTCTCTTTCTACTTTTACAGGAAAATAAGAGAGGGGGAAGGTGCGATTCTTTCTAGCCCAATATCCCACGAGCAACACTTTTTTTATTTACCTACTATTAAAATAACTGTGCTATAAAATTACAATATACTCGCCTCTTATGGCATGACACCAAAACAAATCTGACAAAACGTGAGTGTACCGACACATCAGTCTATCGCTTGGAGCATAATGGTATATAATATGTGAAATACATATCCATAACATACTTATATAGGTATATTTTAAGCTGATAATCGTTTAGCGAACCAACCATTGTCTCCCAAACTATCCGTGGCGAAACACGCGTTATCAACGCATATTAATGGCGTATATGCAAATGGTGCGCTGTAACAGTGATTATATTCAAATGCTGTTAATTTTATTCATGCTTAGGACGACCGTGCACCTATTTCAGTAGTTCTATTAATAATGGAGTGGTTCTGAGAAGCTTCACAAATTGTTATAGATATATACATATATTATGTACGTACATAATGATAAAGTGGAAATCATTTAAAATGGGTTTTATCCTCGGGTCCTGTTTGATTTTTCTGATATAGAATTTTTTAGTATCAGCACAGAGTCTGAAACTGTGTTATGATCATGGCAATAGGCTGGCTGGACATATTATTACATGGACCAAAACATAGCGCTAATATCTATGGATTGCCGTACCGTAGGTCCTCACCGCTGGCTTGAGCTTCACCGCATGGTGGTAGGGTATTTTGCGAATGCTCGCCTGGCTAGTTACCACCCTCAAGTAGAAAATCTGTCACCAAGCACCTAACAGTGTGTTCTGGCAGCGGTGTTTTCCTTGAGAGCCAGTAATTACAGGCTAGCCTGAACAACACCTTAGACCACATCACGACTTACCATCAGGTGAGATCGTGGTCAAAGGCTAACCTATCAGGCATTGAAAATATACATATATATATATATATATATATATAAATATACATATATATATATATATATATATATAGAAGTAAAAGTTATAAGAGTCAGTGTATTATTATTAAAAAAATCAGAATATTAATTTTATTAATTAGTAGTAGGTTGTATTGTGCGACAGTCCATTTTTCATTTAATTTCAAACTTCGTTTCATTTTTATTTCATCTTGGTTCGTACCATAGATTCCAAAATATTCTAGAAATTAAATTGTCGCGTATGTATTTTGATTTGTCAAGATACAGAATATGTTACATCATCTTATTCAGGTGCCAATACTTGCATGGTTGTATGTGGGATTAAATAACTGCAAATACGAATATTACAGAAGCGAATTTAATGCGATACTGATTTACTAGTTATAGATGACTAGCTTTCCGGGCGCGGCTCCGCGCGTATGTCGGTTATCGCGCAAAAACATTAACCTCTTTTTGCGACGTTGGATAAAAACTATCCTATGTTTTTTCCCGGGTTTCAAACTATTTCCACACCAAATTTCATCCAAATCGGTTCAGTAGTTTTGGCGTGAAAGCGTAACAGACACACAGACAGAGTTACTTTCGCATTTATAATATTATAGTAATGATTAGTATTGATTCAAATTTACTATGGGCAAGAGTTAATGCTTATTACAGGCGAGGCATATGTTTTTCTATATATCATTAAGTCCTTTTACCAAGGTAAGTTATAAATAGTTTCTTTGCAACAACCAGTCCAAAAATGTAGCTCAACGTTTTATTAAATTGTCTTGTTGGAGTCTGTTTATTATTTTTAGGAATACAGATATAAGATTTTTCCCTACGTATTACTTTACTAATACTAAAGTGGTTGAATAATTAATTCACGAGTAGATATCACTTTATTTAAGAACTTTTTTAGTTTTGCCTTTATGACATAATATTTTTGGCTCTTTTGATTATATAGTACATAATTATGTTTTATGTGCATTTGAATTATTTCTTAAATGCGTAATAAAGTTGTCTCACTCTAGGCACCGTACAATCTTCTACATAGTTTATGGTGCACTTCAAGTACAGGAATTTATTTCTGCATGTACATATATCTCGTTTAGCTATGTTGCCAAAGTAAGTTTTTTTTATATATTAAATTATTTCATTGTAGTAGTATATCATAGTATTTTGTTTAAAAGTAATACCTCAATATTAAATTTTGTTTTTGTGGTAAAGTGGTTAATACGAGCACAAATCATACTAAACGCTATATTTTCAGATATTTTCTTCAAAATTGAACTCTGATTTTTATTCAAATGGCGAGTGAGTTTCCCGCTCGACTAGGCACGAGCCGGGACGGTACCGACGGCGCGGGCGGGATATCGCGACGTGCATCCGCGCGGTTCACTTGCTAGACATTATGCCGGCTCTACTCAATTCTGCTTCACTTTGAGAGATTTCAGTTTTGAAGATGGGTCGTTTGATAAAGGGATCGGCTGCTTCTTTACGTAGAAGCTAGTAGAATTGGGCAAGGTAACAAGGGATTGTATAGATTTCGATCCTGTTTATTAATTGTTCCATTATGTTTCCGATCAGAATCAGTTTTTTTTTGGTATAAAATATTCTATAAAGACTTATATGTATGAGTTTTTCGGTTTCTGTGTAATTTTCCCCTTATACTTTGAATAAAAGACACGTATTTTTATATGGTTTTGATATGTATTATTTTTGGAGATGAGGGAGTGCTTAGTTAAGGAGGTTAAGGAATGTAGGTAGGAGGAGGAAAAAGAAAAATATGATGAACCAAATTTCAACCTTATCCATGCTGAGACTGAGATAGACTGAGAGAAAACACTGTTGTTGTCTGCACACACGAATAATCTTCTGAGAAAACTGTTTTTATGTCAAATGAGCGTTAGCCTAAAAACGGAACCCAACCCAAAAGAATATTTTGAAATATTTTTTGATTCCGATCTTTGCTCAAAAGCCAAACGAGTTTCCCGCTCCAATAGGCATGAGGCCGGGACGATACTGGCGGGATATCCCTACGACTAACTACACGGATCATTTGCTATCTAATGCTATACTTAAAAGATTTCAATTGAGACGATGAAATATTGTTTCTAAATATGATTACAAGCACTATCGTGTGCTAAGCGATAATCATATTTTACAAATTATTGGAGCACAAGAGGTTTAGGCATCCGACGCGATATCGGAGGACGCGGGTACGATTCCCGCCTTGGGCATAAAATTTTGTACTCCAATAATTTGTAAAATATGAAATATTGTGTTAAACATTATCGCTTCATAACCTTCAAATTTATGAAACGTCATTTTAGTGCCCCAATTTTTTTTACCTATAAGTAGAACCGACATCAACACTCAAAAGTGTGAAATAACATGTCAAAGTCGGTGCCATGCACTCAATATTTCACAGTAAGTACTTTTTTTGTACATGGTACCGAATTCAACAAGTTATTTGACCCTTTTGAGTGTTGAAGTCGGTTCCATTTCGAGGTAAAAAAATTCACCCTTTTTAGCGTTTCTTGCTACTTAGGGGATCGATTGTCATTCACTGGCAATGACTATAATCACCATAGCACCATAGCAAAAAAAACAGTTATCGCAGTGTAACTCAAAAAACGGCTTGACTGATTTTGATAAAATTTAAATGGGAGTGAACAACAACCCTCAGCTTTCAAATAAAAAAAAATCAAAATCGGTTCATCCAGTAAAAAGTTCTGAGGTGACAAACATTAAAAATATATAGAAGAATTCAGAACCTTCTTCTTTTTTGAAGTCGGTTAAAGTGTTTTTCTTGGAGCTGCACAAATGACTTTTATAGTTATGAAGGGATTATAAAGAACGCCTGCCAAGCGAACAAGCTTACATTACTTAATTTAATTACAAAGAAAGGAAAAAAAACTATTAAAAAAATGGAACCTACTTCAACCCTCAAAAGTGTGAAATAACTTATTGAAGTCGGTACCATAATATTGTAAGTAGCTATTATCAAAATATTGTGCGCATGGTACCGACTTCGATAAGTTATTTCACACTTTTGAGTGTTGAATTCGGTTCTGATTTTGGGTAAAAAAAAATTCACTCTTTTTAGTGACCCTTGCTACTTACGGGATCGATATTGTCATTCATTGTCAACGATTATAATATAATCAATATAGGAAAATATTTTTCAGTTATTGGAGTGTAACTCAAAAACGACTGTACCGACTTTGATGTAATTTAAATGGGACCACGCGGCAAGCATCAGCTATCAAATGATAAAATAATTATCAAAATCAGTTCACCCAGTCAAAAGTTCTGATGTTACAAACATAAAAAACAGACGAATTGAGAAGATCCTCCTTTTTTTAAGTCGGTTAAAATACTAGAAGCTGTGATGCAATCAGAAGGACGCTGTGCAGTAAGTAAAACATATGAGTAAAAGTGAGTAGAAACTTTCAATGGCACTGCACTGCACCTGAAAATTCGATATCATTTAACGATTCATCCTAAACGGGCCGTATTTAACCTTTCAATGTTGCAGAAAGACCAATTGTTCCTTTTATTAACCGACTTCCAGAAAAGGAGGAAGTTTTCAATTCGTCTGGTTGTTTTTCGTATGTTTGTTACCGCAAAACTTTTAACTGGGTGAACCGATTTTGAAAGCTGTGCTTGTCGTTTGGTCCCATTTAAATTTCATTAAAATCGGTTAAGCCGTTTTTGAGTTACATACCAATAACTGAAAAATATTTACCTATATTGATATAGTTGTTGACAATGAATGACAATCGATCCCGTAAGTAGCAAGGATCACTAAAACGAACGAAAATTTTTTTTACCAAAAAATGGACCGACTTCAACACCGACAAGTGTTGAATAACTTGTCGAAGTCGGTACCATGTGCACAATATTGTGATAATAGGTTACTCTAGAACTATCATGATACCGACTTCGACAAGTTATTTCACACTTTTGGATGTTGAGCTCGGTTCCATTTTTTGGTTCAAAATGTTTTTAAACTGATTGGTATTATACTATGATGATAAAGAACTAATGAGACTGTACTGACTGCAATGTACCCCTGGCCGTACTCTGTATGTCACGGGGCTCTAGTTCGTATAACAAATGAGTAACAAATCTGAATTTTACAAGAATATTTTGATATGTTAGGTAACTGATATATCCTCTAATTAACTAGCATATACAAAAAAAAATTATGTGCTTTGGTATATTTAATAAGGTCTTGAAATACTTTACTTTTTATTCTTGTTTACTAAATACTGCCAACGGGAGCATGATACATCCGAATACACTGCGGACGAATGCAGTGAATGCGAGAGAGTATCTACCCAAATAGACATATGAACAGCGTTGCCAGAATGTTACTTTTGTAACATTTTATGTTACTTTTGACTTACTTATGTTACTTCCATGTTACACAACTCAAAATGTTACTTTTATGTTACTTTTAGGATTTTAGCTAAGATATTAAAATGCTCCCATATTCGTTATGTATACTTTGTTTTTAATTCATTGCATCCATAAGAAAAGTATTATTTTCTCTTGTTTTCGAGCATTTTGGGTGAGAATTTGACGTTTTCATCACGTCGCGTCGCGCGCTAATATTAACCTTACTTCATAAGTAGTTTTCGTGATTTTCAAAGACACCGACAGCGAGCTGCGTATTTTGGCATTGTTACCCCCCTTATACTTGGCCTATGAGCCCTATGAACTCTCGAATAGACTTTATTGTACAGGCTACATGACGTACCTTTTTGTGAATATCGACTACGTTTTTCAAAAATATCATCGAATAGGTAAATATCAGTTGACAAAGGGACTGTAGCTTCGTTTAAAAAAAGGACAAAGCTTTGGGGACACTACCTACTGTAGAGTTTTGAAGCGCTCGTAGCCAAGTTTGCTTAGCCATTCTGAATCGATCAGCAAAGTTAAGCTACGTCCGCCGCGGTCATGACTTGGATGGGTGACCGCTGGTTGGGCATTACTACTGAGCGCTTCCGTGCTTCGGAGGGCACGTTAAGCCGTCGGTCCCGGTTGTTGTCTTAGGATAGCAGTCGTAACAGCATGGTGGTAGGGCACTTTGCAAATGCCCGCCTGGCTAGCTACCACCCTCAAGTTGAAAATCTGTCGCCAAGCACCTAACGGTGTGTTCCGGCAGCTGTCCTTGAGAGCCAGTAACTCTAGGTTAGTCTGAACAACATCCTCGACCACATCATCACTTACCATCTGGTGAGATAGTGGTCAAAGGATAACCAATCAGGCATAAAAAAAAAAAAAAAAAAAAAAGTTGGTCAGAAAGAGTGGAAATTACTCACATTACGTATTCGCATGGTGGCAAGGCATTTTGCGAATGCCCGCCTGGGCAGCTATCACCCTCAAGTAGAAAATCTGTCGCCAAGCACCTAACGGTGTGTTCCGGCAGCTGTCCTTGAGAGCCAGTAATTCTAGGTTACCCTGAACAACATCTTCGTCCACATCATCACTTACCATCAAGTGATATAGTTGTCAAAGGCTAACATATAAGGCATAAAAAAACAAAATTAAATGGATCTGCAAAAATTCAATAAACATATTATATTATTCAATGTAGTAACTTTATTCGTGATTTTGATGTGTTACCATATTTTTTTACTTATTATGATCAAGCAGTACGCAATGTGTCGTATAATTTAAGTGTAGGTTTGGTATTAGTGTATGTTTATATGTTGTTTTTAATGCATTGTCTTGTTCTTAACGTTCTAACATTTTTATACATAGCGTGATATTTTTTGATGAGGATGAATTCTTAGTTTATACTAAATTCCTTTGCCATATATGAAATAAAATATTTTTTTGAAATGTTGGATCCCATTTTAACCGCAGTTTCTAAAGACAGGAGAAGCTAAGAAAATAGCATTTACTTTTAAAGTGAAAGTTCATAATATTGTGAACCCTTCAGCCACACGATGGTTATCTCTACAAGCTTGCATCAACAGAATATTAGAACAGTACGATGTACTCTTGAGTACTTTAGATTGGAAGAAACACTCTCTAAAAGTAATCTAAAATGTATGTCTTACGTTCTAAACCATATCAACAATTTCTATCGCCTTCTCCAGTCTGAAAAACCAATACCCCACCAGTTAAAACCTGTAATATAAAAAAATATTGAAACAATAGCAACTTCATGTAATTTGATACAAAAACAATTATTGATAAAGTGTGATAACCGGAACAGACTAAACACTGAAACGATTTCTGATTTGATGGCTACTAAACAAATGTAAAAAACGCTACAAAATTTGAGTCATCAAAAGCAATGAAGCATGAAACATAAATTATTAAGAGTGAAGGTATTAACTGCATAATAAAATAACCTTTGATATCACTCATAACTTGCTTTCATGACTTAAATTAAAGTGATGTTCTTTAAGGTTCAAGTTCAAATTAGCAACTCCGCTGCACCTAGTCATAATAGGTTATGATAAAGTTTTAAAAAAATAATACCAAAGTAATTTGTAGTGGTGCTATTGAAAAACATTTTTGTATTGGTTGGTATATTACTTACACATTATTAATTGTATGTCTTTTTCAGGTTAACCATTAATTGCTCGATCAATAATTGTTCCTTGGACACGTAACAAATGAAATAAAGTGCCTATTGTAGGATTACATTCGTTTTCTACATAAAATAAGATGATGTTACTTTTTACGTGAAAATGTTACTTTTTGAGCTGTCTCATGTTACTTTTGGCTATAGGCCACTGGCAACACTGTATATGAAGCTGACAGATAAAAATACTGACTATGTGGTTGACTTACGAAGGTTAATAGTTAAGACTAAAAATTAATATATCAATTAATTTACATGTTTTATATATAATTTTTATTCTTATACGGTATGGATCTTTCCAAATTTGGTTGGGCAGGGGAGGAGACTCGAGCGGTGAAAGGGATTATAAGGGCCCCTTAACCTTACTTAGGTTGCAAGTCCCAGGCACCTTGACTTGGGCCTCTTCCTGTGCAACCAATCCATGGAATGATAAGTAAATTCGTCACAATAACATTTACATCCACACTAAGATTTTATGTATTTATTTAATATTAAAACTATACATGATGTATTATTTATATTTAAGATGTAGGGAATAAACGAGGCCTATCCATATAAATGCACATATTATTTACTGTGTTGGGGCACGTGGTCGTGATTAAAAAGTCTGTATCACATTATTATAACACACAAAAGGTATATTGATTAAAATCTAACTAAACAACACTTAAATCAATGAATCCAAATAAATTTACGCAATACTAGGAAGTGGAAAACAAGGTACCACTAAACAATAAACGGTCTGCTAGTTAACTCCCTAAAACTCGGGTAAACGTCGTTTGTCACAGCATGGCAATTTTAACGTTATTTATGCACCGGGGTGGCGATGCGCGGAGATTTATTTACCCGAAACTGATATTAATAACTTTATAGGAACAATGGCAATAAAATATTGGATTGAGTGATCATTGTTTATGATGAACATGTTATTTCAGTTATTGATTTTTAATTGGGCTGTTGAATATACCATTTTAGGGTTCTGTAGATAGTGGAACTCTATTTTCGAGACCTAGGCTGTCTTTCCGTCCGTCTTCGCAACTTTAAAGGGCTGTATGTTTTGAACGATAATACCTATTATACACATGTGAAAATAAAAATATATAACAAAAACCGGCCAAGTGAGAGTGGGACTCGCGCTTGAAGGGTTCCGTACTATTATCTGTAACCTAATCTTACACATTTCGCGCAAGAAACGGTAACAAAATTAAGTTTGTTGTATTGGAGCTCCCCTTAAATATTTATTTTATTTAATTTTTAGTATTTGTTTTTATAGCGGCAATAGAAATACATCATCTGTGAAAATTTCAACTGTCTAGCTATCACCTTTCTTGAGATACAGCCTGGTGACAGACGGTAGGACGGACAGCGAAGTCTCAGTAATAGGGTCCCGTTTTTATCCTTTGGGTACCTTTAAAAGAGACCTCTAACAAGAAACGTGTTTTTTCGTATTATTTTCTGTTCTATCATTAAAACGGTAATATCTACAAGCGTCAGACGTGGTATGTCATGGCATGATAATAGGCCAATATCTAACGTATGACAACAAATAATTAAAATGGGCAAGTGCTGGTCGTACTCCGGCTAAGGATTTAGAGTTCCATTTAAAAAATAAAGATTTCATGGTAATTTATCTGTGTTGGTACACTTTGCTGGTTTTATTGTTTATATTTTTGAAAGGCTCGTGAACCATTACAACACTTGTGGTGATGATGGGATTAATTATGTTATCAGGTAAACCTGGACAGGAGGTTGGCTCTCAAGAGCACCTGCTGGAATAGCTGCAGGTGCACTACCAAATATAAATATGACTTACATACTTAGACTTTTCAAACAAGTTGTATCAACTGTGCTCACGAGGGAACTGAAAGCGATTAGGCAAACAAATATTCAAGCTCATAACTTTCGCTTGACTTTGGGCTGGATTTACCTTTAACGAACAGTAGGTAGATGAATACATGTACTCACCACAGATCGGCATTTCTGCACCAGAATAGTCTGAGAAAAGATTGAATTCGTGATATAAAAAAAAATCAATCGGGATGATAGCTACTTTTGTTAACATTGTAAATCCTGTGAAAATAAGATCGCGTTGGTATTTTACTTCACTCGCTAGCGCAGACACTGTTAGTTTGGTGAACTGTACTGCACCCTGAGACACAGTTGTTGAGTCACGTGTTCCTGTAATTTTACTGGCTTTCAAGGACTGCTACCAGAACAGACTGTTAGGTGCTTGGCGACCGATTTTCTACTGAGGAGGGTATCTAGCCAGTCAAGCATTCGCAAAATGCTGTCGCAACATGCGGTGAAGCTCAAGCTGGCGGTGGGGGTCAAACCCTGGACCTGCGGCACGGCAGTCAATAGCTGTAACCGCTTCACTATCATAGTTTCTAAAATGATTTTGATTTCATTTTGCAGAGATTCAGTAGATACCTGATAACTAAACTCATTTTTATAGCTAATAAATTGTTAGCCTTCGAGCAATATTTCAGATAATGGTTAGTAATTGTTTATCATTAAACCTCTAATAGGAGAACAAATAAGGTTTTTGTGCCCTAATACTACACGGTAAGTAGGTACTTAGTAACATACATTTTTCTCCACTCAGTTATGTTGTTCGTCATCTCATTTTAAAGTAAAAAGATGTGGGTGGGTGTGCGTGCAGAATATATGTGCACACAAAGGTACCTTTTTGACCTTCCTTTACCCTATATCCGTCCATATTTATATTAAACACTTATTTTTGTCATATAATTTTCGTCCCATTTCAAGTATGTATACCTAGATATAAGATTTTCGCCTACGAAAAATGTTCACAAAATTTACCCAGAGTTGTTTTTATTTCAGGTAAGTCCTAGCTGAAGTCACAAAAAAGCTTCTTATACAAGGTAATATACATACTTTTGTTAAAAAACTTTTACAAAGTTCGGAATTGCAGTGCAAAGCCATGGTGCCGTAAAATTGGTACGGAGCCGAGCTCACTCTGCGGCAGTTAGCAACTTTGGCAACTTCCACTGTGACTGCTATTTTATTGTTCAAAGGATTGTGGTTGCTGAATGAATAATATTCGTATTTCGAAATGAACAGAATTAAATGGTCAACGTATTAGAGTCACTGCCGCACAAAAATTTTAGCCTCACATTTTTTTTTCTGTATAATTTTATAATCTTAGGTATATAAGTAGGGATCATTTTATTTCTTGTGACGAAGACACACAAACAAATAGGAATCAAGCATTCATATAATCTTTTCTTAGTCAATTCCAATTTGGAAAAGTAAAAAAAAATAGTTTTATAGGTAACAATATTTATCTGGAATTACCTAGATTATGTATTTATACAACTAAACTCTTAATTTGAGTAATATATACCAAAATGTAAGTCAAAAATGGGTTAAACAATACTTTCACCATTAAATGTCCACAGTGGTGTAGAACGTAAGCAGCCTCATATCTACTTATTCACCTCCAGATGGAGCACTGCAAATTTATCTGCAAACATATTTTCCAACTAACTTTATTTAACTACGTATTCCAAAAACCATTCTCGACTTTCCGACCAGCAAACTCTAGGTTCAAATTTGCGTGAAAAACATTTTTTCCAAGTTGTTTATTGTCGATATATTCAAGTGCTTGCACTTTATAGCGCGCTGTTGGAGGTAGTTCACGAATCTTTGCGGTTCATATTTCTCTGGGAATTCTCGCCTATTTGTTGTCACGATTTTAGAATTTTCCTCTTGAGATATCCAAAACTAATATTCTTAATTTTGCTGCAAGCAACATATGCTTTTACTGATATGGGCTCTGATGTGACCAAAGTGCATGGAATCATAATTCACTTAGAATTTATAAATACACAATTTTATTATTTTATCAATATGTTAACTATATCTTAGATGTGATAGAAAAGAAATGCTAAGGCATCTTCTTATAATACTACTTACAATACACTTATAATTCTTATAATCACATTTCTTATAATACAGTTTGTAGACATCCCCTAAGAAATTACTTTTAGAAGGATTTGGCGGTATGTATAAGGGTAGAAATACGGTTGCGTATAATAATTAATAAGGTTGCGGATAATGATAAGGGTAACTTAAAAATCAATGTCGTTGTCATAGCAGACGTAATTGTCAATTAAGTTCAAGGTTAGGCTAAATATTAATATTCTTATATGAATGTTACATTAATAATGGTGAATGAATGACAATTACTATTGCAAATGTAAAATAAATTTGTAGGCCGAAACTAGACATTTATATTATAATTGGCACATAAACATAAAAGTCTATTTTTTTCGGGCTACCCGGACTTCAGACAAGCTGCACAATACTAACTCTAACAACGCACTGCAATCACACCTATATAGACAGAGGGGGTTCATTTGGAGAACAAGCCAGATCCGCCGTCACAAGGTTTTATGTGCTTAACCAAACGGGCTGCAGACTACCAGCCCGTTTTGTTAAGCACATAAAGCCTACATTCACCTACTGGCCTCAACGGAAGACCAACGCTGATTCTTAACGATCACCACTATTGTTGAGTTAGAGACGATTAGTGGCAGAGGGCTGCAACAATCATTTTGTTTTGTCTAATATTAATTGTTTTTATTTTTGTGTGTTGGTGTAAGAAATGTTTTTTGTTTTTTTTCTGCCATAAATAAAGTCATATTATTCTATATAGTACCAGTTTAAACCAGTGAACTCTTTACCTTGACGAGTCGTAGGAATTAGTTATTATCCTGAGTTTAACGAAGATCAAGAACATCAGAGTCTTCGTCGATATATCAAGTCGCTCAGTGTATTTTTCAGATTCTGCAATACTGAAAACTTTTGGAGCTTTAAGATTTTGGCGTGGTGCTCGTCACTAGCTAAGGGCTCATCCTTATATTGTGGACTTGTGGGGTTCTAAAGCAAATAATTTGCGAGGTCGTTTTTACCACAAACCTTTGCAGGGTGGTATTAATCTAAATATTGATTTATTTAAGATAAAAACGGGCAACTTACAAAAAGTGTAAAAAGTTCTACTGAGTAAGCCACGCATGAGCGCAAATGTTTATAGACGATGAGACAAGCAAGCCGTCTCCTTGTTTATTACTTAATGTTAATACAAGAGAATGCTAACCATTAAACAAACGGAAATCAAAAACACCAATTCATTTGTGTCCTTAAATAGAAACTTTTACTATGTGTTACTTATTATTTTTGGTATTTGTCAGAAAAATCTGAAACTCGTGTAATACGTAAGTAAACTAGTCAAAAAGGAACCTATTTTCTCTTTTATACAAAACTTCTTTCATGACTCCAGTTAACCTAAATAATGATGCTAAAATCTATATAAACACTTAAGGGTTAATTTTCCTGTTGCCGCGATTCTGCCATTGAATCAGTCTACCCTCATTAAGGCTCTGGTTGAATATACGCTTGAAGGCTGACCCAGTTTTGCTGTCAGCATTTTTGGAATAGCCATTGATGATGTATTAATTCTCCTTTACAAATAATGATGGCAACTATAAATGTATTTTGACTGTTTTGGGTTAACCTGTTCGGTGTTTGCCTCAGTATGTCATTGAATCAGTCTGTAGTCACAAAAACACACTAACCTTCTAGGACAGTAACATAGGTGTTTCTGCACATGTTTCTAGAAGGCTTGTGTGTTTTTTTTCGTATATCCTTACATTGTCATGTTTTAAGCGGTCCAATTGGGAGTGGGAATACAATTAAAATAATTATCACATATAAGTTCTTATCGTTGGAGTAAATGCCATTATTGTCTGGTATCAACCATTGATTCAATTTTGTGATACGACATGACATTTAATTTTTTTTATTGGTTGAAGAAAGTACTTCTGGGCCTTTCTCTTTTACCTTGAATTTTTTCTTCCACGATACTACGTTAAAAATTATCGTGGCGTAGTCTTCCTATCCAACTGATTCATTTCATTGTTCTTCAGCACCATATTTCAAATATTCCTAGCCTTTCTTTATCCCTTTTTGTAATGGACTGCCGCGCAGCAGGTCCATGGTTCGAATCCCATCGCGGGCTTGAGCTTTACCAAAAAGGTTTTGTTTTTGTTGAAGTGGGTTTTTAGCTCATAATGGGATGGATTTTATTATATTTTGTTTAACTAAAAAACTATGATAGAAAGTGTCACATTTAGTGTGATGAGAGCTTTTTTTAGTGAATAAAAGTGTGACACTTGTATTTATACAGGGTTACTGGTAACTTACGCATAACCTCTTAAGGGTAATTTCAGTACATCACAAGGAACAAGTTTAGCTCAAAAATTTTTCTGAAAACTTAATAAAAAAAATCATCAAGATTTTCTTGTACTCTCTAACACATTTTGTATCTGTTTCGTAACGTAACAAACGATATAGCAAAAACGGAGCGCGTGCCGCTACGTAACTTAGAGAGCTACGTACGTAGACACGCACACCCGTAGTCAACCAAGCCACAGCGCAGCCTACGCGGTAACTCTACGGTACCTACATACTGTCCACCGGATGTTTCTTATTACGTGTATGTACACTGGGTCCACAATCCCTTTATACTTAAACAGTTCTTTAGTAAATTAAATAGCGACAAACCCATAAAATAAATATGAAGTACCTACGTTGCTGGACAAAGTCACATACATATTCACTAGGACTTGTACACGTGCACATTAGCGATGCAGTGTATGTAGTAGCCAGCAGGTAGATAAGCGCAAGGCGCATGGACAATGACGCGACACGACAACGACGGAAATAAGCGCCTCGTGGCGGGGCAGCGCGGTGGCGCGGCGCGGCACAGCAATCTCCTGCGCACGTAACCCATACAATACCTACTAGTACTCGTGGCACCCAACTTTCATTTGTTATTTGGTTCAATCACATAAGAAGTCAGTAACTTCAATAAAGTCGGTACACACTACACACACATACGTCTTCTTGATAAGAATCCTAACGCCTAGTGATTGCGTCGCTAAACTCTAAATGGGTTCAGGGCACATAAAATGACCGTGATTTCAAATGGTGTAGTAATGTGTATGTATTGAAGCAATGATGACCGAGTGGTAATAGCCATAGCTTGCAATGTCTCAGGTCCCTGGTTCGATCATCACCGCCGCGCCACCGGCTTGAGCAACACCGCACGGTGGAAGGGCACCTTTTTTGCATTAGCCCGCCTAGCTACCAGCCTCAAGTAGAAAATCTGTCGCCAAGCACATTAGGTACTTGTGTGTGTTCCTTGAGAGCCAGTAAAAATTACAGGCACATGAGACTATGTCTCACAACTGTATGTCTCAGGGTTACGGGCGCAGTTCAGTTCGTCACTTGAGACAAATTGCGACTGTTATAGGCAGAGGTGATAGGAATCCCATCGCCTAGTCCAGATTAAAAACTGCATTATTTTAATCAAGGTGGTAGTACCCACCCAGACGTGTACCTGATGGGAATCCTACCAAGTAAGGGTTGCGTTATTAAACCCTAATTATCAACTCAACTTTTATTTAATATTATAACATCTTAAGAGTACCTACAGTTTCGGCTCGTTTACGTTAACGGTTACAACCTAACTTAAAATAACGTCAATAAAGGCAGTAAGTAGTACCAACCTAGACGTCTGTCTATTAGAAATTCTACCGCATAATGATGGCGTTGTTAAACGACAGATTTCCTCACAATCAGAAAATCTGTTGCTAACGACCGAAACTGTTGTTGCCGAACACGATCTTGGATAAAAGTTGCTATGTTGCCAGCCACTTTTGCCGTGTGACAATGCCAATGCATTGTCATACGGCTTGGTGATGTAGGCATGTTCGGGAATATCCTCAGTATTCTGTCCTCTGTGGCGGCAGGTTTCAGGCACATATCATTACACTACATCTCACTGTCACTCGAACTAATACTCGAAATTAAGCACCTACTGAAATGACATCGTCTTAGTATTCGCGAAATCGTGAATAAC
Organism: Plagodis dolabraria; assembly: GCA_963854805.1. NCBI lineage: Eukaryota > Metazoa > Arthropoda > Insecta > Lepidoptera > Geometridae > Plagodis > Plagodis dolabraria. The sequence goes on from OY978446.1 coordinate 33,632,684, forward strand.
TATGGCCCGACGCATCTCAATTTGTACCTAACTCGCGAGCGCGACTGACTGATCGATTGCCGCTGTCGCGCCAGGCGCGCGGCTAAGATAAAAAACGGGTGGGATTTCCCGGAACAAAAACCGCGCCGCCGCTATTGTTTTGACTTTGATCTTCCTTTCGCATGGCGCCGCCGCCGCGCCACCAGCACGCGGGTGGCGGCACGGGCGGCGCCTTTTACCACTTGACCGGCGGATTTTATTCAATAAATATCTGTAAAATTCGACTTTACCAGCAGAGTAGACTGATAAGACCTTACAACATTGTTTTTTGGAGTTTTTCTTTAAAATACAGTAAATAGTAGCAATAGGTACCGTAGAATTAATTATAATACTAACTTAGTAATACCACGGCGCGGCATGCGGCACGCAGATCAAAGTCAAAAGTTTAGGTGGCAGCCGCCACGCGCCGCCCGACTCTTGACGCCGGCGCCGCCGCGTCTGGCCTTTCTTTTGGTGAAATTAGTTGCATGATTTTGAACTCGTTTAGGGCTTAATGGTAAAGTCATTTCGCGTTCCCTGCTTGGTAGGATCCTTATCAGGCAGACGTCTAGGTGGGCAAAATAATCATTTAATTGTAGTACCACCGCCTTTACTGATCTTTACTCACTGGAATGGATTCTTATCAGGTATACATCTGTCATCGATAGATGTCTGGCTAGGTAGGTACCTACTACACCATCTTTAGTGAAAATACTGATATTTAGTCTGTTTTTGGACCCGTTTGAGGTTCAACAACCCGATCACTAGGCGTTAGGATTATTATCAGGCAGACGTCTTTATCGTCAGGTAGGCACTTAATTTACCTAGGCCTTTATTGAAATAACACCCTTCAATTTATGTAGGTATGTGAAATGATAGTTAGCTAGTTACTTACCTACTTAGGACTTAGGTAGGTACTGTAGAAGTATTTTTAGATTAGAGATAAACAGCGTGAACAATAGGCTGTAAGATTTAAACCAATAATAGGTAGGTAGGTACCTACCTACCTTCGTATAGTTTTGTAAAAACATAAAAGTCAAACATAATATTACGATGGATACCTACCTATGATGTTCATATCATATGTTCTAGCATAAGCAAAGAAGTAATAATTACTTTTTTAATGTAGACATTCCTAAGCCTGGTTTAGTATGAAGTTCTTATAGGTATTAGGTTCACAAGCTTTCTGTATGAGTTACCATTAAAATCTCTTTGTCAGTTACAGACACGTAACACTGGCATAATCTGTGATACCTACCTACTTACGTATAGTTTTATAAAAACATAAAAGTCAAACATAATATTACGATGGATACCTACCTATGTTGTTCATATCATATGTTCTAGCATAAGCGAGGAGTAATAATTACTTTTTTAATGTAGACATTGCTAAGCCTGGTATAGTATGAAGTTCTTATAGGTATTAGGTTCACAAGCTTTCTGTATCAGTTACCATTAAAATCTCTTTGTCAGTTACATACACGTAACACTGGCATAATCTGTGACTACCTCATAGTACCTACGAGGTACGAGAATACGAGGCAGTCACAGTTTAAGACAGAGTTCGGCACGCGGCACGTGTTTGATGTGTCGGTGTCGCTATTTAGAAGAATTAGCAGAGAAAGGGGTGGCGGCTAGGCGAAAGGGGGCGGTCACTTGTCCTTTTTTCTTTGAGCTAGTTAGGCAAGCCGAGCCGACACTCAACAGTCGCGAATTTCACCGCGCGCGCGCCGGTTGTGACGTATCGCGATCGATGCACATGGCATATCGATATACCTACCTACCAATATTGAATGCACCGAAACGGTGCGTGTTTATGCTAGGTGTAGAGACAACGTGTCTGAAGCTTGCCGTGAGTTTGTGTTTGTGTGTGTGTTTGTGTTAGTGTTACGCTATTCACGACGCAATCCTACATTTCTTCGAGGCTTACCCCGCAGCGAACACAAATGATGCAGCTCAACGCTTCGATGTGTCTCAATGGTTCGCATGGACAGTGAAGGAAAATATCCGTTCCACCTTCATCGCGTCACATTCTGCAACATGCTGCTTGCCGAGAGGCCGACTGTGTTGTGGACCGATGAGGCTACTTTGGGAGAGTGGGACTGTTTAATACTAGAAACGAACATTTGTGGTGTCACGAAAACCCCCATGAACCCTTACTCTCCTGGGTTCAAGAACAATTGTATTTCAGATGTGGACTGTGTGTGGGTTGTACCGGTGATTATTTTGAACAATTTGCACGTGATAGACTTCGTCAACCCCGGGACTTGAGTTTGAGGGGTGATAATTTGTAAAATGGTATGTAAATATTTTGTAAATAGTTCAATGATTGTAAATAAGAATGATCCCACTCTTTAAATACGCCTACATAAAAAAATAATCTACTTTTTATTTTTTGCCGGTTTTATTTATAATATTTAAATAATCTACAATTAATTTCTTCGAACTTAGGTTTAAGTTTGAAGCGTTCGTAGCGTAGGTACTAACTTAGCCGTTCTTAACCGATCAACTATGTTAAGCAACGTCCGCTGCGGTCATGAGTTGGATGGGTGACCCCTAGTGGCATTTTTATAGATTAAAAAAACGTGGGAAGTTTTTGTGTACCCTAAAAGTACGCAATCGTGCCTGAATGTTACTTACGCGACAGGTAGACAATTATACATCACATGTGTAACCGCGCGCCTCCTTTGATGCTATTTGTTGCTGAATTACTTGTACCTAATAGATTGTTTGTATTTTTATCAACTTTTATTTTTTAATCAAGCCAGTCAAGTATGAAGGGATTGTGGACTCAGTGTACATGTAATAAGAAACATCCGGTGGACGGTAAATGTAAGTATGGTGTAGGTAGGTAGGCAAAAAGATATCCATACCGCATATGGAGATACCGCGTAGATCGCGCTGTGTTACAGAATAACTAATAGTATCTACGGTGCGTCTTGGTTGACTACGCTTACGTGTGTGGGTGTAGCTACATTCGTAGCTCTCTGAGTAACGTAGCCAGAGCCACACGTGCTCCGTTGTTGCTTCAACATTTGCGACGAAATAGATTTAAAATTTATTAGAGAGTGCAAGAAAATCTTGATGATTTTTTAAATTGAGTTTTCAGAAAAAAAAAATATCAGAACTTGTTCCTTGTGATGTACTGATATTGCTCTTAAGAGGTTTTGCGTAAGTTACCAGTAACCCTGTATATTAAGCAAAAACGTCAAAAAATCATTTTATTATAGGCCCTGTGGGTATTTCATTTTACTGGATGATTTATTACTTGATAAGGTATAGGTACCTGTCGTAGTTATATATATATCTACTCTGTGAACGTGTTAACTAGCCAATTAAATTTACAATTCAACGTAACTCTTAACACTTTGGACAGATGATTGATTGGACGTCGCGTCGTATAATATGTCTCATCGTTAACTAAAGCCTAAGGCCTAATTTCACCATACCATGTTTGTTTACGCTAAATCGGGCATTAGCTAATGGGTCTTTAAAATTAACAGAGCTGTTAAATCAGTATACGTTCTATGAAGTTAACAGAATTAATCATCCATTAACAGTTGGTGGGACACTCGGTTCAGTTAACAGTCCGTTAAAAGGATTAACAAGGTGTCAAATAAATAACAGAGTATGGTGAAACTAGGCCTTAGCCTACGACAAGAACTTAACGTTGTGTTTCGATACTAATATCAAATCAAGCGTTTAACTCAACGTTCAGTTTTTCAACGCGTTAAGGCTCGGAAATTACAAAATAGTGCCAACATGATATGGAAAATCTCATAAACCAGGTACCGGATGGTACTGCAATTTAAATACACGATACTCAAGGATATAAGTAATACTTTCATCGATTTCAAAACATGTTTCCTAATAATTGGCTCGATAGAAAAAAATCTCAAAAACACCTCTGAAAATAGAGGATTCCTACTTTTTCCGCCAGATTTTAGTGTATTAAAATTTGTTTTTTTTTCTAAAATATTGATTTTTTAAGTACAATAAATTTCATTGATTATTTTAATCCAAAAAAAGCACAGTTAATGCGTACTGAGCCTGTTTACAAAATGTCACATACGCCCTTTCATTCCGAGAAGAGTTAACATCATGTCGCACTATATACTCCAGCGATCTACGTATATTGCTATCATCCTCGCTCATATCGCGGTCAGCCGCGTCATGCGTCGGACCTGTGTCACTTTTCTCGGCGATCTCAATTAAAATAAAACATGGGTAAAATTATAAATAAACGCTTTGGGAATGCAAAAAAGATGTATAAAAATCGTCAAAAACGCATGATGGACATAATAAGGTAAGCATCTATGGCTTCCTTTCTCCATGTACCTATGTATATATCTCTTATATTAATGAAATTATGATATGATTGTGAACCCTAACGCAATATAAAAAACACTTCAAACATTTTACAAGACATAGGTACAACTTTAGCTACCTAAAATAATTATTATAAGCAATATTCAGAATTTTTCGTAATGAATGTGTTGTAATTATTTTAGATGGATCATGATTAATTTATACAGTTTCTGACAATAAGGCACAAAGGTTATGTACATAATTTTCGACTAATCAATCGTCGTTCAAATAGCGCATAGTAAGTGACATCGCTTCGCAATTGAGAGGTACGTGGATCGAATCCAGCGTAAAGAGAATCTTTTTGGTCAAATTTTAATTTTACGACATAATTCTTAATAATACAATAATAATTTTACGTATGTACGTGGACCAATATAATGTGTCTGACAGTAAGGCATAAACGATATGTGTGTAATTTTCGACACCTTGGTCAATGATTGTATAGTGTGTAACTACTGAAGTCGAATCAGAAGATCGAGTACCGTGGATCGAATCTCACATACCTAGATTCTTTTTGGTGACTTTTTTATTTGTATTACTTTTTATTTGATACGTATTATATTTACGTATAATTAAGTTTTCTGACGCGTATTCAATTTACGATTACAATGCTTGCAAATTTATTAGTTATCTCGAGTTTCCATGTTTTCATATAATTAGAGAGTTTAGTATATCTAATGAACGTGAACATTAAATAGGTACTACCTAATCTAGCTACCTGAACACGTTTTTTCATAGATCTCGAAAAAGTATGTCTTGGATGGACACGAGTTGCCACAGCGTAATAGTTACAGTAGAACAACATTATCAATTTACTACAAAGCTATGTTGAGTAAACACCGTCCTTCTGTCCACTACTATAGAAAACACAAACTTTCATACATGGAAAGTTATTGAAATATTCATGGTATTATAGAGTACGTAATATATTAGTACATATAAATTAGTAGTAAAAAGATGGCCGTAAACGTTTGATGTGATAGAGATAATGAAATTCTGAAATGAAAACTTAATACAAAAAGAAGAAGCCTAAGCTTCTGCTTTAGAATGAGACTTTCCATGGTTTTCTTGAATAGCATAAGAATTAAGAACTGACTAAAAGAAAATGAAATAATTAGCACCATACCAATACTTACGTAAGAACATCGAGTAAGGTGCATTATAGGGGACTTAACTATAACGCCCTTAATAACCAAAGTGTAGCGGATATACTACCAAAGAGAGTATTCCCCAGGACGTTTTGATGTTAAGGGGCGGCCGGTAATTCAACAAAAGTTAAAATTATACACATTATAGCCATTATGTTTTTAAATGTTACATCTTCTGTGTTGTATAAACAACATATGGTAGCCATATAAACAACCCCATATATTGTAGGATAGGAGGATGCTTCTTGGTTATTGATACTATCCCATAACTTACTTACCAATAAAATTCTTCATCAAAAATATTATTTGAAAATCAATAAAAGTTTGTTATTTTTCTAGTATAGAAAATGGAGGAGAAGAACGACGCATTGTTGATATACACTATTACACAAAGAGTATATTAAGACAAATCTCGAAACATTCACCTTTCGATTATTTTTTTATTAATATGCAGGGTTATTGGTAAAATGCTAAATCCAGGGAAACCCGGACGGATGGCAGCCCTACTCTCATAGAATGTCCGATTTTATGTCGCACTCCGGTGCATCTTCGCAAATCATAATCTACCTATACAAGTACATACATCAAGTGACGGCACGGGTGTCGTTTACAAACATAAACGTATCTTTCGTAATCTTTGACAAATACAGTTAATAACAGTAATACCACGGTTTTATAATCGATATGTAATATTGTGGTATTACGTATGAATAGTAATACAAAGTAATAAATTTTCAAACAAAATACTTATCTTTCTCCTTGGGTGATTTCAATAATGGTATTATTTTGTTAGAAGTTTTGTTGTTCCACCCATCTACACAATAGCATCCACGAGATGTATTTATTATTATTAACAAATTGAAACAATAACTGTACCTACCTACTACATTCTCCATGTGATTTTTTGTAAGTGAAATCTTAATAATGACTTGTAGTAATGACACGAGCAGGTACCCTTGATTGTTAGCGTAAACAAAGCCAGGATCTGAATGAACTACGCTACTTGATAAAAAAAAAACAAAAATTGGAACCGACTCCAACACCCAAAAGTGTGAAATAACTTGTTCAAGTCGGTACCAGTATAGTTCAAAAGTACCTATTATCACAATATTGTGCACGTGGTACTAGTGTTGGACTTCGACAAGTTAATTCACACTTTTTGGTGATGAAGTCATTTCCATTTTTATTTAAAAAAAACACTTCTTTTTATGACCCTTGCTACTTACGGGATCGATTTTCATTCATTGTCAACGACTATATCATCAAGATAAGTAAATATTTTTCAGTTATTGGAGTGTATGTCAAAAACGGCTTGACCGATTTTGATGAAATTTAACTGGAACCAAACAACAAGTATCAGCTTTCAAACAATAAAAGATTTTTTTAAATCGATTCACCCAGTCAAATGTTCTGAGGTAACAAACATATAAGAAAAAACAGACGAATTAAGAACCTCCTCCTTTTTTTGAAGTCAGTTAAAAATACCCAATAGTATAACCCGCTATTTGTATTTTGATCAGGGGTAAAAAAGTTTTTTGATGATTTTCTTTGTAAATTTTACACAATATACTTGTTTTTGTAATAAATAAACCATCTTTTGTGTAACAGCTTACGCCTTGCATCAAAGTAGATACATAGTTCATGTACATCAAAACCATAGTTCATGTTCATTAAAAATAAACATACACAAAAACTGCAAAAATCAAACAAGTTGGTAATAATCAAGACTAAACTTGTTCTACTGTAGGTATGGTAAATTTATTAACTGTGTCACACTATGATATTTACAGCATACAATCAACTAATGGTTGGTATCATGTATGCGTACTAGGTGGCGCTTCAGCACACATCACATTCGTGTGTGACAAGATAGTTTCTACTAGTTCTACTAGAGAGCGCTCTAAATTTTTAATCAAATAAAATATTACCGTTGACTTGCGGACGTGGCGCCATGTACACCGCGAAGTAAACACGCGAGGAGAAGTGGGGACAAAATCTAACATCTGGTTTTAGAATTCTGTCCTTTAAAACAGAGGCCCATCCAAGTAATGACCGCATCGAATATTAAATACCCTATATAGTTGATCAATTAACTGAATAGGCAATTCCCATGAGGCACCTGGCTAGAATGTCACCTATCTCCTCCCGAGGGTGTCGTAGGAGGCGATTAAGAGAAAAATGCAGAAGGTGTGCAGAAACGTCTTTTGGAAGAACTGCTAGCTTACACTGCAACCTACAAGGCGCCTGCCAAGCGTGGGGATTATGGAAAACGCTCTGGGGTATCAGTACAGTACAGGCAAGCTCCACTACGAGTGCCTAACATTGATGTAATCAGTAGCAGTTGTATTTACATTGCTGTAATATTGATTGAAAAATTTGCAAAACAACTTGTTACTACGTTCCTGCAGTGTAAAGTCTAAAGCAATGCCACGGTAATGTTATCTATACAGTATCTTAACTCGGCTCTGTCGTTGAAATAACTACCTAGAGCGCTGTACGTAAACATGCGATAGGGCTACCCGCCTCCAGCATTTTAATACATTTGCCTACTTTTTGTTTCCATTTAGTTTTGTGATTTTTTTTTCCGGCGGTATGCCTTTATTAAACAAAATACTATGAACTATATACAACACTACAGCTACTACAATAAAAGCATTTAGACACCTATAAGTCATAGCAGACTCATAGGCAGTCCAAATGCTCCAGCCCACTCCCAGTTGGCAGCGTGCCCAGCATGCTGGCAGCATTGCCCGTTGAATTGCAATGCTTATTCGTTGAGCCAAATATGTGCCAGCATTTTGATCACGCGTCGCATCGACCAAGCGCTCAGATAGGTTTTGGAAAATACGATGAGCTCCCGGTCCCCACGGACCCAACGTCTCTACACCAAACGGCTCAAATATGTAACTCATACCGAGGTTAGCATATTTGCGATTTGTGATTGTAAATATACTTTTTTATATAAACAAATAAAATTCTTTGTTAAATGAACAAAATGGGTTCACTAAAAATGCGTCTTGTTTTTTGACTAGTAGGTAGATTTAATTAAAAAACCATGTTTATATTTGAAAAAATATTAGTCTTAAGAATTTGCCACCGAAAAATATTTATGAGACGTACAAAATGCTTTATTACAAAATTTTAAAGTATAAAAAATCTGCATTCTAATATATAGCTTATAACTATTTCACTCGTGTCAATCACTTTCATTTACTCTATTTACTTTTTTTATTAATCGTGACTTTTTTTTCGGGAGATTAAAGGAAATACTTGTCCATTAAAAAGACACACATTATGTACCGTCAACTATGTAGACTATAAAATAATTTTACTAACTAATAATAAAAATTATTTTATAGTATTACCTTTCAGGTTCCAGGTTAACTAAAAAAAGTTATCTGTGGATGCGTTTTTGACGGATTCATGCAATCAAAAACAGCACAATATATCCTACTCGTCATTTTAAATATGTAATATGTACATAAACTTATTTTTAGTGAAAATATCGCGCGGTTATTGTTAAAAAATAACACACCGTCCATTCGTCACTGCTACGGTCACTGCGGTCCAGTCGCGACTGTCTGCGTACCGAGCGCAGGCCGAGATCGAGGCGCGTAGGCATAGCTCGCGATTCGTCCGTTTATATGAAGTTGGCATACTGTATAGATAACATTACCGTGGCAATGCTGTGTAGACCACTTCCGCAGTTATCAGTTAAAGTTGTAGGCAGACACAATTAATAGCCTAATACACTGATGGACTACGTTTGTTTAAAATCTTTACATTAAAAAATATTTTAATAACGTTCTTGCCATCACTAAGTTATGTCGCTCGTTCAAATTCAACTGAAACCATTTTTTAAGGTCTTTGGATTGTCGGAAGTATTTAATAGCACCCGAGTAACCTCCAAAGTTGCTTACAACATTCCAAAGGGTAGTAGTGGTGAAGATCATAAAATTTCCCTCACAAATGCTGCGGGGTCATTAACCTTTATTTTATGACCACCTCTTACTAAACTAGTTCAGTACGTAACTTTACCTGAGTGGCTCTTTGTCTACGATTACTTTGTCGGTCTAATTTGTTGCGATACATAGATATTACTACAAAAATGTAGTAAAACATATTTAAAATGTTTTTATGGTTTTCATGAAATATTTCCAAAGCGTGTAATTTAAGCTAAACACGTAAATAAAATTGAAGCTTGCGAATCTCTTAATGATTTCTAAAAGAAATTAATATGTTTTTATTAGCCGAGGCTATATAATATACCTATTTGAAAATATGATGTACGTTCGAATTTAAAATAAACAACGACAGATAAGAATGTAAAACGAGAAATAAAAAAAATTTTTTACCAAAAAATGGAACCGACTTCAACACCCAAAAGTGTGAAATAACTTGTTGAAGTCGGTACCATGATATTTCAAAAGTACCCATTATCCCAATATTGTGCGCATGGTACCGACTTCGACAAGTTATTTCACACTTTTGGGTGTTGAAGTCGGTTCCATTTTTTGGTAAAAAAAATTTTTTACTCTTTTTAGTGACCCTTGCTACTTACGGGATCGGTTGTCATTCATTGTCAACGACTATATTTCAGTTATTAGAGTGTAACTCAAAAACGACTAAACCGATTTTGATGAAATTTAAAATGGGACCAAACGACAAGCATCATCTTTTAATCAAAGAAGAATTTTGAAAATCGGTTCACCCAGTCAATAGTTCCGAACAAACATAAAAAAATTCAAAAAATACAGACGAATTGAGTCATAGATCGTCCTCCTTTTTTGTAAGTCGGTTAAAAATAAGATAGTGGTACAGGGTGCTAGGTTTTGTCTTAGCAAAGGCAAATATAAAGTTCCGCCTCTGCCCAGCCAACATTGTAACCTTCGTAATATAAACGAATATTGTATAATTATAATACTTTTCGTAACATATTATTGAATGGTCCCAAGTTCTCTCACTCTTTCTTTAGCTCTCGATGGTCGAGCTGACCAGCGAAGGCCCTTGAAGCTTAATGAAAAAGTAGATAAGACTTGTAGTATTGTAAAGATCAGAGTGTTGAGCAACAAAAAAGGCGGATCGTAAAATACTTCATATGACAGAATAAGGAGTGATTACATCAGAGGAAGCTATTAAGTATTACCAGTGTCAAATTAATATACCGGCGTGGGATGGGCGATGTCATGAACAGGTACCATAAACATAGAATATAAGAGTGTTCAGTATGAAAGTAGACGTATACAAAGGTATAAGAAGGCCTGTAGTAGGTAAGGGATGACATGTAGTCCATACCTTCTAAGGCCTTCATGAAGACCATAAATATGTGTTTGTAAAAGGTGAGATGAAACTGAGATGATAGCTGATGGAATGGAAAGGAGAAGAATTAACTTAGCGTGAAATATAAACACAGAGGAGAAAAAGGATGCTTTGTGTAGAATCGACACCCGTCGAAAATTCTTCCGGAGTGACTGCGTGGCGTTTGTGATGTTACGTCGGTTTAGCAGGAAAATTGGGTGGAATAGTCATTCTAGATATATTATTTTATATTTTTTAGGTGTTTTATTAAAGTATTAAATTGATGTTTTCTTAAAACACTTTTTAAATATTTGTTGTTATTAATAACCACACATATTTTGTTATGGCGAAGTAAGTGTAGACGAGCAGCAACAATTGCAATATAGATATTATAATAAAATTATTAAATGAATTATTTTAGTAACCCTACTAGGAAATAACTATTATTATTATAGTATATTTATATTTTGAGGAAACAAAAAAAGCTAATATATCACTTTAGTAATTAATCAAGGAAATAAATTTATTTTTACAGAAAAAATCACCCCCAAATTGTCAACAATACTTTTACACACCTACCTTTGCCAACATTAAAAAAAACCTCAACCCCAGAATCGTTTATTAGCGCAAGTAATAAGAAAACTTGAGAAGAATCTTTGCGAATTTGCATTTTATCAGCTCAAGAACACAACTTACTCGAGATGGGTTAAATAGAGATGGAGCCAAGAAGTTTTGCATGATTTATAGTGAAGCAGTGACTTGCCAGATTATAATTTTATTTAGTCATCGAGTTTTCATTCAGACCTCAAAAATAAGGACCGCAAAATAATAATATGAACATGAATGGTGCCTTTACACTGTATAAAATAACTACATAAAATATCGATGGAATTTTGTTATTCAGGTATATATAACTAGGTATACAATTTTGATTGTTTAGTGGCAGACAGGCTGCCAGCCATAAAATTATAGTCAAACTTTTTGTTTCCCGTTTAAATAAAAATTGTACATTAAGTACGTATTTTTATATTGGTTTTGTCTTTTGAAAAAAAGCCCAATTTCTTGTCTGTGAGTGAGATATTTTGAGCAGAATATTTTTCACAAATCAGAATATAAAAATAATGATATATTATTGAAATACTGATCTGTAAATGAATAAACAAATAAGCCAGTTTTGTCGCATAAATTAAAAGTTCCCTATGTTTGACACATAGCAGATTATGTCAATCAAGTTGTTATTGAACAGTCTGCAGTTCAGTTAGCATAAGTTTTATTTATAAATTATATATTGATAAGCAAATCATTGATGATAAGCGCACTACATAATCATAATATGTACAAAAAAACAATTGAACGGTTACTGCTTCATTTTGGCACAATGCCAACCAAACTCACCTTCACCGAGCACCGCACCATCTTATGATAACAATTTTCCTTCCTTTTTATCTCGTTTTTTATATGTATTATTACGGCGACAACTACAGGGGCGGCCGCGATTTTCCAGTCTCCGAGCAAAAAGCTTGGAATCATTCGTTGTGCTTGCTAGACATCGTGTAAATTAAATTTGCTGTTTATTGTTAAGTAATTTAAAATTTAAATTTTATTAAGATTATATATATTTCATTAATTTTTTCCCAATTTTTTAACAAAACATACATATACAGACGACTGGTACTGGGTTAAAGCATCTGAACTGCCTGTGGACCTGTAATAGCCTTCAGGTGGCCTAAATGCTTTCGTTGTAATATCAATAGTATATTACAGTTTCAAATGTATTGTTATTAAAGTTATAATCAGCAAAACAAAAAATTGGACTGAATACTTTAAATTTCTTGAATGTTCGTTAGGCCATTCATATTGCCGAGTTCGATCACAGTTTGGACTCCTATTACTGTTTTTTTTTTCGGGAATACCTATGTATCTTTCTTAGGATCGCACTGAGGAGTCGAATATTCCAAAGCAATACATAAACATCACTCAACTGTTGAGGTTAACACAACAATATCTACTAGATAAACAGTTAAGAAAGGAAGGCCATAATATATTATTATGAAGCGCTCGTTGCGAAGTTTGCTTAGCCATTCTGAATCGATCAGCAAAGTTAAGCAACGTCCGCCTCGGTCATGACTTGGATGGGTGACCGCTGGTGACATTACTACTGAACGCTTCCGTGCTTCGGAGGGCACGTTACCGTCGGTCTTGGTTGTTGTCTCAGGATGGCAGTCGTTACAGCGTGTTGGTAGGGCATTTTACGAATGCCCGCCTGGCTAGCTACCACCCTCAAGTTGAAAATTTGTCGCCAAGCACCTAACGGTGTGTTCTGGCAGCTGTCCTTGAGAGCCAGTAATTCTAGGCTAGCCTGAACAACATCTTCGACCACATATCATCACTTACCATCAGGTGAGATAGTGGTCAAAGGCTAACCGATCAGGCATAAAAAAAATGTTTAACGTATTTGTTTAATTTAATATAAATTGAAAGAAGAAAAAATTATATTGGTTAACCACATCTGAAAACAACTGAATACAAATAGCCCAGTAGTTGCCAACCAATTAGGGGGGTTATTCACAAAAACGCTCGACAAATCGTCACCCGCCACAGTTGCATCAAAAACCGAAATTATTTAACAGTTAAAATTTTAATGAGCATCATAAACCACCCTCGTTAGGCAGGCTTACAGGGGTGCAGTGAGGGAGGGGGCGTGGAAGGGTTTCCGCTCCAGTTATCGTGTGAAAACTTTCACCCAATCCGATTTACCTGAGTTAATTACGTTTTCTACTATTAAGGCTTAACATGGAGACGGCGTGGATTGGTCTTGGTAGAATAATTTCTTGAAAATATGTTAATATTTCCTTTAACTGCTTTATTTTGTAGAAAATATCAAAAAGATGACATTGTTTTGGGTGTTAAAGCGTCGCTATTGAATCTCGAAGTACTTGAGTTTGATTCCTGGGTCACCGAAGTTATTAGGTTTATTTAACATTCAGTTCTTCAGTTACAGTCCGTAGTTTTGAAATGTCCCCGTAGATGTCAATATGTTTGCCCCCCATATAAGTGGAAAAAACATATCCGGAGAAAGGTGGGTATTATTTGATTATAATAGCCTCACGATTTTTTTTTGGCACAAAAGGGGTATAATTACTATATATATATATATATATAATAATCGCGGAAACCCAAGATAACAATTATTAATATACAAAAAACAGCCAAAAAGGCAAATGTTTGTTTCAAAACACGTGAAATTCATATTATGCTTCTTTCACAAATTGTTTCCCAACGAGGCACCGAAAAATATATTCGACAGAGTTATCGCCCCAATCTTATTTCAACAATGTTATAACAAAACAAAATGCGACAGACAATTCCGCACTGTAATATTTCGGAATTACGCGGCCAATTTCCCCTTCTCCGACTAATCTTGCCGAAATTCGTGTGTGAAATATCAGAAGTTGTCACGATCTTAGCGCCCCGATCCGGATTAAACCGGAGTAGACGTGTCAATTATCGGGCGTTACGAATTCATTACGGGGCTAGGAGACTTTGCGAGCGCTTTGAGAATACGCACCTTGTGTATTGTTTTGGTTTATTGTTAGATCTGAATTGTACTATTGAAGATGTTTGCTTTTCTTTCATTGGACAATCATCTAAAGTATTTTTTTTGTACTATATGTGGTATATGCGTTTAATAACACTAACTACACCATACACAACACTACTGCTACTACCAAGAAAACCAGCAAGCTATTGCAGGTTAAAAGGCAGTCCTAATCCTCCAGTCCACCACGCACAGCACGCACTAGTGCTGGCAGTTTTGCCCCATTGCAATGTTTATTAGGTGAGCCGAATAGTTGCCAGTACTAGTGTATTAGTAGAAGATATGTTTTATTGACAATAATTAATGCCTTGCTATGGAGGGCACGTTAAGTTCCAGTTATTGTATAAAGATGGCAGTTGTTATATACTATATATAATGGTAGTATGACGCATTTTGCGAATGCACACCTGACTAGCTACCACTCTCAACAACAAAATCTGTCTCCAAGCACCTAACGTTGTGCTCCGGCAGCTGTACTTGAGAGCCAGTAATTCTAGGTGAGCCTGATCAATATCTTTGACACCATCATCACTTACCAATACCAAACAAATTAACAACTAAAACTACTCACGTGTTTTGATTAGTGGCATGCTGCTCTTTGCTGTTTTTATCACAAGTCTGAGTTATATTATTTAAAGTTTTAAGAGGTTTTTTGTAATTTTGTGGAATATCTTAACAAATCATAGTAAATAAAAAATGTAGTCCCCAGACAATGTTAAATCTCTAGGTTTAATTTTCCAGTCTCAGTATTTATAGTCTTCCAAATGGTTTTTATTTTATTTTTAGACTTGCTAATTTTGTCTATAATAAAAGTGATTTAGCACACAAGCAAACAGACTTAAACATTTTTGATAGTTCCTAACATATTCATGAAACTGCTTGCAAGATGTTAAATTTTTCCTGCGATACAGATCAAACAAATAATCTCTACTTTTTCGAATACCCTAGTTGCCCAATCACCAAACTTCAATTTTCCATTTTTGTTCCTTTATTTTTGGAATAAATTTTTTAAACTCAGTATTTACTAAAGAAAATAAGTTATTATAAATGTCATTCAGGTCACAGTGATTAACACTTGTAATACCAAGCGTGGCTTCTATGTTGGTACCGAGCATTTCTAGCCTACTGGTTGTTAATGTTCAATATCATACCTCTCTGTTTTTCTGTTTCCTTTTCTTTAGTGTTACAGTTCGAGTATATATTGTGTATACAGGTAGCTGAAGTGTCTGTTATCTTAGTGGGCTCACAAAACAGACATTTCAAATGAAATTACTTAAATAATGAAATAAGATCAGTCTTATTTTTAACTTCAATAAAATATTTAAATTTTATACACCACACACAAATATGGGTTTTCTGCATTTAGAGATTTTCTGCACAGTGGATAAAAATTCTGCAAAGTTTTGAGCACGACCTTGATCTGTTTTTCTAACACAAGATGGCTGTCCACCTCCACACAAGCAACCTCACAGACACGTTCGACAGAACATCTGACTAAGTCACGGCGTTCTTTAAATTCTCTTTTAACGTGGAATCCGACTCGCATTTGGCCTTTTTATCTGCTATCAATACGGATATCGTAATTTACATTCAGGCGTTACTTTGCAGTAATCTATATTCGAGAATCTTTTTTCGATCGTGCGTTCGAAGAGTCAAGACCTCCTGAGGATGCTTCGTGTAGAAGTGAGAAAGTCATCCGGTTTGGTTTGTGACGTCATGTAGGCTTAGCAGGAAAATTAGATGGAATTTTCACTAGACATATTTTAAAGTGTTTTTCTAAAATTTTAAAACTGGCGGTATGCCTTTATTAAACAAAATACTATGAACTATATACAACACTACAACTACTACACTAAAAGCATTTAGACAACCTATAAGTCATAGCAGACTCATAGGCAGTCCAAATGCTCCAGCCCAGTCCCAGTTGGCAGCGTGCACAGCATGCTGGCAGCATTGCCCCGTTTAATTGCAATGCTTATTCGTTGAGCCAAATATGTGCCAGCATTTTGACCACGCATCGCATCGACCAAGCGCTCAGATAAGTTTTGGAAAATTATATACAACTATTATTTTTCTAAAATTAATAGTTGTCTTCTTCCATTATTATGAACATTGTAATAAAAAAAGCAACAAAACCGCCAAATATATCACCAAATATATCTTGCACAACCAGCAGCGCGATTTCTAACGGTTCTTCCACCCAAGGTACGAATTTAATTTCCCTGCCCATATATTTTAAAAGGCCAGGTCTTGAAGGTATATATTTTAAGGAAGGGGCATATATTGTGGTTCCTTAATGTAACAATTGTTTTATGGCCCTCATTATGGGCCTAGTGCGAATTAATTTAGCTGGAATCTTAGGATATTGTTCACGAGATATATTGCTGCGTCTTAATTGAAAGTTGAAACGATAAAATTTTCATTACGATGTTGAGGGGGAGTTACGCGTGCTTGGAGCAGTGCGGCTGAAGTATGGAACACCTTTTTTTAGCTGAAAGTGCATTTACGCATTCCCGTCCTCTTACGGAATAGGTGGAAAGGATATGTTGACATCAACAAGTAGTTGACCACAGCTAATTCCAAAAATTATGATATACCGAGTAAATACCACAATCTGTCATATCTCATCCGCAAGTGGGAACGCAGGAACACATGTACACGAACCCGCCACAGCTGTCTGTCTCCGGAACATTCTCTAGGAGAGACGACCCATTTCTGGACATCCTAGGTCCCCCTGTAGCAGGGCAGATTTGTAGCCCCACTGCCTGCTACTTCATACGCAGAGGACAGAGAGAGCGGCCAATGAATTATGGAATACCTTGCCAGGGTCTCTATTTCCTGATAGATATAATTTAGGAGTCTTCAAGTAAAGTGGATTGATAATTTCTAGATTTGATAACTCAAGTATGTTCACCGTCATCCGGGTCGTTGCTTTAAATGGTAAGACTGCGCCCGAATGACTCCTTAACAAACGTGAAACAAAGACGTACGAGTATGTCTGCAGTTTGCTTGTCGGTAGGCCTTGCTTTTGCGAACATTCTCACCTAATCGCAAGAAAATTTAGTCGAAGATAGTAAACAAGGCTAAATTAAAAATGGGAACTGGGTCTCAGAGACAAGTCATCATAATGTTAGATGCTTGGCGATAAGGTTAAGTCTCGACTCACTTTAAGTTTCGACTTAAAGTTGCTTTCGAAGTGCTCGTAGGGTAGCTTCCTTATTAGTTCATAATTGTGCAACTAGGTTAGGGAACGTCATGTTTTATGTGGGTGACTAGATATATTTTGTTACCTATATAAATATTTCATTATATTGAAACGTTTTTCTGCCAATTGAACAATCTTACATTTTTGAACTTTTTCATGTTCCTTAAATGCGTAATTAATTTAGGAATAGTTTTTTTTTATGCTAGATAGGTTAGCCTTTGACCACTATGTCACCTGATAGTAAGTGATGATGTGGTCGAAGATGTTGTTCAGGCTAACCTAGAATTACTGGCTCTCAGAAGTTCCGAAGTTTACCCTCTTTTATTAGATATTTTTTTTTAAGTTGAAAGTTAAAACCTTTTCCATAATAAAGCCTATATTGTAGAAGAGAGTAATTATGAGTAAATATGGGAAATAATAAAAAAATATTTGAGCCTTTTTTAAACTTTTCCTTAAAAAATCCTGTTTTTTTTTATCTTTTAGAACTGATATTAGACATAAGATAAAAAATAATGTTCAGCATTATGGTACATTTAATGACTTTTTTTCGAAACCTCTTCTATTCAGATTTGGACCATTTTTATCACAAACACTGCAAAATATACGATTTCATAAAATGTTATTTCTAAATAATTTGATAAATACTAAAACAAACGGGTAAAGTTTTTGTATATAATAAAACATACAATTACATCATGTTCATTTTAAGTATCAAAAATGACTTAATAGGCAATTTAATATCTCAGACACAGACAAAAAACACACTGACCTTTTGTGGACTGGGCATCTTTGCGGATTGACCTCTCGAAGTCCTAATGTATATCCTAAATCTGCCGATTCAAAGGAAACAACTGTGTACGTTGGATTGACGTTCGCTTCGAACACACGTTTTTTAAGCGCTCGTAGCGAAGTTTGCTTGGCTGTTCAAAGTTAAGCAACGTCCGTCTCGGTCATGAGTTGGATGGGTGACCGCTAGTGACATTACTACTGAATGCTTCCGTGCATCGGAGGGCACGTTAAGCCGTCGGTCCCGGTTGTTGTCTTAGGGTGGTAGTCGTTATAGCATGGTGATAGGACATTTTGCGAATGCCCGCCTGGCTAGCTACCACCCTCAAGTGTAAAATCTGTCGCCAAGCACCTAACGGTGCGTTCCGGCAGCTGCCCTTGAGAGCCAGTAATTCTAGGTTAGCCTGAACAAAACCTTCGACCACATCATCACTTACCTTCAGGTGAGATAGTGATCAAAGGCTAACCTAACAAGCATAAAAAAAAACGTAAGAGCTCAGTCGTAATGCCATCAGCTGTCACTCATCAAAGGAGTAGAACACCACCCGCAGACTAGAAAACCCTTTTGATAGTTAAGAACAACTAAACCAGCTCCCCTACAAGATTTAGAGTCTGTTTTTAATTCACCGCATTCAAATTCCAATACAACGCATCAAAGAGTGAATTCAGTCAAAAATCGACAACGCACTCCAAACCTTCATTTATTACCTACGAGCACCATTCGAATTCAAAGAGTTTGTGAAATAAATCGCGATTGTCTGAAGGAATAGGCAAGGAATAGTGAAGGAACGATAAATTGGATAAAGCAGCAATATTGCCGTGCTCCGCCCGCGTAATAGGCAATTTTCGACATCCAATCTGGTACAATGGTGTTCTTTGCCTATTTAAATATTTCGGTTGGGAAGAGAAACTGTGATGTTTGTTGAATTATTGCCCATTTTGGGTTCTATTGGTCACATAAAAATACATTCGAAATGTTTTATGTTTTGTTATCGATTATATTAAAGAACTTTAGTTAAAATTACAAATTTACGAGGGAAAAAATTACAGTCATGTGCGGGATTCGAACCCGCGTCCATCCACCCCTTTAGCCGGGGTATGCTCTAACCAATTGAGCTAACATGACACAATGACTCATAACTGTAATTCTTGCTCTCGTTCTTCAACCATCGTATCGGGATGGAGCGACACCTATAGTTCAACTTGCGTTGTACTACAAACAAGACCAATTTTGCAATTGGTTTTAAACTTGTAAATGATGACGCAACCTTATAATTTTAATATTGTTAAGTTTGCAATAACGCCTGCTAGGCGAATTACATTACAAAATTAAAAATAATAAACTCGTAAATTTGTAATTTTGTAATGTAATTCGCCTAGCAGGCGTTATTGCAAACTTAACAATATTAAAACTTTAGTTATAACTGACTCAGTCTATGTCGCATGCAATGAATATAGTATGCATGTTTCATATGAGACTGTATACGGTGTCAGTCCGTCCGTGCAACTTTTAATTGGCTCTTTATTTCAACTGTAATTATATAGCCAATGTAATTCATTATCAGCCGGAAGACGTTCACTGTTGAATAAAAGCCTCCCCCATAGAACGCCACAAAGAACGACTATTACTATATTTTCACCAGCAGTCCGGAGTCTGGACATGTTATTGATAGATGAGCGTGACTCCCACTGGCACTTGGCCTGCTCATATTATTTATTTATTGCACATGAGATTTTTTACTAGTACGACGTCCTTTTTATTCTGTAGTACGACACTAAATTTTACCCCTACGTGTTACTTGTTGTTTACTTTTTGCATCAAAGCAAATACAATAAACTATTTCCAATACAAAAAAAATGATCTATTTTATGAAGAACCACTTATTGTATAGTATTTGTTGTACATGTAATAATGCAAATACTGGGTAAAGTTCATGCTTTTATCTGTTGCTTATTAAGATAGTTCAGAAGCGACAGTCAGGCTTAGTTTTGTCAAAATAAAAACCTTCATAGGCGCGAGTCTGGCATTTTCTGGCATTTGCAACAGTCCGTATTAAAGAATAAAATATTGTATTTTTTACCGGCGGAATGACTTTATTAATAAAATACTTCGAACTATATACTACAGCTACTACAATAAAAGCATTTAGACAACCTATAAGTCATTGCAGACTCACAGGCAGTCCAAATGCTCCAGCTCACTACCAGTTGGCAGCGTGCCCAGCATGCAGGCAGCATTGCCCCCTTGATATAATATTGTTGATTTTGATACAGGCAGCTTCAAAACTGCATCGATAACAAGAGTATAAGGACCGATTTTTGGGATTATTTTCTACTTTTATAAATATAATCGTAAAATGACAATTTAACGCTATCTGCTTACATTTTTGATAAATATGTAAGAGTAAGATTATATTCTACTCAACGACGATGACACAAGCCAGGGATAACAAGTAAAATTTTCGTCTACCTATACTCACATAGGTATTGGAGACAAGAAAAAAAAAATTAAATATCAGACAAGTTTTATCTTTATCTAAAATTAAGATGAAAAAAGCTAGATACTTACCTATTTAATTTTACTGGTATGGCCGTTGCAAGTTTAGTATTCAGTTTGTAACAAATTTCGTTTATGAATTAAAGCCGTGAAATACTGAAAGACAGACAGACTGACGGACAGTGGGGTCTCATTAATAGGGTTCCCTTTTGCTCTTTGGCTACGAAACTCCAAAAAACTCGACTGCATGATAAATTTCAAAGCTTATAATCCCAAATTTACAAATAATTGGAGCACATTTTATTCTTCTCCCGGGAATCGAACTGGCATCCTCCGATTTCGCGCCGCATGCCTAAATTTCTAGGCAATGAGAACATACTCTTTCAAGCCGATACTTTGTGCTCTAATTGTATTACTTTAACTGATATAGGGGGCGGTGCGCTGTCATCAACCTGACTACTAGACTTCACCTGATCGAAATAAGTGCTTTTTAAAACACTTTACTCTCGCAATGATGTCGATATTTAAAAACATATTAGAATATAAAACAATTAGGGACTCAAAACATGACGGAATGGATTGATAAAATATTACTTAATTCAATGTTTTCACACAATGTTTTAAAAAATATTTATTACTTATAACGGACATATACATACAATAATTCATCATAATCAAAATTACAGTGTAACAATTGTTTTTTGGTTTTATGTCTGATAGGTTAGCCTTTGAACACTATCTCACCTGATGCTAAGTGATGATGTAGTCGAAGATGTTGTTCAGACTAACCTAGAATTACTGGCTCTCAAGGACAGCTGTCGGAACACACCGTTAGGTGCTTGGCGACAGATTTTCAACTTGAGGGTGGTAGCTAGCCAGGCGGGCATTCGCAAAATGCCCTACCACCATGCCATAACGACTGACATCCTAAGACAACACCGGGACCGACGGCTTAACGTGCTCTCCGAAGCACGGAAGTGCTCAGTAGTAATGTCACCAGCGGTCACCCATCCAACTCCTGACCGCGGTGGACGTTGCTTAACTTTGCTGATCGTTTCCGAATGGCTAAGCAAACTTCGCTACAAGCGCTTCAGAATCTAAATAATTCAATAATTAAGTCTAAATATGTAATGAAATCAATAAAATATATTCAAATTAAATTATTAGGAAGCGAAGGATTCAATCATGTTTGGCGAGGGATTCAAAGGCACGAGATGCAAACAACTTTGCTGTCGTGTAACACACATAACTTTTCAATTCAGCAGCGAGAACTTAGAACACTTTATAAGGTAAAATAATAAACAGGAATAGATTGAAATAACTATTAACTTATTCAACTCTTTACGCCAGACACGAAATTTTATTCCCGCTCTTTTATTAAAATTACGGCGTGTTCGGAATTGACTCGTGGGGTGCCGAGCTAGAATGTCACCCCCCATCTCTACCCGTGGGTGTCGTAAGAGGCGACTAACGGTAACACACCAGAAGGAAAGCAGCAGCACTTTCTGTGGTACTAATATCTAACACTGCGATCCCCAAGCCGACTGCCAAGCGTAGGGATTATGGCAAACCCCCCCTTATATTGGGGGAGGCTGTGTTAAGCAGTGGACTATCTGGATACAGTACAGTGTTCGGAAATAGCACCCATGATATTTTATTATTCAAAATAAATTACGTAACATTTTTGAGACAAGTATTAAATATTTATAGGTTATATATAAGTTTTATTTGCAGTAAATACTTTTTTCGTTTAAATACATAATAAATTACATAATTATCTATTTTGCAATTTTTTTTATTTAGTACGAAATTCCGAAAGTGTTTGTCTATGAGGTCGATTTCAAAATCAGAACTTCGAATTCGCTGGCCTTTGACTCTCTTTCTCTTTCTAATGGCGGGAAAGAGATAGTGTGAATGTTTTGAATTGTGTGGCTGAAGATCGCGTATATTTATTATTATTTTGTCTTGTCATATGGTCAGTGTCACAGATGCTATGTGCTCTGTAACAAAGAATAATGATAAATATACCTACGCTGAGAAATTATCTACTGGGTACAGTTGCAGATACAGGACTGCTACCTGAAATTTCTTTGTCAGAAAAATCCAATATCTGTCCAAAGCAGGAAGCGAACCTAAGAACATGGGACTGTAAGGTGACGCTTGCCAGTTTAGCTACAAGAAAGTCTATTTATTCCAGTCCATATGTTATTTTTCAAATAATGCTTATACCTACAAGCTACTTTAAAGTTTTTGACAGTTTTCTTATATATACAAAATAAAGACAATTAACAGACAATCATATTCTTACTAGTATTTTATTTATTTATATTTTAAAATTTTAAGAAAAAAAAACACCTTCGTTTTTTACCATAAAATATTTAAATTAGATTTTAGGAACAAATAAGCCATATTGGTTTCCAAAAATAACGGCTACTTATTTTAATAGAATACAACGATATATATAATACACACTCAACTTCTCAAAAGAGGAACCGCCATGCAAGTTCATGCCGATGTTGCAAGATATACCTACTCGACACTATAATAGTAGGTACCCCATTTTTTCTCATTACTCAACCAACAGCCCAAGCGTTCTATGCTTCGTGTAAATACATTAAAGCCATTCCAGTGCTAAAAACCTAATTTCATTCCAGTCCTGAACTCCTTCCCGCTCCGTGCCCGACGAGCCGCATTGTCTGAAATTAATTTTCCTGTTCCGTCGAACGCGTCTTTTATGAAATAGTGAGACAAAAGTGGGGGGAATCTAAAGAAAAAAAACCGAAAGTGGGGTGAGGGCTTAGTGGTTGTTAGAGATGGGTTTAATTTGTAAAGTTTGTCGACCTGTGATGGTCTTATTTTGGTGATTGTCGGCATTTGTATTTGTTTTTTGTTTCAGGATGTGCTTCTTTGTGCGTGGGAGACATTGAACATCTTGTTCTTTAGTCCTTTATAGATAATTGAGGTTCATTTATAGACATTTTATTAGATTAAATTTTTTTTAAACGTGTAGTATTCTTTGTGGAATACTTGGATTATAAATTACATGAAATCAGATGGCTGTTTTTTTTTGTGGAGGGGAAAAAGAGTATCTTCTGAATCTCGTTGTCGTGGGTTTATATATTAAATAAATTTCTAGTAGCAGCCTGGAGTTTGGAGCTGTGTCGCTATGTGTGTATACGACTTATTATTGTAAATACATTTTTTAATTATAAATCCACCAAAACTTGCAATATTAACTTATCGGTAACCTGAATAATTTTTTTTATATAGTAGCAAAGAACCGGTGGTATGCAAGAATAAAATATATAGGGTATATTCTATAAACTTATGTACCTACCCCTTAAACTATATACCTATGTTTTTTTATATCTCCTTTTAAATGTAAATACTATTACCTCTGTTACGTAGGTACCTGTTTTATGCTCTAAGTGGAAAAAATAGTTATTATATGTTGAGATAATACCGATTTACTTGAGTGCGTAACTTGACACGTGTTGCCTAGCCGACGTATTTGATAAAGTGCTCAAAAATATTCCATTAAATATTGTAGCGTAATAAAAGTGTAGGCACTACACTCTAGTGGCTGTCTCAAGCTTCTGATCAACTTATCATGCGTGACTTTGATGCATTACCAAATTGAAAGAATATTATCTTGCTCAATGGAAATACTTGAAATATTACAGATGTTGTAGATATTGAAGTGGTTGACAAATCGTCCATATCCTTTGTCTGACCTCTAGCCTTCTTATGCACCGTTCACATACAATATATAAATATACTTTGAATTATTCGTCTTGCTAAAATGATTGGAATTATTTAAATTATATACTCCGTCTGTGGCGGGAAACTCAGAATACCTACAAATAGTTTTTTCAAGCTTGTAGCTGGGTTTCGTATCCGTTATACAAGATCTTGGTATTCGCAAGTTTTAAATCATATTGCTATACGGATGCATAAAGAAGATACAAACATACACACATACAATATTAGTGTAATACGACGTCCATGTCAGATATTGTTTTACTTGGACGCCATTGTTCTTTTTGTAATTGTATCTGTACTAGGTATACGGTACTGTATCAGCCGGTTTGTCTACTGCTGAATACAGTCTCCCCCATTAGAGGGGGGGGGGGGGGGGGGGGCAGTTCCCATAACCCCCATGCCACGCGGGATCGCATTTGAAGGTATCGGTTTCTCTGAAGGCGCTGCTGCCCATCTTCCGGTTTTTTATCAAATCAAAAAAATTAAGAGGCATGGCAGGAGAATGGCGGCTGGCTCTACAAACGTTACTGACTCTTGTACAATATAATTATAATTAATAGATTCCGGTGTTACTTTGCGGCAATGCAAAATGAATAATAACAAATGCTTAATGTGATATTTATATAATAGCACATTATGTTAATAAAACGTTAAAAAGAAAAAAAATACAATTATATATGTGGTGACTCCTTCGCTTAATTTTCTTGCTAAGGCGGCGGCGTGAAGTTATAAACCCCACGTAGCCTAACCGGAAGAATTTTTGGCGCGTTTCATTTCTACACAAAGAATAATCAGGAGGGCTTTACTCTACAAGCAGCTGATCTCGATCGTGCGCTCGTCAACAATATATATGTATATTTTTTACCGGCGGTATGCCTTTATTAAACAAAATACTACGAACTAAATACAACACTACAGCTACGACAATAAAAGCATTTAGACAACCTATAAGTCATAGCAGGCTCATAGGCAGTCTAAATGCTCCAAGCCACTACCAGTTGGCAGCGTGCCCAGCATGCTGGCGTTCCTCGTTATTTTTCCATATATTCTTAAATAAACCTTCACTGGACTACGACGAACATTTCAAAACCAAAATCACCTAAATCGGCTCAGCCGTTCTCGAGATTTAGCGACACAAACAACCGGAACTGATTTTTATATATATAGAATTTTAGAGATATAGAATTATTAAGTAGTGTAGGTAAGAGAAAGATATAGTGTTTTTATTAAACTCTCATGAAGTGTATAAGAATAGAAAATCAATGATACTTTAGGTATTGTAAGCATGGAAGATAATTAATTAAGTAATAAGCTTTCTTATCTTGGCCTCGGCGAGCGGCTTGTTGCAAACCTGATATCGCTTAATTTATACGTTTTAAAAATACCATCTTTGTATGAAATTTGAAAGAGAAATAATGCATTATATTTAGTCTTGGCTTTTATTCCTACGTATCTCAAAGAGGGAAACGCGTTATGCGTGCGCTCCCGCCATGCGTGCGCTCTCGCCGGCTGCGCGGGATACTGTCCTCGCGTGGTTTGCGACCCACGTCCACACAGTGGGAAATAGTGGTTGCTCACCACGATTGACAACGCATGCTCGCAATCCAAGGGCGTTGGAAAGTCAAACGTAATTTGGTCGCAAACCATCATCTCCACAGTCGTAAACCATGGTTGGCGACCATGGTGGGAGACTGGTTTCGAACTATGTGGCACAGCTTTCAAGCTCAAAAACAGCAGAACATATAACCGTACCTTGGCAGGCGTTGATTAAAATGTATACCGTGTGGCTTTTTTTTTTTTTTTTTTTTTTTAGGGAGGACATAGATGCTGGCTACCGCCTGTGCGGTCGTCCAGCTCCACCGGGTTTTGGGCGAGGGCCTGGCCCTACAATAGCCCGGGAGGGAGAAGTGCCGAAGGCACTTCTCCCGAGACGGGCGTAGAAGGCGAAAAGCGCTTTCTACCTCCGTCTCCTGCGGACGCCGAAAACGTACCGCTATTATAGGAGGGGTTGACAGCGAGCTCAAGGGCACCACTGTGGTTCGGACCTCGGCTTGTCTCGCTGTCGAGAGACATGGGGGGGATCGGAGCAAAATGCCTCTGTGCAACTGCAGTGTTGCACAATTGGGCCCTACTGAATAATACTCTTTGACTATTTGGAGAGCAATTTATCGTGACCTTGTTTTTGCCTCGAGCTCGCCGGCGAGCTCGGTGTTTGATTGTGTGACCTCTAATTACCTCACACCTGGGGATTTTACCTCGACGACTTGCGGATAACGCTAAAGCTGCCAATGTAATGACTGCGATGGGGTCATTCGGGTCGTCTAATACCTGCCGTGGTCGGCGACGGGGGGGTTTGAAAAATGGGATAGAAGAGGCGGTCGAGTAGTTCGATGCCTGGACAACCAATGGGTTCGAGTGGTGGGGCGCTCGATCAAAGTATCGGCGGGCGCAGTCCTTATTGAACTGCGCTAAAGAGGGAAGGTTTAGGTCGCAATGCAACTCGGTGTTCCGGATATACCACGGGGCGCCGGTTGCATTACGAAGAAAACGGTTTTGGATGACTTGAAGTTTATGAAGGTGGGCCTCACTAGCATGACTAAACACTACTGATGCGTAAGTCATGATGGGGCGGATGCAGGCAGTGTAAAGTGTCTTCTTATTTCTAAGAGACATTTTACTCTCTTTGCGAATCAGGGGACCAAGGCGACCCATTACAAAGGCCGCTCTGTTACGGACGGTTGTTATATGATCGCTAAAGGTGAGATTCCGATCAAGGGTGACTCCGAGATATTTTGTTATACTAACCCAGGGGATGGGTTGGTCGAACAAAGTTAAAGGTTGCGGGTAACGGGGGCGGCCCTTCTCAGTAAAGTACATAGCTGCACTTTTAACTGGGTTGACCGCGATGCGCCATTTACGGAACCAGTCACCGATCTCGGTGATGGCCCGTTGGAGGGCGGGAATGGACTTTCTACTGATATGCCACCCAGTGGTATAAATAGCGGTATCATCCGCGTATTGGGCTAATAGGACGTTAGGCTGAGAGCGTGGGATGTCGCTGGTATACAGCGCGAAAAGAATGGGTGATAGCACGGAGCCCTGAGGGACTCCGGCTCTGACTGGGTGGGGGGAGGAGAGGGTGCCTTCCACGCGATAGCGAAAGCTTCTGGCTTTAAGGAAGTCTTGTAGGATGAGCACAAGACGTTCTGGCACGCCAAATTGGTATAGCTTGTAAATCAAGCCATTATGCCAGACTTTGTCAAAAGCTTTCGCTACGTCGAGGAAGACTGCTAGCGTTGTCTGGGGTTTGGGGTACTTGTTAAAGCCCTCAATGATGTGCTCCGTGAGGCGGTGCACCTGTTGGACGCATGAGTGTCCGGGCCTGAAGCCAAACTGCTCATCTGGGATAAGGTGGTGTTCCTTAGCATGGGACTGGAGACGGTTTGCAAGTAACCGCTCGTAAAGTTTGCCTAAGGCACTGAGGAGGCTGATGGGGCGGTAACTGGTGGGATCAGATGAGCTTTTGCCTGGTTTGTGAATGCCAATGACATTTGCACATTTCCAGGTGTCTGGGAATAAGCAGTGGCTCATAGCAGCATTGAAGATGCTGACTAGGAGATGGATGAGAGGAGGAGAGAGGGTTTTAAGAACCCTGTTGGAGATGCCATCGGCACCGGGGGATTTGCGCGGTCGGAGGGCCTTGATCAGTCTCGCCACCTCAGCGTAAGTCGCTAAGGTGATTGGTGGGAGTTCAGAGGTGACCACAGAGCTTTTACGTTCGACTTCAGCATCCACCGAATCGAGGTGAGCTTGGTCAACGTGATCTACGTTAGAGGAACACTGAGCCTCTAGGCTATCAGCTAGGCACTCAGCTTTGTCTTCGTCAAAGAACGCTGGGACTAGTGGGACTGGTCTGTATAAGGGAGGCATGTCGTTATGGTTACTACCTTTCATACCTCGCGCCAAGTCCCAATAAGCCTGGTGGCTAGGCACGAGGTTTGAAAGTTTGTCACCCCATTGTTGATCACGCAACTCAGACATGCGACTTTGAACCATGCGTTCAAAGTGGCGTTTCTTAGTTTTGTTCTCTTTACTGGGGTAAGAGTCGTAATGTCGGGTCACTGCTTTACTTTCCGTCACTAATCGTCTCACATCCGCTGGAATGACAAGGCGCCGGTCGTCCGGCACCATGACCTCCTTTGCGGATGCACCTACTACGGTGGAGAGGTGATTAGTGAACGAATCGATCGCAAGGGTTACGTCATCTTTAGTCAGGATGTCGTCAGGGATCTTGTCAAGGTCCGGTGAACTGATAGCCTTTAGGGCAACGCCTAATTGCTTCCAGTTCACTATCGTCTTAGTGGGGCGGGGGAGGTCTGTTGTTGGGTCGGGACCTAGTCGCAGTATAATGGGTCGGTGGTCAGAGTGAAGCTCGTGAACCACTTCTATGGAGCGTAACTGGAGTGTTACGCCTCTGAGTAGTGCCATGTCAAGCAAGTCAGGTCGAAAGTCTTCCGTGTGAGGGTAGTGAGTGGGCTCAGTGGGCGCAATTATGTCAAAATTAAGTTCTGCGACTAGTTTTTCAAGTGCAATGCCTCTGGGATTGTTGACGTTACAATTCCATAGGATGTGCTTACTATTGAAGTCGCCAATCAGAAGGACGGCGCTTCCTAATGAGAACAATGCTTCTAAGTCAGCTCGGACGATCGGCTTTTGACAAGCTTGGTAACAGGACGCTATGACTATAGGTTGATGACCAGTCATAGCTAGAAGGCAACAAGATGCTTCCATATTAACAAGAGTCGGGGTAGGTAAGGGGATGCAGTGCAGGGACCTTTTGTAATAGATAAGAGTGCCTCCCCCACGGGAGTTCACTCTATCATCACGTACCGTTCTGTAATTGGCAAACCTAGGGTTCGCCTTCCCCGGTTTTAGAAGGGTTTCCTGCACGCATATAATGTCGATAAGGTGGGTGCAACAAAAGTCGTGGACAAGGTCACGTTGTCTAAAGAAACCGTTAGCGTTGAATGACGCTAACGAAACTGAGCGCGGTTTCGTGCGTGCGGTTGTACTACCCATAGTGGTTGTACTGGGGAGGGGCCTGGGGAACGAAGCGCTTAAGGGCGCTTAGTAAGTTCGCGTGTTCCAATGTGTATTGGATCACGTCCGCTGGGGATTGAGCGTATTGCATCTTGTGGAATAGCTCTTGTACCTCATTGATGTCAACCGACATAGCCAGATCGCTGACTAGGTTGATTGCCTCTTGAAGAGGGGCAGCCATCAATGGCATAGGGGGAGCTTGTGGCCGGGAAGCGGCGCGGGGAGGGGCGCGAACGGTGTTGGCAGCGGGTGCCGGGAGCGCTGGGCGAGCCGGGGCCGGTGCGCGGGCAGGGGCCGCGGCGCGGGCGGGTGCGGGTGCGGGCGCGGGCGCGGGCGCGCGGGCCGGGGCCCGGGCGGTAGCGACGGTCTTAACCATACTGGGTGGTTTAGACCATGCGTTACGGGCTGGGAGCGGCGCGGGTATTACCTGTGAGGCAGGTACTACCGTTAGTTTAGGGCTGACCCGTTGGTAACGGTCATAAGAGGGGCGGGTCGGCCTATGCCTTGCCACCCTGTGGTTCACTCGTGGTGCTTTAGGGCACCCACGGTAATTCGCGGTATGCCCTTGAGCACCGCACAGAACACAACTGGGTGGGTCCGGCGAATCCCGGGTGCGAGTGCACGCTGCTGTCGCGTGATCGCCTAGGCACTTAACGCACCTAGCGCGAGCGAAGCAGAAACGGGAGGCGTGCCCGTATAGTTGGCAGTTATGGCACTGCGAGGGACTTCCATTTTTGTATGGGGCTTGGACATCGAGTCCTGAGAGGCCACAGACCTTTTTTAAATTAAAAATGGCCTTGCCCTCTGGTGTACGGTCTAGTACTACGAGTACTAGGTCATATGGACTGCGGTCCTTCCCGCTGTACATGCGGTGAACCGCATGCACAGGGAAGTCTTGTGCTTTAAGGTCGTCACATACCGCATCGGTATGTATCTCCTTAGGCACACCGCGAATCACAACGCGAAGGACTTTCTCCTCTTCGAGCGCATAAGTATGAAAACTTATGCTCTCTTTACGGAGGAGCTTTGTTAGCGCTCTGTGGTCGCTACTGGTGGGCACTTGGACTTTAATGCCCTGCTGCGTGGAGCGGGCATTAGTGTAATGGATCCCACGATCCGAAACTAAACGGGACAGCATGTCCCATTTGGTTTTGTCCTGAATGAACAGGGGCGGAGGCGGTTTTTCGCGGCGCGCGCTCGCGTCCTGAGGGGACGCGGCAGTGGTGGCCGGAGCGGAGGGAGGAGACGCGGGGCGCGGGGCGGGGGTCGGCTTCTTGCCGGAGGCGGGGGCCTTAGCGGGTGCCTTGGCGGGAGGGGCGGAAGTTACGCAACTAGCGGCTTTAGGAGCACGCTTGCGTTTTCTATCTACGACGGTATAGCCGTCGTTATCTGAGTCCGAGTCGGTGCGTAAGGCGCGACTCGGATCTACCTCCATCTCCGCTTCGGAGTCCGAAGTGGGCTCGACAACGGCGATGTAGGGACGGGTGCTCGCTGGCCTCCCGATCGGTGAGCGCGAGCGAGACCTCTCACGGGGAGGGGCTGCCACCGTGCGTCTGTTGTCTGGGCCCGGAGCGGGCGAAAGCGGACTGTCCTCTGAGAAGGACCGGGTCAGAGGAGGGACGTTGGCCTCCGGGATTGAAGTCCCGGAGGGAGCAATAAGAGTGTCCGTGAGGCGGGCACTCGCTTCCTCTTCGAGGAGTTGCATATGAGCAACATACAGATCGGGGTGGCGGAGGGCGAAGGTCTGAAGGACCTGCACCTCACCGTTAGAGGGACGGGACTGCATCCTGAGGGGAATACTCAGGACGCCCTATCAAGGGTTTGAATTCCCTCACACACCTTGTGAGCTCACTGTGTGAGAGGGAGTGTGTACCTAGGGTGTGCCCTAGTTGTGTACCCTCTCCGAGCTTTTTTCTCGGCGGAGAGGGGTGCTCCTAAGCGCTACTCCGGGGTTGACTAGGGGCGACCCCAAGGCCAGTAATCCCGGAGCCCAGCTTGCTTCGGCTGACCCGTGAAGCGGGAAAGGCCACGGTGCAAGGTTAAACCAAAACAACAACAGTGGCCGTTGTCACCGTAGGGTGTCACACTGCGACCGCAGCAAATGGCGGATTTGATCGTTCAGACGGGTTTGGCTGACGCTACCCCACGCCTGAACGACGTCGCTTAACAGCACAAAGTGTGTTGTTACGCGACTGTTACTATGTTGTGTCGGGTAGTAAAGTGGTGAAATGCGCACCGAAAAGTGCTGTCAAAACAAGACCACCAGCCCGATATGATGTTGTTCGTCCGAAACAAGGGACTTGGGTAGGTGGTAATGCCTGACGTCTTAGAGCGCCTCTGCGCGCCGGCACGGCGAGCTCGTAGCTCACGTTGCACGGCGGTCGGTGGCTGCTCAGCTTCTGCACAGAAAACAAGACTTCGTCAGGACTGCGTATTCCAAGGCACTGGTCTGCAACTAGCGTCGGAACGATGACCCGAGTGAGACGGCAATAGTGCGGGGACTATTGCGGTCTCACTGGGAGATACTGGCGGAGCTGTAGACAGGTGTGCACGGCGTGGCGGCACGAAAAAGTCGTGTACCGTGTGGCGCATTTATTTATCATTATTACCTTGACGCGACCAATCAGATGCGATCATGTCGAATCGCCAAATCAAATCAATTAACCAATCCAATTGAATTTAGAGGGTATTTTGTCAAATTGTGTATTTGATGAGTCCGAAACAATAATAAAACAGTATGAGAGTTACAGTTTTTTATATATTTATTCGTATATGTTGCTTTTTAATCACACCAAGCTTAATGCTTGTATATATTATTGTTTTGACAAAACACGTTTCTTGTATAAGGACCTCCATTTGTCATTATTATTATTTGTTCGGCAATCTGCCATAATTTTCTGTGAAAATTTTAGCTGGCTTTATTATTTTTTATATAAATACAATATATATATTTTTTTTCAAATTTAATTTGTATAAATTTTTCAATTCAAACTGAGCTGGAATAGATCTATTCCAAAACTGAGGTGAAAGGTTAAGGCTATAATATAAAGATCAGATGAACTGACGGACAGCTGATGCTTAATAGGGTCTTGTTTTCTAGTACCTACAGAACCAAAACAGAAGGACAATAACAGCAGCTCATAGTGGCTTTCTTTTATTCGTATCGGTATTTTATTTTGTAAGAGATACTGTAACATCCATTAGATGTAATGAAAATGATTTTAACTCCGCGATCGCCGGCGGCTACAGCCGATGTGAAAACGTTCAGTTTGTGAACATCAAATGTAATTGGTTTGATCTGTTAGCAGATTGGAAGAATGTTATTTTTAGAGATCGGCAAATATACAATACTGCCAAGTGAGAGTCGGACTCGCGTACTTAATGTTCCTCATGAAACAATATATCCGTCATATTTTTATAAAAAGTATTTACAAATTTTTATTTAGTATCACCTGCCCGGATGTTTGTCATCAAATCTTGCAAATTAAATTTGATCCTCTTTTCGGTTATCGATTGAACTGAAATTTTGCATACATGATTTTAATGTAATATGATGACATAGTGCTGATCTGATGATGGAGCTGGAAGGTGGCCAAAGGAATTTTACAATGAAATGACACAACCTCATCGAGTTTAGGCTCATTTGAATCGTCTTGACGAGTATTTTGTCCTTCAATAATAATCAGGGTCTGATGATGGAGCCGGAAGTTGGTCATAGAAAGTCTGTAATGAAACGATGCCACCTCATAGAGTTTCTGCTCGTTTGATTCGTCTTTGCGACTACTTTACATTTAGATAGTTACCAGGGTACAATCTGATGATGAAGCTGGAAGGTAGTCATAGGAACTCAGTAAAGAAACGACACGACCCCATCGATTTTTAAATTTATATAATTTTATTATTCACGAGAACATAATAAACTTGTTTTTAAAATGTATATTTTTCTCGATTCTTGTGTATTAAAATCATGATCCTTTACTCAAGTTCGAATTAGGCTCGTATAAATAAATGCATATTGGTTGAGTTCGATCTCGAGATGGAATTTTTGACAGATATTCTATAAAATAAATGTCAAACCTTAACTTAAGATCAATCTCAACTTTAAGGTGCAGTTATTAATATACGAGCTAGAAATAGGGTAGCAGCACATCCCCGGACGATCTCGCACAAAGACGCCTATTGTGATAAAAGTTTTCATCATCATCTCTTGTAATCATAGTCTCCAGGAGTGCAGAGAGATTATCGTTCCCGGTACCAGGATTGCATAAAGGTTATATATAATTCAAAACGTGGCACGAAAAGGGAGGCAAATATTTGGAACAGCTGATGGAATACATCAAAATATTAATTACTTTTAAATTCTACGCAGAATAATTACTCGACATACGCATGACAAGTTCTCTAAAAAACCTTTTGTATTGCCATACATACTATTCATTAGTTATTGATTTTGTTGTTGGGCTGGGTGAATGTGTGTGTGTGTGTGTGTACAGTTGTTACTTACCGATCCACCTGATCACATATAGTATAGTCAACAAGCCGTTTGGTATCTTCACTGCCTCGACTGCCTCGTTGGCTTACAGGCGAAAAGCGTCATTTTGGTATCTGAAGGTCTTGAGTTTGACAATAGATTGGGTTTCTTGACAAAGAAGTCTTTAGTATCAGTCCCGAATCTGAAACTGTACCCAGTAGATAGTAATAGACTCGCCCTCAATCACATGAGGTCGAAATATATCCTACGAAAACATGCAGGAGTGAGAAAACATGGTATATTTAAAAACGTGATAAAATCTCGATACGGGTAGAAAACTTTGCTTTCCGCTCACTTTTTGCATTTTGTCTACAGTAAAAACATGTTAAGCAAGGCTGCGTTGTTGTTATTTGGCGCAAGACTCGTATTGAAACCTCAGGAAATGAATGCATAATGGATTGGACCACGAGTAAAGCGAGAAAAATCATGTTTTAGAAAAACACCTAATAGTGTACACGGAATTGTCACTATATATATTTTTTGCTATATATTTTATTAAGTGCTTTTAATCATATTAATATTAATGTATTCTTAAAATATTTTTATAATATTTGTTAATAATAAATATGCCATTTCGCAAAGCATATTCATTGTAATATTAAAACCTTTTTTTGATATCTCTTAATGGTATGAATTTTAAAAACCGTTTCCACGCCCGCGCATAAAAAACTCTGTTGCACGCTAAATTCGAATATTAAGTAAAACCTTTCCGAACTTGTCAGGTATATATAATTTAATGTTTTCAAACATAGTTAACGCATTATTTCTTTAATTCCATATAGTAGTCTCGTCTTACATAATAAATGAGCTAAGAAAGCGAGTAGATCTGTTTCGCGTTTTTAGCGGTAGATGAGGTGAGAGAGACAGGGTAAAACACTTAGGATGCTGTGGAGCTTCCACGTGAGGTATCTGCAGATGTAGGTATATCAAAAACCTCAACACAATTTCAATTCTCTAGTATTACTGAAGATTAAGTGATAAGAATGTTATATTCCAAACATATTATCAATATTAATAAAATGTTGTTATATTCGATAGCCTAGCCTTTGACCGCTATCTCACCTGATGATAAGTGATGATGTGGTCGAAGATGTTGCTTGGCTTGCCTAGAATTACTGACTCACAAGCACAGCTAGAATGAACAAACATAGAAGCTAGCTAGAACACAACTTAAAGTACTTGGCAACAGATTTTCTACTAGGTCAGGCGGGCATTCGCAAAACACCCTGCCGTCTACTAAGATAACAACCGGGACCGAAGGCTTAACGTATCCTCCGAAGCGCGTGCAAGCTCAGTGGTAATGTCACTAACGGTCACTCAACCAAGTCATGATTTGAGAATAAAAGCATACCGCCCCAGCAAAAATATAATATTTTGAACTGCTTGTCATTCACAATTGCGAAAGTTGTTGTGTAGGTATTTAGGTATACATGTATGTGTGTATTAGTGTTGCGACTCACTATGAACCTTTATTACCTTTTTAACTTTAGTACCTACGTAGGCTCGTTAAAGATATGATATAAAGAAAAGAAGTTTTATTAGCCCATTTGTAAATTTTTTACAGGCAAGTCCAAGGTACGTTTAAAACATATTTATAGTACTTAAATATATGAAATTCTAATAACATCTATGTAAATAATTGATTAAAATTTAATAATCATAATATTTGTACACCTAATACAGTTGTACAACTTGCAGTTATCACGTTTGCACTTGTCCAAAGAACAAAGCTTCTACAAGCTGCATTCTAAGTCCTGCATGAGGACATAGGTTACTTTTTATCCGTATTTAAATTACTGAGTAGCGCTTGGAAGAAGTGCCACATTTATACTAGACCGAATTAAACGGGCGTAAGCTGGTATTGTTAGAAAGTAATTAATATGTTTTTAGGGGCACCTCCGAAATGGATGATCAGATTTTAATGAATTGGTGCCGATTCTACACAAAACTTAATTAGAGTTCTCTAAATCATTATAATTAAGAACTACTACGTTCTTATTCTTTCCACACTAAAATCTACATCCCAGTGCCTTACTTAAGATGAACATTCACCACCAAGCACTAAGTGAAATGACGACCACATTTGCGTAAAACATACCACAGCACAATTGAACACTAAACTCAAATAAATGTGAAAATAAGACTTCCCACATGATTTATCCATCATCTAATTCCTTTATCGGAGAATATAAAACACGCGGTACCTACGTAACGCCTGACCGTTACCTATCAACTAACTATTTAAATATATAATTGCTATTAAAAAGATTTCTTATTACAATACCCAATTAGTGTATGTACCTATATTATACCTATATTGGCTTACTTCTTTTAATACGTGGTTAGTTAACAACAGTACAATGTTTACTCCAAACCAAAGTAGGTACTCTGTGGTTCACTCATATTATAACATAAAATTCCAATAAAAAAACAAAAATAGCCATCAAACCTGAGCTACTGGGATTATTTTTTAAAATAATTATTCAATAATTTTAATTGCCTTTAGGTCCACCAATCATAACAAATTTATGTTGTATAAGTAACATTTTCATTATGTTATTATTAACACACTAGGTAGGCGTCTAGGGGATCGTAGAGGAAGATGCAGTTCTTCAGAAAGCACTGCTGCCCACCTTCTCAGTTTTTCTCTGTCCCTCCTCGGGGGAGCCATTTTAAATATACTTAAATATATCTAATATATATCAATGACAAGAGTTGTGTAGCGGTATAATTCTAGATAAATATTATACATAAATGTATACTTATATAGTTATAGCACTATGCACAACTCTTG
The DNA here is from genome assembly GCA_963854805.1 of Plagodis dolabraria. Lineage (NCBI taxonomy): Eukaryota > Metazoa > Arthropoda > Insecta > Lepidoptera > Geometridae > Plagodis > Plagodis dolabraria. The sequence continues at coordinate 33,669,789 of OY978446.1, forward strand.
ACATTGATCGTAGCTATGAGTGCACGGTTGAAACATAATATAAAAATAAAAATATTTTAATACCTCTTAAATATACTTATTTAACATATTGTGATGTTGAGTAGTATTTAGTGTATAATCACGCCAGTTTGATTGCACATTTTTTTACTTGTACATTAGAAGACTATTAAGTAATTTTTTTGTATAGAATTTAAATAGGCCATTTAGCGCCTAATCATACAACTCATACAAGTCACAAACTAATTCTACTAATCACTATGACATCAGCCTTACATTCTTATATTATGAGTCTCCTTTACGCGCGAGTGATCTCACACAACGACCATCTGGTATGCCTTTCGATATCGGTACCATACTACTGTACACATACACACACAAATATGAACCGCTCATCCAATCAAACACTCCTGGTACACCCTTACATTCATACCCAGCTAGCACTCATACCACTCAAACCCGTCTCACAAGTCTTACTCACACATGCAATGAGACGACAACATTACAATACACTCCTACCTTTGCAACTCACACAGCAATAGTCAATTCAATAATCACAATACCACACATCTATTACAAGACCTCGTACTAATATTCTCATTTCACCCTACCCCGTTTTAAAAAAGTACATAATAAATGTATTGATTGATGGTATCACACACGAATAATGAATTTACAGTTATATTATTTATGTTACCAATTAGCAGAAATAGCCTAAGTTAAAGTGTTTTGATAATTATGTTCCCAAAATACGGTATTGTGTAACTTGTAAGTAATGTTTCATGTGCAACCTACAATTTTGATGTTTGAACCTACGACAGTTTTAAAAGTGCAAATCGCTGGAATAGAGGTGGATATGTTCGTTTTAAAATACATTTTCTTAGATTGGATTAAATCAATACACACCTATCGATTATTTTACCAATATCACTTCATAAGGACAGTGTTTGTTTACGTTAGTACGCACTTACATCAACTTTAACATTTTTAATAGTATAACTTATTTGTAAGACATATAAGACATTTTATACATACAATTACAAAAGCATTTAGCAGTATAAATAAATTTCGTTAGCACAACCATTTCCTTGCCTTAATTGGTGTACAGATATCTGATTAGAATTTACAGTACTGAATATTAAACATGTCATACATATGAGTTACATTATTATACAATTACTAGCTTACTGGGCGCGGCTCCGCCCGCGCGTATGTCGGTTATCGCGCGAAAACATTAACCTCTTTTTGCGCAGTCGGATAAAAACTATCCTATGTTTTTTCCCGGGTCTCAAACTATCTCTATACCAAATTTCATTCAAATCGGTCCAGTAGTTTTGGCGTGAAAGCGTAACAGACAGACAGACAGACAGACAGACAGACAGAGTTACTTTCGCATTTATAATATTATAGTACTGATAGTACTGATACTGAAGTACTGATAAACGTCACATTATTTATCAATTATACATTATGTCAAATTTATATATTTTAATTTTGAAGTCATTTGTACCGTAATAACATATATTAATTTTTCTTTATTAGATACAAGATACGCCGACTTTATTGCTGCGACTAGAATTTTTATGTGGATTACCTAACCTAATCTTTTGTATTAAAGGACTTTTGTGACAAAACTTACTAACAAATATGTATTATGCACCCGGAAGAGACCAGGGAATCCTATTGTGGGGGCTAGTGTGATTAGGATAGTAAGCACCACTTAATAATTATTACATATACTAAATCTAATACAAACAGATATAAACTTGTTTTTTCTCTAATTTTCAAGTTAGAATATGCGATCTAGGATTTTAAAAGAGGATGGCGATGTCCAACCGACCTATGCGACCCGATGTCATACAATAATAGGTATAGATAAACCACCACACCACACTTTGATGATTTAAGGAATCCTTGAATTAGGTCTTTTAATTTTTTTGTTTATTTTTTTATAAAGTACCTATAATGATCCATGTTGAAAATACGCTATATTACGTTTGGTTGTTATAAAAATTTGCTACCAGAGCAAACGCTAGGAGAATTATACTGAGCCATTCCGTGCTTCGAAGTTATCAGTCTTCGCTGTTTTCGAAGATGGTAGTCTATCACGTACAGATTTTAGCTAATTCGCGTCTGGCTAGCTTTAATCAGAAATCAGATTTTTTTAAATTAAACATCTGTGTACATAAAAATGGTAATATAACAATGTAGTTTCAACAGTCTGCCCATTGCGAGCGTTCAATAATTTATAGTAGGTATCACTACTATACATTTAGTTAAACTTATTTAGGAGATAAAGCTAGGTAGGTACTACCATCAAATATCTAGAAAATCTGTCGCCTAACACCTAACGTTGTGTTCCGGAAGCTGTTTTCGAGTGCCAGTAGATGATATAGTGGTCAATGGCATAGGTAGGTACGTACTGTTACACCGAATATATTGCTGACCTAGACTCGAATCCCTAACAAAACTATTAACGTGCTGTCAGCAGTATTTTTTCCTTATATAACCGATGAGTTTCCATCTAGGTTGCTAATTATTCTGATGACTTTAAGAGTCAACAAACCCAGTCCTCAGAATACCCTTCCGGCGGAAATTCTGCCCAAATTAGTACCAAAACCAAAGACCGAAAGTGAGTTGTGGAAACTTCAGTTTACTGGTGTAAATTATGTTTAAATATTTTAAGAATAAAATAAATAGGTTTTTTATAACACTTACACAGTTTATACACATAGGTAACAAATAATATTTTTTTTTATCAAATCACATCCGTTGTACTTACATCTTACAACCCCTTGCAAATTATTTAGAGCACAACATTAATAAGTTTATGTTAAATTGTGGAATCATTTTAATATTCCTGTAACTAAAGCTATAGTTCCGACAGCTCCGGTCAAAGGTTAGGGCCTATAGTCAAATATGGTGATATGGGTGATCCAAATGGCTCACTTTGAAGCGGAGCCGCTTCTGTGAACTTCTTTGTGAACTGTTTGTTGAACCAAGGGTTTGTGAAAACATATCCCATAGAATTGTTTTTTTAAATTAAGTATCAATTTAATATTGTATATATTTATTTTTTCTCTAGATGATTATTAAGTTGAAGTAATTTAAATTTGAATATTTCTGTTATTAAGTTGTTATTATAATTAAGTTTAGCATCGCATTGGTTACCTAACTGTCATGTCATTATGTTATTTCTATTTTAATAAATAAATAAAACAAAAGATTTTTTATGTTCCCTCAGAATGCGGTAGTGCTTAAAATTTAGATGTTAATCTGGGTACTAAAACAGTCAGTGTTAATTTATCATAAATTTTATTTATCTTGAGCAAACACTACGAATAAATATGTAGCAAAACATCTTCAATCGGCAAATTTACTCACTGAGCAACCGCTGAACTCGTGACGTCAGTAAGGTGACGTGATCTATACAAAAAGATCTACAGCTACCACAACTTAGTTCAACGCGTTGCGGATAGATGGCGGCATAGGTAAAAATAGCTCGCGCTGGCGATATTATCACGACAGCCGAGTTAGTGCCGAAGTGCGTCGGTCTCAGTGCCATCAGAAGGGTCTTAACTGACTCGACTGAACAGCGAGTGATGAACTTGGACATGATCTCAGTGATTACACTCCGCTCGCCCGTTTCTCAACTATCGCAGAGAAGCGGGTTGAATATCTGACGCTGTTTTTGGCCAATTTTATATAAATATTATCGATATCGCCTCAAAAGCCAAACAATATAGCCTTAACTTAGACCTAAGCTGAGCTAGGAATTTCTGAGATTGCCTGCTCACAAACTCACGTCTCACAAGTCTCATAACACTATACTATAAAGTGTAAACAGAACGGAATTATTAACATTTGGGGATTAGTAACATATTCCTCATTACTTTTTATTTGCGAAAAAACATATTCACTGCAACCTACGCCTACGTCACTATTATCTCTGCCAAGGTTACCAAGGTATAGAAGTTAGTATCAGTCACAGTAAATCGCGGTCTTGTCCAAATATATTTTGCAAGGCATTCCGATGCATCCTCATTGAATCATAGAAGCACGGAGCTATGATTCTATGATGATTCGATTTCAAATAACACCTTATTGGTTAAGTTTTTGCGGTAATTTATAGAATTTTGTATATTTTAGGGTTTCATATACAAAAAACGTTAACGACGAGCGATAAAAAGATGTTTCTGTATCTATAATCTCCGAAATAACAATTTTGTGGTTATACATAAAAAAAATATGCGCGTCGACTTGAGACCTCCTCCTTTTATGGATGTCAGTTAAAAGTGTTAAAACACATTATTTTCGTTATGTTCTATAACGAACAAATAATGAAAGCCACCAAATGTGAGTCGAATACTCATTAAGGATCTCAAATTGTGCGAAACAACGGGTTTTGGTGCATTCTGTGATCGTGCGGAGTACACAGTGTGCAAGTTTAACTCGCACTTGACCGGTTTTTTCTATATATGATTTCAAGCATTATCGCAGATATGCGAACATCGTCAATTAAAAAATCCCAATTATGATAGCGATGGCTTAGAAGCTCAGAAGCAATGATGGCTCAGTGGCATTGGCTATGGACTGCCGCTCAGCAGGTCCCTGGTTCAAATCCCGCCACGGGCATGAGCTTCACCGCATAGTGGAAGGGCATTTTGCGAATGCCCGCTTGGCTAGCGACCACCCTCAAGTAGAAAATCTGTCGCCAAGCAGCTAACGGTGTGTTCCGGTAGCAGTCCTTGAGAGCCAGTGAAATTACAGGCACATGAGACTTAACTATGTCTCAATATGACGGGCGCAGTGCAATTCGTGACTTGTGACGGAAAAGCATCTATTATAGGCTGAGGTTAGTCCGCTTAACATCAGGTGGGCATCGAGTTTGTTCCGTCACAATAACTTTAAAAAAACTTTTTCAGCCAACGTTAATAACAGCCTCGGTCGAATACTACTTTTAACCATTAGAGTATACACTAAACTTAAGCACTGAATTATTCAATCAACAAAGCCATAATTACGTGATATGTAAAGCAACTCCCGAGGTGCAAGTGGAGGTGTTAAGACCCGACCTGGATGATTTATTATTCAGACTAACTAGATTTATTACGTGCAGCTACGTACTGCCACCGCTTTGCGGTTAAGTTGTAGTGCACGGTACGAAGCGAAAATTATTATTTTACTAGCCGACTTTTGATAAAGAAGGAGGTTCTCAATTCAACTGTATGTGGATTTTTTCTTATGTTTGTTACGCGAATACTCATCGAAAAATTTTACACAATTTTGCCGTGTTGGTAAATATTATTTAATAGGTTTTTATGACACATTTGCTCGTAAAGAGTCTCTTATTAACCAATTTCAATATCGTAATATATCTCATTAAGTTATTGTGCGTTATTGTGATGTAAAACACACGGTTTATCAAGATGCTACGTCTAGAACGAACGGTACTTTTTAAATCTAGCTAGAGAGCTACAGCTACAGTATGGATTCCTTCAAAAAGGGTATTAAAAGAGTCTTACAGGGTCGGCAACGCATTGGTAACGCCCCAAGTGTTGCAAATGTCCATAGGCGACTTGATTGCCACTCCATTACATAAAAAATAAATAAAAAAAAATCTTAGCAAAGAGTTTTTATGTCAGAAAAGTGGTCAACATTTTATTAATAAAATTATTACTATTAATTACTTTGGGTGATAAAATATAGTATATAAACAAATATTTTTTGTTTAATTAATTTTGACCAGACATAACAACCAATTTATCTGTAACAAATCATATTAATTTCATTTATGTGTTTAAGAAAGTCCGATTTTTATTTATTTCCTCGCAAATATGTTATAGAACGTCGTCGTATGATATACGTGCGCTTTGATAATTACAGCCTCTGCTTTCTTGTAGCCCTCGCCCACGGCTCGAGATAGCAATATCGCCTCGGCTGATTTTCAACTTACCGCACTTATATCATAATGTAATATAATAGCAAATTACCATTTTGGGTGTGGCGAAAGCAATACGCTTCCATTAGTTACGTTTGATTTATATAGAATGAGCAACAATGAGCAACCAACTCTCGTCGATGTTTGTAGGGTGTTGCTGAATTAGAAGGCTCATTACCATCGTAAAGCCTTTATCCAACATAAGATTTTGTTGTGAATATTCTTACGCATAACGATATATTTGACGTTTAGAGCATGGGCCATTTTGTCACACGGACGTAAGTTACCAAAAGCCTTGCATTTTGTTTGATCGCTTTTTGATATTATGTTCTGATGCGGTGGACCAAGTTATACATCTTCAGAAGATGCCTATTCACTCTTCAATAAAAACCGGCCAAGTACGAGCACGAAGTGTTCCGTACCATTATCTGTAACCTAAATCCGTGTCTGTAACCTAATCTTGCAAGTAACAGACACTTTTCGCAGTGTCCGAAGCTGGGTTAATAGTATATCGTTCCTATTCTAGGTAGGCACGGTAGGTAATTCCTTATTAGTATCGAGCAAGAAACGGTAAAAAAATCAGTTTGTTGTATGGGAGCCCCCCTTAAATATTTATTTTACTTTATTTTTAGTATTTGTTGTTATATAATAGAAATACATCATCTATGAAAATTTTAAATGTCTAGCTATCACCGTTCTAGAGATAAAGAAAACCTGGTGACAGACGGACGGACAGCAAAATCTCAGTAATAGGGTCCCGTTTTTACCCCTTGGGTACGGAACCCTAAAAATTATGTGTCAGGAAATATAGATTTATACAATTAATTCCACGTTTTAGCCGTACTTCTGACATGCCTATATAGAAACAAACCGCTTTGTACCACTTTTATGCTGTAGGAATATCTACCATCGCGTCGCATTGTCGTCTGTGTGGTCATTTTATTATTTTATTTGGTGCAATTTGGAGGGTTCGAGGTCACAGAGGAGCCGATTCACATATCGTTAAGTTGTAATGAAAAATAATAGTAATATGTCAAACGGACTATCTATGACAATAGAACATAATCTGTGGCGATAATAATTTATGCGCAGCGACATCTTTGAAATAAGCGTCATCGTCACAAGCAATCAACAGATGGCGCTATATTAAAATACTTTATTGCCATTTGTCGAATGGCGTACGCGTCATGGTTGTATCGCGCCGGCCTCGATACCCAATTCCAAAAAGCCATGCTTATTGGGTTAGTAACAAAAATATTTCAGAGCTGTCCGAAGTATGATACTGTGACTGATAGAAGTGATAGATAACAAGTAGGAAGGCTAAACATCATAATACTCTAAATTTCAGCCTTCATAGCAACAAAATTCAATTAATATTACTTTCCGTGGTAACAAAATAAACACGTCGTTACCACATAGCTATTTATATATGAGAATATATTATTATATATGACAATATGAGACATAATGAGTCTCTTGGACCGCACGAGTACTTATAAATATAGATAAGCAACGCTATACGTAGTTTTATGCTTATAATAAAGTCGCTTAAATAAATGAAACCGGCCAAGTGCAAGGTATCGCCCAATTTGCGTTTCTCACCCTCATCACAACAATCCGTGAAAGAAAAAAAAAGGTTAGTTTCGATCACAGCTTAAAATCTATATAAGAATCCTCAAGATTTCACATTCCAAACTGCTTTAGACTTTACGGTTTCGAAACAAAAATGGTCTAAATTTTGCAACTTTGACTACCCTGTAATAAATATTTTTGAGAGTTAATAAAAAAACTTACAACGTATTAAAAGATCTATACAATGATATCACTCATATTTGGCTACAAAATGTCAGGTATTAGAGCACCCTAAATATTTTTTATTGAATTTCGTAGAATATCTAAAAATATAATTTCGAGCGTCTTTGCATGGTGGTAGGGGCTTTTTCGAATGCCCCACTGGCTAGCTACCACCCTCAAGTAGAAAACCGGTCGCCAAACACCTAACGGTGTGTTCCAGCAGCTGTCCTTGGGAGCCAGTAATTCTAGGTTAGCCTGAACAACATCTTCGACCACATCATCACTAACCATCAAGTAAGAGTGGTCAAAGGCTAACCCATGGCATAAAAAAAAATCTGGTTCATATTCTACATACAACATCTAAATCTAGTAACTCATTTTATTTACGAGCTAGAAACATATATATATGGACGGACAGACCGACGGTAGTGTGTCAGTAATAATGTTAAAACGTTTTAGGTAACTTAAATACGAATCATCAAGCATTTGTATAACCTAATAATAGCAATAATATTTATACATCTAATAGGCGAGCCTGCTGCCATCTACCAGCACAGTCCCAGATTCGGAGGGCTACTGAAAATCTCTGAAAAACAAATTCAAAAACTGAAAAATCGAGTCTAGGACTTTGAGACCATGTAACATATGACAGCACTCGATCATTAAAGCGGTCTTATATCTCATAAAGGTCCTTTTTCGGTTAAAAAGCTCCTTCATTACAAAGAGCAATATTAATTTGGCTCTTGAACGTTCGCGGAGCATTTCCTCTAGTACGAGGCACAAAGCGATGAGCAATTTAATAGTAAACTTCTCATCGATATTGCTTATATTATTAAAGGTAGAAATGTTGAGTAAAGTAGCAAGATTACTAGTTAGCCGACGAAAAAAGAGGAGGTTCTCATTCGTCTCTATTTTTTATTTTATGTTTGTCACCTCAGAAATTTTGAGTGGGTAAACAGATTTTAATAATTTTTTTTCATGTTTGAAAGCTGATGCTTGTCGTTTGGTCCCATTTAAAATTCATCAAAATCGTTGCAGCCTCAAATAAAAATCCATTCTTGAGTTACACTCCAACAACTGAGAAATATTTTCATATCTTGATGATATAGTCGTTGACAGTGAATTACAATCGATCCCTAAATATTGCTACTTAGGGATCGATTGGATAATTCACTGTCAACACGTCAACGGGTTACTATAATGAGTGAAAATTTTTTTTTTACCAAAAAATGAACCTACTTTAACACTCAAAAGTGTGAAAAACTTGTCGAAGGCGGTACCATACTAATATTGTGATAATAGGTATACTTCTGAACTATTATGGTACCGACTTGAAAAAGTTATTTCACACTTTTCAGTGCTGAAATCGGTTCCATTTTTCGGGAAATCATTTTATTTTACATCCAAAAGTCACTCTTTGTGATACGGTCGTTACTCTTATTTTTTGTCAACTAAAGCATTATAATGTTGTAAAAGTTTTCGATTCTAATCGATTTTTTGAGTTAAGACTGAGTAATCCTAGAGACCGGGGACTATTTAAGATATAATTTTAATTGAGTAGTTTTAATTGTTAAATTCTTTGTTGTCTATAAGGTACATTAATTAGTTTTATAGTACATTATAGTACAAGTGTGTAACATTGGTGATTACCATCTTAAGAGAGCCGAGGATGGTAATCATCAATACACACGTGTACCATACGACGCTTGTCAACATACTAGAGAAGAAAATAATACTAAAATATCATTTAAGAGTAGATACGAAGTTAATTTAGATAAACAATTAGTAAATGGGCAGTTATTAAAAATTGTTGTTTGATGGCATGAAAGTTTTTGATGCCATAGCGGTCTCATGATATAGATTACTTACAAAAATACTTACTTACATGTTTTTTAGTTATTTGAAATGGTTCATTATTCGTGTAGGTAGTTGAAATACAATCTCATATAGCATTCATTGTAAGTTCATTTTCATTATCATTCAGTATCATACTGCTGTTTTCGAGCATATTAAACTAAGTCCTTCACTCTTTCAATCTTTCAAACTGGCTTATATGAAATTTCCCGAAATTGGCGCTCGGGCCCCTTTGTCAGGGAATTAATACGTCACGGTTCACCGCCCACGTTTTGCTCCCAAACTATTACTGGAGCACAAAAGTGAACTCTTAGCTCTTAAACTATTGTTGTCGTAGTTTCAATGTAATTAGGTCTTAGGACTTTGTTGTAGAGGAGCGCATTGTTTTCTTGTGAAAGTAAATGAAGTAAAGCCTGTTTTAACTAGGAAATGCAGTTTTTTTTTCAGTTTATTGTAGTTTATTAAATTCTCCCCTCAGTTAACCACGCATAGATAATGAAGAAATATGGTCACGAATACCTTGCATCTTGACGTCTTTTTTCCCCGTTGTGTCAGGCAGAGGTGTCAAAACTTCTACGTTTCAACACATATGGTAGTTGACACCATCATTTGCTCAATATATGCCGTAATCAAACGGACATGATTGTGTTTCTGAACATTTGAGCACTTTAGTGTGTTCATCGTTGATCTGGTATCGCTGAAGATACTGCTCTTAAGACCGATCTCCGAGTTGCGAAGCGTGAGGGTTATGATATGACACATGGGTTGCCAGTTTTTTCCCCCCCTCTAAATAAGAATTTCCCACGGCTTGAATATGCATGCAAAATTTCACTGAGTTGGGAACCTCGGTATATGAAATATGACTTAACTACGTTTGTATATAGGAAGCGCTTCCAAGACACTAGCCTTAACCCGGTTTTATGTTTTCAGAACGTGCTCTCGGAGATGTAATTGGGTTTCGATTGGAGTAATTGATTAAAACAATAGATTTTAAGTCCAAGTGTTAATTGGAATTTCGTCGGAGCACTACGGAATTTCAAATAGAACATATCTACAAGTACCTACCCATATTGAAGATCAAATGATAACATTTTAAATTATAGGTTGGGTTTTAGGGGTAGTATTGGTTTTAATTATTATAATTACATCGAATACTATAATTCATTCTTACTAAATTAAAAAATACGGATTTGATACTCGCTGAGCATGTTCAGAATATCATAAGAGTGCAATTATCATCCCAAAAATTAGTATTTTGAATACATACCTACGTCTTCTTTTATTCAAGAAAACTTTCACCGGAAACAGCTTCAAAACCAAGCTGCATAATTGGTTATTAAACAATTGTTTTTTCAACACACTTGCTCGTAACGGGCTTTTAAATGTGTCTGACTTTAGATGTTTTATCGTTTAAAAAAAATAATAAAATATTTAAGGAATAAATACCTGCTTGCAGGTTGAATGGATCACTATATATTTTCTTTACATCTGATATTGTAATGATTGTGTATTCTGACAAATAAATGACTGATTTAATAATTCTAGTGATCTGGTTAAAGCTGCACTGGTGTACAAAAAGAAACAAAATAAAAAAAAAAAGATTCGGCTATCGAACCTACTGTTACACACTTAGTTCATTACAAGTGATGAATAGCACTGCATTCATCACCCTGAGCTATAAAGTTGTTAAGACTCATGTGCCTGTCATTTTATCAAACCCTTTAAACCGAAACACAGTAATACGATGTTAATTTAAAATTAAAGGTCACAATATAATTTTTCGGTATTTTTGAGATGTTGGGTGTTTTTATATTTATTTATTTATAGCTGATAGCCTAGCCTTTGACCACTATCTCAACTGATGGTAAGTGATGATGTAGTCGAAGATGTTGTTCAGGCTAGCCTAGAATTACTGGGTCTCAAGGGCACACCGTTAGGTCCTTGGCGACAGAACAACTAAGCAAACTTCGGTACGAGCGCGTTTATTTTTCATTCCCTTTTACGAAAGACATCACATCGTACAGCTACCAAAGGCAGACGATGGAAAGCCAAGAAATGGAGAGACACGCATTGGAATACTCCTCCCAAAGTCAAACGGTCTACACACTTGCTCGAAGTTTAAGTCTGATTGCAGAATAAATTGAAAAAATAATATACTTTGCAGTGATGAGTACTGCTTACATGATTGACCCACAATATTGATAAGTCTGGCAATCTGACTAGAAGTCTAGTCTCGTTTGCGAGACTATATTCCTATTGAGAAATTGCAAGTTTTGACGATGGACAAGCGTGCAACGTGTTACTATTAAGCCACCCAAAAAATATATATCAGCTAGTACTTTTTTCAGTTATTTGAGTACGAGTATAATTAAAAAAAATTACCTAAGCGATCTACTTAACATAACCATTTCAATTTAAAGGGCACCAACTACAAGGTATGTTTTACATATCGAAGGTAAATAATAATCCTGCTGCAACCCGCAAAATGTTCATTAGGGCTTAGAAACTTTGAGATTTTAGAAAAAACTCTGGCACTCCTAGACTATTACACCTCTATGAATGTCATTTTTAGAACCAAAATGTATTTTTTAATGGTTTATAAAGTCAAATAACAACAAAAAGTCAAACTAACAGGAAGTTTGTTTTAGTCGTTTACGGCACCAGCACTTTTCTTTCTGTTGCGCAAAGATGCTATAAATAAAGCAGATAAATGTATGGGCTGATCCAAACCAAATATTCTATCTTAAGCTCAAATTGCTATAATAAATAACAACAATTATTCATTAGTGTCAATTCGGACATAAATTAAATAAATATATGTGACTTATAAAGGTAAGTAAAATTAACGATGTAAGTATGACATATGTTTGATCCCATTTTAAAAGGCTTAGTAAGAGAAAATCTCTATTATTGCATGGTGGTAAGGCATTTTGCGAATGCCCGCCTGGCTAGCTACCACCCTCAAGTTGAAAATCTGTCGCCAAGCACCTAACGGTGTGTTCCGGCAGCTATCCTTGAGAGCCAGTCATTCTAGGCTAGCCTGAACAACATCTTCGACCACATCATCACTTGCCATCAGGTGAGGTAGTGGTCAAAGGCTAGCCTATCGGCAATAAAAAAAACTAAATCAGTAAATTCTTTTCAATTTGATGATGATGATGTGAGATCAAAAATAAAAATATTCTGTACACCTACAAAAATCTTACAAAAATTGTTTGTCGCGGATTCTTTAGCATAGAAATTTTCTGCATGTATTTCGATTTTTTTAACTCGTTTAGGAACAAAATCACTTTTGATTCACAATTAATTGTGAGATCAAAAGTTCTAACTTGAAGTCATTTACACCTAAGTAACAACAATAATACCCCGGACGCTATTAACATTGGAAATACTCCGACAAATACAAATAATAAAAAACATAAGTACCTTCCTTTCAATTATACAACAGCACTGCTAAGCACCTGTAGAGATGATCATCTCTACAGGTTTTTGCCACAATTTAGAGCCAAACACTTAAGGTTTGTCATCTATCAGAAGTTTTCGCATAGCATCCAAAGGTAAATAAGGAGCTCAATTTAGCTAAACTAAAACATAAAGCAAAATAATGGTACCGATACAAACCTTGTGGCATAAACTTTTTAGATATCAATTTCTCATCTAATATTCAGCTGTACGTAAAATCTGGTCCATGAAAATAAAAACTGTATTAATATTAAAACAGTAACTTTTGGTATCTTTTGTACCTAAGTTTTTTAAAAATAATAATCAATTTTCAATTGTTTCACCATTTTCTATTTCTTCTACGTCTTCGTTATCTGAATCCATTAAGGCATATTTTACTTTATTGCTTACTTTTAAATTTTTAAATTCCACAAAAAACTTTGTGGGAATTATGTTTTTGTCGACTACACTTTTAATATCTTTGTATTTTTGGCAGATAAATGGTATCATTATTAAACTTAAAAAGTATTCTTAATGTTTATTAGAAGCAAATGTACCTTTATGGCTTCAGCATTTTAGGTAACATTGAGTTGTTAATATAAACCACGTTTGATTCCTGGCTCTTAAAAATGTTATGTAAAATTAATGGAAGGTGCGGGTTTCAGTTACAGAATTGCTTTTTACCGTCGGTATACATAAAAAAAATCATCGAGGTTGGACTTTACTGGATTATTAGTAAAAGTTATAATCATATTTACAAATAAAAATTATGTCCACTTCAAATACTTTCGGTAGCGCAGATGGATACGAGTCTGGCTCGTATAGCCAAAGTATGAAAATACAGTCAGAGTAATGTTCGTTATATTTGCTTAGCATCCAGTAGTGCTTATATCTTATAAAAACAAAACCATGACCTATAATAACCTAAAACACTTAAAATAAATTAATATAACATACTGCAGATTTACAATAATAATCATAGAGGTCTAGAAAAATATATTTACATGACATTAAGGATGGTTAGTCTAGAACTATTATGACAAGAAATGTTACATTGTTAAATAGAGAATTCTCATCTAGAAAAGAGTAAAGAAAAAGAAAAACAAATCAATCTCTGTGACATTGCCGTACCAACTATAGAGCAGTGATCTTTATCATTACCACAATCTTTTCCTTATTCCGTGGCAAAAGCTTTCAACAATAACAATTAATTAAGCTTAGCTATTGTGACGTCATACAAAGTGATATTATCTTGCTCGGAGGTGTTTTGGGACCCTCACGACAATAGTTCTTTGGGAATTTTAGCGTAACGATTTTTGATTAAAAATGCGGATGATTTATCTTGCTTTTACTACGATGGCTTCACTGGGCCTTGTTAATTTGGTCTTTTCCGGATTATATCGAAGTAGTTACATAATAATTCATATTATTAGTCACAACATATATTGTGCGATGTTTTTTGTGCCTTTAACAGTGTCGAAATATCGGGTTCATCAGTTTAACATAAAAATAATCCCGGATTTAATCCTGTAAGTAAGAATATCAGTAATGTTAATGACAGTGAGAATTTCGGTGTTTTCAATATTTGTTGTGTACAAAGAGAATAATGTACATAATATACACATATTTCCGATTCCTAACAAGTTTAATTTTATTTATTTTTATTTTAAAAAAAAGCAAGATATACTTAAATGTGCTCTACTAAAAGAGTTTTAGACGAAGATATCCCAAATGCAGGGTAGAAAAATATAAATGTTTCGTTGACGTCTATGTTTTAGAGCAATATGAAAAGTAATTAAATGGAAATTCTAATTAAATATTCATTTATTGGTCAAGGCTTCACACCAAATGTCAAAATGTCAGGTTATAACCAGCTATAGACCCGTGACGGACATACAGACGGACGTATGCATTACCCTAGCAAGAAAATCACTCCTGGAATAAATTGAGTTCTACAAATAATTAGTGCGTTATACGCTGTAAATGTGCACCAAATAATAAATTTGTGCACTTTGCCGTTTTGTTAAAAAAAAGGAAAAACCAATTCTGCTGGAGTAACGTTGTTCCAGCAGGAAAATTTTGATCGAGTGATCGGAAAGAAAAATTAAGTATATGGACAGATAGCTTATATTTGTGCATAAATGTGCACCAAAAATTAAATTTGTGCGTCGTAAGGTTTTCGAGATATTTCGTTTCCTGCTGGAGTAACGTTTAGCAAAATCCATTTTCTCGAAAACCAATAATTGTGCGATCTTACAATAAAAGTATATTTGTAGCTCTTAATTTGTGCTTATTTGTGACACCATTAGATTTTCAAAAATCTGTACCATTTCTACGTAATTATGCAATTACGAAAATAAAAAAAATATGTCTAGCGCTAAAACGAACAAACGGTTGTACTCACTAAAAACGGTATTTGGTTCTTCTTGTAATTTCATTCATAAAAAGTAAACTTATTAGACAAAATATACACGCATTTATCAATAATATCAATATATGTCGCAACCGACAGTGTCATAGTTAGCCATGAAAATGCAAGAAATAGAATTTTCTCAACATGTTTCGGTGTTAACCAAAAGTTAGTGCGTTTAATGAAATATTTATACTGAAAATTTCAGCTTCATATGTAAAGTATTAAAGAAGATATGAACAAAAACTGAAACAATAGCGAGATTACTGGTTACCCGAGCAAATTCGAAAGATAGCAAAAAAGCGGCGGTTTCATACATATTGATGAGCTTCTTAACTTTGCTCAACTAACAGGTTTACAAATATTGTGCCTGGGTACATTGGGGCATAAAACTGTTAAGGGAAATATTTAATTGCTTTTTATATTGAGTTTATATAAAATGTATTTTATGTAGGTAAGTAACGGTATGTATCTAGTTTGTAGCTTTCCCAACAATAAAAGACTAATAAAATAAATTCGGGTTCCATTACTAACTCAAACATTTTAATGAAATGAAAGTATTTTAGGCATATTAATTGAGATGTTTTTCATTAATTGCTAGTACAAGGACAAATTAGCTTTACGATTGTTAGATGGTGCAATTAGTTAACCATATCACAGAATAAATAATAGTACCTACATAGTTGTTATTGCTTCTCTTCAACTTACCTATACAATACCTACGATTGCAGCGAAGAAGTCGACTGAAGTTCGTACGGCTATTAAATCATGGGAAAGGGATTTATATAGTGTGCTCTGTTGCACTTGCAATTCCTATGGCGAGATGTAACCACTGTCAAATCGATGTTAATATGATAAAGCAGTTGAAAAGAATAGAATTAATTCGATAAAAATTTTCGTAAGTAGTACACATAGGTATTTAAACAATGTTGAAACCAAATTCACTTACGTTAAATCAGCCGAGTAGTTCAATATCGATAAAACTAAACATGTTTTGCAAAGATTAGTGGTTGTGTTATTCGGTGCTCACAAACTATATTTGTACCTAATTTAGAATCGACGACATTGATCAAGCAATTTAAAATAATTGTAAAAATAGCAATTGATCAGTGATTGATATGATGAATGCCATACTTACTTGATAAGTATTTCATAATAGTTCTTCTGTATATTAACAGAAAAAAAATATATTTCTTTTAAACAAAACCTGCATTTTCATTTGATATTTTATAAGTTGCCTGAGCGTAGGAATTACATAAATAAAAATATTTCGACAAAATAAAAATCTCAACAATACCGTACCGCTATTATAAAAAATTATCACAAATTCCTCTTTAAGTATTTTATGCGTGACTGTACGGACATGAGCTTCCATTAATACTACTTATTAAAGAAGACCATCAATATGTATGAAACCGCCGCTTTTTTGCTATCTTTCGAATTTGCTCGGGTAACCAGTAATCTCGCTATTGTTTCAGTTTTTGTTCATATCTTCTTTAATACTTTACATATGAAGCTGAAATTTTCAGTATAAATATTTCATTAAACGCACTAACTTTTGGTTAACACCGAAACATGTTGAGAAAATTCTATTTCTTGCATTTTCATGTCTAACTATGACACTGTCGGTTGCGACATATATTGATATTATTGATAAATGCGTGTATATTTTGTCTAATAAGTTTACTTTTTATGAATGGAATTACAAGAAGAACCAAATACCGTTTTTAGTGAGTACAACCGTTTGTTCGTTTTAGCGCTAGACATATTTTTTTTATTTTCGTAATTGCATAATTACGTAGAAATGGTACAGATTTTTGAAAATCTAATGGTGTCACAAATAAGCACAAATTAAGAGCTACTAATATACTTTTATTGTAAGATCGCACAATTATTGGTTTTCGAGAAAATGGATTTTGCTAAACGTTACTCCAGCAGGAAACGAAATATCTCGAAAACCTTACGACGCACAAATTTAATTTTTGGCGCACATTTATGCACAAATATAAGCTATCTGTCCATATACTTAATTTTTCTTTCCGATCATTCGATCAAAATTTTCCTGCTGGAACAACGTTACTCCAGCAGAATTGGTTTTTCCTTTTTTTTAACAAAACGGCAAAGTGCACAAATTTATTATTTGGTGCACATTTACAGCGTATAACGCACTAATTATTTGTAGAACTCAATTTATTCCAGGAGTGATTTTCTTGCTAGGGTAATGCATACCAGACGGACGGACAGGACTGCCAGCGGAGACTCGTTAGTAGGGTTTCGTTTTGCTCGTTGGGTGCGGAACCCAAAAAAGGCTTTTGTTTGGCCTTCAAATCTGTGTGGTTTTGCAGTTTCTTCAGCGGTACCAGATCGACTATGATCATACTGAAGTGCAATTTTTTCAATTCACTTTTTTGTTTTTTATTGTGACGGGACAAGTTCGAGGCCCACCTGATGTTAAGCGGACTAACCACTGCCTATAACAGATGCATTTCGTCCCAAGTCATGAATTACACTGCACCCGTCACCTTGAGACCGTTAGGTGCTTGGTGACAGATTTTCTACTTGAGGGTGGTCGCTAGCTAGACGGGCAGTCGCAAAATGCCCTTCCACCATGTGGTGAAGCTCAAGCTCGCGGTGGGATTCAAACCATGGACCTGCTGCGCGGCAGTCCATAGCCAATGCCACTGAGCCATCACTGCTTCGATTACAGCGTATAATACGCAAATGATGGTAGTTCACCCTCTGTAACCTGCGGCCAACTACCGTGTGTTTGAAATATAGCAGTTCGACACCTTTGCCTGACATATCGGGGATAAAAGATGCCAAGATATTATTTTTTCTGTCATAATGTTGTAGCGCAATTTCGATCAGCACAGTTCATAAACTGTGCAAGTCGAGTAAAAAGATCCCAACGTATGATACAAAACACACTAAAATCAAACTTGAGTCCATGATGTGCTATCTTAGGATATGTCGATAATCGAACTTTAACTTCATTGTCCATAGCGCCAGAATTTTATAAGACAACGTTCGACTATTAAAACTCGTGCCAATATATTTACGATATGTTAATAAAAGTAAACCACGAATAATATATTGTCAACAAGTATATTAAGGCCATTATGGTTTCAAATTTCTAAATTTACAACGTAACGCACCACGCGAAGCAAACTTTAGTAAAAAATCGGCCAAGTGCGAGTTGGACTCGCGCACGAAGGGTTCCGTACTGTAGGCTCCTTTCATATCCACAATACAATTATTACACAACATGCTTACTTAATATATATATTTCATATTATATATTATTTATTTACAGGTTCTCATTAATAACACTATATATATTACATTTAACATTTCATATCAACCAGCTTGTCGATATTATTAATCGACATTGTATATTTATCGACAGTACCCCATCCCTAACGCACCGGGGGTACATAAAGCCTATATACGCTGCTGCGCGTCGCTTGCGCACAGCGGAGAACTGAATGTCAAACCAGAACGATTCATCAGCTGACGCGGATCGCACGCTCGATCGCTCCCGCTATATTGTATACATTCGCCTCCAAAACACTCGCTATATATGTTGACTGTTTAAATTATTGTAGTGTTCATTAACTCAGTGCGCTTACGTGTCCTACCCTTCTGAATTGTTTGTGACGTGTGTGAATTGATTATATACGTGCTACACCAAACCTGGGATTTTATTCACGGACGTAAACAGCTAAGTACCACACACACATATAATTAAAGCCCGATACCTAACCAAGCGGCTTTATTGGTGACCCACTATGAATACGGAAAGAGACACGTATCGAGATGCACATGAATCATCTACGTCCCCGCCACCCGGCACTAGTGATGGGACCATGTCGACAAATTATGGCGATGTATATAAGGTTGGTGTAAGGGTACCACCGTTTTGGCCGGAAGAGCCTGAGATTTGGTTCGCCCAAGTAGAGGGGCAATTTGCCATATCCGGAATAACAAACGATTTTACCAAATTTAATTACGTCATTGGCCACCTTGACAACCAACATTCAAGGGAGGTCAAAGACATTATTATCAACCCACCCGCAACCAACAAATACGAGAAGCTCAAGAGCGAGTTAATTAAGCGGCTCAGCGCGTCAAATGAAAAGAAGATTAAACAACTGCTTATGCACGAGGAACTCGGAGACCGCAAACCGTCTCAATTCCTCCGTCACCTCAAACATCTCGCAGGTTTGGACGTTCCAGACGATTTTTTGAAAACCATTTGGACCAGTCGCCTTCCACACGGAATTCAAACGGTGCTAGCAGGTCAACCATCAAAGGCGTCACTCGAGGAACTGGCTGATTTAGCCGACAGGGTCAACGATCTGGCTGCAACGACACCTAGAGTGGCCGCCGTGAACAACGCTATTCCTACGTCCCTACTTAGCGACCTCACTAAGGAAGTTGCAGAACTTCGGAAGCAGTTTGAGAAGCTCTCGTCTAATAGAAACAGCAGACCTCAATCGCGCTCATCTCAACGGAACCGCAGTACGTCCAGGCACCGATCACACTCAAACTACAGGAAGTTCCCGATATGTTGGTACCACAGCAAGTTTGGTGATAGTGCTAGCAAGTGCACGCGCCCCTGCGATTACAAGTCGGAAAACTCAAAGGGCGGTCGGTAATGGCGACGGACGATTGCCCTTCATCTTCAACTGGTCGCCTGTTTGTTACTGATCGGTCTTCGAAGACGCAGTTCCTGGTCGACACCGGTAGCAACCTCTGTGTCTTCCCACGGTCAGCGCTTCGTGATCGTCGTACTCGAACGGACTACAACTTGTGTGCTGCTAACGGATCGAACATTTCTACATATGGTTATGTAAATTTAAATTTAGATTTTGGCCTACGTAGGAGTTTTGTTTGGCGTTTTGTAGTAGCAGATGTAACGAAACCAATAATTGGTGTAGATTTCTTAAATTTTTACAACCTTGTAGTTGATTGTCGTAATAAGCGTTTAATTGATAATTTAACTTCAATAACTGCTGTTGCTACTTTAGCTCATTGTAAAAATGTATCATCTGTGAAAGTCGTGACTGGTGAGACACGATTTCATAAAATTCTCGACGAGTTCCCAGAAATCACACGACCAGCTGGTAGACATAACACTACACCACACAACACTGTCCATCACATAAGAACGACACCAGGACCTCCAGTGTTTTCACCACCTCGTCGTTTAGCTCCGGATAAACTTAAGGTCGCCCAAAAGGAATTCGAATCCATGATAGCCAACGGTACAGCGAGACCTTCGGAAAGCCCTTGGTCATCCCCCTTGCACTTGGCGCCTAAAAAGAACAACGGTTGGCGTCCATGCGGCGATTATCGCAAGCTGAATGCCCGCACCGTGCCTGACAGATACCCGATTAAGCACATACATGATTTCACTCATAGCATTGCAGGATGTAAGGTATTTAGTACTTTAGACCTCGAGCGAGCCTATAACCAGGTACCTGTCAGCGCGGAGGACATTCCCAAAACTGCGATCGCCACGCCGTTCGGTTTGTACGAATTTCCGTTTATGAGCTATGGTCTTCGAAACGCTGGGCAGACATTTCAGCGGTTCGTTGACGAAATAACCAGAGGGCTCGATTACATTTATACGTACCTTGACGATTTTTTAATTTCTCGAAATCTGAGCTGGAACACGAACAGCACTTGCGCGAGATCTTCAAAAGGCTGAAAAATTACGGTATGTTGCTGAACACTTCAAAGTGTGTTTTCGGAGAGAGTGAGGTAACCTTTCTAGGGTATTCAATTTCAGAAAGCGGCACAAAACCTCTTGACTCCAAGGTGCAGGCAGTGAAAGATTTTCCACCTCCTAAGAACGTGCGTCAATTGAGAGGCTTCTTGGGCATGCTCAACTACTATCGAAGATTCCTTCCTCAGGCAGCTCAGACCCAGGCCCCATTGCACGCTCTTTTAACAGGTTCAGTGAAAGGAACGCAGCCAATAGACCTCACTGGCGAGGCTTTGGCAGCTTTCCAAGCTTGTAAGGAGAACTTATCCAATGCTGCTTTGTTAGCTCATCCAGACTGCTCAGCTAATCTTGCTGTTGTTACAGACGCGTCTGATAAAGCCATCGGAGCCGTTTTACAGCAGTTGAAAGATGGCGCATGGCAACCCTTGGCATTCTTCTCTAGGAAATTGAGTCCTTCACAAACAAAATACTCGCCCTATGACAGAGAGTTACTTGCCATTTACGAGGCAATCAAATATTTTCGCCATATGCTCGAAGCAAGGCATTTCATCGTCTATACTGACCATAAGCCGATCAGTTTTGCATTCCACGAAAGGAAGAACAACTGTTCGCCTAGGCAGTATAGACATCTTGATTTTATCTCCCAGTTTACCACTGACATTCGTCATATATCCGGTAAGGATAATGTGGTTGCTGACACCTTGTCGCGCATTGAAGAACTGTCAGAGCCAGTAAGCCTTGAAACATTGGCACATAGTCAAGCGTCAGACCCTGAACTTGAGTTGCTTCGAAATGGTGGCACATCATTAAAGTTGCAAAAACTTTACGTCCCTGGATGTCGAACGCCCCTGTACTGCGACGTCAGTACCTCAACATCCAGGCCCTTTGTCCCCAAATTCTTTCGAAAGCAGGTCTTCGACAGCCTGCATTCTCTAAGCCATCCAGGCGCTAACGCGTCTACCATATTAGTATCCGAGCGTTTTGTCTGGCCAGGCATAAGGAAGGACTGTAGAGAGTGGTCGCGTGGTTGCCTATCGTGTCAGCGGGCCAAAGTTAATCGACACGTGACTGCACCCCTTGGCACATACAACTTACCTCGCACGCGCTTCAAACAGATCCACATAGATCTGATTGGTCCCCTTCCACTGTCTGAAGGATATCGATACTGCCTTACAGCCGTAGATAGATTCACACGTTGGCCTGAAGTTGTACCTATACAAGATATCACAGCAGAAACTGTTGCCAAAGCTTTGCTGTCAACTTGGATCTCTCGGTTTGGTTGCCCAACAGACATCACAACGGATCGTGGCCGTCAGTTTGAATCGGCGTTATTTCAATGTCTGTCCAAGATAACCGGATTTGAACATAAGCGGACAACAGCGTACCATCCAGCATGCAACGGATTAGTAGAGCGTTTTCACCGCCACCTTAAGGCTGCAATCGTATGCCATGCCAACGACAGGTGGACGGAGTCATTGCCGTGGGTCTTATTAGGTGTAAGATCTGCCTTTAAAGCGGACTTGCAAGCTTCTTCAGCAGAACTGGTATACGGAGAGACGCTTAGATTACCAGGCGAGTTCTTTGAGCCAACTATGAGTGGTACCACTGATGTCTCAGAATTTACAACTAGACTCAGAAACTTTGCTGAAAAATTGCGCCCCATACCAGCTTCCCGCCACGGTGAGCCCAAAGTCTTTATCTACAAAGAACTACGAACTTGTGATCATGTTTTCCTTCGCGAAGATGCATCACGAGGTTCCCTCACACCTGCATATTCTGGACCTCACAAAGTTCTCACCAGAGGAGATAAAGTGTTCAAAATATTGCATAACAATAAAGAAGTAACGGTTTCAATCGATCGTCTTAAACCGGCGTTTATATTGTCGGAACAGACGCAGAACCAAGAAGCCCCTCCGGAAATTCCGAAAAGTTATACAACCCGGTCAGGTCGTCAGGTAAAATTCACAAACTTTTATCGCCCTTGACGGTCTCTGGAGGAGGGTGGTGTAGGCTCCTTTCATATCCACAATACAATTATTACACAACATGCTTACTTAATATATATATTTCATATTATATATTATTTATTTACAGGTTCTCATTAATAACACTATATATATTACATTTAACATTTCATATCAACCAGCTTGTCGATATTATTAATCGACATTGTATATTTATCGACAGTACCCCATCCCTAACGCACCGGGGGTACATAAAGCCTATATACGCTGCTGCGCGTCGCTTGCGCACAGCGGAGAACTGAATGTCAAACCAGAACGATTCATCAGCTGACGCGGATCGCACGCTCGATCGCTCCCGCTATATTGTATACATTCGCCTCCAAAACACTCGCTATATATGTTGACTGTTTAAATTATTGTAGTGTTCATTAACTCAGTGCGCTTACGTGTCCTACCCTTCTGAATTGTTTGTGACGTGTGTGAATTGATTATATACGTGCTACACCAAACCTGGGATTTTATTCACGGACGTAAACAGCTAAGTACCACACACACATATAATTAAAGCCCGATACCTAACCAAGCGGCTTTAGTACCATTAGCTATACAACATTAGACTTCATATTTTAACCTTTTTTGGTTTTAACGTGCGAGAGCCCGACTCGCACTTGGCCAAATTTTTGTATTTTTTGTTATAGCGGCAACAGAAATACATCATCTGTGAACATTTCAACAGTCTGGCTATCACCGTTCTTGAGATACAGCCTGGTGACAGACGGACGGACGGACGGACAGCAAAGTCTCAGTATAGGGTCCCGTTTTTACCCTTTGGTTACGGAACCCTAAAAAAACATCTCAAGGCGTTATATTGCTTATTATTATCATAAGGCGGTATTTTGACCAAATCACAATCATAACTATGACTGAATTCAATACAATCTAATAGTATAAATTTAAAGTAGGTAGTAGTAGTATCTGTATGTATAGTTTTTGAAGCGCTCGTAGCGAAGTTTGCTTGGCCATTCTGAATCGATCAGCAAAGTTAAGCAACGTCCACCGCGGTCAGGAGTTGGATGGGTGACCGCTGGTGACATTACTACTGAGCGCTTCCGTGCTTCGGAGGGCACGTTAAGCCGTCGGTCCCGGTTGTTGTCTTAGGATGGCAGTCGTTACAGCATGGTGGTAGGGCACTTTGCGAATGCCCGCTTGGCTAGCTACCACCCTCAAGTTGAAAATCTGTCGCCAAGCACCTAATGGTGTGTTCCGGCAGCTGTCCTTGAGAGCCAGTAATTCTAGGTTAGCCTGTACAACATCTTCGACCACATCATCACTTACCATCAGGTGAGATAGTGGTCATAGGCTAACCTATCAGGCATAAAAAAAAAAAAAAAACTATAAATTCAATGTGAAATTTTTCTGGTGTCTAGGGATCGATGCAGACATTTTATTTCAGTCTGGAATCAGTATCATAAGTTCCGTTACACATATCTTAACATAAAACCTTAGTAATGGGGCCCAAACGATTCATTCTATAAAATTCTCGCTGATTACTATCACTATAGAGCTTTCTTGTATATCTTCACAGGCATAGCAGAAAGTATTAGGTTTCATTATAAGATGAAATTTTCTATGTACGGAGTCAATAAAACCATTGCTTTAAATGTTGTAATTATGTGTAACTTTAAGTCAGCAGATTACATAAATAATATATTGTTGCGTTTGCCAAGCTTATTCCTTAAATCTCCCTCCAGAGGTTGACTGGTAGGGAACGCTTTAAGCTAGAAGTCCGCCATAATTTATTTATTTATTTATTCATAGCACACAATACAGAATACAATCAAAACATGAAATAAATACAAATATTTTGCTTAGATCTAGACAGTATTCCTTAACTATGTATGCCTAAGAGCTTCGTAAATATTATATATATGAACAGCTAGAGAGCTTAAATCTGTGGTAATTATTCATATCCTTGCTTATTTAAAGCTTTATGAAATCAAACAAATAAATGTGTTTTTAAATGCTTCCGGAATTTATACAAATTAAAATGAAATATATCTATGTCTCGGTTTGAGACGAGAATTTCATTATATTGGCGACACATCCTTACGATAGGGTTATAATAGGAGGTATTGTTTGTGTAAATTTGGAGGGTAAATATATTATAATTAACGTTACGGGATCGAAAACGTGTATTAAAATTAAATAAAGAGAGCAGGGTTGAGGAGTCTATATGAGAGTGTATTATTTTATAAAGCAATACAAGGTCAATAAATTTACGACGTGTTGCAAGTGGAGTAACATGAAAATATTCCAGTCGTTCTGTATATGATGATAGCTTGCGACCCATGCCACATCTGTAGCTTAAGATGTTTAAACATCGTTTCTGGATACGTTCAATTCGCTCTGAATGAACTTCATAGAAAGGAGACCAGATGGACGAGTTGTACTCAAGCAAACTTCGTATAAGTGTATAATAGAGGTAAATAAAGCTTTTAGGATTACGAAAACTTTTAGTAGTCCTAGCCACAAATCCAAGTAGACGCGAACCACGTTCTATAATGTAATTATAGTGATCACGAAATGTAAGTTTATCATCAAACAATATTCCCAGGTCTTTAGCAACATTCATCCTTGTAAGAATGCTATCATTCAGAGAATAATCATAAACATACTTATGATTTTTTCTGGTGAAACTAATAATAAAGCATTTGCTAACATTAAGCTTCATGCAGTTAAGATCACACCATAGAGATAATCTATTTAGATCTTTTTGAAGTTTAAAAGCGTCTGCAGGGTTATTCACCGTGGTAAATATTTTAAGGTCATCAGCATAAAGAAGACAACGACACGACAGGGACTCAATAAGGTCATTAATAAATATAATGAACAGCAAGGGCCCTAAATGACTTCCCTGTGGTATCCCAGATGTCACTACTACTGGGTTAGAGAGATGACCTTTTAGTGCTACAAGCTGACTCCTTCGGCTTAAGTAAGATTGAAGCCACCTTAGTAGACAACCATGAATACCAAAACCTGCTAATTATCTACTGTAATTATATTTTTTTATGTACAATAAGGACGTGTTATTAGATATAATAATTACCTAAAAGAAGGCACAAAGCTTTTTACTTCCAAAGATCCATGTAGGCCTTATTTCATTAATTTATCACTTTCTTCGACGCCCGGCAGTTAGAAGGACTTGACTTGACCTATTTACAAACCGTCTTCAAATGATTGAGATTACTATGACCGGTTTTCCCTGTACGTTTGAATAACTAACTTATTGTAAGTATTTACTTGTTTCGTCAATCCCTCATACCATAAAAGATTTGTAACGATTTAGTCAAAGATTTTTTATGTTGTGTCTATTTTTATATTAAAATGACTAATGCCCAGTTTCTGAGATTCACAGTTGCGGATTAAGTAGTTCAATAACATGGTACTAGATGGAGTTTTAATAAAAATCTGTTCTTAATACATACCTACCAACATTGACATAAATTACCTTTCCCAAAGAGTAACACAATCAAAAATACATCCGACGTTACCTTTGATATGAAGATATTTCACAAGAAAATTGATGCTTACCTAAACAAATTCAAACAAAATATATATGGCGGTAATGAAACCCAACATACACTAATAATGACAGATACTTTGATTTTTTTAAAATTACTTTATCTTTTAAATAATGCCCGTTAAGTTAAGCCGATTTAACAATGTTTAACTTGAAGGTGAGGTTCAGAAACGCATTGACACAAGTTATTGACCCAATGCCGTTAACAAAATAATCAACAGTTAAAACTCAAAAAACAGCATAAGCAAGCTGTTTGTTGTTCC
Source organism: Plagodis dolabraria (assembly GCA_963854805.1). NCBI lineage: Eukaryota > Metazoa > Arthropoda > Insecta > Lepidoptera > Geometridae > Plagodis > Plagodis dolabraria. The sequence continues at coordinate 33,696,764 of OY978446.1, forward strand.
AGGACATTTATTTATTTATGTTCTAAATATATAATCTATGATGATAAATTTTACGAATAGTGACTAAAACCAACCAGATTCCAGTTATGTATTTTTACAAAATGGTGCACTAAAGTGGTGATAGCACCGTGCTCGTCAGCTCTCACTCAAGAGCTCGTAGGTTTGAATTCTTTCACGGCCTTGCAACTCAAAACTTTGCAAGTGTACACTAAGGTACAAAATATGATGCCAAGCACCTTACCGTATTCTACTACCTAGCTGTCAGTCAGTTCAATCCTAGGTATTGCTTAATTATCATCAATACCAACAAGATGATATTGAAAGGATTTCCTACCAGGAGAAAATAACTTAAAAGAGGCCTCCCACTATTTCAGTACTCGCCTTCATTGGCCATCACCCTGACAATAAGTCTCTGTAATCCACAGGCAGATTTATCGTCAGCCCGACACGCTCCACTGGCAGGGGCGAAGGAACTCATGTATGTCTTTTTTATTATTTTTTCCTTTATTCTTTGACACTCGTTTGAATTTGATGTATGATTTGGGGACGATTTTGGAGGTTCCAAGATATTGGGTTTTATTTGTTTTAGGGGTTTGATTTGATGGGAGGAATGGATTATTGGCAATTTTCTCGACATGTAGACTGTTTGTTTCTATTAGTACCTAATACTTGTATTTGTATAGACTACTGATTAATAACGCTTTCTTAATAAACAAGTAAAATTTAATGTTTTGAAACGTTCTACAAGTCTAAAACTATTACATTATTACAAGACGAAAATTTACAGTCATGTACAGGATTCAAATGCGTGACATTCACCCCTATAGCTGGGGTATGCTATAACACCGCTAAGCCAACATGACATAAGACGCATGACTCTAATTTGTCCTTTCTTAAAGTAGAAATACTTTCTTCCAACAAAAGTCATATTTACAGTTATATCATTAGTGACGCGTTTATTTTTACCAGGTGGAAGGTATCTTCAGCACTAATCCAGTGGGTACCACCCAGATATTCTGCCTTGAAGAAACAGCTTAAACTGTACTATGTTTAGGCGTGGAGGGTACTGTAGCAAGTGAAATTACTAGGCAAACGTCACATACTCGTAAGAACTAGTATCTTGGAGCGATGAGCGTGCAGTATTACTATTATACAGAACGAGGCGCGGCGCGGCGCTTACCATCAGCGAGGCAAATAGATGATCTCCTCGCATCATATAAAAAAATATTGTAGAAGTAAAATTTATTAAACAATATATGATTTTTTATCATTGCTGGCTCACATATGTCACTGAGTCTACGATTCTCGTTGTTAGTTGCAGTGTATGTATGCAAGAAAAAGAGAGATGTATTTTACAATGACATAAGAAGCCGAGCATTAACGGGGCCGTAATATTCCACGCTTAGCAAGCGTCTTGAGGATCACAGTGTCAGATGACAGTTCTTTAGTAGGCGCTTCTGTCCGCCTGGAGGTGTTTCATATTCATATTATTTTATTGGTATTTTTCCATACACGTCAAAATTTAAGATATTTAATTTCAACTATATAACAATATAATGAATATATCATGTACTTATACATTTATTTTAGTCAAATGAAAATCATAACATAATTCTACAGAATAATTAAAATAATCAATAACGATGTCATAAACAATTCAATAATTAGTAACAATGTCAATAATTAAAAAAATATCATAATATAAATAAATTCACCTAACAATTAATATAATATAACATAAAAATAATTCATAAATAATTCAACCTATTTTGTTAAAAAAATTCGTCATATTATGGTAAGTATGTACAGTACTCACACAAGTATTGAATTATAAGTATTGAATTACATACCTATTATCTTTAGGAATTTCGTCGGTCACTATATCTATGATAGATACTCCTCATAGCTATAGAACGCTTGCCTGATAAGCCAGCGCTTAAATATGCAAATAGTTGATATACTGGTAATGTAGTTTTTCCTTCGAAACCGCCTTATGCCTCAAGAAGTCAAGACGACGGAAGATATGGAAGGGTTATATTTTAGCCCAGCAGATAATTATGACGTCATTACGCTAAAACTGAACTCTTAAGCCACCGAACTAGAGAAATAATAAAACCATCAAAAATATTTCCCCCAAATATATCTAAAGCACAAAAGTTACGACCACAATCCACATTTGATACGGGGTAAATTTATTGCGTAGGTGGGTATCCCTATACGGACAATCTAATGGCAAATCTATCAGTCCATGGCGCCTACTTCAGCCATAAGACTGTTAAATGAAGCGAAAAATTAGGAGTTTGGCGCTGCCACTGACCGAATAGAAAGGTATTTTTCGAGGAAATAAAAATATCTTTTGGTAGTTTAGTCTATCGGTATTTTATTTTTCTTTCTTAAGTACATATTTTGTACATTTGTATTTGGGTTGTACAATAGATTGTTATTGTGAAAATCAAAAGAAGGCTTCTCAAAAATTACATGTCAATGACAATGTTTCCAAGTCATCACATAACAGTTAGCTTAGTAACGAATAAAATCTACTTACTGACTGCATTGTCGGGAAATTCATAATAATAATAGTTTTTATCTTTTGTAGCTATATCGTGTAACTATTGATTTGATATTGTATTTGATCACGTAAAACGCGGGATTCAGAGAAGAGTTTTCGCAAATCTAAAACCTTTTTTTTATACTTTTTTTTCATGCTCGATAGGTTAGACTTTGACCACTATCTCACCTGATCGTACGTGATGATGTGGTCGAAGATGTTGTTCAAGTTAACCTAGAACTACTCGCTCTCGAGGACAGCTGCCGGAACACACCGTTAGGTGCTTGGCGACAGATTTTCAACATGAGGATAGTAGCTAGCCAGACGGGCATTCACAAAATGCCCTACCACCATGCTGTAACGACTGCCATCGTAAGACAACAACCGGGACCGACGGCTTAACGTGCCCTACGAAGCACGGAAGCGCTCAGTGGTAATGTCACCACCGGTCACCCATCCAACTCATGACCGCGGCGGACGTTGCGATCGGGCAAACTTCGCTACGAGCGACCACTACTATACTGGACCAATTTGGAAGAAATTTTGTATGGAAATAGATTGAGACCCGGGAAAGGACATATGATACTTTTACCCAACTGCGCATAAAAGCTAAAAGCAAGTTAACCGACAAACGCGGCCGGAAAGCTAGTACAATATATTCTAGTATTGTCTTTAGCAGTGAAATAAATTACGTTCTTGTAGGTATATGTCTTGTGTGTTATAAGAAAGAACAATAAGCTTAACCAAAAAAAACGTACTAAATACTATACAATCCAATCAGCCCAGTTTAGTAGTTAGAGAATTACAGAAATTGTGATTTCAAGTCTTGAAATTCGTAAATGAAAATATTTTGTATTTCCCTTAATATAGAACTGCACAATAAATCAGTATTCCTCATATACAAAAGAGTCAATAAGACATTGGTTCAAAGAGTTCAATCGGGGTTGCCCTCGTAGCCAATTACCCGTTACTCCGGGGCCTAATCCGCATCTTATCGCGGCCAACCAATACGGCGTTACTCTCTGTTAAGACTGGAGTGGAGTATTGGTTTACTATTTGTAATTAACCTGGTGAATGACGGTAGAGACGCGTGGGCTGTAACAGAAATGTATAATTGCTGATATTTCATCTGATGATGTCAACAGTTTAACTAATTATATTTAGTATATCGCTGTAAAACATATTTTATACCATATATGTTTTAAAACGTGGAGAGAAAAATGAGCACTATGTTCCTACGGTCTAGGGCCTTTACACAAGCTGGCGACAAAAGCTAGTATTTCATATTTTTTTTATCCTACAAGTAGTTATGTAAATTGTAATCTACTATCACATACTCAATCACTATCAATTCCGCCTCTGCCAAGCTATCGCTTGTCACCTACCTAATTTAAATGAATATTGTTATAATTTTTTAATATTCTTTGGAACATATTGTTTAAATGAAGACGTTTAAAAGAATGCCCCCGAGGTTTAAGTTCTTCTCGCAGTGGTTCTATATATTTTTTGGCTGTACGAGGCAGTACAATATAGAATATTTCAATATATTCGTAAAAAATGTTAATATACATTATTCGTTAAATTAGAGCGTCGTTCATTCAACAAATTTTGAAATTTTTCATTTCATGAAAATTTATTGTCACTAATAACTACGGCTTTTTTACTCCTTAGGAAGTTTAGGTGTTCATTTTATAAAAACATTCTTACGTAGGCATTGTAGTAACACAACATAAAAGATAATGAAAATACAATTTCTTATAAACCACAGTTTCAACAAACATTTTAATAAGCGTACAAATATAATAATACTAATATACAATTTTACTCGTACTTACGTCAATTCTACCTCCCTAGCAGTCTTGGCACTCGTTGGACGTGTGACGTAACGTGACGTGATCCATAAAAAAAGATCTACAGCTACTACAACTTAGTTCAACGCCTTGCGGATAGATGGCGGCATAGGTAAAAATAGCTCGCGCTGGCGATATTATCACGACAGCCGACTGAGTGCCGAAGTGCGTTCGTCTCAGTGCCATCAGAAGGGTCTTAACTGACTCGACTGAACAGCGAGTGATGAACTTGGACATGATCTTTGTGATTACACTCCGCTCGCCCGTTTCTCAACTATCGCAGAGAAGCGGGTTGAATATCTGACGCTGTTTTTGGCCAATTTTATAAAACTTATAAGGAAACGAAGAATCTGATCTGACAGGAGTGCTCAGTGCTGTCTTATCAGCTAAATAAAAGCGAAAGATTATAGAGGAATATAATTATTTACATGATAAATCGCACGCTTATTTTAGGGATGTGAGACTAACGGAAAAGAATCGATTAAATAATAATTGATTATTCCTTTCTCAAAAATAATCGATTTTATGCAAATAAATAATCGATTTCTACGCAAAAAAACGATTTTTCTGTATTATTTAAAAATACATGCTTTTCATATTCCAATAATAAACCTAAGAGATTAAATATAACAATTTATCAGATTAAAAAATAAATAAAATTATATGAATAAAAAATGACCAATTCAAATAAGTTTTTTATGTGTTATTTAGGCAATGTTTTTTTAAAATTTCAAGATAATGAATTAGGAAACCAAATAGCATTATGGATACAAATTTAGTACTATGAAACGTTTTATTTATTACAATAAAAATTTAATAATGAGAATCCCAACAAAATTACAAACTTATTGTCTCAAAAAGTAAAATATAATCAAATAAAAAAAAGTGTCCAGTCCTAGTTTTAAAATAAAATACTCCGAATGAGAATTAAAAAATTAAACGACTACTCCATAGTCTCAAAAAGGGAACTAAAATACAAATCTATACATACATATATACATACTAATCAAATATATTAAATTTCTGTCTATGTAAATAATTGTTTATATTTAATAATCATAATATTTCTTCACTTAATACACATACTTAATTTACATTTATGGTGTTTGCACTTGTCCTAAGAACTTTAAAATTCTTTAATGTGTAGATTTTTTTGTGTGGGATTTTTTTTCCGAAAAATTCTTTAGTTTTAATTTGAACAAACTATATTTTAAGGGGGTCAAGTTTTTTGTTAACTACATTACATTATTACATTACTACATTATTATACAGTATTTTCGAATATCGACCTTGTTTACTTTAGCTAATATGATTTTTGGTATAACCCGAATTGCATTATTTTTTATAATTCGATTTTAATTATTACGCATATTGTAAGGTAAAACTTTTTCCTGCTTTTCTGGAATATCCCTATCCTCATTAATATATAATAAACAATAATAGATGTAAGGAGAAACAACTGTCAAAATGCTGTCTTTCTTAATGTTCTTATTGTACGTTTTTGACATTTGAGAACTCTTGTTACTTCTGTAGCCTTAGCCCAAACAGTAATGAAATATTTTATTATTGAATGTATATTCAATAATAAGATATTAAATGACTTAACAATGTTTTAAGTTTAAGGAGAGCGTAATTACCGCTCGCCATTTTCTTGCAAATTTTATCAATATGTGCATTGTGACTAATTGTGTAGGTATCCTTAAAATATATTTTCTTTAGAAGTCTCATTATCATTAATGCCTAACCGCATTTGATAATGCATTATAATGCTTTTATCGGAGTTCAGAATTATACCAGTATATATTAATTAGAAACAATGTAATACTTAAAAGGATCATTAAGCTTTACCTTTTGTCTCAAAAACTATAAATCTGTCGTTAATCTTTAAGTTTTTATTCATCCGTCTCGCATAGATACGAGCTGTTTCTGAAAATCGATTGAAACACGTAATTTATGTAATTTTTTAACATCCCTAGCTTCTTTCCGTCTCAAACATCATGTTGTATCAATGGATTATTGTGAACGACAAACTTTAGTTAGGATATTACTTTAAAAAAATGTGGCGAATGAGCATTGAATAACTAAGTACTTATTGAGGGAATATTGCTGCAATGGCTGCAATTGGGTTTACCGGGCCAATTATCAATAAATTTAAATAAAGAAAATAATAGTTTTTGGTTTCAAGGGGTCGGGGCTGCTTTCGTACTAATATGTACTGTTTATTTATATTATGATCACAATTTATGCATTATGATTGTTTAAGTAAAAAGTTTCAAATAATATATAAGTAGATGAATACATTTTTATAGGGAACACACACCTTATACTGGCTTGATATAAACGAGCCGTATATGCTACTTATTTTTTAAGCTAAATGGCAACTGTACAGATTGATTAAGTTCATACACAAAGATCATAAAATGTACTCTGTAATTACGCAAATAAATATTTTCTTTGAATTTTTGTAGAATATAAACCCCTTTCTCTGGGGAGTCTTATAGCGGCCAACCAAATACCCCATTAGTCACTGTGTAGCGGAGCGGAGACTGCTCATGCCTGGTGTTATAGGTTCACTATTTGTAATTTAGCGAATTGTTATAGATAATGAGATGAGATGTAATATAAATTATTGCATTTAATTCATTTCATTTCACCATGATGTCAGCAGTTTAACAACAATTAAATAATTGTGTAAAAGAAATATTCTAATTAAATCCTCTATCATTAAATTTTGCATACTCAGGCAAGGATACATACCTAATATGCTCGTTGCTCGGGTTGCGGTCTGTTGGTTTCACTGCAGTGGGTCCAGTACGTTTTTAAATCCTTTTGTTCCCATTTAGATGCTGGAGTCAAAATAGTTTTAACGAGTAAATTTTCAGGCTCGTAACCCCACTGACACTCTTCCGAATGTCCTCCGATCGGCAGTAGTCGGATTGGTGGGAGTAACGAGATTATTGTTTCCATTACTCAGATTTAGTATTTTAGTAGTAGGGGGGTAATATTTCTCTCCATTATATTTCTTACAAAGGAGTACATCCTGGGTGTACCATTGCAACAACTAATAACCGTTGCAAATTAAAACTGTTTCGACTTTTCTCTCCAAATATATATGTATGCAATTTCACAAATAAAAAAAAGGTTAAATTTTGGCTTAAAGGGGTGATGACAAAAGTATTTAGAAAACCAAGTGGGCACACCCATGTTAGGCAATAGAGCCATAATTAATTGAAAATTCTACTGAAGTCACTAGTGAAACTAAGCAGTGTACTCAACTAATTCTAGGTTAGCCTGAACAACATCTTCGACCACATCATCACTTACCATCAGGTGACATAGTAGTCAAAGGCTAACCTATCAGGCATAAAAAAAACTGTCAAATAATTTTATTTTTATATATATGTAGAATGTCTATATATGTTTATGTATGTATTTATTTAGTGTTTCTATATACGTTTATTTCTATAGTATTTAATATAGGTAATTATGTATATGTATTTGTATAAAAAGGTGTAAACGTGTAAATACTTAGTTAGGTAACTATTATATAAGTAATGTTTAATTTGTTAACAGCCAACCTGGCTAATTTTTGCGAGACTGGCTAGTCTTATTTTCTCAGATTGGCTGTCCGGAAGAAATTTCTTTACGCAATAAGATCGCCCTTTGTATACGTTTATTTGTCTTTTCTTTGTTACGTTATTTTTAAAGTATTGAAATAAAGAATATTCTATCTATCTGTCCGCAACCGTTTCTATATAATGGTCAAACTGAGTTTGCATTTTTCTGTAATGTTTTCTCTTTAATTTAATACCTTCCTGTAATATTATCAATGTAATATTATCTAGTTTTTAACTGACTTGGAAAAAAGGAGGAAGTAATCACTTCGTAGGTTTTTTTCAATGTTTGGTTACCACAGAACTTTTGACTGGGTGTACCGATTTTGAATATTCTTTTTTTTATTTGAAAGCTGATGCTTGTCGCATGGTCCAATTTCATCAAAGTCTGTCAAGCCGTTTTTGAGTTACGCTCCAATAACTGAAAAATATTTTCCTGTTTTGATGATATAGTCGTTGACATTGAATGACAATCGATCCTGTAAGTAGCAAGTATTACATTTTAGAGTATGGACAATAATAACACTATATATTCGGGGTCTGAAGTACTTAGGTACTGGTTTTATTTCCATTACAATCATTAACAATCATTACTTTTGCTAAGACATTTTTTTCTCAAAATCCCTTGCCAGTCCGATGGCGCCAATATCGAGTGTTGCCAACAATGTTTATTCCGATTATAATTATTTTAAATTAGTGATGTAACTAGTGAATTCTAATAACGATAACAGTCGGCGATCCTGACAACAGTGTCTGTCTCAGACACAACCACCTCGATATTGTTACCATAGTAAATGAAATAATATTTTACAACTGTTTATTAATTTATGAACTTAGTCCATAAAACTAAAGCTCAAAATTTTACTACCCTATTCCTCCACTTAATCAGATATACTAGGACCATTAGATTAGACATAATCAGTAGCAGACAAAAATAGTTAAATTACGCAGAAGTACTATGATTTGATTCTTATCACGCTTTATAAAGATGTTAACATATTCCAAACATTTCTTTTTTTTTATTTAAAGTATACAGCAAATTGCTTGCTTGGATAATAATTATAAAAGTAACTTAGTTTTACTCTTTAACTACCGATATACAATGAAATGCTAAGTATATATTTTAGTTTTTAATGAGTCTATACAGTTCACAAGTAAAGCAAGTATACATAAAAAAAAACTAGTATGCATCATTTATTTGGTTTTTGTTATTGAAATTTTATTTTAAGACTTATTAATTTCGGCCATCTCAGTACAAAGAATGTCCTCATTCTTTAGCAAGTACACTTTAATCATTATCCCTATATTAGAAACTGCGTGATAATGATGATTATTTCCGTAAGGAGATAATTAGCTATGAATATTTATCACCTTAATTGTCCATAAGATTATATTTATCAACGCTGAGACACTGAAACCCCTTTTGTTATTCACTGCACCACACAATACAGGCCATTAGTTTTTTTTTTTTTTTTTAATGGCTCACACTGAGGGCGAATGGCTCACACCGAGGCAACTGGCCCACATAAAGGACGAATAGCTCACAAAGAGAGCAACTGGCCCACATAAAGGATGTATAGCTCACACCGAGAGCAACTGGCCCACATATAGGGCGAATAGCTTACACCGAGAGCAACTGGCCCACATCAAGGGCGTATAGCTCACACCGAGAGCAGCTGGCCCACACCGAGAGCTGATAACTCACATCGAGAGCAACTGGCCCACATCGAGGGCGGATGGCTCACACCGAGAGCAGTTGGGCGTGGCAACATCTGGTCTTTTCATGTTTGAATTCTTGGTCTTATCTGGGATTCAATCCCTGATCCATTTATTGCTTACGCTAACCGTGGTTTTACGATCCTCTTCTAGTTATCCTCAATTTGAAAAGGGGTACAGGTATTTGTCAATGGAACTTTCATTATTCCCTAGAACATATATGAATAGGAAGGCTTATCCAAGGATAGTAACACCATTCTTCGTAGTTGTACTACTAAACTACATACTGTTTAAATGCCATGTGAAAGTAAATACTGAGTACATTTGATGGGACCATACCTAAGTCCCATTACCTGGTATCAATTTCTTTCACGTCAACCAGCATGACCTACCAGTAGGCGAGTTAATACGTACGTAAACTTATTCGCCAAGGCATGTTTCCATGATGAACTAGGTAAACGGTAAACTTACAAGCTCATGGTTGACTTCCTTTGTTTACGTTTTTTTTTGTCGTGAAGCTGAATTAGAAATTTTTAAATCACTTACCGTTTAACGCCAAGGTTTTATCTTTCTTGCGTGGGCGTTTAGCACTTCTTATATATTAAATTCTGGAGTATGGACAATAATAACACTATATTCGGGGTCTGAAGTACTTAGGTACTGGTTTTATTTCCATTACAATCATTAACAATCATTACTTTTGCAAAGACATTTTTTTCTTAAAATCCCTTGCCAGTCCAATGGTGCCAATATCGAGTGTTGCCAACAATTTTTATTCCGATTATAATTATTTTAAATTAGTGATGTAACTAGTGAATTCTAAAAACGATAACAAAAGGGTCACTAAAAAGAGTGAACATTTTCTTTTAATCACAAGATGGTTCTGACTTGAACTCTCAAACATGTGAAATAACTTGTCAAAGTCGGTACCATGCGCACAATTTTTTGATAATAAGTACTGAACTATCATGGTACCGACTTTAACAAGTTATTTCACAGTTTTGACTGTTGAAGTCGGTACGATTTTTAGGTTACAATTTTTTGTTACAAAATTTAATCTTTAATATAACTTGCGAGCCTCTATTCTGAGTTCAATCGATTCGCACACTGGAGATGGGTACAGAGTGCGGCAAGCACACCCCGCAGCCCCTTGCAGAATCACTAGACTATAATAATTAACGGTGCTCGATAGCTTTTGCGCGAAATTCGCCATTACGTCGGCAAGGCGGTTGTTTTGAGAGCAATATCGAACGGTTTCAGAATAAGTGGTTTGAGGAAAGTTTGCTGTAACGTTAAACGGGGAATTTTGGATATTAAATTAGGTATTTGTAAAACATGCTTGGAACGTTTTTATAGAAGATGAAGTTTTCCATAATACTTACTTTACTATTTGATTGCTATTTATTTATACAAGTATTCGTCCAAAGAGGTTAAGTTTGTCATCTAATTCATATAAGAAGTATGGCTGGGTCTTTCATAGCCATAAATCTAGGATATTATTAAAGATCCAGATATTTTTTTTGAAATAATGACACTCAAAAAAGTAGGTACATTGTTCAAATATCAGTTTCAATTTTAATTAATAATATATGTGGAAGGGCATTTTTGCGAATACCCGCCTGGCTAGCGACCACCCTCAAGTAGAAAATCTGTCGCCAAGCACCTAACGGTGTGTTCCGGCAGCTGTTCTTGAGAGCCAGTATTTCTAGGTTAAGCCTGTTAACACCTTCGACCACATCATCACTTACCATCAGGTGAGATTGTGGTAAAAGGCTTACCTATCAGCAATAAAAAAAAAAATTATTTATTTTTAATATAATTGAATAATTTTTTCGCAATTGAACTGAAATTTCCGAGTGTGTAAGTCGTGCATTAAACCTATTTACCCTCGACCTTAATACTAGTCAAACGTCATAGACACTCGTTCAATCTACATTTCTTGCTAATTATTGTGCACGAACAAATACAAGGTTTGCAAATCACACTCTAACATAATTATTATACCGTCGATTCTCCCGCTGAAACTAATTTTTATTATTAGTTGCATGGTGTTGATAAAGATGGCCGCGTACCTGCGATATCTACAGAGTATTGATACTCACAAGTGCAGAAAAATGCCATATCACCTAATATTAAATTTAGACAAAACCAATATAATGACATTTAAAATAAGCATGAATACAAATTTGACATTGAAAATTAATTATATGAATAAGGACATTGAGAATGTAACATTGACAACATTTTTAGGACTTACTATCGACTGTAACCTTAAGTGGAAAGTGCATGCACGGTCAGTATGCACCAAACTTAGTAGTTTTTCATATGCATTATACATGCTGTCAAAAGTTGTAGGTCGACCAGCAGTGCTTACGTCGTATCACGCCAATGTAACGTCTACGATCCGCTACGGGGTAATATTTTGGGGTAATTGTTCAGAAAGGGAAGTAATATTCAAAGCTCAAAAGAAGTGTGTTAGATCAGTCTGCCAATTACAAACCACTGATTCATGTAAGCCGTATTTTATGGAGTTAAATATATTGACATTTCCCTCTTTATATATTTATGAAGTGGTATTATTTGTAAGAAATAATTTGAATATGTTCATCACCCTCAGAAGTGAACGACATAAAATGAGAATCCGGACACTTCCCCGCACAACTTCATTTTATAGCAACAGTGTGTTTGGTATGGCCCCTAGGTTATACAATCATTTACCAAAATCGATACTGGAATCAGAGTGCGTCATGTTATTTAAGAGAAAATTGTTTAAATTGTTGGTATCAAAATGTTATTACACTATTGATGAATATTTAAATGACAAATTTGTATAAGTAATAATGAAAAATAAATAATAATTTAACTAATGTATGTAATATTAAAATGTGTAAATAGGTACTAATAATGTAATATAATTAACATAAAATTAAAACTTTCCCATGTATGTTTGAAGGGTAGAATGTATAATTGGACATGTAAATTTTGTAATTATTCTCCTAATTGAACAAGTCACCTTTATATTTATCATGTATAATTTTGCATACCGTTATGGTGGAATGTGGAGCACTACATATTTTCTGTAATACCTTATACACATACCCATGTTCAAGCAAATAAATAATTTTGAATTTGAATTTGAATTTATCATCGCGCCGGGAGCGGTAGAAGTGTCTTAACAAAAGTATGCTCAGATTTATAAAAATCGATTACATAGTTCTTTCCTTAGATTACTTCCTTTCTTTCCTTAGTAATTACCATTTTTTTTTGATAAGTAGTTTTTAAGCTTGCGGTGTCGGGCTAAAATGTAACTCCCCCATCTCGACCCGTGGGTGTCGTAAGAGGCGACTAAGGGTAACACACTAGAAGGTGGGCAGCAGCGCTTTCTGAGGAACTGATATCTCACACTGCGATCCCCAGGCAGCATGCCAAGCGTGGGAATTATGGCAAACATCCCCACATTGGGCGAAGCTGGGTTCAGCAGTGGACTATGCGGCATATATAGTAAAGTACAGTAATATAACAAACTACCTTTAACTATGTACATGAACATTTATATTTAGTTATCAAATAATTTAAATCAATAGTTGTATCAAATAATTTAAATCTATATGTTTTGCTTTTACATTTAGGGGCACATATTTTCAGAGTAACCCTGTACCCATTCTATGATACAGCTCTGATTACAAATTATATGACTATGTATAATGTTCTTGCGGATGTGATTTACTTTTATTTTTTTATCAACATAAAATACACTCGAGAGCAATGAATCCGGGTCACTTAAAGAATCCTAAAAATCTCGGAAACTAAAAATGCTAGGTTAATGCAATAAATTGTATTTAATAGACAATGTAATACTCCTTAAATGAAGGTATTAAAACTTCTTAGTTATTGTAAAGTTATATCATAAAAAAATCAAATTTGAAAAAGGGCCACTTTCGAAGATGGAACTACGAAATTACAGCATTTGGTTTTGCTTTTGTTTGTAATCTATCATTTATGTGGGTACATAAACCATGTTGATAGTGCTCTATATTCATTATTCAAGCTGAAATTATGTCGCTTACGCCTGAAGAATGCACCAGAATACTTACAATGCTGGAAACCGGCCGGAGTCAGCGCGATACAGCCAGGACTGTCGGTGTGTCGCTGTCAACAGTACAAAGAGTTCTCCGACGTTACGAAGAAACTGGTTCTAACCTACGCAGACCAGGAACGGGCAGAACCAGGTGTACCACAGCACGAGAAGACCGATACTTGGTGAACACCATACTTCGAAATCGCTTTCTCACAGGAACTGAACTCAATAATCAGTTTCGACGCCTCGGAGGAAGTAACCCAAGTGCATGGACAGTAAGACGTCGGCTTGCTGAATCTAACTTAAAACCCCTTAGACCTGCAAACGGCCCTAAACTGGAGCGTGGGCATCGTATTTCGAGACTAAGATATGCCCAGAGCCACGTAAATTGGAGTATTGAAGATTGGTCAAAAGTTATGTTCTCCGACGAATCAAAATTTATGCTCTACAAGCACGATGGAAGACACAGAGTGTATCGAAGACCAGGGGAAAGATTCAAGCAAGCATGCATCGAAGAAAAAGTAGCCTACGGTGGTGGGTCTGTACTTGTGTGGGCCGGAATTTCTTCTGAAAGTCGCACAGAGCTGGTGATCATAGAAAACGGCTCTTTAACTAGCGTAAGATATGTGGAAGAAATCCTCAATGATCACGTTGGTCCATTTATGGTCAATTTAGGTGAGGATGCTATATTTATGCATGACAATGCCCGACCTCATACAGGTAGGATTGTGAATGACTACCTTCAAGAGATGAACATTACTCGTATGGAGTGGCCAGCGCGCAGCCCGGATATCAACCCGATCGAGCATGCTTGGGACGAGCTAGGCAGATGCGTAAAACAACGAAACCCTCCCCCAATCACGCTTCGTGAGCTCAAAATTGCTCTCACAGAGGAATGGGAGAATATTCCCCAAAATCGTATAAGGAACTTGGTGTACAGCATGCCAAACCGCGTAAACGCAGTAATGGAAGCACGAGGAGGCAATACGAAGTATTAAAATTCAAGAAAATCGTAATAAAGTTCAAAAATTTCATGTTTCCTATTTTTGTTTTAAGGAGAGATCAGCAGTTTTTTTCTTTATGTAATTTTGTGTTAATAAAATGTATGGTGACTCATATTTTTTTTACTTTCATTTAAGGAGTATTACATTGTCTATTAAATACAATTTATTGCATTAACCTATCATTTTTAGTTTCCGAGATTTTTAACATTCTTTAAGTGACCCGGATTCATTGCTCTCGAGTGTATATTATCATACACAGTTTACTACTAGCAACAAAAACCTCATAGTCGAGATTTGTCCATCAACCTACTATATATTTTTCTGTTAAAATAATATGAGAAAATGTACCTCTAACTTCAAAATAATCAAATTTTAAACATTTCAAAACATATAAAATTAAACTCACATTCAAAATATAATTTCATAAAAGCTTATGCAATTTACTTATATAAATTAAAAGAAAGGGTATCATGTAAACATATAAATAAAGTAGATAATAAGCATAACATTGTTTTTCTTTTCCATTACATACATAAAGTGTTCACGCCATTTTCTTTATTCAACAAATCTCCAAAATAATCCAGAAATGCTCAACAGTCATCCCAAAATATCAAGCAATACCTAATCTTTCCCTTTTTATTCACCTCACACCTGACTAAAGAATTTCAATCTACCCTCCCCCAGAAATCAATTACAAATGGAAAAAAGCTCGCGTCACCTCGCGCACTGCATGAGAATCGACCGAGAGATCATTAAATCACTTCTACCCGCAAAACCTATTTAAAAAAGCGATTTTTTATCCCACCCCCATTCATGGCAGTAAAAATGCGCATTACTTTCTGTAGGGTGTCAGAGAGCTGAAGGTTTATGGGATAGTTCTAAAAGTACATATATAATCTAAGAAGTAAGCTACTCACATAACGAATTCCATAAAAATTATTAAATATTATAAATTTTGGCGCAGTTGTTAAATATAATACACCACGTGCAGTTCTATATAACAAGAATCTGTCTTGGTGGATACCACTGAAATGTCAGATATTCTGCTTTGAAGCATTAATGTGCAATCATTGTGTGTGTGTTTAGGCGTGAACTAAGGGCACTGTAGCAAGTGAAATAACTGGGTGATGAGCACAGTGCAATGTCAAGCAATACGTTTCTTTTCCTTTTATACAATGTGAGTGTAATGAAATAAATAATGTACCTAAGCTTTAAATCTTTGAACAACATATAAATATAGCAACAATGCCGCCTAATTTTCGTGCTAAGTTGAAGTGACATCATAAACGCCACATAGCCAAGCCGGAAGAATGTTCGACGTGGTAGCTTCTACACGAAGCATCATCAGGAGTTGCTGACCCTCTTTTTTAGGGTTCCGTACCCAACGGGTAAAAACGGGACCTTATTACTGAGACTTTGCTGTCCGTCCTTCAGTCTGTCACCAGGCTGTATCTCAAGAACGATGATAGCTAGACATTTCAAATTTTTACAGATGATGTATTTCTGTTGCCCCTATAACAAAAAATACAATAAGTTCGCCAAGTGCGAGGAGGACTCGCGCACGTTAAAACAAAAAAAGGTTAAAATATGAAGTCTAATGTTGTTATGGCTAATGGTACGGATCCCTTCGTGCGCGAGTTCGACTCGAACTTAGCCGATTTTATTTGATCGTACGAAGTATATTGGGTTAGCAGGAATAATAGGTGGATTTGGCACGACATATATTTTTACACTTACATAATTATTATTTTCAAACAAAAATTATTGACATTCATAAGAGTATCGTGGACGTCTAAATTGAATAATTTTTACTTTGACGTCTATTAATACGGAATAAGTGTTATGAATCATGAAGCAAACATTAAGTTCATTTTGTATTAAGGTAGGGCATTTTGCGAATGCTCGCCTGGCTAGTTACCACCCTCACGTAGAAAATCTGTCGCCTAGCACCTAACGGTGTGTTCCAACTTCCAGCCAAAGAGCCAGTAATTCTAGGTTAGCCTGCACGACATCTACAAACTCATCATCTGAGATGACGAGTTGACAAAGCCAAGACTTTGCATAAAAAAGTTTAAAAAAAAGTGGGCTACTTAACCGTCTTATCACTTCATAACTGAAAAAAACTCTGTAATACTTAAAATTCAGTATTCCATTTTCTAAATAATATGTTATTTCATTAAAGAGTAATGAACTGGATTTATTTAGTTTTATTTTAAGTGAAATAAAACTACTAGGTATCAATAGTAAAATTCGTAAATATTTGTTATCTCTTATAATATTGTCTTAGGTAGGTATATTAGATATACATGTAACACTGGAGAGTATTTAATTTTCATAAATAAAATAACGTATTTGTTATAAAGTAATTATTATTTTCCTAAAATTGAATTAAATATTCATTTAATCATATGTAACAATCGCGTGTGGAACCACGGGACTAGCTAGCAGTAGCACTACTATAAACAAATAATTAAATGTCTAAACCATTGTCACCGTAGTATTACCATACAAGGTGCTTACTTTGCGCGCCTGTACCTTTTAATTTATTATCAAAAGAATGTTAATTCTTACCCTATTGGGGAAACCACACAGTATAAGTGTGAAATGATAATAATAATAAATAATTACATGAAGGTTTCTTTATGTATTTATGTGAGGAATTTTTTTAGTAAAAATATAATACCATAAAAATAAGACAACACGATGATGAAATATTTTGTCTCCAAATAATCAAGTGAAAGTTCTATTCTATGGATGAACATATAAAAATACAAAAGGGTTCAAATGACGCTATTACAAAGTGACTGGTAAAAGATTCTTCTTCAATTACTGGCATACAAAACGTAACAGTACAAAACACTACAGTGACATAAATAGAACTAGGGTCGAAGCCAGTCTTTAACTAAGTGTTGGAAGGTAATATTTATAGGGGACATACCTACTATCTCACTGAAATTTCTAGGTATCTCTATCTGTCGAACTCGGTAAACACCATGCTTGGCGGGAAGAGATTGTGGCAGACGGTGGTCCTTCTGCGAAGTGCTGGTGGTACAGAAGAAGGCCGAGGAGCAGATCAGGAAAGACGATGTCCAAACTGATTCGCTCCGGTGCAGACGAACAGAGGTGCGGAGGCGGCGGTTTTACCGCCTGCCCTGACCTGACTTGTACGGCCCCATACGTCTGGGGGGCGGTGAGCAAAGTCGACCCTCCACAGACGCAGAGGCCCGGCTGAGTCCGGGCCTACCACCGGGGCAAGATTGTGAATACTCACGCGACCACACCTTGCCCCACCTCGGTAGAGGATTGCTCACAGACAGGATTTTAGTGAGTTTAAGTCCCATACGCTACCCCAGTTGTGAAAGAGCATTGAAAACCATTACCGCCCCTCAAAAAAACGGTGGGGACACGCTATGTATTAACAATAACCTAGTCAGTAAGTTAAACCGTTAAAAAATAAAAAAAACTAGTCAAATGCGAGTCTAGCCTCACACTTTTAGGGCACTGTACTGTATTTGCCCGTAAAAGGAAAAAAAAAAGATTTTAGTTTTTATCACAGATTAAAATCAGCGTTTTCGGTATTGGTTGGTTGAATAGAAGAGAATATACATAATATACCGTAATTTCAGATTCTAATCTACTAACTAAAAACTTGTACACTAAACAATCTTTGTCAAGTACTTAGTACCTATTGTAGTAGTAACAGAAGGTGTTGATCAAGTTATTGTGATAGGTTTTCATAGCATCAGAAATAATAACTATTTTTTTAATGCAATATAGTTTAGACTTTGATCACTATCTTTTCTGATGGTAAGAATTACTGTTTCTCAAAAAGAGGTTTTGAAACACTCTGTTAGATGCGTGGTGACCAATTTTCTACTCGACGGCGGTAGCTAGCTAGGCTGGCAATCGCAAACTCAATCAATCGCCCTACCACTCCGCGCTGATTCTAATATATTAGAAAAAAAGAATGTCCGTACGTATCTATAGCAACTTTACCCAGTAGTAGCCAACACCGTCTAACTTTTAAATAAAACTCGCAAAGAAACAGCGACGGAAAGTTTGTGTAACACACGGCTCGATAGCACATTCGCTTCATAAAGCACGGAGCGAACAGAAGAGGAGAGAAAAAAATAATAATTTAACAGAGAAACACTTCGAAACGGATAAAAGGAAACGTGAAAGTGGGAAAGTTTCAACGAATCGAATCGTTCGAAGGTGACTCCAATTATTCGTAGTTGAGCCCCTCTTTTGTCTAATTTTTAATGTTCTTTACAGCATAGACTGGATTATTCCACAAATATATTTCTTTTATTTTTTATCTATAAAAATGGAGAGCCTTCAAAGTTTCGATTAATTTTTAGACCATTTTGGATATGGGTTCCATCTCAAAAATGAATCAGAAAGGTTTAAAACTTGCCAAGAAAGGCCGTGGCGTGCCGAGCTATAATTTTAATCCTCTCATGCGTTCCCGTGGGTGTCGGACGCTACTGCGATCACCAAGACACCTGCCAAGCGTGGGGATTATGGCAAAGCCCCCCCCCTCGATGAAGGTTGTTACTTTGGCTTTAGAAGTTCACACTTCGACTGCTACCTGCATTTTTGCATGAGACTCGGGGATCATGCCTTTCGATATATTGAATGATACATACCAAATAAATTACCAATCAAATTTATTTGCTCAACACATCTTGAACAAATATATAAAAAACACTACTTTTTTGTATTTACATAAGTACACAAATGGTAGACTTACATTAAATGGTACCTATTTTACCAGTAGGTACTCCAGGTATTCCTGATGAACCCAGAACCGTATCCTCCAATTGTGTGTGTGTGATGGTTTTCAGGTTATAGTTTCTTCACACATTTTATTTAAGTGAGGTCCTTGCCTTGAGTGATGATTATTATTTTATTCTATTCCCATTGTGAGATTGTATATACCTATATAAATGAAGTTAATGAGGCCTGTAAGAGAAACACGAATATTAATGAGGTCAAACTAATTATCACACTGATTTTAATAGTTACTTACATGATGGCTCAATAAATTGATATTTTTTTATTATGTAGTTAATATGACCCGTGGGCTTCCTGGTGCTACCTTTTCAGTATTTTTTTGGATAGAGGACACATTTTTAAAATAAGTTATATATTCGTTCCTTCCTAATTTGTCTAGCAAATAAAAATAGCCGAGCTCCGCTCTCAAATCTTTTATACTTCGTAAATTGCCATGATAAATAATAGTATGTTACTGTAGCAATTTAATTCAATTTCAGAATAATATGTAGTGACATCTAGTGACGCTTTTGTACATTAGCTGCGTTGAATTGATTATCAATTTTACATGTATATAAGCTATCAGTTATACGAGTAGGTGTTACTTCGCCACAAAATCTTCAGATGGCGCTATTAATCATAAGTAAAAAAATAAACTTCTTAAGCTTAGAGTATTAGAGTACTGTTCTAATCATTTTGTATTTAATAAGTTGTTTGTTTTCCATGGAATATATAATAAAATAAATAAAATAAATAAATAAATAAGTATACCAAAATATGAATGAAGATAAAAATATGTTTGAATGTTTTTTATACGTTACAAGGTGTTACAAGGTGGTTATGTAATCAGCATCGGAATCCGGCTGATGCAGTAGGTAAATGTTTACCTTATACATTAGGCAGAAACAAAAAAGTCTTTAAAATGTAGGTACCCACTACCTATAATACCTTTTGACCCAATTTACTTGGCCTTTATATACTACAATCTAAACAGGTGTATCCAAACAACAACAAGAGCAATACAACGGTACCAACAAATAAAACAAAAAAGACCTTTGACAAAAATATTGCTAAGTCGAAGACCGAGCCAACTCGGAACGAGTTTCTCGAATTTGAATACTGCAGCAGTAAGTAAGAGTTGAAAAACAAATGGATGTACGGAATGCAGTTGGTATGCAGCAGGTATGCGACAAAGCTTTGACAATTCAGGATTCCTGAACATGGGTGAATCGTGTGTTGTTTACATGCCAAGCGTATCTATCCTAATTTGTTAAATTTGGCTATCGGAAGCAAGGAAGCCTTTAAACTTTTGCGTATTTTATTCCAATGTCTCTTTATTTGTTTTAACTAGACGAGTATACTCAAGCTTACAGAAGCTGAATTGAGTTTGAGATAAAATATATTATTGATAGCCATAAAAATATAATTTTGAACCTGTCGACCGCAGTGCCATTCGTCACTTGTGACGAAACACATATGCAGGTAGAGGTTAGTCCGCTTAAATTTAGGTGGGTTACGCGCATTTCCGTCACAATAACATATAAAAAAGAGACCGATCAGAACACTATCAGTGATCAAAACTTGTGGTGCATAGCGTTGAGCTTGACCATGGATTGCAGCATGGAAATTTAACATTTGACATTTGAAATTATATAAAACATTGATTTCTGAGGAATTGTATAAGAATTGTGTTATTATTGGCATCCCCGTGGGGTGCCGGTGGGCAGCAGCGCCTTCTGAAGAAACTGCGATCCCCAAGACGCCTGCCAAGCGTGGTAATTATGGCGTATATATATTGGGAGCGGAAGTGTTCAGCAGTGGACAATCAGTATGATACAGTACAGCACAGGGCTTGGCGACTGAACGAATGTAAGCAAATGTACTTACGTATACTATATGCAAGGTTTTAGTTAATACATAGAATAGTAATTTGATTTCATCCATAATTATTAAATTAGCATACGGCTACGACTCGATAATTCCTCAAACCAGTTTCGATTTGACGCTCGTCGCTGTGCACAATCGAGACTTGTACATGAAGGACTACAAATAAGTTTGAAACTTGTCGGATAAATATCCACTAAATATTACACAAGTTCTAGCCGATTGGTTAATTAGAATGGTAATTGAGATATTTTCATTTCACTTGAAGTTTTTCAATCTACGATCATTGCAAAAAAAAATCAGATATATTTTTTTAATACATGTCTAGTCGAAAATACTGGTGCCTGATGGTAAGCATCATGTCTGTACATTAAAATTACAGTGTCTCCATTGTGTCAGACAATGCACTGTGCTAGACGCACCGAGCCATGACAATGCACTGCGCTAGACGCACCGAGCCATCTATTTCTAAGTCTCGATTGCCCGGCAATTTCCCTTGCTACAATGCTTTTCAAACCAAAACATTACAGTGCTATCACAACTCTGCTTGAAGGCAGAATATCTGACACAGCGGTAGTACTCACCAAGACGGCCTTCTCCTTAGATGCGTAAGTAACACCTGCTTTGTCACCTGATTAGCAAGTCCCGCGGGGACCGCATGTAGCGTATCGAGAGGTTAATTTCCAACGGACGAAACCGTCAAAAATGATAAAATAAGGCTACCGAACAGAAATCTGTAAATATTATGAAGAACATGTTATTACGGAAAAATATAATACAAACAGTAAGGTAACAATTGCCGAAGAACACAACCGTGAACAGTAACTGACTTCATCCATCGTAGATTGTACTTTATCCGCTGGATTGTCTTCTGTTGAACACAGACATCCCCTTTAAAAGGGGATTTGCCATAATCCCCACGCTTGGCAGGCGTTGGCAGGCGATGCTGTCTATCTTCCAGTACTTATGCTATTAATATAATCACCGTATATAATACATAGTAAGTAATCTTATTTTATTCAAAAAATTACTGTTTAGTCACCCCGTTACCACAATCACTGCAAAGTGTTTGAAACGTCGCCGTCGGGACAAAAATAATGATGAAAATACGTGATAAACCGTTTAAAGTTGTTTAATTACTTAGTTTTCGCGATTGTTACGCATAGGTGTAACAATCGCGAAAACCTAAGACAACAAAACTGTTAAAGTGTTACAAAATCTGCTCCAATCTAGTGTTAATAAAATAACTTCAAATAAGTTTTAATAAACAACCAGAAAATCTCAATTTTTTCTTCCTTAAGTGAAGGAAAAAATGCAAATTACTCACTTTTGTTAAATATTTCATGTTTTCATTGAAATTAAAACTGCAAGTTATATATATATTTATGCCTTTATTTTTGAAAACCAAATCGACGGCTTTGGAAGGTAAAAATGTTTGTTTCACAATCTGGCGTCTAAAATACACCAGTTTGGTCTTTTATTTTTATGTACCTAGTGTCACTTGCACTATCAAGATGAATCTAATGATATCTCATACTTACATTAATATCGCTTAAGCCGTTTAGAAGTTATGGTGTTATAAAAAACACAAACATACATACCTACATGTGTATGTGAAAACATAATACTCCTTTTTTGAGCATTCGTGTAATAAGTTAATAACCGACGATTGTTACAATGCAAGGCAATTGAGAAGTTAATTATCTGCCAATTAACAATTATGTTACATTTACTTGTTGAACAGGTTTGCTTATATTGTAACGGTTGAAAACCTGACAAGATGTGATACTTAAAGTTAATTATGTAACGATAATCCACACAATGAAAACCGAATGCAGTACACCTACAAACTGGTACTGGTCTAGAGCTAAGCCTGCAATAACCCATATATTGTTCAACTGGTCAATTTAAAAAGTAAATAGCTTGTCTGTTAATAAAATGGGTTCACCAACCCACATGATGCCACAATTTAATGTTCCATACTTGTCTTCACAAAAACCATTACCCCACCAGCAGCGTTTATTTTTATTGCTGACGGGTACGCCTTTTACCACAATCTCACCTGATGGTAAGTGATGATGTGGTCGAAGGTGTTAACAGGCTTAACCTAGAATTACTGGCTCTCAAAGACAACTGCCGGAACACACCGTTAGGTGCTTGGCGACAGATTTTCTACTTGAGGGTGGTCGCTAGCCAGGCGGGCTTTGGCAAAATTCCTTTCCACCATGCGGTGAAGCTCAAACCCACGGCGGCGTGATTCGAACCATGGACACTATTCATAGATCTGACTAATGATCTAACCAATGCCACTGATCCATCACTGTATGAATATGTTTGATATGAAAATACGAATTAATATTAATAAAAAACCTTTTGTTTCAGGTTCCAGGCAGTTCGCGCGGTACAAAGGTAAGTAAAAAAGCATTGACCGAAAACGGTTCAATCGAATAGCAGATTTCAATAAAATTAAAATTTTAAACCTAAGTGCGGCGTCATGTAAATATTTAGTCGGCCGCTGAAGCCGAGAGGGAGCAATATAAATGAATGCAGTAGGTCAATTCCCTCTATTTCAGATAGTGTATTGTACTTGTACTTTATATTAAAACACAATAATTGTTTTAATTGTCTTTTTTATTTTTACTTAACCACACTTGTTACAAAGTAGCTCCGATCAAGATGGCCGACGCAGCGGCGCCAGGAGAAGGGAAGTCAACGCGACTATCTGTCAGGTGACATCTATCAATGTCACCTGACAGTTGTATTTGTTTATGACATACACTACATCCTTCCCTTTCCCAAAAAAAAATTCAAAAAAAATATATATATTTATACACATATCTTAAATTAACCTATAGACACACACTCAGTCCAGCCTACCTGTAGGGACACCAGATTATTGAGGTCTGATGTGGTATGAAGTTCTCGTGTAGATCACCCCATCATCATCAATTATTCTATAAGATCTAAAATTATTATTACTTACAATTTTACCCTGACTCCATCCAGTAACATTTGGATTTTTCTTAAACCAAACCATTTGATTTATTGTAAAACTATCCTTAATTCTAGTATTCTTGTTATAATTTCTTACATTTCTTTCTTTACTTTTAATCAATTGACTTCCCATATTACAATTTAACTTTGGAACAAGATGTTCATATGTTACTGGTAACTTAGTTTTTAAATTTCTGTTCATCATCAATTGTGAAGGAGTAAATTTAGTACCAGCTACTGGAGCTGACCTGTATTGTAATAAGGCTAGTCTAAAATCAGTTTTATCTTCAAAACATTTTCTTAACATTTTTTTAGCAATTTGAACTCCTCGTTCTGCCATACCATTTGACTGTGGGTATCTTGGGCTGGAGTAGGTAAATTTAAAACCCCATTCTGATGCAAATTTTTTACAATGTAGTGAATCAAAAGGAACATGATCTGCTACCACTTCTGATGGTATGCCAAAACACATAAAGACATCAATTAATGCATTCAACACACTTTGTGCTGACTTACTAGGAATTATTTTTATCTCCAACCATTTTGACATATAATCAAATATTATTAAATAGTTCTTTTTATTTAAATCCATAATATCTATTGCTATCTTGGAAAATGGTAATGATGGTACCTCATGATTTAAAATGGGTTCTTTAATATTATTGTTTTGATAAATTTTACAGGTTACACATTTCTTTACATAATTTTCAATATGAACATCGATTTGTGGCCAGTAATATAAAGTTCTCGCTAACTGCTTCATCTTAGTTATGCCAATATGACCTTCATGTATTTTATTTAAGATATATACTCTCAGTGACTTAGGTATTATAAGCCTGTGGTTCATGAAAATTAATTGCTGGTCTATTGACATATCATGATGAAATTTATAAAAATATTTTATATTATCAGGTACATATTTAATGTTGTGTGGCCAACCATTTTTTATATATTCACTTATTTTATTTAATTCTTCATCTTTGGCGGTTTCTAATATTAATTGTTGTCTTTGTGCATCTGTACATTGTAAATATGTGGCGAGCCCTATACAATGTACCATTTCATACATATATGACTGATCCTCTTCATTTTCATTCAGGAATGCTCTTGATAACATGTCAGCAATATGCATCAATCTACCTTTTAAATACTTAAATTGAATATCATATTTTAATAATTTTAACTTCATTCTTTGTAACCTTACTGATGGAATCTCATGTACCCCCCTTTTTAGTATAGTCTCCAATGGTTTATGATCGTTTAATATGACACATTTTCTGCCATAAATATAATAATGAAACTTTTTCGTTGCCCATACTACACTTAATAATTCTTTTTCAATCTGTGAAAAATTTTTTTCGGCATCAGTAAGGCTTCGCGATGCATAGGTGACTGGCTTGTTATTTTGCATAAGGCAACATCCCAAGCCATCTTTACTAGCATCACATTGAATGGTTATAGGCAAAGAACTATTAAAATTTTGTAAAACAGGTGCACTACTTATACACTTCTTAATATTAGAGAACGCCATTTCGTGAATACTTGTCCATATCCATGTAACATCTTTCTTTAACAATGCTTGCAATGGTGAAACTAAATCTGCCAGTTGACATACAAATTTTCGTAAGTAGTTAATCATACCTAGGAAAATCTGTAATTCTTTTTTATTTTTAGGACTATTAATATTTAATATAGCTTTTATTCTGTCTGGATCAATTTTCATGCCCTCTCTAGAAAAAATATGACCAAAATATTTAACTTCTTTTAATTTATACTGAAATTTTCGTTTGTTAAATCTAATGTTGTGTTTTTCTGCACGCTCAAAGACTTGTTTTAATATTTTGTCGTGGTCCAGTTCATTTTCTCCACAGATCAACAGATCGTCGCAGTAGATCACCACCCCTGGTATGTCTCCAAATGTTTTTTCACTGTATTTTTGAAATATTTCAGGAGCTACGGCAAGGCCAAATGGTAATCTATGAAATTTATAACACCCGACAGGACTACTGAAAGTACAAAGGTCTGTTGAGCTTTCCGATAATTTGATATTGTAAAATCCATCAGATAAATCTAAAACTGAGAAAATGGATTTATTATTTAACTTAGTAATTATTTCCTCTAGAGTGGGGATGAGATGATATTCTCTAACTAAGACATTGTTTTTTTTTTTTTTTTTTTATGCCTGATAGGTTAGCCTTTGACCACTATCTCACCTGATGGTAAGTGATGATGTGGTCGAGGATGTTATTCAGACTAACCTTGAGTTACTGGCTCTCAAGGACAGCTGCCGGAACACACCGTTAGGTGCTTGGCGACAGATTTTCAACTTGAGGGTGGTAGCTAGCCAGGCGGGCATTTGCAAAGTGCCCTACCACCATGCTGTAACGACTGCTATCCTAAGACAACAACCGGGACCGACGGCTTAACGTGCCCTCCGAAGCACGGAAGCGCTCAGTAGCGGTCACCCATCCAAGTCGTGACTGCGGCGGACGTTGCTTAACTTTGCTGATCGATTCAGAATGGCTAAGCAAACTTGGCTACGAGCGCTTCGAAAAGTTTAGTTGTTTAGTTCTTTCGGATCTAGGCATATTCTTAAATTACCATCAGATTTTTCAATAATAACTAAATTACTAACAAATGATTTGGGGTGATCGACCTTTTCAATAATCCGGTGCTCCTCCAGACTTCTCAGCTTGGCCACTAAACGATCCATCAAGGCATGAGGGACTCGTCGAGGTGGCCTGACAACTGCCTTGGCATCGGACTGAATGTGTAGTTCTAGGGGCTCCTCAAACTCTCCAATACCCTGAAATAGTTTTTTATATCTATTAATAATTAAGTTCTTTTCATGAATATTAATGGTGTTGATGTTATTACAAGTGTTGTTACTATTGATATTAATATTATTCAATAATTTTAGTTCAATCAGTGAATTTAGCCCCAATATGGGTTTCACTTGCTCTTTAATAATTACAAATTCAGTTATATATTTTTGATTTCTATTATTATAAACTGTTAACATCTTTTTTCCTAATGGTTTAATTGTTGCCCCCCCAAATGCTTCCAGAATAATGTTAGTCTCAGACCACTTAGGACTCTCATCATCGACAATCTTTCTAAAATCATTTAATGATAATACATTTACTTGAGCCTCCGTGTCACACTTAAATTTAACTTTTTTATTTTCCACTTTTAATATGATTGTCCACTCATTTTTATTAATATTATAACCCTCACCTATGGAGTGGCATACTTTGAAGTCTTTAGCTAGTCACAAGTCCTGAACTTCATTATTTTCGTCTAACAGGAAATTTGATTTTCCCTTTTCCCCCTCAATATCAACACTATTCAAATTTTTAAGTCTACAGCCCCGTGCAAAATGATTTAATTTATGGCATTTATTGCATGTTTTTCCAAATGCTGGACACTGGCGAGGGCCATGCTCCCTATTACATTTAAGACAAAGATAAAATTGTTTATTAAAGTTATTCTTATTCCCTTTGTAATTACTACTGGACATAGGGTAATACTTAGCTTCTTTCTGATTTTCACTCTGCACTTGTCGCTTTATCACAGCGTCCACCGATGTCCTGACCTCCTGATGATGCTGAATGGTTTTGACATGTTCTCTTGACATCTCTGCTGCTCTGCACATGTCTACCGCCTTGTCCAAGTTAAGGTCTCTAACCTCCAGAAGTTTTCGCTGTAGCTGAAAATCTCTAATCCCCATGACAATTCTGTCTCTGAGCATTCTTTCTTCCATATCCTTAAAGTTGCAGTTTTTTATTAATTTTCTTATTTCCGAGTAAAAACTATCAAAAGATTCTCCATCTTCTTGTTTTCTTATATTAAAGTTAAAGGTACTAAAAAGTTCATTTTGCTTTGGTGCAAAGTATTCTTCCAATTGTTTTAGTACATCATCATATTTTCGATCTTGATCCCCTTTACTGATTACATTTAAGTATAAATCTTGTGCCTGTTCGCCGATGCAATTTAATAGAAGCGCTATTTTTCTGTTTTCACACACTCTGTCGAGTCCCGCTGCCGTGATGAATATTTGAAATTGTTGCTTAAATTTGTGCCACCTTGGTAATAAGTCTTCCACCGAGTCCATCGCCAACGGTGATGGCATTTTGTAATCCATTTTCCGTTCAGTATGTTGTGTCTGTGTCGTTTCGTCCATACAACCTTTCAGTAATTAAAATCTATAAATATCTTCCCAATCCTTGGTTTTCTTTCCACAAAATTTACTGCTGATGTTCGTTTTCCGACTGCGCCATGTATTGTACTTGTACTTTATATTAAAACACAATAATTGTTTTAATTGTCTTTTTTATTTTTACTTAACCACACTTGTTACAAAGTAGCTCCGATCAAGATGGCCGACGCAGCGGCGCCAGGAGAAGGGAAGTCAACGCGACTATCTGTCAGATGACATCTATCAATGTCACCTGACAGTTGTATTTGTTTATGACATACACTACAGATAGTGTCACGTCTGACTTGCGAGGTCAAAGGTTCAATCTTCGAATCGGACAAGTGCAAACTATTTTTAGCAACTTTCTGGAGTATTTTAACTCTGGTAAGTATAAAGTTTTTTAATCTCCTAATTAATAGTTAATTTCAAGGTTTATGTTGGAGAAGGACTTAGGACTACTTGAAACCACCGACCGCTTGTGGCTAAACGAAAGGAAGTGAAAATTACTTTTATTGCAGACTCCATACTGTTTTCACTAACGCTCGGAGGGTAGCAATTAGCCCTCTCAACTATAGAATTAACATTTATTACCCTCCGTGAGTGCTGTTCTAATATTAGTCCTTTAAATTTAAGCGAAATCGACTCTTGAAATTCATTAGATTTCTTGTTTAGTCTGCCATTAAGCACCGTTTGCCGCGAACGCTTTTATTACTATTGTGACAACGTAAAGGAATAGCGCATTTGTACGGGTAGACCTCGTTTATACACGACGTATTAGTGTGGGTGTAAATGTGAATAATACACGTCACACAGTAAAACAATAATATATGATTGCTTGGGTAGGCAGTTAGGCAGTAGTAGTTGCAATTATACACTCAAAAAAGATATGGAGCGGTGCGCCTTATATGGAAAGGTATTACTTACTTAAGGGTTATATCGTTAGAATTCTAAAATCATCCCGAGTGACGATACATTGTGATATAAAACGCATCGTTCTTTTGTTTTCTTTGTGTTGTAAAAATACTAAGGGCCCGTTTCAAAATATCCTAATAAAGTTTCGGGTTGCTATGCAACACATAAAATAACTGAGCTTTAACCGATGGATAGGCTAAATCGATGACAGTGAAACGCAAAGAGTGTTTTGTTTAATAAATTATATGTTCTGGATAGTACAACCGGAACTTACTCGAACATTCTGAAACATGGCCTGTTTCAGAATGTGAAATCTCTTTGGAGTTCTAAGTTCTACTAAACATTGATCAATTTGTAAGCAGCAATTAATAAAAATAACTGTTAAATTGTGTAAGGTTAAAATTAAGATAATGTAAAAAAATAAATAAACTCAAGAAATTCTAATAAAATTTCAGTTATTCAAATTAGTTATTTAAAAATTCTTTTAAATAATTTCATAAAATAGTATTCCTACCCTTATCCCAAATACGTGGGTTTTATACAATATGATTCCCGAACGAGTTATATTGTAGTATAGATATTGTAGTATGTTTTGGCTTCAGTTTTTTGGCCAGTTCGACTCCAAGTAGGTATCTTTTGATATTTATTTATAGCTTTGTTTTTAATTTCTAGCTGATAGTTTTAGCCATTGACACGATCTCACCTGATGGTAAATGATGATATGGTCGAAGATGTTGTTGATGTAGAACACACCGTAAGGTGCTTGGCGACAGATGTCCTTTTTGAGGAGAGCTAGCCAGGTGGGCATTCGCGTAATACCCTACCACCATGCTATAACGACTGCCATCCTAGTAGGTACAACTACCGGAACCGACAACTTAACAAGTCCCTCTGAATCACTCGCAGTAGTAATGCTACCAGCAGTCACCCATCCAAGTCACGACCGTGGCGCACGTTGCTTAACTTAGCCGATCGGTTTAGAACGGCGGCGTACCAAACTTAGCTACGATCGCTATATATCCTTGTTTGTGGTATACGTCATGCTTTTCGTTTTGTGAAGGCGCTTAAATGGTGACAAGCAGCGATGGTGCACAAGTGTGACCTAACATGTACTAACGCTTAGGACCATTTTACCACCACCAAATTTGGGCACTCACTAGTGGTCAAATGGCATGAAGCACATCCCAATCCGCCTCTCTAGTGTTCAAGTAAACACATACTATAGATACGTCTGAATTCACGTCCCCGCCCCATAAGACAGTTAAAATAATAAAACTAGAGTACAATATTTTCGTTTTATTCTACCTGTCTCGATGGCCAAGTGGTTAAGGCTGCAAACGCGGGGTCAAAGACCGCCGAAATATATCTACTCTAAAATTTATGAATGTGATATCCACCCAGCATCCGAAAGTGCATGAAATCATATTTAAAAACAGTAACTCTCCAACTCTTGGATCGAACTGAGGACTTCAGGATCAAACGACGTTTTACGCCAGTAAATCAATATAGAAAGATAAACAACGGTATTGTGAACGATAACGTTTTATACCCCAGCGCGGGGGTAGAATAGGAATGCACGATGATTGTAATGATGTATTGCGGCGCCGTACGTGCGGGAACATCAAATTAGAGGGCCTTACCAGGGCCTCACTGTCGATGCTGACGGTTTTCCCTTTTTGCCAATTTTTTAGGGTTCCTTCTTATACTTTTACATTATTAAACCTGAAACACAAGCACGGTTTTGATTTAGTTTTGTAGGTATGACACGGTATAGTGTTTTTTTGTAATAAGTTCTCGATACACAGATTTTCGGGACAGCACTGTGTCTGGTGCTTGGCTTGGCAAAAAACATGAATGTATGATGGAATCTCAGTGATTTTGGCAGGAAATTTAAACAGTTTTTAAGGTTGTAGTTAGGTTTCGTAACCGTTCCACAAGATCGTGGTATTTGTGAGTTTGAAATAATATTGCTTTTATTCTATTGTTATTTGACACCAATGCACATGATTCCGTAAATTACCCCAAAAACTGTTTCTTCTTCTCTTTCTGTGCTTCTTCCCATTTTAAATGGAGTCGGCCCTACCCCAAAAATTGTTAATTATGTAAATTTATATTTTATATGTAAAATAGTTGAAATATTTCTAATATTATGTTTAATATTTGAAATATTTCAACTATTTTTTATTTAAATACTTTTACTTAAATACGTATGTACTAAATGCAATAGGTATAGCAAGAATGTTTTATATTTACCATACCTAGTAAGAAGACACAACACCAAATCAATACCCCTTTTTTTTTGGCTGATAGGTTAGCCTTTGACCACTATCACACGTTACCTGATGGACAGTGATGATGTGGTCGACGATGTTGTTCAGGCTAGCCTAGAATTACTGGCTCCAAGGAAAGCTGTCGGAACACACCGTTAGGTGCTTGGCGACAGATTTTCTACTTGATGGTGGTAGCTAGCCAGGAGGGCATGCGCAAAATGCCCTACCACCATGCGAATATAATACTATTCAAATAGGATAATAGAGAATGTATCTAGAAGTAACGCCAAAAGAATTCTAGACTAAAAATCTGATGAGCGGAACCGTTTACAATTTTCTCCACATCCGTCACTCAATCAGTTTTTTGGCTTTGTCTCAAACGTAGACAATTGATGTGTGCTCGTCTTGTCTGTTTGTTTGTGCAATAAAAGGAGATTTCGACAGTCGCGCGGAGCTCATGGAGGCTTAGCTGGGCTTACAGTACTTTGAATAAAATCATTTTCCAAATTGTCTTTTTAGTAAACATTATTTTTCTTACTATTGAGATATTTCTATTGAGCTATTTACGGACATTTGGATTCGCATGATGAATGTTATGAAAATCCCTATTCCTATTAATAAACCGCAGCGCAAACATAAAAGAGCATAAGTACTTGCAATATGAAGCATCAATTTTTCATCATACTGTAATCCAAGGACTGAACGGGCTGCTATAAAACTGTAGCAGGTAGATGCTCATCACCCACTTATAATTAAACTTAGTTAATATATATTCCTAATAGAGACGGATACCGTATCGCTAATTCGGTATATTTTTTTACAAAAAACAACACGACTTCAATACTACTAAAAATATGAAATAACTTGTTGAAGTCGGTACCATGATAGTTCAAAAGTAGGTATCAATTATCACAATATTGTGCGCATGGTACCGAATTCGACAAGTAATTTTAAAGAAAGAAAACATATTTCACACTTTAGGTGTTGAAGTAGATTTAATATTCGTGTAAAAAAAACACGATTTTTAGTGACCCTCACTACTTACGGGATTGATTGTCATTCCCTGTCAATAACTATATCGTCAAGATAAGAAAACAAATTTCAGTTATTGGAGAGTAATTCAAAAACGGCTTGACCAATTTTAATGAAATTTAAATGTAGCATTCAAACAAAAATTAAAACGGAAAGCACCGGCTTTCAAATAAAAAATTAATTATCAATATCGGTTCACACAGTCGAAAGTTAAATATAAAAATTTAAACATAAATTTTAACAAAAATACGCCTCAAACTGAGATCCTCCTCCTTTTTTGGAAGTTGGTCAAACGTAGGATTGATGGTAATATGTGCCATTAAAAAAGAGAAACGTTACATCACGGTCATATCTTTATTTTTCCAGATTCCATAAAATACACAAGTCAAATAAAAAAGTCCCTAGTAACGCTGATTCGATGAGGTGCTGATTGGACATGTTTACACATGTTATCAAGAGTGGACGCGACGGACTGTTTGTCCTCCGTTACTATATCCTGTTAATTTTTGTTTGATTTGCTTGATTGTGACGCGATACAGAGCGTTATTTGATTTGTACCAATCAGGTTAATCAATTGGCGAGGAAATTCGTAATGCTATTTTGGAATATGTAAAACATATAATCGTCAAGACTTTATTCCGCAAAGGGCAGTTATAACTGTATAACCATCTCATCACCATCATCATCAGCTAGAAGACATCCACTGTTGAACAAAGGTCTCTTCCATAGAACGCGACAAAGAACGGCTATTAGCCGATTGTAACCATTGGATACCCGCGACTTTTACGATGTCGTCAGTCCACTTAGTGGGGGCCTACCCTACGTTCTACGCATCTACATTTTCTAAACATGCTTTGATATATAGAAATGTTTTGATCCCATAAAAAAGGTGGCGAGCCCAATGCCACATATAACAGGTCCATATTACGAGGCTACTATGAATAATTTTGTCAGAAAAATCTATTGTCTGCCTGACCCAGGGATTAATTTTAATCCCTATATGTTTAAGTTTATCGAAAGTGACTCTTTCTCCAAGCCATGAACGTGTTTCTTTATGTTATTAATAATTTAGTTTGCTGCTCTAGCTTAGAAAATAAAAATAACTTTGAAGATACTAATTATGCATTTTTAACTTCAATAAAAAAAGGAGGAGGTTCTCAATTCATCTGTATTTTTATTTATTTATTTTTTTATGTTTGTTACCTTAAAACTTTTGATTGGGTGAACCGATTTTGATAATTATTTTTTTATTTGAAAGCTGATGCTCGTCGTTTAGTCCCATTTAAATTTATTGAGTTACACTCCAATAACTGAAAAATATTTTCCTATCTTGATGATATAGTCGTTGACAGTGAATGACAATCGATCCCGATGTATCTATTTGTAGATTTTGTTTATGTATTACTAAGTAACTTTTGTAGTTTTGTACACTACGATCTGTGGCACAATGTGTATATTATAAGTTAATTTAAGTATCTCAGTAAGTGAATAAGTGTATTCTTATGAGATAATAAATATTCTGAAACCAAATACCGTAAGTAGCAAAGGTCACTAAAGGGAATAAAAAAAGTTTTTTTCACTAAAAAATGGAACCGACTTCAACACTAAAAAGAGTGAAATAACTTGTCGAAGTACCATGCGCACCATATTGTGATAATAGGTACTTTCGAATTGTCATGGTACCAACTTCAACAAGTTATTTCACGCTTTTGAGTGTTGAAAGCGGTTCCATTTTTTGGTTCAAATTTTTAATCATCAAATAGGTAGGTGACAGGAGGGTAAGCAATCATTATCTCTTTTAAATTTAAAGACGCTCCATTCACTGCCTTACCTGGACGTGTCCTGGGAGACAATCACGTGTGTGAATAAAGACCCGAGATAAAGACATTAGAGTTTATTGCTTTTCTAACTCATCTACATTGTTTCAATCAATGTTTAACTATGTGCATACATGATGACGACAGTCAACCTTAACAATAAGAGAAAATGGTCTATAGCAGTAATAGCCGAGCGGTAATACATGTAGAATGCCGTGCTGCAGGACCATGGTTCCATCCCCACCGCCGGCTTAGCTTCACCGCATTGTGGATGGGTATTTTGCGAATGCCCGCCTGAGCAGCTACCACTCAAAAGTGAAAAAAGGGTCGCGATGTACCTAGTAGTGTGTATCGGCAGCACTCATTGAGAGTTAGTAAGTAATAATGAAATGACATAGGCACCTGAGACTTCATAACTGTATGTATAAGGGTATTGGGCGCAGTGCAGTTCGTCTATTTAACTTTGTAACTTGGTAACCATTTCGTCACCTGTGACGAAATGGTTACCGCTTAACATCAGATCAGCCTCGTGCGTGCTCCTTCACAATTCAATATAAAATCATGGCAAATACTATCTAAAGAAAACTGTTGTTTTATTTTTAACTAGCTTTCCGGGCGCGGCTCCGCCCGCGCGTATGTCGGTTATCGCGCAAAAACATTAACCTCTTTTTGCGCAGTTGGATAAAAACTACCCAATGTTTTTTCTCGGGTCTCAAACTATTTCCATACCAAATTTCATTCAAATCGGTCCAGTAGGTTTGGCGTGAAAGCGTAACAGACAGACAGACAGACAGAGTTACTTTCGCATTTATAATATTAAGTACTGAAGTACTGATTAAATTGATAAAACCCAAGGTCCAAAATATAAAACCTTGACTTGTCTAGGATCTGTCAAATAATTTTGCAAAGATTGCGTTTTAATATCTAATCCGATGGATGTATGTAGTGTCTTTAGTGCGAGCTGGTGCTAAACATTGCGCGGTGCGACACCCGGAGTGTGCACATCAATAATGCTTGAGAACTGCTAATTATTAAGTAAAAAAATTTCTTTTACCAAAAAATGGAACCGACTAGACACCCAAAAGTGTGATATAACTTGTTGAAGTCGGTACCATGATAGTTCAAAAGTAGCTATTATCACAATATTGTGCGTATGGTACCGACTTCGGCAAGTAATTTCACACTTTTGGGTGGTGAAGTCGGTTCCATTTTTTGGTAAAAAAAATTGTTTCACTTATTTTAGTGACCCTTGCTACTTACGGGATCGATTGTCATTCATTGTCAACGACTATATTTTGATGAAATTTAAAGTGTGACCAAACGACAAGCATCAGCTTTCAAACAAAAAATATTTTTTAATATCGGTAGTTCTGAGGTAACAAATATAAAAAAACAGACGAATTGAGAACCTCCTCCTTTTTGGAAGTCGGTTAATAAGTTAAAAACGTATTTATTATATTTTTTTCTTTATGTCTGATAGGCTTGCCTTTGGTCACTAATCACTATGTCTTAAGTAAGGCAATGCGTGAATATAGACGTTAAAAGTCTTTTCTAATTTGACTTCTTTTCTTCTTTTCTAATAACTTAAATGAATATTGACGGAACTTAAAAACAACTGTAGAAAAGAAACGTATTAAAATCTCAAAAATTAGATTTTCACATTCATTGCGCTGCCAAGCGGCGGTGTACTACGGTTTGACTCTTGCGCCTTTAAAGGTTTATTTGCTTATTAAGGTTTTCTTTGTTATGATTTCACAAAAATCCTTTTTACTGTAATATCCACTTGTTTGTTGAGACAGCAATGGTTCTACAAGTAATAATCCCGACAAATGTCTGTATTTTTAGAACCTATGTCACTGTATGGTCTTGAGTTAATTGTAGTTCCTTATCCAAGGAATTCTGCATTATTCTGTCTGTCTCTTGTCTCTGCCATTTTGAAAAAAAAGTACAGAGTATATACATAAAACAAGACGTCGATATAAAGATTTCACTTGATTTCGTTTGAGTTTATACATTCTGTCCAAAAATTATAGTAAATTTTGGAAAAAGAATTCCCGCGTATTATATTCGTTGATCGATGATAATGAATGCGTAAAAATATATTAATCTTAAGTTAGAACTAGATTGAGGAACTTTAGTAAAGCAAATTTTCGAGAACATTTTTGACGTAATCTGTCAATAATTTGTTTGATACCACAGTTTGAAACTTTCACATTTGTTCCAAGTGTACTTTCCGTGTCTTACTATGGATAAAAATATTTAATAAAATAATGTAACTTTTCTTAAGTTGCCCAAAAAGATTCTTGGGTAGACACGTTGAAAAAATACAGAGAGACGACATTGATATCATCAAAATTATGAGCTAATTAGTGGTACAAAAATTTCAAAGATGACCGAGTTTAGCGAGTTTTGTATACGTGCCTCGATCTGGTCGAATGAAAAACAATATCAACTTTGATTGCTTTATAATTTAATTATTAATAATAACAAACACATATTTCTAAAATACCTATGGATTACCAAAGTAACGCCTGAATCTATTCATTATCTTAAGTTAATCATTGGTTTTGTAAATGTATTGTTTACATCTAACTTTTGTTGGTATGCAGTAAATAATTATTGTATCTTATCGTATATCGAAAATGGAGCCTAAAAAACTAAAACCTTTAGCCTTTTTAGTATGATATATCTGAAACTTATTTTATAGAGAAAACTATAGGTATATATTGTATGGTTAGTGTTGTGAATATATTTCCTGCAAGCTACACAGCGGCTCAGGTGTTAAATCTCCGAGTTAATAGTCGTGCAAACGACGCCGTCGATGCAGTTCCACGCAATTTGCTACAAATGGCGACAGCTCACTCCATTGTGGAATATTGTGATCGCCGCCTTCTCTTTAGTTGAGTATTGAAGGCCTAGCGAAAATTATCAACACAAATCCGGTACGATTGATCTGCTATCTTGTAACATAAGTGATGTACGTAGGTTATATTTTTAAAATACTTATAAGTTATATCACTAGATGAAAAACCATTATATGAGAATTTTTGTAACTTCGAACAATTTTCATGGTACCATCAATTTCTTAATAAATTAGTACTTATTTAAAAAACGACTTCATAATGAAATTACGCAAAATAATGAAACATTTTTAAATCTTACACGAAATTATGAAGCATAATTAAATCTTGGAGGAAATCAAGAATATAATCAGCATGTTACCATGCTTATATTCTACAAGTTGTGTTGGTTAATTTCGAGTACCTACATAA
The DNA here is from genome assembly GCA_963854805.1 of Plagodis dolabraria. Taxonomy (NCBI): domain Eukaryota; kingdom Metazoa; phylum Arthropoda; class Insecta; order Lepidoptera; family Geometridae; genus Plagodis; species Plagodis dolabraria. Next base: position 33,734,729 of record OY978446.1, read on the forward strand.
AAAAATAAACTTTTATTTTAGTTGTAGTATTCCTATTCGGATTCGATTAAATTTTTTTAATCACATAATAATTTTTCTGCAATGTTTGTTTTTAATAGTTTTGTACTATATAAATGTTTCGTTGCAAGCTTTATTTAGTTTTAAGGTATTGAGAATTGTTTAGTTTTTAACTAACTTCATTAGTTCAGTACAAATCTGTAGTTACACTACAGATTTGTACAGTGTTGACCACTTTGTTTCAGCCATTTAAAGCACAAGAATTTGGCCGAGATTATGAGAGGTTTTCTTCTTTGTGGTAGTAAGCATCTCTGTCATTAAACTTGAAACCTATATTATTTGGGTTTTGGTGCCTTTTGACATCAAACTTACTCTTATTATTCCATATCTTGATAACAACAAAACCAATATTGATGAAACTTGCACTGTTCCCTAAGTTGAAGTAAATTTAAGCTAAAAAATTAAGTTGGATTATAGTTTTTATTGTTGATTTCTGTTTAAGTTCATTTTTATTTTCAAAACTCCTTAATTTTTATGTATTTTAAATTTTCCTGTTTCTTCCACTGGATGACGAGAAGAGATAGCTATAGCATTAAGTCTCATTTTGTGCATATTTTAAAATATTTTTCGCAATATTGTATTACTAAATATATATAAAATGGTAATAATGAGATTAATAATTAATCTAGGATTTTGATTGAATACAGATAGACTTAATTTATAATATGAGACCATAATTGAACATATTTCAGCAAATAAATAAATAGGTAATTAGTATTGCAAACAAACACACATACATACATACGCCTATATATATATATATATATATGTTATGTATGCCCATATTTATATGGGAGCCCTAATAGGTAATCATGTGAATATATTATGGCTGTTCCAATAATATTACATACTTACGTGTCGATTTGATTGCCTCCTTTTTGAAGTTAGCTACAAACAACGGAATAGTTATTTGAGTATCACAGGCTACATGAAATATATAATAATGAAAATATTTATGCATACTTAATATATAGTACAGGTACTTTAAGATCCTTTTATTTGTTAAAATCATAAACGTTTCTTTTTCATAAATCTTACGGGCATGGAAAGACGTTAAGTCCATGCCCGTAAGATTTATGAAAAAAGGGTTTGTAATAAGCATATGTAACTGTGATTCTTATTAATTATATATAAAATATTTATTTTATAGGTAACGCATTGGTAACGAAACACAACATGTAGTTTTACAAAGTGAGGAAATATTATAGTCATGTGCGGGATTAGAACCCGCGCCATCCCCCCCATATAGCCATGGGGCATGCTCTGACCGTTTAAGCTAACATGACATATTACTCAAAACTCAAATTTTTCCTCTCTTTCTTTAACCATTGTATGTGCATGGAGCGACACCTGTTTTCACCTATGCGATATTGCAAAAATAAAAATATTAAAACAACATTTAGTTATTACCTATAGCTTCGAAAAACATGTTATACTTGCCTTATCTGGTTTTCAAAAGAATCCTGTAACAAATAGACTGTGAAAGCTGGACGCGGCACAAAATCGATTTGCTGTATTATTATAAACAATTCCATGAATAATTGAATCCGAGCGTCGAGGCGGACAGCGGAACAAAATGTTACTTGCGACCTGCTATTATGCTATTGTTGAGTTTAGAGAAGAGTCCTGTTGAATAAAAGATCTTTAAATATATCGATGGATTTGTAGTTAGTAGTATCTCTAAATACTCACTTCGCACTAGACACATCTAAGTCCTATGTGAGGGGCCGAACCTATTTCAATTTATTACGTACAATTTCAGGCTCCGGCTCCAGCTACTGATATTTTTGTCCAAAAATCTATTAATAGTGATGTGGGGACTTGAGTCTTAGAAACGAGGACATTTATAAAATATAATATATATTTAGCTAAGATATTTTATTACAGTTATGAAGTCCATCGTTGAACAAAAGCCCTCTAAAAAAAGTCAAAAGTCTTCAAAGTTCTTCGCTGCTGCCCAGCTTTTAGGTACGTCTCCCTTCGTCACCTCTTACGACTCACACGCCCAATTTTATCCAGGGCGGCGGCTGGCGGCTGAGATAATCAATACTGCAAAATAAAACATATACAATACAGATTAATGAAAATAAATTACGATCCACTGTGGTTTTTTGATGAGTTTACTTTTACTTAACAATTATTATTAATTAAATTTTCAACTATCCGTACCTAAGGCCGACACATAAAAAATTTACCGACACAAAGCTAGGCATAACCAATTATTTACAGGCATAAACTAATTATATACTTATATTATACATACATACATAATCATGCCTCTTTTCCATAGGGGTGAGCAGAGACCACAGATTTCCACTTGCTACGATCCTTACATATCTATTTCACTTTATCTATACTCATCAATCCTTCCTCACATAAGCGTATGTTTACGGTACTCCTGACCTGACCTTTTTTCAGAAAGTCTTCAACTTATAAAATTAAAAAATCAAGTAATCGACTTATAACACTTGCATTTTAATCAGGAAAATTTTAGACAAAAACATACACACGGACATAAATTTCTTAAAGATAAAAAATATTACCAAACGTAGTTCCCAACGAGCTAGTTTCTTAGTTTTGCCATGGATCCGTACGAACTAAGGGCGGAAAACAATAACGTACGATGGTTCACACACTTTCTTAGCACAACAAATTAAATACGTTGAATGAGTACCTTCCAAATTACGACGATGTACTAAATATTATTTTTTTAATTAATGTTCTCATATAAGTGACTGTAGTGTCTTGTTATGAGAATAAATATCTTTAAACCTAAACATAGTAAGGTTAGGTATACCAGCGGTGCTGATGATGATTCTTGAAAATGGGGGCTGGTGCTTGAAATGTTGTGCCTGTAGTGTTTTATAGTTTTAAAGATCCACGTTATATAAAGATAAGTGTGAAAAGTAACTTAGATAACATTTTGCTACACACAGATTTAGCGGAAAAGGAATATACCTATAAATCTATCGATAAATCAGATACAAGCATGTACAACACTAGTCTTTGCGATTATAGCTAAAGATTTCCCCAGCTAAGTTTCTTAGCTGATGGTGTTTCTATGTAATCTACACTATTTAGCTGGCTCACCATGGCCGTGTCATATGGGATTTCAATAAGGTACGGCGCGCAATTGCGACTACGAAAGAGAAATCGTATTTACATAAACTTTGTTTGAATTATCAAAATCTTGAAATGATGTAATATAAAGTCATGGTTTTAACATCTCGAAAAACTATTAAATTCTAGGTTAGCCTGAACAACATCTTCGACCACATCATCACTTACAAACAGGTGAGATAGTGGTCAAAGGCTAACCTACCAGGCATAAAAAAAAAAAAAAAAACAATCACTGTTTTACATATTATGTATTATTATGAAAAAATATGTCTAAATAAAAAAAACTGTGGTGTATAGACACTGTCATTTTTTAAACTAGTCTAGTTCGCTTATGAAATTACGCCTACTTTTTCTTGCTTATAATTAGAAAAAAAACAGATCGTTAAATGTCAAGCCTATTGTAGAGTTCGAACTCGCAGCATTGTTACCAATACCAGTAAATATTGGTAACAATGCTGCGATGAGATTGTCGTCAAAAGCTATTCTTAGAAAAATTAATAAAATAAATTATATTAAGGTATTTCTGACCAGATGACACAGGCGAGATGATCGAACTTAAGTCATCCAACAATAAGCGAAGGACGTTATTTGGCGACCATCGCAAAAATGTGTATATTTGCACATCGAATACTTTCTATTATTATATTTTATATACATACCCCTATCACGGTGTCGTCATTGATCATACTACAACTTCTTCGTCTCAACGATTTATTTTCGTAACCACCTTCCTAAATAATAATCAGTTATTTATTAGACTACGTGATGCAATTCCCAATGGCTGGCGCCGCATTATGTCGCCAGTGCGCGGCACTACTTAGACTGCGTCGGCGGATTTGAATAAGCCCCGGCGCACGCCGCAACCGCCGGGTAATGGGATATTAACAGAGTTCGCGCAGAATAGATCTCTATCCAGACCTGGATTTACTGATCGTACATTTTCGGTTTAATACTTTTCTATGGCGAGATTTTACGTGCGACACCTCATGGCGTAATCCTCAACACAACAAGTCTTTTAGTCCATAAGTACATCGTAGATGCCTCATATTAAATAAATTATTATAAGCTATATACGGCACAGGTTGTCTTTGTAGTTGGCGTATGCCATAGTAGGTACTGTACTATATTAGCCGGACCACTGCTGAACATAGTCTCCCTCTGAAATCGCGCTGCCTACGTCCACTGTATTTCCGTGCGTCTCCTGTTACGATAACAACAGTTAGCAATGGGGGTAGTGACATTCTAGCCCGGTACCCCACGGGCAGGTAGTATATGTCATAGTAGTGCCATTAATCGCTTGTACAGGGATATTGGTAAAATGCAAACAACCTCTTAGGGTTGTGTTCTGCTACTCATAACAATCATTTCGAGAGTAATTTTTTTAGTTTAGAAAAAAAATGTTTTTTTTTGTGTTTTATTACTGAATAAGTACGAGGACCACCTAATGTTAAAAGTCTCTTGGCCTGTAATGTATTATTTTAACGACTTATAACATTAGGTGGTTCCTACAAAGGCAGCATGGCGGGGTCTAGTGTTGCCGCGGCGGGCGCTCTTTCCTCGGAAAAGGCATTAAAACACAAAAAAAGAATTAAAACAAGAATAAAATCATCTCAAAATGTTTGTTAGGACTAGCAGAAGTCAACCCTAAGAGGTTGTTAGCATTTTACCAATAACCCTGTATTATAACCTTATATTCATATTTTGAGTAAAATACACTCGAGAGCAATGAATCCGGGTCACTTAAAGAATCCTAAAAATCTCGGAAACTAAAAATGCTAGGTTAATGCAATAAATTGTATTTAATAGACAATGTAATACTCCTTAAATGAAGGTATTAAAACTTCTTAGTTATTGTAAAGTTATATCATAAAAAAATCAAATTTGAAAAAGGGCCACTTTCGAAGATGGAACTACGAAATTACAGCATTTGGTTTTGCTTTTGTTTGTAATCTGTTATTTATGTGGGTACATAAACCATGTTGATAGTGCTCTATATTCATTATTCAAGCTGAAATTATGACGCTTACGCCTGAAGAATGCACCAGAATACTTACAATGCTGGAAACCGGCCGGAGTCAGCGCGATACAGCCAGGACTGTCGGTGTGTCGCTGTCAACAGTACAAAGAGTTCTCCGACGTTACGAAGAAACTGGTTCTAACCTACGCAGACCAGGAACGGGCAGAACCAGGTGTACCACAGCACGAGAAGACCGATACTTGGTGAACACCATGCTTCGAAATCGCTTTCTCACAGGAACTGAACTCACCAATCAGTTTCGACGCCTCGGAGGAAGTAACCCAAGTGCATGGACAGTAAGACGTCGGCTTGCTGAATCTAACTTAAAACCCCTTAGACCTGCAAACGGCCCTAAACTGGAGCGTAGGCATCGTATTTCGAGACTAAGATATGCCCAGAGCAACGTAAATTGGAGTATTGAAGATTGGTCAAAAGTTATGTTCTCCGACGAATCAAAATTTATGCTCTACAAGCACGATGGAAGACACAGAGTGTATCGAAGACCAGGGGAAAGATTCAAGCAAGCATGCATCGAAGAAAAAGTAGCCTACGGTGGTGGGTCTGTACTTGTGTGGGCCGAAATTTCTTCTGAAAGTCGCACAGAGCTGGTGATCATAGAAAACGGCTCTTTAACTAGCGTAAGATATGTGGAAGAAATCCTCAATGATCACGTTGGTCCATTTATGGTCAATTTAGGTGAGGATGCTATATTTATGCATGACAATGCCCGACCTCATACAGGTAGGATTGTGAATGACTACCTTCAAGAGATGAACATTACTCGTATGGAGTGGCCAGCGCGCAGCCCGGATATCAACCCGATCGAGCATGCTTGGGACGAGCTAGGCAGATGCGTAAAACAACGAAACCCTCCCCCAATCACGCTTCGTGAGCTCAAAATTGCTCTCACAGAGGAATGGGAGAATATTCCCCAAAATCGTATAAGGAACTTGGTGTACAGCATGCCAAACCACGTAAACGCAGTAATGGAAGCACGAGGAGGCAATACGAAGTATTAAAATTCAAGAAAATCGTAATAAAGTTCAAAAATTTCATGTTTCCTATTTTTGTTTTAAGGAGAGATCAGCAGTTTTTTTCTTTATGTTATTTTGTGTTAATAAAATGTATGGTGACTCATTTTTTTTTTACTTTCATTTAAGGAGTATTACATTGTCTATTAAATACAATTTATTGCATTAACATATCATTTTTAGTTTCCGAGATTTTTAACATTCTTTAAGTGACCCGGATTCATTGCTCTCGAGTGTATTAATTAATAAGGGTTTCAATCTTTTAGCTTCTATACAGTAGCTGAAGTGGTACTGATGAAGTACCACTTGAGCTGTGTATTTGATACAACAAAAACGAAAAATGTTGTCAATTAGAGCCTTTGTCTCTCATCTACAATCTTTCTGAATTACAGATAATACAAATAACAGAGCTTGATATGTTCAATAATTTAATATATATATATATATATATATTATGTAAGTTCTTTGTCATCTATAAAATTTACATTACAGTTTTCTTTTTTTTTATGCCTGATAGGTTAGTCTTTGACCACTATCTCACCTGATGGTAAGTGATGATGTGGTCGAAGATGTTGTTCAGGCTAACCTAGAATTACTGGCTCTCAAGGACAGCTGCCGGAACACACCGTTAGGTGCTTAGCAACTTGAGGTTGGTAGCTAGCCAGGCGGGCATTCGTAAAGTGCCCTACCATCATGCTGTAACGACTGTCATCCTAAGACATCAACCGCGACCGACGGCTTAACGTGCCCTCCGAAGCACGGAAACGCTCAGTAGTAATATCACCAGCGGTCACCCATCCAAGTCATGATCGAGGTGGACGTTGCTTAACTTTGCTGATCGATTCAGAATGGCTAAGCAAACTTCGCTACGAGCGCTTCAAGTTTCTACTACAAAACAAACATGTGACAAAGCAGATCCTCTTAAAGACCATTAAAACAAAGATTCAAGTACAATGACACCATCAGTGATTCGATCAACAATACCCAATAACGTCGTCGCTCCATCAATGGGAGCATCACGCTTAACACTCGGCGACACGGCGTGACACGTTAGAAAAATGACGTGTCAAAGTGGAAGATAAATCTGAGGGCGCAGTTAGATGCACTCCAAAATTGTTTCGATGTATCAACCCTTGCCGGTGGACCGTGACGGCAATCATATAGGACTGTCAGGCACAAAAGCGCTATAATTTTATATTATTTTCATACCATCACCTCAACATAAGGTGGTACATCAGTACCACCTTATGTTGAGGTGATCGTTTGTTCGAATACGGGCCTTCAATTTATACACAATGACATGTCGATAGTGATTTTGTGAATGATTGTCTGCTACTTATACAAAGGAAAACATCTTAACAAATGGTCACAAGGCTATCTAGCTGAAGACTGATGACAGTTGGCAGCACTTCAAACTAAAAGATAGGAAAATGTATGATGTATAGTTTAGGTTTTGAGAACAGTGAAGCGTATATAAGTATAATATGCATGGTAAGATTTTAGTTTCAATTGTAATATATTCAGGAAGTTCAAGGTGTACTTACAGGTATCAGGTCAGTTCCATGAATACACAAAAAAAAAACTTTTTCGACGCCACGCTAGCTATGAGATTAGAGTATTTGGGTGTCGCTCCATCCCCATACGATGGTTACAGAACGAGAGGAAACATTAGAGTTATGAATCATATGTCATGTTAGCTTAAAATGGTCAGAGCATAATTCCTTTAGCTGTAAAATGTCCTTTAATTATTAATTAATAAATTATAATTTATACCCCTCATTCAATTTAAATTTTCTTTATAATTAGGTATATTAATAAGAAATTGCAACAAAAAGCCGGAATATTAGTAAAATACAATTTTGTTTGTAACTGTACCAAGTTGACGCATCGGTCCGGGCCGGGCCGCGAATGAGTGTTGCAAAAAATATTATAAACGATATCTTTCCCGAAATCTGAATTCCATCAATAATGGTTGAACGCGTTCAGATGGATAAGTTTTAGTTTTGAGGGGAAATATGAAGTTTGTTTAGCTTTCTTGTAAGGGGTTTTTTTGTTGCCAGCATCGTAATATTTTGTATTGATTTTGAGGGTCTATTTATATGTATGCATAGATGGTGGAAGGGCACATTTCACTTGGTGTGCTAAGGCAGCTGCTTTTGATGAAATGATTGGTGAGGTGACAGCTAGCCAGGCAGGCATTCACAAAATGCCTTACCATCGGAACCGGAGCCTGAACTTGCCCTCCAAAGCACAGAAGCCAGTAGTAAATGCCACTAGCAAGTTATTACCGCAGAGGATGTTTATCGTTTGAACGACTAGGCTAAACTCGCTATGAACGTATCTATTATGTATTATAGTCATCAATTCTATTATTTGATGGCAAATATTTCAAACAAAAGTCTGTTTACAGTTGTCACCACACATTTTCTGTTTCAATATATTGTTCTTTACTTAAGGGGTATAGGGTGCGCTATTGTTTTGATGATCGATAGTGTGCCCAGAGACTATTAGTTTGGATTCCGTCCAGATTTGGCGGCCCCTACTGCAGGAGAAGAGGCACCTTGGACGCAATATAAACGGAGACAGTACCATATTTTGAAATGTTTTCCTGGCTACTTTTAAACATTTACAATAAACAATGATAATAAAATATAACAATGACTATATCGAAATATAATAAAACAAGAAAAAGAATGTACCTAGTAGATGATGCCTTTTCGCTAGAAGAGACTTTGTTGAAATCTGTACACATAAGATCATAAGAAATAAAAGTTATACAAAGTCCAATCCAACTTAAGGCAAATATAGGGTTCGTTTTTACAACAAAGAATAATATTGTATTATAATGGTGAGTTAGTATATCAGATATAAGAAAATGACATCAAATTAGAGTAACTTTAGAAAAGTAGCTAATTGATTAATATCTTCTCACTTAGAGGTAGTCATTAGACTACATTGATATTTTAAGTAAGACATTATTGGTCAGTTATCGACATGCGACCGATGATATCCTCTTCTAACCTGACCAATCTACTAAAGTTATCATCTGATTATTCATTATTACAGCACCGCTCCGGCGTAACGCATTCTCGAAACTTCCAATCAAGTTACGGTTTTCAGAATTATGTATATTTAAGTAGATTTTAAAATGAAGCGGTGCACTTTACTTTGATAATAGAACTATTGCAAGGTTGTGTCAGCAAGTTATGAGTTGTGTCAGAGTGGGGCTTTTAGGATGAGTTATGTGATGCCCTTCATGATACCCTAGTGACATTTATAATCAATCTACCAACAAGACTAAATAACTATACGCAACCCAAAACCGGCGAAAAGCTCACAAACTTCCTCTGTGAAGTAATATTTTACCCGAGAAAATAATTCTCTCTGAAATAATAATGTTCCCCGTGTTTGAAAAATAATATGCTAGTGAACAATGCAAATCACTGTTATATCCTACACTGTGATAGAAACGGCAAATGTGTCTTTTAAAAGCGTTCGTGTGAGACTAATCGTGCCTCGCATCGCGTGAATAGGTCTTGATAAAGATTTTGAGATGAGATGTGATGGTGCATCTCTGGTTTTGATTAACTTGTTCTTGATTTATCATGTCTGCTTTTAGATTTTGGATTCTTTTGGATTTAGATAGAAAGATAGAAAACTCTTTATTGTTACACCACTTTAGAATATTGTGTTAATTCGGATTTATTTTTTATTTGTGTCCAGTCTTATTGGTTAGGTATATACGAAGCAAATGAATAAGAATGTACGATAAGAATAAATACCGTTTTCTATATAATTTTCAGTTTCTATATAAATATATAATCCTACTAGCTTTCCGGGTGCGGCTCCGCCCGCGCGTATGTCGTTTATCGCACAAAAACATTAACTTCCTTTTGGCGCAGTGGGATAAAAACGATCTTATGTTTTTTCCCGGGTCTCAAGCTATTTCCATACCAAATTTCATTCAAATCGGTCCAGTAGTTTTGGCGTGAAAGCGTAACATACAGACAGACAGACAGTCAGAGTTACTTTCGCATTTATAATATTAGTACTGATTGAGATTAAGAATTTAAATTTATCAATTAACGTATTCGAAAAAAAATAGCCGACTTCCAGAAAAGGAGGAGGTTCTCAATTCGTCTGTATTTTTTATGTTTGTTACCGCAGAACGTTTGACAGGGTGTACCGATTTTATAAATTATTTTTTTTTGTTTTAAAGCTGATGCTTGTCGTTTGGTTTCATTTAAATTTCATCAAAATCGGTCAAGAAAATTCTTTATTTTGTTTGAAAGCTGATGCTTATCATTTGGTCCCATGTAAGTTTCATCAAAATCGGTCAAGGCGTTTTTAAGTTAACTAACACGCAACTCACTGAAAAATATTTACGTGTCTTGATGATATAGCCGTTGAGAATAATTAACAATCAATCCCGTACCTGAGTTGCAAGAGTCACTAAAACGAGTGAAAATTTTTTTTATTCCAGTCTTAATGGGTCTAGATTTATGTATGCGTAGCATATGAATAAAAATGTACACTAAGAATAGGTACCGTTTTCTATTATACTTTCCGGTTTCTACATTTATTTGTAAGTTATGCTATTGGGACTTGAGACTTAGGGCCTGTTTCAAAATGTCCGAGTAAGTTCCGGTTTTACTACCCAGAACATCAGTACTATAATATTATAAATGCGAAAGTAACTCTGTCTGTCTGTCTGTCTGTCTGTCTGTCTGTTACGCTTTCACGCCAAAACTACCGGACCGATTTGAATGAAATTTGGTATGGAGATAGTTTTAGACCCGGGAAAAAACATAGGATAGTTTTTATCCGACTGCGCAAAAAGAGGTTAATGTTTTCGCGCGATAACCGACATACGCGCGGGCAGAGCCGCGCCTGGAAAGCTAGTATTTAATAAATAAAACACTATATTTGCGTTTCACAGTCATCGATCTATCCATCGGTTAAAGCTTGAAACGCGCTGCATGTCAGCTGTCATTTTTATCATTCAGTTATTTTATGTGTTGAATAGCAACCCGAAACTTTATTAGGACATTCTGAAGCGGGCCCTTAGAATAAACAGTTTTTACATATTTTAAATTAACCAATGCACGTATTCGAACAAATTTTTGACGTAGGTAGTGATAAATATTTTATTTTGGGTTTTATACATTTAATGCCTTCTGATGCCCAAATGTTCCTACCTACAACTCAACAAAACAACCTACAAAACAATAACCTTATCCCCCACCACTTCCTCCTCCCCAATCACTGGGATTACGACCAAGTTTAACCAACACTTGTACGTAAGTGGTGCATTAACATCCACAATTAATCTGCCTAATGAATGTTTGCTCACTCCATTTGGCCGACAATCGGTCAAACCCCCAATATTTGCCGTGCACTCGCCGACATTTGCCGACACTGGCCGCCTAATGAGGCCTTGTCTGCCACTGATACAGTACCGTGTTATGATAATGGATTAGTCTTGTCTTGACAGCTCAAGATCACGCTAACATAATCTCGGATAAGTTAGTATAAGTACAAGCTATAATCATGTTAAAATATAACACCTACATAATATACTCACGTAGCCAGGCGGGCATTCGCAAAATGCCCTTCCACCATGCGGAGAAGCTCAAGCCGCGGCGCGATTGGAACCATGGACCTGCTGCGCGGCAGTCCATAGCCAATGCTACTGAGATAGGTAAACATTTTCAGTTATTGGAGTGTAACTCAAAAAGAGCTTGACCGATTTGATAAAATTTAAATAGTACCAAACAAGACGCATCAGCTTTTAAACAAAAAATAATTATTAAAATCTGTTCACCCAGTCAAAAGTTCTGAGGTAACAAACATAGAAAATTCAGACGAATTGAGAACCTCCTCCTTTTCGGAAGTCGGTTAGAAAGGCTTGAAGTTGACAGACAAACAGTATCCCACCTGTAACGTGAATATGTGAGTGAGTGGGATCTTGCTGCACATTACGCGCACAAAAGAGCTACTTACCGTGTTTATACCCTAAAACCAGACAGGTGGCACCAACAACGAAAATATTCACAAGGAAGGTTGGGGTCAGAAGTCTGTGCCCACGCTATTTGAGGTTGGGTACATATGTACTATGCAAAATTATGGAGTTCCCTAGCCTTCCAAAAGCCACCATCGTTGCCCAACGACTGAACGGCAGCCGGGATCCACTGTTACACAAAGTAACACTATTGTGTTCTCCGAAGCATGGGAGCGCTCAGTAGGAAATGCCACTAGCGGTCACCCATCCAAGTAGTGACCGCAGGGAATTTGATCGATTGAGAATTACTAGGCGAGCTTAAGATCGATTGAGAATGACGAGCGCTTAAAAACTAGTAGCTAAATAAATTATAAAGTACTGAAAGAGTGGTCAAAGACCTGTCAGTAGTAAATGCTTGATGAATTTGTCTTATTCTGTTTCCGACATAATTTTATGAGTATTTTATAATATTAATATCATTATTTTCTGTTTGAATTTATTTTTGACATTTGTGTTTATTATTATATTTGACGTTGACGTTATTAAGTATTATTTAATTATTCGACTTTTATCATTACGATATTTCAAATTATTAAATTAATATCGTAACGTTTGAGACGTAGATTATAGTATTTTAATGTTGTATGTTAGTGCATACTACTCTGTTCCTTTTTTACACAAAGTTACATATATGTACTTAGACGTATATATTATCATATGAATAAATGAATACGAATAATGAGTACTTATGATAATTGCAAAATTAACTCTCCAGCTCATAATTAGTTACTTATAAGTCTTGATTGTCTCCCATTGACCTCTGACTTCAATACTAAAAAAACAAAGACATCCATCCGGCGACCACCAAGCGAGTAATGAAGAACATCCTAATGCAGTTATCTAATGAGATAATTCCTGCCAGACATCCAGGATCTATTGTCCGTGTATTTTATATGTATATTTAAGCTAATGGTTTGTATTGTTCCCTGATTTATTACTTATTGAGTCCCTTAGTGTTCGGATTATCTTGAGTTCACCACGTGTTTATGTTATGTAGGTATATATGAGTAAGGTCTGGAGCAATGGAGATATTATGTACACTTTCATTCCTACTATACTTAGATTTTCAAGACGCTCAGCGCCAATCGATTAGTTTTACTACGCCCCGATAGCTTTTGCCTTCGACCCACTAAGTCGCTCCTGGTAAAGCACCTAAGTAATATAAGTATAAATATTATGGAAATATGTACACAAATTACACATTTCCAATTGTCAGATATAAATATTACTTCTTACTATATAACTATATCTATACTAAGAGTAATATTATATAGAGGAAAGATTTGTATGCAACGACAGAACTTAAAAATTACTGGGCCGATTTGGATGAAATTTGGTATGGAAATAGTTTGAGACCCGGGAAAGGACAAAGGATAGCTTTCAACTGCGTAAAAAGAGGTAAATGGTTTAACAAGATAACCGAAAATCGCCGGCGGAGGCGCGCCGGAAAGCTTGTTATAAAATATATAGATAAGTATAAAAATATTTCAATGTTATTTTGTAACTTGACAAGAAATAACCGCAAATATTTTAACTAATATAGTAACTGACGTAAACATTGTCGGGTGGGATTGATGGTTCATGTGCGAGAAGTAAACAACAACAGAGCGGGTGTTATTACGTGTCGTGTAACAGATCGTTTATAGCATGATAGCAATAGTGGTGTTATAGTTGGTGTTTATCTATTTACTTTTGTAGCTTTGGGTTTTTTTTTAATTCTTAATACATATATAAAATATTATTAAGAGAAACGATGAATTAGATATAGACCGGCACGTCTTTATTGATAACCTCTGTTACATGTATCAAGCGCGTACAAACTAAGATAAGGACCAATTGTTATAGTGTATAAAGGTGTTCCAGATGTACATTAAAGAAGTCTTAATACAGTCTCAATACATGATGGAACGTTAAAGGATATACTCATCTTTAATTTGGTGGCTCCAGTAGCCACCATCCCTCCACCTATTCACTGGGACCATTCTAATCCCAGACACAATAATTCTGCCATAAGTTGATAGAAGAACAGATTTCAGGTGATGCTGCAGCATGGTAACATAGGCAATCTTAGGGGGGAATCTCACATCTGTGCCAGGAAATTCTTAATTTAAATTGTTTGGCATTTGGTAAATATCAAACAATTTAAGCTATAAATTGACTGGTAACTAAACTCCATGATCATGGTATTCGCGAGTTTAAAATTATATTTCTGGTGTTGACAGTATTCCAATGACAGAATCATGTGCATCGATGGCTTACACCGTCAAAACCACTAAAATATCCGTTTACCTGCGTAACCAATGTAATCAAATCGTCCTTATCGATACTAAAATAAATAGATATCGTAAAAAATAATCTCTGAAACTCGCGTATTACGTAATCACATCCATACAATAACATATAGTGTGTTTACATTGTGGTAGTACGAGGCAGAAAATACCGTGAGATTCGCACGGCTCTGGACTTCCAGTCCTGAGACTTTGGCATCAAATTCATGGAACATTGCTCGGTCCGGATGTGCTGTGGCGAAAGGTTGGTGCAGGTGATATATCAAAAGTTACTTTGCATTGTGGTAGGGAATTTTGAGAATGTCCGCCTGGCTAGCTACCACCCGTAAGTGGAAAATATCTCACCAAGCACCTAACGGTGTGTTCCGGCAGCGGTCCATGAGAGCAAGTAATTCTAGATTAGCCTGAACAAAATCTTCGATTACATCCCCACTTACCATCAGATGAGAGTCAAAGGCTAACCTATCAGGTACAAAAAAAAGTTTCGTCTCCTGCAGCGCACCACTAATCTACATTAAAAATGCACTTTTACACCCGTATGACACATTTTGCTACCGAAACAACTGTTTTGGCTAAAAAAATACAATAGATTTTATTACATCGGTGGTACATTGAACATGACCAAGCTTTGTCAAAAAGTAAACCTTATAAAACCTTCAGTCACCTAGACTACGATCACTGCCACAGCAAGTGTTTGAAACGTCGGGACAAAAACAATGATAAATATACGCGATTTAAACCGTTTAAAGTTGTTTAATTACTATCCTAAGGCTCAAGGGTAAAATCTCGCCATCTCCCCAAAATCTGTTTATCCACAGTACAACAACAGTAAGTGTAGGTCAGAGCAATTCATCAGGCAGCTATATCATGCTAGATCTAGAACTAAGCATTCATTCGCTACGACCTGCTATTAATCAGCGCGAGTCAGGCTGCTGTTTTGTTTGACTGTACCTAGTAAGCGAGTTAAGGGTTGGAGATTAAGAATTGGTAGAGGTGGTAATTTGAAATTGACTTTATCAATCTAATTTTTAAAATATATTTTTGCAAAATCAACTTAAAACTAGGTTATGGAAATATTTGCTGGTTATTGCTTTGTAGTAATTTTTACAGTTATAATACTCGTGTCTGATTAACTCCATGACTAAGTCGTTATATTTGTTTTATTTATTTATAGCCATTATAGGTATAAAGTTATTCTTTGATTCCACGTCATCACTAACCATCAGGTGATATTGTGGTAATTGATATCGTGGTCATTGAATTAATTTATTGTACCGTGGGACGTTTTTTGGCAATATTAGGACATGGAAAATTAATTATATGAAATGAAAACCTGAATTTTTTTCTTAGTTTATTAGAGTTTTAATAAATAAAGATGTATCGTTACTTAAGATGATGAAACACCAACAGCATTCGGTAATTTGTAAAGCTAAAAAATCCTTGTAATTCAGGAAAACGTGATTTAGGCGAATCTAGGGTAAACCAGTGTATCTGATTTCATTAGGAGAAGTTTTTGTTCGCCAGTATTATGATTCGATAAAACCTCCAGATATAGTAAGTACTATACATAACTACAATGACCCAACCAAAAAACAAAATCTAAAAGTATTAGTAGCAGTAGACGTCTTTGTGCGAGTTTTTCCGCAAGAAGTGCTTCGTTTTACTTCAATTTCGGCACTTGTGTCAAACTGCATCTGTTATAGGCAAAGGTTGCCGCTTAACAGGTGGCCCCCGTTCTTGTTCAATCACGATAGTAAAGAAATAAGTATGATTTTGTAATTTATATATCAAAACAATATTGTTTCCTAAATACATAAGTACCTAAAACTATATAATATGCCACATCCATCCTCACCGCTCCATGAGTCCGGTCAGTGCGCGTGTTTGAGCTCCGCCGTGATAAGAGCAACGCAAACAAAGCATCGAGTGAGCTGACGTACGCGATACCGACGAGTGATTGCCGATCCGTTGCCTCCTGTGCTGTAATGCTGTTTGTCTTCGATACAACTCACCTATACAATAATCATATACGTAGGAGTACTGTGATTCTATACTGATCTAGTTATAGCACACATTAATCTCTGAAAGTGACATTATATGTTAAAATAGAAACTCAAACTAGGCATGAAGTGATCTGGTCAGATCTCAGTGAATATGAGTTGTATAGTAACTTTTGCAATTATATTATCATTCAGGATACCCTGAAATAGTAGCTTGTACAAGGGTCGCAAGTAATCAATTCCCACTCGAGATATTAGACAATTTTAGGGAGAGCTTATATTTACCGGTCCCGTTAGGTTCTTTATACTTAAATTTAAAACCTTTCTGAAGCAGTGTTGGCTCAGTGGCATTGGCTATATGTACTGCCGTGCAGTAGGTCCATGGCTAGAATCCCGCCGTGGGCTTGAGCTTCACCGCATGGTGGAAAGGTATTTTACGAATGCCCACCTAGCAGCAACCACCCTCAAGTAGAAGATCTGACGCCAAGCACCAAACAGTGTGTTCCGGCAACAGTCCTTGAGAGCCATTGAGATAACAGGCACATGAGAATTAATAACAGTCTGAAACTGAAGGACAAGGATGAACATTTTTAACCAACAAGCTAAAGCCAGAATGGACAGAATTGATATTGCCTTCAACGTGACCTACATAACACAAAAGGACATTAGGTTAGCTTAGAGACAAATTTTCTACTTGAAGGTGGTCGTCAGCCAGACGAGCATTCGCGTAATGCACTACAACACCTAGGGACGTCATGCCGGTCACGAAAATTTAACATGACATTACTATCATTTATTTTTTCCCAACAAATAATTATTTTACATCAACCCGTTAACTACTCATGATTCAATAACATTTTGTGGGTAGAAAATTATGTTTTTTAGTCATGCTCGGTCTTGATATTTTATTTTCGGTTTCGCACTAATTCTTGATTAATTGTCGTTCTACATTTTGCTCACGACAAACTTGAAAATTAGTTATGAAATTCCTTTTAAAAAGCAGGTATATCGTAATAATTTAATATTTGGTTACTTTTTTTTAAATGAAAACTTGTCATGACTCTTGGTTGTTATCTGAATTGAAACTTGTAGTGATGGAACCTGAAGTATATCTGCCTTCGTGCTATTTCATCATACTCTTGATATTATTACAGGCATCAGCATTATTAATAATTCTGCACGTCAATAAGTAATGAAGGACGGAAGTCATTTTTCTCAGTGTACGATTCAAGCCTACCTGGGGACTAGAATCCAATATTGTACGGCTGGAACGTGTGACTGACACAAGTAATAGTTTTATGATTTCAGTCTCTTTTACTAAGAGACTGACAAAATAAGTAATAACTGGAAAATGGGCCCCTGATAATTGATCAGTAGCAGTACAATGTGACAAGAATATTTCTATATTAAAATTTGTAATTGAATAAAGTACTTATTAATAGATTCTTGGCGACAGATTTTCTACTTGAGAGCAGTAGCTAGCAAAACGCCCTACTGCCGTGCTATGATGACTACTATCGGGGTCCCGTGCCATCCTAAGCCATTGACCTCAATATACAATATCTCGATGTCCTAAGCATGATAATGCTTAGTTTCCAGCGTCCGCATCGGACGTTTCATAGCCAAGTTAACCGGTTAAGAACGACTATGCAAGCTCCGCTACTAACGCTTCAAAAACTTTTGTGTAATAAGGTATCTACTGGAAAGCTTTGGCTTTAAATTTGACATTGCCTTTCAACCAAAACGTAGAATATACCTACCTATAATACTGTAGGTACAGCAAACAAACACCATATACGGCTGTACGCCAATACGGCCAGTTACCCGTTACGGTTGTAATGAAACCCATTTGTCTGTCTAATGTGCGTCCAGGATATCGTCTAATATGAAATAACGTCTGCGAGACGATGGGTCATTATATCTGCTATGTGTCTTCATGAGCGCTGATCGGGAGATATGGCCAAGGTGTTTGCTGGAGCTGCTTGCTATATTGGTTTGCTTCACTTTTATTACATTCGTATTTCTGTACAGTGTTATTATTATTGTCTTCAGTCTTTCAGTAATACAAGTTTGTGTGGGAAGAAAACTACAAAGTACTTTTGTCTATGGTACTTTCATAATGATAATAGTCTATGGTACTTTTCCTTTTAAGGCCATGGTTTCAACAGTCATATAGGTATTGTATTTATATCCATATTAATTATACAGGCTGGAATTTTTACATATAGGTTAGATTATTTAAAACTTACCTGGAGGGAAAGTATTTTTAATACTGTAGGTAACAAATATTATTCATGGGAAACATTTCTTTTTAATTAAAATAGAATATAATTAATATATTAATATAATTCCTAACTGTATGAATTTTTTAAATAACCTTGTTACACCCGAGAATCGATTTGACACTCATTCTAAATTTGACGAAGCACTTTCAATAATAATTCAAATGCAACTGTGCAAAAAAACATTTGCAACTGTGAATGATTTAAGAACTGAAATAATATACAATTTTGAATATTCACCACAACACACTATTACAAATTACGTTTAATGAAGTCCTTAAGGGATACATTTGTGCATCCAAGTAAATGGAACTCATTTTGAGCAACAAATTAGAGTTTAAGCAATACATTTTTTTCGATAAATTGTCAAAAATGAAATGTCCTAATTATTTCTATTTTTAAATTTGATGGCGTTCTTTTTCATTTCAAATACCATGTTTGTTAAAGAGATTTGATTGGTATTATTGACCCTGTCACTTGGTGTCTTAAAAGTCAAGGTTATTCATTTTGTCGTTTTGATCCCCGGATATGGCAAGCATATACCTAATTAAAAATCTTGAAAATATGTTTTTTTTTTTTTTTTTAAATAAAGGAATATTACCTATGTAGTTTACTACATAGGTAACATTTGTAATATTTAGTATTTAGAGTACTTTCACTCCGGTAAGTTAAAAAAATCCATTCCACATACATTTTCATTCATTTAAGTAGGTATCCGGATTGTGCCTTCATATTTTTAGGTCACGCCACCTTTTTCTTTTACTTCGCTTTACTTAAATTTACTTATACGAATATTAAGCCTGTTCAAGCAGTCTTTTTTTTGTCTTCAATGTTTGTCAGAAAAATACTGAGTCAAAATAAAAAACAACAAACAACAAAACAAAATTAACTTCAATCACCATGCGCAGGGAACGTTAGCGGCACGGAAATATTACCGTGTTAGCGGTCTGAGATATTAGTCAACATATTATTACATAATATGATAGCATAGCATGCGCAGCTGTTTAGCTCAGCTGATGCTTACGGTTGACTTAGTTCCCTTAGTTTGACATAGATGGCGTTACTAAAATGACGTCACTAAGCTGAATCGCGGTGACGAGATTCTCAGCTAAATATAATTCTGGTTTTAAAATTGTTACGAACATCACTCTGGTTTCCCTTCAATACGAATAAATCTTTCGCCTTTTACTAAAGATTTCCGTGGAGGGGAACACTCAAATGAGTCTATAACCTGTTTTTGAATGCCTGCTTTATGCAGTGCAATAATTGAATATCGTTCGCCTTCAAATCCAACTTAATAACGAACGGTTACATCCATCTTCAGATATTTCAGAATACATTAAAGTTGAGTAGTAGGAGGAGGAATACTATAATCTGCGCCATGTATACAAAAAAAAAATTAGGTAAGTTAAAATCATCGTAACTATTCTACTTATTATAGCTCGCGAGATGAGTTAGCAAAATAGTTCCATAGTAGTTTATTACGATACGGTATATAATAGTACATTGGGGTACTAAGGGAGAAAACGATCTATTTCTTGTGGCGCCGTTACTATAATATCGTCACTTTCACTATCAGATGACATTTTGGAAAATTATATAGAATAATTAAAAGCGTATTGTTATTATTAACAATTTAGTAAAAAAACAAATAAATTGCCTCGCTTTTATATCGTAGTGCAAAGTAAGTTGATAAAATGAATGTGTAGAATAGACTGTGATAACATTCCAAAATGCAATTCATTGCTCGATTGTACTTGTCAGTATTTGTAAAACCAGGGTATTTTTTTGTAACTTTTCTTTGGATAACAATAGACAGGTGCTTATATTCATATTATAACATACACGTCAAAAGTACATTTCAGTATGTGTACAAAAGAATATTACACACTTACTTAAAAACATTAAAATACTATAATCTACGTCTTAAACGTTATCAAATTAATTAAATAATTTGAAATATCATTATGATAAATGTCAATAATTTAATCCTAATAATACGTCAAAAATAATAACAAACACATGTCAAAAATTAATTCAAACAAAATATGTAATAATAATAATATACTAAAGTAGTCATAAAAATGTCGGAAACAGAATAAGACAAACTCATATCAATATCAAGAAATACTCACAGTACTCAGATTAATAAATGAATATAGTACTTAATATAAGATTATTATATAAGGCAGCGCTAGGAAGCGATGAATAGTCCTGTGTCAAACCATAATTGGTTTTGTAGGACTTTAGAAAATGTAAATGTTAGAGATATATAAATAAATTAAAAAAATATATAGGTTGCCAACCTCCTTTCATTGAAAATTGAGTACGGAAAACGTCCCACCTATTTTTTCTAATTATATGATATAAAACATTTTTGAGATTTGACGATTGTATTTTTTTTTGTTGGCAACTAAAAAAGCAAAAGAGCGCTAGCAGGGCAGGTATGGATTTTCATACAATGTATGGATATGATATGGATTTCATTCCCTCCGTAGCAGCGAAGGAATGTACTTCTCGCGCATAAGGGAGAAATGACGAACTTTTTAACACATTTTTAAAATAGTAATGAGACATTTTCTGACTGGGTGTGGTATAAACTTATTTCTCATATACAGACAGATTTGCGCCAAAATGAAATAGAACATTACTAACGTAGGTACTTATAATTCTACCCAAAAGCTTTCCTTCAATATACTGGGATATGGTAGCTTTCAATATCTGTAATACCATTAAATTTTAAACTTTTCTTAAACGACCACATGACATGTCCACAAACTCTTCAATAGCCTACACATAAAGACGAGTGCACACTGCACCACTCGCCGCAAATTGAGTTACAAAACGTTTCTTTGCCGAACTGAGAGGTTCTCAAACTTTTACAAAAGAATTCCCCTTTTTTGTAGGATACAACGAAATAATGGAGTCTTGGTGGGCTAAGTGGACGCGAGATTGTGACGTTACGCTCCGCCGGCTTGATTTAGAGCTCGTTTGTTTTCGGGACAGATTTCGTTTGTAGTTTTATACACTGCAAAGCTAGTTTCGAAAAGAATTACGCCCTTACCTCAAATAGCACTGCTTACAAAGTAGTACAGTTCTTGAAACATGCAAGAAGATTTTGCAGCTTACACTCGTATAACCTACATTATGTGATGTGTTTTGGAATAAAAGATGACTAATATTGAAGCTGTGATGGTACAGTGGCAATGACTATCGACTGTACTGCAAAATGTTCACGATTGTAATCCTGCCGCGAATTTGTGCCCGTCGCTTCATCGCATAGCAGTAGGACACTTTGGGAATTTACTGCTAATCTAGCTACCACCTTCAAGTATAAAATCTGTCATATACCACCTAATAGTTTAATTCAGCACCTATTCTTGAGAGCCAGATCCTATTCTTGGTTAAGCAAATTAATCTTCGACCACACCATGGAATAAAATTGTGGTCCAAAACTTGATATTAATAATAATAACAGACCATCTACAGAAGGAGGAGGGTGTATTATTCTTGTAAAAAATAACTTAAAATTTAAAGAACGCCGTGACTTTGTCAGATGTTCTGTTGAACGTGTCTGTGAAGTTGCTTGTGTGGAGGTGGACAGGCATCTTGTGTTGTGTGTATATCGACCACCAACAGATGAAGGTCGTGCTCAAAATTTTACAGAATTCTTAGCCACTCTGGAAAGTATACTACTAAAAATTTCTAAATGTAAAAAACCCATATTTGTATGTGGTGATTTTAATGTAGATATTTTATTGAAATCTAAAAATAAGACTGATCTTATTTCATTGTTTAAGTCATTTAATTTGAAATTTCTATTCTGTGAGCCCACTAGAATAACAGATACTTCAGCTACCTGTATAGACAATATATACTGGAACTGTAAGACTAAACAAAAGTCAATAATGAAGGGTGTTAGATCTGATCATGAGGGCCTGGCAATTAGATTTGATGGAAGCAAAGAAACTGCAAGGTATGAAATTGAACATAGGCCGTTAACAACCAGTAGGCTAGAAATACTCAGTACCTATATAGAAGCTAAGCTTGCCATTACAAGTTTTTCTCATAGTGACTCGAATGACATTTATAATAGTTTATTCTCTCTAGTAAATACTGAGTTTCAAAAAGTTTGTCCAAAAATAAAGAAACAAGTAAATGGAAAGTTGAAGTTCGGTGATTGGGCAACTACAGGTATTCGAAAAAGTAGAGATTATTTGTATGATCTGTATCGCAGGAAGAATTTGACATCCTGCAAGCAGTTTCGTGATTATGTTAGGAACTATTCAAAAATGTTTAAGTCTGTTTGCTTGTGTGCTAAATCTCTTTTGATTAGAAATAAAATTAGCAAGTCTAAAAATAAAATAAAAACCATTTGGAATACTATAAATACTGAGACCGGAAAAAATAAACCTAGAGATTCTACATATGTCTTAAATGTTGATAAAAATCAAATATCTGATCCAATACAAGTGGCAAATATATTTGACAATTTTTTTTCTAACTTACCCCTAGAAGTCACTAAGTCATTGGATGCATGTCCCGATGTAGCAGAAACTCTGCTAATACATAATTTCCCCTGCAAATCACCGGACTTTTCTTTCAGACACACAACAATATTTGAAATAATAAAGACATTTAAAAATTTAAATGTTAAGAGCACCGAAGACTTGTGGGGTATGTCAGTTAAAGTGGCAGAGTCTATAATATGCATTATTGCACCATATTTAAAAACAATATTCAATCTTTGTATTGATAAAGGAAACTTCCCCGACTTAATGAAACAAAGTAAAATCACTCCAATTTTGAAGTCGGGGGCTACATCTGACCCTTTCAATTACAGACCTATTTCTATCTTGACTGTTCTGAGTAAAGTATTCGAAAAAATTATGCTCAAACAACTTCTATCCCATTTTAATGAGCATAATATATTGAATGAGAATCAGTTTGGTTTCACAAAGAGCAGATCCACAACAGATGCAGGTGCTCAATTGATGTCACATATACTTGAAGCCTGGGAGAGTTCACAGGATGCTATTGCCGTATTCTGTGACCTTTCTAAGGCATTTGACTGTGTAGAGCACCGCACTCTGATTCGAAAACTTTCTCATTATGGTATTCGTGGAAAAGCTCTGGATCTTATAAAGTCATATCTGTCAGACAGGCTACAGAAGGTTAGAATAAATGGCAATACTTCTTCCGGGTCTTTGGTAAGAATAGGCGTACCGCAAGGATCAATTTTAGGACCTTTTCTGTTTCTAGCTTATATAAATGATCTGCCTTGCATGGTTAAAAATTTCTGCGATATAGTTTTATTCGCAGATGATACCTCCCTAATTTTTAAAGTAGATAGGAGGGATAGTGAACTTATTCATGTAAATAATGTGTTATCTATGATCTCTAAGTGGTTCGCGGCTAATAATCTTCTCTTAAATTCAAAAAAGACCAAATGTTTAAAGTTTTCTCTACCAAATGTTACTTATGTTGAACCAAACATTAAGCTTGGCCTAGAAAAACTCTCTTTTGACAATGCGACAGTCTTCCTGGGAATTAAAATGGATTCAACTTTACAGTGGAATCCACATATACATGATCTATCTGGAAGACTTAGTTCTGCTGCATATGCAGTTCGTAAGATAAGACAGCTAACAGACGTAGCTACTGCTAGGCTCGTTTATTTCGCGTACTTTCACAGTATTATGTCTTATGGTATATTGCTGTGGGGAGCTGCTGCTGAGATAGAGACAATCTTTATCTTACAAAAGCGTGCAATTCGAGCCATATATGAAATGGATCCTAGGGAATCCCTGAGAGATATTTTTAAAGAAATTGATATTTTAACTTTACCAAGTCTGTATATATTTGAAAATATTATGTATGTTCGTAAAAATTTGAGCAAATTTAAATCAAACAGTGACACTCACGATTATAACACTAGGAATAAAGATAAAATAGCGGTGCCAGGTTTTAGATTAGCAAAGACAAATAAAAGGTCCTTCTTAGGAAATTGTGTGCGGTTTTATAATAAATTGCCCAAACATATTACAACGCTCACAGAAAGAAAATTCAAGTTGCATGTGAAGAATATTTTGATAAAGAAATCTTACTACACAGTTTGTGATTACTTAAACGACAAAAATGCTTGGACTGGTTCGCCTCTGCCAAGCTAGCGCCTAACACCTACGTAATGTAAATTAAGTATTGTAATAATTTTATTATATAGTATGTACTTAACACATTTTTAAAAAACCTTTAAAAGAATGGCCCCGAGTTTCTTGCCCGTTCTTCTCGCAGTGGCTCTATAACTTTTGTTTGCTGAACGTGGCAGTACAATGTAGTATATTTCAATATTAAAATTTGTAATTGACCTTCATAAGAGCGTCGTAGACGCCTAAATTGAATAAATGATTTTGACTTTGACTTTGACTTTGGATATTATATCAGCAAACAATATTTTTGAGGAGCAGAGAATATATAAACAAATTTTAAGAAAATTTTGTTTTATGACCACTATCTCACCTGATGGTAAGTATATAGTATGTACTTAACACATTATAAAAAACGTTTAAAAGAATGGCCCTAAGTTTCTTGCCCGTTCTTCTCGCAGTGGCTCTATAATTTTTGTTTGCTAAACGTGGCAGTACAATGTAGTATATTTCAATATTAAAATTTGTAATTAAGCTTCATAAGAGCGTCATAGACGCCTAAATTGAACAAATAATTTTGACTTTGAGGGTGGTAGCTAGCCAGGCGGGCATTTTACGAATGCCCGCCTGGCAACAACCGGGACTGACGGCTAAACGTGCCTTCCGAAACACGGAAGTGCTCAGTAGTAATGTCACCAGCGGTCACCCATCCAACTCCTGACCGCGGCGGACGTTGCTTAACTTTGCTGATCGGTTCAGAACGGCTAAGCAAACTTCGCTACGAGCGCTTCAAAAACAGCCATTAAAATAACAGGCACAAGGGCTCAACAACTTTATATCTCAGGACAAAATTAATCTGCTATATGCAGAGGTTACCGCTTACCATCAGGTGGTCCGCGCGCTTTTTCCATCACATCACATAAAAAAATAAAACTTATAAAATATTAAATGCATAATGTATCGGCCGGATTATCCATTGTTTGTTAGCTATTCTTCCGAGGATTAAATTCAATAGATTATATACGCACAGTTTCGTTCGTTTGGATGTTTTTGTTTATATTTGTGTAATGTGGTGCATGTGAATTGATTCTTAATTTATGTGAAGAAAAAAACGTTGATGTATCGTATACTTACATATAATTTTTTATATATATTTCATCTTAATTGACTGACTTTGAGGGTTTTTATTAAAGTATACTTTTTCCATATTCTTTTTGTTCCAATTTAATCTAGAGTGAATAAATATTCACCAATTCTTCTTTTTGCATACCTACGCGTTTGTGATCAATGATCATATACTATGTTAAACGTTTGTGTAATTTCCTGGTAACTACTTGTGTTTATTAATAAATCCATTTCTTATCAATGAACATACATTTTTACTGAAAATCAGAAAAATATGATCACACCTTATCAAATTACTAAAATCCTGCAAATATAATTATTGAAAGTAAAATTATTTAAATATAATTATTGCAAGTTTTTGAGTGATTCTTATCACATAAGTAATTACTTTTATAGTTAATAATAAATACTTTTAAAAGTATCCTAAAAAACATTAAATAATATTTAAATAAAACACTTAAAAAAGCATAAAATTATATATCTAGTGACAATTCCGCCTAATTTTCCTGTCATCTACGTGACGTCACAAACATCAAGCAGCCTAACCGGAAGAATACCCGACTAGTTTCGCTTCTAAACAAAGCATCTTCAGGAGGTCTTGACTCACCGAGCGCACGATCGAGATACACGATTTTTAGGATACTTTTAAAAGTATTTATTATTAAATATGGATTTCCGCAAAGTAACGCCTGAATCTATTCATTACTTTTATAGTCCTAATTAATAGTCACAACCTACAATTTTTTTATTTTAAACAATTGACACATATTCCCACTCCAAATTACATTTGAGACCTCTAGGACGGGGGCGGTCCATACTAATCACCTTCTATCAGGTGGGCCTTAAACGCGTTTCCACTCATATCCTATACAATTAACGCCTAAGTGAGGCCTAGGGTACAGGCAGTTTTTTTTTTAATATAGTTGAATAGAAAACTTTCATATGTGCAAACATTGAGCACCGCAGTATGCACAGAAGTTGACGACGTCAGCACACGTTCGTTACGCCGCCGCTTCATTACGGGGCCGCTCCGAGGGCGGGGCGGGGCGGGGGCAGCCCGGTGCACGTCACACTTCTTACCCTGACATTCTGACATTCTTATAGACGAATGGATAGTTGGATTGTTATATTGGTTGACAATTGGATTTGCCATTACAGTGTTCATGATTTCCTTTTCTGAAGTTTAACTAGTTTGTGACAATTTAAACTGCGCGTGAGTGTAAGAAATGCATAGATCATATTGAAATACGTAGAAGTACGCTTGTTTCCGTTTCTGGCTAGAATATCACATACACTTTTTCGAAACTAACACTTTTTGGAAACTAAGTTTATATCAATGCGGCTAACTGCCTTTACATTGATATATCATTACATACTATCAAACTAATAACATTTTTGTACTTAAAACAATTAAAAGCACGGAACGTAAAATTCAGGTAGCGCGTCGTGTTAATACTGGAAGGTGGGCAGCACTGCGATCTCTAAGACGCCAGCCAAGCGTAGGGTTATTGATCAATTCAACTTTCAACTTATTTATCTTTTTAAAATTTCGCTATCACACAAGTCTAGACTTGTAACGACGAGATCAATCGGTATTATGCTTAATTCTGGACTAAAATTCTCCAATAAGGGGTCATCACTCTACGAAGTTTGTATGGAAAAGTGACCGGCCTTAATTATTGGGAACAGTTCTTCAGAAGCAGTGATAGCCGAGTGGAAATAGCTATGAACGACTGTGCCGCAGGTCCGTTGTGGATGGGCATTTTGCGAATGTTCTCCTGTCTAGCTACCACTCTTAATTATTACATCTGTCGCCAAGCACTTAACAGTGTGTTCCGGCACATGAGACTTACCAACTATTTGTCCCAGGGTGATGGGTGCAGTGCAGTTCGTCACTTATGACGAAATGCATCTGTTATAGGCAGAGGTTACCGCATAACATCAGGTGGGCCACTTGATTATTTCGCCCCAATAGCACCAAAAGAACAGAATCAGAATCTGAACAGCATCCTCGACCACATCATCACTTACCATCAGGTGAGATAGTGGTCAAAGGCTAACCTATCAGTCATAAAAAAAAAAAAAAACCCAAAAACATTTTTAGTTTGATGTTGATGAAGAGTATTATAAATTGGGGCACAACGACTGGATCCGATTTAAAAGAAACGGCAAACGTACCTTATACGACGATAAGTACCTTAACAGAATAATGTGTTTGTTATATATAAATGTTTTTTTACAGTTAAAGTGATGACCAGAATATGTCTAGGATTAAAACGATTCCATCTCTTAGAAAAAGAAAAATAGAATTTCTTTTATATTGATTGATATTTTTATTTATTTATCGGTAGACGACAAAACTAGAAATACATCGTCGCTTACATGATTTGAAATGGTATAAAATAAACATTGGAATACATACTTCCATCAAGATAGTAAAATGTATTCTTTGAAAGGAATGCCACTGAGGCAATAATTAGAATAATTATTGCGAAAGTGAAGTTTATTTTATTTTTATTTTTATTTTATTTATTTATACACAAGACAGTATACAATCAAATTAGAAATAGGACTTAAACTAATACAGTTTTGAGCTGGATTGTATTCCATAAATTTGTGTAATTATATAAACAGAATGAAATAGACGGATAATGTTAATTTATAGACATTACGTTATACCGAATACACACAACTGCGAAAACAAATTTCAAAGGTGTGTGCACTCAGCACTAACTACTAATGGTAATTGCCAGTCGGAGCATCCAGACTCAACACAGAGGTTGTATCTGGTCTGTTTAAGTTGGGTTTGGTATAAAGGATATCTTTCAATACATTGTTGTATGACCTTAGATTAGCAGTAAAAATGTCGATTTTATCGTTGTTCTTAGCCAGTTCATTATACTGCCGAGCCATCCTTACCAGGGGATTATAGAGAGAGATGTTATTTTTATAAATCTGTAAAGCAAAAAGATTAGATTTTTTGGACCTACGTGCACTATACTTTATGTTAAAGCTTATATCAAAGAGTTGATTTTTGATTTTCGGTAATATAAATAAATCCAAGTAATACATGTTTACATACGTACATTTATGTATATTTAGAATAATGCCAACATATTTAAATATGTCTTCAGAAATCTGGCAATTTCGTCAACTTCCCACGCTCAGCCCAAAAAGGTTTTCCATATTTTTTCCTATTCAGCATTTTATTATAACAGTCCAAATTAACTTTTCACTTATCCCCGTAAGGAAACTGTGTCACCAACTCCCAAGGAAATCTCATAAAGCTTCTCATAATTTACATGTCACATAATCCCTACGTCGCTGACTTCACAGAAAAGTCACTTTCGCAGAAAAGTGAGTTTCGCTTTTCCGTAAAGTTTCCCGAAGTTTCATTATCCCGAAAATGAAGGCCCGATCGGAGCACATGGAAGTGTTTGTCAGTACTCTAAGTTACGTTATTTTTTAGGGTTTGGTTACTAGAGAGCGGTCCGCTAAATGTCAGCTGTCGATCCGTCATTCAAGATATAAGTCCATCAGCTTCAAGATAGGATAAAAAAAAAACAGTTATCGGAATGTAACTCAAACACGACTTGACCGATTATGATGAAATTTAAATGGGACCACACGACAAGCATCAGCTTTCAAAGAAAAAAAATATCGAAAACAGTTCACTCCGTAAAAAGTTCTGAGGTAAAAACAAAAAAGAAACGAATTCAGAACCTCCTCCTTTTTTTGAAGTCGGTTAAATATTAAATGGCCTCCATACCTGTTAGGTATTTTATCCAATGCCCGATGTAGTTGCTACCATAAAACCAGTAATAGATATAAGCGTCAACCTTAGTATAGTACAAAGTCTGCAGTATAGATATAGTCTGTAATATACAGACCTTCTATGTCTACAGGCATTACATGGGATCAACAGATTCTACAGTTTGATTACGAAATAAAAAACTGGCGTATTTTAATTGGGTAGTAGCAAGTATACTACCTACGAGAGCACCTATAAGGTGTGTTGAGTTGAGACAAAAAGTATTTAAAAGTTGGAGCAATATTTTGATCCATCAAAACACGAGTAGTCAACCTTGCGTACTGTTTTGACACTGTGCACAGCGACTTTGAAACAAAACCGATATATCTCGGAGGAGGGTCGAACGGCTTCCAGTCTCACAATAGACTTAGTAGTTCGACTTTAAAGAGTTTTCAGTCTGTTTGTTCGCGAGCTGATTTCGAGTGTATGGCGTCTTTGTTGACTTCCAACTCGGAATGCGTCTGCAACTCGAGCCATTCTACTCTGGATCCTGATCTCTGAAATTTACTCTAGGAATGTAGATAATCACAACTTTTCAGTTTTACTTTTGAGTTTTTGTGATTAATTGGATAGATTTTTAGCACTACTATTTACATTTGTAGTGTAAGTTTTTGCTGTATTTTTAAAACTATAATGGAATAGTGAGTAATCTTTATTTGTTTCTACTTTTTACACTATGGCACATACGCAGTAATCACAAGTTTATCCTGCACTGCTCAGAGTGAAAGTAATATCAATTTTACAATTTTTTTTTTTTTTTTTTTTTTATGCCTGATAGGTTAGCCTTTGACCACTATCTCACCTGATGGTAAGTGATGATGTGGTCGAGGATGTTGTTCAGACTAACCTAGAGTTACTGGCTCTCAAGGACAGCTGCCGGAACACACCGTTAGGTGCTTGGCGACAGATTTTCAACTTGAGGGTGGTAGCTAGCCAGGCGGGCATTTGCAAAGTGCCCTACCACCATGCTGTAACGACTGCTATCCTAAGACAACAACCGGGACCGACGGCTTAACGTGCCCTCCGAAGCACGGAAGCGCTCAGTAGTAATGCCCAACCAGCGGTCACCCATCCAAGTCATGACCGCGGCGGACGTTGCTTAACTTTGCTGATCGATTCAGAATGGCTAAGCAAACTTGGCTACGAGCGCTTCAAATTTCACATTAATAGTGTTTCACAACTCTAAACTTTTTCACAACAACACGTTTTTCTGCAGTGTTTACTACAACAGTAAAAAATACGAAAGTAATGTCAACTATTTCTTTTCTGAATCACACACACACACACACACACTGATTTACAAATTTTTACTGAACTTTGTGAGTGATCACAAAGCTTAACTGCATGGTATTAGAATTAAACGTACTCGTAATCACAATGTTTCACTTTTTACTTATTTTATTTGTTTATGGGTTTGTGACAGACCATGCACGAGCCGCGCCCCCTATAATCCGCTAATTTCTCACTGGTTCTTAAGGACTGCTACTGGAACACACTGTTAGGTGCCAGGTGCTGACAGAATTTCTACTTGAGGCTAAGCGATATTTAGGCGGCCGGCCATATGACCAAAGACAAAACATTTAACAATTATTGTTCCTTTATTGTTAAAGATTGCAAATTGTTTCAAACCCACTTGAGCGGAAGAACTGTATACAACACTACATATACAAATACAAAAGCATCAGGGTAAGCCCACAAACTGTCCAAATGCATCCAGGCCCAGCATTGCCCCTAAAGATTGCAATGCTAATAGGCAAATTATGAGTACAGAGAGATACATATATTGGTTATCAATGATGCTAAGCCGAATATTTTGTCAAACTACCCGTGTTTGCGTGTTCGTGCCAAAACATGTGAATTTAACCAGAATCTCCTCAATCCCAACTCGCAACCTTTTGTCTCATCTTTATGCAATCCCACGTAACTTTCTTCAGAAAAAATCACACACCACAGAACTTGTCCGCTTGTCCAAATAACATTTTGTTTTACGAAGCCGTCGGCCCCTTTTGAAACTCAATCTACCCGCATTTACAAAAGGCGGGCTGATGGACTGTTCGTACTAACAAAATTATTCAAAGTAGTCCTTTGAGTTTTTCAAGAAAACAGTGAAGATCTTGCGTGGATGTTGTTAGACAGTTGCTGGATCAAACTTTGGAATTGTGAGGACAGTTTGGTTTTGTACATTAGAAGTAACATTTTATATTACCAGTAGGGAAGAACTTAAGTAGGTAAGTACTATTGTTTAAGCTCAGACATGAAATTGCAAGTTCTTATTTTTTACGATATTGTGATGTGATTTATCAAGCTCGAGGCCCACCTGATTTTAAGCGGACTAACCTCTGCCTATAACATGCATTTCGTCACAAGTCACGAATTGCACCGCACCCGTCACCTTGAGACATAGTTGTTAAGTCTCATGTAGGTACCTGTAATTTCACTGGCTCTCAAGGACTGCTGCCGGAACGCACCGTTAGGTGCTTGGTGACTGATTTTCTACATGAGGGTGGTCTGCTCTTCCACCATGCGGCGAAGCTTAAGCCCGCGGCGGGATTCGTACCATGGCCATCACTTCTTCATGTACAAAAAAGAGTATTGTTATATATATTATTTATTGTTATTATATATAGAGTATCGATTTAAAAATAAAAGTACAGCAGCGAATGGTAAATTTGTAGCGCTTATGATGATGATTGGCAAATTTGCATCAATATGTTAATGATTATACATAACACGACCGGTTTTTTTTGTCAATTCACCTCCATAATGGCTCTAGGGATTTTGGTGATACTTGGTACATAATGTTCTTTTACTAAATACTGTAATAAGACATATAATATATTTAATCACCATTTACTGAGTAGTTCTTACAGAAAAGCGCTATAGCTGACTTTTTGAGAGAAGTTATGGATGGAGCTGGAAAACTACACGCATAAATGGTTTTCTTTCAAGATAAAGCGACTAAATTCAAATTGGATTCGTCTACTTAACTTTCATCAACGTTTATCATCGAATACAATCGAGAAATGTCTCATAGAAATGGTCGCAAAACAGCTGACCTACTGTCTTCGACCTCAACTATCAGGCCCTGATTCTTTAGGGGTTGGAACTTAGAAGATTACGTCAACTATACTCGTAGATAACATGACTACTTATTCATTTTATTAAAATGATTATCGATCTCTACTCACTTATATATATCATATATACAGATATATATATAATATGTCAAACTTGTGGACCTAGGTTTTGGGCTTATCCATCTTAAAATTTCTTAAAAAAAGTTGCATCAAGTTCGAAATGTTTCATGGCATCCTAACGGAATAGATACTTGTGAGCAGGGTTGCTGTTTTAGGGTACCCAGTTTTTGACATAATACAAGTACAATCTTCACAATGAAAAGCAAAATTCTAACCATATGTCAGCGGGATTTGTAAGCATGTTCATTCAGCTACAATATCATGATATGGTAGAGAGCTTTCTAGATGGATCTATTCATCGAACGAAGACGTCTTGATGGGAACTCAGGAAAGTCTAATAATCCACCCATTTTTTTGACCGTGCGCTCGAAAAGACAAGTCTGTAGAAGCGACACGCGTCAAAAATTCTTTCGGTTTGGCAACGTGGCGTTTATGAAGTCACGTTGGCGTAACAGGAAAATTATACGGAATTGTCACCGTTCTGCTTTATTAGTTATTACTCACACGTTCACTGTGACATATACTTGAAATCAAACAATAGAGTTATATGTAGATATAGTACCTATGAATATGCGAGTCAAAAAGATAGCATTTTTTTTAAAACAGTGCCAAAAAAATTTACTCTGGGCAAACTTTTCAGGGCCAATCAAGGAGCACCCATGTTAAGGACCGTTTAAAAAATAATCGTATTTTGTGTGTCAGCTATTAAATACACAGGCAAACTAAAATCTATTTTCATCTGATATAAAAATATGCTTATATGTCACTTCAAGTTTAGTTTCATTGTCTGTCTAGACGTTTCTAATCGTACAAAATATAGTGGAGTGCGTCGAACAGCTCGTCGAGCAGCAGACAATTATTAGTGTCGTTTCAAGAAGAGAAATAATGAGGCTTCACAATAATAATTGCTGTGTACCCCCTGCTAGGTAAATGTTAGGGGAGGTCGATAGACACGACATCACAAGACATTACAAAAACGAATGACGACTTAGTCTAGTCCTGCATTAAAATATTATTTTCAGATCACAGATTGGGAAAGGTGTTGCTTATCTGCGTGGAAAAGAGCTGCATCCGCTAGCATGGAAAAGGTTTATAAAATTTGAACAATAAAAGTTTTTTTCCGGTGGTATGCCAGTAACAAAATACTACGAACTATATACAACACTACATCTACTACAATAAAAGCATTTAGACAACCTATAACTTTTTGCAGACTTACAGACAGTCCAAATGCTCCATCACGCTACCAGTAGGCAGAGTGCCTAGCTAAATTAAAAAAAAAATATATTAAAGTTACACACCGTGTGGTGCCGGGCTACAATGTCACCCCAAATCTATTCGAAACTCGTGTGACGTATAGACCATATTGTTTATGAATAATAATAATAACAAATCACTTTGTTCACGAATGCCAATCAGAAGAAAGAAACTAAAACCCCCATATGAACCAAATTTGAGTTTTGTTCCCCTGTCCACTAATGAACATAAAGTATTTTTTACCAATATTTAGAAAGGGCTTTATTAGCCCTTTTGTATTTTGTCCAATTTCATTATTTTTATAATTCGGTTTTCATTTCTACGAACATTGTAGGGTAAAACTTTCTGCTTTTCTGGAATATCACAATCATCATCAAAAAAAATATAGATGTGAAGAGAAACAACTGTCATACTTTTGTCTCTCTTAAAGTGCTCACTTGCCATGACCTTGTCATAGTTGATACGCGTTATCTGGTAAAGATTAGTAGAAAGATTAAACATAAAATGGGTATTCTCCAAAGACAACTGCCAAAACCAACCTTTCGGTGCTCGGCGCCAGATTTGCTACCTGAGAACGTTTAAAACTGACACATATTGATAATATTATGCTATTTATATCACACAAATTGTACGCACTGCACAACTATTCAAACCAAATAAAACCTCTAAGTAATTTATCCCCATTATAATAAAAAGCAAATCCAACCCCAAAGCAAAAGTAAATCCCACTGACGTCATCAGCAAGACCCAAATCTCGTTAAAGTCAATTAACTTGAAGAACAAATGTAAAGCACATTTCGATTTGAATGGCACTCGATGTGGGCCTATAAATCATTAGAGGTCCGTGCGCGTACTGAATATTATCTAATCTGTGCCGATATCCCCTAATATACGTATTCCTTTGAAGAATATGACCATACATTGTTTGAAATAGCAGGGTGTTTTGAGTCTAAGTTTTGTTAAGGCTTAACTAACTCATTTTTTAATTATCTCTGCAAAACTCCTGTTTCAATTCTCTGAAGCAAAAAAAAAATCAAAACTATCAAATCAATCATTAACAAACAATATTTGATTTTGCTAGGATTTCTTACATATTTTTAGGTTTGAGAAGAGGTTAAAATTTTTTACAAAAATATGAAAGAATGCAGTAGTCGGACATTAAAAAAATCTTAACATGTAAACTTTTACTTCTAGCTTCAAGCGTTCTGTGTTGTTTGTAAATTCGTTACTTTATTATTAGTAAGAAACCGGCAGGTGGGTAGCATCTAGATTTGACTTATAGTTATTTTATTATTATTTATTTATAGTATTTTATAAAATCTTATTTTATATATATTAATCTATTTATACATATTTTATTAGTATTAGATAGGTCTTTGCTTAATTTTATTATTTATTTGTATTATATATGTTAAAATTGTTATATAATGATAGCAACAATGATTTTATATCTTGTTCTTCGTCACCTGACTCGAATGATAGTGACGATAGCTTTTTAAGTATTCCGTCTCTCTCTGACTCCATATTGTCTTACTTTTCTGATGTTCCAAAAAACCTTAATGTCATCCATATTAATGCCCAGAGTATTCCAGCTCATTTCCCAGCGTTGTTGGCTGCTTTTGAATATCAAAAAAATGTCCACGCTATTTTAATCTCAGAGTCCTGGCTAAAGCCTTCCTTGTCTTCAATTTGTTATCCCTTGCCTGGTTTTCAACTTATCCGTAATGACCGAATTGGTGGGCGTGCTGGTGGTGTAGCTATATATCTCCGTGCTCATATCCCCTTCTCTATAGTACACATGTCTGCTCAACCACCGCCTGACGATGCTGGTGAAAACCTATTCATTGAAGTTCTCCTATCTCATCAAAAAATTCTTCTTGGTGTCTATTATAGCCATTCATCAGATGTTAACTACTTTACCTCCTTTGAAAAGATTCTTGAAGATCTCCTCCCTTCTTATAAGCATTCCATAATAATGGGTGA
Source organism: Plagodis dolabraria (assembly GCA_963854805.1). Classification (NCBI taxonomy): domain Eukaryota; kingdom Metazoa; phylum Arthropoda; class Insecta; order Lepidoptera; family Geometridae; genus Plagodis; species Plagodis dolabraria. Next base: position 33,771,104 of record OY978446.1, read on the forward strand.
TTTCAACACTTGTCTCCTCAAAAATGATTACCGTTCTTCTAGATTTAAATCTATTGTAAACTCAAGCAACATGAATATTCTCCCTCTCAATACGACTCACCATTTTCCAAATTGCACTCCTTCACTTCTAGATTTAATCATAGTATCATCAACAATTCATGTTGCTAAACATGGTCAATGCGCAGCTGATTCATTTTCTTATCATGATTTAATTTACATATCATACAAAGTTCGTCCTCCTAAAGCAAAGCCCAAAATTCTCTTGCAACGCAACTTTGGTGGTATAGATCTTGAGAAGCTTCACTATGACGTAGCTCGTGTTGACTGGTCTTCATTGATAGACGCTGAGTCCATAGATGACAAAGTTAATATTTTCAACAGCTTAATAACGCAGATTTACGATGTTCATGCTCCAGTCAAACCAGTAAAGATGAAACATTCTCCTACGCCTTGGTTGACTGATGAGATAAGGCTGCTAATGCACAAAAAAGACGTTGCTAAATTTAAATATAAGCGTTCTCCTCACGATGAGAATAAATCGAAATATCATTCTGCTCGAAATCACTGCAACAGGATGTGTAGGGATGCTCAACGTCGACACATCCATGAATCTGTAAATAACGAAGATCCAGCTAAGGTCTGGAAATTCTTAAGGTCATTGGGAGTTGGTAAATCTTGACTAGGCTCCGTCCTTCATGACTTAGACATAAATTCTCTCAATAAAAACTTTTCTACAACACCTAATATGAATACTGCTACTAAAGCAAATACTCTCAATCTTCTTTCTGCCACGTTAACTCCCGCCTATACTCCATTTGATTTTATTCAATTATCGGCTAGTGATGTTAGGAAGAGCGTACTCTCTATTGCGTCTAATGCTGTTGGTATAGATGGCATTAGTCGCAATATGATAGTCCCAATTATTGATTTAATCCTCCCTGTTCTATTACATATCCTTAATTATTCTCTCATGAAAGGAGCTTTTCCGACATTATGGAAGGATGCTGAAATTATTCCATTGCCCAAAACCTTAAACCCTAAATATTTGTCGGAGTATCGGCCGATATCTATTCTGCCTTTCTTATCTAAAGTCTTGGAACGCTTAGTTCAGAACCAGGTCAGTAGTTTTCTCACCAAAAACAACCTTCTAAATCCCTTCCAGTCCGGTTTCCGCCCTTCCCACAGTACGGTTACTGCATTGCTTAAGATAACTGATGATTTACGTGCTGGTATGGAGAAGGGTGAGTTAACCGTGCTTACCCTACTTGACTTCAGTAACGCGTTTAATACCGTTGATTTCGATATCCTCTTAAGTCTTCTGCGCTCTATTAACATATCTCCTACCGTTATTGACTTTTTCCACAGTTACCTGTTTGGACGCCGACAAAGGGTTTGCCTTGAAGATTCCTGTTCTTCATGGTGTAACACGACAGCCGGCGTACCGCAGGGCGCGGTTCTATCTCCTCTTCTTTTTGCTGCTTTTATAAACTCTATATCTAAAAATATCACTTCATCTTACCACCTTTATGCGGATGATTTACAGATTTATTCACAAGCCTCTCTTGACAAAATATCAGATTGTGTAGAAACTACCAATAAAAATTTAAGACATATAGCAGATTGGAGCAATGATTTTGGTTTAGTGATTAATCCAACAAAAACAAAAGTTATTGTCGTAGGCAGCTCCCGTATGTTGACTAAATTGGACTGGGATACACTGCCTCCGATCATTTTTGACAACGTAATAATTCCTTACAGCAAGCAAATAAACAATCTTGGATTAATAATTGACCAGTCACTGTCATGGGGCCCTCAGTTGGAAGCAGATAGTCGCAAAATGTTTGCTTCTGCGGGTTCTTTAAAGCGGCTCCGCAATTTTCTTCCGACTGCTACCAAAGTTGCCCTTGCTCAATCTCTTTTACTTCCAATTTTAGACTATGCCGATGTCTGTTATCTAGATCTTAAGGAGGATCAGCTAAACAGACTTGAGCGTCTCCAAAATTTCTCAATCAGGTTCATATTTGGCTTACGCAAATATGACCACGTTTCCAAATTTCGTCATAAGCTCAAGTGGCTTCCCATTCGCCTTCGCCGGAATACTCATATTCTATCCCTTCTCTTTAATATACTGTTTAATCCATTTTCCCCGCGCTATCTTAAGGAACGCTTTGCGTTTCTTGATTCGGCTCATGCCTTGACATTGAGGTCATCAGAAAATCTTTTGCTTAAAGTGCCGCCACACAGTACATCGCTCTATGGTGCTTCATTCTCAGTTCAGGCTGTTCGACTCTGGAACAGTCTGCCAGTCTCCATTCGAAAGTCGCAGTCATTATACATATTCAAAAATAGAGTCAAAGAATTTTATTTGTCCAGTCTTAGCTAATTTTTTCCTTCCATAGTATAAAATTTTATTCTTATATTTATGTAGTATGTCTATATATATTTTATTATGTATGTATTTATTAAGTTTTTGTATGTACGTTTATTTAGATAATATTTAATGTACGTAAGTATAATGTATTTCTTTATATAGGTGTAAAAGTGTAGATACTCAGTTAGGTAACTATTATATAAGTTATGTTTAATTTGTTAATTGCCGACCTGGCTAATTTTTGCGAGTTTTTTTTTCCTCAGATCGGTTGTCTGGAAGAAATTGCTTTAAGCAATAAGACCGCCCTTTGTATACGTTTATTTGTTATTTCTTTGTAATGTTATTTTTAATGTATGCAAATAAAGAATTTTCTATCTATCTATCTATCTAAACAATGTAAATAACAAACATTTTTTGAAAAAGGAAAAACACTGCTGCCGGTTTGTTTATTTTCACGTATTTGCCTTTTAAATACCTTTGTTTTCTAGACCACACATTATGCGTATAAAATCCGCCATTTTTAAGCATATTATGTTCCCATGTTGTTGAGTGTCGATACACTCGCTCCATCAAAACAAATCCGATATGGCATAATTCATCAAAATCGGTTGAGTCGTTGAGTAGTTACGAGCTGTATTAGGAACGGACATACCTAATCGTACATGCACACAAATAGCTTGAACACATAACCCTCTTTTTGGGCTTTGCAGCAGTCGGGTAAAATTTGACAATTTGATTCTCATCTAATTTATAAAGAAATCTTTGGTTATTCGAGGTCTTCAAAAGGTTGAAAAAATAAAGGTTTTCATGATCCTATCCACACATGTCAGTACTGTCCTCATTACAGAGAGGGTCCGTAATCTGGTGAAGGACCTCTAGAGATTCTAGCTGAAGAAATGATTAATGTGGATTGAGGGTCTGATGTAAAATAGTGGTTGATTTAAGGTAAAGGTTATATTGGAAGGTATATGTGTATATTTATATACTACATAGAACTCGGAGATCACGAAAATAATCTGTACCTAACTTATATTTGTAACAGCGAAGAATTAGCGATGATAGCGTCCTATTTGGAACTGTGAGCTGACAAATATACGAGTAAGGTACCGGGTTCGAATATTGCCATGAGCTTTCAGCCTCTATAATTCATTAGGTAGCTTAGCTGTCCTTGAGTATCAGTTCCTATTCTTGTCCTGGCTTTTTAACATCTTCATAGACGTCATTGTATACAAAATAACTATATATTAAAAAATTGGACTAACCGGAGCAAAGTAGTAATTGTATATGCAAATTCATTTATTTTTATGATTTATTTTTTCCATTTATGTTGCAGTAGTGACCACTCTCTCACCTGATAGTAGGTGATAATGTTTTCGAAAATGTTGTTTAGGCTTATCTAGAATTACTAGCACTCAAGAACAGCTGCTGGAACACACCGTTAGTTGCTTGGCGATAGATTCTCTACTCGAGGGTAGCTAGCCTGGCAGACATTTGCAAAATACCTTGCCACCATGCTATACCATAACAACTGCCATCCTAAGACAACAACCAGGACCGACGGCTTAACGTTCCCTACATAGCTCGGGAGCGCACAGTAGTAATGTCAATAGCGGTCACCCATCCAAGTCATGGCTGCGGCGGACGTTGCTTAATTTTGCTGATCGATTAAGATGTTTCTAAGTTCCTTACCCTTAGTCACCTCTTACAAAGCTTACGGGAAGAGATGGGGGTGACATTCTGACCCGACAGCCCATGGGAATTAGTATATTATGGTTATATTTATATGTTCTGACATAATTATATAATATGCACCTTATACTCAACGTAATGCTTAATGAACACAATCACTTCCAGGCGTTGTAAAAATATTTAGATAATAAACATTTTAATAAAAGCGATTTAAAAACTTTATGCTAAAGATTAAGAAAAGGACACTTAATCTATTTATCACCAATGAAAATTTGTTTAAATTTTTGAGGAAGACTGATTGTTTCAACCTTTCATTTAAAAGCTCAATTCAGCTTCGGCCAACATAAAGCAGAGCGGGCATGGATGACAAAGGTGGATTTGTTTTGGCCCCTTTACATAACATGTATTTGTATTATATCTACCAAAGATTTGAACACACCATCAATGTACCTTAGTTTTTCTTTCGCTTCAAGTGTCACTTCACATCGATCAAGATTCAAGACATCCCACAATAGTGTCAATAGTGTGACAATAGTGTGATCAATTATAAGCAGGCCTATTTTGTACACAATTTTAATAAAGAATCGAACTGATATCCGAACTAAGTATTATTTAATTTATTTTGTAACTGCAACATAGTATATGGTTATGAAGGACTATCTTTCCTCATATTCTGATTATAAACTTAGCATTGTTGCTTACTTTTAATTTGTTGATTGTTACTTACAATTTACGCGCGGGCGGTAATTACTTAAAATTTCGGTCCAGTAGCTTTGGCGTGAAAGCGTAAAATAATGCGAAAGTAACTCTGTATTTTACGCTTTCACGCCAAAACTACTGGACCGATTTTAATGAAATTTGGTATGGAAATAGTTTAAGACCCGGGAAAAAACATAGGATAGTTTTTATCCAACTGCGCAAAAAGAGGTTAATGTTTTTGCGTGATAATCGACATACGCGCGGACGGTAATTTTAAGTAATTACCGCCCGCGCGTAAATTGTAAGTAACAATCAACAAATTTAATTTGAAATGGTTCGTTGGTTCCTCTTTCGCTATGATTCCGCCCGCCTTCTGTGTGGTTCCTCTTTATTACTAGACCTACTTAATTACTATTTTATAATTATATTTTATTCTAAAATTGTAGTAATTAATTTATTTGAAAGACATAAAAATTCACATTCTATAAAAAGAAAAGCAACTTAATTACATACTTAAAAAGTATTATCGTCACATTAACAAGGGATTATCGTCAATTATTGAGTGTCTCGTTATAAGTAGCAACTGAGCAGCTATCATCATTATCAGATAAATCAATAAGATTACTTAATTAAGCGCTAAGTAATTGTAAGATTTACACAGATTTTCAGCATCAGAATTGTTTCACTATCACTTCTCTTTTTTTAATTAAATATCTGAGTTATGTTCATTACTTAAGATGTTGAATGTGAAAATGGATTTGTGATTAAGGATTAAATACAAAAACTTGGAGAAGTAGCAGTTACTATGTGAACATTATTTACCATATCTAAATGTATATTACAAATAATTTGTTTCTTAATGATTTTTATGTCTAACAAATAGGTACCTATTCGTTCATGTATGTCGTAAGTCGAGGGTAGCCATAGGCAATGGTTCCAAGCGGCTAAAAGGCGTTTTGTGCGGGAGGCGTTTGTTCAAAAGTGGACGTCTTCCGGCTGATGATAGTGAATAATATGACGGTATTTGACTCAAAAACTAAAATTGTAAAGAATTTTTAATTTTTATTTATTAACTGGCGTAATATTTATATGACACACACGCAATAAAGATGGCAAGAACTGTAGGCGGGTAAAAATAATACTGTACGTATACAACTATAAAGTTAAACATTTATTACTATTCGTTCTTGGCCTGTAGGGTTAGAATGTCACATTTCCGTGGGTGTCGTAAGAGGCGACTAAGGGAAAAATAACGAAAGGTGGGTAGCAGCGCCTTGTGAGGAACTGTTATCTTAAACTGCAATAAGACGCCTGCCAAGCGTGGAGATTATGAAAATCTCTCCCCTTAATGGGGTAGGCTGTGTTCAGCAGTGGACAACCCAGCTGATACAGTATTTCATTCCTATTTATAGAAGAGAACATATCTGGTTACATCTTCGTGAATATATTAACCGGTGTGACTGAATTACGTAAATGCAAATAGTTCAATTCATCGTTGTGTATGCAAGCCGAGTAACAATCCATTTTATTGGACCACTCCGCAATATTTACTTCCCTGACCAATTGTTTATTTATTCCTAAAACACTATCGGTGTTTAGCCTAAGAGCTTGCAACTCGCAATTTCCTTACCTGTCTTACCTTTGATTGCGGTCACGTGCGTGCCACGTGACTCACTTGAAATAGGATAAAGTGCTTAGCGTTAGATGCTTCGGCGGTTTTGTGCCGCTTGACTTGGATCTTCTATCAATGATAGTCTTGTATTACAATAAAGCAAATTAATGAAAGCATAATAACAACTATTTCTGTGACAAAATTTACATTTTTGACTATAAAAGTTCCATAACATAACTCTAATAGTAAATAATTGCGGATTAGCCAAGATCGACGTCCACTGGCTGTACTTGATTAATATGCATATAAGATTTCGTGAATATTTATGTGTCAACTGAATGAAACATAATATCACTTACGATTAACGAAAACATTTTTAGTATAATTCAAAACAAAAACCACCTAAAATCGAAACGTATAAAATATACAATATAAAAAAGCATGAAACGCCATACGGGGTATAATTTATGGACGAAAAGTTAAAATTTATTTTGCACGTACAATATTTTTTTGAGTTACTGAATCCAACCTGTATCTTGTCGTTGCGACTAAGGGTTTTTATTATTTTAGAAAAATCTATCAACATAAATAGTGACTGTGAGCTGAAGATATCGCGATTTACATTTTATTTTTCTTTTTCACACCCGTTATCACGATTTTGCTGTTTTAATTTCCAAAAACTCTATCAACAAAGAGCTTATATAAAATATAACTAAGTAATGATCCTGCTCAAAAATGTTTAATAGGATCTGTTTAGAAATGTGAAATAAGGAGAAATCTGGAAATCTGGACATATGAAAGCATTATTTCTGAAGTTGAAACATAGATGCTTTGTTCGTACTTTGTTAATAAAAGGTAGGTTTTTTTTTTTTTTTTTTTTTTTTTTTTTTTTTTATACTGAACTGGGTAGCACTTGACCACTATCTCACCTGATGTTAAGTGATGATGCGGTCGATGATGGAGCGCGCTTACCCAGAAGATACCTGTTCACTCGGGTTTTGAAGACCCCCATATTGTACTTAACCGGAAACACAGACTCAGGCAGGGTATTCCATTCCCTAGCGGTTCGTATAATAAACGAAGAAGCAAATCGCTTTGTTCGGGTGAATGGAATATCTACCATATAGCGGTGGCGCTTCTGAGTATCCCTGGATGTCCGGTTAAAGAATGGGGATGGCGGAATCAAATCATGTAGTTCTGTGGCACACTCCCCGAAATGTATCCGATAAAAAACCGATAAGCAAGCGACTTTGCGGCGATGCTCGAGACTTTGGAATCTCTTGCTTACAAGTTCGTCGTCGTTAATGAGTCTCTTGGCTCTCCTCTCAATAGCTTCCAGTGTCTCCAGCTGGTATTTGGCAGAACCATCCCAAAGGTGAGAACAGTACTCCATACACGACCGGACTTGCGCTTGATAAAGTTTAAGCAGCTGTCCCGGTGTGAAGTATTGTCTCACCTTAGCCAAAACACCAAGCTTTTTTGAGGCCAGCTGGGCTTTTGACTCTATATAGGAGCCAAAATTGAGAGTCGGTGTTAATGAGATGCCAAGAAGCTCGAGATGGTTACTTATCGGCACGGACACATCCCTGAAAGTAGGAGCCAGCTGAAAAGGGCTCCGTTTGGCGGAGAAAAGACAAGCCTGGGTTTTAGCAGCATTGAACTTAACCAGATTGGCATCGCCCCATGCGGAGACAGCCTTCAGAGAAAAGTTCAAGCGCTGAACCATCGCTTCCCTATGAGACCGGATTTGTAATGCACTGGTTCGTGCGTTAGATGTATAACTCTCCACAACGGTGCTGTCGTCTGCTTACCCAAAAATACCGGGCTTAAGCAGATCATTAATATGCAGCAGAAAAAATGTTGCAGAGAGTACTGATCCTTGAGGGACTCCGGCGTTTATAGCCAATTGGTCGGAAGAACAGCCATCGATGACCACTCGAATCGACCGATCCCTCAAGAAATCTGAAATCCAAACACATAAGCCAGTGGGAAGGCCGTATGAAGGAAGCTTGCTAATAAGGCTATCGTGCCAAACCCTGTCAAAAGCCTTCGAGATATCGAGAGAGACAGCAAGCGCCTCTCCGTGGTTCTCGATGGCTTCGCTCCAGATGTGAGTGGCATACACTAGAAGATCCCCAGTAGACCGGTTTCGGCGAAACCCGTATTGTCGGTCACTGAGGAGATCATTCACTTCTAGGTATGCCAGGAGCCTGTGGTTCAGTACACGTTTCATCGTCTTACAGAGTATGGAAGTGACTGAAATAGGCCTGTAATTGGCAGGGTCTGCGCGACTACCCTTTTTGGGCACGGGCTGCACGTTTGCAAGCTTCCAGGACTTAGGCACTTGACCAGTCGTCATAGACAAGCGAAAGAGGCGAGTCAATATTGGAGTCAACTCAGGCGCACACATCCTCAAGACTACAGCTGGTATACCGTCTGGACCACTAGCTTTGTTCACGTCCAGATCGCGCAACGCTTTGCGTACTTCAGACTGTCGAATGCGGATTTCTGACATTAACGTCCCGCAGTTTGGCAGGCTAGAAGGTACAGCATTGCCAGCATCTAAACGTGAAGACTCTGCAAACAGAGAGGCAAATAAATTTGCTTTCTCTTCCGCAGTGTGCGCTAGTGAGCCGTTAGGTTTCAGCAGTGGAGGCAGTGAGGGACGGCAGAAGTTCTCTTCGATCGACTTTGCCAGGGACCAGAACGCTTTGCTACCCGAGGGGTAAGAAGCAAGTTTGTTCCCTGTTCGGCGTATGTGGTCGAAGCGAGCCTTCTTGAGAGCCTTTTTGCAGGACTTGGCGGCTAGGTTAAATGCTTTCTTCTTTTCACGTACATCTCTGGATTTGCGGGTTCGAGCATCAGCCCAGGCTAAATAGGCCTCATGTTTTGACGCTTCTGCATCTCCACATGTAGCATTAAACCATGGGCGAGCTTTGCTGGACATCGGGACGTCAGAAAATGGTATGAAGTATTCCATACCCTGACGTAACACCTCAGTCACAGCATCCGCGCATGTTGAGGGATCGCTCGAAGAAAAACAAACCTGACGCCAAGGGTAAGACGCGAAAAAATAACGCATCTCATCCCAATCTGCTGACCTGTATCGCCACACCCGCCAAGTGCCTCTTGGACTGGGATCGGGCGGGGAGTACACTGATACAGACTTCACCAGACAGTGGTCGGAGCTACCTAAAGCTGATGAAACCGACACCGAGTAGCGGTCTGGATCTGTTGTCATCAGAAGGTCCAAGCAATTGGCTGTGTGGCCATCAACATCCGGTATCCTTGTGGCTCCTTGGACCAGCTGAGTGAGGTTTAGCGTCAAAGCAAGTTTGCGCATCTCTCGACCAGCGTGGTCTGTGCTCTGGTATGGGTATAGCCAGTCTTGATGGTGGGCGTTGAAATCCCCCAGAAGCACTAATTGAGCAGAAGGATACCTCTGATGGGCCACATCGGCCGCCTCACTGAGGTAGTATGCGAGCCTGGTTGTCTCCTCATCTCCGCTGTGCGAACGGTAGACACTAGCATAAAGGATTTTCTCCATGCCATTGTCCACCAGAACCCACATGATAGAGAATTTGGGGTCTTCAAGGTTGCGGAGACGCCGATAGCAAATGTCATCGCGAGCATACATACAAACTCCTGCCTTAGCCTTGAAACTATGTTCAAGAACATAGCCAGGGTAGGCAAGGTATGTCGCGTCAGCAGGACATTTGATCTGCGTCTCCGTGAGGAACAGAATATGCGGTCTTGCGGTCTCAAGATGGTGGTGGACCGAGTCGATATTGGAGTGCAAGCCTCGAATGTTTGAGAGGTGCACTTGGAGAGAGAGGACGTGCTTCCGCTGTAAGACCTTAATTCTGTTTCTGTTACCTTTCATTTTATGGGGAGTGAAGATAGGTAAAGGGAAACGGAAGTGGAAACGAGGCGCAAATTACCAACCCGTGACACAAATTAGGCCTTTCCACCCAAAAGGAACCAATCCTGGAGACCGCGGGGACGCCCGAGCCCCCCCAGAGGTGTCCATCGGGTCCTCTCATCTGGTCGCCAACCAGCACGATGGCGCACCTCCGGGATTTTTCGCGAGATGGCGGGGCAGCCTTTCATGAGTGGCTGGCTCACTACTTGGGCCCCCAACTATCTGCGGTCGGCCAGCGGAGAACCGTGCCTCGGATCCCGCTGCTCTCCAAGATTGGCTGCCAGGTATATTGACCTTCAATGTGTCACGACTAGCTATAGTAATAAGCGCAACTGTTTCCGACCCGTTCCCCATAATGGCTTCACCAGACATCATGCCGTAACGCGACCGCTTGGCGGCATGGCTTTGTCTGGTGGGTGGTAACACGCCACGGCCTAAGCCTACCACCTGAAAAGTACTGCTCTTTTGGCGCCACCCAGGGGACACGTGTAGGACATCGAGGGCTAAATCCTACGGACGCGAGCAGTATAGTCCCCCAAAATTTTATGCCTGATAGGTTAGCCTTTGACCACTATCTCACCTGATGGTAAGTGATGATGTGGTCGAGGATGCTGTTCAGGCTAACCTAGAGTTACTGGCTCTCAAGGACAGCTGCCGGAACACACCGTTAGGTGCTTGGCGACAGATTTTCAACTTCAGGGTGGTAGCTAGCCAGTCGGGCATTCGCAAAGTGCCCTACCACCATGCTGTAACGACTGCTATCCTAAGACAACAACCGGGACCGACGGCTTAACGTGCCCTCCGAAGCACGGAAGCGCTCAGTAGTAATGTCACCAGCGGTCACCCATCCAAGTCATGACCGCGGCGGACGTTGCTTAACTTTGCTGATCGATTCAGAATGGCTAAGCAAACTTGGCTACGAGCGCTTCAAAAGATAGGTGAGCACAATTGTAAAGTATCATTAGGCTTATATCTCTTTCATATTATTAGGAGACGGTACAAGCCGAACTTTAAATTCATGGAATAGAATATAACATTATTATTATTTTAAATAAAAGATACTAGACTATTTCCTATACCGACCCCACATATGCGGGATAGTGGTAGGAAGTTAATATTTAAAATAAAAATAATATTCATGTTTATCCAGACCATGAAGAGTGGTTACGTCAAACTATTTAGTTTATGAAAATTTAATTATTTTGGGTAGCATCCTATTATTTTGAATTGTAATGCAATTATCAGAAAAGGGAAATCAGTGGAAAATGCACAGCTCTCCAAGGCGGGTAGTTCATAATTTACTCGAGGGCTGGCTCGCTCGATACGCGGCTTACTTTGACAACTGACAGATTTATGAGCGTTCAAACGAAATTCGCTGGACCGTTTGCGTTGCGCTTAAAGTTGCTGCTAGCTCCTGGACTATGTTTTGTCGTAAGCACTTTTTTTGTCTGAGGATATTCGGATCCAATTTATTGTTGTAGAGTAGACAATATTGGGTACTACCTGTCTATTACTTCTTGCCCTCATAATGCTTATGCGGAGTTATAATATCAGGAAGACAATACCTTCTTTCATATAATAACACAGAAGAAAATACAAAAACGTAAAATACTTTTGCTTACATCATATTTTTGCATATCCAAACAGGAAAGTTTTAGTTGTAAAAAGTTGAGACTTCGGTTATATGGCCTGCCTAACCCAATCCTCCTTTTTTTCTTAGATTATTGCTAGGACACTTTCGATACAAAGATGGATATTTATGCACTCTTGTAATCGACATTATATTATTAAATTTGTAATTCATAAAGCCACCTCATAGGAACAAGGATAACTCCTCCAATTCTTATGTCAGAGGGAGACATTTTATCCACGTTCTTTGTCAAGTTTTATATAGGTAAGTTTGTCTCTCAAAAGTGGATAAAACCAAGCCAAAAATTTAGATATGGAAAAAACCATCACATATAATTATGTGAAAGTTTGTTAGTGAGTATGCATGTTTGTTACTTTTTCACTAAGTATTAGCTACCATGTACAATATACATAGTTCATTATATTAAAATTATAAAAAAAAATTAAGATGGTTAATTGAACACATTATTGATAACGAAAATATGCTAAAATGAATTTCATATAATCTAGAAATGAATATTTTTAGTTCAAGATATTAAGCTAGAGCTTTTTTTACCTAGGTATACCTCATTTATTTCTAAAACCACAAAATTATGTCTATCTGCTGATGCAGCTCTAAGAGATACGAAATGAGAAGAAGGTAACGATAAAACGTTTTATCAGCCCCTCTAAGTACACTAAGAATCAACAATTCAATTCAATGCGCCTTATAAAGTTGAAAGATAGATTCGCGTGGCCTCTACTTGTTGTTTTCGATATCGTTGATTTGAAGTTAACACATTATTGTCAGTTCAAAGTTAAAAAAATAGTTAATCCCAGATACAGATCGGCATTATCTGAACCATCTCGATCACGTCAGATTTCAAACAAAATAAATCACATCAAAATCAGTACATTCGTTTAGCTACGATGCCACGTCAAACTTATAGCACCCCACTTTTTGCATCGAGAGGGTTAAAACTTTTACCTATCTTATGATAAGAACGTTTTACAAATTAAGAGGAAGTAGTAAAAAAATGGCCTTGATTAGTTTATATATATTACCAAGCAGTCTGTTTAGCATTGCATTTTCAAAACACTTGATTTGAAACACGATTAAGGGTTTTTTGATGGATTAAGTTGAAAATAATATCAGAAATATCTCTCTGAAGATACGTTTCTTATACAAAATTATTATTTACTATTGAGATATATATATATATACTATTAAAGATGTAAGATGTATTAAACCAACAAAGAGATGACATTATTATTAAAAACGGATATATATAAGAATATATAAAAAAATAATATTTAAGTACTATCTCAAGAGAATCAAGCTTTTCTGTAATTATTCATGCAATTGCAATCGATTTTAAGATTTGAACGGATACTGAGGCATTATATTCTTTGGATTTTATTTCGAGTTCTAACAGTAGTCTTCCCTATACAAATAATCGTAAAATACCCTCGATATCATCCAATAAGTTTAATACCTTATAAAGAGCGAGACAGTGACATGAGAAAAGAGAAAGTCGATCTGTTCAAATACACGCGATTACTTCGCTATACCGAAGGAAGATCACAGTTCCGGGTGCATCTGGAGAGACATGTAGCTCTTCTTCAATTACTGATAGATATTGACTGCATGACTGATAAACAACAATTAGTAACTCAATTTTGATAACCGACGTAAATGAAGGAACATTCATAACACCTAGTTATTAAGACCTAAAGTTTATTCATTATTTATGTATTTATTTTTTATTATCTGAAGCACCAAGTAATATTTATAGTTTATCTATATGGTTTCTTAACATGGGACTTGGCAGGTGATAAGAAACATTCGTTATAAAGTTTCGGCTTGTTACATGTGACTAAAACACAGATGATGTATCTTTGGGGTATTTCTATCCCCGAATGGGGTAATTATATCCCCATTCGGGGATATAATTGCCGTGATGATATTTTTAATATTTTTATTTTTGCTCTGCGGATAACATTACAAAATTACAAAGAAAATATAAAATCATATTTATCCCGCACAGCCTATAATTTTTTCTCTCGAAAATTTGTAATTTGGTTCCGTGACGATATTTTTTATAAGTAGAGCAACTTAGTAAACGTTTCATCTTCGTTACGGATGGGGGCGAATTTTGGAGTTTCTGATACCGTCTAGGATTGTAGGACGGATTTTCAATCACCTTTTACTTTTTAAACCCCGAGGCGAGGCAATTTACATCTTAGCTGCAATTTCGGCTGCCACATTAGGATCTTATACGAGCATATCAAGAATAAATATATTTTATTAAAGTACTGATGTGTGCTGACAGGCTCTACTTTGATCTCAATCCACAGTCTGTTGGTGAGTGATGATGTGATGGATGTGTGATTGGTGCTATACAAACATAATCTACAATGTAGTTCTTTTATAGATTACAAAACCTCCATAACTATCAAGTAATCAACTCTACATGGTAGTTTTGACCATAAACGATAAATTAGTAAAGCTTAGTGCACAATGACGCCACAATAGCTCAGAGCGCATCTACGTATTAATCAGAGCACCTGAAAGATCATGTGTCGGAGCCACCGAGCCGACAGTTAGTTGGTGCTAAGTGTAAGGTACAGTCGCAGTGATAGCGAATATTTATATATTTATTTTGTTTTTAATACTACATTATGAAAATAAATTGTGATTTAATCAAAATTTTACAACTTATGGTCAAAATTGAGTAGGTATGTTTGGTTCATACATACTTATTCCAGTTTAAACAACTCATCCAGATTATGACAACAAAGCTCAAATTAAATCTGTTACACTGCTAGTATTGATGCAACTTGTTTGACCGTCTTGCACCGACAGTAATTGTTGTTGTATATATACTTACCCGCCCGTGGCACACCAACAATGCATGATAATTAAGATAGATATCAGTAATTATTAGAAACGGTTTATTAACCGCATATTTGAAGGTTTTTGAGCTGTCAATATTTCGGCTTTCGCTGTCGCAAGCGCCATGATCACAACTATATTGAAGTCTATATGAGTAAAGTACGGCACTAAGAGCAAACTGGCCTACCCTATTTTGTTCGCGTTTTTTCGGCAAGGTGGTACATTACCTGTCACAACTGTCACTCGCAACGCTATTAAAATTTGGACAAAGTGCGTAGACAGTTTATGCGTGCGTAGACCGTGAAAGTTTAAAAACTTATAGATTGCAGTAACAATACACAACACGCTCTTTTTATTACTGCAACATGCCTGATTCAGTCAGGTTGCAGGTAATTGGGAAAATGAGTGATAAATGCGAGTATGTTGTAAAGCTGAAACTTTATACGCTTCCATCTTATGCCCTTTTTACGATTCAATATAAGCGATAGAGTACCGGCAGCAACCGCCGTGACGCTTCAGTAACTTAGATCGTCGGTTCTTACCAATTAAAATATGCTATGTAGGCTAGATAATTAACTTATAAGGGACCGTCTAGGAATCGCGGATTGTTTTGAAGTCCTTCGTCTGGTAGTCAGGATTGAACGAAGCGATTACCACAGGCTTCAAAATACGCGCTGACCGTGAATAAGTTAATATAGATAAAACTCGCGATAGGTTTCAAATTGAAGAAGAGCTAGATAATTGTTTAGAAAACGACAAGTTTACTCGCTTCCCTTGCTCGCTTTACGCTTCCTTTACAGCTGAAACTTGGTCGCAAATACGTATTTCCCTCAGAGAGACCGCTGGTTATTACCGAGTCAAGTATGGAATGCAACATGGCAGTGTTAGAACTTTAACTTTAATCGCTTCCTATGTCCGCTTTACGCTTATATAACTGCTCTATATATCGATATATATAGATCCAATCTATCTTCTGACGCAAATTAATGAACACATATCGGCTGCATCTCAGAAAATGCCGCTCTCAAGAACCAGCATTTAAGACCGTTCTTGAAAACTGAGATTAGTTTATGGTATCCTCTAAGAACAAGGTCTCAAATATCATGTTAAGATACTATCTCTTACCGGTCGTATGCCTTTATTAACAAAACACTATAAACTACTACACTGAAAGCATTTAGGCAAGCCAGAGGCCACTGCAGGCCTACAGGTAGACCCGCTACCAGCATTTTGATCACGCGTCGCATCGACAAAGCACTCATGCAAGTTTGGGAAAATAAAAAAGCTGCAAGCCCTCCGCCGACCCGACACCAAACGGCTCAAAAAATATTAATTGTTAAAATTGGTTTATTAAATAGTTCGTAATCTGAAGATATCTCTCTATAGAGCGTACCCAAAGTTGAGATTACTCGCTTCCCATGCCCGCTTTACGCGTGTACCAGTGCTGCAAGTTGCCCGCCCGTGCCGCACCGACAACGCATGTTAATCAGACAGATCACAGGTAATTGCCGACTCGAGTGTGAAATGCGGGCTTAGCGATGAAATTATCTACAGTTAGCGTTGATTTATCGCACGTTTCAGAACTTGTTTATCTACATTAATTTGATATCTGTTGTTTTAACGCAAATCAATTTAGCACCTGAATTCATTAAATGCTTTAGCGGATTTTGCGGTGTGATGAAGTTTTAATATTTAGCTAAATACTTCACTGTTATAAATTTAATTTGAATTTTATTGTACGAGTAGTGTTTATACATTAAAACACAAAGCCACTTTTGATGACTAAATATATATTATATGTTGCTGTCTAACATAACGCTGTGAAACGATTAAAATATGGAACGTCAAATATAGACGCATACTTTTTTGGCAACAATAATTGATAATAAATGATTGCAAGAATAAACAAATATCAGAAACAGTGTTTTTACGTAATTCAAAATGCACAGATTTAATAAGGTAAAATTATGGGGGCGCAAAGTCAAGGCCGAAACAAACTAAATGTGAACGGGGTGAGATGGGTTTTTCTTATTATTTTTTTACAGTTGGTATGCCTTCATTAACAAAACTCTACAAACTATGTATATACAAAACTACAGCTACTATAACAAAACTTGACTGCAATATGAAGGTGTTTGTAGACCAACAGGTAGTCCAAGGGCTTCAACCCACTACCAATTGGCAGCGTGGTCAGTATGCTGACAGCGTTGTCCCGTTGGATTGCATTGCAACGTTGAGCCATATTAATGCCAGATTGTTATCGCGTGTTGCATGAACCAAGTGCTCTGAAAATGATATGGGCTCCCGGCTTTCACTGACCCATAATGTCTCTACAGCAAACGGCTCAAATAAGTACTACTACCGATGTTAGTATATTTGCGCCGCTTGAGTCACTCCACTAAAGTAGCTGCGGCGTCATGACGCCGTCAGCCCTCCCGTTTGTTTCTGAAAAATGTGATGACTACTGAACTGTCAACGTACGTAGCGTCCAAACACTGAGAGCCGCCCTAACTATCATAGAACCAGTCATACTGTCATGTCTT
Organism: Plagodis dolabraria; assembly: GCA_963854805.1. Classification (NCBI taxonomy): domain Eukaryota; kingdom Metazoa; phylum Arthropoda; class Insecta; order Lepidoptera; family Geometridae; genus Plagodis; species Plagodis dolabraria. Next base: position 33,788,444 of record OY978446.1, read on the forward strand.
TTACCATCGTCACGCATTAGAACATATGGTTCAAGAATACCAAAGATCAGAAACAGTGACAGCGAGAATATGAGCACGATCTGCGAAGCTAGGAATCGTATCTAAAAGATCTTTCCGAAAATCTGTCTTTCTAAGTTAGAAAGTAATGTATGTTAGGGATTTTATAATACAAAAGTACAATTATTAATCCCGTTAAAGGTGAAAAGAGGGGTTCAAATATTGAGGAAAATGTATATTTTAAATAAATTATTTATTTTAATTATATGTGTAAAGAATGTAATTCAATTACTCTGCAACATGTAAATCCAATTCGACATCGAACCGATCAGATCATTAGAATCGAAAAGATCAGTTGAGGTTTAAGGCTTGATTTGTATACATTTTGAACTTCTGCATTATGGGCAAGGCATAAATATTATAGAGACGGGATTATACCAAAACAAATTCTTACCATAATAACTTATTGAACAATCTTATCCATACAGTGCTTACAATTTTATAAAATACCCACAAGTGATTACAAATAGTGTCAAAGCTAAGCAGTCACGACGTTTTTTTAATATTGTTAAGTTTGCAATGACGCCTGCTAGGCGAATTACATTACAAAATTACAAATTTACGAGAGAAAAAATTATAGTCATGTGCGGGATTCGAACCCGCGTCCATCCACCCCTTTAGCCGGGGTATGCTCTAACCAATTGAGCTAACATGACACAATGACTCATAACTGTAATTCTTGCTCTCGTTCTTCATACAACCATCGTATTGGGATGGAGCGACACCTATAGTTTAACTTGCGTTGTACTACAAACAAGACCAATTTTGCAATTGGTTTTAAACTTGTAAATGATGACGCAACCTTATAATTTTAATATTGTTAAGTTTGCAATGACGCCTGCTAGGCGAATTACATTACAAAATTACAAATTTACGAGAGAAAAAATTATAGTCATGTGCGGGATTCGAACCCGCGTCCATCCACCCCTTTAGCCGGGGTATGCTCTAACCAATTGAGCTAACATGACACAATGACTCATAACTGTCACGACGTTATTTGCTAAGATTCTGTACATAATCATCTTCAATTTGCAATAAGGCTGTGGGTGGTCGGCAGCGGAGCGATTGTGGCGCCACAGTTGGCACCACATTGAGGCGTTATAATTTCGTCTCCCGCTGTTTCTCTTTACTCCAATGTCACTAGTTATTTTGCGAGAAATTGTTTTGATAGTTTATTATTTGGTTGGGATTGCTTCGGAGGAAAGTTTTGTTTACGCTATTCTTTATAGTTTAAAAAAATAAATACTGTTTGTGAAGAAAATTATTGTGAATTTTGTGCTACTAGTTAATACCAGCTTCTTATGTTCTTGTGATACTGAGATACAGAGAATTGGACATACTGAGCAACACACAAACATTTCTCAATACCTCGTTGAACTGAGTTACTGTCCTTCTGTGTCATCACTAAAATGTCATTATGACAAATTTCATTTTATTGTATTTGAGTATACAATATGCATATATAGCCATAAGAATAATTATTTGTCATCCGCGGTTAAAATTTCACTTTATATAGAAGAATATTGAAGTAGTTTGATTTAATCTTAAAAAAAAAACATTGAATTATCTTTAACACATTTTTATCTGTCTAAAACACATTTTTTTTGGATTCGTACGTGAAGTCAACTTTTGGCTATGTCTTAACTTTTTTCAGTTAATCGATACATCTATAGGTGATTTTAATTTTATTACGTTTGCAACATTAATTAAACAAGTCTACATGTCTACGATACCTATATACACCCTATCTAAAAATATAAATAATGTCTAGTCAGAACTCAGGTGCAGATAAAATGAAAATATTTCCAATATTCATTCAGACTTTTGCAGTTTTCATTTAGTGCAGAGTTCACCTTTTCCATATTTCCTATGTCGTAGTACAATAAAGGACACCGAAACAGAACTTGCTGCGTCAGACGAGCGATTGCAGTCTCGACGTGCAATGAGTCGCAGGTGTGCGATGAGCCTTAATACTCGTATGTGTGAAGTGTGCCAGGTCGTTAAATAAGAAATCTAATGATTAAAATTCAATCTTGTTTAAATAGGAGTATGGCCCTATTGCCTTCTACAAGACAAGATTCAGACTCCGAGCTGCTACTGAAATATCATTATTTGTCATATAAAACAACCTCAGATCAGGAAACAATGGAGATAGGTAATGGAGGCGTGGCACGTGCGAACGCATCTGGCCTAAATCAGGCTTATTTATAAGAAGACCATTGCGCTCTTAGTACAAATCAATATACAAAATAGTTCTTCCGATGACGCCGTGGATCAGTGGTTTAATAGCTGTACCTGTATATATATATATATAGCTATAGCTGTACCACAATTTTTTTTGCATGTGTACGATTAGTTAGTGTAGTAGTTTGCAGCGAAAATCTTGGTGTGCGTAGCCAAATCTGCGTATGTATGCCATACTTATTCTTTTTATAGATGTGGATGGGTGAGACGTGGCGTCACTTTTATGTGAACAAACACTGACTGAAGGCAAATCTCTCTATTTCTCTGATTTGTGAAAATCAACCTATCCCAATGTCTGGTATCAGAATATTGAAAAAAATAGACTACTCAGGTAAAAGTAATTATATTTAACACGTTTCTGTATTTCTGTAGTAAAAATGTACCAAGAAAATTATTCAGAAATTCTGACAAAAGATTTTGAGCATTATCAGTATCAATTCATCCGTCCGGATTTGTGTCTACAAATTAAAAGAAGCGTGAAACTTCTCAGTTGAGGGTTCTAGGTACAGCTGGCAGAAAGGAAACTAAATAAGGCGGCAGTAGTATGCTTCCAATAGACATGTGCATGAAACCACTTATTTTAATTCCAATATTTGTGGGCAGTGAAGGGCAGATGATTTACAAAGCTGGAAAAGATTATTGAGGAAAATAACATCACTTGAAGCAAATTTAATCGTGCCATCGCTCAATTTAATGTTTTAATCAATGGTTTATAAAACTAGTCCATATCCGTATAGCTGGTATACAGGGTTATTAGTAAATGGCTAACAACCTCTTAGGGTTGACTTCTGCTAGTCCTAAAAAAAATGTTAAGGTGATTTTATTTTGTTTTGAAAAAAAATATTTATTTACCTCTATATTGTTTTTTTTTGTGTTTTAATGCCTACTCTAAGCCATGAGTGCCGCGGCGACACTGGTCCGCGCCGTGCTCCCTTTGAATAGAGTTTTGTATATTAACATCGAGCAAAGTAATAAAACATATGAAAAAATACAATACTACACAAAACATTTTTTAAATAAAAAAATAGTTTTTCTTTCATAACAAAAAAATCTCAAAATGTCTGTTAAGACTAGCAGAAGTCAACCTTAAGAGCTTGTTAGCCATTTACCAATAACCCTGTATAGTCTATTTTATTTCAGAGTCTTAAAAGCCTTTCTAACTAACATCCTTTTGAAGCAGTGATGGCTCAGTGGCATTGGCTATGGACTGCTGCGCAGCAGGTCCATGGTTCGAATCCCGCCGCGGGCTTGAGCTTCACCGCATGGTGGAAGGGCTTTTTGCGAATGCCCGCCTGGCTAGCGACCACCCTCAAATTGAAAATCTGTCCCCAAGCACCTAACGGTGTGTTCCGACAGCGGTCCTTGAGAGCCAGTGAAATTACAGGCACAGGAGACTTAACAACTACGTCTCAAGGTGACGGGCGCAGTGCAATTCGTCACTTGTGACGAAATTCATCTGTTATAGGCAGAGGTAACCGCTTAACATCAGGTGGGACTCAAGCTTGTTCCGTCACAATAACATAAAAAAAAAAAAAAAAAAAACCATCAAAATTGTTTCACTTAATTCATACAGTAGGACACGATCTAAAATTCCTTGATATAGTTATTATATAACAATGCATTGCGTTAGGTAGGTGACTGACTGTAGCACCAAAGCCATATTTTTTACAAAATCTGTCTTGTGGTGTACATGTATAACTTGTAAGTAAAAGCATACTGCGAAAAATACATGTTGTTACCGGCCTGTCGTCGATGGGGTAAGGGTAGGAAGTTATGGGAATAAACTTCAACAATATTGTATTGAACTACTTCAAAAAAGGAAGAGCTACGCCATTCGACTGTATTTTTTATGTTTGTTACCTTAGAACTTTTGACTGGGTGAACCGATTTTGATGATTCTTTTTTTTATTTTAAAGTTGATGCTTCCCGTGTGGTCCCATTTAAATTTCATCAAAATTGGTCCAACCGTTTTTGAATTGCAATTCGATAACTGAAAAGTGTTTTCCTATCTTGATGATATAGTCATTGACAGTGAATGACAATCGATCCCGTAAGTATCAAGGGTCACTAAAGAGGGCGAACAATTTTTTTTTACGTTTGAATAGAACCGACTTCAACGCTCTTCAAAAAATTTTTGATAGCTTTCAGACAAAAAAACGGGTTAATTTATATCTCATTTATAAATGAACTATTATGTAATTGAATCAATTTAATATAAACATGTAAATGAAACATTTCTAAAGTTCTTGTATGACATAAATATAAATAAATTTATAATGAGGATCAAACTAAATTAATTTTGTATTGGAGAAGTTTCATTGTATACCTATTGTTATTATATTTTTAAAATGTACCATGTCATAAGCGTTAAATGTATTTTATCTCCCGTTGCCAAACTTTCATTGAGCATATCCTTACGAAGTAAAATATTATTGGTTCTGTAAAAGCAGGTCTTTCAGACTATCTCACGGCGCCCGCACCTCATTGTTGCCTTCGATAGACGCTGGTTTTTTTTAACAAAATCGTACGCTTCAGGCTGACTGGCGATGGTACAAGGTATAAGATAATATTGATATATTCCGCTTAGATCGTTAATAAAGAAAGGTGCTGAATAGAACTTACTGTAGATAAAAATTCTATAGTTTACTCTTATATGTTATTCACTATTATTATTATTTATGAAGCGCTCGTAGCGAAATTTGCTTTGCCATTCTGAATCGATCAGCAAAGTTAAACAACGTCCGCCACGGTCAAGAGTTGGATGGGTGACCGCTGGTGACATTACTACTGAGCGCTTCCGTTCTTCGGAGGGCACGTTAAGCCGTCGGTCCCGGTTGTTGTCTTAGGATGGCAGTCGTTATAGCATGGTGGTAGGGCACTTTGCGAATGCCCACCTGGCTAGCTACCACCCTCAAGTTGAAAAGCTGTCGCCAAGCACCTAACGGTGTGTTCCGGCAGCCATTCTTGAGAGCCAGTAATTCTAGGTTAGCCTGAATAACATCTTCGACCACATCATCACTTACCATCAGGTGAGATAGTGGTCAAAGGCTAACCTATCAGGCATAAAAAAAAAAAAAAAAAAAAAAAAAAAAAAAAACTGGGTGAATACTGAATGCCAAATAATTCTATTATTAGGTTAAAGCACTCAATTAAGCATAATTTACAATCACTAATTTTTTTTTATAAAATACACATGACGGATTCATCAAAGAGTAGCAATGAGTCAGTACCCCTTCTTACCTTCCACGTGGGCGTTGATTATTATTCATAATATTCGTTCTCAGGATATCAGATACTGAAACTACGAGTTTTTTTTAGAATTCCGGATTCCTAACAGAATATTACGCGTTTATTATATAAGAATATTACGCGCGTATTATTTAATTAACTAAAAGTCAGAATGAGCATATTAACTGCTTAAATACAATTTTATATAATATGACATGTCGTCATAAAGTATGGTACATTAGAACTGTCGCCACAGTTCACTCGCTGCGCTCGCAGGCGGAGGTTGTTGGCTAGTTACGGTTGCGTGCCTAAGCCTACCTGCAGATTTTTATATCCCGCGCGTTCGAGTGGAAATATCAGTAATCAAAATGTTTAAGTGTCCCACTTGCAATCTCGAACACTTGGATGGGGTCAGCTGCTCAAATTGTTCGATGAACTATTGTTTCTCTTGTGTCAATATCAGTGAAAAAAATTATCGTAAGTTAGGAGCGGCGAAGAAGGCCGCCTTAATGTGTCCTTCCTGTAAGTGCCCACCTCAGGCGCTGATACCAGGCGATACTCCAATAACACAGCCTCCAGCTTCCTCAACTGCCACCCTGGATCTAGTACTTCAGGAATTACGCGATGGTATTCATGGTATTAACGGCCGTCTCGAACAACTTCCTGCTCTCATACATGAAATTCAGGACATCAAGGAGAAGTTCCACCACTTCCAGGAAGCTGTGAATATAAAAATTGTTGCCCTGGAGACGCGCATTACAGCCTTGGAGACAAAAGCCAGCGACGACGAAGACTACCCTCATTTACAAAATAAAATAGTACAGCTGGCTGCGGATATCGCATCTAGAGAACAACGAGATCGGATCAACAACATTGAAATTAAAGGTATACCTATTAAAAAACAAGAGAATCTCGTTACCCTTGTTTGTAAACTTGCAGAGATAGTCGGGCAGCCAATAGCACCATCGGATATTAATTTCGTAACAAGAGCCCGCTCATCCACTGACTACAAACCAATTGTAGTAGGATTCCTGGGAAGATATACCAAAGAAAATTTAATAGCCGCGGCTAGAACGCATAAAAATCTGACTGCGGAGGCCCTTGGCTTTGCCGGAATTACTTCCAGGATCTATGTGAATGATCATCTCACGCGCGAAAATAAACAGCTTCTGACAAAGACCAAGAAATTAGCTCGCGACAGAAGTTTTAAGTTCGTGTGGGTTCAAAATTGCAGGATTCTTGTAAGAAAGAGTGATACTTCACATACAATAAACATTCAAAATGAAGACGACCTCAAAAAAATCAAGTGACTATTTGTTTACTCGTTCGAACGAGTTCACACGAGTTGCAGTACTTACATAAATAGTATACTTTTAAAAATATCAACTAACTTCCACATTTATGCGAGTAATTTCTTTTTTATATCAAAGCCATATAAACCCAACAGTAACTCACCACTTTTAAAGAATTTCTCCTATTTTCTATCGGTATTTTTTACGCTTGCAGACATGCTTCAACTTAATGTTCATAAGATCTACATACTTTGTTATTCATACACAAGCATCGCGAATATTTCGACTTTAAGCTATAGGTATAGATTTTCTACAATGCACGACTACATGCCGCCGCCGCTGCCACCGCCTTGTTGTGAAGTTCAATATCGGCTAGCTTATCATTATCCTACATATAGACTTGGCGTTCTACATTCACCTATTTACGTTCAACTAACCTATTCCAACGATACCACCCATACTCTTTGTCGGCTAATAAATACTACATTTAATAATCCGTTTTTTAAACTGCACAGAGTCATCTCTTATAGCTGCACGATTTTTTGTTCGCAGACCACTAACATTGATGTTAAACGTAACATTTACCTATTGTTTTACGATACACGTCCTGGCCGGGTTGCGACTCGGCCGGACCGTGATTATGGTACTTGATGTTTATTATCAAAATGTTAGGGGTTTGCGAACCAAAACATCGGACTTTAAACGGAGTCTTCAACTGTGCAATTATGACGTGATTGTTTTGACCGAAACATGGCTGTGGGACGGTATTAAGACTGAGGAGCTATTTAATGACAAGTACACGATTTGGAGACGTGACCGAAGTTACGATCAACAATCTCAATCACGTGGTGGGGGAGTTTTATTAGCCGCCAAGCGTGAACTGGCGGCGTTTGCTCGCCCCGAATGGCATTCCACAGCTGAAGATTTGTGGATGATTATTAAGTTTAAGGCGACTAATATGGGTCCTCCTGTTGACTTACACGTAGGATGCCTTTACCTTATTTCTCAAAATATAGGTTTATCACATTCGGAGCAACTTGCGAATTTCTGTGATAAAGTTCTATCTATTTCTGCCGAAAACATTAACGATAAAATCTTGATTATGGGCGACTTTAATAAAAGTAGTATAGCTTGGACGGTCTCACAAGATAATGCTCACCTGATACCGGTGGTCAGCGGCACGGATAGTGATCATCTTGAAGTTCTAGACTTAATGAACCTGAACAACCTACAACAATTCAACCATGTCCCTAACATGTATGACGGTAGTATTCTCGACCTTGTTTTATCCAATGATGAAGTGTCAGTATTTCACTGTTTGGACCCACTGTTAAAGGAGGATAAATTTCATCCGGCGCTCATATGTAGACCACAGTTTATTCATACAAGTACACTTACCCCTACATCCAGACCCAATTACTTATATGCTAGAGGTGACTACTTATCTATATGTAGTGAACTTGATTCCCACGATTGGCATTCACTCCTCTCATGTGGTTCTATGGATGAATCAGTAGAACTGTTTACCAAAATATTATTAGAGCTGAGGGATAAATATGTGCCGTGTAAATGGGTGCGCCCTGCTCATTATCCGATATGGTATTCACCTGCTTTGCTCAAAATCCTAAAGGAAAAAAATAAATATCATCGAAAATTCAAAATTTATAGTAATATTTCTGACAGAAATTCCTTTAGAGTCTTGCGCGAGCGAGCTAAAAGAATCGAAAGCGAATGCTATAATAGCTACATTTCGGATGTTGAACACTCAATTCGTGACAATCCTCAAGCTTTTTGGTCTTACATCAAATCGAAAAAACAACACAACTCTTATCCATCAACAATGACATACAAGGACAAAGCGATTAATTTGGGGGTAGACATCTGTAATGCCTTTTCTGAGTTCTTTAACTCAAATCATTTGCCACCATCTCCACTTACTTCAGTTCCTTCTACCACTAACCTAGTTATGAATAATTCTGTGGCTGATATCAGTTCAATTGAGATTTGTCCCCCCCAAGTACTACAACTATTGAAAACTTTAGACTGCAAAAAATGGCTGGACCTGATGACCTACATCCACGCTTATTGGTTGGTTGTGCTAATAGCTTGGTTTATCCCGTTAGTTTGTTATTTCAAAAGTCCTTAACAGACGGCATAATGCCTAAGGTATGGAAAACGGCAACAATAACACCTATCCATAAAAAAGGTCCCAAACGTGAGATATCAAAAAATTGATCATTCTACACTTCTTGCTAAACTATTTGCACTTGGAATAAGAGGAGATCTATTTAGGTGGCTCACCTCTTATGTCAACGGTCGAACTCAGACTGTGGTTTTAAACGGGTACGCATCAGTGTCATCGCCAATTCCGGCTGGGGTACCCCAAGGATCAATTCTCTCTCCTCTCCTCTTCACAGCTTTTGTCAACGACATAAATAACTGTTTCAAACATTCTCATTTTCTATTATTCGCTGACGATATGAAAATCTACAAAGTCATTAATGACCAGCATGATCAAAAGTTACTTCAAAATGATATTGATAACTTTTATACCTATTGTTCACTGAACAAACTTGACCTAAATATCAGTAAATGCTGTTGCATCACGTTCAGTAGATCAATCAAGGCACTCCAGTATGACTACAAAATAAGTGGACAGTCTTTGTTGAGAGCCGATTCTGTTATCGACCTCGGTGTTACACTTGATTCCAAGCTTCTTTTTGACCAACACATTAATAACATTTGTGCCAAAGCCATGAAAACCTTAGGCTTTATGCTTCGAGTTACAAAAGACTTCAAAAAAATAAAAACGTTGAAAATACTATATTGTTCCTTGGTCAGATGTCAACTTGAATACGCCTCACAAGTTTGGAATCCACGGTACGATAAGTATATCGATATTCTAGAAAGGCCTCAAAAAAAGTTTCTACGATATGTGAATTACAAGGCAAAACGATGTGGCTATGATTATGAGGAGTCTTGTAGTCACCATCACCTTCTTCCTATGCATAAGAGGAGAGAAGCGGCAGACCTTACACTACTGCACAACATTATCTCAAATAAAACTGACTGTTCGTCGTTACTAGGGAAAATCGGCTTTGTGGTGCCACAGCGGTCGCTTTGTCGTAAAAATTACCTACAGTTGTGCATACCTCGCTGCTGTACGAATTATCGTGCTAATTCATTTTTAATTCGTGCAATGAAAATTTTCAACGCAAATTACTCAAAACATATCGATTTATTCACAACGAAACAATTAATTTTCAAGTACTTAATATCTAAGGATTACTTTGACAAGATGTCGATTAAACTTTCACTAGAAGCAAAAAAAAAGCAAAAAAAGAAAAGGAAAAAAAATACCGAGAATACACAATAATACACATAAATACCTAATACTGTAAGAAATTCTTCCTATATTTAATATGGTCTTATGTGGCTTTGATTGTTAGGCTCTACTTCTATCTGTATTAAAATCAATTTAAATGTTCACTTTAATTTACACACCTCATAATGAGCATAATGATCCTGTTAATGTTGTTAGAGGCACTGACACAATCTCACTTATATTAGTGAAAACTTTTTGAGGCTTATGTAAATTTATATTCTTTGTACTTATTATTATCTATATTTAAGCTGTTTGTTTTCCAAGTAAAATAAAAATAAAAAATAAAATAAAATAAAGACAAACTTTTATTTTTTGACTGAAATAAATTTATTACTAAATTTATGTTGACTCAGGATAGGATGTACCTACCTAAGAAATGTAAGAATTTTATTGCTACTTTGGTAGCTTATAATATTGAGTCGGTTATAGGAAATATAACCATGTCTTCTATTGACGATACAGATTTTAGTACATGTACTAATACAAATGTTGAGTCAAACTGTTTAAACTTTTAAGTCCGACAACAGGGAAGTGTTTTGACATAGCACTGTACTACCAAAATATAAATCGCTTCTCTGGCAAAATACTTGAAATTGAAATGCTCTTAGATAAATATCCTTTTGATATATTATGCTTTACTGAAACATGGCTAAGAGATGATACAATGTTATTTAATGTTAAGAATTTTAGTGTAGGCAGTGCGTTTAACAGATCATCTGCAGAAAGAGGAGGGTGTATTATTCTTGTAAAAAATAACTTAAAATTTAAAGAACGCCGTGACTTAGTCAGATGTTCTGTTGAACGTGTCTGTGAAGTTGCTTGTGTGGAGGTGGACAGGCATCTTGTGTTGTGTGTATATCGACCACCAACAGATGAAGGTCGTGCTCAAAATTTTACAGAATTCTTAGCCACTCTGGAAAGTATACTACTAAAAAGTTCTAAATGTAAAAAACCCATATTTGTATGTGGTGATTTTAATGTAGATATTTTATTGAAATCTAAAAATATGACTGATCTTATTTCATTGTTTAAGTCATTTAATTTGAAATTTCTATTCTGTGAGCCCACTAGAATAACAGATACTTCAGCTACCTGTATAGACAATATATACTGGAACTGTAAGACTAAACAAAAGTCAATAATGAAGGGTGTTAGATCTGATCATGAGGGCCTGGCAATTAGATTTGATGGAAGCAGAGAAACAGCAAGGTATGAAATTGAACATAGGCCGTTAACAACCAGTAGGCTAGAAATACTCAGTACCAATATAGAATCTAATATATGAAAAACACGGGTGTTTGAGCGTGAACTTACTATGAGTCGATATCGCTATCGACAATGTTTCGGCTTCTACCGGAAGCCTTCCTCAGGATTTTGAGTGTGGTACGTCCGCCGCGGTTGCGTCACGCTTCACACTGCGGGCGGCAGCTCGCTGTGCTCGAGCCGACGGCGCTGGCGCCGTCGGCGTGACGCGACCGCGGCGGACGTACCACACTCAAAATCCTGAGGAAGGCTTCCGGTAGAAGCCGAAACATTGTCGATAGCGATATCGACTCATAGTAAGTTCACGCTCAAACACCCGTGTTTTTCATATATTAGATATAAATATGAGCGTAAGTTTTTATAATATGATACCAATATAGAAGCTAAGCTTGCCATTACAAGTTTTTCTCATAGTGACCCGAATGACATTTATAATAGTTTATTCTCTCTAGTAAATACTGAGTTTCAAAAAGTTTGTCCAAAAATAAAGAAACAAGTAAATGGAAAGTTGAAGTTCGGTGATTGGACAACTACAGGTATTCGAAAAAGTAGAGATTATTTGTATGATCTGTATCGCAGGAAGAATATGACATCCTGCAAGCAGTTTCGTGATTATGTTAGGAACTATTCAAAAACTTTTAAGTCTGTTTGCTTGTGTGCTAAATCTCTTTTTATTAGAAATAAAATTAGCAAGCCACAAATAAAATAAAAACCATTTGGAATACTATAAATACTGAGACCGGAAAAAATAAACCTAGAGATTCTACATATGTCTTAAATGTTGATAAAAATCAAATATCTGATCCAATACAAGTGGCAAATATATTTGACAATTTTTTTTCTAACTTACCCCTAGAAGTCACTAAGTCATTGGATGCATGTCCCGATGTAGCAGAAACTCTGCTAATACATAATTTCCCCTGAAAATCGCCGGACTTTTCTTTCAGACACACAACAATATTTGAAATAATAAAGACATTTAAAAATTTAAATATTAAGAGCACCGAAGACTTGTGGGGTATGTCAGTTAAAGTGGCAGAGTCTATAATATGCATTATTGCACCATATTTAAAAACAATATTCAATCTTTGTATTGATAAAGGAAACTTCCCCGACTTAATGAAACAAAGTAAAATCACTCCAATTTTGAAGTCGGGGGCTAAATCTGACCCTTGCAATTACAGACCTATTTCTATCTTACCTGTTCTGAGTAAAGTATTCGAAAAAATTATGCTCAAACAACTTCTATCCCATTTTAATGAGCATAATATATTGAATGAGAATCAGTTTGGTTTCACAAAGAGCAGATCCACAACAGATGCAGGTGCTCAATTGATGTCACTTATACTTGAAGCCTGGGAGAGTTCACAGGATGCTATTGCCGTATTCTGTGACCTTTCTAAGGCATTTGACTGTGTAGAGCACCGCACTCTGATTCGAAAACTTTCACATTATGGTATTCGCGGAAAAGCACTGGATCTTATAAAGTCATATCTGTCAGACAGGCTACAGAAGGTTAGAATAAATGGCAATACTTCTTTCGGGTCTTTGGTAAGAATAGGCGTACCGCAAGGATCAATTTTAGGACCTTTTCTGTTTCTAGCATATTTAAATGATCTGCCTTGCATGGTTAAAAATTTCTGCGATATAGTTTTATTCGCAGATGATACCTCCCTAATTTTTAGAGTAGATAGGAGGGATAGTGAACTTATTCATGTAAATAATGTGTTATCTATGATCTCTAAGTGGTTCGCGGCTAATAATCTTCTCTTTAATTCAAAAAAGACCAAATGTTTAAAATTTTCTTTACCAAATGTTACTTATTTTGAACCAAACATTAAGCTTGGCCTAGAAAAACTCTCTTTTGACAATGCGACAGTCTTCCTGGGAATTAAAATGGATTCAACTTTACAGTGGAATCCACATATACATGATCTATATGGAAGACTTAGTTCTGCTGCATATGCAGTTCGTAAGATAAGACAGCTAACAGACGTAGCTACGGCTAGGCTCGTTTATTTCGCGTACTTCCACAGTATTATGTCTTATGGTATATTGCTGTGGGGAGCTGCTGCTGAGATAGAGACAATCTTTATCTTACAAAAGCGTGCAATTCGAGCCATATATGAAATGGATCCTAGGGAATCCCTGAGAGATATTTTTAAAGAAATTGATATTTTAACTTTACCAAGTCTGTATATATTTGAAAATATTATGTATGTTCGTAAAAATTTGAGCAAATTTAAATCAAACAGTGACACTCACGATTATAACACTAGGAATAAAGATAAAATAGCGGTGTCAGGTTTTAGATTAGCAAAGACAAATAAAAGGTCCTTCTTAGGAAATTGTGTGCGGTTTTATAATAAATTGCCCAAACATATTACAACGCTCACAGAAAGAAAATTCAAGTTTCATGTGAATAATATTTTGATAAAGAAATCTTACTACACAGTTTGTGATTACTTAAACGACAAAAATGCTTGGACTGGTTCGCCTCTGCCAAGCTAGCGCCTAACACCTATGTAATGTAAATTAAGTATTGTAATAATTTTACTATATAGTATGTACTTAACACATTTTTAAAAAACGTTTAAAAGAATGGCCCCGAGTTTCTTGCCCGTTCTTCTCGCAGTGGCTCTATAACTTTTGTTTGCTGAACGTGGCAGTACAATGTAGTATATTTCAATATTAAAATTTGTAATTGACCTTCATAAGAGCGTCGTAGACGCCTAAATTGAATATATGATTTTGACTTTGACTTTGACTTTGACTTACCAAAAATAATGTTTACCGAAAAATGCAGCCGACTTGAACACTCGGAAATGTGAAATAATTTGTTGAAGTCGGTACCAGGATTGTTAAAAAGTACCTATTATCACAATATTGTGCGCATGGTAGCGACTACGACAAGTTACTTCAATCCTTTTGAGTATTGATGTCGGTTTCAACCACTGTAGTAGAACTTTGTTAGAAGCGACACAAAATTACAATTTGATATCTCTCACAGCTAAGATCTTTTCTGTATAAGGCTCTAACTTAACGCATCGTTTCTGAATCACTACTCTCTCCCCTGTTGATTAGTATGTGAAATAGTATCGAAAGTTATTATCAAGCTAGTACCTTACTGTTCGAGGGCGTATTATGATCATTGGCTTGTTATGTTGTAACTTAAATGGAAGAAAAATAAATAAAAGCGTATTATTCTTACTGCCAAAGTATTAAGGTAGTGATAGTGAATAGATTCAAGCGTTACCTTGCGGAAATCCATATTTAATAATAACAAATATTTCAAAAATATTTTAAGAAAACATCAAATTAATATTTTAATAAAACACTTAAAAAATACAAAAATATATCTAGTGACAATTCCGCCCAATTTTCCTGCTAAGCTGACATGACGTCACAAACGCCACGCATCCAAACCGGAAGAATTTTTCGACGCGTTTCGATTCTACACGAAGCATCCTCAGGAGGTCTAGACTCTAGAAGCGCACGATCGAGAAATGTGTTTCTCACCTTTCTACGCCACGTCGGAAAATTGGGCGGAATTGTCACTAAATATATTTTAGTATTTTTTAATTGTTTCATTAAAGTATTAATTTGATGTTTTCTTAAAATATTTTTAAAATATTTGTTATTATTAAGGTAGTGCTAGATATTCTGTTTACATTGGTAGTACGATGCAAAATGCTCTACTCACATTTGGGAATGTAAAGCGCATGCGATGAGATTCATACATAAAACCTCCGTATGGAGTGATCTGCCGTTTTTAATATTTTAGATATGACGAAACATTTGTAACAAATTAATAAAAACTCAGATTTTTTAGATTAAAAATATTTTTGAGGTATGTATTTTGAATGAATATAGGGTAAGGTTGCGATCATAGGACTAGCGCTTTTATTGGACCACATGGGTATCTCGGAAACGGTTTCCACTAAAAATCGTTTGTACTTCTTAAACGCTAGCTTAATGACCCCTCTCCCGGCCCCTTTACTGCCAGTGTTGCCAAACGCTTCATTGAGGAGAGATGTGTGTTGCTGTGTTTAACATTCTCCCGATGTAAAAATTGCGTTACATATATACCATGAAAGTAGAATTATGTACAACGTTTTAACATTTTTCTATTTGATAGCATTGATACATTTTATGGCGTTGGAAAATATCAAATAATGTGTGGCAAAATATTTCAATCAAATTAATTATAATTATTTTAGTAAAATAGTAGACAATGGCCATCAATGGACCAGTAAGAGGTGCTTGGATTGAACCAGCCCATTGATGGTGACTTTTTAAATTGTTGGTGATATATATATTGATGGTGACTTAGTATGCATATTTTTGTTGCAGAAAGAGGGAATATTATACTAATGAATCGAGCATGAAATTGGCGTTGAATGCTTTACGCGAGAAACAGGATGGACTTAATGAGGCATCCGAATATATAGTGTACCAAAAGGAAAACTTAAAAGAAGATTTAATGACACAAATCATATAAAAGGCGAATTGCAAATAGTTGGTTCGATAGGTGATTTTAAAGAGAAAATTAGAAAAAAAACTTAGTACCTACAATATATTTTAGTTACAGCGTTCTTTATATGCATTACCTCTCAAGACGTAAAAAGCTAGGCTTTTTACAGGCACCTTGAATGGACCGGTAAGCCATAATGACCTAAGTCCAATTATAGCAACTCAAAGGTCCAGTCATAGTTCCAGTGGTCCAAAAGCAACTATTGTAAAATGTGTTTTTTATATTTCATCTCAATGTTTTTGACACAAAAAATCTGAAATGATAGCTGCTGATTAAGAGACCTATTCATTCAACTTACCTTTTTATTCCTAAACGTAACAGCTTCAGTTTTATGTGGTTTCAAATGTAAGTGGTCCAATAGTAGCAACCTTACCCTTATTTGAAATCGCTGCCTTTCATCGCTCGTCCCGTGACCAGTAACGAACGTGATCTCTGAATAGTTGGATCGCTTTGAATACCCGCGCGGGTGCAATCGACGTAAGAATCGCTAAGCCAATGCAGACACGATTCGTAGATACTGCTCGCCTTTGGTTCACTTACTGTTGGTTTTTCTTAGAAATTTGATCTTTCATTGGAAATGTAACTACCAAGACATTTCCAGTTTCTTGGATCCTTCATTTAGTATAGACGTTGTAGAAATAAAAGTCGTAATTTCGCTGTAGGGAGGTATCGAAATGTCTAATGTGTTGTCATAACTCTATGGAAATATATAAAAATATACTTAAATAACAAAACGGGACTATTATCATCGCAAATTGTATTTAAAGGCAGAAATAAGGGTGCACTGGCCGGTCACGTTTCCATACAAACGTCGAAGGGAGATTACTCCCTTATTTGAGGTTTAGGATCATTCAGAACTAAGCATGATATCGATTAATCTCTAATAGCTAAAAAAAAGACCAGATATTTGTTTCACACCCCATTCGCACGTAACAACTACCGAGCTAACTCCTTTTTATTACGTTCCGCAACTGCTCTTAATAATACTCTTGAAGTACACCCCTCCATTGACCTATTCACAAGCAGTGTGGCGTCAACAAGCACACTGTTATCTGCGACCTGCACCTGCCCTGGGCATTAGATTAATTGTTAACTGATAAGTGTAGATGTGCATAATTTACCTGCTATGTATTTATTTATTGCATTGTATACTCATCTTATATCATTGTCATTTGCGGAGGCTTTTAAGTGGCTTCTCCTTATGTATATATATATTATTTTGTAACTATAGCTGTAAGCCCCCCGAAAAAAATAAAATAAAAGGCTTTTATTGTAACACATCTTTGAAAAGATAATTTACTTAAGAGTTACATAGTTATATAGCTCCCAAAATATTTGATTTTTTTTATGCAAAATAACTTTCAACTCAATTATATTTAAAAAAAAATTGTATCGATACAAGCCTAGATTTAGTAGATATCAATCGAATATAAATCGAAATACCTATTTCTGGACCTAAAACCTCAAATAAGGAAGTGATCACCCTGCGTCGCTTGTATGGAAACGTGACCGGCCAGTTCAACCTTTAAGTCCTTCGTTTTACAATTAATACATTATACCGTACTGTAGTAATTTACAATGTTCTGAAAATCTACTGTAATTTTGAAGAAATTTCAGATTTTGCTGTAAGGTGTAAAAAATATGTATACAGCGTGTCTATTATTATTCCTTAGTCGTACAGCGCTAGCAGAGACAAATTTTGATGGGTAACACTCTATAGTACGCAGTAGATTTGACTATGCTCTTCTCTCAATGTGGGTACACCTAAGGTGAACTTTGAAGTATTGAAATTCCAAAAATGTGCCCTTTAAAATGAAAACTACTTATCCTAGCGCGTTCAAACAAACGGGAAACGATCGAGGACAGTGGCCCGCTCGTATTAATGCGATGGAACTGCAAAAATTGTTGAAAACGAATTTACTCGTATTATTAGGAAAATACACGAAATTAAGAATAATATTAACAAATAAATGTTAATATCTTTTTGGCTATTGATGCTATTAACTCGAAACAAGCGTGGGACGTTCCGCTATCGGTGTCCATAGCCACTCTCGTATCGCCAACAAACCGTCAGAAGTCTTGGATATTTTGTATCTCATCGTAATTGAATATGCACGAGAGCCACGTGGTAACCTCTGCCTATAACAGGCGCAGTTCGTTATTACACGTGGCGTTAAAATATAAGTTTTTGTGCTATTTCCTAAAGATCTCGGACTATATGAAAAAAACACATTTGTGTACATTACTAGATTAGTACTACATTAGTGCGGAACTCGAAAGTTCCGTGAGCGAGAGAGAGAGAGTGTGCGAGTCTAAATCATTCTTGACTTTTTTTTGCTCTGTTATATTTGGCGGTAATACATATATGCGCCAAACTTGGTGTGATTAAACTATACACTCAAAAATCTATCTAAAAATGTACAAACCACTGAATTGCGAGTCGGATTTGCACATTTTGGAACTGAATAAAATAATGACGCTCTTTTAATCAATTCGTAGATTATATAATATGATGGGTTGGAACGGAATGGTTGGCGTTGATTTTGTAGGAATATGACTGTGTTTTTCCGTGAAAGTAAAATGTATTATGTCAAAGATCTTAAACTACTTCGTTATAAATTGAATGAGTCACACATTTCTTATTACAAAACTAAATTTCACCAACTGAATCGGCGCACTCAATTCAAGTTTCAATACGAAGCAAGGAGCTCAATACGAACTCCTAATGAAAAATTCCTTTGCGGCCCGAGCCCGTTAATGAACACACCTGTATTCAAAGAAAACCCGTAATGAGCCCGGGCGAAAGCACACGTGCTCGCGTACTTTTCTAGAAATTTCCTTTTTAAATAAGGCTTGAGGTAGACGGGCGCATTTAGATTGGTTAATATATTTTATAATTTGATTTGACCGCTTTGGAGATCGTAATATCAGGAGTTCTGAACGCAATTCAATACAATGTCCAATCTTTGTCGTGCTAGTAACAGGAATGCTTGGCGATATAAATGTTAGTTTGTGAATGTGAACAATATTATAATAATATATTATATTATATTATTGAAATACGTACATATAGTGTAATATAGAAGAATTGATATTAGATGTTATATTATTTGGATATTAAATTCACATTTAATTTGTAAAGTTTACACTTTAGTTAAAAAAAAAAAACTACAAACACTTTGCAGTGATCGTGTGATCACCCCGTGACCACGATCACTGCAAAGTGTTTGAAACGTCGGGATAAAATAATGAAAAATATACGCGATTTAAACAATTTAAAGTTGTTTAATTACTATGTGCAAAAATCGCGAAAACCTAAGACAACATTACACTTTAGTTTTTTAAATTTAGTGGGATAATATATTAATTAAAAGTATTTTGTATTGTAATGAATACATATAAGATAAACTTTGGTGAAAAAAAATGCATGTTATTTTTTATATTACTTATCTCCCATAACCAAAACTAAACTTTGCATTTAAAGTCATGTTTCATTAATTATCTGAAATCTCTTAGCACTGTAATTAGTCTATTTTTGCTCAAAAACAGTTATTGTGTCATATTTCTTTGACGTAATCATCGACCTTAATATAGGTTTAGTCTTAGTGTGCAAAGAAACAGTGTGAATTAAATTAAAAAGATTGTGGGATTTTTCTAACAGTGTTGTACAGTTTTGCTAAGACATAAATTTTGAGTTGCACCGTAACTGACTGAAGTGACCGTAGATTTGGACTGCAAAGCTTCTGGCAAATGTTCTGGTGTTTCTATTCCATTGCCTATAGCTACGGAGGTGTAAAAGTCGAGACAAAAGAGAGAGATATCGATGATAAGATAGATCGGCCTATAAATAATGATCTTCATGAGTCGTGATAATGGCGAAATTTTCAAAGCGTGCAGGTTCTAAAAAAAAATTATAAATGACGGTCAACAATACAAAATACAAACTGTGACATGCCATAAATAACTTGCTATTACTACTTTTCTTTATTTGTTCTTCACGGATCGACTAGGTTTAGCAACGTTCCCTTCAGTCACTACTTGAATGGTCTACCACCTACGGTATTTATTACCGGGCTTTTCTATGTACCTATTGGATGGCACGTTAAGGCGTCGGTCGCATATATTGTACTAGGAAGGCAGTCGTTAGGCAACATCAAAAGGTTTTAGGCGAACTGAAAACACTAAAACTTTGCATGATAGGTAGTAGGGCATTTCATACCAGCCTGGCTAGCTATCACCCTCTGGTACAAATACTGTCGCAAAGCTCTTAACAGTGTGTTCCAGCAGATATCCTTAAAAGCCATTTCCTATTCTAGGTAACTATATATCTTCGAGCACATCATCATATCATAAAATAGGTTATTTGAAGTGCTTGTAGCGAAGTTTGCTTAGCCATTCTGAAACGATCAGCAAGTTGAGCAACGTCCGCCGCGGTCAGGAGTTGGATGGGTGACCGCTGGTGACATTACTACTGAGCGCTTCCGTGCTTCGGAGGGCACGTTAAGCCGTCGGTCCCGGTTGTTGTCTTAGGATGGCAGTCGTTATAGCATGATGGTAGGGCATTTTGCGAATGCCCACCTGGCTAGCTACCACCCTCAAGTAGAAAATCTGTCACCAAGCACCTCACAGTGTGTTCCGACAGCTGTCTTTGAGAGTTGGTAATTCTAGGTTAGTCTGAACATCATCTTCGACCGCATCATCACTTACCATCAGGTGAGATAGTTGTCAAAGGCTAATCTATCAGGCATAAAAAAAAGTTTTGTTTCAGTCTATTAAAAATATGCGAAAAGTAACGACCGTCTGCGCTTTGCTTAACTCAGCCCGAGACGCCCGTAAATGAATCGGCTCGATCCTGGGAACGAATGGATGAATGGCGCAACGAACTCCTTTCACAGTTGAATTTATGCGTGCTTAGTTGGAAGTGTTGGATTTTCGAGCTACCCTTATTTTTCTTGATTAAATTTTATTTGGTTATAAGTTTGAATTACCTGGACTTCAACGAGTTTTATTTTATTATGCCACTGCGAAATAAGGTGCTTAACTTTGACACTGGAATGTTTGTAATGTATTAATAATCATTATTTTAGCATTCCATAACGTAAAATATACCGCTAAAATCAATTAATATTTGTATATTATGGACTCGGTACCAAAATCAGAACTAGATAAATCATAATTGAACGGAAATGTATGTTAGGTAATAAAGGGGAAAATTCTAAACACAAATAATGTAATTACTTGATACAGTTTCAATAGTCTCTCCAATTAAACCATTTTATGTATTTTAGATATACCGAAACAGCAGAATCCAAAGAGTCCACCAGTAATTAATATTTTTGCGGTATATACATACATGTAGATTTTCGAAAAAACATAACGAAAAACATAAATGTTATACCCATGTTATACCCGTGTTTCTTGCAAAAATTTAATTTCAACTAAACAAGAACTTCCAGTAAAATATTGATGTAGCAGAATTTGCATGTTTAGGTCTTCATAACAATGTGCTGACTTAAATAGTTAATATCGACATGTTTTCTCCTTTTTTAATTTCCTAATAATGTAGATTTATAGTTAGTTTTTTTTTTATTTTTGCAATAATGCCAAATTTACGAGAGGAAATATTGTAGTTATAACAATTTTTTTTTAAAGTATAAGCTACTCACCGTAGCGCACGATCTTGAACAAAGTAGGCGGAATTGTCACTAGATATATATTTTTATACTTTTTTAAGTATTTTATTAAAATATTATTTAATGTTTTCTTAAGATACTTTTTAAAATATTTGTTATTATTAAATATGGATTTCCGCAAAGTATCGCCTGAATCTATTCATTAAATATTATAGTCATGTGCGACTAAATTTGTAATTTAGTAAAGATTTATTATTTGAAAATTGTCTGATAAATACTTTTTGAGCTTTTGATTAACAATATGTTTTTGTTACAGGTGTAATTCCAGTTTTGAAGAAAATCTACATTATAAGGTAAATTCTAAAACATTTTCTTTAGTATATGAGTGAAATAAATAATATGTAAATATGTAAAGTTTTAGCTGAATGTTTTTTTACTACTACTGTTTTAATTTCTTCTAAATAGTGAAATATTTTTTTGTTAATTTGTTCCTCTCTACGAACTGTCACTCCAGACTGAGAAAAAATGCTGTTAAGACAACGAAGTAACGGTATAGGTATCAGTATATAATTGAGTATTTGAGTATCACAGTTTCAATGGAGATGACGGTCTTAAGTCAACTTCATCTTGGAATCTAGTATTAAAGAAATTCACGTGGCTCTTTAAATCTGCAACAAAACAATCGAAGCAATGATGGCCAAGTGGTTATAGTTATGGACTGCCACTACTACCCTCAATAAGAAAATCTGTCGCCAAGCACTTAACAGTGTGTTCTGGCAGCAGTTCTTTAGAGCCAGAAAAATTATGTGCACATGAAACTTAACAACTGTATGTCTCAGTGTGACGGGCGCAGTGCAATTCATCACATGACGGTATGCATCTACTATAGGCAGAGGTTATTCTGCTTAATAACAGGTGAGCGTCGTGTTTGTTTCGTGATTTCGTCACATTAACATTAAAAAAATGCAATGCGGATAGTTCCGAAAAAATCCTTGTTTTCAAGACCATGATACGTGTAGAGTGTCGTCGTCTAAAACTCTTTGATTAGAAAACAGTCCAAAACTGGTCGGAACTTTCTGGGTAATGTGAAGCAAGTGGTAGCCGGTTCCTAATTAGTTAATATCGTTAAGTAGGGAACAAACACATTTTCATATTAAGTAATTAAACAAGTTTAAACGGTTAAAATCTCGTATATTTATCAATATTTTTGTACCGACGTTGCAAACACTTTGCCTTGATCGTGATTTAAACCGTTTATAGTTGTTTAATTACTTTGTGTACTAATCGTTAAAACCTAAGATAACATAACTTTTTCATATATTTTAATATAAAGAAATAAAAAAAGCGCAGTAAAAGTTGCAAATGTTATACCATTTTTATTAAAGTTTATCTGAAAAACTAAATTGGATAAAAATAAGTTAAAACTTATTTAGGAAACTAAAATTATGATGAACGATTACGTATTCAATCTCCTATTTAATAAAAAAAACTGGCAACCCTGCATATTATGTAGTTCTTATGTTGGGACATTTCTTTTTTCTTTTACGGGCTGTTGAGTGACAGTGACTCTGTTCAGACTCTGCTCAGAACAGTTCTCCACACAGGACTGAACTTGTACTTCGTATTAATTCAGCACCTGTTTTAATGTAAAGTACCGCCTCAACCTTGCAATAATGCCCAGCTTTACGACCACCAACAGTCTTGAAGTATGACATATATAATATCTACATCAAAACGTATGTTATGAATCTACGTATATTATCTGAAATTTAACGAAATATTTCAAGAAACAAATACATAATTTGCTTAAATATTTACGTTAGAACAAAAAAAATGGCAACAAATTATATATTCTATATGTATAATCAAGCGATATCTCTATAACGTTAGAAAATACGTAACGCTGTATTTACCTTCTTTAAATATGAAGGAAAATGAGTATATTTTATCAGAATAGTCCCTAAAAATTGTTTTCGTCTATGTAACGTACTCATTTAAAGAACTCTTCTAAGATATATATCTATATCACGGAAAGTAGGAGTCAAACCAAATTTACTTCATTACGCAGAAAAAATACATAAGTAGGTTTAAGCTTCTGATGTCTTTCCTTGTACTTCACTTTAAAATAAGACTCAAATTTCTGAATAAGTTTATGTACACATGTCAATAATATGTTTGCGAAACGTTAACTCGGATACCAACACTTAAGTCCCTTAGATGTGTCACTCGTCCATCACATCATTTATTTTAAGGCGGAAAGTGCGCGCCTCTGTAACTCATCACATTGCGGTTAGATACGTTATAAAACACAGATTGTTCACCTCGCTCCATCCATTACCTCATTAATGTCCTGTTGAAGCTATCGGAAGAAACAACTTTAGGTCGTCTGCAAATAACCAGCTATCGCATCCTTCACAACAGCTAGTAGGTCGTTAACCATCATTATAAACGTTAAGAGACCAAGATTACTTCCTTTATTTACTCCAAAAATGTGCGTTAAGGCTTGATTGGATACATCACCTGTGTATTAGACGCGCTATCTACGTTCACTGAGGTAGCCCACAAAGAACTTCAGATGATGGGGCGTAACCCATTGCAGCAAACTTACTTTATAGAATATTATTATAGACTGTATCGAAAGCTTTCCTAAAATCAAAGTACGCCGCCATGTCCACCTGCCAATGAACATCCACGGTTGGCGTTTGGTACAACACGAACGATAGCAAATTGATTTGTCCGGGGCAAAAACCTTGCTGGGCGTTTCTAGCTTGGGGGCTCACTTGAGCATTTAACATACTTTGGTATACCAACGTTACAAAGTTGACTACAATACCTTATCGCAGTCAGAGAGTACAAATAAATATCTTTAAATAGCGTCTCTCTCTAATACACAAGAGTATTCCACGTAGATTGGTAGCGACATCTGTATTGTCTATCACTTAGGAGGATATTTAAATACACTTAAATGTTGTCAGTGATTACTAAGTCAGAATTTCTAGGCATAATGAAGCGAGTCACGAGTTTTTATTTGAGTATCCCACAAGAAATTATGGACATGCGAAAACATATTCAGAGATTAAACCGCGGAAAGTCAAAGATAATTGACAAAACCCCACTTCCCTCTTTCAGAAGACTATACTTGAAAATTTATCGCCATTCCACTCACTTAAATAATTTTCTAAGGGCCTTACAACGAGTACTTTATTGTTTCTCTTCCCTGGCTGTTAACAGGGAGCCATTAACGATGTTAATTCTAAATTAATTCCTGTGATACGGCGCGCTGATTAAAACCTGATTAGTATATAAATCTTTGCGTTTAGGCCTATGAGGTGTGCTAATAAGTTTTTAGCTAAGTTATGGGGGTCGTTAAGGTTGTGAGTTAATTTTGCTGTTGGAGTAGTCTTCGTATTCTCACCCTTATCAAGTTCATGTCGGGACGGTACATTATGTCTTCGCTAACCATAAAAAAACGATATAAGACCATATTTGAAATAAGTGTGTTTTCGTTAACAGAACCACACAAGGACATAATTGTTAAAAGTTTTAGTTTCAGTTTTGTGTATATTTTGTGAATTTACATAGATAAACAAAATGGTCTTGATATTTTCAATAACATTTTATAAGTTGATCATTAAAAAATCTATTCTTGAAGCTTGAAAGTATTTTAAAAGATTCTTTTTTTTAATATGTTTAATATCATCATAATCCATTTCCTATAAGTAAAACTTAAAAATATACGAACAAAGTTGATATTTAATCTGCATCGCTGCCATCAAAAGAGGTACCTACTCGTTCGTACAACACGCATACAATATTTCTCTTTTGAGCTTTGAAATTTAATAAGCGCTTAACACTTCAAAGCCTACGTGTAAAACAATTTAGCGTCAGTCGGTGAAAAACACCGAGTTTTCGGCTAGCTGCGTAATTGGTTTAGACTACAGAACGGAAAGATTAATTAGTACTGCAAACAGCACAGCCAGCGCTTTCCAGCGCTTTCCCCGTTGAAAACATAATGACGAAACGTGCTCACAATAAAAAAAAGTCCAGATGGTTTTTAATCCAAAGACATAAAAACGGTTTTCGTGTATACTGCTTCGAAGTTTTCTTGGTGGTTATTCGAAGAAAATGCAATGAGATAGGTAGAAGCGAAGCTTAATGTCCATGTTTTAAGATTTCAAAGATGGAAATTGTGTCAAACGATTGCTTTAAGTGCTGCAATTTTTTAAAGCGTTTATTCCGAAGTGAGAGGGAAAACGTTCGAAACTAGGGCGCTATCTGTTTTGTAAGTGCACAAAATACTTTTTTCACTGTGGGGATGAAAACAATTTAAAACCGCTGTGTCTGAATAAAATAGTTTTTGTACAAATACTTAGCAGTTCTGTAAGAAAGCGTTCTTTGGATTCCAGAGATTAAAACATATGTATACCCTATAAGTTGTTTTTCGTTGACATTTGACATCAATGGCTATTGCATGGAATGCTGCACAGAATGTTCATAGTTCGAATCCCGCGAAAGGCTTGAGCTTTACCGCATGGTGATAGGGCATTTTTTGAATGTCCGCCTGGCTTAAGTGAAAAATTTTGTTGCCAAGCAACAATGGTGTGTAGTAATTAAACAACTTAAAACGGTAAGTCGCGTATGTTTATCATTATTTTTGTTTCGACGTTTCAAATACTTTACACTGACCGTGGTCACGGGGTGCAAAGTGATCGTCACTTTGTAGTCGTACCATGATGTGTAATAATCGGGAAAACCTAAGATACCAATGGTGTGTCTTGCCAGCTGACTAGAGAGCTAGTTATTTTCACAAGCTTCGATAGAAATATAAGAAGAAGGAATATTTTTTACATTGTGTGAGTTTTGAGTCAAGACTATTGAAGGGTGAGGTGGTTACTGTCATAAAAAGTTTTGATTCTCATCAATGTCGATTTCAAAACATTCCTTTGAAAAAAATCTACAAATCTTAAAACATTGAACGTAATTTAGTATAAGGAAGTTGAGTCAGAACAACTCTTCTATTACTATAATGACTATTAAACACTTTTCACGAGAAAGAGTTGAACAGAACTCAGAAGCAAGTTGAAAAACTCGAAGAAACTGGACCGTTCGGAAAAATATTTGAACCAATTTCCATTAAAATAGACCTTTTTGCTTCATTTTATGCTCATCTTGTTCGGAAAAGTTTGATGAACTATCTCGGAGAGTGACTTCCGTAAAATTAATTTTACACTTGGTAACTACGAGCTATTTTAGGGTAGGTTTTCTTTGAAAAGTTAATAAAATCCGTGAAATTGATTTAAAAAAGTTTAACTGCAATGATTTTTATTTATTGAGGCTGTTTTCATTTAAAAATATTTAAATTTATTATATAAATTTTGGGGTCATATCTAACTATTTTGCTTATTTATGGATGTGAGTTTCTTATATTATGTAGCAGTAATGTGGAGGTTTCCAGTGGTATCTTAGGTATTTCTTGGGTAAATGATGACGATGGTTGGTTATGGAGTTTAATAAAATACAATGTTTTAGGAGAACGTGTATTGCTCTTGGTGGCTACATGACGAATGTCTGAATACTAACTTAATAGCTATGTCGACTATATTTGAGTCATACCCTACAAATTTAAGGGGGTATAGGTAACATTTCTACTAATATATTATGTCCGAAACATTTTCATCTTTCAATTCACTAATAAATATATAGTGGGAAATTGGAACTTGAAATCTACTGATATAAAAAGATTAAAAGATTAAGAATGGGTCATCCAATAGAGGCTTCCGAACGTTGATAGTTGATAGCGGCCATATTGTTGAAACTATGTCTGTCAAATCGGCAGGAAGTCTTTATTCATTCAATTCTGCCAAATCATGGTGTTATGGCTTGAATAGAATACAACATTTTTCAAATGTTGTATTCTATTCATATATACATTTGAAAAATGTTGTATTCCACACATAATGGCATCGATACGCTTTTCAAACGAATATTATTTCATCTTAGAATTTATGAAAAAAAATATACTTCCCTTCACGTAGTAGATAATAGTGAAGACAAAAAAAATGTACGTATTTTTGTTATATATTACATTGTATTTCCAAACGATCCTTTTTATTTCTTCAATCCTCATTAAGTTTTCCGCGCAACCTTTTTTATCAATCGGCGAAAACGTTTCCCGAAAAATCTTCCTTCGAATTTTCCGAAGCAAAACATTATTTATCGCGCACAAAAACACTATCAACACATTTGTATGTATTGCAAAATTCAATAGGATGGGATATAGGGCCTTTGCGGACTCATCCCGCCGCTCTTCGGGTTATGAAATTGGTTTGGGCGACAATAAAATACATAATTTAGGTACGCGCCCCCGCTACGTTCAACCCTACGGGTAATGGCCACAGTTTATATTGAAACAGAAAGGCATTGTTTTAATATCCTTGTCTGTTCTTACATTAGCTATGCAATTATATCTGAAAGACAAAATAAGCTTAATAATTTGACTACGAAAAACCGATTCGAGTCATTTCTAATTCCGTTAAATTCAATATTTTTTTCACTTTTTAGATAGTGTGTATGTACCCATCTGATCATTTGATAAACGACCGTTTTTTGCCAACTCACGTTTCGAGATATTATTTGAATGACACCTCATTTTAATAAATTGCTCTTCTAAAATTAAATAATAATACAAACTGGTTGCAACTGTAGTCTAGAAACTAATACAAATAAAACTAGCCTAGTATGAAATAAACTTAGTTATAAACCAAAAACCGTGCCAAAAGCGAATTCTCGCTTACCTATATTACCTACTGTTGTACTGCTGTGGCGGTGCTAAAACCGGGGGTGCTAGGGGTGCCAAGTTATTGTATTAGACACAGTAAATTTTCGTAAGAAGCACACGTGCGGCCAATGATTATGCGGCGAGAAATAGTACGAATGTTTCAGAGGTGCGGCCGGGTGTTAATAAT
Source organism: Plagodis dolabraria (assembly GCA_963854805.1). Taxonomy (NCBI): domain Eukaryota; kingdom Metazoa; phylum Arthropoda; class Insecta; order Lepidoptera; family Geometridae; genus Plagodis; species Plagodis dolabraria. Next base: position 33,817,045 of record OY978446.1, read on the forward strand.
TTTTTTGAAGATGTTGTAACTTGAGCATTTATCCACACATTATACAACAAAGCATTACCTCTATGTTTTTAAATACATGTACATATATTAAAAATATTCTCTTGGTTTCGTTCATTATTTTTTTTATTTATAGCTAATATGCTAACCGTAACTTCGCTGATCATAACTGATGATGTGGTCGATGATATTGTTTAGAATTACTGGCTCTCAAGAACAGCTGCTGAAATACACTGCTAAGCGCTTGGTGACAGATTTTACTTGAGGGTGGTAGCTAGCTAGTCGGGCTTTGCAAAATGCCCTACCTTAATGTAAAACGTATCACCATGCGTTACTATCTATCAAGCATATTTACTACATTTATTTCCGTTTTTTTTATCAATCTCAAGATTGCTTCACTGTCATAATAAATAGTTCGAGAGAATCTCTATGTTACAAAACATTGTATTTTTAAGTAGTATACGGCGTGGAATATGTTGTTCAGGCTAACTTAGAATTAATGGTTCTCAAGAACAGCTGTTGAAACACACCGTTAGGTGCCTGGTGACAGATTTCTACTTGCGGGTGATAGCTAGCCAGTCGGGCTTTGTAAAATGCCCTTCCACCGTGCTATAACGACTGTAATCCTGAGACAACAAGCAGGTGGGCCCGACGGCTTAACATGCCCTCCGAAACACGTGCATGCTCAGTAGTAATACCACTAGCGATCACCCATCCTAGTCAAGACCGCAGCGGCCGTTGCTTAGCTGATCGGTTAGGAACGGCTAAGCAAACAACGTTATGTGCGCTTAAAATGAAATAAAAATAAAAATGCTTTCTTACTCTTTTTAATTTGAATTTGACCGTGTATATTTTAGTTCCAGATGTTTGTGTTTTGATTAATTCCGACACAACATTTGAGCCCATGAAGTTTCGACACATGTGCGGTTGTCAAGTTATTGTTTACTGCAACTCCGGTTGGGAACAACTGATAAAGTTGGGATTAAAATACTGAAGTGACCAATGAGCGAAGTTTATCAATGGTTCTAATGAATGTTCACCCAACAATGATGACTTTGGTGACGTGTCTTGTCTGAACTATGTTTTTTGAATGATTGCTTACAGAATAGACTGTAGATAGTTAATATACCCATCATTTTGTATAAAGCTATAATAATTACTAAACTGCAATAAATTAAAAATATTGCCTCGAGGGGTGTTGGGTGACATTTTATGTCACCCCCCATATCTTCTCGTGGGTGTCGTAATAGACGACTAAGGGAAAAATACCAGAAGGTGGGAAACAGCGCCTTCTGAAGAGCTGACTACTTCTACAGCGATCCCCAAGACCCCTGCCAAGTGTAGGGATTATGGCAAATCCCCCAATGTAGGAGACTTCGTTCAACGGTGGACCTTACGGTTGTTGTGATGAATTAATAATAAATAAATGTATCAAGCAGAGATCAAAATAAGGCTAACATTTATTGAAGGCACAGATAGATCGAGTTATAATTGACATTATCTGCACACAAAAAAAGTTAATCTACCATGTTGCTGACTTCTCCATGTCATTTTTTCGCCTTTGACCACATCATCATTCTCCATCAGAGAGATTGTGGTGAAATGCTAATCGATTAACCTCACATAAGTATATTTAATTTTATTTATAGATCTGACAGAAAAACTACTGACAGTGGCAGATACCTAACATCAATATATTTTTTTTATCATAAAAAAAAGTTTAAAAGCTCATTCTTTTTCCTCCTCGTCACTACTTTCGAAAAATCTACATCATTCTAATCGTCTTCTTTTTACACTAACGTTTGGATTATTTCTAAACCAGTTTGTCATCTGGTCTCTACTATCGCTCTCTCTCTAGGTACTGCAAAAATAAAATTGTGTTAAGTTAACAACACATCTTTTTTTATTGCTGTTAGGTTAGCCTTTGACCACAATCTCTCCTGATGGTAAGTGACAATGTGGTCAAAGGTGTTGACAGGTTTAACCTAGAATTACTGGCTCTCAAGGAAAGCTTCCAGAACACACCCTTAGGTGCTTGGCGACAGATTTTCTACGTAAGGGTGGTTCGCTAGCCAGGCGGGCATTCACAAAATTTTCTTGCCTTTCACCATGCGGTGAAGCTCAAGCCCGCGGCGGGATTCGAACCATGGACCTGCTGCGCGGCAGTCCATAGCCAATGCCACTGAGCCATCACTGCTTCACTACAACACATCACACATCAACTATTAATAATGTAAAAGCTGTCAAACCAGAAGCATAGGTTTGCATGTCCATGCCTGCAACATTTCAATCTGTTTGAACACCTTGGTATTTAAAATATGACGAAACGACGTTTATATAGAAAGAGCTATGAAGATCCTACTCTTAAAGATCTCCCGCCTACATAATTCTTGCAAAATACACCTTAGTTCGATATATCTACAATACGAAATAAAACCAAATTCCTATTCTCAGAAAATAACTCAGTCTCACCAAGACCTTCGAATCAGTTCTAACTTGAAAGAAACAAATCTTTTTTGTCTGAAAATAAAATGAAAGATCTCTATTTAGATTTAAAAAGGACCGTTAAATCTCGGTCAGCTGATAGGGAGGCGTAAAATTACAACCAGATAACTCTAGGTAATTTATCATGATGGCACCATTTTTTTATTTTTATGCTCAGCAGTGGCTCCCTTTGCGGCAAAGCTCGGTACTAAATCAAGCTGCAAGAGACGGGAATTATCAAATGAGTCAAGATAATAAAAATATATTTGGATTTGACTTCCAATTAAAAATTAAAAACTAATTCGGCATTTGTCTTATATTACGAGGTATTTTTACATATACCTAATAAGGGAATGTTAAGTTAAATGAAATCAGTAATCATTATTTTAGTAGAAAGAAAACGTTCTGTAACAGCCGAATCGTCGACTGCCGAACACAGCCTCCCCTATTAAGGGGATATTTGCCATAATCCCCACGCTTAGCAGGCGTCTTAGGGATCGCAGTGTAAGTTGGCAGTTCCTTAGAAGGCGCTGCTGCCCACCTTCCAGTATTTTTCCCTTAGTCGCCTCTTACGACACCCATGGGATGATATGGGGAGGTGCAATTCTAACCCGTCACCCTACGGGGTGATAAGACGTTACCTACCACAAAATGAACTGGAAACAGGTGGATCATCCTCATGACCCTAGACAGACAAAGTCCCTAAAAAGTAATAACAAACTTACAATCTTAGATTAATTAGATCTAGAACTACGATATACAACTTATATTTTTTTTATATACGAAACTAACTCCTTACTCTGAACATGAAATAACTTGTTGATGTTGGTACTACTCTAATAGCTAATAATCGGTTGCCAGACGACGTACGGAATGCATCCTCAATTGATCGGCTTAAACAAAAATTAAAAAAATGGCTAGATGAGAAAGATTACTATAATTTCAATGAGCTGTTTATTATATAACATTATATAATAGTTTATTATATAACATTATATACTACACAAATTTGATATTATTGTAATACTATTATTTATTGTATATTTCCTTTTTAGGGTTCCGTACCCAAAGGGTAAAAACCGGACCCTATTACTGAGACTTCGCTGTCCGTCCGTCCGTCCGTCAGTCCGTTCCTCCGTCGGTCTGTCACCAGGCTGTATCTAAAGAACGGTGATAGCTAGACAGTTGAAATTTTCACAGATATTTCTGTTGCCACTATAACAACAAATACCATAAGTTGGCCAAATGCGAGTTGGACTCGTGCACGTTTAAACAAAAAAAGGTTAAAATACGAAGTCTAATGTTGTATAGCTTATGGTACGGAACCCTTCTTGCACGAGTCCGACTCGCACTTGGCCGATTTTTTTGATGTATTTTACTTATAAGAATGCTATAAATTAATTCTCATAAATAATACTGATAAACTATTATGACATTTATAACAATTACTTATTTCATCTTAATTAGATATCACATTGTTATTTTTTTTTAATTCAACATTAACACGAAATGAGAATATGTTTTTTCATTTAGACATAATTTATGAGATATTTTACATGTATTGTAATTATGTAATTTATTAATTTATTACCACTATGACATATTACAATATCAGTTATGAAATAAATGAATATGAATTCGAATAATTAATGGTTCACGTAGTAGGCAAGCATACCTGGTAGCGACCACGATACGGAAAAGCATTTCATATCACAAAAAAAACGTAAATAATGTAATAATAAGCAGTAGTAGCGTGAAAACTACTTGTAAATATAAGCATTTAAGTGATTTCAATTATTTTGTCGTTAGCGAGATCTTTCAATGAAAATTTTAAACCCACGCGGAGGTAATAAGAGACAAGACAACTATTATGAGAAACTTCGGCTTGACGATGCAAGAATGAGTGAGTTTTATGACTGTCAAAGATGTGGTGAAACGATGAGGATGAGGCTATTTATCACATCCTTGCGTATGTACCATAGATAATGATCACAATTGAATTTCGTTCATAATTTAAATTCATTCGAGGGCGTGTGATTCTGTCGGGTGAAATGTCAGAAGTAAAGATTTTTCTTCAATTTAATTAAATTTGGATTCTGTACTGCACCCTTACTCATTAAGAGGAGGCTTGCAATAACCCTCATTCTTGGTAGGTGTATTGGGTATTGCAGTGTGAAATAGCAGTGCACTACTGCCTATAACTTTCGTTATTTTACACTTAATAATCTCTTACGATAACCAACGGAAGAGAAGCGGGAGGGGGTTGGGTGAAATTCTACTAAAACTTATTAATAAAAAACTAAAAATTGTTTTTCAATAAACTTTTTGAATAGCTTCTTTATATGTACCTAAATCAAATAGGTGGTTGGCCATAAATAAAAACCAATACCAGTATAGCGGTAGATTGGCCTCAATCTCACCTGATGGTAAGCTCTGATGCTGTCGGAGGCGGTTAATTAATTATAGGATTTATTTATCTAAAATGAAAACTAGCTCTGAAGGACAGCTGCTGAACCACCATCAGGTGTTTGGCGACAGATTTTTTTATGCGTGGGTAGTAAATAAGCTGGCGATAAAGAGGAACAAAATACCCTTAAATCATGAAATCCAATGCATCATAATAAAATATGGCTTAATGCGAGTCGCACCTCTCTTTTTCGGGCTCAGAAATGCAACAGCCCGTAAATGAAAAAGAATTGTTGGTCACAGCTTGTAAACTATATTAGAAATCGGCTGTTTTTGTGTTTATTGGTTGTACAGAGGATATTTAATATTCTGAAATTGTATATTCCAAACTTATTAGTTTTTTTTCTGTATATACAAAAAGAAAACAAACACAGAAAGGCCGGACGTCATTTTGAAATGTTGAACAGTTATCGATGTTAAAATAACAGCGAAAGTAACACCGATGCGGACAGTCTGCAGAAAGTCGGTTGTGATAACTTGTTTACAAAATACCAAACTATGTGGTGAGGGGTTGCACAAACTACATTTTAAACGGCACGAAAAGTTGATATTTCATAACGTTGCTACCAATGTCAATTATTTAAAAATCTAACATCCTTTTAAAATAAAACTAGATTTTGCTTGATAAATCTACTGATTTGTTGTACCAAGCGTTACTGACGGTGAACGTAGTGACCACGAAATCCAAGAGATGGCGTAATTTTTCATCACTGGGATTTTGCTTAAATTGTTATATATATTATTCTATATTAAACAGTTGTTCGATGAAATTCTCTTAACATGATATTATAAACAATACGTCATCTTAAAGTCTTTAAAAATTATTTAGATGTAGCATATACATGTGTATACTACATCTAAATCAATTTTAAATACTTTTGTTAGAATAATAAGAAAAGTGTTCATTTTATTACAACAAAACCAGACTAAAGTACATATTTTTTAATGTTTTCATCATCTTAGGTATTGAATCCTTACCACAATATAGAAAATATACATGTTTATGGATATAAATAACAAAAATGTACGTGACTAACAACACGAGCATTGTATAAACATTATCTTTAGTAATTTTTACAAAATATTTGTGTTACCGTGTTGGTTTTTATGTTTACATTCTTAATTACTTGCAAAAGCTAAAGTGTCCTTAACTTTATATTAGAAATGATAACTCGTGGTTTGCCGATATCAATAAAAATGTATGAAAACCGCGTGAAATTTATGATAAAAAAGTCGTTCTCTTAGGGGAACATGTTTAAAATTTGTTATATTATAAGTTGTTCAAAAAAATGCTTAAATAATGCATTTCAGTATTCTGCGTGGTTTACCAGCTAGTTATTGAATACGGTTAAACTTAAACATGCTCTTTAAATGTAGGATGAATCGGCTAGAGTGGGCCATATTATAGACTCAATAACAGGGTATCGTTTTCACGTAAACTTAAAATGATTTATACATTATTTTATGTCCCCGTGGGGTGCCGCAGTAGATTTTATTTTTTTATTATTTAATCATTGCATAGTTTACCTTGGCTATGTATAGAATAACAAGTATAGAATAACACCATTAAGAAATCAGGCAGGATTTTACGGGATAGGAGTGAAAACGAGCACGGGGCTCACCTGGTGGTAAGTGATCAACGTCACCAACGAACATCCCCAACACCAGAAGTCTCGAGGATGCGTTACCAACTTTTGAGGAGGGAATATTCTCTCTTCTTGGAGGCTGCTAAGTCTTATCTGTTAGAAAATATTTCACATGATCGCTGGTTTTCTGAAAGTATGCAATAGCACATATCTAGCACTTTTTTCCTTCAAATCAACTACCTTCATCATCAGCCGGAAGAAGTCCACTGTTGAACAAAGGCCTCATAGAGCGCCACAAAGAACGGCTATTAGCCGCTTGTAACCATTGGCTACCAGCGACTTTCACGATGTCGTCAGTCCACTTAGTGGGGGGCCTACCAACTCTACGTCTTCCGATGTAGTGTGGTAACCACTCGAGAACCTTTCTTCCCCAACGGTTATCGGTTCGTCGAGCAATGTGGCCCGCCCATTGCCACTTCAACTTGCAAATTCTGAGAGCTATATTGGTGACTTTGGTTCTTTGGCGAATATCCACGTTCCGGATTTTATCGCGCAAAGAAACTCCGAGCATAGCTCTCTCCATGGCTCGTTGAGCGACTCTGAGCTTGTCCATGAGGGCCACAGTTAAGGACCACGTCTCAGTGCCAAAAGTCATCACTGGCAACACACACTGGTTGAAGACTTTGGTCTTCAGGCTCTGCGGGATCTTGGACGAGAAGATGTCGCGTAACTTCCCGAACGCTGCCCATCCGAGTTGGATTCTTCGGGCGACCTCTTTGTCGAAGTTGGACCTACCTAACTGGACAGTCTGTCCCAGGTAAATGTAGTGGTCAACAACTTCGAGCGTATCGTTTCCAACAACTACTGGTACGGGTGCAACATGGACATTCGACATAATTTTCGTCTTGTCCATGTTCATTTTAAGACCCACCAGCTGGGAAACTCTACTGAGGTCGCTGAGCATTGTACTGAGTTCTTCATGCGACTCTGCGATTATGACTATGTCACCGGCGAAACGAAGGTGAGTGATGTATTCGCCATAAATGTTGATGCCGAATTATTTCCAGTTCAAGAGCTTAAAAACTTCCTCCAACGCATTCGTGAACAGTTTCGGAGAAATAACGTCTCCCTGTCTTACGCCTCACTGCCGTTGGATTGGTTCCGTGCTCTTGTCCTGTAGTCGAATCGACATGGTGGCGTTCCTATACAAACACTTCAGCGCTTCGATGTACCTATAGTCAATTTGGCATCGTTGAAGAGACTGCAGTACGGCCCAGGTTTCGATTGAATCGAAGTCTTTTTCATAGTCCACAAACGCTAGTTGAAAGGCAGCGCGCCGCGCGTAAATACAGCATTACAGTTATCCTTACGTAACAAAATTCGCTTAAAATGTCACAGTAATGACAGACTTTTCATGAAACATGCCGTTTACCTGATAAGTTCATGCAATGATTGTGACAACAAAGTAATCATGCCTCCTTACCCTCACTAAACACTATCATTACCGCCTATGCCCCTGTCTGTCGTGCCATATCCAGACAATATTCGTAAATCCTTACCGCCGCCCTCTCGAGTGGTTCTTCATTACACCTCCCGACGAGGTAATTGCAGGGTCGACACACACGGGCATAACCTCTTAATTTATTGAACGAAACTAATGAAATTCCCGAGCAAACTTTATTGCTTGAGACAGCCCTGTTTCGCTAACAATTTTCGGCCGCCCAGGGTTGACGCTCTAATCGTTTCTTTAATTATTTCAGAATTAATGTTTTGTCTCTTTTGGGTGTTTATTTTGCACGGTATCCGTTAGGGTTGTTTATCGGGTTTTTTGGCGGCTATTTGCTTTCTTTTTTCCTGTTGATAAGGGATGTTAATAATTTTGGCCATTTCATTGCTTCAGTTAACGTTACAACTTTACCGTCACTTGTTGCTATGTATGGTAGCGGTTGGTTTTATTATTTTAAGTGAGATTTTTTATCGCAATCTCTCCAATTAACACTGAGAGAAAATTTGGAATTCTTATTTTGCATACTTCGAAGAATCTGCTACTAATCTGCATTTTTGCTGATAGGAAGAGATTATTAACTAAATATACCGGCTAGCACTCGCGGTGTTTAGTCGAAATCTCCGTTTTATGACAATATAGGAATAGATTGCTGTCGCTTAAAGTAGATTGTTAAAAATATGTGGTTAGTTATTAGTTGCATTGGATATACACACACTAAACCGAATGTAACAAACTGGGGTGCAAAAAGTTCTTAGGGGACAATTGATAACTTGTACAGAGTTGAACATTCTACTTTTGTTACTCGTTCGAGGCAACAACTATTCTTTTTTTTTTAATTGCAATATATTTAATACAGATTTATATATAAATTATAATTTATTTGTGTTTCTCCAAGAAAATTTTCATTCCACCTTGTTATGTTAAAAGCGTTTAAATATATATTTTTTTTAATGTTGTCCATTCTATCAATTCCAGTATTGGAATGTTCTAATACTGAAGAGTAGGAAATAACTGGTTGAAGTCGGTACCACGCTGATTCAAAATACTAACCTCACATTATCATGGTCCGATTTTCACAACTGACTTAAAAAGAAAAAATTTAATCGGAGTTAAGTATGCAAATATTTTTTTCAAACTGTAACTTAAAAACTACTTGACCGATGTTGATGATGTTGGACTATCTAAGGAGGTATCCAACAAAAAATAACCTTTAAAATCAATTTATTATGGGCGGAGTAATAGCGTAAAAAACATACCTTAAAAATCAGTCAAATTGACCATGATATTTATTTATTACATGTTATATACAGTTTATCCATCTCATTCCCACTTTTTAATGGATTCTTAGAAATGTTAGTAAATTGTTAGTAATGTAGCTTCGCCGCAGAGGTAGCATTGACGTGAAAGTAGGTACTCTAGTCGCCGATTGGTGGCTGCTATGTTGTGTTGCCATGGAGATAACATCCTTTCTATCGTGAATCCCAACGTCCTGATGGCGGGAAATCGAATTTACTTTCAGAATTTAGAATTTACGAGTAGATGTCTAAATTAGAACCAAGGAAAGATGATGTTTTTTATTCCAAATTTGCGTGGAAAAGTGCTTTTGTATGTGATTATCTGGAACTCCACAAGCGTTCGATTCTCACGGCATATTTTCTGTTTCGCACTGCAACAATGTGGAACTAGCTGCCGTGTGAGATGTTTCCAGAATCTGTACTACTTAGGAGCCTTCAACAAAACAGCATGCTCCCTCCTCAATGGCCGCGACGCGTCCTCGAGACCTGTGGTGTTGCGGATATTCGTGGGCGCGGCAATTATTAACCATCAGATGAGACGCCTGCCCGATCGCCCTTGCATAACATAACTAAAAAATAATAAACCGACTTCAAACCTAAAACACGCGTTATTGGGGATAACTCAAATACTATTCGTCAGATTTCACTCAAATTTAATTGGACCACTTGACAAGCACCAGCTTTCAAGTATAAATCATCATCAAAATCGGTATACTGTGCAAAAGTAATAAGGGAACAGACACAAAAAAAAATCAATGATATTTTGATCCACCTACTTTTTGTAAGTCTTATAAAAAAAATTGCAAGTGATCGCGATATTAACCTGAATAACATTTTCAACCACATCATCACTTACAATCAGGTGAGGTGGTGCTCAAAGACTAGCCTATCAATAAAAAAAACTTGTCAAAAGTGTTGACAGTGTATCGATGATTCTAGGTTAGCATCAGAGCTATCCCCTGATGAATTCAAAGAAAAATATTCTAGCTATCACCTAACCCCTCATTAATACAGGTACATAATACAGGATACAAGAGAGGGCAATATAATGTAACGCCATTTTAATTGAAGAACGTTTACATTTTGTGTCAACAGTATATTTCATCATCTCATTACACTCAAGTAGTAGTAATTTGTCTTCCCTGAGAACAAAGTATTAAGTACTGTACCTACCTATTGTATCAGTCGGAAGGTCCACTGCTGAACAAAGTCTTTTTTTTTATGCCTGATAGGTTAGCCTTTGACCACTATCTCACCTGATGGTAAGTGATGATGTGGTCGAAGATGTTGTACAGGCTAACCTAGAATTACTGGCTCTCAAGGACAGCTGTCGGAACACACCGTTAGGTGCTTGGCGACAGATTTTCAACTTGAGGGTGGTAGCTAGCCAGGCGGGCATTCGCAAAGTGCCCTACCACCATGCTGTAACGACTGCCATCCTAAGACAACAACCGGGACCGACGGCTTAACGTGCCCTCCGAAGCACGGAAGCGCTCAATAGTAATGTCACCAGCTGTCACCCATCCAACTCCTGACCGCGGCGGACGTTGCTTAACTTTGCTGATCGATTCAGAACGGCCAAGCAAAGTTCGCTACGAGCGCTTCACAAAAGTCTCCCCATTAAGTGGGGGTTTTCCATAATCCCCAAGCTTGGCAGGCCTATTAAGGATTGCAGTTTAAGATATCAGTTCCACAGAAGGCTTGCTACCCACCTTCCGGTATTTTACCTTTAGTCGCCTCTCACGACACCCACCAGTAGCTATGGAGGGGGTAACATTCTATTCCACTCGGGTTATATTGTAACCCAAAACCACCATGGGGCTTAAAATTCAACGAAATATATTTTATTTCCAGTTACTTCATGGAAAGTCGACGAATAAACAAACTTTTTGCATGTGAAGCGTCATCGTCTGCGGCTCAATAAGATAAGACAGACAGATATATATTTATCTCAAGAAATGTATTTCATGAAAGCTGTCACAGTTGATAATTTTAGACCATTTTGGACACGGTCATCTCAAAAACTAAACTTTGGAAAATATTTTCAATTTTGGTCATATTTAAAATGAAACATGTCTATAAAATTTCAAATTTCGGTAGGTATATCTATTTATCATATGAAAACGCCGATTTATAAGGCTCAAAAACAACAACCTTAATTTTTAGTTTACGTGCTTTCACACAACGGAAAGCTAAATGAGCAAGGTCTAAGTGACAATTGCCCAATTTTTCCTTGAATCACTTTTATGACATACAACAGCGAATAATGATATGTTTAATAATTATAAATATTTAGCAAGGGTGGTTCACCACAATTCATGTCCAGCCTGCAATGCTTTATAACCACAACGCTATGGAACCTATCAATATTCAGTTTTACGTGCGTCCGGAACAAATTAGAGGACCCGCACCTGTCACGGACGTTTATGGCGGGCTGTAAGTCATGTCGTTAACTAGACCAAATAACAATACCTGTACAAATACTCAGAAAACTTTAGACATTCTTGTAATTGTATTCCTTTTTTTTATGTGATTGTGACGGAACAAGCACGAGGCTGATGTTAAGCGGACCTCTGCCTACAACAGATGCATTTCATCATGTGACGAATTGCACTACACCCGGTCACAGAGTGAGAGCTAATAATTCTAGGCTAGCCAGTACAACATCTTCGACCACATCATCACTTACCATCAGGTGAGATAGTGGTCAAAGGGTAGCCTAGCAGCTATAAAAAAATAAATAAAAACATTGAGACATACAATTGTTAGTATCATGTGCCTGTAATTTTTCTGGCTCTCAAGGACAGCTGCCGGAATATTTATCTCATAATGATCTGCCCTTAGTTTGCTATATTTTTAATTGATATTTTGTCTTTTATAAAACGTTTTTAATTTCCATACAATTTCACTGTCACATATATCTAAGTCTAACGCCCGGTTTCTCGATGGCTATTCAAATAACAAATTAAGTAATCATGTGTCAAATCTCTTGTTAAGTCGAGTTTGGGTTGCAGGAATACTGATCAAGTACTTTGATTGTAATCTCTGATCAGTTAACACAGCAGTCAAATTTGAACACTGATCTCTAGTTAAATCGTAAGTTGGGTTTCTGAACGAGCAATCAAGCTGAAATGTCATGTCAACCCGCTGTCAAATCATTTGTTAGCTAATCTACCGAGATCGGACGATTAACGTGTAAATTACCAACTTTGCTCCCTATTTTGCTGTTTTCTCAGAACTTTATATAAATATCCACTTCTGTTACTATTAGCGGACTATTTTGACATTCCTGCAAAGTGATTAAAACGGAACCGTGAAAACATATCAGCCAAAAAGATTTTTGTGCACAATACAGAAACAAATAAAACTATACTTGGATTGTCTTTATAGTGTAGGTGATTGAATCCTCTCTTTCATCTTTGTCATTGACTAGTAGCAGTGAAGATGAGCAACCAGGTCTAGAGTTTATCGCCAAATAATGTATCCCATGGAACATTATAGTGACGAGGAGTTCAGGGCCAGGTACAGGCTATTATACTCAACAGCGAGCATTTCTCGCGTTCCGTGTAATTTTTTCTCCTTGAAGTAGCCATTACAATAGAATTTAAAAACTTAAACAATATCAAATAAATTGCACTCGCTTAGGATCAGTTTTTGAAAAATTCACCCAATTGCCGCCTTTTAATTTGTCAACATGACACGAAAGTGAATGAACGATAAATCATATTGAAGGGAAAAAGGGAGGTTGCCATATACAAAATTTACTTTCTCTGATCAGTTAACATTGATTTCTAATTAGTTAATTTTATCCTAATCGCCCTTTCAGCAACCCAATTTGATTTGACAGTGCTGTTAACTTAGCAGCTTTGTTAGTTGATCATAGATTTGAATAGCCGTCGAGAAACCGGGCGTAAGTAAGTCATAATATACCGTGACATATTACCTCTGTTTTCATTAATAAACATAATAAGGATATATATAACTGTCTATGTTTACGAGAAATACAATAGTACCTAACATTTCTGCGTTCTATAGATGGCAATATTCTCGGCCCTATTAAGAGATAGCTGGGAATTATATATAAATATTTCTAAATATTATGATGACAAGTACTACCGCGTACTAAGCTAAAATCATATTATATTTACAAATTTTTTGTATGGACAAAACATTTTGTACTCCAAAAATTTGTAAGTTAAATTTATATAAATGCTTATAAGTATATATAAATATATTAGCACCCTGCCTTATTTTTCGAGAACATAGAGTGCAGTGCGGTTTTCTCACGGGTTCAGTCTTAAAAGAAAACTACATTACGAGTATTTTTATAAAATTTACTTAATACAAGTAAATTTACTTTTAATAATTCTGTGACTCGTTAAAAGCAATTACTTTTGATGCCGACATCTGTTACAATGTATCTAATTAGATAAAAATTACTTGAAATTCTTGCATTAATTAGAGATCAAGTGTAATTCTAACGAGGCATGGCGTCTTATACGTTAATTTGATCACCGAAGAAACAATTACTGAGCGTTGAAAATTTAGAAATGTAAGCTTAATTAACATTTTCTTCTTAACAATGATGTCTAAGCGAAACGCGCAGTAAATGTTAAGGGGATAGGAATGACAAGTTGAGTGTGGTGCGGATAAAGAGCGGCAGCGATTCATTCAAATGGAGACGGTGCTTCATTAGTGTAACAAAATCTGAACCGTTAATTAGTAAATTCAGGCTTACCGAGGCCTTATTAAAATATCTCTTATCCCAGTTGTTGATTTGCTTCTCCAAAATCTGTTATTCAGATATATATCAAGCTAAGCTGGCAAAACTTATTAATATTAGTGAGACTGATGTAGATTATATTTGCTTGTTTATATGGCAACTCTGGTCTACACTTAATAACCAATTCATATTGTCAATTTCTTTCAACAGGTTTTGTAAAGATTTAAAAAAGTGGTTAGTTGACTAAAGTTTTTATACTAATCATTTAAGTATTTTTTTTATATTTTATATAAATTGTATGTATGATTTCTTAAGGAAAGGCGTGGTAAATTTATGAAAATGATCCTTTTTTTGGCAAATTCTGCTATATATTTTGATAAAATGCATTTTGTTAAGTTATCTCAATGCACAAAACAGTGACAGCAAAATGTGATTCATACCAGTCTTTCGAGTTCCAGTCACTGATGTTGCGTGGGAACACTGGAGAATCGTCGTGAACAATCGTGACATCAGTTAATAAACTTTAATTAATATAAAATAATTGCGATGAATAAAAAACGATCAAAAAGCATGCGATGAATAAAACAACCGAACTTTTTCATAAAATTTTGTCCTTTTTCCACGTGGACAAAGTTATCTAGCTTTAAAATATTTGCATAAGCCGCTAAAAGCGTCTGCCTTGCTGCCGACATAAGGGTTTCAAAGTTTCAAGGAACAAACAGCAAATTACGATGATAAGTTATTTTAAGAATCGAAATAACTGCAATGGGGGAGCACAGGGTGGGATGAAAACTCGCGAAATTTTTCACATCAATCTAATTGGATGAAATTAAAAATTGAAATCCTTGACGCTCTTTCAATTTTGAGTTGATGAAAGTTAATGGAGAAAAACCAACTTTGCTCTTCGTGTTTCACTTTGAATGAGGAAGTGGGGTACTTTGGACTGTAAATTAATTTAATATTAATAAAAAACGGAGTTATTATTAAATAGATTCATCATCATTTTTTGTAGGATTTTTGAATATTATTGTTTAGTAAGTTTTTTGTCTTAACGTTACTTTTCGTTTACTTTCTTCTGGCACATAATTCTGAAAACAAAGGGAGCCTACTTATGTGCGAGTACTAACGAAATTATTTCTAAGGAGCTATGTGAAGGGTCCTGTGGGACCACTAAATTCTGTGAAGTTTGGTGGAATATTTTCATTGTATAATAAAAGATTTTGCAGTTTCAACAATTTTACTAGGTACATAGTCAAAGAAATGAAAAGAAAAATATGAATTTATTCCACATATATAAAAAAATACGCGTTTTTCACACATATATAAAAAAAGGATAAATATCGTTGTGTATCATTGTCAAAACGATCAAATTTACAGCATAAAAGTATACAAGTTGTAACTGCAGTTTTCTGAAAAGGTTTTTAATAGTATGAAACTCTGCTCATCTGGTACTTTGTATTTTGAAGTAGTTTTTTATGACTCGTAATAATAAATGTATCAAGTTGAGATTATTCATAAGGTTAAACCGTAAGCCATTAGTAGTTTTCAAGTTTATTCGTTGCATACAAAAATACAAATCTTTCCTTACAAAGCCAAACTAAAAATCAATGAAAAAATTAGACCGTACTCGTATATTGTATACTAGCTGTACCCGCGACTTCGTTCGCGATTGCCGTACCTGCACACTAATTATTCACATTTGTGCACTGTTTATCTCATATTAAGCAACACTGTGGTCTGCGGTGAAGCACTCTTATAGTAAACCATAGCTCAGAATGCAGCTTTCTACTTTGGATTTCAAAACTCCCGGGTTGTATTTTCCAGAAGACAGTAGTTAAGTAACTCAGAGAGTTCTTTCCCGGTTCGCACAATAAATGTTGAAGCAAAGTACCTTGTGCGTTTCTTTAGAATTTCGATTTTAAAACGGCGGTTTGTTTGACGGTAGATAGTTTTTTTTTATTTCTCATTCTCGGAAAGTAGTGTTTGTTTGATCTGAGTAGCGGGTGGGAGACGCTCTTTCCCACCTAAGGCCGGGAAAAACATTGGTGTAAACAAAGTTATATGTCTAAGATTTTTCGTTGTAAAATATTCTGTTGTTGTAAAACAATTAATAACAACTATGTTTGGCAGGGTAGTAACTAAATATAAGGTAAAAAGTGTAGGTTAAAAATAAATTCAAACTTTCCCTAAATTTCATTGTTCTAACTCCTAGTGTATCTTTGTATCTTCTACTCATGTTTATTATTTTTAGTAAATATTTAGAAAAACTACTATTTTTTTACCCTCCTCATATTTTAAATGAAAAGTAGAGTGTTTAACACGGATGTAAGTCATCGATTCCTACTTGGACAATAGCCGCATTAATTTTAAAAATATACTGCTCATGTTATAGAAATCAAAATAAATAATATAAAAAAACATACTATATTTATATCGTTATTCCTTATATTAGTAGTGAAAAGCAGAGAGATTCTTATTCGGGCTATAGCCGCCCGAAAATATTCCAAACAAAATTTTACGTAAAATTTCACAAATAGTTCAAACCTCTCAATAAATTTAAGTATGTTATTTTATCAATGAATAATTTTTAGAAAAGCTACTTTATTTACTTTCTTTAAATTCGATATGAAAAGTAGAGAGCTGACCGCGGGTGAAAGTCCTTTCGACCCTTGTATAACAGTCTACTAAAGTTGTGCACTTCCAACTTTAAACGGATTAAATCACGTATGTTTATCATTATTTTTGTCTATACGCGATTTAAACCGTTTAAAGTTGTTTAATTACTAAGTGTAACAATCGCGAAAACCTAAGACAACATTGTGCACTTTCATTGCGCAGTCTCCGAAATGTATCCGTCAAAAGAAAGATATGTAGTTTAAAAAACTGATTGTGGTGAATGTACCACATTTTAGAGTTTTATCGTAGCAAGCTTGCAAAACTAAATAAGGGTGCCGTGCTGCCCGTGGGATGCCGGTCTGTCCGTGGGGTGTCGGGCTTCCCGTGGGGTTCCGGGCTGCCTGTGGGCTTAAGATGAGCCGTACGTTCAAGGGTTTCGCAACATTCCGCGGTCCAAGTTATTTAAAACGAAATATTTAGTTTGTGATATCTGTAAATTCTGAACTGCAAAACTAAGGACTTTGAAATATTTACGGGAAAATAATTTAATAACCACTATTGTAACAAAAAAGAATGATTGAAATCGGACTACGCGTTAATAAATTACAATAAAATGTACATTTTGACTTTCATCCCCTTTCCCAAGAGAACCGTACTGAATTTCGGGATAAAAGTATTGTATGTCCTTCTTCGTAGTATGAACTCGAATCGTGCTAAGTTTCATTCAAATCCATTCAGTAGTTTTGGAGTGATGCGAGGCCGGGATACAGACAGACAGCCAGAAAAAAAAACAGTTTTTGCATCAGTATCAGCTTCAGATTGCTCTCAAAACATATTTTCAAAATATCTGTAATGTACAGAATTGGACCTGTTACAGTTTTATTATAAGTATAAATAGATAAATTTAAGCGTCTTACCCTTCGCGCTTCCCTACCCGCCTTCTGCAACCTGTTATTGGTATAGATTAGACTGTTTAAAGCATTGCGTGTTATGACAAATATACGTAGGGAAGTTGTGCTTATCGTAATAAAAAAAACTGTGTTTTATCGTTTGATAAATCAGTCTTTTGGAGAGGTCCGACTACAGACCTATCTATTATACCTATACGATAAAGTGCAAACGCCAGCTTAAGATGAGCCGTACGTTGAAAGGTTCCTGTACATTCGGGGTGTCAAGTTATTTGGAACGTAATATTTAGGTTGTGATGTCTGTAATTTCTGAACTGCAAATCCGATGACTTTGAAATATTTACAGGATAAATTTTAAAGTTTATTATTCTAACAAAAAAATCGGCCAAGTGCGAGTCGGACTCACGCACGAAGGGTTCCGTACCATTAGCTATACAACATTAGACTTCATATTTTAACCTTTTTTTGTTTTAACGTGAGCGAGTCCAACTCGCACTTGGCCAACTTTTTGTATTTGTTGTTATAGCGGCAACAGAAATACATCATCTGTGAAAATTTCAACTGTCTAGCTATCACCGTTCTTGAGATACAGCCTGGTGACAGACGGACGGACGGATGGACGGACAGACGGACGGACGGACAGCGGGACAGACCGTTTTTACCCTTTGGGTACGGAACCCTATAAAGAACGTCTGAAATCGGACTACGCATTAATAAATTACAACTAAGTGTATATTTTGACTTTCATCCCCTCTCCCAAGGGAACCATGCTGAATTTCGGGATAAAAAGCTAAATTATCCTACCTTGTAGTATGAACTCCAATCATGCTAAGTTTCATTGAAATCCATTCAGTAGTTTTGGAGTGATACGCGGCCGGGATACAGACAGACAGACAGACAGACAGACAGACAAAAATAAAAAAAAATATAGTTTCGGCATCAGTATCAGCTACAGAGTACTGTACATTTGTTTTTTTTCAAAATATCTGCCATGTACAGAATTGGACCTGTTACAGTTTTATTATAAGTATAGATCGACTGTTTTATTATTTTTTGTCCTCTCCATGGTAACCGTCATGACAGGTTCAATCGTACCTAAATAATATACATTCAGTCAAAAAGTGCCAGGAATGGATGATATGTTTATGGTCCTAAATTCACTTTTTGTTTATTTTTTGTTGTTGTTAGATTGACTCAACTGTTTACCATTTTGGCGCAGGATAAAATGTTTTGATGATTCGATTATTCGTTGGCGTAAGTGTATCGTTTCTAAAAAGCATACTTTGAGGATGATAAAATAAATTTGATTGGATAATTAACATTTTGTGTATTTGACCTTTTCCCGGTACTTTCTTAACAAAGTAGTACATACTCGTAAGCCTATGAAAGAGATTTTTTGCAATTGTGAAGGTTTTGATGCCACAAACCTTCGCGTTCTTATAATAGGTTTAACATTTGTTTGAGCAATTATCACGACGTAGCTTATTATTGAATAGTAGTTATGTATATTTGCAATTTATCTTCTTCCTATCTTAATCCATTTACGAGTAAAGGGTCAGTTTGAAGTCAATAATTTTGGCTAACAACGAAAAAATATGATAGTATTTAGTCGGCTGTCTGTTACTGACCATACACAGAATATCTTTATGTTATTGCTGATAGGCTTTAGAGCACAAAATATTGTATAACTCAGAGATCTGTGCCTATTGCGCAGCAATACGTTTAACTACGTCGTAATTTATTAGTAAATAATTAAAGGCTGCCAAATTTTAACTTGAATAACCTAATGAATCCTATTAAAATATCAGCGTCTATTATCAATTCCACCCTAAGTACTTTATAAAAAGTCCGATAAAACTGCATGATGGATTGGTGAACCAACGATTAAGGTAATTAATCTTAATCAACGGTTAGGCGGTATTTAACCGGAAAGTTATGAACTTTCACACCATTTCACAGTTTTATGAGCTTGACAATAATTGGGAAAGAAATGAAACATTAATCTATTGTACCTATGTAGTTAATAAATTTTGATAAATCGCGTTTTTTTTATTTACTGTTCATTAAAAAGCACTTTTCTTTAAAATTACCCAAAAAAAACTTTAAGCTGATGTGTGTATCACAATAAAATACCACACAACTTGCACACCAAAACACATTAAAATTAGTTTATAAATAGTCTTCTTAAACTATATACCTATATTTACATATTTAGTGGTATACTAATAGCCTGGCTAGCTACCACCCTCAAGTTGAAAATCTGTCGCCAAGCACCTAACAGTGTGTTCCGGCAGCTGTCCTTGAGAGCCAGTTACTCTAGGTTAGTCTGAACAACATCCTCGACCACATCATCACTTACCATCAGGTGACATAGTGGTCAAAGGCTAACCTATCAGGATAAAAAAAAAACAAAACTATTGAATTTAGAATAATATATCAAATTCAGTGTAAGTTGATAATTCAGACGGTCATATTAAATCACATTATAATTCTGTATTATCAAATACCACATCTAGCAAATGGTCGGTTATCTTAATAGAAATGTGTCGCCAAGCACATGTGTGTTCCAGGTGCATTAGAGAGGCAGTAATAAGATAAACTAGTTAATACTGTGAACCACACCATTCTCATCAAAGCTTATTTTGATTATTTGTGATTGAACTAGAAATGTATTGTTTACAGAGCGTCAATACGCATGAGCGAAAACATAGAAATTATTTTGTCTTGACAGAGATAACCCACAACCACAGAAAACCGTCCTAATAAAGAAATGGCGTCTAGTAAGTGTTTATTGGGATATCAACTTACCAGTACCGGCCTAAGTAGTTAATAGTTACACGCGATTTAGGTAGATGCCGCCAAAGTAAAAAAAGACGTGCGTGAAAAAATTTACTGTCCATCACCCGATTCCATATCATAATTGGAAATGCACCAAATATCGTACTGGTATTTCGGGGCTGCGGGTTCAAACCTGGAAGTCCCGCTAGAAGTAATCTTTTCCCATCCTAAATAATTTCTATGAATTAAATATGCCTGTCAGAAATAAAAAAGCCATGCCAGCATTACACACATGTCATGTAACTAATATAAAACTAAGAATTCTAACAATAAATAAGCCATTGAAATAACGTTTTTTTTTTAAATTGATCTCCAATAACTTTTTGTCACAATTAATAAAGTGCCGGTGAGGTTCCGAGTTAGAATATAACCCCGCCCCCCCCTCTCTTCCCCCATTTCTTACTAACTCAGAGTAAAATACCGGAAGGTGGGCTGCAGCGTCCCCTGAAGAACTGACAACTTCTACGCAATTCCCGAGACGCCTGCCAAGCGTGGGGATTATGGCAAATTCCCCCAATGGGCCAGACCTTGGCCCATGGTGGACGTTCCGGTTGAGTAATATTCTACTCTTTACTACCGAATACATTATCAGAGAACATCACAACAGTTATATTTTTAACCATAAATAAGAAACTTCACATCTACATTAAGAAACTCTGTGATTCAACTCCCTGATACAACAATCGCACTTATTCATAAGTTAATTAAAAATGAACAAACTCGCCTTATACAAAACTTGGAATTACCTGAACCGGCCAACTTTATAAAATCAGGGATATTGTGCAGTTAAAGTACTTCATGATGTTTTACAATGCTTTTGTGAAAGGATTAACAGAAAAGGGGAACAAACTATAATAAAGAACTTTGAAGCAAGTGGCACGGTGGCAAGACTCTATGGTCCGAACCCCATCGCGGGGTTCAGCTTCACCTTTTGGTGGTAGAGCATTTTACAAATAAGTGTCATATGTAGAATAGTGGACGCCAAGCACTTTATTAGTTGTCGATGCAGCCATACTTGAGAGCTAATGTCTAGTTTCGTTTATGGCCATAATAATTACAGTCCTATGCCAAACTATTTACTGTATAATTATAGCCAGCCAAGTGAAAATCGGAAACTGAGTTTTATTAATATTGTGCATTGATGAGATAGACTAGTCGCCCGCCGGATTTTTTTAATCGTATTGGCTAGCCTTTGGCCACTATCTCACCTGATGGTAAGTGATGATGTGGTCAAAGGTTTTGTCCGGGCTAATTACTGGCTCTCAAGTATAGCTGCCGGAAGATATACTTAGTAGTGCTTGAGGTCAGATTTTCTACTTGGCGGGTGGTATTTGGTGGTGCTAGCCAGGCGGGCATTCCCAAAATCCCCTACCACCATGCTAAAACGACTGCCATCCTAAGACAACAAACGCGGCCGACGACGGCTTAACTGGATGGGTTTCACCCTGAGGGCCTAGATCCTGCAGCAACCTGAGGAGAGGAAAGTTTCCAATAATTATCATAATACATATTTATAATACATGGCATATCAGATATTTGGATTTCAGATATTTAGGATTAGGAATAAATAATAAGTTTATCATGTGAAATAATAAGTTCAATCAAATCATATTAATAAACTATAGCCTGCTGGAGTTATCACAGATTTAAATTATCACATTAATTAGTTAGAAAATTTTCAAACTAATTGTAATTGTGAGTAAATCTGTCTCTCCTCTAGCCTAAGCTTCTAAAACACCCTACTATCGTGCACCTAATGCCTTTGCACTATCAAAGCTCCAAGTGCTTCAACAAAATTACACAAGCTATCAACATGACCATCAAACATAGCCATCTAAGTAGCAGACGCAATCTAGAGCATGAATCTTCGATGGCTGCAAATGGCCCTTTGTGTTGCCTTAGTCTCCCTACTAACTGTCATTATATCTATGAATAGTGCACATAGTAACTGTTACCTGATCTGTGACCAGGAAAGATCTAGGTTTCTAGGGTAAACTGACTCTGATTTGTGGTCCGAGGCAGTCATTTGCAGTCCTGCGGTTTGAAGTAAGACAAGTGTAGATTCACTACTACGTTATGTAGTTATCTATGTTTCAGATAAAGAAAAATCTAAAATAAAACTAAAAATAAATCTATACTTATAATAAAACTGTAACAGGTCCAATTCTGTACATGGCAGATATTTTGAAAAAAAAAAATGTACAGTACTCTGTAGCTGATACTGATGCCGAAACTATATTTTTTTTTATTTTTGTCTGTCTGTCTGTCTGTCTGTCTGTATCCCGGCCACGTATCACTCCAAAACTACTGAATGGATTTCAATGAAACTTAGCATGATTGGAGTTCATACTACAAGGTAGGATAATTTAGCTTTTTATCCCGAAATTCAGCATGGTTCCCTTGGGAGAGGGGATGAAAGTCAAAATATACACTTAGTTGTAATTTATTAACGCGTAGTCCGATTTCATACGTTCTTTTTAGGGTTCCGTACCCAAAGGGTAAAAACGGTCTGTCCCGCTGTCCGTCCGTCCGTCTGTCCGTCCATCCGTCCGTCCGTCTGTCACCAGGCTGTATCTCAAGAACGGTGATAGCTAGACAGTTGAAATTTTCACATGTGATGTATTTCTGTTGCCGCTATAACAACAAATACAAAAAGTTGGCCAAGTGCGAGTTGGACTCGCTCACGTTAAAACAAAAAAAGGTTAAAATATGAAGTCTAATGTTGTATAGCTAATGGTACGGAACCCTTCGTGCGCGAGTCCGACTCGCACTTGGCCGATTTTTTTGTTAGAATAGTGGTACTTTAAAATTTATCCCGTAAATATTTCAAAGTCATCGGGTTTAAAGTTCAGAAATAACAGACATCACAACAGGTAGGGAAGCGCGAGGGGTTAGACGCTTAAATTTATCTATTTATACTTATAATAAAACTGTAACAGGTCCAATTCTGTACATTACAGATATTTTGAAAATATGTTTTGAGAGCAATCTGAAGCTGATACTGATGCAAAAACTGTTTTTTTTTTTTCTGGCGGTCTGTCTGTATCCCGGCCTCGCATCACTCCAAAACTACTGAATGGATTTGAATGAAACTTAGCACGATTCGAGTTCATACTACGAAGAAGGACATACGATACTTTTATCCCGAAATTCAGTACGGTTCTCTTGGGAAAGGGGATGAAAGCCAAAATGTACATTTAGTTGTAATTTATTAACGCGTAGTCCGATTTCAATCATTCTTTTTTTGTTACAATAGTGGTTATTTAATTATTTTTCCGTAAATATTTCAGTCCTCAGTTTTGCAGTTCAGAAATTACAGATATCACAAATTTCGTTTTAAATAACTTGGACCGCGGAATGTTGAGAAACCCTTGAACGTACGGCTCATCTAAAGCCCACAGGCAGCCCGGAACCCCACGGGAAGCCCGACACCCCACGGACAGACCGGCGCCCCACGGGCAGCACGGCACCCTTATTTAGTTTTCCAAGCTTGCTACGATAAAACTCTAAAATGTGGTACATTTGAAGCAGTGATAGCTCAGTGGCTTTGCCTATGGACTGCCGCGCAGCAGGTCCATGGTTCGAATCCCGCCGCTGGCTTGAGCTTCACCGCATGGTGGAAGGGCATTTTTGCGAATGCCCGCCTGGCTAGCGACCACCCTCCAGTGGAAAATCTGTCGCCAAGCACCTAACGGTGTGTTCCGGCAGCTGCCGGAACACACCGTTAGGCTCTCAAGGACAGCTGTCCTTGAGAGCCAGTAATTCTAGGTTAAGCCTGTTAACACCTACGACCACATCGTCACTTACCATCAGGTGAGATTGTGGTCAAAGGCTTACCTATCAGCAATAAAAAAATAAAAAAAAAACATTAACCACAATCAGTTTTTTAAACTACATAATTATCTTTCTTTTGACGGATACATTTCGGAGACTGCGCAATGAAAGTGCACAATGTAGTCTTAGGTTTTCGCGATTGTTACACTTTGTAATTAAACAACTTTAAACGATTTAAATCGCGTATATTTATCATTATTTTTGTCCCGACCGTGATTTAATCCGTTTAAAGTTGGAAGTGCACAACTTTAGTAGATTGTTATACAAGGGTCGAAAGGAATTGGTAACTTTCACCCGCGGTCAGCTCTCTACTTTTCATATCGAATTTAAAGAAAGTAAATAAAGTAGTTTTTCTAAAAATTATTCATTGATAAAATAACATACTTACTAAAAATTTATTGAGAGGTTTGAACTATTTGTGAAATTTTACGTAAAATTTTGTTTGGAATATTTACGGGTGGCTATAGCCCGAATAGGAATCTCTCTGCTTTTCACTACTAATATAAGGAATAAAGATATAAATATAGTATGTCTTTTTATATTATTTATTTTGATTTTAATAACATGAGCAGTATATTTTTAAAATTAATGCGGCTATAGTCCAAGTAGGAATCGATGACTTACATCCGTGTTGAACACTCTACTTTTCATTTCAAATATGAGGAGGGTAAAAAAATAGTAGTTTTTCAAAATATTTACTAAAAATAATAAACATGAGTAGAAGATACAAAGATACACTAGGAATTAGAACAATGAAATTTAGGGAAAGTTTTAATATTTTTTTTAACTACACTTTCTACCTTATATTTAGTTACTACCCTGCCAAACATAGTTGTTATTAATTGTTTTACAACAACAGAATATTTTACAACGAAAAATCTTAGACATATAACTTTGTTTACACCAATGTTTTGCCTTAGGTGGAAAGGAGCGTCTCCCACCCGCTACTCAGATCAAACAAACACTACTTTCCGAGAATGAGAAATAAAAAAAAATTCGATCTACCGTCAAACAAACCGCCGTTTTAAAATCGAAATTCTAAAGAAACGCACAAGGTACTTTGCTTCAACATTTATTGTGCGAACCGGGAAAGAACTCTCTGAGTTACTTAACTACTGTCTCCTGGAAAATACAACCCGGGAGTTATGAAATCCAAAGTAGAAAGCTCCATTCTGAGCTATGGTTTACTATAAGAGTGCTTCACCGCAGACCACAGTGTTGCTTAATATGAGATAAACAGTGCACAAATGTGAATAATTAGTGTGCAGGTACGGCAATCGCGAACGAAGTCGCGGGTACAGCTAGTCTTAAATAAAAATCTAGAATATTATGACAAAGTTGACCCCTATGTAAAGGTATACCGTTTCAAGTATAATTTACAACCACACCGGGAAGTATCTTCAACGAGTGTTTGTGAGTTACTTTTGAAATACGCTCCGTTCAGTAACGCAGGCGTGACATGAATACTACTTGAAAATGACCACTTAAAATCCCATTTTAAAAGTACCTAGACTTTGGCTTGACTTTGACAAGGCACTTGCAAAATTAAAGCTTTCATGACTGACATGTATTACTTAATTTTTTGCTAGTCCCTATGAAATTTATTGAAGAAGGATTACTGTACTCTAATGAAATATATTTTTCTAGTGTCCACACATTTGTTAGTTAGCACTGGTTACAATTTGGTAGCTCTGTTTTTTTTAGGCTAACATCCAGTGATGGTCCTAGCTTAAGATCGTACTCGTAATATTATGTGTCTGAGCGTTGTAATTTTACAAGTCAACAAAAAGCGTGGATCACTTGGGTTTTTATGAGTGCCAAAATGAGACCATAGTTATAAAGTGTCAATATAAAGTTCTTTTGGAAATCTGAGCACCATATTAGTTGGCCTGTTCGTAAATAAAACTGCCGTGTTGTACAGTTCATATCAGGTAACGCTTTACTATATAAGGCATTTCTCCATTCATATTGCGAGAAATATATACTTTTCCCGTAGACACCAACATAACACTATAATTGTACTCAGCAATTTAAAACTGTTCGTAAATGTATTAATAGTTTGGAATACACAGCTTTTTTACCTCACTCTAGCGAGCAAATGTTGCAAGAAAAACAGCTTAACCTGACATAAATTTTTATTAAAAGTAAAATTATTTTACCTAAATATAATACCTATTGCTTATAAAAACTTGTTCCACGCTGGTGAATAAAAAATATTTTATGACGCAAATCTTGAATGATGAACAACAAGTTAGGTAAAACAAAAAAAAAATCTAGGCCAATATTCATGTTTGGGTTTACGTTCGACACAAAATATCTAAATTTAATTTATTTTTACTCATTCCGATTACGAGCAAGAGACCTGTGACATTATCGAACAGACAGACAGCGAAGTCTTTTTAATAATAGGGCTTCGTAGGCCCTTTGCATACAAAATCCTAAACATGTCGTCAAAAATCTAATAATTCTTAATTTATTATATTTGTATAATCCTTAGTGAACGTAAGATTCTAAGCCATGTCCAATATCACATAATGCACATTTAAAAGCGTAAAAGAACAAACTTTCCATGGTCCACACACATCCAAATCATAATAATAAAGAATAATCATCTTATGTTTATTTTTTAAAAAGTTACAAATAAAACAACTGAAACTTAAAAATAAGTTATTCGAAGTGGCCTAGTAAGTTGCAAATAATACTAACAGCATCTACAATAAGATGTACTCTTGTGTTGTAAATTCTGCATTCCTTTTGTAAGTCCAAAATTAGTAAGTAACACATCATCATGTGGGTCTAACCCATGGATACTGGTTCTTATGGGTAAAAATTTATAACATACGATAAATTAGGTTTAAACTAACATCATAAAAACAAAACCTATACCATATGGCAAATAGATTGAAGCGCTTAGTTTGCTTAGCCATTCTGAATTGATCAGCAAAGCTAAGCAACGTCCACCGCGGTCATGAGTTGGATGGGTGGCCGCTTGTGACATTACTACTGAGCGCTTCCGTGCTTCGGAGGGCACGTTAGGCTGTCGGTCCCAGTTGTCCATAGCAAGGCAGTCGTTATAGCATGGTGGTAGGGCATTTTGCGAATGCCCGCCTGGCTAGCTACCACGCTCAAGTAGCAAATCTGTCGCCAAGCACCTAACGGTGTATTCCGGCAGCTGTCCTTGAGAGTCAGTAATTCTAGGTTAGCCTGAACAACATCTTCAACCACATCATCACTTACCATCAGTTGAGATAGTGGTGAAAGGCTAACCTATCAGCATAAAAAAAAAGAAAAAAGATAGATAGATAGATGGATAGTGAATAGATAGATAAAGTATTTATTTGTCTCATCAATACACACATACATTCAAATAAAGCTTACAGACAACGGTACTCTTAACTTATCCCTAATATAAAATAAATATTGGAACCTACAATCTTTGAACACATTATTTACAAAGTCTTAATGTACTTATTGGTTGCCTACTTAAAACAAAACGATCTAGCTAGGGATCTCTACCAAAAAAATAAAAATACGTGTGTGTTGCAACATAACAAATACATAGGTCATAGCTCATATAGTTTTAGCTTCTGTTTTATGGGCATCCACCTGCCTGATGCTTATACACAACAATCAAATAAGTTGAACACTCCATGAAAACACTTTCAAAATAACTTTTATTAACAAAATGCAACCACCAAATTCGTAGACTGCATCGGGCAGCTCATTCCCAATCTGCCTCGATATAATGGGGTAGACACCTATCTAGGAATCAGTCTAGGTATCTAAGAATTGGTCTAGACTGTGAATGCACTGGCTATTGGCTGAACCCGTTTTTGTTTGTACTCTAGCATCGAGGAGGGCAATTTATTTTGAGAGTAAATTTGGGGTGAAAAGACGTCAGAAACATCTTGAAATGACGTTTTATGTTTATAGCTAGATTAATTTACAAATATATTTATGTAATAGATTTATATATAATTTTTAAACTTCTAGATTTATATATTATGTTTGTTTTTGTTTTAAATGTTCTTAATTGTAAAATAATGAGTTTTTGGCAAATGTGCGTGCGAAGTTCGGGTGTAAAGATTATGTGCCAGATGCTAGAACAATATGTGTCTGGGGATCGAATTTCACCCGCATAAAACACAAAACATTCACATATGTATTGTTGTAGTAGACATTGTCGTACCTATATAGTAAGCACTAACGTTTTAGGAGACATGTTTTATCACCATGAGCCGGTATCGAACCCAACATCTCGTGATTATAAAGCGACATTTTATGATACATACTCTAAGAATTACAAAATTAACTAAAGAAGGAAAAAGCGATAGTGTCTAAAATTCGCCAGTTTCTTTATTATTTTTTCTATGAAGGTTCCCAGTGTCACCTGCGCTATTAAGACGAATCTAACGATATCTCATACAATACAATAGGTTAAGCTGTTTAGAAGTTACGGTGGAGTAAAGAAACTCATAAACGTACATAAATACATACATGAACCTGAGTAATCACTCCCTTTTTTGGGCAGTCGTGTAATAAAATGAGGCATCCCACCTGCAGTTCTACAATTTTGCTGTCTAAAGTATTATTTAAGTTAAAATTATGCTCAAACAACTTCTATCCCATTTTAATGAGCATAATATATTGAATGAGAATCAGTTTGGTTTCACAAAGAGCAGATCCACAACAGATGCAGGTGCTCAATTGATGTCACTTATACTTGAAGCCTGGGAGAGTTCACAGGATGCTATTGCCGTATTCTGTGACCTTTCTAAGGCATTTGACTGTGTAGAGCACCGCACTCTGATTCGAAAACTTTCACATTATGGTATTCGCGGAAAAGCACTGGATCTTATAAAGTCATATCTGTCAGACAGGCTACAGAAGGTTAGAATAAATGGCAATACTTCTTCCGGGTCTTTGGTAAGAATAGGCGTACCGCAAGGATCAATTTTAGGACCTTTTCTGTTTCTAGCATATATAAATGATCTGCCTTGCATGGTTAAAAATTTCTGCGATATAGTTTTATTCGCAGATGATACCTCCCTAATTTTTAAAGTAGATAGGAGGGATAGTGAACTTATTCATGTAAATAATGTGTTATCTATGATCTCTAAGTGGTTCGCGGCTAATAATCTTCTCTTAAATTCAAAAAAGACCAAATGTTTAAAGTTTTCTTTACCAAATGTTGCTTATGTTGAACCAAACATTAAGCTTGGCCTAGAAAAACTCTCTTTTGACAATGCGACAGTCTTCCTGGGAATTAAAATGGATTCAACTTTACAGTGGAATCCACATATACATGATCTATCTGGAAGACTTAGTTCTGCTGCATATGCAGTTCGTAAGATAAGACAGCTAACAGACGTAGCTACTGCTAGGCTCGTTTATTTCGCGTATTTCCACAGTATTATGTCTTATGGTATATTGCTGTGGGGAGCTGCTGCTGAGATAGAGACAATCTTTATCTTACAAAAGCGTGCTATTCGGGCCATATATGAAATGGATCCTAGGGAATCCCTGAGAGATATTTTTAAAGAAATTGATATTTTAACTTTACCAAGTCTGTATATATTTGAAAATATTATGTATGTTCGTAAAAATTTGAGCAAATTTAAATCAAACAGTGACACTCACGATTATAACACTAGGAATAAAGATAAAATAGCGGTGCCAGGTTTTAGATTAGCAAAGACAAATAAAAGGTCCTTCTTAGGAAATTGTGTGCGGTTTTATAATAAATTGCCCAAACATATTACAACGCTCACAGAAAGAAAATTCAAGTTGCATGTGAAGAATATTTTGATAAAGAAATCTTACTACACAGTTTGTGATTACTTAAACGACAAAAATGCTTGGACTGGTTCGCCTCTACCAAGCTAGCGCCTAACACCTACGTAATGTAAATTAAGTATTGTAATAATTTTATTATATAGTATGTACCAAACACATTTTTAAAAAACGTTTAAAAGAATGGCCCCGAGTTTCTTGCCCGTTCTTCTCGCAGTGGCTCTATAATTTTTGTTTGCTGAACGTGGCAGTACCATGTAGTATATTTCAATATTAAAATTTGTAATTGACCTTCATAAGAGCGTCGTAGACGCCTAAATTGAATAAATAATTTTGACTTTGACTTTGACTTTGAAAATTTCAAATGTTTTAAAACCATCACATACCCATATGTTCGGGGAGAACTATAGTGTTAAGAACATAATATTTTTATCGTGATAATAGGAAATCATTTAGACGAACGTGCTTATTACAAAAGCCTAGCCATTAAACGCACATTGGCGAAATGGACAATGGTAAAGCGTTTTCTAAAGTTGTAAGTTGCCTGAAATTGTACAGCAAAAATACAATTTGAACCACGAGCGGAAATGTATACTTAAATTTTCCTTGGTAGTATATATAGATCAACAAGCATAAAAATATAGATTACAATGTGAATACGTTACCGGCCGGTCGCTTGGGTTGGGACACAATTTTTCAAACAGTTGTTTGCTGGCCGAGTGGACGTTAACGCAAACCTGTAGGGATGCATGCATAAAGATTGCAGGCACAACGGCCCTATATTTATTATGCTTCACTAACTTACGCGCCGCAGAATGAAAGGGACCCGAAGTTCATTCCGTAAAGCCATTCCAAGCTAAGAAGCGCACTTCTGCTCGCAAAGCACGGATTGCCTAATATTTATACTCACCTTTATTCCATCGCATCTCTTCTGTCGCGGCAGAAGTGATGCGATATGTGATAAAATGATCCCGTCCCGACGGATACACCGATGTACCTACCTATAGCTTTGTACCTAATCCTTTAATAAATAAATATGAAAAATATGTTTATACCGTCAAAGTGATTCAACAGATTGTCTACTTGAACGTGGTACCTAAGTAGTTTGCCATGGCGTCCAAAGTTTTTGCTTCTGGCCAGTGTTGCCAACCCCAAAAAATTAAAGAACAACAACTTGACAAAAAGAAAACGGTAGGTAAAGTAAATGAGGCAGATTTCATACGTTTGCTTATATAATTAAACACTTTTATTACTTACATAAGTACATTGTTACTATCGCAACAACAAAAAATAAAGTAAAATTATTTTTCAGTTTCGTTCTTAAATGCCTCATCTGCAGTATTTTCACACTCAATATATTTTTTTATATCATACATATTTTTGTTGAACTCCTTCATGTGCCTTTCTGAGGCTTAAATTAATAGCATTCGGTTATTTCGGATTAAGTGTGTAATACTCCTTTAACAGTTGTAGACGATATTCTGTCGCGTAATTTGATTTCATAATATTTTTAGCAGAATACCTTTCACGGTGGCGCTGCTATGTGGTAGGCACAAAAGTTTTTTTTTACTAATTCACACAATGTGAGGAATGTTTGAGTGTATCTAGTTTAGTCGTCTCCACTTCTTAATTCGTGTACATGTTTCCAAAAGTCGATAATATCGAGAACTTTGTTTTGGTAAAAAGACAACTGCCATCTTGTATCATTGCATTTTATTACGTAGGTCGTGTAGGTTATCAAAAAATGCTTGCATAGTGTAATAGGTGGCGCTGAAAATTGCTGTTGAAAAACAGTAAAAATTAGGAAAGAAACAGAAAACAGGGACAACAACGTGAAAACAGCAAATCTACTGTTAAAACAGTAGGGTTGGTAACACTGCTTCTGGCCATCATAATATACGAAGCACATACCTATGTCTAAATGAAGGATAGCAATAACTGTAAAACACTTTTTGTGAAATCTTAATCCCGCTGTTGCTTGTGACATAGACAGGGCGTAAGTAAGGGCAGGTACAGAATAGGCGTCTAAAACGGCAGAGCGCAATGCATGCCAATTTGGTCGGACCAACCGGACTAACGTGTAACTCAAGCGTAAGGATAGGAACACAATTATAAAATGGGTATTTTTGAAAAATATAAAAGATTCTTATAGCGCGATTATTTACGATACCTAATAATTATTATCTGGTAGATATCAAAATAAACGTCTAATGCAATGAAGAGTTTTTGAGTCTCATAGTTAAATCAAGAAATTGATCATGCGCTTGGAGAGCCAAGACTTCCAGAAGAAGCAACACGCGTCGAAAATTCTTCCAGTTTCGTTTAAGAGTTCAGTTCGTAATTAAATAACTAAGATTTTGTGTATTATATATATCCTTACTAAACATTAATAGCTGAGCTTCAGCCAAACGCCGGCTGCCTTTTGGTGACCGCAGAACGCGTGTCTAGAAACGTTGGTTTTCTTAACACTGTATAATTTTTGCGCGCATTGTTTTGCTTTAGTAAAACACTGTATGTTTGATTGCCGTGTTTTGGAGTTTTAAACCGTAAAGCTTTGTTGAATGCAGTGTTTCTTAAATTGTATTATATCAGTTGAAGGGAAGGGTTAGTAGATTTTTTTCTTTACAGAAGCATAGAACTCATTAAAAGAATACGATTGGGCCCCGTTAAACCAAAACACTGTAACTTGACTTACAGTGTCTTGTCTTGCGCGGTAGCCATGTTGTTTACTTCTGTTTGAGAGATTTAGTGAATTTGGAGGAGCCCAGCACCCTTCTTCATGAGCAATTCAAAAACAAGAAGCAATAACGACTTTCAACTTCATAGATACTTTAAATGTTTAGGACCGGAACCTTTTTGTTTAGGAGTTTAGGTTAGACTACTTGGCGTTTACGATGTCACGGCGGCTTAGCGTTAAAATAATGAAGTGTTTTTATAAAATATTATTTTAATCTTCTACAATTCCTGATTTATTAATATTTTTTTATTTATTGGAAAATGCCTCAATGAAGCAGATGGTTAACCTGGTTTTATTTATGTTATTATTAAAACAGTTATTAATACTGACCGGCTAGCTTTTGACACCTTCTCTCCTGCTGGTAAGTGATGATATGGCTGATGTGAACAGCCTCGGCGTAAAATGAGACAGCTCTTGAGAACATCTGCAACATTTACTTGTGGGCAGCCAGGTGAACAATTATTTATTTGTGCCGTCAACTGATAGTATATATTAAAAAAAAATGTTTTCATATGGTATATTTATATTTAATATACATTTATTCTGCGAACGCTACATCAGCACAGCGGCTTGTGAAGGAATCAAGTAGCCCTGGGCGGTTGGCAGCTTGCCTCCAGTCAGCTGTGCTTTGTCACTTTTCTGCAACCATGTGTATCTTTACATAAGCATTACAACTGCTGTTCTAGATTTTCGCTATATAATTTTTTTATATTTTTATATATAATTTTTAGAAAAAAATTCTTATCAAATATCAGACCAGTGATATATCGGGAAATGCGAAAAGCTGTATTTACGGAGGTGTTTGTTACTTACCCCTTAAACGGCTTAACAGATTTAAATAAAATATGTGGGTACATAGATTGTTTGCCTAGAGAAAGCATAAGCTTAACTTTATACCCCAATTTACGGCGTTTAACGCTTGCAAAGATGATTGCGAAAGCCACATAGTTAAAGAAAAAACTTTATAGTTCATAATGTCTTTTTTACAGCTAATAAGTTAGTCTGTGATAATGTTGACAGGAATTGAGTTGAGAGTTGGTAAACGAGCTTAAGGTAGGAGATCCTTCTGCTCTAAAAGCTAGCATTTGGAAAACATCATAAAGTGAATTGCCAAATATGGGTGTAAATATCGAGAGACCTACACCTTTAGGGAATATAATATATGCGTCATGGCATATTTAATACTAAAGCCCACTTAACCACTTTTATTCTAACGCATAAGTTGCTGTTAAAGTGGGAAAGACTTAGTGTTTTTTTGTTAAATATATAAGCGTTACAATAGTAGGATAACCAAAGCAATTTGATTTTAAATAAATAATATAATTATATCTCAATAATGTGAAAAAAAAATCTACTCTATATAATATTGTTTATCATTGTGAACTCGACTTGAGAATTAATATAAAGCAAACCTAAGGTTAAACAATAAATCGATGAGCTCCTAGATATCATGACGGTATGTATTTCAACATTTACTGCTAAACATTACACAGCCTTCTTAAACAATCAATCACGTAAGACATCTGTAGAGATATTCTCAAAAAGTATGAACAGGAATTTTCAAATGGACCGTGAAAGAAATAATGCCTTCTTTGAACTTGACATGACCTGATCTTCTTTCTAAAGGTCAACCGACCTTGCTTAGGTCAAGCTGCCGGGATAAGGTCAGTCCTCTTGCTGAATTTTAGTGCTTTCTTATCGTACCTACACGAACGGCACGCTGAATCGTTATCTGGTATTGTTAGAAGATTTAGTTGTATAATTTTATCATTTCTCTGTAAATTTTATATAAAAATATTTCTAACGCGTAGTCATATGATTAAATGTTTTGAATAAGATGTATGTAATTTTGTTTATAGGACGACATGATTTTTATTACACTAATTATTACCTAAAATGAAGTCTTTCAACGTAAAATACGGAACTGTTTCCAGTTTCTAGCCAGAGCGAAACAGTGGACGCGATAAACACTACGTTGGTGCAAATGTCCGAAAAGTAAGTGTAGGTCGGGTTCCACACCAAAATATTTCAAGAAAACTCCAACGAAGCCGTTATGTAAATGTAAGACCAGAATTATATGCGACTGCAATCTTTAGTTAATGTCGTTATAATGGCAAACACGATAGACTGATCTTTAAATCAATGCGGTACCACTTGCCAATCTACTATAAAAAATGAAACGATTTTTTATAGTAGCGCTTGAGTTCCAAAGCTCTTACAAAAATTCGTCAATTGCGTACCCAAATGATTAAAAAATGCGTCATAACGCGTCATATAGATGTGAACAATCGCCATCGCGACAGAAAGCATCATGACAATACCTCAGATAAATGTGAACCTAGCTTTAATGTTAAATAGGGCGTTTTATACACGAGACTTACTGTGTTTATTACTCCTTAGCAGCCTAATCAACAAGTTGACGGATTTTTTTCGAGAGAACGTCTAGATCATATAATAGGACATGGGAATTAGGAAATCACAGCCACATGAGATGTACTCATAGAAGAAAAAAATCCCGGGTAACGAACGTAATGTAGAGAAATATACGTAGGTAAGGGCTTTTACTTGTTGTTGACGTTTTGTACTAGATATGGGTTCTTTTTGCTGTAATAAGCGTTGGGTCTAAATTGTAGTTAGTCAATTCATAGTTTATGTAAACTGATGTTAAAGTTTGGTCAAAATACAACGGTGAAGTAGCATCAGGTGCGTTCAACGTTGCTCTTTTCAAGACTTTTAGCACATTTTACCTACAGTAAAATTCAAAGTTCACAATCTCCGCAGGGCGCGTTCACCCAACATTTTGACAAGAAAAGATTATGCTCTCCCGCCGTGCGAAAATAAAATATCTTCGATATCGTATATAAATTTTTATTTACCGGGCGAGAATCGGTGGCAAATTGTCGGGAAGGTACGTTTTAAAATATCTGAGGCAACGTACGGTTGGTTGAATATTTGCAGGACGATATTTTTACGAAAACTTTGAATTCTTGGCTAGATTTTATATGGCGAAAAGCGTATGCTTACAATATTGTTATTGTAAAATTAATTACTGTTTTTATGAAAGTATATTGCCCTCAAGTAGAAAATCTGTCGCCAAGCACCTGACGGTGTGTTTCGGCAGCTGTCATTGAGAGTCAGTAATTTTAGGTTAACATGAACAACATCTTCGATCACATCAAATTAAAAGGATCTGATATCCCCACGCTTGACACGCATCTTAGGGGTCTTGTATAAGATGGCAGTTTTTTTGAAGACACTGTTGCCCATCTTCTTGTATTTTTCTATTCGTGTCGTCTCTTACAGCTCCCACAGGAAGATAGACCTATCTTCTTATAGGGGCGAAATTTTAGCCCAGCATCCTAGGAATTGTTTTAAGGTAGCGGAATATATGGTGTGAATATTTGGACATACAGATAGGATTGATGACATAGCAAGTGCATGTGTACAAGGCGATCGTGAATGGATATTTAGAAGGGAAATGCCTTATCGAAAGTATCCTGAAAAGGTTGTAGATGTTAAGGGTGAAGGAACTAGGAGATATACTAAGATATAGAAGTGGATATACGTGGATCCTGCTGATATTTTCGAGAAAAAGGCGTAAATGAATCTGCTCTGTTTTCAGTTACAATTGAAAATTATAGAAGGAAAATAAAATATATGTCCCACAATTTGAGGTGGCTTTG
The DNA here is from genome assembly GCA_963854805.1 of Plagodis dolabraria. NCBI lineage: Eukaryota > Metazoa > Arthropoda > Insecta > Lepidoptera > Geometridae > Plagodis > Plagodis dolabraria. The sequence continues at coordinate 33,853,512 of OY978446.1, forward strand.
TTAGGTGCCTTTAAAAACCTTGTGACACTGTGGCCCAAAAATATTCTTCACTCGAAATGGGTATGATTCGAGAAATAAAACTGTTTAAGAGTTGCATTTCGATGACGCCTAAATCAATCGACTTTCCCTAGCAGGATTTTTAGATATTCCGGCTGAGTCAACATTCTCAACCACGAAGCTATCAGTGCCTCAAATCGATATTCATATTTCATCTCAATAATATTGTATATGAATGAGCAACTTATTAAATTAATCATCGTTATAATCACACAGTACCCATAAGCCAAATTTACAACCAACCATTTAAAAAAATACAGAAATCAACAAGCATTACTGAAGCTAAAATTATGCAAATAAGTAGCCAATTATTCACGCAACGAGTTCCAATCAGGAATTAATCGTGCCTCCACCACGATGCGACCACCGAGGTGTCACTATCGATCTTCCTCGGATGCAGCGAGATTTACGACTGACAAGATGACCATCGCTGTAAACATTGACGGTGGCACCAATCCGATACTGAGCGTCAAGCAATGAATGGTAAATTTATAGCTGTTGGTGAGGAGTTGGAGATATTGGATTGGAAGATTGTGTGCAATAGGAGAGCAGGAGCTGCTGAGGTGTTGCCAGATGCAATTAGATTAGTTCAAACATCAATAATAATCTGTCCACATTTACAAATTATTAGAGCACAAAATTCTAGTACCATAGTAATTTGTAATTCTGTTAGTGGGAACGAAACCTCCGTCCCCCGCATTCGATCTGCGTACCCTGACCTCTAGGCTATCGGAACATGCTCGACTAAGAGGAATTGTTACTGAAACCGTCCGTATATTTTGTTACTATAACCGTCATAGGGGTTGGTACAAGATTTTTTTGCACAAATAATTTATTAATGTGATTTTCACTTAGCACGCTATAATGCTTGTATGCTTGTAAAGTAACTGTTCATTTCTATAACATTATAAGTATCTTATCAAAATTGTTTCACCACATATTTGTATTCTATGTGCTGGTAATGGCACTGAGACGAGGACCTTAGCTGTGGCCCTTACGGAAAAGCCACATTGCTCGTCGCACTGATATCTAAGTAAGATTCTTGAGTGGACATTACACAGGAAGACGAAGAGTTGGTAGACCCCCCACTTGGGGGCCTGACGACATCGTAAAGTCGTCGGTAGACCATGGTTACAAGTGGCTAATAGACGTTTATCATGCTGTTCTATTGGTGAGTCATACAGTTGTTATGTAACCTGTGCCTGTGATTTCATAATAACTTACATATTGGCTCTCAAGCTACTGGAACACACTGCTAGGTGCTCGGCGATAATTTTTTATTTTGCAGATCACGGTTTAACAAAAGTTGGCAGCCTTGCTGGTTGCGTGGTGTTACGACATTTTGTAAATGCCCGTCTGTCTAGCTACCACCCTCAAGTAGAAAATCGTGTCACCAAACACCTAACGGTGTAACTGTAGGTTATCCTAACACCATGTTTGTCCATAGCATAAGGTTAGATAGGATAGTATATTAGTTATTAATTAAAAAAAGCTTGTTCGGTTAACATATCAGAAATAAAATAATAAAAGCTGTCCAACTCCATCACTGGAATATTAATTTATATTGGACCAACAATTTTTTTATAGAATTAACAATACGACTTATTTACGTTTTGTTATATTATATCTAAAAAGTATTTTATTATTTATTTTTAGTACGCTACATTTGTTCCTATGTTCCATTTATTAATAATATATATATTTAAAAATGAGTATGATTCATTTGCACCTTTGTGTCCCCACAAATAGGGGGACACGATTATAAACGACATCCAACACGAACGAAATAAAACGATTTGTCGACAAAACAATAAATTAACTTGCGTCGCCGTAATTTACAGTAAATGTGGACTTGTCAACTGTTTATGTTAATATGTCGACAAATTAGCACCTAATTATGTGACTTGCGGTGACATTATTTTGAAAGTGCATGTTTCAAAGTGTTTTTTAAAATAAAATATGTGTATACGCACGGTTTCTTTACTACGTTATAAATACGACATTACATTATATTGTAGGTACATTTTTCTATTTGTGCAAAGGACATCATACTTCATCTTATACAAATCATAACAATATTACGAGAAGAACAATTAAAAGCATGTGTGGGATTCATACCCGTGTCATCCACCCCTTTAGCCGGGGTATGCTTTGATCGACTGATCTAACATGACAATTCAAATCGTCAATTAATTAACAATCAGTAAGATTTGAACTTATATTACTGGCAGTCTGAGCGACAGCCACTTACTTAACTAAATCATAAGATATAAATGTGGGATTTTGAATTAAAAAGCAGTCTTCCGTTCTGTAGTAAGTTCCGTCGTTATAGTCGTTCCATAGATAATTCAGGAAAAGAGTTCTGTTAATTTGACGATTGCATATTGCACCGAGCCTTTATACTTATATTTGAAAATATATTGTATGTTCGCAGAAAATTTTGTTAATATAAATTAAATAATGACAATCACGATTACAATACTAGGAATATAATATAAAATAGCGGTGCCGGGTTTTACATTAGCAAAGACAAATAAACGGCCCTTTTTAGGTAATTGTGTAATATAATAATGTTTCCAGACATATTACAAACACACAGAAGGAAAATTCAAATTGCATGTGAAAAATATTCTGATTAATAAATCCTACTACACAGTTTGTGATTACTTAAACAACAAAAATACTTGGACAATTCAGCCTCTGCCATGCTATTGCCTGTCACCCATGAAATTTAAACAAATATTGTAATAATGGCTCTATAATTATTATTTTTTGGTGAACGTGGCAGTACCATGTGGAACATTTCAATATTAAAATTTGTATTTGACCTTCATAAGAGCGTCATGGACGCCTAAATTAAAAAATGAATTTGAATTAAAAAATATTTTGTGCTCATACCACTTCAGTAGATTACCTAAAGATACGTAATGTGATAAACAAAGTTGGTATGAATAAATCGTTTTAGTTTAATATCGTGTGTCTCGCTACTCCTCTAGTAAACAGCTGTTTGCCGCACATCATTAAATGCTTGCTTTTAGTGTAACTAGGCTTTTTAAGGGTAAGTGTGTCATAAAAAGACAAATTTTGTACACGTTTTTTAGAAAGAGTTGTACACGTCTTTTAGAGAAACGTCTTTCAAGCATAGAAAATATATAATATTCTTGAGGATTTGATAGGAAATGCTATATCGGATCCGAAAAAACGATTCTATATATTTCTCGCCCGTGGGGTGCCGGGTTAGAATTGCACCTCCCCATATCATCCCGTGCGTGTCGTAAGAGGCGACTAAGGGAACAATACTGGAAGGTGGGCAGCAGCGCCTTCTAAAGAACTGCCAATTTACACTGCGATGCCCAAGACGCCTGCCAGAGTGGGGATTATGGAATATACCCCCTTAATAGGGGAGGCCGTGTTCAGCAGTGGACGATCTGGCTGATACAGCATATATTGCTCTCAAAAAAAAACATGACTACAGCTCCAAATTTCGCATTGTCAAGTTTTGTATCTATATAGAAAATCGTACCAACACAAATTTTATTTCTTATTATTATGTAGCAACCATGTGCTACAGAACCTGAATGTTTTTTTTTAAAGCTCACTGCTACATGAATAAATAAAAAAATAATCGCCCAGTTTTTCAATCGTCGAGAAGAATAAAACGGCCCAAATAAATTTAAAATAAGAATCACATGTAATTTTCATGACCACATGTAATTCTTTTTAATATGTCACATAATTATTATTATAATACTTTATTTCACAAGTGAGACTGTCTCAGATAGTTGAAAAGTTGCGCTTCAACGTAAGGAAATTATTTTCTAAAGTTGCTCCTCTCCCCTTTATACAACGTTATAAATGTTGTTTTTAACCTTTATTATTATCCTTAAGGCAAATTTAAAATTAACATAAAAACCACGTCACCCTTCAATCAGAGCTCCTCAACCCGTCATTATAACATCGATGCTCGTCAATTTCGTTTAAAATAATGATATTTAAGTTCTTAACCTATAATTAGGTGCAATATCCCAAATTATAAGAAACTTGTGGAGAACGAAGTGTTTAACTTAACATTCTTTGTTGCGTTACTCACTGAAAGCTTAAGTAAATCAAGTTATTTTTAGCTCCTTTTGCTCTTGATTTATTGTTTATAATCTTGTTGTTATTGTTATTAAAAATATGTTTTACTATTCATAAAATATTAAAACGTTGCTTTGTTTTCACTAATCATGTTCAGATAGTCGGTCTCCCACCTATGGGAGATTGGAATTCGTCGTCAAGGTAAGTATACAATTTTACGGGCTCTTGGGTTTTGTCCTTATTCATAATCACATGTGTTTCTATGTGTTTCCTTCCAGAGATAAGATATTACACAATAGACTATTCGTTTTTAGTAGTTTTATTTTTAAAACATACCGCTGAGCTACACGACAAAAAAAATACAAGTGAAAAAAAAACACGTAAATGTCCTTTTTCATTCGTGACTTCAAAAAAGGGGTGGTTCTTAATTTGAATGTTTTTTTGTGTGTGTTGTCTCATAACTGTAATGATTTGATTTTTTTTATTCGAATTCTGGTTTTTGTCTTGTGGTCCCATTTAAATTTGTGTGAGATCTGACGAATAGTATTTGAGGTAATCCAAATAATGCGTATTTTAAGCTAGAAGTCGGTTCTTTTTTATATTATTTTTCACGATAAATCTTATACAAGTACCTACGTAAAAATCAAAAACATACTACAGGTATGACCAATAACGATTAAAATATGTTGCTCAATATGTATTAGAGATGATCCCCACTGCAGCAACAGAATCACATCCCAGTTACAAAATGCAAACTGTTACAACGTACATAACACAGTTATTCAATAACCGTTGACAATAGTTTGTCACAAACGGCCCGAGGCGCCCCGGCCCGCCCCGTGTTCGCAACAGTAACTGGGATGGCGCGCGGAGTTCCTTAACATTTAGTTTGTTAACGATCAACTATGTTGTCGATACGTGTTATGTTACATGTTATATTATAACATTATTTTGTTGTGTATTATTCCTAAAATAACATTTTAATTTTAATATCTTTGTACCTACTATGTTGTAGGATGTTTTTAAATAAGATATTCTAAGGGTGTCGTAAATTTCTTGACCTTAAACGTCATAACTTAAAGATGGGCCTAAGCCCTTCGACGTTTATTGGTACAACTCTGCTGGGCAACTTTATTGCAGTATGTATGAACCACATTATAGCGCATGCCAGGAGGGAATAATGGGGTCGCTGTCATCGAAATCGATGAGGAGGACATCATCTCATCATCATTACCTCAAACATTGCAGGGCGTTTTCAAATAAGATATTCTAAGAGCTGATGTATTTGAATTAGCTTAGTACGTCCCGCGGTTCCGCTCGAATAGGTAATGATAGAAAGTATTTGTCATGTTAATCTAGGAACTATGTGTACCTTCTAAGTTCCATTCAAATCGGTTCAGCCGTTTTAGCATGAAGGAAAAAGCAACATACATATACTCACTCTGAAACTTTCACATTTATTATATTATAGTGTCATCACATCATCATCAAATACCGGAACATCCACCGTTGAACAAGGTATTTCCCAGTGGGCAGTTTTGCCATGATCCTCACGTTTGGCAGGCGTCTTAGAGATCACCAATACAAGACGTTAGTTCTTCAGAAGGCCCTAGTTTGTACCTTCTAGTATTTTTTCCTCAGTCGCCTTTTACGATACCCATGGGAAGTAATGGGAAGTGACATCCTAACATGGCACCATACGGAGTATAACCCGGCCCCTTTCGGGGTCGATATATTATTATATAATGGTGCAAACATTTTGAGCGAGCTGACGCGATGCGCGAGCGTCTCCGTTTCAGCTTGAGAAAATATGGTATTCGAGTGTCTGAAGGGCGAATGTTGGGCTTTTCTCCTCCACAGGAGAAAAGGACCGTTTATTGTGCAATGTTGTGAGCAGGTTCGATATATATATAGAAATTTGTCGATTAAGTTTTTTATTTTTTTTCTTCAAAATGGTGTTTGAAAACGTAAGTAAAATGTCAATTACATTTTATATTAGTTGCTAGGTTATCAGCTCAAAGAGTCATTAGTAAAATATAAATATCTACTTACGAAAAATGGTGGATGACATGTTCAATGGATGCCTATCGATTGGAGTGAAAATTACTCCAATGTTTGACCTGTCTTCGATGTAAATCAACCGTGATTGCATGACAATAAGTAATTTTGTGTTTAATGACTGTTCAAACAATTATTCAATGTGCAATAATAATAACAAAAGAGCTCCAAACATAAATATTGTCCTTTAATCTACTACAAACTCTACTCCTAACCAAACAAATAGATCTTGGAAGAGAATATTATTTTTAAACCACGTTCCAGTTAGAGCATATAATTTAACGTATAACAGCCTGTCTTATCCATCATGGAAGGCCATTAGTTTTTTAATCTATTTTTAAACAGCTCTGCGCCCCTCGTCTTTTTATATTAGAGAATAATTACAGACGAAGTTGATCATTAATATGAAGATAGTGTCGATAAATGACCATTTTCTAGTGTCTCTGTTTTAGTATATTTACCGGTTAAACAGTTATTAATATAAATAAGTTTCTTTTTATTCAGAGATACTGTTCACTCAAATGTGTACAAAAGTAGTCAAATCAGATTCGACTGTACAAGTCTGTTAAGTCTAAAAGTACCTATTATCACAATATTGTGCGCATGGTACCGACTTCGACAAGTTATTACACGCTTTTGGGTTGCGACGTCGTCGGTTCCATTTTTTGTTAAAAAAAATTTTAGACGCCTACAGATTATTTCATAACTACACACTGTTTCATAATAAAGCTAGAGTGTTTATTTACGAAGGTATTGAAAAATGCCTTCAGAGTTTCCAAATATAATTTATTTTCATGTGTCATGTTATTTTCGTCTCAGTTGGACAATATTCACTTTATCAAAGGCGTGCCGTAACAAATCACAACAAAGTGGATGTTGATATTTTTTATTTTCAAATTTATTGACCGTGACGTGCGGTAGATCTGTTATAATTATGACGTTTAGAGAGTATCATGACATTTTGAGCTATTTTTGTTTGCATCGGTGCTGATTTAATTAAATTTTATCACTTGTTTTGGTATGCTGTCTAAAATAACTTGCCAGTTAGTTTGATTTATGGATGACCTCAATGGTTTTGTCGTTTTACTTATAATGTCATAACAGCAGTAAAATAGTAAGTATGCCATCACGAACTTATGAAGCAGTGATGGCACAGTGGCATTGGCTATGGACTGCCGCGCAACTGTTGCATGGTCCAAGGCTTGGGCTTCACCGATGGTGGAAGGGCATTTTACGAATGCCCGCCTGGCTAGCGACCACCTTCAAGTAGAAAAATCTGTCGCCAAGCACCTAACGGTGTGTTCCGCAGCTGTCCTTGAGAGCCAGTAATTCTAGGTTAGGCCTGTTAACACCTTCGACCACATAATCACTTACCATCAGGTGGGATTGTGGTCAAGGCTTACCTAAAAAGCAATTAAAAAATAAAATAAAACGACTTTATATTTCTGAAGGAAAAAGCAGAGCTATCTAAGCACCGACGTTTAGCCAGATATGTTTTGGTTCCAACTCTATTATGTCCAACAATAAAGATCATACAATGAAAGCATTAAGACTACCTAAAGGCCTTTGCAGGTCCATTACATTATAAGTTATCATGACATATGGCGAACTTATTCTCACCTACCGGCCACTCCGAATTGCTAACTAAAGATATTTGAGAGAAAACCCAATAACTCTCCAATACAGGTATCGAACTCAGAACATCCAGGTTCCAAACTTTATGTCACTCGATTAACGTAATAGCTAATTAAAAATAAGTAGGTACATAGCTGTTTTGAATTCTATATAACACTTATTTTTTTATTTTTTTTATGCCTAATAGGTTAGCCTTTGACCACTATCTCACCTGATGGTAAGTGATGATGTGATCGAAGATGTTGTACAGGCTAACCTAGAATTACTGGCTCGCAAGGACAGCTGCCGGAACACACCGTTAGGTGCTTGGCGACAGATTTTCAACTTGAGGGTGGTAGCTAGCCAGGCGGGCATTCGCAAAGTGCCCTATCACCATGCTGTAATGACTGCCACCCTAAGACAACAACCAGGACCGACGTCTTAACGTGCCCTCCGAAGCACGGAAGCACTCAGTAGTAATGTCACCAGCGGTCACCCATCCAACTTCTGACCGCGGCGGACGTTGCTTAACTTTGCTGATCGATTCAGAATGCCTAAGCAAACTTCGCTACGAGCGCTTCGAACTTTATGTTTAAAGTTAGTACTCGTATTGTTTATAAGGCTCGTATGAAATAGTTACAAAGGTAAAACACTCAAGGTACTTGCGCCGTAAAAGTCATGACAAAACGGCACATATTCACAGGTAATGGCAGATGTCAGTGACAAATAGGTTGATGTGTGCACTAATTACACGCCGTATCGACCGGCCTGAGCGACCGGCGCGGCGGGTGACGGGTTAAGCTGTCCATTTTTTATTCAGCTTTATTTTGATAGTCTGTATTTACATGCATTAAGCACGTTAATAAACTTTATGTACCTACATGGCAATTATTCGATACTTTTAGACAAGTGATAAGTGAAGTCTGCATTAAGAGGAGATATATCTATTACTGATGTGAATAATTAGAGCATCAGGTCTATTCTATGCCAATGGTTTTGTCAGTTTATAAGTGCAAAAAGGTCAAAGTATTTTTTTTCGTAAATAGATTCAGACATTTTTCTGCGGAAATCCATGTTTTATAATAACAAACCTTAAAATTAATATTAAAGAAAATATTACTAAAACAATCTAGTGACTTTTTATGCCAAGCCGACGTGACTGCAATATAATATGACCAATTTCTTTTATTTATTGAAACAATATTAAAAACGACGATATTTTACGTCTTTCTGAAACTATGATCAAAATCAACAAAAAATTTTTTGTTTGTTTATGGACTGTTGCAATATGGTACCCGAAAAGAGCGACGCCTGACTCATTCTTGGTCAGTTTTTTGGGTTCCCGTTTTTACCCTTTGGGACCCGAACCACAGTTCTCTTTAAATATAATTAATTAATTAATTAAGGGGGCTCCCATACAATAGAAGAGGTTTTCGCCGTTTATTTGCTAAAAATAATGAAAACAGGTAGAAACTTGAAATATTCACCGAAATTGTATATACTTTAAAAATAAACAATTAGTGAGATCACTATTTAGGGTTCGTACCTATCTAGAATAGGAACCTACCTACCCAGCTTAGGTAGCAAGGTTACAGATAATGGTACGGAACCCATCGTGCGCGAGTCTGACTCGCATTTGGCCGATTTTTTTATATGATGTTACACATTAGTACTAATATTATAAATGCGAAAGTAACTCTGTCTGTCTGTCTGTCTTTACACTTTCACGCCGAAACTACTGGACCGATTTGAATGAAATTTGGTGTAGAAGTAGTTTGAGACCCGGGAAAAACATAGGATAGTTTTTATCCAACTGCGCATAAAGAGGTTAATGTTTTGCGCGATAACCAACATACGCGCGGGCGGAGCCGCGCCCTGAAAGCTAGTTTTATAATAATTATTTACTTTTGTAAGTCCTTCAGGCTTATGTTCTGTTTGTGCTAGTTAGTTACGAAGCTGTTGTTCCCAAATTGCCTGAAATGACCAGCAAAATATTTGTATACAGCATCAGTGTTTTCAAATAGCCAAACCAACATTAAAAATCAAAATCACAAGCAAACTCACTTGTTTATCTAAACTCCGCGCGCCGCGGGGGTCTCCGGGACCCACTCGAAACTTTCTCTTCCTTATTAATAAAGATCTGGTGATTAGTAACTTTCGATTCGGAGTTCTCGAGTCGCAATGAGGAGCAATTATTCGACACATTGATTTATTGTTCACGAGAACTTTTAGATTCGTCCTTACCAAGTTCCGGCCCTCTGAGATTCGTAAAATATAGGAAGCTTTAATAACTTTTGTTCGCGCTTTTATCTCGTGATATAGCACGTTTTGCTTTCCAAGTTATTTTTCGTTTGATTTATTCAGTAGGTGGATGTTGACTTTGTAAGTTGCTGATTTCGCCATTTACGTGTTTTTTTTTAATGTTAACTTAACCATAAATACTGATGAAAGAGCCTTTTGAAAAAACTTTTTTAGAATTGCTAACATGACTTTTTTTTCACAATATCTTACCACTCTCTCAGCTGTTTGTAAGTTTTTGGGAAATAGGCGGATCCTAAAAGAATACACCTCTAAGATCTTGGGGCAGATTTTTACTTCGGTGGCGAGCATAATCGAAAAGCCCTACTACCGTGATTGCCATCGCTGATTTAAAAATAGTGATCCAAAGTTTCAACAGTTAATGACTCGTAGATAACACTTTGTACATAAGTGTATAGTTGGGTGAATTACGATATATGCCTACTTTAGTATGTAATTCATATGTAGTTTTAAAGTAGATAGTATCCATTCATATTACTAAGAACTGTTTGGACTTGCATATTGGCTTGCAATGTGGTAAATATAGCTTCCGTGAAAAAAGTTTAAACTTTATCACTTGCTATCATTATGGTTTTTTGTTTCAGGTATGAATAAACAGTATTTTTGGTAAGATTTGCAAAGGATTACGAGACATCAACATCATTCGACAGAAGCATGTCCTCTTGTACACTCCTTTTTTCAACGCTACTTCAAGCATCTATGAGCTGTATCCATTCACTGCTTAACGGTACTTTAAACATAGTAAATTAAATAGCTAAATATATTTTCCAGCCTTACGATAAATTTCAATAGCCCATGTGCTTTACATAATTCGATAGTCGGGCATAATGTCATAATTCAAAACATAATTATGTCGAGTTTATCGAATAATACTTCGAAATATTATCAAAATTAATTCATGGGCTGCGTTGTCAGCGAATCAAGCGATTTATGGGCACTTATTGTAGTGTTTGAATCGTACGGACGAAATAACACTTTATATCCTTTTGTAATAACAGTGTCCGCGAAACAATGCAATGTGAAGAGTGATGACGGAGTGGGCGCAGGATTCTGTTGAAATCTAGTTTAGTAAGGTTCTGGTCACATATACAATATTAAGCTGATATTTAATAATTGGTTTTGTTTTTATATTGTTGCACGTACCATTCAGTGGGTCCTATGAAAATATACGAATACTAAATTCATAAGGGAATTCTCAGGTCTCTAAAATTAAAATTGTATTTTCAATAAATGATTTTTGCAAATAAATTACTCATAAAGATGATGTCAGGGTGAGTATCACTGTCCTGTTTATTAATTTAGCCTCCTTGAACAATATAAATAGAGAACTGTTACCTACCTACATTATTATATAGGCTTCATTCTACATATACTAATGTTGTACATCAGGTTTGCTGAGTTTCCGTTGCTTAGGTGTTACTGTAGCTAACATAGGTAAATCCACGTTTCTTGTTAAAAATAGTACGTACATTAGGTACTCATCGATTCTACATACTTTTCATTATGCTTTCACTGTCTTAAATTTTTCAAGTAACTACCTACACTAGTTTTACATAAATCAAAGCAGTCGTTGTGTACGCAGCATTACTAATGCAGTCAATTAGAAACTTTTTCACATCTGCATTTTCCAGGGCATAAATTTTTATGGAGACATAAAATGGTATAAAGAACGTTATCAGAAGCCGTACTCGTAGGTCAATGATCAGCTCGAGGTGTCTATCAGCTTCACGCTTCTAATTTCACATTTCAGAAGGCAGTTGGTTCCCCAGCCACTCAAATACTTGGTTGAATACTGAAAATGCGCGATGTTTCGCTACCCCAAACTATAGAGAAAGAGGTTCAGTTCACATTACATATATGCAAAAAAAAAACTTGAATGTTGACGTTGGGAGACTAAGCTGAGTAGTTGATGTATTGCTGATATAATGCTATTGTTGTAGCATCATCAGAATCATTCTTTCTTATAATACTCTTGCCGGATTGATTTTTCCGGACTTCAACTATTATGTCCATAGTCGAAGGAGTCATATTATGCCAAACATAATAAAACTACTTTAATCATATTTTTAATATTTCACTGTACACATAAATGTAAAAAAAATGGTTTTGTAGTTTTATTATTTATTCCACTATTTCCTATCCCTAAATCATCCGGGTGGTCTTCAAGTTCAGTGAACATAAGTCCGTTTCATTTCAACGCATCTCTCAGTCTTGCAACATGCACAATTATTATGACCGCAATTTCTCCATCAATTCTTTTGCGCGGAATTATTGGGCACGTGATCTGTTTATAAGTAACATAATAGGTTTTGAAGACAAGGTGAGTCATTTGTTGACGTGTCGGTTTGAATAGTCCAAGACGTCGGTGCATAAAGTAAAATTTTGGAAATTATTTTGAGCAATTTGTTAATATAGTACCTACATAGCAAGCATGGTATAATAATAATTTGTATTGTCTTTAATAAGTGTCTCAAATACCTATCAGTGCTAGAAAAACTCCAGGTAGCCTGATTAGGTTTTGTACTGCCTTAAAACAAGAAAAAGAAGAGACGTCACTGAGTACAATTATTAATTAAATACACAGAGAATAACCATATTATTGAGATAATATCTCAAAAGAGCGAAATCCGTGTAACTAAGTGCATTATGATTAATTGAGCTAATAAACTGTCGGTAGTTTTGTTTATGGACATTTTACACATTATTATTATTTAGTAACCGGCTAGGACTCGCGTAATATTTACCGGATATTGCTCCGACCAGTTTCGAACTTATTTGAAATTCTTCGTCTGGGAGTCAAGATTGTGCACAGCGTCGAGCGCGGGCCTCAGCACGTAACTGGCGTTGAGACGGTTGCGCCGCAGCTGTCAAAGTTAGAATTCCTCCGTCCAAACTGTCACTTCTGTCACTATCACTGAGATTGTCACTGTCGTTTTGGAAGGTAAGGGAATGTTGACACACTACACTTTACATTTGGTAGTATAAACATTTATAAACCATTTACTAACAATTTTAAATTCAATTATTAGTCTCTTTTTCCATAGTTTCTATTAGATAACCATAAAATCATTATGTTTACATTCTAATAAATGCAAAAGAAGTTCAAATGGCAATAAATATAATCAAAACAAAGTAAAGGTGCCTTAATTATACACTTTTTTTTTGCATTAAATGGAACCGACCTCAACACCCAAAAGTGTAAAATAAGTTGTTGAAGTCGGTACTATGATAGTTCAAAAAGTACCTATTATCACAATACTGTGCGCATGGTACCGACTTCGAAATAATTATTTCACACTTTTGGGAGTAGAAGTCGGTTCCATTTTTTGCAAAAAAAAAAATTTCACACGCTTTAGTGACCCTTGCTCCTCACGAGATCGATTATCATTCATTGTTAACGACTATATCATCAAGATAGGTAAAAAATTTTCAGTTATTTTAGGGTTAATTAAAAACGGCTTGACTGATTTTGATGAAAACTTTGACCAAACGACAAGCATCACTTTTCAAACAAATAAAGAATTTTCAACATACATAAAAAAATACAGACGAATTGAGAACCTCCTCCTGTTTGGAAGTTGGTTAAAAATATTTTACAATTAAGAAACGATAATATGGTACCTATTAATTAAAAATTCAGTCGATATTCACACAACACAGTTATACATTGATATTACTTAATTTTAGAAGCACTCAAAGTAATCTTCAAATTGTTATAAAACTTCAAGCAGCAACCCCCTACCCTTCAGTTAGAAGGCATGCTAGATGCTGATGTGATATGCTTTGGTAGGTGGATTGTACACCATCGGCCCCATCACGTGCATCAACCGATCTTATGCAGATCCGGAATACTGAAGTTCATCAGCACACTGAGTGTTGTATTCTAATCGTATTCACTCGTATTACGAAGTCGCATAGGTACCACTGAGAAAAATTTCATGTTTTGACATACGTAATTTTAGCCTCAACATACGTATTTCTTGTTTAAAACGTGACTAGCGTACATAAAGATGAGACAACATGACGTATAATGGCCTTGCTGTAACGAGCATTGTACATTACAATAATGTATGAAAATCATTCGTTCATTCATTCATTCAATGATGTACTGTCATGCAAATAAGTATGTAACATCTTGACAAAGTAAGGATGTTACTTACGTAGATCCTGGTGCAGCCTACTTACGATAAGTATGTTTCCTACGTTTATTATGTTTACTATAAGGAGGTAGTCTACGTCAAACTTGCTACAGCCTATTAATGGTAAAGGTGATTCTGGCGTTTAACATGCGTCAGCTTACGTACTGTAAGGAGGTTGCCTACATCAGCTTTGGTACAGCCTATTTTTGGTAAAGATGTTCCCTACGTTTACCATGTATTGAACTACGTACAGTAAGGTGGTGGCCTACGTCAATATTGTTGCAGCCTACTTATGGCAAAGATATTCCCTGCGTTATTCATGTATCGGCCTATGTAAGGAGGTACCGTAAGTCAAATTTGATGCAGCCTACTTATAGTAAAGATGATCCCTACGTATCTCATGTATCAGCCTACTTACAGGAAGGAGGTTACGTACACCAATCTTGATGCAGGCTACTTATGGTAAGTATTTTCCATACGTTTGTCATGTAGTGGCCTACATACAGTAAGGAGATTGCGTACGTTAATCTTGATGCAGCCTACTTATAGTAAGGATGTTCCTTATATTTATAATGCATCGTCCTACGTACAGTAAAGAGGTTGCGTACGTCAATCGTGGTGCAGCCCATTTACTGTAGGGATGATCCTCATATGTATCATGCATCGGCTGTATTATAGTAAGGAGGTTGCCTATGTCAATTTTGGCACAACCTACTAATAGTAAGGATTTTTTATATATTTATCATGCATTCGCCTATGTAGAGTATGGATATTACATATGTACATAAACCTGGACCATTATTACGCTTAAGATGTTATTAAGAGCACCATTTGTAGTATACAAAGGCAAACCTCTTTACTATATGAAGGTTGCTCCTGGTTTATTTATGCGCTTTGGATTACAATTTGTGCACCCTACTCTACATAGATTGATGCATTCTATACGAAGAAAAGATCCAAACCATTAGTAAACTGCACTAAGGTTGACGTATACAACCTAGCTGTACAAAGGCTGATGCACGATTTAAGTAATTATTCTATATGCAGGCTGTACCTGTAATAAGACAGTAAATAAGCATATTAAATAAATAAATACATAAGGTTAATAAAAAATTATTATCATCAATTTGTGATCTATTTATTGAAAACAATATACAAAATTGTTCTGAAATAAAAATAAATATTTAGGTCCATTATCAATTATCAATTTAAGTTGAAAGACAGGTGAGCGTAGCCAGCCTAAGGTGGTACATGACATTGTTAAGGACGTGATGGAAAACTGTCAAACCTCAGATATCAGGCTTAAAAGACATACGTACAACATTTCACGGAGTTTAAAAAATTTATCTTCGACATGGTCTCCATATACATTTTATTTTTCTATGCGGAATCAACAATGTATGCGAGGATCAAAGCAGTGCGGCGCACAGTTACAGTTTCAGATTCACCATCTGGAATAAATAAATATTTTATGAAATTTGTTAAATAAAAATGACACTCCCTAAAAAGTATTACCAAGAAGTTAGGAAACAATAGCTTATTAATGTCAGACTACACTCGCTATACCACAATAGTTAATTGTGCTGCACTTGTAGCGTTACGTTTCCAGCTTATTTGTAGTCGTCGGGTATGTTCTAAGGGTATTTAAAGTATTTACCACTAGCACTAGTCCCTGGAGTTATAAGAAAAGCCCCTCATTATTTTTTGGATATATATGGTTGAGATCTTGTAAAATCTGCAATCAATAACATTAAGATCATTCGAATAATTCCACTATGAAAGTAGTATGAAACATAAATATGAATTATGAAAGTAAAATATCATGTAGGTTTGAAAATTTAACATACCAAAATATACCTTGGGGTTATCGGAGAGTTGGATTGTCATAGGTAGTCGGATGTGTTCTTTATTCTCATAATATTTCTTTAACACCAGTATCAGCAGTCTTTCTCGAGGATTTTTGTACTCAGTGTCAGGTATTAATATTATTTTTAGCCAAGTCAATTTGTCTTCTAATAAAGTAGCATCTGTAACAATTGTGTAGACTTAATTCACATAAATATATTTGTTTTATGTTTAACCGGCCTTGGGATGCCCGAATAAAATTGCACCATCCATATCTTTCTGTGGGAGTTGCAAGTGGCGACAAAAGGGAAAATATCACAACTTGGACAGCTGCCTTTTCCGAAGAACTGTCATCTTACAAACGAGCTCCCAAAGTTGCTTGCCAAGCATGGGCATTATGGCAAATGAAATAAAATAAAATTATTGCAATTATAGCCCCCTTTCTTAATAGAGGGAGGCATTTGTTCAACGTTTGACTAAATCATTTATAACTAAAGACTTTAAAAAAACAACAAAGTCGCTTACCTGTGAATGTTGCCGTTTAGCATTTGAATTCACTGGTTGCCGGATAGCCAGGCTGTGTCTTTAGCCTTTCTTTATACACACAGACCCACTTTGGGGCGACTGAACCCCTTTCTTCGTTTATTCAAATTTGATTGGTGATAAATTGATTTTGAAAACTTTATAATAAAAGATTTTTTTATAAATAATCACTGTTGAAAACATTTACATGCGCGCGTGACGCGATTGCCACGGTCTCGCAGAAAACTAATATTTTAGCTGTTGCATTACGCTCCAGCCAGTATTGCCAGCGTGTAAATCAAAATCAGCCGAGTATTCACATAAAAATATTTTAGTATTAATAAAATTAGATATTAACTTTGATATCATTGATGCATTGCTTAGACTTTTCAAAAACTATTATAATAACAATTGCTCCCCGCGGTTTCATCCATGTAGACAAAACGATCCATGTTTAGTAGTATTAGATTAAATATTTATAAAAAAAAAACTGAACACTTCCTTACACCCTCAAAAGCTCTGTTTTACAATTAGTATGGCTAGATTAGGAAATACCAAAATCTTCAGGTGAGAATGTGGCTAAATGCTGTTATAAATAAAAAAATATGTAATTTTTCCTGGTCAAGAACAGTAACATTAGTAATGCTAAGTTTTAATAAAACACTTAAAAATATATCCAATGACGATTCCGCCTAATTTTCTTGCTAAGCCGACGTGACGTCACAAACAACACGCAGTCAAACCGTTTGACGCGTGTCGCTTCTACACGAAGCATCCTCAGGAGGTCTTGACTATACGAGTGCACGATCGCACCTTCTCGACTCACGTGTTTGTGACGTCACGTCGGCTTAACAGGAAAATTAGGCGAAATCGTCACTAGTTATATTTTAATAGTTTTTAAAAGTTTTGTTAAAATATTAATTTAATGTTTTTTTTAATATTTTCAAAATATTTGATATTATTATATTTCCGCAAAGTAACGCCTGAATCGATTCATTAGAAATACTAAGGTTTGTAAGTAAGGCTCGTCCTTATGTATATTTGTTATATTTATATATATATACGCTAAAATTGCTGGACCACTTTGGATGAAACTGAAATATAAATAGATAGTTTAGGTCTTAGATAAACACAACGCAAACTTCTTACTATCATAATCATCATGACCATCATCACTTTTCATTATTGCCTACGTGAATGATACTGCGGGATGCAGTAGGTATATACCAAACATATTTTTAAAAATAACAGAAAAAAACCTTATATCAATTTTTTATTCTATATAGTCAATATAATATATAGTATACTATAAATCATCTCATCAATGTATTACTTTTTATTATTTCTGTGCTTATTGAACTATTGTGATGAAAACACCACGTAACGATACCGATATAAGCAACGTTATATATATGTTGTATGTGATGTAAAAAATGAGGCACAAACTAAAAGTACAAATGCACATAATAGACATAACTAAAGAAGTACCAAATCGAAATATGGGGTTTCAGTGCAGAGTAACTAGTTTTTATTTATTTGCACGCGTATAACAATTGATTTGTTTGTATTTAATACGAACATTAGTACGAGCGCAAAATTGATTGTAAATTAAGAAATATTGAAATAAGCAATGGTCGAAAATCAGCGTTTATGAAACATTGCTTTCGTATTTTTTTTATTCGGCATCTGGCAACACTGATCTTCTGTCGTAAAACAATCTTTAAAATGTCGAGGGAACAGTATATTATTGCGCCCGTAACATTTAAATAATGATCAAATGCAGTATGTCTAAAAACGTATAATGATGTTCCCTACGTTCATCACGCATGGGCCTACGCGCAGTAAGTAGGTTACTTAAATGAATTTTACGTAAATTTATTGCGCATAAATTCACGTACGGTAAATAGTTTTTCTACGTCAACCTTGAAGCTGCTCACTTGTGGTAAAGATCTTTCTTACGAAATCATGCATCAGCCTACGTACTGGAAGGAGCTTGCATAATTCGCTTACTTATATCGTGCATCGGCCTACGTACAGTAAGGAGTCTGAGCGCAGTCTACTTAAATGTAACTAATAATGTTTTCTACGTACCTACATCATGCATCAAGCTACGTACATATAGGAGATTATCTACTTATACCTTGTTGTTGCCTACTCACAGTAGGAGTCTGTTTCCAAAATACTTACAATAAATAGACGATCTACTTATGGTCACGACGCAAACTACTTGAAACATTTTTTTTTTAGTCAAGACGTTTGTGTCATCCTGTTAATGTTGGAGTACATTTATTATACAAGATGCGACAGCATAATGTAATGTTCTATCTGTGACGTCATATCCATGGACTACTTTCTAGCATGTATCTGCCTATATCGGTTACGTATGTTGAGTCTTGTTGACGGACCCGACAGACGGGTACGTATGTAACGGCAAGATCAGTACACAACATGTTGTAACTAAGTGACGTGTTGATACGCTTCAACATTATTTTGTATTATCCAACATTTTTACGGCTGTAGATTACGTATTTTAGATAAAACTACACATACATTGTGAAAAGACTTCGCTACATTTCATTTTTTTCTCAGTGTAAGATCTTACGTAGATTGGGAGATCACGAGTGAGGGAAGAATCAGTATCACTAGGAATATAAAGTACCTACGTATGGTTTGACTGACGTGTACCGTGACACATGTGCAATCCCTCTCACAGTCTGTTTCAAATTCATGTAGGTATATATGAGTGCTGTGACGTCATTAGATGTACTGAATACGTGACTTTATTACTAAAAATAATACAGAAATTACTTCTGTTCGGAAAATGTACAAAATTCGCGCATTCAGGTTTTCCGAACCTGAATGCGTGTTTTAAAAACTAAGTCAAGAATGTTACTAGTTAGTACCCTTCTTTATAACCTAAAGCTTATAAAGAATCACATAAAAAACCCACAACAAATTGAAGCAGACTAAAAACTAGTACCTATATCATGTATTGAGACGCTGCATAGCAACAACACGATCTTTATAGTGACGACCGCACACTGAAACACATATCTGCATATGTGTGCCTAAAGGCAAGCCAGGAATATAAAAAGCTGCTTTTTTCGTCAGGTGCGTATACGAGTGCGACTCTTTTCAGACTTTACAAGTTGCATCACAAGTAGGTATTCAATGCTGCCAACGTTAGCGCGAGCTTGCGAGTTCAGTTTTTAGAATTCGACTATTCAAATGTGGAATTCTAGAATGTTTTTATTTTTTGACATGGTGCGGAAAATTATGTAGCCAGCGTGAAATTTGTTTAAGTTTTTTATGTATTCTACAAACTTTTTTAAGAACGTGACAATTTTTTGAACTACAAAACATTTGAATAAAATCGGTAACGACGGGAAAATCAGAGATTAGCATTGAGATATTTTCTGGAATTAGTCTATTTTTTCAGTGTTAATGTCTATTTAACTGTTTGGCGTTTACGAAAGTTTGCGAGCCTATTGCCATCAATACTGAGCAAAGTTCCAGACTCCGTACTGCAACAAAAAAAATATATGTCAAAAACCAAATAACTGTTTGTCACGGGCATCAAAGTCAGGTCTTTGGGATTCCAAAACACCTTTTTATATCACTCAATTCCAGGCAGTAGATATATCAATGCCAGTGTAGAGAAAATAAGAGAGAAAAAAGATGTCTTATGTGAAGTACTAACTAGATATGGAAGAGCGGAGGCTATAGCCATTTTATCCTGATACTTGTTTTAGGTAACTTTAATCTTTAAAATGAACCTTTTTCCCTTTTTATTTTTAATGGCACATATAATGTGTTGAATGGCACATGTCTATGTCTTTTAGTTACTTTTACCTATACAAAGCTATTTTTAATTACGTCGTAGGCTGAAAAGCGACGTGTCTTTGACAATTACGTTTGATTAAATGGAAAAGAGGAAAAAAAGCGGGAAAACGGTCCGATCGAATGTTCTCGATTGAAACGTTCCCTTAAATATTTAAGGTACAAGGGCTGCGTGGGACGAAACTCGAACACCGTTCTATTTAACATCCCTCGTGAACTGTTTTGTATTTCGTTATTTGAACAAAGGTTTTTTTTATTCATCCAACCAAAACTGGTGGGTACCACCGCTACGTCTTTTTTATGATATTGTGACTGAACAAGCACGAGGCTAACCGGATGCTAAGCGGTAACCTCTGCCTTTAACAGATGCATTTTGACTCAAGCTCGAGGCATACTGTTGTTAAGTCTCATGTGCCTGTATTTTACTGGCACTGCAACGGGACTGCAACTGTTAGGAGCTTGTTGATTCATTTTCCAATTGAATGAAAACGCAAAATGCCCTTCCAGCATGCGGTGAAGCTCAAGCCGGAAGTGGGTATTGAACCATGTACCAGCGGCACAGCAGGCCTTGTGCGTGTTCAGTCACAATCAAATACAAAAAATTAGCAAACAGCTGCCAAGAAGAAGAATACAAAAGCATCCTATATTAGAGGAGGGATTACCATACCCTCCACGCTTGGCGGGCGTCCTGGGAATAGCAAAGTAAGATGGCAGTTCTTCAGAGAGCTGCTCACCTACTATTATTTTTTAATTCGTCACTTTTTACGACTTTTTTCAAACTTCATGGATCAGAAGATCACACTTATATTAAAAATGCGAATGTTTTTGAGCATGTGTGTGTATATATTATGCAATCCCGTTGGAAAAGCTGAACTGGTAATGGTGTTACTTGGAATATAGATAAACCTCTCTAATGGGGGTGGTTTTTATTCAGTAGTGTACGCCATGGCTGTCATAGTAGTGGCTATGGACTGGCGAATGATTTGAGCTTCGCTACATTGCATTGTAGTGAGATGGTGGCGGGGCATATCGCAAATGCTTGCCTGTGTAGCTACCACCTTCTTGTAGAAAATCTGTCGCCAAGATGTATTACGGCAGCTGTCCTTGAGAGTCAGTAATTCTAAGTTAGCCTGCACAACATCTTTGACTACATAATCACGTACCATCGTGTGGTCAAAGGCGAGCCTAACAGCTAGGTATTATAAATGTACGTTCCAGTAGTGGTCTTTCAGAGCCGAGTCAGATTTGGATCATAAGATTTACGCTTGACAGTACAGGCAATCATTGCCACTCGGCTAGTAATGCTTGACAACACAATAATACAAACAGGTTTTATTTTTATTCAGAAGTAAAATCCTGTAGGTTTGTTCCTACAATTTGATTTCCAAGGCAGTTCCGATAAAACCAACAAAAAGCTTTCAACATTAAAAACAACCTTACGCCTAACACATTCACCAGTATAAACGCTTCTTATTCTAGAAAAGTCCTTATTATTTCACACATTCATTGCAAAGTATGTCAAATTTATTTTGCTTTCCCAACCGAAGCTTAAACACTCCATCCACAATCTAGGTCATGTTCCAACACTCACACATTCTGCTTTGAGAACTAAAAGTGTTGTTTTTTAACGTAATTAGTGTAGCTAAGCCACTACAAACGTGTACCCTCAAAAGGTTATACGTGACCATTTGACGAGACCTGCACTTGCTTTGCTTTAATCTTAGCTCATAGCTCAACTCACACTGGCTGATTTAACCAGCCAGTGTAGACCTCGCTGAGAGAAAGTTAGATGGATTGGTAGAGCTCAGAATAAGTGGTGGTGTTAACTTACATAGCAGACAAGTTAGGCCGTGAAGTGAAAGTCTAGATAATCTTTCCTAGTGGTAATTTAAATAATTGCATTTTTATGCTCAATTTATTTTGGCCTATATCTGGAATTACCTTTATCTAGTAGTACGTCTGTGCCCTTTCTCTGTCCACCCCTAGGGACAAACAGGAATCAACAGTGGCATTAGTTCCCTATACCGACGCGGGGCATACGAACACTTAGTACTTATATGTCTCCCAGTTAAATATGATCGGATCTCATTGTTTTCGATATGGGGAGACTTAATTCCCGTCTGCAACCTAATGAAATAATAAAGTAACCCGCTGAAAGCTGTACTTGTTAGGATTTAATTACATAAGTCAACCTTCAGTGTTTCATTATTGCAATAACCCTGTATATAAATTCAATTGTATGTTGTTTTTACTAGGCCACATCATAGTGTGTAGGGCAATTTCATTCAATATCCACTCGGCTTACTTGAGTATAAAATCTCTCTTCTTGCAATAAAAGTGTCCATCATCCAAACAGATGATAAGCCTGAGAGTCAGTTCCCATCCTAAGCCTAACTTTATTATCATTCTTTATCCAGTAGCAGTATCTACGTTAAATTTGTTTGTTAATATCTCTTATCTCTATATATATAAAATCAATTGCTGTTCGTTTGTCTCGCTAAAACTCGAGAACAGCTGGGCCGATTTAGCTGTTGTTGGTTTTCACATACATTTAGTAGCCTCAAATAAGAAACTTCTTTGTGTTTGGGAAATCTTTGGTATAGGACCTCAATTTCCTACTTATTATAAACAACTATCGAACCAGCCCCTACCCTGCGCGGTGGTAGTTCCTTATTTTTGAGGACTCTTCTTTATATCATAAGTAACAATCGTACTGCTCCTGAACTATAATATCTACTCTATCAGCTGAGATAGTGGTCGAATGCCAAACCATCAAATACCAATAAAACAAAATAGAAACTGTATTATCCTTTATAACGGCATGTTTAATTAGTAATAACAAAATAGATTCTAGCTCTTTTTATCATCGATGGCGTCAATGAACAGCGATAATTATGAAACATTATATAAAACTTGCAGAAATTTGCATTAACTTTAAATCCTAAACATTATCCGTGTAGTTTTTAGCACAAGATACAAGGAAAGTCTGTAGAACTGAATTATAAAGTCAGCGTGGTCCAACTTGAGGAAGTGCAGCCGCAGATGGCAATGGGGTGAATTAAAACAATTCGGGAGTAGACATGGGATAGACTTGGGTTTTAGTCCTTTTGTATCATAACCCTGAGTCTTGTTGCTGGTTACTGGGAATTCCAGGTGGTCTTGTTATTGGACTTTACAACACGAGCAATTATGAACGCTTTTTTTTTATTCCTGTAAGGTTAGCCTTTGACCACTATCTCACCTGATGGTAAGTGATGATGTAGTCAAAGATGTTGTTCAGGCTAACCTAGAATTACTGGCTCTCAAGGACAGCTACCGGAACAAACCGTTAGGTGCTTGGCGACAGATTTTATACTTGAAAATCTGTCGCCAAGCTGGGTTGGGTGGTAGCTAGCCAGGCGGGCATTCGCAAACAAAAAACAAAAACCTCCTAATTTTTTACAAGTAAATCAATAGTATTAATAACTTTGACATTGAATAGCAAATTTAATGTACAATAATAACGCGGTTTTGACGTCACGTCATCGGCTTAAGCAACATAATTTTCCAAAAAAAAAACTGCTAAGCCGCTGAATGTCAGTAACGGTTCGGCTAAGTGGCGTTTTAAAACTCATGAAATTAGGGCGAAATGTTACAACTTGTATATAATATCTGCCATGTGATATTTGAATTGCGCTTTTTTTTTAATTTATGCGTGTTATTCTAATGTAAATAATTCGGCATATGTATAAGCATTGTACATAAATCCTCGAGACCTCTGGTGTTGCGGATGTTTCTGCGCGACGATGATCACTTACCATCAGGTGAGCCGTCTGATCGTTTGCCCTCCTATTCCATTAAAAAAAAGTACAATGCTGAAAAACATCATAAGTTTATCAATATGGAAAAAAATTTTTTAATAATACATTCTTTGAGGTATTTCAGGTACACCTTAAATAACAAAAGTCATAAATTGCTGGAGGAAGCTTTAATGCTAAAAATTGCAATCTAAAGACATATGTTTACTGGAAATTAGATTAAAAATAAATCAACGTATTGCGTCCCATGGGAATAAAATAAATAGTATATTTAATACAATAATCGAGACTAAATCACTAAAGAAGACTGTTTTGTCCCATCTCTATCACCGGGTGTGACATACCCGGTAAAGAAAGACAAACACGCAAAGTTGCCGGGCCGTTGTTGAGATTATTAAATTTCAACAAGTTTGAATAAACTGAATCCGAAATTTTTGGGGACAGCAACATTCCCAACTTTCTGGATTAAATAGCACCCCGGAGGTTCACGCAGTGTATACATATTGAATTCATGATTTGTTTAATCTTTATTAATACTGAAGCTTGTTTTAAAATTATTTTTAAATATATATAATTAATATATTCCAGTATTTAAATGGTATTGAACTTAATCAGATGCATGAACCATCTTCTATTATATTTTTCTTCTTTTATCATTTATTATATGTTATATACAAGATATAAGCACACCTTTGAAGAAAAATACAGGATTACTCACGTAGATAAGCCAGATGAATCCGACTATAAAAAAATGAAGCAATTAAAAATTCATGAAAACCACGTTAGTTTTTATAAGATGATAAATAGATATACATGGTATATCTCTCCTTTAATATATCTTCCTGTTACGTGTTTGTCAAATTAATTAAAAGTCTGTGGCCTCGTTTCATCCATATGTCAAACAAAATACATGCTTAACAAGTTTGATCTTGGTTGATTAAAATCTACGTGTTTGTCAAACATGTTTAAAGGCATGTTTGACGTGTCTGGTCAAACACGCTTGATGCCATCCGGAGCGGTGTGTTTGTCAAAAAAGTTTATTAGAGTGAAGCGGTGTTTCTCAAACAAGTTTGACAAGTTCGTTTGAAATCTTGGTTAACGCTCATGTTTGATTAAAACTTGACGTTTGACATCGTAATTTTTCTTTTATAGGGCACTTTTCGTTTTCTAATTGTAAATTGTAAATTCTATTAGTTTGGATTAGTGATGAAATACGGCTTGTTAAAAGCTAATATATAATAGCAATACATAATATTTTTAATTCGTTTTAAACGTATGAAATTTCTATCTTTTTACTATTCAAACACAAAAATATCTCCATTCTAAACTACAACGCACTAACTGCAGTAACTACAGTATGAGATCAACAAGAAATTTGCTGTATTACAGCAAATTTAAAACTGTAGCTTTCAGAGGAAGCTTCCGATACCAGGCAACCAAGTGTTGGAACAACATCCCTCCACCTCTTCAACTGTTGAAATCTAAATTTTCTTTCAGAAAATGTTATAAATCATTTTTACTGGATAAACAAAAAACTGGGTTGTCTGGTTCGAACAATTATAGTGCGCCTTTCTTGTGTTAGTTAATGATAGTTACTCCGTTTCATACTTTGCTGTACTATGTATGTATACTTTTTACTTTGGACTTTGCTTTGTTGTATAATTATGTATATTCTTGTATTTTCGTTCTTACAATATTTCTGCACCCCCTATCCTCACAGGGTCTATTGGCTGGAGGTCTTGGCAGAATACCAGCGCCTAGCTACATTTTAGCGATGTGGTGAGGCATAATGCTGAGCCGAGTCCTTTTTGTTACTGTAGCACACAAATAGATGCATACATTTTATATTGAATATGTTTGTTTTTCAAATATATATCTAGTAGTTATGTAAGTACTTACCTACGTTTTTATATGTATCATCAAACTTTTTATCCCTCTCTTTTCCATATGCTTTGCTGTTTTGTTATATAGCCTGACTACTTTTTGTATATGTATCTTCCATTTTTGTACTTTCTCATTAATATTTGTGTGATGTGAATGTATGTGTGCTAATGAAACAAATAAATGTCTGTCTGTGTCTAAATTAATCCAAATAAGTATTATGCATATTTTACGCTTTTTGTTTTTGACAGGTTGGTTAGTATATAACATTCATATATTACCACCATAAGCTCCAAAATAGGCTTATTGTGAAGGTAATATAAGAAGCCTTAGGTGAGTTATAATATAGACGTCTCTGGTGCTCATCATCGCCTTAATTATGTGGATTATTTTACTTATACTGAACTAAACGTGCTATGTAAATCCAAAAGATACGTTCTAGGATCATATGTAAAATGTAATAATTCAAATTCACTCGTTGTAATTGATGGAAATGTTTAATGTTATAATTCACTCAACATTTTTTCTCTAAAAATCGTAACGAAACACAGTCTTTAATGAAAACGGGAGCACTTAATAAAAACTTTGAAATGTATAGGTACAAACTTCAACTCATAAAGCAAGTCCCGCTTGTTACGCCGACTACGAGCAAAAACCCCAGACTTCTTTCACAAAATTATATGCCGACGAAAGGATTTTCTAAAGAGCTTTTTACCTTCGGAAAAAAGCGGTTTGTCTCAGTGGAAAGTATATTTTTTAAGTAAATTAGTCAAGTGGCTGGAGCGAGTTACTCGTATAATGAAATTAGTGCAATGCCAGGGAAAATGCGATAAGAGTTAAACTGCAGTTGATATCAATCTTTATGTTAACGTTACCAAATTGTGATAAATAGAAAAAAGGTTATCCTATTTTAATTTTTAGTATTTATTTACAGCTAATAGGCTAGCCTATGACCACGATCTCACCTAATGGTAAGTGAGGATGTAGCTGAGTATGTTTTTCAGACTAATCTAGAATTATTGGCTGTCAAGAAAAGACGGCAAACACCATTATATGTTTGGCGACAGATTTTCTACTTATGTAACGTACCCTCAGAAGTGCGTGTGGGGCTCAGTAGTAATGACAATGTCTATAATATAAGTCATAAAAGCAGCAGACGTTGCTTAATTTAGTTGATAGGTTCAGTAGGCGACTGAGATAAATTAGGATAATGCTCAAAATAATAGAAAATAATACTTTTCTAATGGCATGCCATTGTCCGTTTAGAAAATTTTAACAAACAATTTTTAAGGAATATAATGAGTCACAGTTTAGGGAAGGTTATATGTAAAAATTGATTATAGTAGTAGTTGATGAGAAATTCCATAAAAAAGACTTCACTTGGTGTAGACCATAAACAGGGAGAAGTTGGTTTTATTTAAGCATTCGGTCTACGCCTATTTAGTTAAGTCATATACTCACTATACAAGAATATTTTAAGATAAGTATAGCAATCAATGTTAATCAAATAACTATTTAACTCGAATAATAACAAACGTGTATTGGTATTTTTATTTATTTATATAATTGCAAAGGTCGCGAAACAGGCAATTGCAAGTCGAGTATGAGTTTGGAGGCTGAGCCATAGGCGAGTACAATAATAGACTCGAGATAGACAATTGCTATTTTCACCGAGTAATTTAAAATGCTTTTCACATAAAGAAGGAAATAAAAATAGAACTACATTGATCTTTGTCACTAAATATATATATTTTGGAGCTTCACGTCGAAATTTTCTTTCAACATTGCCGGCGCATCGTTATTCCTAATTCAAATAATGCGCTGGCGATGAATTTTTTGTTCGGAAATACAATACTTTGCTAGCTCTTTGTTAAAAACTTATGACATTATTTCTAAGTATGTTTCAGTTTTTCTTTTAGGTACATACTTAATATATTATATAAAATGGAGTGACGGGACGTCATAAACACCTCGTAGCCCAGCCGGAAGAGTAATGCGCCAGCCGCCAACTACGATATGAACTGATATTGATGATTTTACAAAATTACAAATTTACGAGAGGAAAAGTCATGTGCGGGATTCTGACCTGCGTCTACCCACCCCTTTAGCCGGGGTATGTGCTGACCGACTGAGTTAACATGACAATGAGTTATAACTCCAATGTTTCCTATCGTTCTTGAACCATCGTATTGGGGTTTGATGATACAATGATGTACAATAGGTAAAGCAGAACACTATAACAAGAATCAATAACTATAAAACAATTAATACAATACTACCATGTAACCAGTTTATAACAATAAAGTTAGTTTGTTATCGGATTAACCGCAAAGCGATCCGGTAAGAGCAAGTTTTAGTTTTAATTGTAAAACCGGTTCATTTACCGTATAATTAGATTTAATCAGTCTTTTTTACTGCGACTGCCTTTCCGGTCTTTGTAAAATTTGCGGTAAAAGTTAGACTTAAAGAAGAAAAGCTACTTAGAACGCTCATAAAATATCTGGTACTTACGTTAGCTAACATAAAAATTCAAGAGTTTAAATTGGATAGGAACATTTTTGTTGTTTGTCTACCATTGAAAACTCCCATGGATTAATTTTCATTTTATCAAATTTGTCTTAAGTATTTCACTATGGAACAGTCTATATAATAATGATTTAGTATCACCTATGGTTACAGCACGTCTCAGAAATGTTCACTGACGATGGCGCGCCCTTCGACAGTAAATTATTAATGCTTGTTTGTACGTGTAGGCCATGTCTGTACACTAAGTCTTAGTGTGGGTGTATATGCTAATGGTATAAACAGTAAAACGTAAAAAAATATTTGATTGCTTGGGTAGGCAGTAGTAGTTGCTACACCCAAAAAATATGTACGGGCGCACATTCGTGAAGAGTTCTGAAGATAAAGACCAAAGCCTACAATTAGTGTGTGTTGTGCAACCATAACTTGTAAAACCAAATTGCGTTTCATACTTATAAGAAATACTTAGAGGATGTCGGTTCTTTTTAATGTAATTATGAGATATGCTATTTTGAAAGACATTTTGAGCCGATTCAACTTACGGTTTTTTGAATTGAAATTTTAATCAATTATATGCTACTTTGATTCAACGTCACAAATAACATAACATTCAAGGCTGTAAGCCATTCTTTTAATGGATAAGAGAACAGGGGTGGTTAATAATAATAATACAATAGGGGCCTTTTATTTGGTTTTGAAACATATGAATCCCTAAAAACGAAAGTACTTAAAAGGATTTTCAACAAGCAAGTTGGGTCGCTAGCCTTCAATAATTCACAACAGAATATTATAAGGTAAAATTAGCTCTGTCACCCCTATGAGAGAATACGCATATCCCTAATACCAAGATTATCCCATGATAATGAGGAGTCCACCAAGGCTGTAACTACAGTCCCATAATGGGCCATAAAGTCCATAAACAGGCCGCGACGAAGAAACCGTATGAGCCAATAGTTCGCGTCTGCTTAAAACTGGATTATGAAGTAACTTATAGGGAGGCTAGAAGTGGCCAATAAATGGTTATTAAGAATACGATATTGATGAAGTCGTTGAGTTCATTGGAAAAGCGAAAGAGTTGTTTGAAATTTTCGAGGACTCTGTACCTGTGTTGGAAAGATATTGGGGTTTTTCGACAAAGAAATATGTAACGGAAGGTTAATAGCAATGATATTAAAGTCAAAGTCAAAATCATTTCTTCAATTTAGGCGTCTACGACGCTCTTATGGAGGTCAATTACAAGTTAAAATATTGAAATTTTCTATATTGTACCGCCACGTTCCGCAAAACAAAATATAGATCCACTGCGAGAAGAACAGGAATTAAACTCGGGGCCATTATTTTAAACGTCTTTTAACAATGTGTTACATACTATATAGTAGTATATAGTAAAATTATTACAATATTTGTTTACATTACGTAGATGACAAGCGCTAGCTTGGTAGAGGCGAACCAGTACAAGCATTTTTGTCGTTTAAGTAATCACAAACTGTGTAGTAAGATTTCTTTATCAAAATGTTCTTCACGTGCAACTTGAATTTTCCTTCTGTGATCGTTATAATATGTTTGGGAACTTTATTATAAAACCGCACCCAATTTTTTAAGAACCTTTTATTTGTCTTTGCTAATCTAAAACCTGGCTCCGCTATAATTAAGCATATAACGCCACTTGGCAATCGTGCACAGTCCAAAATCAAGGCCAACATACAATCCCATAAAATTTCAAAATTACAAGAAGAAAAATTATATTTTTCATGGGTTTGGATCCCGAACATGACTTTATTTTTTCTTCTCTTTGTATTTTTTTATGTAATCCACGAAGCATGCTTCACTTCAAAATTAAAAACATTCTGTTTTATAACTTTAGAGCGGTTTATACCACTTATGGCATATCCAGTGCACCTACATCTTCAGAGTCATAACATAAGTTCTGCAAGGATAATCCTACAAATTTTACGCTTGTTTCATTACAGTAACTCCATTGCGCTCAGAATGATAGTTAAACTTATACCATTATTATTTTAAGGTAAGTTTAATATGAATAATTAAAGGAACCTCTAAAGCTGTTTAGAGGTACGCTTATTGCGCGTCTTGAGATACGCTTAGTGCGTTTAAATAATTATAACGTTATCCGTTCGAGAATTGAATTAATATTTTTATAGAAGAATTGAGAATATCCTTGGTTTTTTGGATAATAAATTACAGCTGTATCCCCTGATGAGATCGGCAAGGTTATCTAAGCACACACGTTTCTTCGAAAACTTTTTGTCATCCACCCAATGAGCTCAGTTTCAGATTTCTACTGAAAATTTCTTTGTTAAAAAACCCAGTAATTTGTCAAACGCAGGGAAAGAACCCAAGGCCACTAGATTCCAAATAGTCATTACTTTTGAAGCAGTGATAGCTCAGTGCCTTGGCTATGGACTGCTGCGCAGCAGGTCCATAGTTCGAATACCGCCGCGGGCTTGAGCTTCACCGCATGGTGGAAGGGCATTTTTGCGAATGCCCGCCTGGCTAGCGACCACCCTCAAGTTGAAAATCTGTCGCCAAGCACCTAACGGTGTTGCAGCTATCCTTGAGAGCCAGTAATTTTAGGTTAAGCCTGTTAACACCTTCGACCACATCATCACTTACCATCAGGTGAGATTGTGGTCAAAGACTTACCTATCAGAAATAAAAAAAAAAAAACAAAAAAAAAACTTATAGTGTTTCATATGTCTGTCCGTATTTCTATATTTTCAGTTGTTTTACTCTAATAAATTACTGAAATTTTGTGACCAGGTTCTTTAATTATATGTGATTCGGTTTTTGGAACTTTTTTAAAGCTGCTGAGATATGGGGGTTGAGAACGTAAAAATATATTTCTGTCACGAAGTCTTTAGCTCACAGAGTCACTAGTAATTTAAAATTCATGATGCAAGCAAATACATACCATGTAAAAATGTATACCTATTTTATCAAAGAAGGACAGTATAACACAAAGAGGATAGACAACGTTAAGAGTATAAATGGCGTCACTGCTGAGATAACGTATAGCTAATAAATTTAAGAAGAATGTTAACAGGGGTTGCCACCCGGCAACTCCTGTAAGCGTGGGATATAAGTGGGAAAAAAAGTATATCCAATTTATTTGTAATATTTAAAAACAGCACTTACCCTCCGGAGTTAGTACAAGTATTCAAACTTAATAACATTAAATTTAAACCCAGAAAGTTTAAAATAACGCTGTTACAGCTTGCCTCAGCTTTACCTTAACTGAATTAATCCAGGTCTCGCTTAAACCTAATCTACTCCCACTAACATAATTTAAAAACATATCTAACCGTACTTCTATGTTGTGTATATCTTAAAATTTATATTATCTAAGTTAATAGACATTACATTCTCGCCTGTCCTCCACTACACCTTACATACCAAATCACACTTCACATCACACATAATAAATAATGTTGTAAATGAGAAAGTTAGGCTCGTAATAATGAAATTCCTTATAAATGTATTTCAAAGTTTTGCACCTGCGGTTCCATGGTGGGGAGCGATATAGTCCGCAGAGCCTTTGTATTGGCGGATGTCCCGTGTGTGCTCGAGCCGCCGGGCCTTAGTAGGTATGATGGCAAGAGACCGGATGGGCTGACCCTGGTGCGATGGAAAAACGCAAGTGTCGTCAGCACTGTCGCTTCCAGTCACCTGGGTAGGACCATCCACTCTTCGGCAGCTGCTGCGGAGGAAGCGGCTGAAGTATGCGGCGTTGGAGCCACAAGATTATTTCGTGCCCATTGCCTTGGAGACCATGGGCTGCTGGGGCATTGAGGCTAAAAGTTTGGTTAAGGATATTGGGAAAAGGTTGAGGGAAAAAACGGGTGACTCCCGCTCCAGCTCATACCTGGTGCAAAGGTTGGCTATTGCTATCTAGCGTGGCAATGCCGCCAGTGTAATGGGCACTTTTGCACCAGGTACGGTTAGGGGCATTGACCTATATATACTAGACGCGACATCTCAAACGAGGATAGTCGACCGGTGCAAGTATGCTGGCTGGCATACTCTCCCCCACAGGTAGCTGGGCACTCGTAAAAAGTACACGCGCTTGACGTTCGAATATTGTGTATTATCAATTGTGTATTTTGAATACACAATTTTCGAACGTAAAGCGCGTGTAATCTCTACGAGTGCCCAACTGCGTGTGGGGGAGTGTATGCCGGCCAGCATACTTGCACCGGTCGACTATCCTCGTTTGAGATGTCACGTCTAATATATATATAGGTCAATGGTTAGGGGTGGGTTATTTGATTGACCATTACTCTTTCAGTAATTAAATTGAATATTATTTTTGACACTGTATTTATTTTCTTGATATATTATGTATATTTTTTTAAATTTCACAGTTAAAATTAGTCTTAAAATGCAATTTTGACGTTTAGTGTATGTATATCAATCAAAGGCAGCGTCTTAAGGCCGATCTTAACTGTGGGATGCTTTTTTAATACGATTCTTAGTGTGTGCGTCTGCGTCATTGTGTATTTTGCCACTTTCCTTTTTACGATAGTATATATCTGGCAGTCCACAACCTTGCGATTTTCACGGCATTTTTTACCTCGCACTGCCATATTATGGAACCAGCTGCCTGGTGAAGTATTTCCGAACAGTTACGACTAAGGAACCTTTAAGAAGAGAGCATATTCCCTTCTTAAAGGCCGGCAACGCATCCTCGAGACCTCTGGTGTTGCGGATGTTTGTGGGCGAAGGTGATCACTTACCATCAGGTGAGCCGCCGGCTCGTTTGCCCTCCATGCCATAAAAAAAAATATATATCGATATCACTATGTACATCATATTATTTTTTTGTTTTTTATTCGAGTTAATCTAGTTAGCAGTTTCTAAGAAAGCGCTATATAACCGTTTACAAAGAGCGCTAAGCAGGTCCGGAAGTTTGTACCAAATATTTTAAATGGGGAAGACAGTCTGTCACTATTCGGTAACTGTCACTCTTAGCTACTGAAACGGTTTCGATGATATTTACCACAGCAAAAGTTGAAAGCCTATAGACGTAGGACACTCATTTTTATCTCAATTTAACATGTGAATCAGCGACCACAGAAACTACAGTCTAATATCACAAAATTGCAACTGTGCCCGGTAAGTATCTATAGATTTGCCTCGTATAACAATGGGTTTAAAACGTGGTATGACCAATCATTCATATCAATTCAAGGTATTTTTTATATATTCCATGCAGAGAATATTGCGTTGTGTAGTGCTTGACTGTTTTTATCGAGATCTGTTTTAGACACGCTCCGTACCTTATTTTAGCCTCTAACTTCCTGTCGGTAAGCGATAATTTGAGTTAAAATTATTAACCAAAAACGGAAACGATTTCAACACTAAAAAGTGTGAAATAAGTTGTTGACGTCGATACCATGATAGTTGAAAAGTACCAAATATTACAATATTGTGCGCATGGTACCGACTTCGACAAGTTATTTCACACTTTTGAGTGTTGAAGTCGGTTCCATTTTTTGGTTAAACATTTTTTTTCAATCATTTTAGTGACCCTTACTACTTACGGGATCGATTTTCATTCCCTGTCAACGACTATATTATCATCAAGATAGGAAAATATTTTTCAGTTATTGGAGTGTAACTCAACAACGGCTTGACCGGTTTTGATGAAATTTGATTGGAACCAAACGACAAGCATCAGATTTCAAATAATAAATAATTATCAAAATTGTAACGATTAGATTAAGGCGTTACTTTGCGGAAATCCATATTTAATAATAACAAATACTTGTAAAAGTATCCCAAAAAAACATTAAATAATATTTAAATTTACGAGACGATGTCTCGATCGTGCGCTCGGTAAGTCAAGACCTCCTGAAGATGCTTCGTTTAGAAGCGAAACTAGTCGGGTATTCTTCCGGTTAGGCTGCGTGATGTTTGTGACGTCACGTAGATAACAGGAAAATTAGGCGGAATTGTCACTAGATATATAATTTTATGCTTTTTAAGTGTTTTATTTATATATTATTTAATGTTTTTTTAGGATACTTTTAAAAGTATTTGTTATTATTATCAAAATTGGTTTAACCAGTCAAAAGTTCTGAGGTAACAAACATAAAAAACAGACAAATTGAGAACGTCCTTCTTTCGATGAAGTCGGTTTAAAATGTAGCACGTCGATCTAGAAGTCTAAATATATGACTTCTAGATTGACGTGCTACATTTTAAACCGACCTTCTAGCCTTGAAATTGCCTAGATTGTAGTTTTCAGGAAAAAACAGAAAGCGGCTGGGAGCTTCATACTTGAGCTATTCGCATTACAGTATTCTATAAGGCGTGAGTTTTTTACAAAATAATAATAGCGTACACGATTTTGGCCATATAAATATCACCGTTTTAATAAAAAGTTTGAGTTACAAAATAATAATAGCGGTTAATTAAAAGTATTTAAATGTTTATCTAATATTTTTTATTGAGATGGCTCTAAGATGTTTAATAGACTTTGGAATTTCGAGGTCTAAGTGTAGATCTTCGGGTCAAACAAACATTGGGATTGCTAGTAAATACAATATCTGCAGCAACCGGTGTCTGGAATTGTGTTCTATAGATAGGTTGCCCATATATGTATATATATGAATCAAACTTGTTTCGCAAAACATAATGTAGTACACTTCTGGTCTATCTTTTCATGTATACAAAGGCGGGATGATCTGTTTCAACTTTTTTGAAGACTCAAAATGATTAATTTCGTATTACTCTATTGCGGGTAGGCATTATATCGGGCTAGTAGTTCTTGATTCATGTTTAAACGTTCTCTGCATCACTATTTGAATGAGTGACCGATAGTGATGTTAAAAACATAACTCTCCTTTTTTCAGGCAGTCGTGTAAAAACAGCGTTCCGTGTTTTGAAGGTACGGGTGTTGCAACACAGGATGTAGTCTATGTCTGAGACTTTTGGGCGGTCTGCAGACTCCATCAATGGATCTGGTCGATACTTTTCTGTCTCAAAAAGTAAGTCTGGTGTCCTAGCAATGGTAACATGACAAACTGATATGCACAGGATATATAATATACAACTAAAAAAAGTGCACGCCGAACTCGCGCACCAAAGGTTCCGTACAAAACCCATAAAAACCTTTAAGTTTATAAAAGTAAAATTTATCGTATTCATATATCTAAATGGAATCCATAACATTTTAAAATTATTAAAAATATTTTTATTATATGATGTTATTAAAAATGTATGTTATTAGTTCATTATTTAGTCTATTTTTCTTATTATTTTTTCTTTATCTACAGACGTTGCTTCATACCAAATTTCAAGATTCTAAGTTCACGTGAAGTACCCTGTAGGTTTTGATTCCCTTGCGAGTGTTGAAAATTTGCGACTGTATCTTATGATTGCATAGGTTTTGATGTTTAATTTTTTTACAGCTCCAAGGGACAGTAGACTTGAGTATTTGATATGAATGTCTGCTAGAAACCTCCACGCGTTCCTCAGAAAAAGGGTGTTGACAGACAACGGACAACAAAGTTATCCTATAAGGGTTCTGTTTTTCCTTTTGACGTCCAGAACCCAAAAAAATAATGTATAGAAGCCATCATCCCAAGCATTACACGGAGAAATTTATTTAATTCCGAAGCCATCTCATTAACAATCCGCATTGGAATCAATTAGAGACCGGAGCAAGGGTGCAACGCTTTAAATTGAAATTAGGCAGAGGTTCCTCGGCAGTATATTTCGGTAGTACGGAATAGGTGCTTCATCGGTTTTGCTGCAGTCGCAGACGGTCCAAGATATAAACTTAATACTTTTTATTTTAAGAGAAAGAAATATCATCAGTGAGGCAGGCCACATCACTATTGAAACGAATAACACTGATGAGGAAGAAAGTTTTTCCAGAGACGGTTGTAAGCCAGTAGATGTGCCGTAGGACCTAAGTGGACACTTTACTTAGTGCAATTAACAAAATATGGTAGCGACAGAAACGCTTTTGCGCTCTCCTAAGTTGTGGAGTTGATAAATAAAACTTGCGAATAGCACTGTTTGAAAGCTTTCTCAGCATCTTATTCCGCTAATACGCACATAAAATTTCATTATCTTGATCATCAACAAAAAAATACAAAACTTCCCATAGATAGTCACCCCAAAAAAATAAAATGTGTTAACGATTCTAGTGGACTTCCATAGAAAGCTGCTGATAAAACTACCGGAGTTCTTCATTGAATAACTTGTGATTGTACAGCATAGCTTATAATTTGTTCGTTTTGCCATTTTTTTATTACCGATTGGCTAGCCTTTGACTACTATCTCACCTGATGGTAAGTGATGATATGGTCGAAGATGTTGTTCAGGCTAGATTTACTAACACACCAACCACGACCCAAGGACACACAGTTAGGTGCTTGGCGACAGGTTTTCTACTTGAGGATAGTAGCTAGCCAAGCGGATATTCGCAAAATGCCTTGCCACCACGCTGTAACGACTGCCATCGTAAAACAACAACCGGGACCGACGGCTTAACGTGCCCTCCGAAGCACGGAAGCGCTCAGTAGTAATTTCACAAGCGGTCACCCATCTAACTCCTGACCGCGGCGGACATTGCTTAACTTAGCTGATCGATTAAGAACGACTAAGCAAATTGCAAGCGGTTCCAAACCTGTATTCAAAATGTATTCATTTCACTAGTGGCTTGCACCGACTCGTTGGTAAAGCTAACTTCTGGCTAGTTGCCACCAGCGCTGTTATTAGTAATGCGCGCGCAGTTGACAAATGAACCGCACAGGTTATGAACGGAACTCTTGGGCTATAATTTTGTACTGTAACGAAATAAAGATATTAGGTATATATATTGTGTGATAATTTTTTTCTCTTTATTTTTAAAAGCTGACTTTTTGACCTTGACCACAATCTCATCATTAGCAGAATTCTGATTTTCAATCGGAACTAACATGGTCCCCGGTAGGTTTATTTTTATTTCATCTCATGCCCCTTTATTTTGATTGGGTAGAGTAAGATTTTTTTTTATCACAGTACCTAAGTGATAAAAAAGAGGTGAATGAGTAAAGCTTTCGGTGGATTAGTTTATCTGTAATTTGATTATTTTAATCCTAAATTGCCAACATCGTATTCACTTAAATTTCGGAAGGTTTTTAACTATATTTCAATATTTCAAATTAATAATAACAAATACTTTTAAAAGTATCCTAAAAAATATTAAATAATATTTTAATAAAACACTTAAAAAAGCATAAAATTATATATCTAGTGACAATTCCGCCTAATTTTCCTGTTATCTACGTGACGTCACAAACATCACGCAGCCTAACCGGAAGAATACCCGACTAGTTTCGCTTCTAAACGAAGCATTTTCAGGAGGTCTTGACTAACCGAGCGCACGATCGAGACTGATCGTGCGCTCGGTTACGTAGATAACAGGAAAATTAGGCGGAATTGTCACTAGATATATAATTTTATGCTTTTTTAAGTGTTTTATTAAAATATTATTTAATATTTTTTAGGATACTTTTAAAAGTATTTGTTATTATTAAATATGGATTTCCGCAAAGTAACGCCTGAATCTATCCATATTTCAAATTCTTTATCTTATTCTATTTATTCGCTCCAAGAAGAAAAAGACTGCCTGTGAGTCTGCTATGACTTATAGGTAGTCTAGATGATTTTATTGTAGTAGCTGTAGTATTGTATATAGTTCGTAGTATTTTTTTTAATAAAAGCATACCGTCAGTTAAAAAAAAGTAGACATTATCTGGAAATCAACATTATGACAATAAGATAGTTAATCAGCTGATGAACATATTTAATTTACACCTTTGTGCGTCAATAGCAACGGCAAAATATTACTGAAACTAATCGCATCCATCGGGTTCCCGTGATTCTCAAAATTACATAAAACCATACATATACAACATTAGATAAAACCATGTTTCATGTAATGTTTTATTTACTTATATATATAAAGTTAACCATCAACCCAACAAAATGCATTTTGCACGAAAATATCAACAAAACCTGGAATAAAAATGTATATATCCTATTACTGACATCTATGAGCGGTTGGGAAAAACTGTAGTTTCTAAGTTTGTCGCTGATGCATCGTAGCGCTGTAAGGCAGCCAACTTGCATTGGGCCGGTTATATTAGAAAAAGGGCAAGTGCCCTAAAAGGATTTAACTCCTAATCTTCTATTTAACTTTATTAAATGCATAAAATTAAATTCTTATTTGAAGATTATAAATTATAAAATCCGTTGACGTCATTTGGAGATTTCGAGGAGGTAGGTTTTGTGTGAAAATGAAAAAGTTTTGTAATTATTTCAAATACTACAAATACATACAGAACGATTGTGACAGTCAGTCTATAGAATGTAAAAGAAACATATATCTCTTAAATTAGATAGTATGGCATTGATACTTACTACTATGTAATAACTATATTACCTACTGTGGTTTCCTCACTGGGGAAGCCTGATTTCTCATGCATTAGTGGATGATTTTATTTTGATCCCAACCAGATTTAATAAACCAGATAATTCTAGGTTAGCCTGTACAACATCTTCGACCACATCATCACTTAACATCAGGTGAGATAGTGGTCAAAAGCTAACCTATCATGCATAAAAAATAAAAAAAAAGACAGAATATCGTTTTTTTGTCAACATAACCTGTTTAAGTAGTATTGTAACGTATAAATTAGCTGTAACATTAATTTCTAAAAGCGTAATAATCATAAAATACATAGATAAATACTATATATTATATGAAGGCATTCATATATAAGTGTTGATCGGTTATGACAAACATAATATTATATTCAATATTCTGTATTACTTAAGGATTATAACCATTTATATTTAAGTACGTAAGATTTTATAATTGTCCTGTCTTTTATATAGCTATTTTAAGGCAGAGATGGCCCAACTGACTATAATTTGGCACAACACAATGAAGTAAAAATGTGTTGCCAAGCGCCTGCCGGCTTTCTCTGAGGGCAAGTATCCTCTAGACAAAATTTATTTATTATTTGTATTTATAAATATGTGAAATGCCACACCTATAATATAGTTAACATATACTGTTAAAAGTACATATGAAAAATATTCCAGCGCCACCTACTGGGTATAATTGTGAATCTAAACTTTCCCAGGACTCTCCCGAGTGGGACTAAAAAGTTAAAAGTTATTAAAATAGGTTATTAATAATAGTTTATTAAAATAGATTTATTAAAATAGGTTTAGCAGTTCTGAAGAATTTCAGTGACATCATGTACAGAAGAGTTTTATAGAATTATAAAAACAACGAACAAATTTGTTTTTTAAAAAAGTTTGTTTTATAACTTTTCTATTTCATGTAAGTATATTATCAAATTTATTCCAGTACAGTTTTAATCCCATAGCATAATTATTATTCAATATTTTTTAACCCTAATAATGAAAAAGAGGTATGCTATTAGTTTGACGTGTCTGTGTCCATGAGGATTGTCGGATGGCATGGCAGCTCCTAAAAAATGGACCGATTTTTGTGCGTTTTTTTTGTTTGTAAGCTTTAGATGGTGGTTTTAGCTACAATTTATGAAGATCTTTATTGGGGGTATCTTAATTTTTTAATTTTATGGTTATGCATTTGATTGCAATAGTCTGTGACGGAACAAGCACGAGGTTGATTTGATGTTAAGCGGACTAACCTCTGCCTATAACAGATGCATTTTGTTATGCGACCAATTGCACTGCGCCCGTCACATTGAGACATGCAGTTGCTAGGTTTCATGTGCCTGTAATTTTTCTGGCCTTCAAGGGCTACTGTTGGAAGACACTGTTGAGTGCTTGGCGACAGATTTTCTACTGGTGGGTGGTAGCAAGGGTATTCACAAAATGCCCTTCCAACATGCAAACTTAAACTTGTTACACTGTTCTCGTGTGTAACGCAGCCTTTGTTTAAACACTGTATATAATTTATTTTATGGTCTACTTAAGACGGCGTCCTGTAAACGACACCATTTTCGGACACAACAACTGAAGTAAACCCACTAAAGATCACTATAAAGTACTTTAACGTGCTTTAACCCCATTTTCCTCGCTGTCAAGTGCCATTAAAAGTTTAAGCTCTTGGCCTAGGATAGCCGCGGAGCCGGCTCTCTCTTTTACGATGGGATTTATTGAGAAGTAAATAAAGCTTATTAAAGAGATAATGTAGAGGTGAGAGCTTTTACGCAAAATGGAATGTTATTATTTAGTGTCGATGAGGCGATTATGTGACTGCCTTGTTGGTCGAGTGGCGTAAGATTCAAGACCTCCAAACTTCAAAGCAAACTTTTTTTTTTTTTTAGGTAGGACAGAGATGCTGGCTACCGCCTGTGCGATCGTCCAGCTCGACCGGATTTTGGGCGAGGGCCTGGCCCTACAATAGCCCACAAAGCAAACTTAAGGTTACGATGTTTTATTTTATATATGGTACTTTGAGTTCGTTACCTGTTCTAGTTTTTTCCCGACACAGAAAACTTCAATAGGTTTGTGTTGCAACACAAACCTATCGAACACAAACCCACTGAGCCATCACTGCTTCAAAGTAAGTGGTGAAAAATCAGATCAAATGACTACAAACATCGAAATAACTTATGGAACATCAACAAGTTACTCTATATATTATATTGAAACGCTCGTAGCGAAGTTGCTTAGCCATTCTGAATCGATCAGCAAAGTTAAGCAACGTCCGCCTCGGTCATGACTTGGATGGGTGACCGCTGGTGACATTACTACTGAGCGCTTCCGTGCTTCGGAGGGCACGTTAAGCCGTCGGTCCCGGTTGTTGTCTTAGGATGGCAGTCGTTACAGCATGGTGGTAGGGCACTTTGCGAATGCCCGCCTGGCTAGCTACCACCCTCAAGTAGAAAATCTGTCGCCAAGTACCTAACGGTGTGTTCCGGCAGCTGTCCTTGAGAGCCAGTAATTCTAGGTTAGCCTGAACCGCATCTTCGACCATAATATCATCACTTACCATCAGGTGAGATAGTGGTCAAAGGCTAACCTATGAAGCATAAAAAAAAAAAAAACCTGATACATTATGTTTTTTTCTTAAACACAAATTAATACTGTTCAATATGCCAAAAACAATAAATCATAATCATTTGAGTAATTGAACGAACTTACGATGTCTCACGATTCAATGAACCCAACACTTGTATGTCGACAAGAATTTTAATCATTATTCCTTTATTTTCATTCTCATGAATCAACTTAAACAAAACATACCAATCTAAACTCTAAGTACTTTAATGTTAGATTCTATTTCAAAGATAAATTTTTGTGCAGTTACGCCGTTTTGTTTGTCGAATACAGTAGCGTCATCTGTCGTGATCAATAAGCGTCCAGTATTCTTTTTTTGAAATGAAGTCGTTGAATGTGCAATGCGCATGCGATTGTTTATTTTTAAATGATCGAGAATGAAAGGTCCAGATAGTGAAATTACGGACATGTGAAAGAACAATCTAATGTGACAGGTGCCGTTCTCAGTATTATTTTATAAACTGTAGGTAGTTGTACTATATCAGGGTTCAACTGCTGAAAACAGCCTCCTCTATCGGGTGTTTGCTTCGATAAAAAGGTATATTTTATCGAAGGGTGTTTGATACAATCCTCACGCTGAGCAAGCGGCATGGGGATCGTAATGTAAAATGGCAGTTCTTTAGAAGGCGCTGCTACTCACCTTGAAGTTTTTTGCCCATAGTCGCCTCTTACACGCACGGGAAGATAAATGGGGGTGCACTCATTCTAACCTGATACCCTACGGTGAGTTATTTTATA
The DNA here is from genome assembly GCA_963854805.1 of Plagodis dolabraria. Taxonomy (NCBI): domain Eukaryota; kingdom Metazoa; phylum Arthropoda; class Insecta; order Lepidoptera; family Geometridae; genus Plagodis; species Plagodis dolabraria. Next base: position 33,895,999 of record OY978446.1, read on the forward strand.
TGGCCAGTAGTAATTAGGCAGGAAAAAAAATATTTTTGATCCATGTGTTTATCCGTATGTGACGGTCATTGTCTTATAATTATATTTTTTGAAATAGTGATGGCTCAGTGGCATTTGCTGTGGACTGCCGTGCAGCAGGTCCATTATTCAAATCCCGCCGCGGGCTTGAGCTTTACTGCATGGTGGTTTTCTTCTTGAGAGTGGGCGCTAGCCGGCCGATCTCTCTCAAGTATCGCTGCCGGAAAACACCGTTAGGTGCTTGGTGACAGATTTAAAAGAAAAAAAAATACATCTTTATTACTGCAAACTGTTTTCATAGCTTACAATCTATAATCATAAAATCATCAATTCACAACGATACATATCATGAAGTTTATTGTATCTCAAGGTGATAATCAGAAAACAATTACGAGCAAGTTACACATCATAGCGATCGTACAGTGCAGAGCAGAGAGTTATCTATTCAATTACATGTGATATCCCGGAGCGAGGCGCTGAGCTAGTGTGGGCTTGGAACGATCATGGTAAACCTTTCTGTAGGAGAATTATTTTCATTTTGTTACTACAATCCTGTTCACTCACTAAAGAGTAGGTACATGAGGCGGTCCACAGGAAAGTATTGATGCGTGTTTGAAGAGGTAGGCCTTGTCGATACTACACTACGTCAATTTATGTTATTGTGACGGAACAAGCTCGAGGCCCACCTTCCGCTTATAACAGATGCATTTCGTCACAAATCACGAATTGCACTGTGCCCGTCACGTTGAGACATAGTTGTTAAGTCTCATGTGTCTATAATTTTACTGGCTCTCACTCCACCTGCCGGAAGACACCGTTAGGTGCTTGGCGACAAATTTTCTGCTTGATGGTGGTAGCTAGCCAGGCGGGCATTCGCAAAATGCCCTACCACCATGCAGTGAAGCTCAAGTGGGCGGTGGGGATCAAATCGGGGACCAGCGGCATGACAGTCCTTGGCTATTATCACTCGGCCATCATTGCTTAAAAAATATTGGCTGAGCCGTATTATAACAGCGGTGATGGCAGGCCTGCAGTTACAGCGTTAAATATGTTTCATTAGGGTTTCTGTCAAAAACTTTCATGGGCTGGGTTTTCCTAGGTGTACCTAAACAGCAAAACGGAGCTCCAGATTATAGTCACTCTTCCGTCTGTGTATGTGTGTTTCCTTCCGTAAGCCACGCTTACCTAGCTTGTAAACGAAATGAGTTACAAATCTGCTATGAAGATATTTTGTTAAGCATTCAAATTCAAAAATTAAAAAAAAAAGTATTATTATTTTATTTTAGAGATTAACTTTACATAAAACAAGCGTCAGGTGTCTACTTTAGGGCATAAAATACCAAGGAGGAAATAGGAGCCAAGAATTTTGAACCGAAATCTTATATTGAATGAAAAATTCAATAAATAATTGAAAAAAATAAAAGAAAACAAAACATAGCATAAAGCTTACTCAGCAGGGTAATATTTTTAAATCTGTTAACAGTATATACTCTTCCAACCTGTGCTTTATAACTGTAACCGTCACGGCACAGTCTCTTTTTCTTTTTTTTAACTGAAATTTGAAAATCTTGTTTTGTTTAGAAGCGATGCCAGCGACGTGCTGATTAGTGTGGGCTGCCGATCAGGCAGTCAATCTTGTCACTTGTGAGCGAGTGTGGCGAACCTTGATCTTTTTTTGAAAAGGCTAATTTGCAATTTATCGCTTGGGTATCTACTTACTACATCTGCAAAACCTAAATATGTACTCCAGCAGGTGTCTTTAAGTTCAATTTTATATCTTAGACTTAGTCGACTAAAATCTATTCATTTTATGTGGTAGGTCTCTTCTTATTCCTACAGAATTCTATAAACAATTCACTGAAGGAGCCTTACAGTATCCTTATTAAAAGCTCGTTCCAGGAACTTGAATATATATATATATGTTTTGGCCAGTACGAATACTAAACTAACCAATGTTTAGATAAGGCTCATATTAGCGTGCATTGCAACGTTACAGTTACGCAGTTCTTCGATTTCTTAACCGTGAATACCGATTAAAGATATCAAGGGTGCGATTCCCTGATTTTGGTCAGTTTAAAGATAACTGCTCTTAAGAGGAATATCAATAGAAAAAAAATATGTGCGCTATGTACGGAAGGTTTGGAAACAAATTCTTGCTAAAAGTTTTTTCATAACTGCTTGATTAGGTGAAATAAACTGAAGTGCAGTTGATATTATTCTTTAGAACTCCTCAGCGATGGAGAATTTTCATATGTAACAGTACTAATGTGACCATTTAGATCCTTAACAAATCCGTGTTGAAAATGTTTGAATTGGATAAGCAAATATTCCATTTCAGAAACATTTAAATTAATATTTTGAGATATTTTAGGTCTAGGGACAATGTTAAATTGAGTCACCTTAACAAATCCGTGTTGAAAATGTTTGAATTGGATAAGCAAATATTCCATTTCAGAAACATTTAAATTAATATTTTGAGATATTTTAGGTCTAGGGACAATGTTAAATTGAGTCAAGGAACTGACAATTCTATTTATTTTTATTTAAAAATTTTCAAATACCTTTTTGTAAAAGATTACTGCTTTTAAAGTCAGGTTTGATTTAAATTTGAGAACTGTAATGGCCTAAATTTTGCTAATTTCAAGCAAGTAATATGAAAATACAAGAGGTATTTTCAACAAACTCATATTATCAACGTATAGCCTATGCTATAGAATCATAATCTGACTGGCATAGATTGTTTGAATATCGTAAAACAGGTTCATCTTAGAACTATTCGTGAGAAACTTAGCTTATCCTAACAACAGATAACAAATACATGCATTGTTATCACCATAATTACTAAACCAACTTTGATAAAGTTGCACCAATAAAACTTATCTTATAACAAGCGATGCCGAGTGTTGGGAAAAGCTTATCTTATCTAAGACGTGTCGAATTTCTTATCGAGACGATATTAAGGAGTTAGTGTTGGGCCATGGAAATAACGGAAAGTGAATGTATGATAGACTCCTTTAGAGACAGGCCGCATTCTAAGTTTTATGATCTTTCACGACATCATCACATCACGTAGCAACAAGTGAAAAGATTGACAAAGACGTTATAAAATCTGAAAAAGGCGTTAAAGGTGTGTTTTTGAAAATTATAATTAAAAGTAATTTAAGTGAATTTAACAAAAAGAAAACTCATTATAAAACCGCCTCTACTTTTAGGGAAGACTTTTTTAAACTAAATGTGACAATAAACTTTTGGTGAGTTTCAGCGAGAAATCATCTTAAGAAAGAAAAGTATTAGATATCTTCGTATTTTTATTTTTCCGCCAAAACATTTGTAGTATTTTTTTTTCTTAATTTTTAATCTAGTCTCCGACGCCTTTATGAAGGTCAATTAAACATTTTAATATTGTAATATATAATTGAAAATATATATAGTATGTAGTACTGTCACATTTCGCAAAAAAATCAGCAAATTATTTTATTTTTTATAAAATAATTTGCTGATTAACACCACTTACACTTACGATAAAAAATATAGAAACATTAAATATTCAATAAAATGTCAAGAATTTCATAAATAAACGTAGATTTAAAAATACAATGTCAATCGAGTGAATATTCAAATGGTGATTCACAATAATAATAATAATAATTTATATAATATAATATACATTACCATCCCACATGACGAGAACCTCGTGAAGGCCGAGAAGGACAAAGTCAGCAAGTACCTTGACTTGGCTCACGAGGTAACCGCCATGTGGTATGTTGACTTGACGATCATTGTCCCGATAGTCGTTTCAGCGAACGGCTTAATAGCGAAGAGCCTCGACCAACACCTCAAGAAGCTCTCACTAGACGGTTGGATCAAGGGTCAGATGCAGAAAGCAGTGATACTCGACACGACACGCATTGTCCGAAGATTCCTCTCTCTGCAGCCCTTACCACTGGTAGTTTGGGCCCTGCCCCGCTGCCGGCGGCATCCTAATTTTAAGTTTTTTTTATAATATTTGTTTCTTTTTTTATATATGAATATTGTAAAAAAAATAAAATTATGTTATAAAATAAATGACGTGAATAATAACAATTTAAAATATATTGTGTGTATTCTACACAATTTAAAATAATTAATACAATATAAAATAATAATAAAAAAAAATAAAAAAAACATTTTAATAATTATACCATCCACAGAGTTTTAAGCATTCAGTCATCTCCTTCCATATGTCATTAGATACGTCACGCTCAAGATTGGCGTCTACCAGAGCGTTGAGCGCTTTAAGGGATCGCGGAATCGGGGATGCGGCGTGACTGACTGTCCTACAGTTTGGAACAGCAAAAAGTTAGTATTTCCTCGCCGAAAGCTCGTTATATATAAACTTGGAGTCTCCAGGTTCAGAGTGAGGGAGTCTTTTAGGTATTCCGTATATTCCGGCGTAGACCACGTCACCATCGTTGCTCTCTGCCAGGTGAGACTACGGGAAAATAATTGAATAAAAATATGTGTTCTTAAGTGTTATATTCCAAATTTTGTGTTTACCACAGTGTATTATTAATGCAAGAAAGTAGGAACAAGAAAATTATTTAAAAAAATTCATATTTCAGGTAAGGTTATTTAGTTTTTCTTAATTATTATTATTTTAGTTATTTATATCAAAGCTTCTTAGAACAAGACTGAGATTTGACTCGGACTACTTTTAAAGCAAATTTAACTTGTATAATGGTATAAATAAGTAATATAATTTGACAAATGCCTAATATACAAATATTAACTAATAAAATAAACTGTCAATATCCTAAAACATCGTGTTAAATATATATATAACAGGATCGAAGAATCGCTCATTTCATAGCCTCAAATATCTTCATCTATAGAACAAGTAAATGCAAGCGATTCTTTACTGAAAACGAGTTATTACGAAATATTTAATTCAAATAATAAACAGAACTGGTACATAATCACTAATCATTGATCACGTAGGTAGTATATCAATCTGAGGATCTTATCGATATTGGTTTCGGAATTATTTATTTGATAAAAATCGAAGGTTAATCACTCATTATAGGACATCTAATGAAGAGGTATCCAAGAAAAGAAATATCCAAGTATGTATGTATCTTTATTTATTTACCCATCTATTACGGTATAACCATTTACATTAGTTAGTTTATGCATGTTTAAAAGTAAAAATTACTAAATAAAATATATTAATTGAAACCGTAATTAGATATTATAAGCAGAAGATATATATTACTATGGTTAATTTTTTAGGTTTCCGCACATGTAATTGGAAACCTTTTACTAATTACTATGCTGTTCATACGTATGTTTACCTGTGCGTCCATATAAACCGTAATAAATTGAAATTTATTAGGGGTAATAACAGTAATAAATAAAATTATTCAAGGGACAAGCAAGGTGTTATAGCAATTTTTTTATTTTATATAATATTATTATATCTGATAGGCATATATGATCTCATATGATAGTAAGTGATGATAAGGTCGAAGATGTTGTTCAAGCTAACCTAGAAAGACTGGTTCTCAAGTACAGCTGCCGTAACAATCCGATAGGTATTTGGCGGCAGATTTTCTACTTGAGGGTAGGCGAGCATTCGCAAAATGTTCTACTACCATAATATAACGACTGCCACCCTGAGACAACAACCGGGATCGACGGCTTAACGTGCACTCGGAAGCACGATACCACTCAGTAGTAATGTAACTAGAAGTCACCCATCCTTGTCATGGCCACGCGCGGCGGACGTTGCTTAACTTAGCTCTTCGGTTAAGAACGGCTAAGCAAACTTCGCTGCGAGGGCTTTAAAAGGTGCTGTGAAACAAGCGTTAAACTTAAATAACTTAATGTTTGTTAGGACTAGCAGAAGTCAACCCTAAGAGGTTGTTAGCATTTTACCAATAACTCTGTATATTGTGTGTTTGTATAGAACTCCAAGGATGTATGTATGACTTGCACTTCATTGATTTTTTTACGCCTTTTATCAATATCTAACCGGTTTGTATGTGGTAATCTGATAGCAAAGATGGTAGGTGACAAGCTTAAGCTAATATGCAATAAAGGATTTCCGTTCAATCTTGTTTTGACTTAAATAAATAAAAGTGTTAATCCACTTACTCAATTATTTCGTTAAGATCGCGTTCGATACATCAAGAATTTAGAGGAGTTAATTTATATACAAACTTTCCTTCGAATTAGTTAATTAAGAGTTTAGAAGTTATAATATATTTGCAACAACACAACAGTTGTTTTGAAGTTGGATCCGGAATTGACAAAATAAGATAACGGACAGCAAAGATTAAGGGAAATTTGCAAATCTAATTTAATCAACAACACCCTGCAAAGGTGTTTATAAAGCGGCGAAAATTATCTAACATTTTAAAGAACACACTTATATTTCAGTGTACTATATTTTTTTTATTAATAAGCATATTAGCGGTTGGTAAATCCATTTATACGTTCTTATTTGTAATAATATTATTATTTATTAGGTATAGAAACAAAGCGCTGTGATTTTTTTTATTACTAATAGGTAATCCTTTGACCGCAATCTTACCTTTTGGTAAGTGATGTGTTCAAAGGCGTTAACAGGCTTAACCTAGAATTACTGGCTCTCAAGGACAGCTGCCGGAACGCACCGTAAAGTGCTTGGCGACAGATTTTCTACTTGAGGGTGGTCACTAGCCAGGCGGGCATTTGCAAAATGTCCTTCCACCTTTATTGTGGAATGATCGTATACCGGTCAAGTGTATAAGTCGGGTCTTGAATTTTTAAGGTTGAACAACTGAATGTCTCAGAGTAATATATCTGTTATAGGCAGAGATTACCGCTATACATCATCAGGTGGGCCTAATGAGGCTTCCGTCACAACCCCATAAAACCTTCTATCTAGTTAGGACAATCCATGTACGATAACAAGACCGTTACACACAGTCTCCACAGTTAGATGTTCCAATATGACAAGCAATATAGGGGGTCGTGTGATCGACCTCTAGTCTGCACCTACGCATCAATTGCGATCGATTTATCGCGTCTTTCATCGTTCCGAGATCGAGATACTGCATGCATATCAATCTTGTTATTGTTTGGCATCGGTAGACCAAAATATAATGAAAAATCTCACTAGTTATTACTATTTCTCTTGCCATAATATAAAATCGAGTAAACAGTTGAACAATCAACTTCAATTTAACTTCTCCAATTGATTTCGTCCAATTTACTCAACAAATTGATACATTCAAAATTGTAACCAGTCATTATAGCCATTTATCACTCCTTGATTGCTCTGAATTTAAAATTAATTTATGCAATGAAAATGACTCAAAATTAAATTTAATATTTAAAGAACTTGCGAAAACTTTTTGGTCTGCTATAATATTCAATTATTGTGAGGTACGCTCGAGGGACAAAGTGTTACTCAATTACCACTTTTTTACTGTTTAACTCTTTTTTGTGAGAGTGTTGAAGGTTGAGAAATTTTTTGGTCGAGGTATAAAAATATATCGTGTGTATCATTTCCTATGATATTATTATTTTCCTTAAAAACACTTACATTTATCTCACACCTGCATCCGTCAACTGAACAGGTTTCTTACACTTTCAGAACACCATACCTCGTGTTTCCAGAGTCTTAAAATAGACATTTAGAGTCGAGGCCGAGCTAGTAAATGAGAGAAATAATAGTTGTAAAAATTATGATGTACAAAAAACTGCCGTATTAAGGTTAAGTATTTTTTTATTAAGGTTTATTTAATAAATAAGAGAAATAAAACCGATTCAGCCTTACTATCGTTCCATAAATTTATTAAAAACGAAGTGCTTAGCACTAATTAGTAAATATATATACCTACTTACATGCATAACTTTTTTATATTATGAAGTGAGAACACGAACATATCGCTTGCTTGAATGTCACGCCTGTCCATTATAGTTGCAGTTTCATCATCCTTGTTCTGCATGATGCACTGCACTGCGTTCGTCACTCCGAGACGTTAGCAAGAAGAAGTTATACGTATAATGTTTCGCTTGCCTAGTAACTTCATTTACAGTGCCCTTTACACCTAAACATATAGTTGCACACAATTACTTTGATACAGAAACCTGACACTGCAGTGGTAGCCACCAAGACGGATTCTTGACAAAGGGACATATCTAGCATCTACCAACATGGTAAACGTTTATTTAAGTCAATTAAGAATTATTACACAAAATTATACAATTTATTTATTTTATTTTTTATTACTGATATGTAAGCCTTTGACCACGATCTCACGTGATGGTAAGTGATGATGTGGTTGAAGGTGTTAACAGGCTTAATCTAGAATGACTGGACTCTCAAGGACAGCTGCAAAAACACACTGTTAGGTGCTTGGCGACAGATTTTCAACTTGAGGGTGGTCGGTAGCCAGGCGGGCATTCGCAAAAATGCCCTTCCACCATGCGGTGAAGCTCATGCCCGCGGTGGGATTCGAACCTTAGACCTGCTGCGCGACAGTCCATATTCAAAGCCACTGAGCTATTACTGCTTCAAAAATACTCAAAACCAAATATGTTTCAAAAGTGATTACACTACAATTTAAAATATAAACTTTCTCAATTTTCAGTACTAAAAGATTTTCTACAATATATTAATGTCACGCCTTCATCGACTGACTATACTTATCTACAGGTACGACATACCTGAGTACCCCGTACTTCACGGCCCGTGAGTCACACAATACGCGTAGACAATAGTCCGGACTCGGCGAGCGCTACACTAAACCTGTCTACGTCATTACAGGAATGAGTTTCACAAATTAAATGCATTGCCGTAAATTTAAAAAAGTACGCGTACATATGTGTCAAAAGGTCGTTGAACTCACTTGGGTTCTTCTATAATCGCATTGCCTATTATGGATTTGTCATAACTTTTGGTAGAAGCGACATATGAACATATGCTGGCATGTATCTCGGTTATAAGCGCTCGTAGCGAAGTTTGCTTACCAAACAGCAACTTCCGCCGCGGTCATGAGTTGGATGGGTGACCGCTAGTGACATTACTACTGAGCGCTTCCGTGCTTCAGAGGGCACTTTTTTATACCTGACTAGTTAATCAATGACCACTATCTCACCTGATAAGTGATGATGTGGTCGAAGATGTTGTTCAGACTAACCTAGAATTACTGGCTCTCAAGGACCGCTGCCGGAACACAACGTCAGGTGCTTGGCGACAGATTTACTACTTGAAGGTCGTCGGTCCCGGTTATTGTCTTAGGATGACAGTCGTAATAGCATGGTGGTAGGGCATTTTGCGTATGCCGGCCCGGCTAACTACCAACCTCAAGTAGAAAATCAGCAATAAAAAAAAATTTAGTGTATTAATATACTACGAGGTAATGCAGTCAGCATGCAGTACTTATACAAACGTATAAGTACTTTGTGTCCAGCACAAAAATTTCTTCGAGTTGTTTGTTAAATGACTTTTGTGAAGATAAAGAAATACTCTCTCTATTTTCTAATGATATTATATATTATTTTAAAATTATTTCAATTGATATTTAAGTTTTCATTGTATTCAACGTTCAATTTTGAAACCTATCAATGACGTCCCTGTGAAATATGTTTTATATACTATACTTTTCGCGCATTTTGCATAATAATTTAAAGACGTAATTAGGACTTCGTTCGTATGAAAGCGTTTTATGTAAATTCATTCTGATTACGTATATATGGGTACATAGGTGTACTCTTAATGCTTATATGTATCAGCGCAGAACAAAAAGTTTAAAACCAGCAGTGGTGTGGCTATAAACAACGCCACAGCTGTATTGGATGTGGCAAAAACTGTAGCTGTTATGGAGAACGTTGCTGCTTACGTTACTGTGGACGTGGCTTCTACTAGTTGCAAGTACAGTATTTGGAAATAGAATAAGGTAACGGAAAAACAGAATTTATCTATACTTAACATTATCCTAGACGATGCTAGCCCACTCGATTTTCTAAAGGTTTAGATAATATGGTTGATTTTTCTTAAATTACTCATCAGGTGCGCTTCGTGTTTGTTCAGTCACAATACCAAAAAAAATTATCAGTTACGATTATATATATTAGATGGTAATGGTCTCCAACTATAGTAAAATCAAAAAACAAAGAAACTAGCAACATGTGCTAAAATGTACGTGTGAAGCATAAGCCTACATTTTTCTAGAGGTTGTAATTTTGACTGCTTTAATAGGGTTACGTTGTTATTTTGAATGACTAATTTATTTTATATAAAATAGACATAATATCTACACTATCATAAGGGTTAAGATCCACCTGTGTCATATCCAAAAATAACTGTGCTCAGTGTTTCAGTACTCTCGCTGACTATCCAATGACCATACTTGCATTTCTCGTTTAACCGACGGCATTACCTTACTGGACCAACGAGTACTAATTCAATTTACAATGGTATTTGCCTTTTTAAGCCCTTTAGGGCTATCACATTTGAAATGGACAGTAGAATGTTGAACGGGCGGCACACTTAAAACTAAATTGTATATGTAGAGCCAATATATTTTATCTGATTATAATTTATGTTGCCTATGGTTCCACCTAACATCCGAGGAGAGATTTTACTTGCTGAAGGAGCTCATTCGACCACTTTAATATTCGTGTGATCTGAAATAAATGACATTATTATTATTATATTATTATTAAAATCCATCATGATTTAAGGTCGAAGATATTTGAAAGGCCTATACGGATATACATTTGAACTAGCTTTCAAAGAAAACTACTGGAACCCATTGTAAGGTTCAACACATTTTCTTCTTAGGCGTGATAAGCTGGCCAGGCGACCAAACGCATTTTTTTTAGGATAGGTGCGTAAACGAGTAGCCTGCACACCTTGTGGTAAGTGATCACCGTTGTCCATGGACACATACAACACCAGAGGTCTTAAGTGTGGTTTGACAAAGCTCCAGCCCATGCGGGACAAGAACAATGGATTTCTTTGATGGGCCATTACTGTTTCAAAATATTATATTTTCCTCGTGCTCACTCTGGAACTACGTACTTTATCATAATAAAAAAATGGCAAAGTGCAACCATCATTTCAATTCTTTAAAACCAAAAGGATTTAGTCTGCTTTTAAATATCTCATTGAATCCTAAAGTAATTAAACAAATTTAAACGGTATAAATGGCGTATATTTATCACTATTTTTGTATCAATGTTTCAAACACTTTGCAGTGGTTATTGTCATTGAATCCCAATTGAATGAGATATTTTAAAACAGACTAATGGCTTTATTATAGGCTTCAAATCCCCTATTTCAAATTATCGATTTTAATCTCGAATTATTTGAAATATACTGTTGAATGGTCGGTGATATTTTGTGCCAATATTCTTCGCTGAGCATCAGCCCTGGTAAAGTTTTTCTATATACAATTGTGTTAGTCCGTTTGCAGTCCTTAGTCCTTGCCTACATTGAATTTAACTCAATGTTAGTAATACTATCACTTATTCTGCATCTATATGCCGATATGGAAGAATAGCCATAATTGACGTTTGGTTGCTTTGTACTCAAGGATTTGCCTTTTTGAGAAAAGCAGTAAGATTTATCGATAGAAGTATGAATGATATATATAAAAACAACTAAATAAAGAAGCTTTGGCGACGACACTCTTCAATTATACAAAGAAAGGATATTTTTTGTAATTATTTATAACTGATATGACTTTTGACCGATGAGAAAATCAAGGCAAAACCTACAGTGGGAACCACTAGACTGCTGCCAGAATGCACCTTGATACAGTCGGAGCTAGTACACAGGCCTAACCCATAATGGAATCTGTATCTGAAGAACAGCTGTAGCCTGCAGAAATTAGGATTTTGCGCTTGGTGACAGGTTTTCTGTGGAAAACTTGTACTTACTATACTTAGCTACAGTTACTGCTAGCTGCACCAAATTACTTCACTAATATTACCCGCGACACCCAGTAAGATTTGAACTATCAGCCGTCCGATCGGCATGTGACAAGCTCTACTAAAGATCTGTTTCATATCACATAAGTATTGTAAATGCAAGTGTGTTTGTGTTTGTTTGTTGGCACTCACTTCCGAAATTAGTGAACGAGTTTTAATAAAACTTGGTTCATGTATTCTTTATGTTCTGGATTACGACATATGCTATAACATAGTTAAAATTTTTAATTGACAAGTGTTATTATTATGTAGATAAATTCTTAATATATAAACAGCCACATATATGTTAATTTTAATCCAATAATTTAAATTTTGTACCATATCATAATGATTTAGAAAATTTATGGGCTGAAATTCGTTGAACATTCGGTTTATCCGAACTTCGGCAGCTTGAACCGAACTTCATTCGGAAATTCGGTTTATATGCTGAACATTCGGTGCAAAACAAACGATTTTTTTAACTACACACTTTACACTAGCACTATCATACATAATAGAAATAAATAAAAACAACATAATATCTGTAATAATAACAGTGAAATAAAACTGGTCTGATATTCTCTGAGTCTGGCTATTAAGACATTTGAGGAATATGAGTAGGTATTCATAGTCATTTATTTGAATAAAGAAGGAAAATTAATCATCAAACGTCTTAAAAATCTTTGCTTACTTAAACAATCACAAAATTAACTTATATCTTTTCTACTTAATTAAACAACAAAATTAAACTGGTCTGATCATCATATTATGTGGTCAAAGGCTAACCTATTAAACATAAAGAAAAAACAACCGATTAAATCCTGCATCATCTATAACAGACGTCGTTGACTGTCCACTGCAATCATTTCGGCTATTACTCTGTGTAATTGCTTCGACCTTAGGTTATCTATTTTCCAATTACTTTCGAATGAGCTCTCAATGGATTCCTAATGTAAGAAGGACTCCATCGGCACTGGTACCTCTACAGTATTCTTTGACGTTGAAGGTCCAACTGAAGGCAGTATCGGATTATGCGAATGAACAGGATGTTGTAATTGGGAAAATTGTCGATCATGCTTCACGCGAATGTGGTTGGTAAAAGCAGAAGTAGACGCTTTACGGCCAATGCCACAACGAGATATCAACGAACCACATATCACACATTTATTTTTGTTCTGATCGTCAGTTTCTGTATAAAATGTCCAAACACTTGATTGTTTTCTTCCACTCATCTCTATAGATACAAATAATACCACCAAAACCACTTTAAAACAATTGAATTGCGTAATATAAACAATAGCACGTGACGACCTGGTTACATATTTACAACTGACCGACAACCTAAAGGGCCCGCGGGGTAGCGCGGAGTGCGGGCGGGGGACATTTGCAGCGAGCGATTTCCGTGCTGTTTACACAAGTCACAACATGAAAAAGCGCGGCGATATTTGAACCGAAGTTCGGCCGAATTTTTCATGTATACCGAATGTTCGGCTTAAGTTCGTATTCGGTTCAACCCACATTCAGCCCATCAGTTATTATTAATTAAATAAGGAATTTTATAATAATTCCAGATAAACTTAACATTTGTTGACCTGGTAAAGGTAGAATATTTGAAACTTTTAATATATGACATATATTATAAGACAATATTCTAGAATAATAAATAGTTTTGATTTGATTTATACTTTTTATGATTGTTTACAAAGTAGTTTGTATTTATACGAGAAGAAACCCACGTCTATACGAGTCTTTTTAGTAATCACAAAGAATAATATTGAATAAAAAAAATCAAATAGAATTACAACTACAAGCAAAACACGTTACATGATAATATTTTGAGAGTGAGCTACCTGTAACTTAGACCTGTTACTTATATCTTCAGTAAATTAATACATATGTACGTGAGAATACGGATTCTATTGTTGGAAGATTTATCAACCCTTTCAACAAAAGACTTTCAACAAAACATAGCAGAATAAATCTACAAGATAAACCAAAGACACACAAAACCACGCAGTAACTTATCAAGGGGATGGATTCAGTTAGCTCAATTGTGTCATAATTATGGAGTACTAGCTTTCCGGGCGCGGCTCCGCCCGCGCGTTTGTCGGTTATTGCGCGTAAACATTAACCTCTTTTTGCGCAGTCGGATAAAAACTATCCTATGTTTTTTCCTGGGTCTCAAACTATCTCCATACCAAATTTCATTCAAATTGGTCTAGTAGTTTTGGCGTGAAATCGTAACAGACTGACAGACAGACAGAGTTACTTTCACATTTATAATATTAGTACTGATATGTTCACTGCTAAATATTTAATCAATGTTTACGAATTATCCATATCATGGACTTTTCCATTAATGAAGGCCCATTTTTTGTGTACTCAAGCGATCATATTTTATATTTTATTGCTTTACTGTACGTACCATTATCATTTACACCCATACTAAAACGTAGTGTACAAACGATGTCTTCGCTTACAAATGTGCTTCGATAATTTACTGGGTGTCATTGCAAAATATAAATAATATCACAAAATCAACCATCTTTGATTTCTTATACAGAGTATTTGACTATTTAAAATTTTCTTCAAATACCCAAAATAAAACTTTAAAGCTACCAAGACTATTGCGATTCTTAGAAAAAAAGTTTCCAAAATTTAAACCTAAAGATTACTGAAGATTTGTGAAATATATTATATAAAATATATTGTATTAGTTCTATTATTGCCACTTTTGCACCATATTAGTAACTATTTTCAATCTTTTTGTTGATAAAGTAATCTTTTGAGATCTCATGAAACTTTACTCCAATTTTCAAGTCAAGGCTAGAACTGCCCCTTATAATCAGTAACCCTGATCTGAGTAAAATTTTTAATAAAATTATTATCATAGAGTTCGTAACTAAGGTTATGTATAAATTGAACAGCAAGCACCACAATCACATCACTAGGAATAAAAATAAACTAGCGGTGCCAGGTTTTAGATTAGTCCAGACAATTAAAAAGTTACTTTGAAGATATACACTTATTATATCAAAAAATCTATTGAAAAATTACAACGATCAAAACAGCAGAATCGGCCCATGGCAATTGTTAAACATGAGTTAAACCTTAGTTTATCGTTACTTCTCGTTTTACAAACTTTATTAAGACAAACGGTGCTTTGTTAACTGCACGTTTAATTGGCCATAAAACGCGAGATGACGCGACTCTAAGGCGGTCCTTGTTCTTAGTCTACCAAGTACTCTACCCAGACTCTATGAGAAGTATGTAGAATAGGGATTAATGTAACCACAGCAGCGTCATAAAACTCAAGGACCTTGTTTTAATAAGTACTGTTTATACAGAGACTTTGTTTATATGACGTTTGGTTCAAGGTCTTATTAAACAATAAAGTAGCTTTCGATGAGGACGTTAAGCTAAGAACAAATAGGTTGTTTTTTGATAAATTGGAGAAGTAAACCCATTGTGATTTATTCCATATGCTGTACTGGTAAATGCAGTAAAGTTATTTTCGTTAATCGTACCCTCTTCTATTATTTTTTTTATAGCTGGTAGGATAGTCTTTGACGTAAGTGACGATGTGGTCGAAGATGTTATCAGGCTAACCTAAAATACTGGTTCACAAGGACATCTGCCGTAACACACCGTTAGGTGCTTGGACAGACATTCTAATTCGCATTATGCATTCGCAAAATGACCTTTCATCATAAAAATTATTTGGCAATAGTTACATGTTTTATTTAACCGTCATAGTTTTAACATCAGTTGCGAATATGTTGGATAAAAATAGTTTGATGAACAGTCTACGCAAAAAGAACCATTATATCAGATGGATCTTTGGTTATAGTAATATGATTTTTTGTTATTAAAATGATCAAATGATCGAATAGAATTTGTTTTCTACAGTAAATCTAGGTTATGTTAGCTAAGTAAAAATATCTTCCACTGCATCTTCATTTATCATCAGATGAGGTTTAGGCAAACCTCCAAGAATAAAAAAAGTATTACCGAAATTTGTAAGTAACTATCTAATAATTTACACTTTACAGAAACAATGACATCGTCACGCGTGTATTCCCCGAAGGACTATGTACAAGCACCCATATTTTGCCGTATGTTTTATGAACCGTGTAATGGCGGTAAACCTATTGCCATCTACTGGGCACAGTGGCAGACTGCGGACTGCTTTGTGAGAAATAATTTTGTTGCAAAATAAAATTAGGTCCACAGTTGAACAAATGCTTCCCCATAGGGGTTGTACACCCCACGCTTGTCAGAAGTTTCGGTGATTGTAGTATAAGATGGAATTTCTTCAGATCGCGCTGCTACTCACCTTCAGGTATTTTTCCGTTCGTCGACTCATACAACAAACATGTGGGGGGGTGGGGGGATCGATTCTAGCCTGCCTCGGGGAACCGCAGGGAAATTTTATTATTGCCATAGATAAATTAATCTCCCTGTCCTTAACAAATCACAGTCACGACACAAAAACCGCGACAAAACTGCAAATGAACGCTAAAAACGTCTAATTGTTATTCTATTCAGCTGGTCCCTAGGCTTATGCAAATGTAAAGTATCCTAGTGTTATCTAGGTGATGGATAGGGGGCGCCATTGTCACGCGACTTTCACACTAACTGCTAATGCATCTGTGGCACGGTGCATGAGAAAATTGAGGGTAGAAATAGAAATGTCATAGATATTGCGTGGGCGAGGTTCAAGAAGGATTTGACCTCTTTTTGTTGAAATACTCAGTCCATAGTAAAACTTGACAAGTAGTTTGACTTAATATTTAATTTTACATAAAATTAGTAATATTGGGATTAAGATGGAAACTGACTGTAGTTTCCACTTTAATTGAAATATAACGAGCGTATTAGGTTCAAAATGGTAACAGTTTTGTATCGATAATAACAACTATGTATTTAAAAGTATCATAAGAAACATTAAATAACATTTTAATCAAACACTTTAAAGAATATGAAAATATATACATAGTGACAATTCCGCCTAATTTTTTTTTTATGCCCACGTGACGTCACAAACGCCACGCAGCCTTACCGGAAGAATATTCGACTAGTTTCGCTAAACAACTGAGCGAACAAACTGTGCGCAAGATCGATCGATTTGTCTTGATCGTGCGCTCGGTGAGTCAAGACCTCCTGAAGATGCTTCGTTTAGAAGCGAAACTTGTTATTTCTTAGGTAACCTCTTAAGCCGTAAAAGAAATATTAAAATTACGTTTCCCCGTAACAGATGTAAGTAATCAATTCGATTACTATAAATATATATTCTTAGATATGGTAAAAAAACTTCTTCAGATCTCGCGTACTCCATAATCTGCGCGAACTAGACACAAAAAAAACCCGCCATAAACAAATTCACTTTAACTAAGTACATATAGTGTCGTTTACTAAGAGTTTTATTTTTGCTGCGTAGGATATCTCTCCTGATTATAAGTGATGAGATGATGCACTTGTAGTTGTTCAGGTTAACATATTATAATGATTTTTTTTTGACAGCTGCCGGACACCGCTGTGGTACGGACCTCAGCTAGAGTCATTACTCTAGCTCCGTACCACAGTGGTGTCCTTGAGCCCTTCCTTTAGTAACGGTACGTGTTCGGCACCCGCAGGAGACGGAGGTAGAAAGCGCTTTTCACTTAGGTGCTTAGCGGGAGGTTTTCTACTTAAGAGTGGTAGCTAGGCGGCCATTTGCAAAATATCATTTAACTATGTTAAGCTATGTCCGCTGTGGTCATTATTTCGATAGGTTAACACTAGTGACACTTACAATACTTGTAGTACTGATTCATTTTTCTATTCATCACTGTGCAAGAGATTAACGACATGTCAAAAACCAAATTCAAAACAATATAATCTTCTTTTGAGTTTGACAGTTCTCGTGAGTATACGACATTTTAATATGTTTTTTTGTGAGTACGTCCGGTTATACAAAACATTAAAATATTATCACTGTGATATACGGATACCGAATTACTGTAAACATCTTAGCATTACATCTAATGTGACCTTGAGACATAGTTGTTAAGTCTCATACATGTAATTTCACTGACTCTCAAGGACTGCTGCCGGAACACACCGTTAGGTGCTTGGCGAGAAATTTTCTACTTGAGGGTGGTGGCTAGCCAGGCGGGCATTCGCGAAATGCCCTTCCACCATGCGGTGAAACTCAAGCCCGCGACGAGATTCGAACCATGGACCTGCTGCGCGGCTGTCCAAGCCAATGCTACGGACCATTACTGCTTCACCATAATATTATGTCACCAGCTATAGCAAGGATACTTACAATTTTATTTGAATTTAGGGATAATACTTTTTATGACACTGCCGCAGAGCCTTCACGTTTTTCTCTTCATAGCGCTTCTAAAGTTACAATCATCACTCAACTTTACGTACTTCCATATAAACATAAAGACAACACGAAATCCCCTGCATTGCAAGTCAAAAGTTGAAGATAGCGCGTGAAAGCCTGAATAAAATTTTCAGCGGATTACAGAACGCCCGTTGGGCGGGCGGTAGTCTCAGCGTAGGCGCTACGCAGGGCGGACGCCGTAGAAGCCTCCGTGAATAAAAGAAACGTAAATGCGTAAAGTGTTGTGATTATTCTTACTAACAAAACTGTAATTTTAAATTTAGAATAGAACGTATCGTAGTTACATATTTCTAGTTTGCTGAATGGTGTATATTTAGAAGTTGAATGGACTTGTTTATCACTAGTTGATGAGTCGGAACAGCTGACTTTGACGTTTGTTTTAGATGCGTGTAACACAAGGTTGTGAATCTATTTTTGTGGTTCTATGTGTTCATAGTTTCTAGGTAAGTTTATGACTCTTTTTATATTTACGATTGCTAAGGTGAATGGTGCGTCTATTGCGGGCGAAATATTAAAAGTCTTAAAACATTTTTTTTATCTACGTAGGTTTACTTTCTGCTGCTTTACGAGTCATATGCAAGTTTTGAAGAATATTTTGTACTTATAATATATATGTAGAAAGTGTTGTCATGTGCTAAGAGAGATTTAAATTTGATACGTAATATGTAAATTTAAATATTTTTGACAGTTAGAGGCAATTTAATTATTCACTTTAATTAGTGTGATTACCTATTCCAGATAATATCCGCAGTATTATTTTGGTTTCGCAAATAGCATGCTCCCTAAACTATCTATCAACCTATCTTGTAGCTGTTATAAGGTTACCATATAATCATCAAAATATATTTTATTTTCACCACAGACATGCGTTTCGACCTTAAAATAATTTGTTAAATTATTCAACACATTACTTAACGTATATTTTTAAGATTATGTAACATATTGTAACATAGAAAATATATTCAAAAGACTGAAAATGGAATGAAGAATAATACTTATCTTTCAGATTTCCTTTTTACAGTTTAATAATTATTTGTTATAACAATCAAAAACAAAACCTTACTCATATTTCTTATCAAATAAACTTATAAGTACTAAATTATGTCAAATTATTTTGGCTTCTAAGATCTTCACATAAATATCATTCAAACTAAACCAAAGTGTATCACCAAAACAAAACTTAAACCTAACAACTCATATGTTTCCTTACATCCAATTGGACGCTTGACGCTTGCAAGTGATCTTAATAACTTCATATTAATGCAACATAACATAAACCAACATTATCCAAACAAGTTTGAACCTTATCATTATAAATATAAGAAATAACTTGGTCGTTTTGGTGGTGGCAGTGAATCATGAGGCCTGCATTTGATTTATGTGTTGTTACGATTTTAACTTTGCGTTCATTTGCACGTGCCGCTTGGTTTTTGTTTTTTGATACGGAATTGATCGAGAGAAAGTAGATTTAATATAAACTTGTGAATAATAATGTTTTCAGCAAACTCATAATCTTCATTGGAGATATTTTCGTAGATTTGCTGTCATTTCCTGAGTGAGACTTCTGATATTTTATTTGTGTTACTATATGACAAGTATTGCGCAGTTGTTAAATTTGCAACGTTTAAAGCACTGTTTCAAGTATGATCGTGGACTTTTCAGATTAATTTAATGCCAATCAATTTATTACTTTTACAAAAATAATATGTTCTATTATTATCACTCCTTTTTTCCTGATGGTCTTGTTTTGGCAGAGGTAGGTATCTAAACACCTACATTTTTCCTACACTATAATATTTACGTTATCGCCTGCTTGGCGAATAATCTTGCAAAATCGCAAAGACGGAAGAAAAATTATTCTTATGTCCTCTGATAATCAAACTATGACTCGACTTCACCAGTAGCTCATATTGGCAGAACATGTACCAAACTCAGGAACGGATAGTTGCAGGTTCGCATTCCACTCGCGGTAATTTTCTTCCTTATGTTGTAATTTTTTAACCTAGGTTTCTATTGAAATTTTCTATTATGTTTTATTCTTAACGTAATTGGGGGTGAACCTATCGCCAAAGCGAGCACAGTTCCCGTTCATGAGTTTCCAAACCAGAATGCCAACGAGGCAGAGAAGATCTTCAGTTAAAAAATATTTTTTTCTCGATATTTCTGTATCTTCATTGTGTACAGTGAAAGCATGAAAAAAGAGCAATTCATACAAACATTTTTTTATATAAGTAAGCTACGTCAATTGAAACAAAACTTGTTTCAATACAAAATCTTTCTTAGAAAAATTTTTTAACAAAAAATGGAACCGACTTCAACACCCAAAAGTGTGAAATAACTTGTTGAAATCGGTACCATGATGGTTCAAAAGTACCTATTATCACAATATTGTGCGCGTGGTACCGACATAGACAAGTTATTTCACACTTTTGGGTGTTGAAGTCGGTTCCATTTTTTGTTAAAAAATTTTTTTCAATCTTTTTAGTGTAACTCAAAAACTGATTGAGCGATTTTGATGAAATTTAAAATGGGACCAAACGACAAGCATCAGCTTTCAAACAAAAAAAGAATTTTCAAAATCGGTTCACCCAGTCAAGAGATCTGAGGTAACAAACATAAAAAAAAAAATACAGACGAATTGAGAACCTCCTCCTTTTTTGGAAGTCGGTTAAAAATGAAATTCAATAGAACCCAAGTCGGTAGCAAAATATCTTCATGGAATAGAACTTGAAAATTTACATACAACGGAGGTCGATTTATAAGAAATACTGTTTACTGACAAAGATTTAAGTATTACTTTGTGGAAGTCTCTAATTAAGAATGATGTATTAAAAATATATTCAATAACTTTCACAAATGTTATACGAAAACTTTTGTAATATGTAGAATACTATAACTATTCTGCCTTATTTTCCAAGCTAACGTTAACAGATTCTTGCGGTCTTGACTCTTTCAGCATATGATCGAGAAGTTGCTGGATATTTTTTGTATTTTCAAATGTATTTCTAAAATATTAATTAATTTATTTATCTTTCGCACGTAGTGAAGTACTTTTACGTGCATTTGTTATTAAAAAACGGAATAAAATTTACCTTTTGATTGTTACGAGGGTAGTTCAAATAACACTGCCCCTATAGGAACCAGACGACATACTTAAGTATATTAGATTTATTATTAGTACCAATAACTTAAAATCGTATGAAGTCATATCTACAGGCATGACGGTATTTTATTCTTTCACTTGACCACAACAGCACGTGTTTGTAAAAAGGAGAACAAAAAATCTTTAACAGGAATGGACTCAATGACAGCTTCAGGAACATATCGTCAGATGCTTGGCGATAGAATGTCTACCACGCAGGCATTCGTTAAATTCCTTACCATCATGCAGATTGTTGGGAGTTTACAGGCCACCCTAAGGCCACCGACACAGTTTAATGACCGCCATCTTAAGACTACAATGACAACTGATGGCTTAACTTGGCCTCCAAAGCCCGGAAGCGCTCTGTGTTAAATGCCACTAGTGTTCACGCATTTAAGTAATTACAGCAGTGAGCACAGACTAAGCAAGCTGTATTACGACCGGAAAGAATACGGTATGTAACATAAGGAATTGTCATTCCAAAGTGACACCAGAAATATTGACCTAGCGCTCGCCGTCAGTTTTATAAAAAACCCTAAAAACAATACGATAAGAAAAATATTTTTAATGTGATAAAGCAGGAAAAGTCTGATCTGAGAGTGTATCACGGCTTAACCTTCTAGTAGATTAACACACACAAGTTGACCTCATTAAAACACCACGAGGCCCTCCTAACCGAAACTCGCTAATTTCGACCGCATTATACCGTATTTGTATTCCCTTTTTTCCCGGATAAGTCGTAAATTACGGTGATAAATTCCCCCGGACACATAGGTACAGCTTTCCAGGGATTCATTAAGCCTATGAAAATTCTGTTTTGTACTTCATAGCCGTATTATTTTGTAGGTATCAGGGTTTTATGCGCTGGCAATCGGCCATTTCGCGTTAGATTGGGAATCGATTATAGACGAAAAAACGTTTCATTTACGACTTTTGGAAAGCAGTAACACAACTTTATTATTCCTTTTACTCATTTAAAACTGGCCAGTTACAAAAGAAAAAAAATTGTTTCAGCTTCAAAACTGAATTTAGGTAGTATCTAAAATTTTGTATTTCAACTTTCTGGGTAGTATCTACCTATGGTATTACTATCTAAAGTGTCGATAACATATAAGGCAACATTATTCAAGGTAGTGGTGTGCCTACCGTCTTGTCTGGAGGAATCCTTATGCATGCTAAAAATACCCATAGCTGTATTTTTAAGTACAAATGTGTATACATTACCGTACTACCGTACTCTGGTATTACATTTCAGTCAGGCGCTTATATAATATGATTTAAATGGGTACCACCTTTACAGATATTCGAAATTCAAGTACTGTAGTTAAGTTCCAACAGCGTCGTCGTTTTTAAATCGAAGAAAAATCTTTATGCACTTGTCATCATCACCATCCTACCCACATCTAACTTCTAAGGGCGGTAAAAGATGTGGCAATTTCTATAACCAACCTTGGACATTGGCCTTACCGTTTCTTTTATATGCGGATGCCAATCCTCCGTGGAAAATTTTAATAAATTGTATAATAAATTAAAGCTAGCCAGGCGGGCATTTGCAAAATGCCCTACCACCATGCTATAACGACTGCCATTCGAAGACAACAACCGGGACGGACGGCTTAACGTGCCCTCCGAAGAACGGAAGCGCTCAGTAGTAATGTGACTAGCGGTCACCCATCCAAGTCATGACCGCGGCGGACGTTGTTTAACTTTGCTGATCAATTCAGAATGGCTAAGCAAACTTCGCTATGAGCGCCTCCTTTTATTATTGCCTTAATGGGAAGGCCTAGAGGCCTTAGCATGAATGAAGACAAACAAGATATGTGTAAAAGAACGGCGAACAAGATATGTGTTTTTTTCCAGTGGTATGCCTTTATTAACAAAATACTAAGAACTATATACAACACTACAAAAATACAATGGAGGCATAACCTATGAGCGATTGCAGACTCACAGGCAGTCCAAATGCTCCAGCCCACTACTAGTTGGCAGTGTGCCCAGCATGCTGGCAGCATTGCCCTGTTGGATTGCAATATGGATGGGCTGAGTGAAGAGATATGAACACTAGGTGTCAATAATAGTAAAATCAATAGTAATATGTTTGTAATATTCAATGCGTTTTGTAACGTTGTAGGCGTCTCGCTCGATTGATTGACTATGGGCTCCCGGGTTGACTGAAAAACAGTTTTTTTAACATCACACTTGTGATATGAATATAACAAAAGCTGAGTTAGTCCCTATTGCCCTAGGATAGTCTTGTGATATAAGCATAGAGTGTTGATGTTTACCAGTATAATAATTTTAAAATTGTTTATCGTTCAATGTTTAAGATAATTTCCTATCTATGTATAATGTAAAACATTAACAATTTACTTATGGCAATAAACATTATTCTTATTATTGAAATCACAGTCAATAGAGCAGAATGGAAGAATACATATTGCATCAGCGCTACTTTGAGGCTACGCTACTTTTTTAAAGGATAGGAAGAAGAAGAGAAAAAGAACAAGGCAAAGAAAAAAAGGAGACAGCGTGTATAATTTTTGTGAAAACTGAAATTATCTTTGATTGGTTTATGAATTCCCAATGCTTGCATAAAACCTATTCGAACGTCCAAAATGCCCTTGAATCTGTGCCAATAGCCCGCCGTAAGGTGTCACCGTGATGTGACACACGTTTGTTGAAGAAATTAATGGTTTATTTCACAAATATAAACAGAGCTATCTCAATTTCTTGACATTGCTCGACCTCGTCGCTAGTAAGCCGCAATCTAATTTATTTCTTTCGATATTATTTGTATTTGAAAATGAAATATATAGTTGATGTCATGTATGCTTTCAAGATCATGAGTATGTATTATTTTTTCTCATTAGCCGGGCCCTTAAGGAATGAAATAAAAGTACATTATATTAGTTGTTTTCAGAAAACTAGAACAATGCAATTTTCTGTGTCCTGATAACCAAATATAGTTTTAATCATTGTGGGAGGGCATTTTGCGAATGCTCACCTGGCTAGCTACCCCCTCAAGTAGAAAATCTGTCGCTAAACACCTAACAAATTACAGGCTCATGAGGCTCAACAACTGTATGTTTCGGGGTGATGGACGCAGTGCTGCTCGCTCTTGTGACGAAATGGCTCTGTTATAGACATAGGTTAGTCCTCTTAACATCAGGTGGGCCGCATGTTTTTCTGTCACAATAACATTAAAAAAATCAGATTGTTATGATTTCAGGAAAAACAATGATAAATTTAGCCGTCGCTATGCATATCTTTAGGGTTCCGTAATCGAAAATGGGATCCTATTACTAACCTTGACTGTCCGTCCTTCCGTCCTTCGTAGCCGGTTGAAATTTGTACTTAATATTTGTTAGTAATGTGGATTGCTTAACAATTGATAATTCTAACAAACAGTTTATAATAAAAGGGACCCCCTTTTATTAGAGAAATATATATAACCCCAAACGAGAAATGTGCTTTTTATTTTTTTTGTACTCTATTGTAAAAGCGGTAATAATAATGATAATAATATAAATATTTTTATTTCAAACACCTAAAATCCATATTAATAAACTTGATTCATTATTTATTTTATTACATACAGACGTCAAACTAGATGTGATTATTTATCAAGATTTATCGTACAACAACAAATACTAAATCAGCCATGTAGAGTTCCGACTTTTTTTTTATATAATAGATAAGCATGCATTTGACCACTGCCTCACCTGATGGAAAGTGACGACGCAGTCAACGGTGGAACATGCTTGCCTAGCAGATACCTATTTACTCTGTTTTTAAAGACTTCCAGATTATATCTATCGGGAAATAGAAACGCTGGTAGGGTGTTCCATATTTCGGCCGTACGCATTATAAAGCTTGATTTAAAACGCTTTGTGCGTATTTTCGGAATATCGACCATATATGGATGCCGTCCAGTGCGTCTTGTCGTCCGATGAAAGAAAGGAGAAGAGAGAATGAGCAATCGCACATTCTCCGAAGTGAAGCTTGTAAAACACCGATAAACTGGCAACTTTGCATCTGTGCTCGAGGCTTTGGAGTCTAGCCTCCACCAACGCATCGTCACCAATGAGCTTCTTGGCTCGATTATCTATGAAGTCCAAGGCTTCGAGCTGGTATTTAGCCGAACCATCCCAGAGATGGCTGCAGTATTCCATACAAGACCGGACTTGGCTTGATAGAGGTTTAGAAGCTGTCCTGATGTGAAATACCGCCGCACTTTTCTGAAAACACCCTGCTTTTTTGCAGCAAATTTAGGCACTTTACCAGACTGTAGAGAGAGGCGGAAGAGACGTGTCAAAACGGGAGTCAAAGAGACTCCCGCTAAGGATCTGCAGCTGCATGAAAAGAACAATTTTTTGTTTTTTGACTAAAATCCCACCTAACTAACCGTAACTGATAATATGGTCAGATAGAAGAGTGTAAACAGATTAATCCAGTTGAATGTGGATTAATACAGAATTACTGGCTCTCTAGGGCAGCCGGAACACAGGTGATTGGCTAAGATTTTCTACATGAGGGCGAAAGCTATGTGGGTATTCGCAAAATGCCTTTAACAGTTAGGTACTTGGCGATACATTTTCTACTTGAAAGTGCTAAGATTTGTAGTAGCTAGCCAGACAAGCATTTGCAAAACACCCTTCCATAATGCAAAAAGATATCTTCAAATTGATAGAAAAATATATTTTTCAACGTTTTTACCAAGCTTAAATTCGATTTTGCTGGTCTCCGATTTACCACATAAACTTTAACGTTGCTTCCCTCACTCAATAACTTAACAGGCATACCATGAAAATGATGATGAGCATATGATATGCTCCCTAACGTAAGTGTGTTGCCGCCGGTCTCTTTTTCTATACCCTAAAGGTTTACCTTTGACCATTTCATCTCACCTGATGGTAAGTGATGATGTGGTCGAAGATGATGTTCAGGCTAACATAAAATTACTGGCTGCACACGGATCGATCATAATTGATTTATGTATGTGTCACACCCATATATTTGATATATTACAAAATTACAAATTTACGAGAAAAAAAATTTAAGTCATTTGTGGGATTCGAACCCGCGTCCGTCTACCCATTTAGCTGGAGTATGTACTGACCAATTGAGCTAACATGGCAATGAGTCCTAGCTCATTTTTTTCCTATAGATCTTTAACCAACGTTTTGGGATGGAGCGACATCTATAGTTCAACTTGTATTGTACCATAAACAAGACTATTTTGCAATTAGCTTTAAACTTGTTAATGATGACGCAACCCTGTACTATAATTTTAATATTTTTATGTTTGCAATAACACATGCTCTGCGTCTCATGCACATGCGGATTACATTATAAAATTACAAATATACGACAGGAAAAAAAATGATTTTTCTACTGCTACTAAAACATTTGTAAAGACGGGCTGAATCCTTGTAATTACACTACCGTTAAAAATTAATTCACTCGCACGCTAGAGTGGGTGTAACATTTTGATAATTAATTAAATGTACATTTAATAATATCAAATATTTAAGGAAAATATTATAAATATTTTAATTTCTTGCCAAGCCTACGTGACGTCACAAAAGCCACGTAGGCAAACCAGAAGAGTTTTCGAAGCGTTACATTTTTACACGTAAACGGAGTATCTTCAGGAGGTCTTGACTTTTGGGGCGCACGATCGAGAAGAATTGTCACTAGATATATTATCACATATTTTTTGTGTTTTTCTAAAGTATTACTTTCATGTATCTAAGCCAAGAATTTGCAGCCATTGTTTCACAAGACTAAAACTTATATTCAATTGTACAGTTATCAAATGTACAGTAAAATATGTACAGTAGGCAGAGTTCCAGTGATGTAGCAACAGATTAAGGAGGCATTTGTCTCGCACACATGCGACCGATCGTGATGGATGCACGTGATATGGCGTCGTTTGTCTTTATGTTGCCAACGGGTTCATATTCCACTACGTTCTCTATATTTTTGTCAGATATACGATAAAACGAACGTTTTATAAACTATATTTGAAATACGTTTAGAGTTTTGCCCTAGAAATGAGTGGAAATTATAAGATTTCCAGCCACTTTTTGTTAACCAAGTCTATAATTAGCGTAAAGCTAATTTTAATTTTCATACTTTTATGAACAGGCTGTGACTAAGTCGTAACTGATAAAAATGTTGAAAAAGCTGCGTTTTCTTGGAAGCATATAGAAATAAAGGCTTTAAAAGTGCAATTTTAACTACTAAGGAGTTAGTTCTAAAAATAAATAAATATCTATATATAATCTAAAAATTGAGCCACAAGAAGCATTTGTGTAAAACACCAAGCTGGTGATACTGCCCGCGATGAGCCAGTAAGTTTGTAAAATCAATTTTAAGTTGAATTTTCAATTGTCTTTTAAAGACTACCTTAATATCACTCAATAAAAAAAAATAGTTAAGTAAATGATTATTCAAAATCTTGGTCTTTTTTTACAGTATAAGAAATGTAGGTTGTTAAGTAATGTTTTACAATGTACAAATAGATTCCAGAAAAACCAGACCTTAAACTCTGCAGTGATCTTCAATTGAAATTAACTGTAGACTCTAAATCAAATATAGATGTTGTATGCTGTGTGATGAACTCATAAGTCTAAATTTTTTTTCATCTGATAAGAATGTCAATCTCTCGTTATTTTAAATTTCATTAATGATCGCGACTTACAATAACTGCAGGTATCTGAATGTATGGATACTAAGCAATTTTGTGAATCTAAAATGTAATTATGAAAAACTTAAAAATAACAAATATTTTTAAAATATTTTAAGAAAAAATTAGGCGGAATTGTCACTAGATATATTTTTGTATTTTTTAAGTGTTTTATTAAAATAATAATTTGATGTTTTCTTAAAATATTTAAGAAATATTTGTTATTATTAAATATGGATTTCAGCAAAGTAACGCCTGAATCTATTCATTATCTTATGGAAAAAATGACTTTAGTTTCTAAATAAAAGAGTTCTGTGTAATTCTATATCTTAACTTTTTTTCATGAATTTGAGTGGCTATATGCCACACTCAATCTCGCTGGGGGCGCGGTAAAAATCTCGCCCAGGGCGCTGGTAGTGCTAAAACCGGCACTGTTTAGGACGTCATGTGTGTGTCGGAAAAAAGTTTCAGAAATGACCTAAGAAAATAGTTTCAAGAGCAAACATTTTAGTAAAACCGTATACAAGCGTAAATTGTATGGCTATATGTCAATAACCTTACCACGTCCCATATGAAGTTGATATAGAGAGTTAATTTCTTAGATTTATCTCGCTATAAAATGAGACTACTATAATCACGCTATTTAAGATATCAATATCCTTCTGAGCGATATATTTCTTTTGACAGTGACGATACTCAATTATCGCTTTACCTGTACGTCTCAAGAAATCTCCTTTGACAATCGTCTTTGAATAAGTACATGTAACTCAAGTATTCACCTATCCTTAAATAAATAAATCCAGCCGACGATCACACTGGGATTGATGTACGTCAAATGGGATATTTATTTAAGTAATGAAAACATCTGAACAAAGACTTATTCTGGATTGCTTTCAAAATTAAAATCGACATTAGGAGCTTTCGAGATATCAGGAACATTATAGTAGGTACTATTATGTACAGTATTCTGTTCCATCCTTTATCCCCGCGCTACCTGAAGGAACAATTTAAATTTCTTCATTCTACCCATTCTCTATCGCTACGGTCATTAGAAAACTTAACACTACAGCAACCTGCAACTAAAACTACTTTTTACCACTATTCATTTGCCGCTGAAGCTGTCAGACTGTGGAACGCACTACCGCTAGAAATTAAACGTGCTAATTCATTGAAATCTTTGAAGGATCAAGTCAAAAACTATTATCTCTTGCTCTAACTCACTATAATAAGGGACACTACGGTACAAACATGCTTTTTAATTAAATTATATGTTTAACATGTAGTTAATTATATGTGTATATATTTTATTATATATGTTTATATGATATATGTATGTATATATTGTATTTATTTATTCTAATAATATAAGTATTTATGTTTACATAATATATTTATATATATATGTATGTGTATTCATTTATTTTTGTAGTTTTTGGTTAATTATTTTATCTTTTGGTAACATCAACTATTTATGTATAGAATTATTTAGACCATAAGAAACTCCGCCCGATCTTTTTTACTTTATCCCTTATTGATGGGTTGTCGGGAAGAGATCACTCTGAGCGATAAGACCGCCCATTGATACATTTGGTTTTAAGTTATGTTTTTGTAATAAGTTTATTGTTGTTATTATGGTGTATTCAATAAAGAGTTATCTATCTATCTATTATGACGTTTTAAATTCAGAAGTAGAAGTTTCTGCTGATATAGAAGCTAATTAATTCGAATTACAAATTTATCTTCCCTCTATAATCTATCTGAAGATACAATTCAATTCAATTATATCAAATAATCAAGTAATGTTATCACGCCTGTCTTTTCCTGAATTATTTTTACCAAGCAGAGATATTTCCAGAACTGGTTTGGCCGCAGGACATCTTCTTAATTTAGACCGGCAGCCACGAAATTTAACTCCAATTGAAATCGAAATCATTGAATATGGACGTGTTTTATAATATACTTACGTTATTCTAGCAATATTTTGGCTCCATTTGATGGGGCAAGTTTAACGTTCTAGACTCCTTACCGCTACTGATAACTGATTTCTAAAAAATTCTTATAATCTACCTTAGAATTAGAAAAAATATATAAAATATCATTCCATAACAAATATTTCGAAACCGAACACATTTTTAAAGAACTAAAAATAACAGTGATTTTAAGTATTTGAACCGTTTCGAGTTCGCGTCATTTCTATATCGTTTTCAATAATACGACTCCACAGTTCAATCATGTAATGGATCGAACGGCAGGGTTGCCATGCACCATTCATAGCTCTACGGCCGACTGAAAACGAAAATCCAAATATACCGAGTCATAATCGCTGAATCGAATATTTTATATTCAAGATGCCTCAATATTCGTAATGAATGGAAAATCTAAATTGTGGCGTTTTTCGGAATGTTTTAGGCGGACGAATACATTTCTTTTCTGTAATGTATCCTGAGTTTTCAGAAGCGTAGCTACTGAACGGAGCTTTGGTCACGTGAAGTTTGGTTAAGTCACGTTTGAGGGAATGGGACATTTATTAAAGTCTAGACTTTAAAAAAAATTTGGATAAATCATTTTTTTTCCTTGATAAGCTTGTTCTTGTTGTTGACCATAATCTGGTAAGTGACTATTATGATCATAGATTTTTGGACAGCTTTAGGTGTCACTTTAATGTTCCTTTTATCCTGCATCCTCATGCAGTTTTCGAATGAAAAAAACTTAATTGAAATTGGTTTAGCTATTATGATACCTTGTGACATACACTTCATTATTAGCTTTTTGCATTTAAACTTGCACATTCTGAAAGCTGTCGGTAATTTTGGTTCTTCGACGATTTATTCGCACCGGACTTTACAGCGCAAAGAAACTCCGAGAATTATTCTCTCCATAGCTCGTTGAGCGCCTCTAAATTTGTCTATAAGGACCATACAGTAGAAGACCAGTGGCCTTATTGTCTTACAAAATAGTAATGGAGTCAGCATAGATTATATGAAGATTTTCTTGAACGACTATGCCTTGATTTTTAAATTTCAATGTGGATATGAGTTATTACAATTTGAATTAGGCAATAAGGTCCCATATAGCAGTCACATAAGTAAGTAAGTAGTAAGGCACACACGCTAACAAAAATATTACATTTATAACAACCTGTTTTTGACGCTGGAGGACTATATATTTTATGGATAAATATTTCTAATTTATTCAGGAGATAATTATTTTTTCCATTTTATCTTTGGTTATGAGTGAAAATGGATAACAAGGACAGTCGCAAACAAAATCTTACTATGGACAAAATTTATATAAATATTCTTAAATCCAAATCTCTTCAGGCTCTAAAAGATAGGGCAATATTAAGAAACTCGCAGTCATACGTGAACCTTTAAAACATTTTTTGAGCAGTCATGTAAATTTTTTTTTGTCTTATTATTAGTTTAATTACCGATAATGGGTCTCAATAATATTCTAATGGTTTTTAAACATTTCAAACAGTAAGCATAATAATATACACGTAAGTCCTTCTATAATAAAGTGTGCTATGTTGATACCCTAGGAGTCCGTAGTGTATGATAACATCGGCTAATATCCAATAACAGCGCAACATTTCCAATATGCGCCATGAATACATCAGTTATAACTGTCCAAACACGATACTGTCTACGTGAGTTTGTAGCGTGCTGCCTCAGTACATTGAGCAAACTTGACATTGACAAAGACATTGGAGCAAAGGAGTTATAGTTACCATTCTTTCTGGAGCAGACTAGAACTCTCTAGACTAGACTAGATTATTTTGCATGCCATTAACTCGATGTTTGCATCCCCATGTGCCAGCGATAAGACACATCAACGGTGCCTACCTTTGGGACCCATCAGTAAACATGTTTGTATATATTGTGAAAACAAATTATTTATAGGTAACTATAGTCCAACGGTTAATGTCCAACGAAATTATTTCTACGCAAATTTTATGTCCACTGATGTTTCTAATTTACCGCTTTCGCACCAATTTATTGACATAGCATAGAAATGTACAATAACATTTTTTATCGCATAGTTGTGTTGGTTCCGAATTAAGTAATATATAAACTATAGAGAGAAAAGTACCTTCACGTAGACATCACAAGAAACACTCTGCACTGGACTCGTTTAAGCATACACTGGCATGCCAATGACTAACACCAGTGATTGGCTTTATATCAATTTGCCTTAAA
Organism: Plagodis dolabraria; assembly: GCA_963854805.1. Taxonomy (NCBI): domain Eukaryota; kingdom Metazoa; phylum Arthropoda; class Insecta; order Lepidoptera; family Geometridae; genus Plagodis; species Plagodis dolabraria. The sequence continues at coordinate 33,928,389 of OY978446.1, forward strand.
TAGCGATCAAATGCACACAGAAACTTATAACGTGTAAACCACAATTTTATAATACATTCTGTCATAGCGTTACCCAATCAAAATACTTTTTGACAAAACTTTTTTTTTAATATCGAATTGCGTCGGCACAACGCGACGCCCACCAAGAGTTATGCGGTAACCTCTGCACATGGCAGATGCATTTCGTCAGAAGTGACAAACTGCACTGCAGAGGAATTGCACAAAACACCCCAAGCGGGACGTCAGACGTCAGTTTAGGACATATCGCCCCAAATAGAATAAGAAAAATAAGAACAAGATCCTTCAAGCTGGAACATGCCAAGGAGTAATTTTCTCATCACATAAAGCGAAAATCACAGGCAGTAACAGGTACAGTTTCAGTGCTTCCCAGGATGAACTCGTTTACAAAGAGTTACTAGAACATATTCAGGAAAAAAAAACAGTTTCAAATAATTCTCTTAGATACCAACTAAACATGAAATTGATCATATGAATGGCTGGACTGCCGTTTAAAAAAAGGGAAATATTAACGCAACTATGCAATAAATTTGTCTTCAACGCTATCAACAATGCTAATTACAAAAGTTCAGTGTTACCAGATTCTATGTAGTGTTAATATCTTGTTAGGTTTCAAACAATACTTTTCCTACTGCTCTGAGTACAACAACAAAATATAGTTTAAATATTTTAAATATGTGTGAAACTCACGAGAATTTCATTTCAAAAATAATAAATAGTTTTGTGATTTATCTATAATATAACTTAATTTATAACGCCATAATGCTTTTATCCGATTGAATTCTGACGAAACGAATATTTCTAGTTCATAAACCCATGCCAAACTTCTCTTAATTTGTGAGTTTGAGTGCCTATGTGTTCAACAATGACAATCCGTGCTAATACAGTACAGTTATATCGTATCATACCCAAAACATTTTGATCCACATTTTGACGTCACAGAACATGCGGGCAAACAATGTGTATCTTTAGCTACAATGTATTACGACGAACTTAGTTTAAAGGTACGAGAGTGTATATGTAACTGAGTTCTTTTCATTTTCCACGTGTATTATGTGCTGATTCGAGATCAGATTCAAATCGTTGGTTGTCTAAACACGAAGCTTTCTGTTCCATTACATGACGTCAGACCAGTCCGTGCTGGCGCATTCAATGCTCTTGTTTGATTATAACACGGCCTAGTGTTGGAATACAATGGTAGTTTATCTAGGTTACGAATTGTATCTTCTGCAAACTGAATAAAATATTTGTTTGTTTAATTTTATTATGATAGTGAGTAGGTATTGCAATTACCTACTCTTTGGCGGTTAACATTTAGCATTGGCAACCTAACATACAAAATATTTTTTATTTTCTTTTAATGTCTTTAATTTATCATAAATGCAACGGTGTAATAATTATAATACAAGAGGTCTATAATTTATATATCAAACATACCATATTATCTTCATTTCCAAATACCTCTTGACTTTGGGATATTCAACCAAATTTTCCACTAACGTAAAGAAACTATAAAATATAATGGAATTCCTCCATTGCAATATCCAAAAGACTAAGCTTTGCTTCTACCCTGTCATGTAGTTAACCTTTTACATGTAAGTGGTCTCTGTTCGATGAAAAACCTGAGTAGGGGAGAATTGGGGGTTCTGCATCTGCATCGCTCTCGCTTCGCTCGAGCTCGCGATGCATGACCCCCAATTCTCTCCGTTATATAGATCACAACTGGCATTCTTCTTGATATCAATGGGCTAAGTTCGGATCGAGCTGTTTGCACAATCGTCCATCCTTATTGTAACTTTACAAGATTTAAGGATTCTAAGAGTGCTTATGCATTAGGCACCCCTAGTTATTTTTAATCCGAACGGTTATTTTTTAAAATTAAATAGGATAGGATTTTATTAAAAAGATAGGTAATTTTAAAAACATTTATTTTCTACATTCCATTTCTGAAGACAAATTACATTTCTTAGAGCACAGTATGAAGTATGATATACACAACAATAAACATCGGAACATGAAATATACTTTCTATACAAACTTAGTAAACTAGGGCAACCATAATCCTCTAGATCGAAAATACACTTACTAATTCCGTCATACATTATATTATCTTGTTCTAATATTTTCCTTAGCCATCTAACTTTTTCTGAACCTTTGACATATATTTTACAGTTCCTTAAAATTTCTGCAATATAAATCTTATGATAATTATACGGTATAAGTCCTTCTTTCCAATAAATGTGTCTATTTCTTTCAATCCAGCATACTTGTCTTTTTTCTGTTTTTGTTAAGTCATAAAACGGGAAGGGTGGCTTAAATACAAGATTTATTATTTGTTTATCAAATTGTAGTGCTATTTCTTTTACAATGAATTCATTAGAATCAGTTTTGAAACCTTGTACGTCTACAATTGCATTCATGTTAGTTTACGTACAATATTACTTAGTGGTTTGTATTCAACAAGCCGGTCGTTCACAATAAGGCAATAGGCTGCTGTATTATTTGGAATTTCTTGGGCACTTTCAATTTCTAAACGTACATCCACTGGTCCTGATTTTAAATTTTCATTTTGTCGTGAACAGTCTATTATAAACAAAGGAGCTTTCTCTTTAAATTCGTTAATGTTTAACAACGGATCAGCTGGGAGGTTGTAATAAGACTGACGGAATTTGGCATATAATTCGTATAATATATTATACTTATTTTCATCGAACTTTATGTTTAGTGAATCATAAGGATAATATTGGGAATTTAAAAATAATGTAACGTTAGTCAAATTACAGTGATCAAATGTAGAACTATCTTTAGTTTTGTTATTTTTTCTATTAGTTTGTAAACCAAATATAACATATCGAGGCTTTTCTAATTGAGAAGCCGTTTTTACAGACCATGAATGCTTTGTGGTTCTTGGCAACAAAGGATATTCATATAAGTCCCAATTTCTAAAAGCCATTTGTATAGGTTTATCTTTTTCTAGAAATTTAAGTAATGAAAGCCTTTCTCGGTCAGAAACTTTCACATGTGGTACGCGCCATTGAACTCTCAGTATATCTATTTCAATACTGTCATCTTTATCAATAATAACACTGTTATAGTTAGTGCTGCTTCTATTAAGTACCAGTTCATGTTTGCAGTTTAAAATTATTCTATTATAATCTTCAGCAAACCCTAACATTTTATTAAGTGGTATAACAACACTAAAGAAATCATCTTTGGAATTTTGACCATTTATATTCCAACCCCATACAGCAGCAACTTTGCTCTCACCGTAATTCATAGAAATATATGATTTTATAGTAGAAGAAATTCCAGAGTTCCTGATACGATCTATTTCTACGCCATTTATTTCATATCGAATGTCTTGAAACAGATATGATATTGGATTATTAGTAAAATTGACAGGTTTTTTAGTAGGATGGCCTGCAGCATCTTTTCCAGTTACCGTAGCACGTCCTTCGATGTAAATAGAGCTGGCAGATGGTAGTACATATATGTCTTGTTGTTGGATAGATATGCGTATTTCATCATTGGCTTTAAAACTGTTATTGTATGGATTATATGTATGTATTTCGTAACTCTCAATAGAGTTGTCGAAATGTGGTGAATTATCAATATCGAGAATATTCATATTTTGAAACCCAGAGCTCGTAAAAAATCTTTATTCTTTTTTGTTATTTTTTTTACTTTGGGATTTCTGATACGTCTATGCCTTTTGAAAGCATAGCTGATAATACCGTTTTTTAATTTTGGTTTTGGTGATATAATATTATATTTTTTTGTGTTTTGACCAAATACAATCATTTCTGCTTGCGTAGATGAAGGCTCATCTGAATTTCTTCTGCACCGAAATCAATGAGATTGCCTTCTTGATCAACAACTTTTACTGTAATTGATGATATGTTGTTGTCTTTTACGGGAAAATATATAATATTTTTAGGTTTTTCAATAAACCGAAAGCTTGGAGGAACGTTTGGTACAAATTCATAAATAATGTGGGAAGATAAACCATTAATGTACGAGCCGTGTATTAAATCACATTCGATCCTTATGACTGTTGTTGGAAGAATGTTCACTGGATTCTCTGATACATGCCATTTATTAGCTTCTAGTATTTCTTTTCGAAAACCTAACATGTTTCCCATACTATTTATTACTTGGAAATTAACAGGTTTTGTGCAAAAAAGAGAACATTTTGCAGTATTTGAATTGGATTCAATATTGAGTTCACAGTCATCCAATTTGCTATTTAAATAGTCGGCAATGTCTTGTAAATCATAATTTCCATTTGGAATTTTTAATCTTTTATTTTTTTCACCGTAACTAAATATATTGTTAACATCTGATATATTTGGTATAACATTGAAAACAGAGAAATATAATAATCCGCACTCATAGCTATGATTTAAAGATAGAGGTGGATGAAAAGTGGTTTCTAATATAGATTTCTTTCCAGAAAAACTTAATGAGATAGACATAGTCGTAGACTGTTCTACAATTTATACTAAACTGGAGAAAACATAAAACACATCCACTATTTATTTGTTTGTATTACACCAAAACTGTTCTAAAAATTTAAGGCATAAATGACCGCAGTTATACGTATTATTTTTTTGATGATTATTATAGTTATATAGAATGTTTCCCTTCATCATATATTTTATAAATTCCTTAGGCGGCCTCAAGTTCCCATAGCTATCAAAATATTCAATGTAATCGTCAATTTTCACATAGGCTACCCAATGAGTTCCAGGATTTATTGAGCTATCTAAATTGACGACACCACACTCAATAGGATATGGTCTTTTAGGTAAATTATCTCTCATAAAAACACCTCTAAAGTAAGGAATATTATTACAATATTTCAATAAATCTATATTTGTAAGAGCCCGACTAGGCAACCGTTGATTTAGTTTTTTTTTTTTTAGATAAGTATAATCCAAAACCTTTTTTATATGGTTTAATGCATAGCCCTTTGCCTATAGTTAAACCTTCCAATTTATCATGATGTCTCTTTAACTCCGAAAGACGTTTTTTTGCAGCTTTGTATTCGTTGTACGTTTTAAGGATTCCGGATACTCCACCAGCCAGACTTCCAGCAGCTGATAATCCCGCAAAAATAGGTATTAAAGGAAGAACACCTCCTGATTTTGGTAAAGGAATAATTCGTGGTAGTTTAATAGGTAAATCTTTCGTTAAATCTTTTGCTGCAGCAAATGCCAGTTCTATTGCCATTTTTTTACATTTTGGTTTCATTTTACGAATCTGCTTTTTAGTGTGAGATACAATGCTTTTAAAATTCTTTTTCATTCCAGAACCAGAAGCAACTTTGGCCAACATTGCTTTATTAACCAATGAAGCTGCTATTTTTTCTCCGGGACTAGCATTAGCAGAAGTAGTCCGTGTCTTCGCCATTTTTAGTAAAATTATATCTGCCTTACGCCGTTTATGTAAATTAGATGAATTATTGTAGGCTATATCGTGTTGTTTGCAATATTCGTCCAGCTGATTGATGCCTTTATCCCCACGAGCCAGTCTTTCTTTTAAGCGAGTTCCTGGTCCACAGAAATTATATCCTGGTAGATGAAGTTCAAATGGCAATTTGTTGATTAATCTATTCAGAAGACTATCTTCCGTCATAACCAGATGGAGACTGAATTACAATTATGTATAATCAATCTTTATAAAACATTCGTTTTGTTAATCCAACTGTTTTCACTGGAAGGGAACCCGAGCCATTTAACGTAACACCTTTTAGCTTTTTTTTTCAAAACTTTTTCGACAAGATAAACATCAGGGTGCTGAGTTTTTTGTAGTTCTTGTATATAAAATGCACCTAGTATTGGACGATGCCTCATGTCCGCTAATAAATAAGTTATTGGGTCAGTGTTTTGCACTTTGATGATTTTGAAAATTTCTGTTGACCAATTCGGCGTATACCCTTTTTCAAATGTGCCTTTATATTTACTTATGCGCACATAATCATTGGCATTCAATTTCTTTCTATATTTTTCTTTAGGGATAGAGGTAAGATTCTTTTTGAACCTCTCCAGTAATATATCTTTATTTTTTTGTTTTACTTGTGCTGGAGACATACCAATTGTTCTATGAATGGTATTGTTGTATATGTCAATCACTTTATTAAGAACTTCGTCATACCATATATAGTTTCCTCTGAAACTGAATTCTTTGTAGAGCTTATTTTTCAATGTTCGGATTAATCTTTCTACAATAGATGCTTTTTTAGTAGAGTAAGTGGAGTAGTGATTTATTTTATAACTATCCACAATTTTTTTGAATTTGTCATTATAGAACTCATTGCCTCTGTCCGTTTGTAGGTGTTTAGGCACTCGTCCTTTATGTAATAAAGATTGAAAAGCTCGAGTGACAACTTCTTTTTTTTTACTTTTCAGTGGATATGCCCATGCGTACTTTGAAAAAGTATCGATAACGGCTAAAATAAAATTATGACCACCGTTAAATTTAGAAACAGCTTGCATATCTATTAAATCAGCTTGCCAAAGGTCATCAATATCTTTCATCACAACATGTCTTCGAGGAAAATTTACCCTTGCATATTTATGAATCTCATTTACCACACTTTTTTTGCTCATGTTTATTATAATGTTTAAATATTACTTCTAATTTATTAACTCGATTATTTAATTCAATAAGCAAGTTTGTGTTAGATGAAATTTTATTCAAAATATTAATGAGAGATTTATCAACATATTCTTTGGTTGCGCTGTCATTCAGATCAATTGGATGTTCCAAATTTTTAAGGATCTTATTTTGGGCGTTTAAATTTCCATCACTAGATTGTTTTATAGAACATTCGCTTTGGATTATATAATCTTTTTTCTGTTTTTTATATAGGTGATGGCCGAATTTGTTGACATTCATGTTTGAATGATTCTTAAAGACTAAACAAATATTCGCAACGCTTAGTCATTTTATTCTTTAATTATACCAGCTTCTTTTAACTCTTCTATGATTGAAATAATTTCATTGTCATGATTACTGTTACCAGCATCTCTAGATGCCACCAAAAGCATAAGTCTTTCAATTAATTCATTAGGATCGTCCCAATAAATAAAATCTGTATTTGATTTATAGGTTTTTTTAAAACTTGGGGATTTAACTCCAGTTCCACGCTTGATAGCTTTGTTTTCCACTTCATCTCGATCAAAAAATAAGGGTTTTATAATTTGGCAGTACTTCATGCTTTTGTCTCCTCTTATTTGGCCTAAACGATTAAAATCTCTTTTGTGAGCATTAGTATTGTGTAACATATCTTTATAAACTATTTTATCTCTCTCTGTTACCAAATTTAAATCCGGCTTTTTTTTAAATAAAAGTTCCTTAATACCAGGTGTCATTTCGTAGTTTATATTTCCAAGGGTCATTAAAGAAATTTCATTGTCGCTAGAAGTTTTACCAAAAACCTTAAAAGAGATTGGTATGTTTCCCATGAATAATTGCTTGTTTTCATCCCGTACTCCAAATGGTACATTTAATGTATTATTTTCATCAAGCAAATTTTGTTTTTCTAATATTGATAGAAGGGGAGTGTCTAAATTGGTTACTTTTTTTTCATTTTTAAATGGCGTTGAATGTATTTGTTTTTCTGATTCACTATCGGTTAATGTATTTTCACTTTTAGCAGAGTTATAGCTTTGAAATTTGTCGTCGGGTGAACCGTTGGAATAATTACACAGTGATGAATCATTTGTATCAAAAGTGCATTTAATATCACTTTTATATGAATTAGATTCAGCCATTTTATTAAGAGGATCAGTGAGAGGTTTAAATATTTTATTTAAATTTAAGTTTGTGTTGTCTTCTTCATCCTTTATTTGTTTTATTTTGTTTTTAATTGTTTTAACTGAGGCGAGTATTTGGTGTTTCCATTTTTTTTCCATGTTTTATAACGATGTTACCACATCCATTAAATTATAAGAAATGATGACTTTAGTAGTTATGACTTGTATTTAAATGAAATCAATCGAACTTAATAAATGTATCAAATCCACTTCTGTATCTACCATTATTTAATTCACTATATTTATCTATAATTAAGAATGAGTGCGGATAAGTCCATGTTTTTAAACATATGTTTTTAAATTTGGACCAATCAATGTCTGAATTAACATGTTCATTATAAATATGTTTTAAATTTATATCATCCTGTTTAAAAATTATTAAAAAGTTTGCATTATCTCGTATTAATTGTTTTGGTATTTTCGAATAAGTTTGGGACAAGTAAAAGCAATCTATATTTTTATGCCGTCCCATTGAAAAATAGTTACGTATATTTGTCTGATTCTCGCATGCCACATCGTCAAAAATAAAAACAGAATTTGGTAAAGCAATATCCGGGTCAATAACGTCTTTGTTATCATTAAATATGTTAAATTTTATATCTGGAATTTGATTCAAGATTTCATTTAAAAAGCAGTATTTTGGTTGAAATGTGGTTTTTGAATACAGATAAACATTCTTAAATTTTAAGCCGTTTTTATGTAATAATAAGCCTATCATTACATTGGTCTTTCCACAATTAGATGGACCGCAAATTAGACAGCGAATCGTATTGGGAAGTAATACGCTATGTCTGTTAATTCCGGAATGTGATTTTACTTCTATGTTGTTAATTTCTAAAGTTGTGGGTTGCTTTATCAACCTCATAATGATATCTGACAATACTGTATAGGGTATTTATATTAAATAGATAAATCATTACAATGTCCATTTCTATTGATCGAATGTTAGCGGTTCTAATGTTTGCTTTCCAAGAAATTTAGCTTTTAAAAACAACCTTTGTCCACGTGATCTATTACCAAAAAAGGTAAGTACCTAGTTATATTTTAGTTATTATTTTTGTAATACTTATTAATTCATTGTTGCACCAGCTCCACTGTATAGCAGACAAATTTGCATTGCACTGTTGGTTTACATATATCCTGATTTTGGTAAGTGTTTATTTTAACTTTTTACTAATAATATCAGTTAAAACTAATTGGTAGTTCATATGAAGGTTAATTTAATAAGTATTATTTTATTTTGTTACAGAAACAATGACAAGCATAGTTTTTGCTGACGCTGATCCTTTCTATCTACAAGAGGCTCAAGACATGAATTTAATCTGGAACAGTCATGAACACGATAGAGATATTGTTCGAGAAAATAAAGAAACCAATACAAAAAATAAATCATTCAAAACAATTCATAAGAAAGGAAAGTTAAGTTTTAAGAAAAAAATATCACCAGATTCATCATTCGTTGTCAGAAAAATACCAGGAAAAGGACATCACTTAATAAAAATTGAAATCAGTGAAATTAACACCCTAGCAAGTGATGATTGTTGTGTAAGTGTGCAGTATGTAGTTGAGGATAAATATGATAACATTTTAGACGCAACGCAAGATTTAATAAGTAAGATGACAAAAAAGTTATGTGTCCCAGAACCTTTATAAATCTATCTAATTGTATTTATTGATATTTTATTTTATTGTAATATTATTGAATATATAACCTAATAAACATAGTTACGAGTCACGTACTTGTTTTATTTATCTTGCTTACGCAGGGTTTACCTACACATTATTTCGGTGACCGATGTAAATCTGGATTCGGTCGAACACTAACAATAATCTTATAAAATCAGACAGGAATTAGGATAGGTTAAGAAAAATGCAAGGAATGATATTTTATGCGATTTCAATTTATTTCATATATATTTCACATATATTATATATAGCAAATTATAACTTTTACCAGTAAATCAAGACTTACAGACTATATAACTTTACAAATGTATTACTTATAAATATATATATAGTTATTATGTTAGGAATTATAGTAAACATTTACCAAAATAAAACGGTTTTCAGTTGACAAGATATATAATTTTGTCATTATTTACAGTTCAATGTTGCTTTTAAATGTCACTTTTATTATTATGATATATTTCTAATATAATACAATATTATTATAATATATTGCTGTAATGTCCCCAAGGTACAGTTTTTACTATATCTTTCGTGATCTGTCTCTTATCATCTGATTTATTTAAAATCAATTTATTCAACCTCTGAGTAAATATTTTATGATTAATTGATTTAATAATGTACATACTATCTCTAAAATCAATATTCCTAAACAAACATCGTTTATATTTTGCCATGTCAAGTTTCCTCGTTACACATTTTTTTGTGCCTTTGGCTTTCTTAAGTGAAGATGTTTCAGTATTTATGCAATAAAGTTTTGCGCGAAGTCCTGTGAATTCTGTAATTAACTCACCAGCCATTTCATCTTTAAAATATCCAGGTTGTTTAATATTAACATGAGGTATACCATATACATTATCTTCTTTAAAATTACTAGTGTCAAAGTATTGTAGGTTAAGTTTCATATCCTTGTAGAAATCATCAGTCCTTATCAAATATAAAAGACTATCAGTATCTGTGTAGCAAAGGCATATATTTTCTCCATACATTTTTTTCATAATCGCGTAATGGAATCTATATAAATGTCTCTTCGCGAGTTCTAGAACAGTAAAGCCAATATATATTGGTCGGTCTAGATTGATTTGTGTTGGCTGCATTTGAATAGCTACCAAATTTTCTGTAAAAATCGAGAGATTCATAAAATTTGGCGCACTTATATATTTTTCAGCGCCGCAAATTTTATTAGTTCTGTTAGAACAATCTTTCCATACATTAACTAGTTTTACATCAACTTGATTTCTTTTGTTTTCTATCGTTTTACCAAATATAGAGTTATTCTGTTTTTTAAAAAAATCCCTTTCAAATTCGGAAGTTGCATTTTGTCGCAACAATGTGTTTAATTCAATGTAAGGTTTTAGAAATTGTTTCTGATCGAAAGCCAATACTCTGTGTATTTTTAATAGTACAAGTCCGTTTCTCAAACATTCTTTTAAATGAGTATAATGTATGACATATTTATATTTATTATGTAGGTTTGCTATTAGCTTTTGAGATTTTCCATTAGGCGGAATACATTTTTCTGGCGCGAATGGTAAATCAGAATGATGATCATGTATTTGTGGAGGATATTCAAGGTCCACTTCAAGTATGTATCCGCGATTGTTACTATCTGGTATCGATTCAATGTTGTTAAGGGTTTTAATTTCGTCTTCATTTAGAAAGGAAAAATTATTGGTAGGAAGACATTTCATCATCGTATATCCATAAAGATTTACACAATCGAGGTACATTAGATAAGAATTGGGCTCGTATTTATTGTAATTAGACAAATATTTATTATTGGCTTTAGCATTTCTGAGAGAACATTGTGCTAAACCTCCTCTAATGCCTTTTTCAAGCATTTGATACATTTCAACATCGGAAATTAAATCAAGCTCAACTTTTGTAAACAATAACATGGCATCCCAACTTAATGAAGGTGATGATACATAATGACAAGGATCTAAGTTGTAGTAAGTCAAGCTCATTGTTCTGAATTTTTCAAAAACGTCACATAATAATAATACATCGCATTTTAAATATAAATCGGTGTACTCCCCTAAATCTTTTATGTTAAATTCATTCCAAATAGTTTGCGCATGTTCGTAATCTTTATCTGATATATCTTCAGAAGAAAGCCTATTAAAAAAACTACTCTTGTCAGGAAGATTTGGTTCATTATAGCGTTCCATCGAATTCAAATAATCATAGCAATATACTCCTTTTTGACACAATAAATCAAACGATTTACTATCAGGATAATATTTTTTTAAATTTCAAAAAGTCACTTTTCTGCAGTGTTTTTACTAACTTATCCAAGCCGCAACTAAGAAAATTGAACGAATCAATAAATTTCAACTGAGCGGCATTGATGGAATCAATTGGTATAAACTTTGTGATTGATATGTATTTTTCCTTTGTTTTTGAAATAAGATTAATACGTCCTATGATCGCAGATAGCTCGGTAATAAATAAATGACAGTCATATCCGGAAAGATTGTGGAATATGATTGGAATAAATTTACATGTCCTAGCATTCAAATTACATCCCACGTGACTCGGACCTAAATAAGCTGAATCAAAATGATCGTGGTCTGCGCATTTTACGTCATCAGCTACAAATTCCTTTTTACACAAGTGACAGATGGTAGCATGTTTAAACGATGCCAGCTCATTTTCAGTTAGCGGCATCATTTCATGTTTAATTGATATAATTTGATATAATTCCATTACATCATTAGTTAGAGCTTCAATAAATTTTTTTACACAATTTGGGCCCCGATAAGACACAAATTTGTTTAGACTCGGTTTAGACTCACAGCATATGTAATAAGCAAAGCAAGTCGCTTGATGTATTTGCACGTTCTCAACATGTTGTGATTTGCTTTTATCCGAATATTCTTTAAGCAAACTTTCAAAATCACCATATATTACGAAAGGAATTCTACGAGTTCGTTCAACATGCGAAAATAATAACTTACTACCTGGTTGAGGCAGAATTGTTTTTACTCTAGCGCAATCGTGATTTACCAGTTTTTCTTGCGATGGAAAATAAATAAAACATTCGTCACACAAAAAAATTCTGCATTTATGTTGTGTAAGTTGTCTATGTACAAGCTTTCCGAAATCTTTTATCAAACAGAAATGGTTTTTCCCGTTTATCTCAATGAGGAGCAGGCTAATATGCGTCAACTTACGATGTTTTGTTTTGTAGAGGGGACCAGATACTATATTGTTTTTATCCAAACCGTACACATTTACCGAAATTAAAGGATTTATCTTTTCGAATATTTTAATATCATTTAAACTCAAAGGAAAAGTCATTCCTGAAGTGTTCAGAATATGTTTATAATGTGGATATGACGACACTCTATTTGGATTATTTTTTGCTGGATACATATGCGCAATTATGCTCCATAAGAAACATCGATCATCTTTGTTTTGAATGTTTAAACATGATTTGGTGTTTTGAATTTCTCGCGGCAATTTCACGTATGAGCCCGCCCGTAATGGATTGTATTGATTAATATTTAATTCTAAATGACTGATAGAATTTAGTGTCCAACCACTCCCCGACATTTCGAATTCTGAACATTTCGTTATCAGCTTTTGGACACATGTTTTATAAAACGATATCAAATCAGAGTTGTAAAAAATCTTTACAAATGGCACATTAAATGACTTAAGGGCTTTTTCATCATTTTTAGGTAAATAATATGACACAAAAAATTCCATGTTGACTTTTAATGCATTGTGTTGGATCAATGATTTTTTTATTAATTGTAAAACTGAAGTAGAGGCTTTATTCAAAAATTCCTCAGGCAGCATATTATTCGAAATAGGGTTTATTTTATAACTTACAATTCTAGATTTAAATGCACTAGCTATAATCTGCACATCTGGGAACTCAGAGTTGATCAAACAGTTTGATTTATGAATACTACTTTTATAATGCGACGAGATACGAGACACCTCAATATTACACTCTCTACAATATACCATTTTGCCTCACTTGTTCCTTAGTAGGTATACTTGATAACAAACTTGAACTGATAAAAAATATTAAAAAATATAGGTAAATATTTGAGGTATTTACTTAATATAATAGTTGCATGAATTGATATGAAGCGATTAACCTGCCTAGATGTCGGTAATAATATAAATGCATAGTTTCGTAATCTGAGATTTAATTTTACTGTTTGCAATTAGTTTTCAGTAGTATATTTCAGTATTTCAGTTTCTATATTTAAATTTTTCAATATTCCAATATTTCAATATTCCAATATTTCTCATTTATAGTTTTGCTGTAAATAAAACAATCATTAGACATAACATAATAATAACCAGTTAAAATTTTATTCATGAAAATAAAACTTACATTTGTTGATTAAAAAGTATTGTAAATGCTTTCCTATTATAAGGTATAAATAAAATAAAGATAACAGTTAAGTAAAGATAGTTAGATAAAAGTGAAATAATTGAATATTATTGCGTCAGTATGTTAGAACATATTGTTCATTGCGGTATCATGGGATACTTAAATGTATAGTTTGGTAATCCTAGTTTGCAATTTACTGTGTAGATATTATTATAATGTTTGCAATTAGTATTTCAGTTTCTATATTTCAATTTTTCAATATTTCAATTTTCAATATTTCAATATTTCAATATTTCTCATTTTTAGTTTTGCTGTAAATAAAACAATTATTAGACACAAAATAAGAATAACCATTTCAAATTTTATTCATAAAATCTAAAACTAACATTAACTAATTCAAAAGTAGTATATATGCAAGTAATTACCTATTATAAGGTAGAAATAAAAATATCAAGGTAATATAATAAAGTAAAGACAAAATGAAACAATTGCGATTGTACCAATCTGTTAAAACATACTGTTCAATGTAATTTCATGGGATACATTATTGGCTGTATAGCCTTGAATTCATTTTTCCCGGCTTCTACAAGTGTTGACAATGCGCGCCATACAGGTGTTTGGGTGTCAGTACACAATTTTAAAGTAACCAGGGCTCTTTTCCAACGTTCTTCGCTAGGCTGACATTCAGCTTCTCGGGAATTATAGACCCTTAACTCGACGTAATACTCCCCGCCACGTGTGAGATCTCGTTGTGTTGTATACCCGCTCGTTCCGCGCTGTGAAAAGAAGCTCCGCAATGTAGCCGCACGCGCTGGTTTCACCTTGCTGCTTTCTCCGATCTCCTGAAAAAAAATCAAACAAATAATAAGTGACCTTCATACGTAACAGTTTATTGATATAACTGCTGTAACAAAAGTAAGTTACATAAATGTTTACAAAAATAATCTAGCCTGCATTAAACAACGCTTATCCACCATCGTAACTAAAAAAATACCCTGCCTAAGAGGGCCATGGTGCCGTAAACAATCATCACACACACACACACTGAGTATCACACCCATAAAAATAAGTAAACGAGCGAATAATATTTTTTCATTACCTGTGTAATCGAGGGCTGCGCCAGAGGTAATTCTACGTCATCCGTGTCCGAGCCAAAGAAATGGGATGTCGTCAACAGTTCTGTTGACACCGCCGCTGGCAGTTTTTTCTTTCTCGATGAAGACCCAGCGCCGCTGCTAGCCGTCCGTTTCTTTGATGCGCCTCCGTCTTTCTTCTTTTCTTGAGCCACCTTTTTTGCAGGAGGTTGTGGTGTAGGTGGAGGTGCTACAGGCTCGGACCCCGCCGGTGTTTCGTCGTCCGATACATCAATCTCATCGGCCCAGAAAGGATTTTGCGACCAGCCCGGCCTGAAAGCAATAATTTAAAATAATTATAATAGAAGATAACTTCGCAACGAGTTAACACAACATTGTTTCTGAACATTGTTTTAGCCTAGCATAGCAAAATGCTTTATAAATAAAAAATCCATGAGTTAACACAAGTTAGTTTGCCGATCAACACAGGTACCTAAGTCACATTACACTTTATACGTTTACATCCTCACACTCACAGTCCACACTTAGTTCAATGACTTGTATAGCGGGTGCCAGAAACATTCACTTCACTCATAATCTCACCTTGAACCAGAAATACAAATTTCCCTTGGGGAAGTAAATTGAGCTTCTGTCAGGAATCGAACCCGAAACTCCCGGTGTAGAAGGCAATTACTTAACAACTACGCCAGCATGGCATCTAATTTTTTTCACCGAAGTTATAAGGCAATTTGCACTCACTAATAATTCATTCATACTAACAATAAATACTTTAAGGTCACTTACTTACATAGTTAGGTTCCTTGAAGTTCCGAATATGTAAATAACTGCACTTTTTTTGGATGCTGGAGCGTCGTCGCCCACCACTGAATATCCGCTTTTAAATGTAGATGCACCAAATCAGTCCTATTTATAATCTCATTTTATAAAGATGCATTCACAAGTCGAATCTTGACTAAAACGTACAAAAATAAAAAAACAGAAAGGTTAAAGTTTTAACGATTGTATACCTTAACGATCTTGTAAACAAAGTTCATTTCATCTTGTCAACCGATAAACAAATCTGAATGAGACTTTATGCTGTCGTCAAGGGATGTAAAGCGATGACTGCTGCACATTCTCGAGCAACTGGAGACAAAAATCCTATAAGGAAGTGGCAGGTACTTATACCAATTACGAGTCTTTTAAATTACAGATCTCACTTAACTGGTAAACAACATATTTCAATTGATCACCAGTAATGAGAGAACCTCTCGAATAAAACAATGCTTTTTATGAAAATCCTTATAACTAAATCTTTTAGATATTAGTAGCGAAACAAACATCAATAAGTCGATTTGTATTTTTTGACGATACTAAAAATGTATTGCTACTTAAGTAAATATTTAAAAATCACATAATGTTCTGATCACTACTGTTACCTATTTAGTATTTTTATTAGACATTAATATGTAGGTACCTACGTTAAATTTTAACCAAAACGTATATTATAATTTTAATTATGTAAAATCATGAAACGAAGGTTGTATCTTTGAACCATAGGCCGTCATTTATTTATTTATTCATTATAATCAATCTCTTTTTTAACTTTTTTTATTTTCTATACAAGATGATTACTACAAAACATCAAAAGAACCAAAAGCCCGTAAAGTAACCTATGGATAGTGACAATGGAGTCTTATCGCTAAGAGAAATTCTTTTCAGAAATATTTGTATCGATATAATCACAGTAATATTGTTGTTTGCTAAGAAGCTATTTAATAGTATAGATAGTGAAAAGTATAGATATCTTAGAAAATACTAAAAACAAAAACTTTTAAACTCATAGCCCACACTAAATTCATAGACTTGTATCTTAGGTGCTAGAAACATTCACTTCTTCACACACACACACACAATGACACCCAGAACCAGAAGTGCATATTTTCCTTGATGAGGAGATTTATGCTACTGTCGGGAATCAAACCTAGTACCCGCAACATAGAAGACAAGAACTTACCAACTACGTCAACATGACAGTCTGACTAATCGTATCTTTGATAAAAAAATATGACGAAAAAAATATCGTTGAATCACGTACGCTAGAAAATCCAAATATAGGCTGACTTGATAGCCTAGGTACATAGGACTGCACATATCATTGACATGAGTACAAAATAATAAAATGTAATAATCATAAAAAGTCCCCACTTTATACGTACTCGTACGTACTCTAGGTAACATACCACGGCTGTATAACCCACACTTAAATCGGGATACTATATACCTATGCCTTATAAATGTGTCGGTCGCATCTGTTTCACTAGACAGACAAAGTATTATGTTCTGAACTGATCTGTCTTGAACGGTCTAAAATAAAATGAACTGCTCAGATAAACAAATGCAGACTGACCAGATAAAACGATAGCGGTTTATAAGCTAGAGGGAACCTCGCTTTTTTTAATTCAGTGCGACGAATATAGTGAGCGAACATAATACATGTTGTAAAATGCGCTAACGAGACGATTATAGAGAATAAAAACATCTGACACATGATCCGTGCGCAAACAAGTTGTCGGTTCCCTTGTAATTACAATACTACTTATTAATCGTATGTTTGATGTGGATTGGATAGCAGATAATCGAGAGAATTGGGGGTCATGCATCGCGAGCTCGAGCGTAGCGAGAGCGATGCAGATGCAGAACCCCCAATTCTCCCCTACTAACCTGTATTTTTTATGCTTGATAGGCTAGTCTTTGACCACTATCTCACCTGATGGTTAGTGATGATGTGGTCGAAGATGTTGTTCAGGCGTACCTAGAATTACTGGCTCTCAAAGACCGCTGCCGGAACACACCGTTTGATGCTTGGTGACAGATGTTCTACTTGAGGATGGTAGCTAACCAGGCGGGCATTTGCAAAATGCCCTACCACCATGCTTTAACGACTGTCATCCTAAGACAACAACCGGGACCGATGGCATAACGTGCCCTCCGAAGCACGGAAGCGCTCAGTAGTAAAGTCACCAGCGGTCACCCATCCAACTCGTGACCGCGGTGGACGTTGCTTAACTTTGCTGATCGGTTCAGAACGGCTAAGCATTTTTGCGAATGCCCGCCTGGCTAGCGACCACCCTCAAGTAGAAAATCTGTCGCCAAGCACCTAACGGTGTGTTCCGGCAGCTGTCCTTGAGAGCCAGTAAATTCTAGGTTAGCCTGAATAACACCTTCGAACACATCATCCCCAAGGAGCACATACATATCTATATAAAGTCTATAAGATATCTAATAGCATTTAACACGGTAATCTACTATAGGAGTAAAATATCCCTCAACATATCTTCAAGAGAGCTAGTAGATAGACTTAAGTAAAAGTGGGAAGAATGCTACAAGACAATATTAAGATCACAAATTGGTTTTCTAGTGAGTGTTAAGACTATTACTAGACTTGGTTGAGATAGCTATTATCGCTAAATAATTTTAAAACCTTAATTAAATAACTGAAGATAAACAGTTATAAGACAACACTGTTTTATTATAGTTTTAATGGAGTTAAATTTACAAAACAAACATTGAATGCAATATGGCGTAATAAGTTTTATGATATATTTTTATAATGTTATGTGATACGTTGTGATATTGTATGCTTCTTGATATGTGCGGATTTAATTATATAGTGGAAGATGCTAAAAAATGTCTGTAAAACAAATGCGCTCACTGTAATTTGTGTATTTTTTATTATTAAATTCGTAAATAAAATGAACTTGAGTTAATTTTTTTATGAAACTATTTAAAGAAAGTATCGATATAGAAGGCACCGCTTTAAATGAATAATTGTAGTACATAATTAGGTTTCTCTTGTAAAATATGTCTGATAATTAATCTAAAATAAAAATATTTCATACCAACACAGATATATTTGAAACATTAAAATGGTGACAAGAGGAAACAGACTTTGTGAAAACATCTATAAGTGCATTTTTTCTATAAACAAAACTATAGATAAGCTTTCAAATCTTTTAAGAGTATAATTACTTGCTCTAGGTAATTCACTCCTTTGGAAGAGTAATAGCTCTAATGTAGGTTCTATGCTTGTCTATAAGCCACTGTGTTTCTAAACAGTTTTTTCTTATTACTGTCTGTTTAAAACCTTTTAAAGAGAAAGTTCTGTTTGGAGCACAAAACTGGTTTATACAACAAATAGCTAAGCAAAATAGCTTAGTAAGCAAAGCCTTAAAATCAGAAACTGTCACATTTTGATTTGATTACATTTTAACATTAGGTAGGTAAAAAATCCTACATTTTCCAATAAAAATATCTCCATATCGAATAGGTGCCTACTTTTTTTGCTACTTTGCATGCCGTATATGTTTAACCGACTGCCAAAAGAGAGGAATTTTCGCTTGTCTCCGTTTTAATATATATATATTTTATTTTTAATTCTAACTATACTAAGATTCGGTCTAGTTACTAATATTATTTGCAGTATTAGCATAGAACATATAATAATACTTTTATCATAATTACTGTAGGTACAGCGGTTACTGGGGTCTTTGGAAGAATACCTGACGTTGAAGGAAATTATGATGGACTATTGGGCAATTTTGTGGCAATTGAGTGTGATATTTACTATTTTCCATATAATGTGTACCTTACGTCAAAATCCATCAGATCTTTAGATCCCTTTTTCTTGAACCATTTTGCATCAAACTGTCCTACATCAGAATTTCAATAGAGTAAAAGGGCCTTATTATAGAACTGTATAATATTAATAATCTTAACACGCACTTGAGGTGATTTATTACTCTTAACATTGTCTATAAAAGCATGATAATAAGAATAGTCTTAAGAACAATATCCTTAAGAGCACTATAAGACTTAATTGTATATTTATAGAACAAATTTCCTTAAAATAATCTGTTAGTCTGCAGAAGTACTTAAAAAAAAGACTTTAAGTATCAACTTATAGTAAATTTACTCTTCATCAAGTATGTTGGTTTAGAGCAGGGTTTTAAATTCAGCCTTAGAGCAAATTACTCTATTAGAACGTTTACATTTGCCTAGATCCTTTTATAGCGGATATAATCTAAACATAAACCACATATAGACTATTTATAGAATCAATTTACTAAACGCTTCTAAAATTTGCTCCTTGGGTCACTTACCATCAGGTGAGATAGTGGTCAAAGGCTAACCTATCGAGCATAAAAAAAAATCTATTTGTAACGATTTTATTAACAAACAGTCAAAAGACCAGATTCCAAATTGTTACGTTACAAAATATTCAAGAATTTCTGATATCCCAGTAAAAGTTATAAAAAGCTCCCCGTTCCTTATCTTATCATCACTCGACTACAAAGCGCGTGTATGATGATGAGTCAAGTGTTTCCACAGTCTACAAGTTAAGACGATGACGCGATCCATCACGATATTGCCGGGACTAAGCCCGCGGATGATTCTACTACGCAAATATTTGTACTTGGCTCGTTTGGGAAGCGCAGTCACATTGTTCTACGTCACGGTTTTTAATAGATGAGACCTTTTATTTATGAAGCCTTTTATTTGTTAAACAACGTTCGCTGCGGTCATAAGTTGGATGGGTGACCACTAGTTACATTACAACTGAGCGCTTCCATGCTTCGGAGGGTACGTTAAGCCATCGCGTCAGTCCCGGTTGTTGTCTAAAGCTGGTGATAGACGGCGCGGGCTAGCGCGAGCCGGACGACGGACGACGCGTCCGCCATATCACGCGCCGTTTAGCACCCCGGCGCGGCTCGCGGCGCACGTCCGTCGTCCGCCGTCCGCGCGATCCATCGTGCGTCGGTTTTTCGACACGAATTAAAAGGCGCGCGCGCGGCCTGCGGCGCGGCTCGCGCTTGCACGCGCCGTGTATCACCTCTGACGAGCCGAGCCTCCAGGCGGTGCAGAGCCATGGTGCCCATTTGGAGTTTAATTTTCTATTTGAAACACATATACGTGAATTAAATGATTATGGACTTTATTCAACTCTATGGCAAAGAACCGTTTATATGAAATCATAAAGATACAGGTCACAAAAACCACACGGGTGGCGCGGGTGGATGGCGAGGTCTGCGCTATCACGCGTCCTTTACATGTTTGTGTCCGCGCTAAGACGAGCCGAGCCTACACGGACGGCGAACCGTCGTCCGTGGAGGCTCGGCTCGGGCTAGCCCGCGCCGTTAATCACCACCTTTAGGATGGCAGCCGTTATAGCATGGTGGTAGGACATTTTGCGTTAGCCCGCCTCGCTAGCTACTCAAGTAAAAAATCTGTAAAAAATCTAAGCACCTAAGGGTGTGTTCCGACAACTGCGATGTTATAACAGGGTTCCTAAAGCTATAACAGTTCTTACAGAAATAAAATTTAAGCTGCATGAACAGTATTTAATCAGAGCGCGTATGTACATACAGTTGGTGATTATTTCTAAAACATAAATGCTGGTACATCCACCTCTGCCAAGCCACCGTCAGATGTCTATAGTGCGAGCGGAACTAGTTGACCACGCCTTAGGTATGAGAGCGGTGAGACGGAGAGGCGGGGGCGCTTCTGTACGTATATTACTTCAGTGTGTGTGTGTACCCAGCGTTGCGAGCAGATGGCAACTCGCCCCCTCGCACCTGTCGCCACCTAAGGCGCTGCCAACTAGTTCCGCGCGCACTATACCTTATACTTATTGTAATAATTTTATAATAGATTTCTGTAACATCTAGCATTTCTTTACGCTATTACAATAGCGTAAATAAATGCCCCAAGCTTGATACCTGTTCTTTTTGGCGTTGCTGAACGCGGCAGTAGAATTTTACTGTAGTAAAATGTTGTAATTGACCTCCATAAGAGCGTCGTAGATACTAATATGGATCTACGACACGAATGATTTGGACTTTGACTTTTCATTTTAATAAGAGCCTGTCAAAACAAAACAGCCACAAAAAAGGAATATGAATTTATGATAATATATTGTGTGTGAAGAGTAATATGTTATAGAGGCAGAAGGAGGAAAATTATGTGTTTCAACTGTGAGTACTAAAACGACATTAAATGGAACAGTGAAAGAGAAAAGCATGCTGTGCCGACTACCCTTAGCGTGTGATAAACCTGCGATGGGTATATATGACAATAAGATCGCCCCCTATTACAAGGATATCAAAACCTTACTGATGAAACGTGGATTTTTATATACTTCTGCCTGGTTTTCTATGCATACATATCATAAGCGAGATAATTTATAAAATACACCTGAAAGAATAATTTTCCAAGTTAATAACTTAAATATGTTTAAGAAATATTTTTAATCTCAGTAATAATAAAAAATATTTTGATATCGTGCTACAGTGGAAACACTCACGCCCCATACCTCTGTTGGTACAATCTACAAATTTCGGGATCCCCTTTCTTAGGTAATGTTGTATTATTTTCGCTGGTGGAGCTATTTTTAGGATAAAATATTTTAGGCTCAAATTCGTCGTCAGCAATAACGACATCGACGATATCAGTTTCTCAATTGAATCAGGAGCAGCTGTATAATATGACCGCTATTTACTGAATTGTAACATAAAGGCAAGCATAATACATATAGCTATTATGCTCCCACATTATCACTATCTTCTATTACTCATCCCTGTTCTGTGGAGAAGTCGATACCATTACTATGTCTATGCAAACCAATCTTCCTTGAGCATAACGTCGTACTTTGTAGTGTCCGCCACTTTTCCTTTAATAAAGACAGATGGTAAAGAGCTCTGTTCAAGGCAGAATGAGCAGCGATACGCTTTAAAAATGTAAACAATGTGAGTAACGGCATGCTACTCTTATGGCTCATAACGAGTATTCAATTGTAGGATATGAAAGTACTGCTTAGATTAAGCCAGTACACCCTGTTCCTGACTTAAGAATCTAAGAATTATCGGCATCGGTACCACCATGTCGTCGCCAGATTTAGCCAGACATTATTCTTCATTCAGTCACCCATATTACCTGTCCTGAGTAACTTATAATATTACATTATTTGCGAAGTATTTAATATCTTTTTGAGCTTTTCGCTGATTCAACTATTATCGACATTTTAGAAATAATATGCGATACGTATAGTATTATCAAACGTCTCAGAAATAAACGCGCTAACAACTCGTATTTAAATTCATAATTATACGTCTTGATTGATTTTCTAAGGATAGGTGTGATGTTATTATTGAATTTGATTAATGCTCGACGAATTTCGTTTTGTTTTAATTTAATTGATAAGCACTCAGAAACGAAGTATTTTATTCGTTTAAAGTTATTCTTATGTTCAACTGCCCCGAAGTCAAGTTTTAAATAAATATAAAACTCTAAATGTAAATGGAAATAGAATTTCAAAAATGCAGCAGCAAATTGGGATTATTTAATGAAACGCTGCTTTTTGTGTTTTCTTACTTTCAAGTTTGTTGTCTTTTGAGAAAGCGTCAGCGAGAGCTGTCTTTGTAAATAATGTAAATTTTAAATGGTTAGCTTAGACTGCTATAGGAGAGTTTATGTCAACTTATTTGGCATTTATAATAACATTCGTTTCACAATAGTTTCAATGTTTTCAATTAATTTCGCTACAATACGTTAGTAAATAAGTAAGTAAGTCGAGCATAATTAAATTAAAAGAGAGTGTTGTATATCTCACTGCATTAAAAAAGTCATAACAAAACTGGGTCATTGATCCTGTTATCGTATGAATGAACACCATACTATGTTTATGTTTATAAATTTGAACAGATGTTTACAGTAGTGTAAGATTTGTTTAGATTTGATGTTTGTTTATTGAAATAAACCGCGTCAAACATCGACTTCTGTTTAAATGGCCCTATATTTTAGTAAAAAAAAAATATTTTGAAAAATGAAGCGATGACCTATATTTTTTATGCGTTTTATTGATTAAACTATCCAGTGTTAACATGAAAAAAAATATAACACATTATTCTTGACTTAATTTTTTTATTTACAAACCTATGAAAGTCTGCCAAAGATATTCGTGAAAAATGGCGCGAAAAGGTAACAACATCGTGAGAAATGGTTATTATAGGCATACATTGGCATATTTGTGTTACCTTTGGGGCATACAACTGTTCAAGCATTAATATTTTTCATTATAATGGCATGATTTAATAATTTAGTTTGATGATGACACCTAAATTAGTAAAAATCGATTTTTTTTTTCACCAAAATATTTTCTTATTGGAATCTTGCCAAATTATGATGGAATATCATGATTCTTATTAGAATCAGTTAAGAAATGTTTTATAGAAAACACAGTTTTATTCAATACACAGTTTTTTTAGACTCAAAAACACGTTTTTTTTCATATATATGAATTTTTATCACAAATAACAAACACAAAATACAAAGAAAATGACTCCCGTTTTATTATTTTATCAGTTATAGTAGGTATATTGTTTAAGTACATCAAATTGAAGCTACGTTCAGTGCAAATAAGATAAAGTAATAATATGTAGGACAAATTTTATAAGTAACCAGACAACAGGTGGTTTTTGAGAGCGCAACTGCCCTGGGACACTACTGTCCCATGGCCAAATGACGGGTTTTTTATTTTGGGCCACTACAGTCCCATGGCCAATCTACGGGATAAGATAATAAAATATTTAGAAGATACTAATAAGTGGCATCATTTTTGAATTAAATATTTGACAATTACCAAAATCATTAAAATAAATATTACAAAACGGGGCAGTTACCAGTGAAGGAAAAACTGAAGAGTAATGTGCTAGTTTATTATGAGGAGGATAATATTCCATATAGGCAAGGGGAAGGGTTTTGAGTACAATTTTGAACGGAAGTAGAGATACAGAGGGTTAGGTTAAGATTGCAATGTATGTGACCAATGATAGACCGGACTGGAATAAAAATACATCTTGTGCCAACCCCACAGCATGTGATAAGGGCAGGAAAAGAAGAAGCAGCTAATGTAACCAGTTTGAGTTAACTTCAGAAAACACCCCTTTAACTTTACACCCGTTGACATAAACCAACAATACATGTTCCTATTAAATTGCAACCGTACACCATTTGATAAAAAGAGTAAAAAAATTGGGCTCGTCTCAAATTAACTGCGATTTAGGGTAGCTTTACTTTTGTTATAGTATACCGTTGCCAACTATCTGTGGGGTGGTAAGCCCTGAAACTATTTTTTGGTGGAAGATGTAGATGTCAGATGTAGTGATGGGAAATTTATACGAGTATCGATATATATGTAAAAAATAACTTTCTTCTATGATACTGAATTTATCATATTGAATTCATTATACTGAATATCAGATCGACAGCCATTGTCCCCTATTGAAATGATATGAAATGATTTTTTGAATTTTATCTTCACAAACATAATATAACTTTACACACAGTTTTTAGGTGGGTATCAAAAGAGCTTATAGTAAGTATAACAAAGTTAATATTCCCCGGGGAGATCATTGGCACCTAAACTAGGACAAATCTGTGATATGGCATGGAACGCCCTCCTCCCAGAAACATGTTATTTTAGTAAACTATTGAACCCAATTAGGGGTGGTTTGCCATAACTCCCACGCTTTTCTTTCGTCTTGGGGTCGCAGCGTAAGGTGGCAGTTTTTCAGAAAGAGCTAATGTTCACCTACTGCTAATTGTCCTTTGCTTTGTATATCCCGCAGTCACCTCTGACAACTCCCACATGAAGATTATCCCGGGGTGATGCATGCAGATAAAATTTATCAATTTGCGGAGGCAAGTTCTTTTTTCTAAAGTTTGAATTCCTAACTATTACAATAACATATTTTTCAGTAATTATGGCATTCGCCTCTTTAAGTTAATAATACGGAATAGTTCACGTGAATAATTCTGATAGCTCTGACAAAAGTTTAGACCACACCCGGTGGTCATTTTCAAGGAGAGCTCGTAAGGGTCGCGTTCTCGTCTCACTACCACTAGTTCTGTGCATTCACAAAAGTCAGAACTACGTGACTGAGTTTTTTATATTAAAATTATTCGCTATCCCTGTGGACGAAAGACATGCTCCTAACAACAATTTGTAGTGATCCGTCATAGTCGAATTTCTACTTTTGTTATTAATAATTACCCGTTATACGAGAAGACATTTGTCGATAACACAAATCCACAAACTATTGACACACATCCCATCACTACGCGCACGCGTTAGGGCTGATCCAAATTGATTTTAACACAATACCGGCGACCCTGAATGGGGCCCTTATTTGTAACTGCGATGACACGCCGCCCGATCCATCATCCAGCTTCTATGGGCTTGTCACGTGGGACGCGGGACAGGCACGGACGGGACAAATGTGGTACAGAGACATGATTGAGCAGATGTCCGTTCAATGTAGGAATTAGGATCGCCAGGTGTCATAACGTTGGTGTTTATTGACAATACTAATAGCATTCTACGCTATCTAGTAGTATAAACTATTGTATAAAAGCAGAGGTAGATGTGTAGTCTGTTTTTAGCCATTACCAGATCCCTTTCTACTCCCCAAAAAGTGTTGGCACGCATTAATGTAAACTCTTTAGTATTATCTATACTGTATCAGCCAGATTGTTCACTGCTGACCACAGCTTCCCCCGATATGGAGGAGTTTGTCATAATCCCCACGCCTGGAAGGTGTCTTGGGGATCACAGTGTAAGATACTTATCATTTCCTCAGAGAGTGCTGCTGCCGACTTTCTGGTGTGTTAGCTCTTTAGCCGTCATTTACGACACCCACACACCCACTAGAGGCAAATAATAGAAGTAGCTCCTACCTTAAGCGGGCATCATCACATCCCTGTCCTGTAATCACTAATGTGGTTAAAAAATGCGTATCAGTCCGACGTGGCGTCGAGAACTGTGCTTGGTAGATGGCAATAGACTAGCATCTTTTTCACATTTGACCGCACAAAGCATGTTTTGCGAAACGTGGGTGTTTAGAAACACCTGTCTACCCTTTCGAAGAATACAAGAGTGACGATATGTACGAGTATGTGTATTCTTTATCTTGTCCATTCTATTTACACCATACTTTATTCAATTCGTCATTTAATAGTCAAATGCATTGTATTTTAAAACGGAATCATCCTTGCTTATCGTTCACATCCATATTAAGTGGTAATCTAATGATCAGTAGGCGCAAACTTTGTCCTGGATGCTAGTAGCCATATCATCATTCTTGTATTTTTCCTGTTCTTCACAAGAAAATGATAAGCATCATTTATAAGAAATATTTCATAATATTTATGTCACATATACCTCATTTAATAAAGCTTAATAGTAAGCAATGCGGAATTTAATAACATAGCCGAACATACGAACATATTTGCCAATTTCAAAAGGAAAAAATGTCTACCAATTTCAGTAAATTGCCGAGCTAAGAAATATTTTTATTCAATATTGGGAATGCCTGTATACATAAATAAATACGTATTTTGTCATTGTTCATACCAATTCTTCGTTGTTGCGAGTGACAGAAATCTGGTTATCTATAATACATTATCATTTTAAAATTGGAATCCGTATAAATATAATGTTTATTTAATTCTGTCTCTAGTGTTAGAGACTTAGCGACCTGTTAGCGACTGTTATTTTTTTTATGGCATAGGAAGGCAAATAAGCAGGCGTTGGAAATTCACCTGGTGGTAAGTGATCACCATCGCATCGCCCACAAACATCGGCAACACCAGAGGTCTCGAGGGTTGTGTTCTGATTATTTAGTACACTTTGCTCAAGAACTGGCTCTAATGAGAAGCAGCCGTTTCGCAAAGTTAGATGCTTGGTGATAGATGATTCACTTGTCGTATAAATAGATAAGCTTATAAAATATATTATACTGTGAAGATCAATCCTGCTAGAAGGTTCAACCCTACAATTTTCCAATCAGATGTCAACACTAATTACTTTTGGGCCACCAGTGCCTTATTAGAGAAAATTATTGAAGCGCTCGTAGCAAAGTTTGCTTAGCCGTTCTTAATCAATCAGCTTAGTCAACCAATGTCCGCCGTGGTCATGACTTGGATGGGTGACCGCTATTGACATAACTACTGAGCGATTCCCTTCGGTCCCGGTTGTTGTCTTAGGTAAGGCATTTTGCGAATGCCCGCCTGGTTAGATACCACTTTTAAGTAAAAAATCTTTCGCCAAGCACTTAAGAATGTGTTTCGGCAACTGTCCTTGAGAACCAGTAAGTAGTTCTAAGTTAGCCTGAAAAACATTTTCAACCACATTATCACTTACCATCAGATGAGATAGTAGTCAAAGGCTAGCATATCAGCGATAAAAAAAATTCAACAAAATTATATGAGTGTAGAAAGTTAACTCTAATTGAGACGGCGAGTCGTACAGTCGTATACAAGTATTATTTGCCCGAACCTCAGGCGAGGTATACTACTCGCAACTTATAAAAATATAGGTCTCAATACAGCTACTTACAAATTAGCAGCAGCGTTATCACCCGATACATCATTTCACCGACATTTCTTTTGTAAAACATCTGACGAATGACTATAATTCACCGAGCACAATGTAACCTTACTATTTTGCGCAGACCCCTGGAGTCGGACCCCTCCTGGACCCTATGTTATGTTCTGTAAATTGCCCATCGACTGCTTTTGTACAATGTACCCCATTCATTCGACTCCCATTATAAAAATACCCCATTTTATTATTATGTTACAATTTTAATGATATATACATGTGCTTGTTTGTTGCGTTTCGTATTCTGTCATCGGGTTTTGGTAGCTACTCGTAATAATACTAGCGCCAAATATTACATTTTTATCTATTAACCTAAATCGACAATCACTTAGCGAGTGGAGGCCACACAGAAAATATAGTTCATTATTATAGAGATATTCTTTTTTTTTATAGCCCTGGCTGATGTAGAAACAAGAGCGTGAGGGACGCTAAATACTGATCGATTTAAATATTCAGTTTATATTTAAAATTTGGTTTAATACCAACTTACGTCCCAAAGTTCTAACCTATATAATATATAAAGAAACAGAAATATTCGCTACCCGACATGATTAGGCTCATAAGGTTTCGCAATATGGTGTATAATATACACATGAAAGTAATAAAGTTATATTACTGATTATATACTTTCATGCATGGCTCTAACTTTAACAAATTATATACTTGTTTAAAAAGAACAATAACTGAATGTTACTACATTATGTTTACCTCCTATATAAATAAGCATTCAAAGTGTCTCTTTATCATCGCTACAGAAAAAATATCTTAATACAATTCAGCTGAACAAGCTATATGACAAATAATTTAAGAACACTGTGCAGCTTTAGTGTCACCAATGTGTTCAAGCACTGTCAGTTTGAGAGAGTAGTTCATCTCGTTCACCCAGTGTTTACATTTCCTACAATGTGCCCGTCTTGCCTACAGACAATAGTATCTCGACATTAGTATTTCGACGCTACTAATTCACTGCAGTATGGGGCACACCCAGGATAGATTATTGCTGAAGAGGACTATCATCTGATAAATTTATTCCATTTCCTCATGCTGTAGGCCGTAAAAGAAGCATCAAATAAAAGCTTGGACCACCTACTTCTGACAAGAAATAAGCGTCAAGACAACGGGCCCTTAACCTGAAGCTGTAGGTTTTTAAATAAGTTCTTATATCGTCTTGTTGAGGTTAAAGAAAATATAATGTTACTGACTCCACATACTATGTGACCGAAGGGTAGGAAGGTGATAAGTTACTGAAGCAGTATGAGCTTGACAAGCAAAACGCTTAACTTTACCTCAAAAGTTAGTTTGCCCCAATTCCCCGTACACCATAATATTCCAAAGTCATCAATCTTCCGAACTCAAATAACGCGAAATCGCATAATCCGAATGTCGCAACTCCGACACTCCGATCTTTGCACAAAACGTAATCTAATTAAACACAGACGGATTAATGGAGTGACAATAATCTTATAGCATCACGTCCGGGGTAAGGGATAATCCAGAATTTAATCAGGGAACCGCAACCCCTTATAAAACCGACATTGTATCGATCTGGTCATCTATTACACTAGTATAGGGTAGTTGGACGGGCCCGGTAGAGGTCAAGAGATGCCTGTCTAATAATAATATGGAAATATTTTGATTTAGGATTCAGTTACAATGGAAAATAGTGACCTCGTTTTGCTGAGTAAGATTTATTAAAAATCGTTACAATCAGACAATCTAGTACGCCAAAAAAATTACCTACATTTTATTTCTTTGGTATTTACTGACAGAGTAGGCTCATCGTGCTTGTTTTAGTACATATAGTTAGACCTTATCTAGAATAATAACTATTATTACTATGTAATGCCAATTACACGTATTTAAATAGATTATCCAACGCTCGACTATGATAATTGATTGCAATATCAGTTCAAACTTAGTAGTTTTACTTCTAATTGTTGATTTTCTCTCATTAACCTTAATTCTTGATTCATAAACAGCCATTTACTACATTGTCATCTGTTGAAGTTAAATTACCTTGCTAAACATAAAGTTAAGGAAATGGCTCTAAAGACGAAGTGGTCTTTGAAAACTGTCACACTGAGGATATGGGACGGGAAAACCTTGCAAGTATGCAATTAAGCGAAACAGAACAAGTCAATATAAATAGCGTGAGCGAATTCGTTAAAATAAATTCATATAAAAATGAGATTTTTCAAAACGGAAAAAAGCAGATCTATATCACCCAGATATAGATATATTGATACGATTTACTGCATGGACAGAAAACTCCATTATTAGAAACTTCAGAGCTGTATTTATGATTTATTTCTATCGAGAGAAATATAAGCACTCGTATTTTTGGATCAAGCAAGCAATCAATGGCATCTCTTCTAGAATGTTATATATTTTATTGAAATCTATATTTTATAGATTTTTGAAAAACATGTTTTCAATATAGCCTATTTAAGACTCACTTCACGGCCTTTAAGGCCTTTGCTTGAATACACCTATTGCAACCAACTTCTCACTTTGTCAACATTTCGATTAATTAGTGCACTCATTCCCATATTGACAAATTGTTCATCTTAGTAAATAATACGGGATAACTCACGTGAATCAGTCAGTTTCAACCACATTCGGTGGTCGCGTTGACGTCTCGCTTAGCACAGTGCTAAGCGAGACGTCAACGCGGGCGTCCCGAGCTCTCGTTGAAAAAGACCACCGAATGTGGTTGAAACTATAGTCGGAGCTATCTGACTGATTCACGTGAGTTATCCCGTATTATTTACTAAAATTAGTGAAAACCACGTTAGTTTTTATAATCCTCAAGTAGAAAATCAGCTGAGAAGCAAAAGCAGTTCTAGCAGTTGCCTTTTGAGCCAGTAATTCTAGGTGAGACTGAATATCATCTCTGACCCAATCACTTACTACAGGGAGGTGGTAGTCTATTGCTGGCGGATGAGCTATCAGAAAATCCTACGCAAAATTTTATGTAAATGTTTAGAGTTCTTTAATTTCTTTATTATCATCGTACAGGCAGATATTATTAGTTCCAATGTACCTATTTTAGCTCAGAATGCCCTTTAGTTGCAAAATAAATAATAAACATTCTTGCCTACATGATATCAACGATTGATCAAATAATATACCTTCCATATATGGTATTAATATAGAAGGATTTTGGGAAAAAAATCTCTCTCCCCATAGCCGTAATATCCTATGAGAAGTCATGCCCTCCCAGTCTTTTAACCATCAGAATGGATGGAACTAATACGTAGTAAGATAATTTACAATCACAAGTTAAATTACATAAAAGTGATACACTTATACTAATGTCAAGAATTAAAATATAAACATGTCTTGTTGACTTTTTAGCGTTTATCAACTGCGAACAAACCCCACGAAGACTCGCCCCTCAACATTTTTTTTATGGCGCGCATTGTGTGGATAGGCCTATTTGAACAATATACGTCGTATTGTGGGTTTAAATACTTATATCACATACAGTAAAACAATACAATATAAATAAGGTCGCTTGGGTAGGCAGTATTAGTCGCAACTATACTGAAAAATATGGAGGAACGCGCTATCGTGTATGGAAAGGTCTAATATTTAAAAGGAAGTAACTATTTTTTTAATAATTTTAAAGAAAACGGTAACTAAAATGAGTAAACGAGCACAAAAATTAGAGTTCTGAGTCATAATGTCATGTTTGCTCAGTCGGTCAGAGCATACCCTGGCTATAGGGGTGGATGGCCGCGAGTTCGAATCTAACTTTTTTTCTCTCGTAAATTTGTACTATAATGTGTAGTTTAAATATAAACAGTCAATCTAACACTGTTTAGTTGAGTGCTTGCGTACTTATTCTCAAAAGTTACTGTCAGTCTTCAGTCAAAGTAATTATTTTTTTTCTTATCGTTGTATCGTGTCCCACTCGATGGTTTAGTTAAAAATTCTTAC
Source organism: Plagodis dolabraria (assembly GCA_963854805.1). NCBI lineage: Eukaryota > Metazoa > Arthropoda > Insecta > Lepidoptera > Geometridae > Plagodis > Plagodis dolabraria. The sequence goes on from OY978446.1 coordinate 33,960,783, forward strand.
AATATAGCGTCTAAAATCAGCCAGTTTGCTAATTTTTTATGTAGCTTGTGTATTTTGCGCTATAAAAACGAATCTAACCAGATCTTATACATTAAAAACCATTAAGAAGTAATGGTGGAGTCAAGAAACTCACAACCACACATACATGAACCCTGAAACATAACACTCGTTTTTGCCAGACATGTAAAAAGATAATTCCGAGGAAGCTTTAAACAAAAAATCCTTTAACCATATCCTTATATTGCATACCCTTTCCTCTCCCCTTAGATAAAGAAAATTAATACGTATCAATACAGAGTGCAACATCGATATCTGCCATACCAGAATTAATTTTCGCAGTAATACCTTCTGATCCACACAATCCTGAATAAGAAATTGGAATTTATTGATCTTTAATCTCTTTTATTAAATTTAAATACAGAAAAGCCGCTGCGTATGCAATAGATGTACACCTTTACATAGCTTTCAAAGTCTTATGTAAAAGTAATATACCTAGTATTTTTTACATGACGTGACTTTAAAATCTATAAAGTACGAGAATATGCCTAATTATTGTAGCTCAATTACAATTATTTCAGAATGATTTTATTGTCAGACAATCATTGACATCATTTTTTTTATATGCCTTTCAGGCAAGCCTTTGACCACTATCTTACCTGATGGTAAGTGGTGACGTGGTCGAAGGTGTTGTTCAGGCTAACATAAAATTACTAGCTCTCAAGGACAGCTGCCAGAAAACCCTGTTAGGTGCTTGGCGACAGATTTTCTACTTGAGGGTGGTAGCTAGCCAGGCGGGCATTCTGGCAAAATGCCCTACCACCATGCTATAACGACTGCCATCCTAAAACAACAACCAGGACCGACGGCTTAACGTGCCCTCCGAAGCACGGAAGCGCTCAGTATTATTGTCACCAGCGGTCACCCATCCAACTCATGACGGAGGCGGACGTGGCTGACTTTGCTGATCGGTTCAGAACGGCTAAGCAAACTTCGCTACAAGTACTTCAAAGTTATTCAGTAGCGTAATATATGTAAAAATACTTATCTACCTAACTCATTGAAACAAATTTACAATGGTTTCTTTTCTAAAACTTCATAATCACACGAGTTAAAAGGTGAGTCTGTAAGTTTGATGTTTCGTCACGCTAAAACAGCTGAACCAATTTAGATGAAACTTGGAGTATATATATTTTATAATCTACATTAACACTTAAGATTTTTCGTCATTGTATAAACGTAAGCCTTTGATTACTATCTCACCTGACGATAAGTGATTATAATAATCATTTAATCCAGAATTGCTTCCAAATAATTATGTAGTCGAACGTGTTGTTCAGGCTAACGTAAAATTACTGGCTCTTAAGGACAGCTACCGGAACACACCGTTAGGTGCTTGGCGACCGATTTTATCCTTGAAGGTGGTAGCAAAATGCCCTACTATCATACGATGAACCAAATCATCAATAGCAGCAAGAGTGTAGATCTTTAAAAAGCTCTTCCTCTGGGGACGAGGCACAATCAAAAGGCAGTGTTTGCGCCGCCACCAATTAGCCGCACATCGCGCCACATAAATAGTATCAAACTGTACTGCACCACAGTGTAGCGGCGTGATAGCACATCGATATAAACATCACTAGATATTCTATATGTTTAGGTACATTAATGGGTGCAGTGGTTGAAGAATTCATTACAAACATTATACAATTTTTGTAATGAATTTTTACATTCTCGCCTGCTTCTCTTTCACCTTTCAAATTTCATTGTTTTTGTGAATGCTCGCCTGGCTAGCTACCAGCCTCAAGTAGGAAATCTGTCGCAAAGCACCTAACTATAATAATAATAATAACTTTATTTACACTAATAAAATATGCACTTACAATGAATCTTAACTCGTAAATATATATATAAAGAGATAACATTATATAAGACCAACTCGTCAATATTGTCTAGGTATGCTATTGTAAGATCTTAGTATTTATTGCAAAATACTAAGATCTTACAATAGGTATTATCTACAAAGTGTATAGGAATAAGTACCTACATAACCATACATTTTTATTTTCTTATCAACCAAAAATAAATGTATACTTAGATATCATGTGTTGAGTTGCGGCAGCTGTTCTTGAGAGCCAGTAAGTCTAGGTTAGCCTGAATAATATCTTCGACCACATCATCACCTACCATCCGCTGAGATAGTGGTCAAAGGCTAGCCTATCAACCATAAACAAAAACATGTGAAAATCGCTTAGCAAGCGATAGTGCTTGTAATCATGTTGAGAAACACAGTCACGTGTAATATTACAACTTTAATTTATGAATTACATAATAAAATTAATTTTATTTTAGCATACACAATGGGGGACCTTTAGCTTAATTTTCATTTTTCACGCACTTCTAGCAAACTATTTCTCCATGCATAGCCAGAGAGCTGGCAAGAGTTCATTATCACAAATAAACTGGAGAGCCTTTCAGTTTTTATAGCAGTCTGGAACGCTCGTCCACGCCGTCTCCCAGACTATTACACTCTGAATTGTGTCAACCATTATTGTGCATTACGGTGCAATCAAAACAAATGACCTTTCCTATTGTAGAACTTCTGTGACACACTTTGCACTGTGTTATTAATATGGATAATTTCAACCTCAATGTATTCTTAAACTATCCGTCATTGTACAAGTTGCATATATTAGTAGATAGTTATACAAGGATTAAAAGGAATCAACTCCCATACGAGGTATATAGGCTATAGCCTGAGTTGTTTGTTGGCATTGAATAGGCTCTGAATCTTTTTAACCGATTTGAAAATTTCTTCCACCATTTGAATCTTTCATTATCCTTGATGAACATAGTTGACAGAATATTTTCAAAAAAGTTAGGGATGCGTATGACAACATCGATAATTTAACCCAATGTCTGAAAAAAAATACCAAAAGGATGTATTAAGGAGCAAAGTGATGTACTACAATTTTATAGAGGATATCAATAGATAAAAATGTCAGCAATACCATATGTCTATCTATAATAATTATGCCACACTAACTAACTAACTACTTAAATATATAATTTTGATTTTTTTGTTATATACCCGTGAGAAGCTGCTATTTTCCTTTTTCAAATACTAATATTTGGAATATAAAAAAATTTAAACGCTTAATATATTATTAAACTAATGCAGTATGCTTCTGTTTTAAAAGTGGGTGTAATATTTTTTCTTTTTGTATCATTCCCTTCCTTATTACCCTAAATCTGTCCAAAAATAGAACACAAAATACCAAATACAATCGATCTACTAAAACATACGGTAATTAATCTTAGTTCCCGTAGGTATTCGTAAAAAATCGTACGAATACGTACAAGTAACGAAGAGGAATGTACTGTTCTCGATTTATGCGTTCCGGAACGAAGGTTAATTAGCGGTAAGGTCGCTTATTCACGGTACGACTAACGCGTTATTCTATTATTTATAGCTTTTAGATCGTTTTAATAACTAAGGAGCATTAAATGTTATCAACTAATTTTTGCTCGCGGCTTCGCTCGTTCTTATTAATAATGAACCATGACAGTGTTAGCAAATTTCATTTATTCCCTTCAAAGTAGGATAAATTATTGTGTGAATTAATCCAGATTAGGATCCAAAAAATCTGTGTACGAACTTGCATCAAAATCTCTTTAGTAGTTTTGGAGTATCAACATTATGAAGGGTTTCTAAAAGTATTTTGGTTTGTGTTCGCTTTGACAAACAGCTTTACAAAAAGTGCACTGCTAAATTATGTTTTTACTTATAAATATAACAGTATAAACATGCTCGGTTTACCTGCCTATCACTACGCAAAAAGAAGTGCGAGATTATCTTTATTTTAGATTTTTAACAGCATAAAGTGTCGTAATAGCTTGAAAATATTCCTAGTGGTTATCTCAAGTTTCAATCGTCACTCGGATTTCTTTAAGAGAAGTAAAAAGTTTAATTTAGAGGTTTTTTTTTCTAAAATACGAGCTTTTGTCTTACGAAGTCGCGCCGTCTATGCCCCACCTTATGCACGTAACGGCTGTTGTTGTTGCCGTTTTAACGAAATTTATCGTTTTCTTTTTTCTTACTCCTCTATGCTCTGTTTGTTCCTGAATTCATGTGACAGAAAGGTTACTGTTGGTAGGTAATTGTAATTAAATGTGATATGTTATTTTTGTTACAGGTATGTGATCTGCAAATGAATGTCCTGTTACCTTCCGGGCTTCTCGGTGGTATGTAAAACTATTGGATACTTAAATAAAGTACTGTTTTGTGAACCTATTCAGTGGTCTAAAAAAAACAACTTGAGGACATTCATTTTAAATGAATAATAAAATTATTTTAGTTAAATGATAACTTACAAGTTTCCGTAACTCACTTTTGCTACTAATTAGGGCAGAGGTTCCACCTGGAGGTCAACTGAGTCTGGTGACTCCTGGAGTTATCACAATAATTCTGAGCGCTTAGTTTTGGAAGCTGCCATTTATATAAAGAAAATACTGCTGACAACGCAAATAAATAGGTTTGTGAGGGATTCGGTCCTAGGTCAGCGGTATATTAGGTGTAACAGTACGTATTTTTTTTAATTATTTGTGCATAAGTAACCTACCTTCAAAAAGCACTGCTTTGTTAATAAAAGTAAATAGAAGATAATAATGCATAACGGCGTTACTTTGTGGATACCCACGCTTTATAGCAACAAAAAAAGTTTAATATACTAAGCGATAATGCAGCAACATTTCTAGCTCAAGTATGTACACCGACATGTTGTTGAAAAGAAAAACATGATTACGCTGGAAAGATTGTCGACGCATTTTGTTTAGGCACAAAAATGTAGCTTTTAAAATTCGTTGTTTTTAGAATGATTATGTATTGGCGTAAGAATCCTATGACAATTCCATACTTTGAATAATCGTAAAATCTGACTAAGTGAGTGGAGCTTCTCAGAGTGTATGGCTACAGGAATGTAAGGTCTTTAAATAGGTTCCATGGGAATGTACAACCTTTCTTAATTCACTTTAAAGCAAAGTAACATAGGTATATATTTATTTGTTTAAGCTAAATTGGCCATAGATATATCAAATTGGAAGAGAAAAACATGTTGTGTACTATAGTAGCTGAGAGGAAAGAAGATGATGAATTACTGTTTGTATACTTAGTCCAACTATGAGCCTTTACCCCCATTTTGGTTAAATGTAGGCTAAAAGTAACGAACTTGCAGCCAAGCCCGAGCTAATCGATGATGTTCACTGGTTTAATCCAAAACAGTGTCGCGTTTGATTGATCGTTCCTAACCGTAATTTATAGTTTTAGGAACCCGTGTGGTGACACCACATGATCAGTATTTTTTGGGACAATATCTATGGATATTTTACTTAGATTTAAATTGTAATATGGTAGAATAAAGATTAATATGGTACATTTAAATATTCGTGAAATGTTGACATAAAAACTGACCAGTGAGTACTACAGGCTAGTACTCAACATTGGTCGAATATAACGGCTTAACGACGGGATTGTTAGCAGGTACATATATGTTTATCATTACTCATGAAATGTTTTATTCTCATAGATGATTTAAAGCGTATGACTGACTATATAGCTAATAGCTCCTAGGTAGAGGAGGTAATGTAAGTTCTTATAATAGATCTCAAATATTATAAAATAATATTATGTTGATTGTACTTAAGTTGTGATAAATTGAATAGAGCATAAGATATTGATAATTCTTGACATCAGCTGGACGACGCGACGTCCAACTGTTTAACGACAGTTCAACGTAAACGAATTCTTCTTCCTAATACTGAACTTATGTCTCCTTTGAACGATACAATAAATAGCTATTACTTTTATTTGCGTACGTAAGATTTATGAGACTCGACAATTCTGATGTGGCCCATCAATCGATTGAACTTACCTATTCCTTAAGAATGATCTGGTATATTTTCTCATCGCGTTCGTATCTTTTCTGTATTGCGAAACCGTAGCTGTGACCGTAGTAGCGGATTCGCTTTCGTTTTGCTATGATTATCAATACGTGAAATAGAAGCAAATGTTTGTGTTCTAACTCATCGTTTTTATTAAGAATCTATCTATGTCACTTTGCCTGGTATACGATTTGCAACATTTAGATCACCGCTTCGTTCTACGTTCACAATTAACAGTTCCACTTTTGCAAATTGGGTACCTATTATATAAAATTGCTTTGAACTCATTACTATGACTTGCTGCCGAGATTTAAAGATTTATTGATTGTTTCATCGTTATCATTGAGTAAATACAATCCGATCTCCTGACGTTCACATAAAAAAAAAATATCACGAAAACTTCTTGACGTTTGAACACCGTCCTTAAAATTATATCTCAATATAATATACATAGATATACTTTTATTCTTTATAAAATTTTTTGATCCAATTAATTAACATATAGAGCATAAATACAGGGTAAAAGAGTTCTAAAAATTAACACTTTCTGAGAACATAAACTAGGGACCTGTATGTAAATGTAGATACATTTTAGTTCAATAGTTCTTGTAAATGTATGATATTTTAATGTATTTATTATCTGAACTTACTCTTGTTTTATGAAATTGTCGACATATATGAGTGGAATCGTGGCCGTAATTTAAATGCTTAAACTCACCTGATAAAGGGCAATGGACATGCTTGAATTCTGTGTCAATAATTTCTACACAGATAAGTTAAGCCAGTTATTAATTACACTATAAACGGTATTACTTTAAAAAAAAGGTTGGTTATTATTTGAAAATAAAAATGATGGTATCTCTAGTATAGCAAGGCGTTGACGGCAAATTGTGAATAATGCAGTTATGCACGTTTGGTTATTGCAGATTTTGATCGATGGTTACTGGATTTGACTTTTTTGACAGTAAATCAATAGCTAGAATGGGCGCTATGATCCCAAAAAAATACTTTATTTATTTTTAACAGCTGTGAAAAGCATACATTCAAACTTTGTCTGGAATAGATTGAATACAATACTTTCTCCCCTTTTTTATTATTTTATCATGAGGATTTGCACACGCTTGGCAGGCGTCGTGGGGATCGCAGCGTAAGATGGTAGTTTTTCCGAAGGTATTGTACACTTTCCTTTCGTGAGCTCAAATACGACTCCCGCAGGAAGATATGGGGAGTGCAATGTTAGCTCGGCACCCAACAGGGCTTTGGGCATCATATTTTTATATATGAACATTTTCCTATACGTACTAACACGATATTCATAAAATAACTGTCCCATATATTCAAAAAAATCTCAATTCTAAACTATCATGCTATGGTCCAGTACGCTTGCGGCATTTGTCGCACCGCACCGTGGTGTCGTATCACGTGACAGGCGCGACATGCGACAGGACGCGACGCAGCGCCACGCGGCAGGATGTAGCCGCGGGCGGTCGCGTCCGACTGGACGCAAGACGTTTTTATCGTTCATTTTCGCTTTTCTTTATCGGAATTTGTGTCATTTTCGGTAGCTGTCGTATTTTTTCAGTGTACATGTTTTGTTGTTTTTATACCAACGTTGGGTGGTTTTACAATAAATATAAAACCTGCAAGGTGCAAAGCGATTTGTTAAATAAAATGTTTTTAATATACAGTTACGATTATTTTGCACAGTATATATGTAACGGAAACATATATTCATCAACAGTGTGGTTGTACACTATAAGAAATAGGTACAATAAATTATACCCAAACCACAGAAAATAACCAGAAGGATCACTACATTCCATCACAAGGACCAAGCCATTCCAATGAATAAGCGACTAGCTATGAAGCAATAAAGTGCACTTCAGCTTGCAAAACACGAAGTACCTACTATTTTTATTCACCTACAAGGCGTCTCTCTTTCTATCACATAGCCACGCGTAGCTCTGATCTCTTCTGACGCGGCACGCACCGTAGGATAATTCTGTCCGTATGGATACGCCGTTGTACCTGTAGTTTTGTACCTATATAAAGTGGGGAGTGCGTCAGGGCAGCCAAAATCCAAACATTTTTGGATCTCTGAACTATAAATCAAGTAGTAGGTGGTAATTATATTGGTTTGATAAAGAAACGAATTAAAATGCTACCGAATCATTACTACTTGCACACTTTATCTGTTTATAGTTTGTAAGTGATTCGGCGTCATTTTAGATTAATTTTATTAAGATAATGAATAGATTCAGGCGTTACTTTGCGGAAATCTATATATAATAATAACAAATATTTTAAGATTTTCCTGTTAAGCCGACGTGACGTAACAAACGCCACGCAGTCAACCGGAAGAATTTTCGACGCGTTTTGCTTCTAGACGAAGCATCCTATATACTAAGCCGCCGGCGACTTAGTATATTTTTTATATATTTCAAGTGTTTCATTAAAGATTCCAAAGTCGGATGTCACATAGATGGAGCCTGCCTGAATAACATAAGCTACGCGGATGACATGGTGCTGCTGAGTCCGTCGATTGGGGCAGCCAATAGCTTTTTCAAAGCCTTAGAGTCTTAGAGCGAGCTAAGACTTATAAAGTGCCTGAAATTAGTCTTGGTGGAACTGCACTAAAAATTGTGTCACAGTTTAAGTATTTGGGGCATTGGATGACCGAGGATCTAAAAGATAACCTAGACATCGAGAGGGAGCGCAGATCGCTGGCTGTCCGTAGTAATATGTTGGCTCGAAGGTTTGCACGCTGTACGAAACAAGTGAAGACAACGCTTTTTAGGTCTTTTTGCCAATCTTTCTACACGTGTAGCCTCTGGGTTAACTATACGCTGCGGGCATACAGCGATCTGCGCGTCCAATATAACAACGCATTCAGTGTGCTAATGGGGTTGCCGCGATTCTGTAGTGCTTTTGGCATGTTCGCTGAAGCGAGGATTGATGGATTCCATGCCATCATTCGCAAAAGAAGCGCATCTTTAATTAGACGATTGCGTAGCAGTACCAACAGCATCCTGGCTGTGTTGGTGGACCGGTGGGACAGTCAGTATCTCGCTCACTGGATGCGGTTGCATGCAGTGCCACAGCCATTCTTACGAATGCCTTAATTATTATTTAATTAATTAGTAATGCTTATTTTATTACATTCGAAGCTTGTTTTTTAATGTCTAAAATCATTTTTATTTTTTTTTAATTTTTTTTCTTTATATATATTAATAAGCTATTGTTCTAATTATTCTTATATGTGCAATTGTTAAAATTTTTATGTAATTCTGATATGTAATGCTTAATTTGATTTCTTTTTAATTAAAGAATATGTTTTTTGTACATGGGTCATGATACCTGAATTAAAGTGATTTATTATTATTATTATTATTCACGTTATTTATTTAATAACATAATTTTAAATTTTTTACAACATTCATATATAAAAAATAAATATTATAAAAAACTTAAAACTAGGATGCCGCCAGCAGCGGGGCAGGGCCTAAGCTACCAGCGGTTAGGACTGCAGAGAAAGGAACTTTCGGACAATGCGTGTCGTGTCGAGTATCACTGCCTTCTGTATCTGACCCTTGATCCAACCGTCTAGTGAGAGCCTCTTGAGGTGTTGGTCGAGGCTCTTCGCTATTAGGCCGTTCGCCGAAACGACTATCGGGACAATGATCGTCGAGTCAACATCCCACATGGCGGTTACCTCGTGAGCTAAGTCAAGGTACTTGCTGACTTTGTCCTTCTCGGCCTTCACGAGGTTCTCGTCATGTGGGATGGTGATGTCGACAAGCACTGCCCGGCGCTGGGATCGGTCGACCACCACGATATCAGGCTTATTGCAAACAATAGTCCTGTCCGTGATGATAGAGCGGTCCCAGTAGAGCAATGCACGACCATTCTCGAGAACTGGCGCCGGTGCGTACTGGTAGTACGGCACCTCTGACTCGACAAGGCCATATTGAAGGGCAAGTTGCTGGTGGATGATCCTGGCTACTTGGTTGTGCCTGTGTAAATACTCGCCGTTAGCAAGATGCGAACAACCGGAAATGATATGCCTGAGTGACTCTCCGGGACGGCGGCATGCTCGACAAATGTCGACCGTACCGTCCTTCAGGATATATTTCCGATAGTTGTTCGTCATCATTACTTCGTCTGCAATTGCACAGGCAAAACCCTCGGTTTCTCCAAAGAGGTCTCCGAAGCGTAGCCAGTTCACCGAAGCGAGTAAGTCCACATCAGGCCCAGTAAGGGCCCGAAAGAACCTCCCGTGCAGCTCCTTGCCTTTCCATACTGCCTTGCGGTCATCAGTGCTCAGCACCGTTGGTTTGCGCCAGTTATCGTTCGCCAAGGAGAGCGGTGTGAAGCCTTTGTCAACTGTCATGACATCACGATGCATCCCGCACTCGTGGTTACGGAAATAATCCCTGAGACTGCACACTTCACGGTTGTGAAGGCTCTTGGCATTTAAAAAGCCACGACCTCCCCATTTCCGTGGAATGTACAGTCTCATAACTGACGAGCGCGGGTGTAGCATGCGATGCAAAGTGAGCAGTTGACGGACTTTTCTATCCAGGGCGTCCAGCTCAGTCTGCGTCCACTTCAGGATGCCAAAGGAGTATATCAGTAGAGGCATCACCCAACCGTTAAAGGCGCGCGTCTTGTTGCCACCAGACAAAAAGCTTTTAAGTACTTTTGTCAGGCGGTAAAAGAAGCGTTCCTTTACCGATTCCTTGATGTCATCTACCGAAATACCCAACGAATTATTATTATTATTATTATTAAAGTATTAAAGTGATGTTTTCTTAAAATACTTTTAAAATATTTCTTATTCATTTCTTTGTTAAACTGATAGTTACTACGGCAATATTATAATGACATGTGGCGTCCTTTGAAATGCAGTAGAAATGATCAACGCTTTCTGAAAAAACTTCCATCTGGTATTCTGAGATCTATCTTAAGATGGTCAAGATCATACTACACCTACTTCAAATCATCATACATGCTATACCTACTTCAAACGAGAATACCGATTAAAAACTAGCGTCACGCAAGCAGGTGACTGGTCAATTAACAAAAGCTAAAATTTAAAGAGATGATCGCAATAAAATAACTCAACAGAGATCACAAAAACAAAATTAGTCTAGTTTTAACTGATGGTGCATATACTTTCGGTAAGCAATTGTACGTTGTGGCGCAGTAAGCTTTGCATATTTAGGTACAGTATTTTATGATGGAATAAGTTCTATTTATATCTAAGTGTCTCTATATAAACACGTACTATAGATAAAAAAGAGTTTTACTCTCCCTATGATTTAACAAAAAACTTTAAATGCGACAGGATGAAACAAGGGTTCCCAAAGCCCTGAAACCATGAGGGTTCCGCCATCATTTATAACGAACATGTTGACGGGATAAGGTTGTCGGTTCAACCCTATCTGCCTCTAAGTTAGACGCTTTGTAATAGCTACGCAAAAAAACTTATATTGTATAAAAGAAAACTTTGTTCCATTTCAAAAGATGTAAATTGGTAGTTAGTAAATATGTTGTTTTTAGAGTTTCCTACATTAAAGGAAAAAGGAAGCCCTATTAATAAGCCTCCACTGTCTGTCTGTTCGTACTTATGTCATGAGTCTCTAATTCCTTTCTAAAATTTAGATATTTCGATAAAAGCCCAACATGGTGATTAAAACAACAAAAAAATTTAATTATTCTTCAGGTTCTTTAGGCACTTGAGTCGATTGAGAGGCGCGCCAAGAGGTTAATAGGCAGCGACTTTCTGGGTGAGTCTCGGCTATAAAGCCTCGAGCACCGCCGTAAAGTCGCTTCCCTATCGGTCTTTTACCGGATACATTTTCCATCGGACGTCCAGACAGACGGAGAGGCACCATCCGTACTTGGTTGATATTCCCAGGACTCGTACGAAGCGCTTCGCTTCCACTTTTCTCGTGCGTACTGCGAAAGAGTGGAACTCCTTACCGTGGTCAGTATTTCCCGATGAATTCAACATGGGTCTTCAAATCTAGAGTAAATAGGTTTCTTCTAAGTAAGCGTGCTCCATCTTAGACCACACCAATGCTTAATATCAGGCAGGGTGTAGTCAAACGCGAACCTATAACGAATTAAAAAAAAAATTGCTTTATAAAAGAGTTGTTGGATAGGTTTTTTTCTGTTTTTTTTTTGTATATATTTATATACAAACGAACTGGAAAATTTAAACTTAAGAAGTTGTTCAAAACCAATAAACATTTTTATTTGTACGGGTTGTTACAATACGTATAACTTTTTTTTTTTGCTGAATGAGGCAGTGCAAGCAAGAAGAGCGTCGTAGACGCTTATAATATTAGATAAATGATTTTAACTTCACTTTGACTAGATTTGGACATCTGCTCATCTTTACGCCAATACTTTTTTTTTATAATGCCGGACGGGAATCGAACCAGCGTACTCCGATTTCTTGCCGGATGTCTACTTCTCTCGGTATTATCCCCTATGACGGTTACAGTGACTCAATTGGTAATAGTAGCACAAAGATTCGGCTAGAAAGAGTAAGTTTCAGGTGGCCGAGAGGATTAGGCATCAAGCGTGGTTCACGTCCGGAACAAAAAAAATGTGCTTATTTAATTTGTATATATGTACAAAGTCAAAGTCGAAATCATTTATTCAATTTAGGCGTCTACGACACTTTTATAAAGGTCAATTACTAATTATAGTATTCTACATTGTACAGCCACTAGTAGTACAATGCTATATACATAAAAGTTAAATATAATGAATCACTAAAATCTTACATTACCTCTTATAATACTTTTATTATGATTTACCGAGTTTGTATCGAGGGAGAATCTAGTAAAATGAAGCTGCCAGCAGAAGCTAGTAATATAATAGTATGAAACTGTTTTTTTCACTTGTTCTTTTTTCTAAAGAAATCCAATCTCGAAAACCTTTCATTTACTCCTAAAGAAAATGAAATTAACACAAACTCAAATACTTCACTCCTCATTAACGTCCGAAACAAGAATCCGAAACGGTTTAAAAGTAAAATGGAACGTTCTCCGACTCAGGCCCTGCAAACCAGCACTAATAAGGAAACCGGCAATCCATCAAGTGGCAAGGTTTTTTCCACTTTCCTCTCAAAACGAGGATTTGGACGTGTTTCTTTTAGCAATAATGTTAGGTATTTAACCTCTTTCGTACGTCCACTTGAGGGTTACGTTGATTGATTTGATTTTTAACCAATTTACAGTGGTTTTCAAACTATTTTTTATTATTTACATATGCTTTTGGGTTATTCGATTTTGATTTGATGATTCGATTTATATCTGGATATATGTATATAAACTCAAAATACGACATAAATAAGTCTACTAGTGTGTAATTTACATAAGCTTTTAGCCATTTTTAAAGTTAACTGAGAAAATTATTAAGCAATTACATTACTGTGGGGAGCACGATCACGTCGGCTTAGCGGGAAATTTAGCCGGAATTGTCACTAGATATTTTTTTCTAAAATACTAGTATAATGTTATTCACAGTTTTATCATCACACATAAAGTTAGTTTGGTTTGATATAATCTTCATGGAATTTGTAAGTTAAAATAATATTGCTGACTCGAATTATCGTGAAAAGTTATTGCACACCAATGCAAATGATTCCATAAATTACTTCTGGCATCGTAAAAAATAATAAGAAACTACCTGTAAAAACTGTGACAAATTCAAGATATTATATATCCTAAGAACAGAATTCGTTCGTATATTATGATTCGTTATAATAAAACTTACTGTGTCAAAACCTCAACCAGGTTTTATTTTTATTGCTGATAGGTAAGCCTTCGACCACAATCTCAGCTGATGGTAAGTGATGATGTTGTGGAAGGTGTTAAAAGGCTTAACCTAGAATTACTGGCTCTCAAGGACAGCGGCCGGAACACATCTTTAGGTGCTTGGCGATTTACTAATACCATAGCTTATACCACTGATCCATCACTGCTTCAAAAAATATAAGGTATAAAAGATAGGTATACCTAGGCCTATACAGGTACTCATAATATGGTTCTGTTTTCCCGTACGGAAACGTAAAAACCATCACGTAACATCCATGTTACTTAGTACGTAACACATTAATATGACATAGACTAATCACGGCCAGTAATGCAAATCACAATTTTAATCCAGAACAATAGGAGACCCATCTCAAGACACAGACGGGCAACAATCACGCGAAATATTAAACCCGGTCCGACACACGCAGAACAATAAAGATGTGACATGGAGAGATAAATCATCCGTTGCTATGCCAACCGCAACATCAGGGCAAAATTAGAAGCGAATTCTATACGGTGATGCCACAGTTACGTTTTCGTCAGTAGGATAACTCAATTTGTTTAGGAAACAGTATTTTGAATCAATGAATCCCTTTTTAATTTTCAAATCCAATAACATCACTATCGCGTGCTCACCGAATATCATACAACTATATTTAATGAACCCCTAATCCTACCGAGAAGTATATGAGACCACAGGAAAGAAACGTTAGTTACCAAGCCAATGCTAAGCTTTATCCTTCTGACAGTATTATTATGACGATTTATGATTGATACAAAATGTATAAGAGTCTTAAAATTTATTAAATACTAATACTACACTGGTAACTACCACTATAAATTGAGATGTAAGCTATCCTATCTTTCACTTTGGATCAAATTGCACATGGTGTGCAAATCAAGTTTAAAATTGGTTCAGTAGTTTAGGAGTCCATCGCGGACAAACAACGTGACACGTAATTTTTATACATAAAGATTTATTCGTGATATCAGGTAAGCTCTCACTTTATGCTTCGACATATGTATATTCTATTCAAGCCTCGCTACAAAAGAAATTCCAACAGGGCAAAATTTTAGAGTCAAATCTCTTACGAATCTCTAACATGCGCAAATAAATAATAACAACAGTCAACAACAAATATTAGACAATTACATATATCGGTGTCGGGATAGCTGTTATATGTAGTTTTGATGTTTACCTTCTTTCTTCACTTACCCTGTGAGATGAGGGTAGATTTGAACCGTTATATTGGTAAATTCAGAGTTGAATGCGGTGGATCAGGTGTGAAAAATGACGTCAGTTTCCGCGTGAGCAGTCACGGTTCGAGTCATTGGGCAGATGGCGACGATTCGATTGCCTTTTTTGATGGTACCAATATTGGGGAAATTAGGGGTATTGTGGATATTTTGTACCTAGTGGAAAGTTGAGACTTGGTTTAGATTATTTTACTATTTTTGTTATTTATATAGTAGATACGCTACTTCGTTAGTGCTGTGGATTAGCGTTATGATCAAACTGCTAGATTTGATCCCCATCATCAACCGCCCTCATGGATCTTACCTAGCTGCAATAAATCGATTATAGTTGTTGCTAGTGCAGTAAAATCTTAGTTAAAATTCGATCTATGGCATTATCCCGGTAAATGGTAATTAGGGATGCCCTTTCCTAGATATACGATATACACAAGGGTTGAAAACCAAAAAACCGGTTACGGCCTTAATACCTGCAGACATTTTATTCTGTATTAACCGGCTCGGACTCTCGTAATATGTACCGGATATCCGGTAAATATTACTCGAGTCCTAGCCGACTAGGAAATAATAATTATCGACAAAACTCGCGACAGTTTTTTTACTCGAATTTTATTCTGTTTTATTGTAATTTAAACTCTGTTTAAACATTTTAAGTAAAAGCTATAATAACCGTTAAAATATGCATAGAAAACAGTTTATTGATATAATAATGTCAACGTCAAAAATTATAAATACAAAACTTATAAAAACATACACACAAAATAAAATTTTCAGCATGGTCAAATATAATTAGTTAATCAAATAACCCGCCCCTCATTGTACCTGGCGCAAAGGTGCCCATAACGCTGGCTGCATTGCCTCGTTGGATTGCGATGGCCAATCCTTGCTCAGGTACAAGCCGGAGCGTTAGTCACTAGATTTTTCCTTTAATCTGCGCCCTAGTTGGTAAACCAAGCTTTTTGCGTCTGCGCCCCAGCTGCCTACCGGTATTAGAGTAATTTGATTTGTCATAATGCATTTCTTAATTATGTCCATAGAGTAATTCAAATAGGTTAAGAATAATTTTCGGATTATGTTAGCTTCATATAATAAAGTGGTAAGCTAGATCAGGATCAGGAGTTCGTTACGTTTTTATCTTCAATATATTCATTAATAGTGTAATAACATTTTTTTGCTAATAAATCCTTAAGTTTTATTCTAAATTTATTTTCATTTGTTTCGTTTCTTATATCTAAAGGTAATTTATTGAATATTTTTATTTTTATTGATATTGATGCAGAGGTTTTGGGTTAAAGGTAAAAAGATTCTGATGTTTTCTTACGAATTTTGACGCTTCCATGATATAAATACTCGGAATTGTTAGTATTTTGTGTTTAATAAAGTGAGGTTTACAACTATCTCACTATTATGCGGAAACCGCATGGTGGAAGGGCATTTTTGCGAATACCCGCCTGGCTAGCGACCACCCTCAAGTAGAAAATCTGTCGCCAAGCACCTAACGGTGTGTTCCGGCAGCTGTCCTTGAGAGCCAGTATTTCTAGGTTAAGCCTGTTAACACCTTCGCCCACATCATCACTTACCATCAGGTGAGATTGTGGTCAAAGGCTTACCTATCAGCAATAAAAAAAAAACACTTTTTTGCAGAATAAATAGGTCCTGGGCATCAGTGGCATTACACCACACCACTATTCCGTATGTAAGCCAGGCACATGCGTAAGCAAAATAGGCAGTAATTGCTGCTTTTATATTTGTGTTAGCTCTTAAAATCGCTAGTGCATAGATAGATTGTGACAATTTCGTTTTGATTTTCTTGGTGTGATTTTTTTCTAATTTAGGTGCGAGTCAATGTTTACACCTAACAGATTAAAATGTAACTTCTGCAATATTGAGCGTTTTAGATAGACTAGTAGCTTTGTTTTATTGCTATTTATCTCGAGATTATGTGCTTCTATCCATTTTTTACATTAGAATAGGTGTCTTTTATTGATTTTAGCCCACTAGGATTAGATGAACATTTAACAATAAATCAGTGATATATCGCCAGCATATAATATACTTGGAGTATCTAATATCTTTGGCAGGCCATTTATATATATTAAAAACAGAACACATCCCAAAACGCTTCCTTGAGGGATAGAAGAATTTAATGTCAGCATTTCTGATTGAATATTTTCTATGTTTTGTTTTAATGTTACCTTCTGATGATGATAATCAATCTGTACAAGCTGTTTTCTATTAAGTAAATAAGATCGTAACCAGTTTTGAGGCTTTCCTTTGATTCCTACATCATTTTTTTTTTTTTAAAAGAATACTATGCGCAACTTTATCCTTCATATCCTACATAATTCCGATAGAGTAATGTTTATCTTTAATATGATCTAGAGCGCACCGGGTAAAATTGTAAATACGAGTAGCAAGGGTTTTGGAAACTGTAAAAGGTACTTATTTTTATTCCGTAGAATCAATATGTTTATAAATGAACAATTAAAATAAGTATTTATATGATAAATTGCTCATAAAATAAGAATACAGAAAAGTGTTTTTTTCGTAACGTTACATTCATAGAGATATTCTCTTTTCTGTGGTTACAATAATTAACGGTAAAATATGCAAAAGTCAATCTTATTGCGATTTTGGTAGAGAATCTATATATTATAACAAATAATAAAACTGGTCTCGTGCGTGTCGGACTCCAGCTAGAAATTTCATATTGTATTGAAAAAAAACGATTTTTTATAAGTACATTTAGGCACCCGTGGGGTGCTGGGCTAGAACGTCACGCCCCCATCTCTATCCATGGATGTCGTAAGAGGCGACAAAGGGTAACTCACCAGAAGGTGAGCAACTGCGCTTTCCGAGGAACTGATATCTCAAACTGCGATCCCCAAGATACCTGCGTGGGGTTATGGCAACCCCCCCAGTGGATATTCCGCTGATACAGTTCAGTACATTTTGTATTTTAGGAGATTCCAACTCGCACATGACAGGTTTTTTTTCTTCAGGCCGTTTAAGGGTTTTTTTTATATGTAAAATTATTTAACTCAAACAAAATTTAATTCCTTTTTAGAATGCGTTTTCATTAATAATGCGATTGTGACACTTTTCTTATCCTTATATATATAAAAATTACGTGTCGGACCGTTGTTTGTCCGCGATGGACTCCTTAACTACTGAACTGATTTTAAATTTGATTTGCACACCGTCTGCAATTGATTTAAATTAAAAGATAGAATAGCTTACATCTCAATTTATAGTCGCAATTACCCGTGTGAAGCCAGGGCGAGCCGCTAGTATGTTTTATAAGTTTCACGGTGTTCATAGTGTCGGTCATCTTTTATATAAATAAATATGTAACACTGTATGTTTCATACTATTTTAAGTGGACCGTATTTTGCTTTATTTCCATCATAAACTGTAGGTAATACACGTATTTTACGAGTTGTTTACAATCTTAATTTCCGCCTTAATTTCGGACTAAAATTAAGTTACTTCACAAATATTTGCCAGACCTCGCCCTGCAAGGTCGCGTCAACCCCTAGAATTACGAGACGTCTTGTCAAAAATCACCCTCAATTATAAATCCCTGTTCCCTTTATTTTGTTGCTAATTTCATTGAGACTTCTGTAAGAATTCTCAATTCTTAGTTTATACTGATCTTTATTGGGTTTGGACGGGGGTGAACGAAATTGGGTGTGACAGAAATTTGTCGTTAAGGGGTGAGAATGTGAACTATTCTTGAACTTACTCTTCCATTTATGTTGGAATAATAAAGATATACTATAGCATAGTATTTCTACTTTATCATTACAATTTGTGAAATAACTTACCGTGGAATGTTATTCTTGACACACGACTTTAAGTGTGTCAAGAATAATATTCCACAGTATGGTATTCTACGTATAGTGCCAGATGAAAATTTTAAAGGTTTTTCGATGGCAACTTTGTTTTTTCCTATAACAATGACGCTTAGATCAATTTTCTAAAGCCTTTAAAACGTTTGGAATTTTTTACTTTGAAATTGAGACAATAAGGCTTGGTTACAATTTATTGCGAATTTTATCATTGACTTTGATAAAAAACGTACCATATGAATATGGTACGTTATTCCGTCCACACTCATATGGTACAATTATACCTTATTCCAGCGGAATACTAAAATTGACGAACGAATTTACATTGACTAGAGATGGTGCTACCCAGTCTAAGACGTTTGTTTCACAGCTGAAGGTGAAATGTGATGAAACTCTATAATAGGCTTGAAATATGGAATGAAAAAGAAAAAATCGAATACCCTTACATTGTAATTTTTGTAAGCCTGTTAATCGAATAAACTTTTATATGGCCAAACTATACCGAAAAGAATATTTTAACCAGAACCGGGATTCGAACCCGTCATCAATGTAGTCTCTGTGGGGTTCAAATTTTCCATTCTTTATAATATTGTAAAAGAGTATATTAATTTCGCAGCCTGATTAAAAATTATATATCTCGCTTATACTGCAGTTTTAGACCATAAATTGAGCTTTTCTACATTTCTACTCCCAAAGGCGATATTTTCTAGGAATTTTAGAATGCTACAATTTCATCTCAAAAATTGCTATGAGAGCTCGTGCTATTGTTCTCTGTGGAATTTTTGCAGATATGCGCTAGTTGTTCCGATACACATAACTCAGTTTGAAACATTCTTGAACTCTTTTACTTAACTTTAACGTTTCAGTACCAAGCAAACATTCAAATATTAATCTACTACAAATGAAGACCACAGTTATGTTTCGTTAGCTTGAACAACATCTTCGAAAACATCATCACTTACTATCAGGTGAGATATTAGCCAAAGACTACCCTAGAAGCTATGACTGAAGGAAAATGTATATGTAAAAAGAAATTATGTACGTATTGTCATTAGGGCTCCGTACCCAAAGGGTAAAAACGGGACCCTATTACTGAGACTTCGCTGTCCGTTCGTCCGTCTGACACCAGGCTGTATCTCAAGAACGGTGATAGCTAGATGGTTGAAATTTTCACAGATGACGTATTTCTATTGCCACTATAACTGAAACTACTGAAAATTAAATAAAATATATATTTAAGGGGGGCTCCCATACAACAAAATTGTTTTTTTTTTACCGTTTCTTGCTAGATACTGATAACGGTGACAGGTAGACGCTTTAACTATTCAAAGAATATTTAGTTTTATGTTCTCTTTAAATTTAATTAATTAAAATAAAATAAATAATTAAGGGGGCTCCATATACAATAAAAGAGGTGTTCGCCGTTTATTTCCTAAAAATAATAATAATGTAATAAATAATAAACAACTAAATATTCACCGAATATTTAGTTGTATATTTACTTTAAAAATAAACAATTATTGAGATCACTATTTAGGGTTCGTTCCCAACTTAGGATAGGAACGTACCTACCCAGCTCAATCGGACACTGCGAAAAGTGTCAGTAACTTGCAAGTTTAGGCAACAGATAATGGTACGGAACCCTTCGTGCGCGAGTCCCACTCGCACTTGGCCGTAATTTTTAACTTTGGTTCTAGGTCTAACCCAGAACCTGACGTTAAAGTACTGATACGTCGATGGATGAAAATCGACTATCCGGATAAAATCACAATTACCGTATATCCCGTTCGATGAGCCTAAAAAAAAATTCACATAAAAAGGTTGGCTGCGATGCACCACTATCGCCTATAAAAATACTATATTGCCACGGGAAGGGGTCCTTAATTTTTGTACGATGATTCCATCATAAAATACATTATATCAACTGAATACTTTCATAGTTGATATTTCTCACTTCAACAAATAAACAAGTAAAATGGACATTTATAATTAAACAACTAAAACGGTTTAAATCGAATATATTTATCATTATTTTTGTCTTTACGTTTCAAGCACTTTGCAGTGAACGTAGTCACGGGGTGAGTATTAAAGTTGTTTAATTACTATGTGTAATAATCGCAACCACCTTAGACGAAATTGACGCCTAAGAACACTTCTGCAACTGAAATATCACATTACATTTCTTTAAAATAATCCTTAGTTACCGTCGCCTGGAAAAGTTTACTGTCAGCAGTAAGATCGCTGCGCACTTCGCTATAATATTCTGTAAGAGATATAACGTTTCGGATTTTACAAATATTAATATACACCCGTGGGGTGCCGGGTTAGACCCCGTGGGGTGCCGGGTTAGAATTGCACCTCATACTCTTAAGAACTTAAGAACTATGTCATCTTTAACTGCGATCCCCAAGCCGCTTACCTAGGGGAGGCTGTGTTCAGCAGTGGACGATCCAGCTGATACAGTAATATGCAAAATATATATTAACCCTTGTTTCTGAACAAACTTATATATTTAATTATGTTATGTAATGTGTTAAATAACTGGCTGTTCTCACATATATTGGTTGAGATGGTCGACCAAGGTTTCAGACATATTCGTATATTCATATTAATATGTCTCATACTCGCGAGAACTTTCAAGCTAAAACCAATTATGATTCAATAAAAATAAATTCAATATTAATACATTTTAGTCAAACTTCAAGAAGATTCCTATTATGTTACCTTTGCTTCAGTACTTGTATAATTTTAAAGAAGATATCAAAAACTTTATTTCCAGTATTATTACCATATATCTATTTGCCCCAAATTTTTAAATTTTCTCTAAAAAGAAAATAGTTCGTTGACAAAATCTTGTTGATTTTGTCAACTTAAATTTTAAAAGTGTACACGCCCTCATGTTTATAATTACGTTTTAAACTTTCCAGGAAGATCTTGATTCACTGAAAAATATTATATTATTATACCTAGAAAATTTGTGATTAAAATGTTACTAAGCTTAGCACTTTAGTCGTTCGACCACCCACGTAGCCTACGAGTAACTGTGTTGTGCTAAGAACTTATGAAATCATCATGTAGTCGAGTGCACATGACTTTATTTAAAAAGCGACAGGAGCCCATATTTGCAAGTTGCCAATTCCAAGTTTAAAGATTGGTGGGTTTGTTCAATTAAAAACATTTGAACAGCCATAATTGGTTCATAAGTTTTCTTATGTTTTTCTAACTGCCATAATTGGTTGCTTCTGTTGGCCTTTTTGATATTAAAGTGTATGTGTATAATTGTACCGACAAACTAGCACAAATGCAATATTGTTTTGTCTAGAGTATCCTGCGTACTTTGGAATAAAGTAAGTTTGATCTTTTTTCCCCGTTCTTATTTATCACACTAAGGGCCTGTTTCAGAATGTTCGAGTAAGTTCCGGTTATGCTACCCAGAACATAATTTATTAAACAAAACACTATCTTTCAAAGCCATCGGTTAAAGTTTGAAACGCGTTGCATGTTAACTGTCATTTTTATTATTCAGTTATTTTATGTGTTGCTTAGAAACCCGAAACTTTAGTAGGACAATCTGAAACGGACCCTAAGTAAAGTTGGTATAAAAAGTATTTCTCTTTCACTCTGTTCTTTTTCTAGTAATCTCATTACTCATACCTTTCAGATAATGTTTCCATACTGCATCTGAACGAAATTCATCACTTTTCTCTTCGTATGTTTTTCGTCGCTTCCCATGATGTCATGATATATTCCCATACAGCGATAGTCTATATTATATGTAACATAGTGCATTTCAGACGCGCGACACGATTTCAAGTGGTACAAAGTCGTGCGTGTGTACGTCACGTTTTATAACCGGCATTAGGCAGGCGGCACACGTGCGACATATTAACGTACACCGCTGCGTACGTGCCTTCGACTGTCGCTCGATTCAATATGTTCTGTTGCTTTGCTTTTTGTTACTTGCTTGTGTGATTTGTACCGTCAATGTTAAGGAATGAATGTTATTATGTTTAGCCGATAAAGTATATACAGTGGTCTTACTAGAAAAAGTATTTTGTTTTAAATTGTCGATAGGTCTTTGATCACAGTCTCGCCTGTTGGTAAGTGATGTCAAGAATGGTAAACAGACTTAATCTTGAATGTGAACTGGCTTTAAAGGCGCCGAAACATATCGTAAGGTGCTTGGCAACAGATTTTCTACTTGTGATAGTTAGCCATGCGGGCTTTCACAAAATCACTTTACGCCAGGCATCTGGGTTTAATTTCTTAATGCTTTCTTAACTAAATTATTCTTAACCTTCCAGTTTTTTATGTTTCGTGATGGAACAAGCACTCGGTCCACCTGATGTTAAGTGGATTAACCTCAACCTATAACATATTTATTCGTCATTCGACGAATTGCACTGCGCCCATCACACTAAGACATAAAATTGTTAAGTCTCATGTGCCTGTAATTTTTCTGGCTCTCAAGAACTGCTGCCGGAACACACTGTTATGTGCTTGGCGACATATTTTTTACTTGAGGGTGGTAGCTAATCAGGTGAGCATACACAAACTGACCTTCCACCATGCGATGAAGCTTAAGGGCGGTGGGGATCGAACCAGGGACCTGCGGCAGTCCACGGTTATAACCGATTGGCTATCATTGCTTCTAAAACCTGAATGAAAGTAATGTGTTACCATATTTTCTTAAAACCATAATATTAGTGTCTACGGCTCTGATAGTGCAAATTTTAAAGTTATACATAAGTTAAGTTGCATTGAAAGTGTTGAGTAAGGTATTAAGTAATCACATGGGAGTTTTAGTGAGTGGGGGAAAATCGAAAATCGTAAAAATGACGTCTACCAACTAAAGATGGATAGATTATATCGAAAATGGTAAGAGAAACGGGATTCGAACAAATGTCATGGAATCGGAAGTGTTGTCGAATGACATAAAAAAATACAAAGTTACGGAATTCAAAATGACTAAATAAGCACCCGG
This sequence comes from Plagodis dolabraria, assembly GCA_963854805.1. Classification (NCBI taxonomy): domain Eukaryota; kingdom Metazoa; phylum Arthropoda; class Insecta; order Lepidoptera; family Geometridae; genus Plagodis; species Plagodis dolabraria. The sequence continues at coordinate 33,984,638 of OY978446.1, forward strand.
CTGGGACTCATGGACAAAACTCGCGAAAGTTTTCTAAGTGAATTCAAAATGGTTGTCATACAAAGTGCTCCAATCCAGCTAAAGCACTGTCTTACTCTCGTAAAACCAACTCTACCTAAACGCACGTAGAGCAGTAATATACCAAAATCATTTAATCAACGGCATCTAATTCGTCACACCACACACCTACAGCAGAGCACACGTACAGATGTTCGTAATTAATTTATATTAATCGAATGCCGAACCCGCATTACACGCGTCACAAGTAATGAATTCATTAATAACATGGCTCTATCTATATCTTGCTCTACCTGTAGTAAGGTAAAGTTTGCTCTACCTAGCTCTATCTACAATGTAGAGAAATTGCTAACCGTAGTTTAACTTTTTAATTCTATCTAGAGTAACGAAACATTCTAATATTCCTTCGCCTACATTCTATTGCCTTTTTAAACGACTGCCAAAAAAAAGGAGTGTTATGTTTTCAGGATTAATGTATGTATATAATATGTATGTTTTTGAGTGTATTTATTCCACCATAACTTCTTAACATCTTAACGGATTTTCTTGTAGGTTTTCTCAAAATGCCCTATGCTATAAGGATTGCCATCATAAGATGTCATAAGACAACAACCAGGACTGACGGCCCAAACGTGGCCCTCAAAGCACGGAAGCACTCAGTAGTAATATCACCTACTTTCAAGTATCCGATAGTTTCTTAGCCACATTTGACGAAAATCTAATCAGAGGATACCAAGATATTATATAGATTTACACATAGCCCGCACTGCGCACAGTTTAGTATCGGATATCAATAAATAACATAAGCTCTAGCTAGACAGATCGGATTTGACCTGAAATATTTGTTAGTTAGGCCTAGGCAATATAGTTACCCATAGGGTGCCGGGCTAGGATTATATATTATACTCCTTCCTGTAGGAGTCGTAAAAGACGATGACATTAGAAGACTCTTGCCCATCGAGGGGATTATGGCAATCCCCCGCCTTAATGGGAAGCCTTTTGTTGAACTGTGAACGTTATGCCTTTTAATTTAAATAATTTGTACAAAGGAATGTTTGATATTTTATTTTAATATCTTGCCGTCTCAATAGTTTAATAAGCGGCGGTTGATTGTGCTGTGACTGCTCCTAGAAGATCGATTAATTGACTTTTAATTGTATTCATAAAGAGTATTGTATCAGCCGGATTGTCCACTGCTGAACACAGCCTCCCCCATTAAAATGCGGTTTGCCATAATCCCCACACACGCACATTCCATGTGCTTAAATTTCATTTTATGTATCATGTACCCATGTTTTGCACAATAAAAATATTTTTATCTTTATCACGCTTGGCAGGCATCGTGGGGATTTCAGTTTAAGATATCAGTTCCTTAGAAGGCGCTGCAGCCCCCCGTCCGGTATTTTACCTTTAGTCGCTTCTTACGCACCCAAGCAATGTTCCTACTTAAATGTATATATATATATATCATAAACATTCTAACCCGGACCCTACCGGGACCCGCAAATTCATAAAGAGTAAATAGGTAAAATTATTTTTATCCACTTACTCCTTATTCAGCTCTTTATTTAATTTCCCCTAAATAAGTCAAAAGCAATTAACACAAAGCGATAATTATCACCTTCACACATTAATTTGTCGTCGGGTCGTCACGTCTTCGACATATCTCTGTCGCATCACGTCGCATGTCGTCTATGTGCTGCTAAAACAGCAGTCGTACGACCGCCGCATCCGTTTCCGTCCGCCACACAAGTAGCCCTACCGCAAGCAAGACCTGTTTAATGGCTGGAATAGCCTAAATGTTGTCTTGTTTTTGATCAAATGTATCCATTGTATACCCACATACATATGGATGCAGGTATACATTTTAAACACAGGCATACATTTTTGGTAGTTTTTTTGGCAGATTGCCTATTAACTTTTATTGTTTTAGCATTATCTTGAAAATATATTATTTTGAAATTGTTACAATATATATTTATAATACGTAAATAGGTGAATGGCAGTGGCTTGAGAGAGGTGCAATGTTCTAAGTATTGTTGTCGTGTAAATAATATATGCATTTTTAAGATGTTTTAAACGCAGCTTACATTTTTCTTGTGTAAGAACTGTTATATCTATTGGAATGTTGTATTAAAATCGCACACAATTGCTTGGAAGAATATTTTATTTGTCATTGGTAATCTAAAGCCTGCGGTATTGCTATTTGATCCTTATTTCTAGTGTTGTAGTTGTGGTTATCAGCGTTTAATATTATTTTTGTAAATTTTTGCATCTGGCCAGCATGGCATTGCACTACACCTAATGCAATGCCAATCGAATATAAATATACGAGTATATTGTTTCATAATAGGTATAAGATACAAATTGTAAGGATATTTAAAAATAGATTTTTTTCGATCGTTCTTCTTCATACTATTCATACAATTTGCAAACTAGCCATAAAAAGTCGTCTTGCATGGTGTTTCATCGTCAATGGCAGTAGGGGAGCGGTGAGGTGAAACTCTGCTAAGCAATCAAATTATCCTACAAAATATCGTAAACTAAAAATTTTAAAAATAAATCCGTGGTTTTGTGGAATGAATGAATTTTGAAAGTATTTACGACAAGCACACGATCTATGAGAATCTAGTGTCCAAAACAGATTTTAATATCATGATTTATAACTCCTCAAGTAGAATATCGGTCGCCAATCACCTAATGGTGTATTCCGGCAGCTGTCCTTGAGTGCCAGTTATTTAAGCATATAGCCCTAACAACATCTTCGACTACATCATCACTTATCACCGAGCAAGATAGTGATCAAAGGCTGGCTTATCTTATCTTAATTATATATAAATAAACAAAATATACTGACAACAACAGTAATTCCGAGGAGATTTGGCGGCAACAGTAATTCCACGGAAGTGGCCAGCCAGAATACTTATAACAATAATTTCTAGTATCTTCTTTAGTGTTGGATAATGAAACTTATGGTACCATTCAGATAAGAAAGATAAGTTCATCTGAACTAACCTTCTGTTTTAACTACTTAGTTTAGAAGAACCTATCGCCCTAGGTGAGCGACGGAAAGCATCAATTTTTGATGCGATGCGATGCAACATATTACAATTTATGACATAATGTAATCTACAAACTGATCATTGCAGCGTTGGCTATATAAACTCATACATACCTATGAACTTATTTATATGTTTAATGCATCGCGTCGTGTCGCATCTCGTCGCCGCGTTTTTGCTCACGTAGCGCTATGGGCAATGGTTTAACAGCTAAATAAAAAGTATGAAGTTAAAGGTAAAAACAATTTATCTATTGGCATTCTAAACATAAACTGACAACTGAAAAAACCACTTCAGATCTCGAATCTTCAAATGCATTATTCAAATGTTTCGAAATTAAACTGTGTTTCGGTTGTTACATGTCTGATCCAATCAATGAAGACACTTACAGGTACATACACCGCTGCTACTTTATAACGATAAGTCATATCAAAACCACAATTTTCAATATTGGCCTTACAAAGGACCCCAACTATCCCTGATTGGTGCACCAACGGACCTCCAGAATCACCTGGACATATAGTCGAATATTCATTGCACGCGTGTACTACGCACAACGTAGGAAAAACTTCCTTCAATCCAGTACACTTCATCAGCATTCCTTTTGAAATTTGCAAAGGTTTTTTCAATCTAATAGCCATAACGTTTTTTTTAATGCCATAATCGGACTCACTTAGTCCATAACCAAGAATGAACATTTCGAAACCGTATAGGGATTGATAATCTAAAGCGCTAATTCTACCGTATGTATCTATGTATATTGGTTCAGTTTCAACAAGTAAAATGTTTTCTAAAGTGAGTCTGGTATTTCGTTTGCTTGGGTACTCGACTGTCCTTAGGACATCGCTTATGCTGTATTGCTTCATCGTACCATATTTAATTATCATTTTGGATGTTGTGCTTGAGTTCAGAGTTTTACGTTTGATGCTTTTTATAATTCCATGGCGTCTTTGCATGTCTGGATAATGTTGTGCTATGTAGGTTTCTGCGCAATGAGCAGCAGTCAACGTCCATTTAGGTTTGACAACAGATGCTGTGCATAGATCTATAGTTTCATTGAATCTTTTAGTTACTAGTATGATTATGAACCTCACAATGTAAGGGTATTTGTTTGCCTCAGCGTCTTTGCTTCCTAGGATCCTTAAGCCAGAGCTGAAAGCTGGATTGATCAATGAAAGAATTAGTAAAGTGTTAACAGTATCAATCATTTTTTTACTCTCGTAATGTTCTTGGAAATAAAGTGAACGCGTGTTTGATAAAAATAAAAAAGAACCAAAACATATTGTATCGAGAAATTTAATGACATTCGGTTTTATGGGTAGTAGAAAAATCGCCAATATACTTATTGTTTTTATTAACCGATAATGGAAAAATTTTACAATTCAACAAGTTGTTATTTATTTTGAAATGTTATCAGCGTAACTTATAGGTTATAATTAGATGACCCCAATCAATTATTTTATTTTTGTAAGCAGAATGTGAAATCTGAAAATGTTGGTCCCGTTCGAATATCAACATCGATTGAGTATTTTTGAAGTAACTTAGAGAAATATTTACCAATATGCCTTTTCAGGGATGACTTAATATTAAATGCAACTCTGGGATCGACGATGGTTACCAGTATTGCGGACGACTGACAAGTAATCCGTCTTGTAATCAGTATGATATAGCTTGTTGAAGTCTTTCTGCAACAGTATGCTACCGAATCCAATAAGTTATTTCATACATTTCACTGTTGTGAGTCGATTTCAGTGTTTAAAAATATTTTTATATTATTAACCTGCATAGCTTTTTTCAGTTGTCACGATATTATAATATTGTGAAAGAAATAATATCGATGAGGAACAGACGGGTATACCCGGTGTACCCTTGTTAACGTAACTTAAAGTTTTCAAATAAGTTAAGGTAAAATATTTTTATTTATATGAACCAGAAATGCAGTTTACTTATACAAATCAAGCACTATCTTCCATAAATATCAGTCGTCAGCATTGAATCCACAATAATCCAGGAAACTCATTGCGAACTTACATTTCTACTAAATTCATAATAAAACATTTTATGAAAAACATTCAGATATAAACTTTATTCTTTTATCTGCAGTTAAAACTCCCAGGGTTGCAATACACATCACATTTTATTTACAAAAGTTGCAAATGAAAACACGAACTGTTTATACAAACAGAAAAGATGCTATGTGACAACCCTAGTGGAACATTTTCGCCTACGATCTTTTATTGTAATTTTATTTGTGACTAGTCCATGCAGAGTGCTTTAGCACATTGTCAATACTTGTCAGGATAGATAGTTACTACCGTTGAGTATTGAATCTGCTACCCAGTACATACTGATGTATTCCGGCAGCTGTCATCGAGAGCCAGTTATTATTCTACACCTGGTTTGCTACAAAATGAAGCGCTCGTAGCGAAGTTTGCTTAGCCGTTCTGAGCCGATCAAGTTAAGCAACGTGCGCCGCAGTCATGAGTTGGATGGGTGACCGCTGGTGACATTACTACTGAGTCGGTACTGACCGTCGGTCCCGGTTGTTGTCTTAGGATGACAGTAGTTATAGCATGGTGGTAGGATATTTTGCGAATGCCTGCCTGGCTAGCTACCACCCTCAAGTAGAAAATCTGTCACCAAGCATGATGGTGTGTTCCATCAGCGGTCCTTGAGAGCAGTAATTCTAAGTTAGCCTGAACAACATCTTCGATCACATCATCACTTACCTTCAGATGAGATAGTGGTCAAAGGCTATCAAGCAAAAAAATATCGCGCACCTCATCATTTCACCAATAGTTGACAAGTAGTCAAAGACTGTTTCATTGTTGAAATAATGGCCTAGGGTGAGTCGAGGCTCGCTCTTTTTGGAATAAAGCAATGATAGCCAGCTTTAATAGCTATGGACTGTCGTGCTGCACCCCCACCGTCACCATTAACCTAACAGTCACTGTTCAGATTTAATATTGTATATTTAAATGTCATTTAGATTATCTATAGGCTATAAGTAGTCTTGGTAGGATTATTATTCACAACACTATTGTAGGTTATGGATGTTTCCCCTCCCTATTTTTGTTGATGTCAAGTGTCATATCCACTTCCCTTACTCTTATTATTGCCGACCACTGTGAAGGAATGATGTAAAAACAATGTAATGTTAATATATAATCAATTGAACTTTAACTTATCCCAGCTCCGACAGCGCAGTGCAACGCGCGTTGGTTAATATAAAGTCTAAATAGACTATCTCTTAACTTGATCGTGTCGTGAGCTAAAAAAGCAGTAATCCTTCGTATGCGTTGACGAAAGTTGCTTTAGTCTTGACTTCGCTAGCACAGGGGCTATGAAAAACACGTGAAATCAAATATTATATGTAAAATGAAAGTAGAGAAAATACGCTAAGCGGTGAAGTTGAGTCGTATTTAACTGATCAAATAGGTTTAATAATGTTCGCTGCGCTCATTACTTGGATGGGTGGCCTCTATAGTGGCATTTAATATAGAACTCCCGACTACAGGCTCTGTGGTTCTGTTTCCTAACACTTAAGCTACGAATAAACCCTTAAGATATAAAAGTATCATCACAAACGTCATGTGAAGAGTACAGGAGAATAATAAGCCATTTTAGTTTCAATGATGATACAAAACCTTTTTGTATTATCTTAAAAAACCTTACGTCCGTAGTAGGAAATTTAATATTTAAACAGTTCTTTCACGGTTTGCTAAAGTATTCGAGAACTAACAATAATATTGCTCGTATCATTTTAAGTAGTTATTGAACATCAATGCACATGATTCCCATACCTTCCACCCCTAAAACCGTAAACATTTTAAAAATTACTTTTATCAATCAAATGTTATCAATTCAATATATACAATTATTAATATATATTGTATATATCGTATAACATATTTTCCAAATTTCGTCAAAAAACTTAAAGATGGCCATTGATGTCAGCGTCCAACTTAAATTGTAAAGTAACAGATGGGAATATATACAAGTATGTATGAAATTAACCATAAACTATAATAATATAAATGGGTAAAGCAAAAAGGATCGCGGGCTCGAATCCCGACAGGATCCAACATTTTTTCATTTAACAGAATTTAGACTGTAAAGGTTTTTGAGTAGGGCTATTGATAATCTTTTCAAGTTTGGCCTAGTAATGTTTCAATGAAACCAGAACTAAGCACTTGAACCATTTTAGAAGCTGATGATTGTTGTTGCAGGTCATGGGGATAGACTTCAATACTAAAGATAATTCGGTGTCGATTACGCTCGTTGAGAAGAAACCAGAAAAGGAACTCTTCTCTATTTACTGTGCAATTTGATTGTTTATTTGCGAAAGTGTCACTTACTTACCTAGATGTTTAGCTGTTGGTATCAAACTGTAGTGTGGTGTCGCCTGAAGCACACAATTATTGTGATAATAAAAAAAATACATGAACCCGTTGAAGCTAAGAACTGTTGCAAATGCCACTATGGATATTATTACTTAAAAAATTAAATAATATTCTATAAATTACTTAAGAATCTGAGAGCAAGCGATATAAATGAAACAGCGACTATCCGCTAACAGGTATATATTTCGAATGCGCAACGAAAATTCTCCGACAGAGTACATCAAGGGGGAAGGGCATTTTGCATATGCTCGCCTGGCTAGTGACCACCCTCAAGTAGAAAATCTGTTGCCAAGCACCTAACGGTGTGTTCCGGCAGCAGTCCTTGAGAGCCAGTGACATTACAGACACATGACACTTAACAACTATTTCTCAAGGTGACGGGCACAGTGCAATTCGCGACTTGTGACGGAATACATCTGTTATAAGCAGGGGTTAGTCTGCTTAAGGCCCTTTTTTAGTCAATCAGTAGGTAAATTTAGCGTCCGAGAGTTGCGGGCTATTGACACTACGCAGCGTTGCGCTCTAGTCGCACAGCGCGCGTCAGGACTCACGTCGCTCGCTCGATGTCCCCAGCCGCACGCTATTAGCGTCACAGTGTAACTTAAAAAGTTGATCAACTGTAGGTATCGTAGCTACTAAATCCAGAACTGCATCTAAATAATTATTTTGTTCTGGTGAAAATTTTTATTCGCTTATAGAATAAAAATATTCGTTTCACACTAAGTACCTATTTTTATTAGGTTTTGTTCGGATACATTGTTTTTAGGGTTCCGAGCCCAAAACGCAAATCGGAGCCGTATTTATGAGTGCCCGAGTTCTGTCTGTATGTCCGTCCGTAAGTCATTGGTCTTTAGCTCGTAAATGGAATGAGTAACAAACCTGAAATTTTGATATATTGTGTAGAACGTTTACCGAAACAAAAGATGAATAATACACTAGACTTTATTTATTTTATTATTTTTGTTACCAATATGAGTAAGGTAGCTGAAAAAATGAATACTGGTATGTGGTCGCGTGTAGAGTATATGTATAGTTGGTATAAAATAACTTGCCAAAGTTGAAAATAGAGTATTTTAGATAAGCATGGTACCGACTTTAACAAGTTATTGCATACTTTTCAATGATTAGTGTACCTATGTTTTTCTGGAGGGGTTTATTCCTGGAATTAATTTTTCAACGTAATCCAAGTGAGGAAAGTTACTCCGATTTGGATGAAATTCAAAATCTAGGTTGTTCTGGACGTCTTTATTCCGAATTTGGAATTTATTTTTTGATGTCATCTGCCAAGTGAAGAAAGTTACTCCGATTTGGCTGAAAATCGATATCTAGGTTGTGCTGGGCGTCATTATTCCCAATATGGATTTATTTTTTCAATGTCGTCTGCCAAGTGAATAAAAGTACTCCGATTTGGCTAAAAATTTATATCTAGGTTGTTGTATACGTTATTATTCCAAATTCGGAATTTGTATAACGATAACGTCTGCCAAGTGACAAAAGTTACTTCTATTTAGCTGAAAATGAAAATCTAGGTTGTTCTGGACGTTCTTATTCTGAATTTGGAATTGATTTTTCGTAGTCGTCTGCCAAGTGAAGAAAAATACATCTGATTTGGCTGAAAATTGATATCTAGGTTGTTGTAGACTTTATTATTCCAAATTTGGAATTTGTATAACGACAACTTCTGCCAAATGAAAAAAGTTTCTTTTATTTGGCTAAATTCAAAATCTAGGTTGTTCTGGGCGTTCTTATTCCGAATTTGGAATTTATTTTTCGATGTCGTCTGCCAATTGAAGAAAGTTAGTCTGCTTTGGCTGAAAATTGATATCTAGGTTGTGCTGGGCGTCATTATTCCGGAAAATCAAATGTTAATTAAAAGCCTAATCGAAGTAACTTTCTTCACTTGGCAAACGACATCGAAAAATAAATTCCAAATTTGAAATAAGGACGTCCAGAAAAACCCATATATCGATTTTTGGCTGAAAATGGAAATCTCGGTTTTTCTGGACGACTGTATTTCAAATTTGAAATTTATTTTTCGATGTCGTTTGCCAAGTGAAGAAAGTTACTTCGATTTGGCTGCAAATCGACGTCTAGGTTTTTCTGGACGTCTTTATTCCAAAGGGCATTGTCCACTTGTATGGACCTTTTGGCCTACAATGAACAGACACTATAGGTATAAATATGATATAGGTTTAATAGCTTATACCTGTTAAAATAATCATATCATAAATATATTGTATCAGGATGTCAGATAAGCCCTTGCTCACCACGGTCTACTTAAATAGCTATTGGAACAAAACAAATTTATTATTTTTCTTTATTATTACTTATTATCATAAGTTAAAAGTATGTTATCTAAAAACTGGGCAGGTGGATTTAGATCTTCCTGATACCTTGCCAAGCTCAAAAACCAAATTATCGTTATGACGTGTGCTCAGCCCACGAACGAAGCCACTGTCCTTCGGCCCACAATACAATTGCAGCAATATTGTTTTATTGATTCCCTCCCCTGGCTCGGGAGACGGTATTCAAGGCAGGCCAGGGTCATCATGAGGAGAAGTATCAATGTTCGTAGACGAGCTGAAGTCATCGTGATTGTGAGGAGAAGCGGTTCCATTAAGGTGTCCATTACGGGGCCAGGGAGGAAGAACCACCGAAATCCATTAGGAAAACGAAAACGCAAATATATCAAACGAGCGAGATCTGTTAATCACAACACCGGAAAAGCAGAATGAAATGAATGACATTGACATGACATTGGTGACAGCGAAATCGTTTGATTTCTTCACACTTTTTTTTTCTATGGATGGACTAGTGTTGTTTGTACACTCACCATTCGTCAATTAAGTTGAATCGTGTTGAATATGTAAGTAAATAGTCGAGTCAAGTAACAACAGTCACGTTTGGGTCTAGTCACAATCATTACAAAGTCATATTTCACAAAAACTTCATATTTCGTATTAAGTGTATACTTTTCCGTATTTAGTTGCTGGCAACACTGTATTATGAAAGATCGATGTATGTGCGGATATTATCAGATAAATACTTTTATTAATTATTTTGAATAGGTTTTAGTTGATACAAAAGTAAAGCCCAGAAATAAATTTTAAATACAATCTGATTTATTGGCATATTTACTTTTTTGCGGGCACCTTGTTCACGCAGAGCCGAAAATGGACAATCCTCTTTGGAATTCATTTTTCGATGACGCCTGCCAAGTGAAGAATGTTACTCCGATTTGGCTGAAATTCATAATCTAGTTTGTTCTTGACGTCTTCATTCCGAATTAGGAATTTATTTGTCGATGACGTCTGCCAAGTGAATAAAGTTACTCTGATTTGGCTGAAAATGGAAATGTCGGTTTTTCTGGACGTCTGTATTTCAAATTTGAAATTTATTTTTCGATGTCATCTGCCAAGTGAAGAATGTTACTTCGATTTGGCTGAAAATCGACGTCTAGGTTTTCTGGACGTCTTTATTCCAAATTTGGAATGAATTTTTCGATGACGCCTGTCAAGTGAAGAAAGTTACTCCGATTTGGCTGAAATTCATAATCTAGATTGTTCTTGACGTCTTAATTCCGAATTTGGAATTTATTTTTCGATGTCGTTTGCCAAGTGAAGAAAGTAACTTCGATTTGGCTGAAAATCGATATCTAGGTTTTTCTGGACGTCTGTATTTCAAATTTGAAATTTATTTTTCGAAGTCGTCTACCAAATGCAGAGAGTTAGTCCGATTTGGCTGAATATCGATATCTTGGTTAACCTGGGCGTCATTATTCCGGATTTGCATTTATTTTTCAACGTCGTCTGCAAAGTAAACAAAAAATTTCAACTTGACCGATTCAAATTTAGAATTTTAATTTTTCAGCCAAATCATTTTTCAGCCAAATTGGAAGACCTTCTTTCACTTGGCAGACGTTTTCGTAAACCAAATTTCGAATTCCAAATTCAGAATAAAAACGCCCAAAGCAACCTAGGTATCGATATTCAGCCATATTGGAGTAACTTTTTTACTTGGCAGACGTCATTAAAAAATAAATTCCAAATTTAGAATAATGACGTCCAGAACAACCTAGATTTTGAATTTCAGTCAAATCGGAGGATCCTTTTTACTTGGCAGATGACATCGAATAATAAATAACAAATTCAGAATAAGAACGACTAGAACAACCCAAATACCGATTGGTAGCTAAATCGATGTATCTTTCTTCACTTTGCAGAAGTCATCGACGAATAAATTCCAAGTTTGGTTGGAGTAAGGACGTCCAGAAAAACCTAGGTATCAATTTTCAGCCAAATTGAAGTAAATTTTTCACTTGGCAAATGATATTGAAACAATAAGTCCATATTGGGAATAATGATGCCTAGCACAACCTTGATACCAATTTTCAGCCAAATCGGAGTAACATTCTTCCCTTGGCAGGCGTCTTCGAAATATTTATTCCAAATTTAGAATACAGACGTCCAGAAAAACCTAGATATCGATTTACAGCCAAATCGGAGTAACTTTATTCACTTGGCAGACGTCATCGAAAAATGAATTCCAAATTTGGCATAATGACTTCCAGAAAAACCTAAGTATCAATTTTCAGCCAAATCAGAGTAACTTTCTTCACTTGGCAGGCGTCATCGAAATATTAATTCCAAATTTAGAATACAGACGTCCAGAAAAACCTAGATATCAATTTTCAGCCAAATCGGAGTAACTTTATTCACTTGACAGACGTCATCGAAAAATGAATTCCAAATTTGGCATAAGGACTTCCAGAAAAACCTAGGTATCATTTTTCAGCCAAATCGGAGTTACTTTATTTAGTGGGCAGATGATATCGAAACAAGTATTGACTGCAAGTTATTTATTTTCGCTAAGCGATTTATCGTTACATTGAAATTAAAACTGCAATGTAATATATATTTATGAAATTGTTTTATAAAGGTCTTCATTCTGATACCCCACTCGATGGGTTTGGAAGAAAAATTTTTTTTTACCTCACCATATTGGGTCTAAAATCCGCTTGTTGTCTAAAATAGTTTGTTTTTAATTTTTTTTTTATTTACCTAGTGTCACTTGGGTTATCAAGAGGAATCTAACGATATCTCTTACATAAACATCGGTCAAGCCGATTAGGAGTTATGGTGGAATAAAGAAACTCACAAACATACATACATGAACCCTGAAAACATAACTCTCCTTTTTTAGGCAGTCGTGTAAAAATAAGTCCATTTTGGGAATCATGACGCCCAGCACAACCTTGATATCAATTTTCAACCAAATCAGAGTAACTTTATTCACAAAATTTATGTTTCTCAAGGACAAGGACACATAGCGGTACACACTGAGAAGTGCTTGGCGACAGATTTTCAACTTGAGCGTGGTAGATAGCCAGGCACTCATTCGCAAGATGCCCTGCCACAATGCAAATGTTAATTTTATTATGTGGGTAGCCAAGCGGTAACCTTTATCAAGCGGCCTTCTAATGCTCTCGTGATCTCCCGATTCAGACAGCTATAATCTGTTTCCAAAACCATACTATACTTTTTTACTATGGCGCGTGAAAACAATGCCATCGAGAAAGTTTTTTTTTTATTTAGGGAGAACATACATGTTGACTGCCGCTGTTGGCTGTTTAACTCCATCGTACTTTGCATTTTTGATTAATTTTTTAACTTATTTCTAGCACGTAATTGACCGGCAGAATTTTGTTGCAGAAAACGCCACGCGTCCTACCTCGATGACGCCTAGGCGGGCACTAAACGGAGTGCGTGTCTGCGTGAGAGCTTGAATCGTTAGATTTGTAGTTTTTTTTTTCTTGTTAAAAAACTATAGCTGAATTAGAAAATGTGGCTTCATACGTTACTAATAAATAACAAGCTCTATCTATTGGTATAATTTCCACATGGTTTGATGATAGTATCTTTTAGTTCCAGTCATTTAAAAACCGAAATGGTGTCATGTTTGATAATTTTTTTTATCGAAGAAATTGTTCGTAATCACGTTTTCGGCTTCATACGTTCCTGGAGAGTATGTTCAACTTTATGTAAATGATTTTATTTAATCTAAATTTTCAGTGCTATTTGAGTTACAGATTTTAAAAAATGTTTAAAATAACTACAACAGGCCCCTAACATAAGGTGGGCCTGCTTGTTCCATCACAACAAGAAAAAAAGCTACTTACTATATAAATGTCGTGCATAGCCCACACTGATATAAAATCTTGTATCGTGAGCGCCTGCTATTACATCTATTGCGAGTCTTACTGTCATTTGTCAATTATAACACAGATAAAAACACTTACAAAACAGAAACAAAATTATAAAGGTCTTATTAAGTAAGCATCACGATAATCTAGGTAACTCATTTCAAATGTCGTGTCAGCATAGATTATTCGTGTCAGATGTGACAAGTCAGCATCAGCAATGTACGGATGTTAAGGAGGCTGATGGATATCGTTACAGCTGATACTGCGAGAGTGAATTTACCGTTGGTAGCGATTTTCTTGTGACCCAGCTGTAACGTTTTCAAGTTTCTAATTAAGTTTGAAACTCTTGAGCTAACATTTAGAAACGCTGATTAGTGCTGAGTGGGCGTGCCCTTTTCATTTTTTTTGTTTTCATTGAAAATAATAGATTATGTGCCTACTAAGCGCAGAGTTTGGTAAAGTGGTTCAGGGAATTTAAAGGTTTAAAAAAGGTTAAGAGAATATTGATAAAGGCTTAATATAAAATGTTCTTTCATGTTTTCCCTTAAAATAATATGCTTTGAGCTTTTAGGGTTCCGTAGAAGAAAACAGGACCCTATTTCTAAGTCTCGGCTGTCCGTCCGTGTCCGTTCTTCCGTTTTACCTTTAGAGGACTGTATTTTAGGAATGGTAATAAGTAGTAAGTGGTAAGTGGTTTAGTATGTCGGATTACCTTACAAATAATAAAAAGTTGAACATAAAAGGGGGTCCCCATACAAGAAAAGTGTTATATTATGTTTTTCTGTTTGCTTTATCGTAAAAACAGTGATACATAAAATCATCAAGCTTTGTTCGATTATGGTCCAATATTTAACGTACAACAAAAATAATATGAAAACTGGTCAGCTGCGGGTCCCACTTACGCTAGGCATGTAGAATCAAAAAAAATCGACTTAAATCATAAAATACGTATTATTAGGGGATAACTGAAATATTACTTCTCAGACCTCTTAAATTTAAATGGGACCACATGTCAACCAGCTTCCGAATATAAAATCATCAATATCGGTACATCCTTTAAAGAGTTATGAGGTAACACAAACAAAAAATATATAGTCGAATTGAGAACCTCACTTTTTTTAAATTTAATAAATAAGCGATTTTATTTACATTCTGTATTGCTTTAGACTCTCGTGCGCCATGTTATTCCAACTCGTACTTGCTCGGTTTTTTCAATAATAATATGATTTTTGTTCAAACGGAATACAGTGTTTTAATGAGTGCATATATAAACCTCCAAAATTAAAGAACCTACGCGAAAATGCCAATTTCCAAAAAATCGACAAATTAAACATCGATCGATTGTATCGAAACGTCGGAAATGATTATACCTGAGCTCGAAATGTCTAGGATTGAAATGCAGAACGATAAATATATCGAAAATTTAAGAATTATGTCGATAGTCCCTATACCTGAATTCAAAATCGTAATATTTGTGCTTTGATGTTTCTGGTGCCTCGCCAGATGCTGCCGCAGCACGGTGGCTGGGCTCGCGCGTTATGTTGGTCACTAGTAACTTAATACTCTCCGTCCTCGTATTTGGTCGTCGTCGCACCTATGTACGTTTTTAACCGACTTCCAAAAAAGGAGGAGGTTCTCAGTTCGTCTGTATTTTTTTTTTTTTTTTTTTAATGTTTGTTTCCTCAGATCTTTTGACTGGGTGAACCGATTTTGAAAATTCTTTTCTTGTTTGAAAGCTGATGCTTGTCGTTTGGTCCCATTTTGAATTTCATCAAAATCGGTCAAGCCGTTTTTGAGTTCCACTAAAAAGATTAAAAAAAATTTTTACAAAAAATGGAACCGACTTCAACACCCAAAAGTGTGAAATAACTTGTCGAAGTCGGTACCATGCCCACAATATTGTGATAATAGGTATTTTTGAACCATCATGGTACCGACTTCGACAAGTTATTTCACACTTTTGGGTGTTGAAGTCGGTTCCATTTTTTGTAAAAAATTTTTGTTCTGAAGTTTAGTTACTTCGAATAATGAAGAGGAAATTTGATACTCTGTACTTCGATATTTAGGACTTTCGTTACTTTAATTTTATGTTTTATAGCCAATTCATAATTTAAATTTTCGATATTTTGGACTTTGACACTTTACACGTAGGTATTTTAACCATAGAGATATAAAATACTATTTCTTTTCTGTGATTTTAACTATCAACGTACAAATATATGCACCAATTTTAATAAAACACACAGAATCATTTGGCGTTTAATTATATGTTTGACCTTTCTGCAGAAATCACTGCGGGTGAACCATCAGAACACTATCAATTAGGCGAACTTGACCCAACAATCCAACTATCCATGTCAAGGCCACATCCGAAACAAATGAGGTAATTTAAAGACTAGCGGAGCTCTTGGGAAATCAGCTGTTTCAGTCTGCGTCTGAAGTGACGGCGGAATTTATGGCATTCTGTCAGGGGACCGGATTGGACGAATCGAACGGATCGGGTCGCGACGTGCAGAGGGTACATTAGGCCAGGCTTTCATTTGGGCATATCGGAATATGAGTTATCATCATTATTTCTAACTATACTTCATTTAATAGGTTAAGAACCTAAAAATATCGCTGCTAAGGGGTATCAAATTAAGCTACAGCCTTATCATCACGCCTATAAATCTCCGAGAGGGTCCGCAGAAGTTTCTAACCCCTGCGTCTCAACAGATATTTTTAGTCCCACATAAAAGCAGCGAGACTAATGTTTAACAGCAAAGTTTTAGTCTCCAAAAAATACTCATTAAGACTGTTCATTTTGGAAATTAAACCCAACACTTCAAGGACCCCAAGCGACGCTTTCGGCAGTCAACCACACTGAGGCCGCCCGATTCACAAATTGCAACTACAGCGAGCTTCGTCAAACGATTTCATCTTTTGCTGTCATTACAACCAAAAGGCCTTATATATGCTGCTATCAATCCAGTATGTGGTCAATAACTGACCAGAAATATGCAAAGTTGTACACCTAATATAAAATAAATCACCCACTCACGTATATAAAAAAATATATTTTATCAAATTAGTAATCTCACTACTGCTTTTATTATGAAAAGTAAAGTGATTTGAAAAAATACAGAATTGATCACGTGAATAAGTCAAAAGTACCTGATTGTACTGTTGTTCAAATCTGGTGATATTTTTCTAGAAGTAATCGCTTCGCAGCAAGACGTCAACGCGAGCTTTCCGAACTCCGAATACACATTCAAAACGATATGGGTGTACACCTGTACTATGCTGGAGCTGCACCACATGGTGTTGTTACGAATTTGATGGTTGCTAATACTTGACTGGTTAGCTACCACCCTCAAAGGCTATATATACTAATTTAAGTTATAATAATTAATTTTTTCATCCCTATTCTCAGAAATAGCAGAGTAATTCTAAGCGAGACAAATTCACCAGTGAATTCGAATATGGATTTAAAACTGCTTGCTTGCTTATCACATACATTGTTTCGAAGCATTTAGGTTATATTTTTAATGAAATTCTAGATTTTTCTGCATTTAAATTTCGTACTAAAACAGCAGCAAACTTCAACGGGCAAACAAATTGTCCTGAGTTGAAATTACAAACATTTCTGAGTCAAGTAGATTTACTATTCTCTAGATTCATTATCTTCTCTGCACAACGGAATAATAGAAGCTGCTATATAATCTGTGTAACGGGGCAGTGTTCCAAGTTTTTGTAATACAATGAAAAAATTTTCGAGCGTACGTATCGCGAATTGTTCACGATTTTGCGAAGCTTTTACTGGCAATACTTTTTGATTTTTAATGGACTGGAAGTCGGTATATGAAGTGAAGAATGCTTTAAAGAAACTCTTATCCCAGTTTCATAGTTTATTTTTATATTTATTGAATGTAGTTGCAACTACTGCTGCCTACCCAGGCGATCATATTTGACATTTTATTGTTTTACTGTATAAACCATTAGCATTCACATCCACATTAATACGTAGTGTATACAGGAGGCCTATAAATCGTATAAAAGCACATCGTGATATTACTGTGAACGGGCGCGCCTTTCTGAGTGCACAGGTCTGTGCAATTTATTGATTTTTTTCTTCGTAATTATTATATGAAAAATATCCTATCTATACTTATCTCACTCATGTCCATGTCCTTAAAAATATCTTTGTCACTTCTCATACTCGCGAATTTCTTGTTTATGCTCAGTGTATGCGGACTAAAATGGCTTTTATGCTAATATACATAAAACTTGCTGAGCACATGTGCATAAAAATGATTATATGATTTAAAATTCTTCAATCTTCAAATTCTTCTTAAGGATATATATATTGTGTAGTACGTTTAGCTCGGTTTTCATAATGCCCATGACACAGGGGTATTTCTTTTTGAAGACCCGGAACACATATTAAAATGATGACCCCCAAATAGAAAATTGCAATATTCTTATTTCAGCTTTAGTTTTAATATATATATGAGACAGTAATTAAACTTTAGCATTGTTTCATTTCTTCGCAGTTGAATTAAAAGGCTGATTATATAATTCGTGCATGGAACCCATTTTATTCTGGACATTGTTTTATGTACTCTTTCTGCAATTTACAATTCACTTACATAAAAACATTGTTATAAAAAGTTACTTATTAAGGCCGGCTGCCTAACAGCCGCCAATTTTCCTTAAGATGGCTCTTGTTGGTAGCACCCCAAGGATGGCCTTGGGTGTTCAAAACGAAATATACTTAAAAAGCCCTCCTGGTATTTAGTAGTCTAGTAGTGTCTTATAGTCTAGTAGTATACACCACATTCACATTGACGTAATTAACGCATAGCACGCCCATGCTGCTGCCCTGGTAGATACTACCAGATATTTTGCCTAGAAACAGAAGTGTGCAAACAATACTGTATTGAGGGGTAAAGGGCACAGAGATGAGTATGTGATATTATTAGAGTATGTGAGATTACTAGACGAAAAGGACATTACTAACGCGCGCAGTGCAGTGTCATGCAGAACAAGGATGGTGACACTGCTGTAATGGACAGGCGTGACGGTTATTATCAGACAATTCATAGATTTTCATGTTCGAATATCCTCGAAATTTCCCCTCTGAAAAACCATGGGAGAGATTGGTCACCCATGGCAATAATAAAACTGTGAAACAGAAACTCTTATAATAAAATGGGAACCAACTTCCTCCACCATCGACAAAGCTCATAATCTCCTAGTGCCAAAAACATATTCGAAAAATATACGGCTTCCCATAAAGCAAGATTCAGCGCCTTTTAAATATTTATGACGGAGGTGCTTCTGAAATCGTTGGTAACACAAAAGTCATATTGATTTTGCTTCTTACGGTCCCATTGCATAATGAGATCTTTTGAATATTGTATGGGTTTGGTATGGGGGTGTGAATTTTCTACGATGGTTTATGGGTTTAAGAACTGTTTGAAGAAAAGATTTGCATATTTGGAAGTTGAAAAAGATGGAAAAAAAATTGTTTAAGCATACACTTTCACAATGAAATAATATATTTGAACCACGAACAGTATTTAAATAATTTACCATCAACAGTGAATAAATTAATATATTTCTGGATTTTTAAAATGTCCCCAAACATCATGTTAAGCTAACTCGTGACCATCATCTCACCTAATAGAAAGTCATGATGTGGTAAAAGGTAGTAACAGGCTGAATCCATAATGGGAACTGTCACAAAGGCAGCCGCCGAAACACACCGACCAGTGCTTCAAGACAGGTTTTCTATTTAAGGGTAGTAGTGGCTTTTTGCAAAATGCTCCACCACCGTGCTATAACGACTACCATCCTAACACAACATCCGAGACCAACTTAGTTTAGTATTACATGTAGTTATCCATAACATACATTGTTTATCATATTAGTTTTTATTATATACCAAGCACAGATGACAGATTAATAGAAACGACGGCGACGTGTTCAATCGCGCATGTTCTTATATCTATATTATTATGCTTCAGGTCAGTCCGTTTTCGTAAATTTATGTATTAGCAAAATTATTCAGTAAAATATTTTAGTACGCTAACTATATAGTAAGTACTTAACAATTTTACATTTACTAATAAATAGAAAACGAAAGAAATAGATACTAAATATTTACTGAGCTTGCTATACAATGTTACTGCTGATTAACTGGCGATACGTGTACGGTGGAATGATGGTTATCGGTCATATTATACAAACTTTAAAAAATATAATGTTGTCTTAGGTTTTCGCGGTTATTACACATATATTTTTTATTTATTTATAGCTGATAGACTAGACTTTGACCACTATCTCACGTGATGATGTGCATTTTGCAGTGATGATGTGTTCGAAGATTTTGTTCAGGCTAACCTAGATTTACTGGCTCTCAAGGACAGCTGCCGGAAAACTCCGTTAGGTGCTTGGCAACAGATTTTCTACTTGAAGGTGGTCTAGCCAGGTTGAAATTTGCAAAATGCCCTACCACCATGCAACGAATATTGTGCATCACTCATTGGCTCATTATACTCGTCCAGTTGAAACAACAATATTAAATATGATATTATTTTTATATATTTTTTTTATGATGTTAATTTGCAGTAATGTTGTACAAAATGCGACAAAACTACGTTTGTATGGAAAGCCCTAGCATACTAAATCTTACTTAATATTAATACCACTAGATGTCAACAATCCAAGTTATGACCGCAATGAACATGGCTTAGCCTAGTTAATCGATTAAAAATCACTATACAAGCTCTGCTATAAGCACATCTAAAAACTTTCTGGCTTACACCTATAAAAGGTAGACTCGTTCCTAGAAAACATTCCAATAAATAATTTCGTATCCATTCTCCACTTAAGTTTTCACTTACTTCCATGAAACAATATTTAATACATTTTCCTCTACCAAATTTCTTATTTCTTATCCAATTACTTTTAACATTTTCAAGCAATTTTCAGTTTATATTCAGTTTAAACTGTAAGAAACGTGCGGATGTAAGACGTCCTCTCTCCAGTCCCACAAGAGGGTTGTTGAAGAAAGAAACCTACTTGCTGTTAGACGAAATTTTTCTTATGCGCTGGATTATTTCCTAAGGAGCCGGGAGTTTTTTGCACTGGCAACCTTGCTTTTCCTGGATTACCTCAGCCGTGGCAAATACGTTCTAGCTGCACTAAGGTGGAATTCAAAATGGTCTAAGCTTTTAAAGTGTAGAAAAAAATATTCTGTAAATGTTTGTTATAATTTTCAAATTGAAATATGTTGATAGGCGAAATTATATGTATAAGAAAATATATAATAAAATAAGTCTTAATACACCTCTGATGCTATCGTTACGAAACAAGCATGAGGCCCACCTTGTGTTAAGTTGTAATCTCTGCCTATAACAGATGCAGTTCGTCACAGTATCGACACAGTTCGTTTAGTTATTAAGTTCCACGTGCCTCTAATTTCACCGGCACCCATACCCTTAAACCGGAACACAGTAATGAGAACTTGGCTGCTTGGCGGTAAAGATAGGTTTGTTGGCAGTTCTTACCTGGACCAGAAGAGTTCTACTGCTATTACAAAAGCCATGTTTTCTTTGCCCTTTAGCGGTTTTCTGGTTTCCCTTATGGGAGGCCCAATTAGTATTCATCACTAGCCCAGTTTTGGCCACATTTTTATCAACAGTTGTAAAAGGACAACACTCCTGCATCCACAGTACACTTTCTACACCAAAATGGTCTCATTATGTTAACTACAGCTTTACTAACGCCTCACCAAGATTTAAAATGCATTAGAGCAACATACAAGTGGCTATTTATAGGTGCTATTTAAGGTTAGATTTTATCACAGAATCTTAATTATCAACGGTGTCCCAATAACTGTGTGGGCGATGGCTGTGTCTTTCTTATAATCATATCAACACGCTTTTATAACCCCACAGGCGTAGGTAGAAATGTGTAAACTCCCACGTTTCGTCCATATATTTGATCCCTTATAATAAAGAGCAAGACTGTATTTTTGTCTTGGGCTCCCAAATAGCAACTCGTGTGATTGCTAACAATTTTTTATTTATTGTAATATAAACTGTAGTGAGTTTTTAGGTTTATTTTAGTCTGTACCAAGAACTGATGCCGCATGATTTATTTATAAAATAAAATCCGATTATATCCCAGTATTAATTTCCATTGGAGCGTCATAGCTATATTTTCCGGCAGAGATGTGTTTTATAATACAATGTAATGATAATTCAAGTTTTTGTTGCATGTTTAGTGGCAGTCATGATAGAATCCATGTTCCGATTGTAATAAAACGTGTTAATCGTGAAACCCTATTTTTAGTAGATCTTATCCAATCAGTAATTAGTAACTGACTCGAGTAGATAAATCAATGTGTCCCGGTACGTAATAAATTATCCTGGATAATTATCTGTATGTATGCGTATTTACCCCCATAAACATTTTCTACATAGTCACAAGTTTCAAGATAAGCATTAAAATTTTAAAACAAATAGGGACCAAGTATGAAGCAAGGCTCACAAGTGGGGTGAAGTTATCCGGAAACGGAAGTGGGTTTATTAACTCCCTCCTAACCTCTGATTTATGACAGTTCATTGTTTTTGCGGGTAACAACTCATGGCGACAGTTTTCCCACTAATATAAAACTTCCTTTTTCATTACTACTGCAGTGCTATTGTACCACCAATTTTGTATTTTTTTTACGAAAATTTATAAAAACTACATCATTTTATACTCTAAATAAAAACCTTAAATTATTTTCAAACACTTTATATATTAACTTATAAGCAAAAAGAATATGACTGCAATATCTCACCTGGGCCCTTATTCACTTTACCACTGGATATTACTTGCAAATAATTTGTGACATCATTCTCGTAACTTGAATAACTTAAAACCAGGCGTCAAATCTGTGACCTTAAGGTCACAGATTTTTTTGATATAATGTGTTAAATAAATGTCTTAGGAAAAACTATGGAAGAAAATTTCATGAAACCTGCATATCTTAAATATTTTATAGAAGAAAATATGTTTAAGCCCACATACAAACTTTACACACTTTCAGACTTTTTAACTTTAGTAAACTAAATAAAGAGTTGGTTGCTTAGATCTAGTCGCTTAGATAAAAAGACGGAAAATATATCCGGACATTAATCCCCGGCATAAATATAATTTGATTTTTGCGGCTTTAATGTAATCTCAAAGTTCATTAATTTATGTACGTGAACATATATTAATGAGCGGCTTATTGCTTGTTCTATATAATTTTCATCATATCAGCTTAGCTCTTTCTCTTTTGTTATTATCAATGGCATCAGATGAAACTATTTACATATTATTCTGCATTGTATAAAATGGATTCAAAGTAAGTCTTTCGCAAAGAACCTAGTAGTGCTTGTTTTTGCAGTAACCTTTGCCTGTTCAGATGCAGTTCGTCACTAGTGACTAACTCCACCGCGCTCATCGCGTTAAGATATAAAGTTGTTAAGTATAATGTGTCCGTAATTTTACCAGCATCCATCCCCTTTTGACCGAAATACAGTAATGAGAACATTACTGCACGGCGGCAGCTATAGGTATGTTGGCAGCACTTTTTTGGACGAACAAAGAGTTCTGCTACTAGTTTAGGCGTGATCCGATAATTGTCCTTCAGACCCACTAATTCTAGGCCTATTTAACAAATTCGTTCAGATAATTCATAGGTTTATAGGTAATTATTTTTTCGAAGCCATCGTACACATCACCGGCAGTAATTCATTATCAGCTGGCGAGCGGTTGACTAAACAAATATTAACAAAAAAACTTCTGAGGGATGTTTTGAATGAAACCATATTTACTTTACTGCTTCCTAATTATTCTGCTACTTAATGTAGTTTTTTTTTATTAAATAACTTTTGTACTTAAAACTTCATCTACTCGTATTAGTTTGTTTACAGGTTTTTGCTTTTATTTGTATTTTTATATTTTTTTGCCAAGCAACACTTTGGCCGGATGGCTATTACATGATTGTTACATCTCTATCAAAGTTCAAACTCTCCGGTAAGATATTAAGTAGGTAGCATTAGACGTAAGTTTAGCTGGCGACATGTGGCCCCGACATTGGAGTTTAAATGTGTGGTATTAAAAAGAAATCCGAGTTGTGTAAGGAAGTGCCGAGTCTTGCAGTGCCGCATCTTTCTTAGAGATGAGAAAAAAAAGATGTCGATTGATAATTGAAAAACGTAATTATTTCTATTATACATTATCTTCTGCATAGATATAGGAGATCACACTGTCAATTAGTTACTTGACGGTGCGACGGACTATGCAGCACTGATCAAGTGCTCATCTGTACCGTGGACTACTCTCAATCCTCGTTTTTTTTCCATTACTTAGTAAAATAACAGTCGGATCATTTATCAGACAATAGTGACGAAAAAAATAAATAACCTTTTTCTTCTCTAGTTTTTATGAACAAATAGGGTTGGTATAATACGTGTTGAAAGAGCTGAGAATAAAAGAACAGAGTAGCAGAAGAATACATATTATTTTGTCACTCTGTTTACCTGTCATCTTAGTACTCACACCCTTTACTCTCAAAAATATAAATCTCCATACAGTTGATGCACAATTTCTGCAGTCGTCTTTGTTCCTTTGTTTGTTAATTAACCTGTATGAAGTTGAATACAAAGTAAGAACACAAGTTAGCTTCTCAATGATTACTCAAAGCGGTGGTACATATTTAAACTATCTACACATTGATGATGCAGCACATAAACTACTCCATCAAAGTCATGAAATATCAATGCACAACAAAGTTACGCTTTTAGTTCTTATATGCATATAAACATTATTTATTACGTTAAACACAAATGTCTTTACAACATTTTCCAGAGAATTTTCTGGTTTACTGCATAATTAGAACCATTCTTCATTTAATTAACTTACGTTTCCTCAAAATTATCCTCATTATATTGTGATAAAATTAATTAAATTGGGATACCTTTGAAGTCGTGCGTAAGGAAAATTAAGATATTTAAAATCTTTGTTCTTACAGGTGGTAATTGAACAATCATTTGCATGCAAAGTTGGTTGGGTAATGATCCAAAATTCTGTAGAAATTTCTGTGGTTTGCTGAGGAGACGAAGGTGAAGCTAGTAAAGGTTCTCGCTATTATTTTTAAACCTTTTGTTTTCTTCATTCCAAAAAACTTCATCAATAAAGGAAGGCATATGTGTTTACCTACTTAATATCTGTAGAATAAGTTTTTATCTTATAGAGCTTATTACCAAGCAAAGGCACTGTTGCATATTTCAAACTTTGAGATTTTTCATAGGAAATACTGGAAGTAGGTGTAATGTACTATCCACTAGCAACTAACTAAAATTTAGGAGAAATTCGAAAGTTTCTATTCTGTTTATACTTAAGTCCGAATTAGTTTATCACTAAACAAGTTAATTCTAAGATAAAATTAGCTAAATATTAGCTCAGTATATTAAGCATCAATTTAGATGATGACTAAATCTGCTGAAAACTACCCAAAAATATTTTATTTCTGTACACAGAAAAAAAAAAATTTTAACATTATAATTTTAAGGCGTTATACTAATTTGGACTGTAATGCTAACACAATTAGAACTTATTTAATTTAAGTTTAGTTTTTGGTGCATAACAGAATAACGACTAATATTTGTCTACCCAGGAATCGAATCCAAGATATCATAACTTGGATATGACCCTCATGCTACCAAACCAACGAGGCATTTTTTCTATTTTTATTTTGTTTGTCTAATAGTAATTTTTCAGGTTCCAGTAGACGGTTTTAAACTTGCATTTCTTGTGTAAATAGTTCTACAGTTGTCGTCCCAAACTAATCCATCGATATCTCCGTCTCCATCTCTAACAAGACGATAAAGAGGGACGGATATAATGTAGTGCTTTCAAACATTGAGCGAAGTTTGCCTACAGAGTAGCAGACAAATGACAACCGGCCCGAGGCGGGAGCTGCGATATTAGAAGCCTTTAAGATGGGAAAAATAGCAACTTTTACTTGAGGTACTTTTTGGACGGTGCAAGTTGAAAGCAAAGCCGTTTAGTATTACTTTTTATCGAATCATTGAGATGCCTCATTGTGACGTCTCAATGCTAAATATCATAGCGGTCTAAGCTGAATGAGAACTTTCCTGAAATGTTAATATACAATATGCCCCGTGGGGTCTCGTCCTACTCCCATATCTTCCTATGGGTTTCGTAAGAGGGAACGAGAGTAAAAATACCATAAGATGGGCAGCAGCACTTTTTGAAGAACTGCCATCTTACAATGCGATCCCCAAGACGCCTGCCAAACGTGAGGATTACGGCAAACCCACAAAACGGGGGAGGCTGTAGTTCAACAATTTACGTTATGGCTGTTAATGGCGATGATGAATAAGTAATATGAACAATCAACCAATACTTTTTGTAGATTTTTATCCAAGTTAAAAAAAGGTATTCCACTGCAATTTCGGAGAAAGTATGGACTTTGTCCCTAGAATTAAAGTCAAACTTTGAGCAACAATCAACATACATATATGCATAGTTATGAAATTATCGACTACCCTCGCATCATCATATATATCAATGCAGGGCACAGCCACTTTTTTCTTGCCCTTACAGTTTTGTTTAGAAATAGGTTGCTATTATTATCATAAGTGGAAGTAATATACAAAAAATATAGGTAAAGTAGGGTTTTGTCCGCTCTCTCTTATGCTCGGTCCCCCAGACATGCATAAGACGCCAGTGATGTTCTTCTAGATGCCGTGAGAAAGAATCGCTGACAACATTTGTTTCAGCGCCGTTTCGGATGCGCAAGCTTTGTAAACTTCAAGAAGAATATATTTTCATACATTTGTGCTCTAAAATATGGTTAGAAGAAGTAAGAAGTTTTATGCTTTTAATAAAATACAGATAATATAAATTAAATCTACTATCTGTTAAGACTTGAGACGTCTTAAAAAGGAGTACACCTTAGCGAGTGCCACTTCAGTGAGAGATGGCTCGTATATTCAATAGCCAATAAAAATATTAAATAACAAGAATTATACATTATTTGAATAATTAAAATATCAATATCTAAAAAAAATATTAACGTATTTTCGCACTAAAGAGCTTATGAGTTATTTTCAATATTTTTAACTGGCTGATTGTATTTGATAAACATATCCATTCGAAACAGAACGATTTGATTGGTTAATGGTTTATTTGAGCATTCGTTATAATATTTTTTATTAAGTAACTGTTTAAAATTAGAATTTACCGTCACAAACGTTAGTTAACCGTCTAGGCACATAAGACTTAATTATTCTTTATTAATTAACCTAATTCTGTCAAAATATAAAGAAAGTATTAAATAATTTTAACACCTAAAATTTTTAAGAAAAAAACTTATACAAAAAAACAAACATTATCGCCATCTTATCAGATGTGCTGCTATGAAGGAGTTGCGTATAAATAATTTTGTGTTTAAGCGTGGTAGGACAGGAAGTAAAATTAGTTATTAATGTGATTTAATATCTCGTGACAAGCGTGGTACAGTGCCTATCAAAAATACAATTAAATGGCGAGCGAGTACCTTACCTTCTAGTGGGCAACTTGACTGCCTCGTCATATCATAGTTAAAAACTTACCTATCAACAAAAAATAAGTTCAGATTAACTGGCATCGATTTTGGGTAATGTTCGTATCTTTCAGCAGGCAAGCTCACGAGACTGGATCGCCAAAGCCACCAGCTTTTTACTACAATGAGGTATGTTGCAAGAGTAAGATACCGTTAGGTTTTTTTTTATTAAAGTAATTAAAATGTTCATGATAAAACCCTGACTGAAAATAACAAAAATACAACTTATGATTTAAATACCTTTCGTGGTTCATAAAGGTTGTTACATTCGTTGTAATTCTGTAAACACACGTCACAACCAAAGCTGTAAGATAGATTAAAGGAAAAATGCCCTATGACGGGGGAGTAGGTTTTATTTTATTTTTGATGTTTTAAAAAACTAAATTCGTGATATTTCTTTAGAAGTACATGAGTATTCCACCCCGTTAGTTCAGTCGCCAAAAGACAAGATTGTTGTGTTCCAAAATATTGAACAAAGTAGACTGTAAAATCATAACATCAAATACACGAAACTGCGAATGAAAGGAAACGCTCTGCGTAAAGGATATTCTGAGCAGGATGTGCTCAAATATTTATATCAATATTATATTTTACACCCATATCATCGCCCGGGAAGTCGTTAGAGACGATTAAGGGAACAATAGCAGAAGGTAGGCAGCAGCGCCTTCTGAAGAACTGCCATCTGCGATCTCCAACACGCCAGCCAAGCGTAGAAATTATGTCGATACCCCCTTCCCTTATTGGGGGAGGTTTGTTCAACAGTGATACTAATATTAGTAATCAAATTTAAACTTATTAGCTAAATCTATTCCGGATTTAAACGTATGAAATGTGATGAGTTTAGAGTAGCTTAGAATTCAAAATACTGTTGCTGCTCTATTAGTAGTTTTCATGCCGCGGCTTTACTAAATTTTCCAATGGCTTTACCGTAGTTTATTCTGTGAAAAGGTTTATTTTGTATTCATTCATGAATGAATGACCAGGTTTTCTTTTATTATGCCGTATGAAATTTCTAAAAGTAGATCCAATTTCGAAGGAAAATATATATTCATAAATACAAATTGAAATATTTTGCTGAATCACAATATAATATGCTCAATAATGCACATCCCTAAGGATTTTCATTTACAGGGCATAGTTTCAGACTCCGGTTGCAAATAAAATTTCTTCTAGAAAAACGTATCAATCTCATGTAGGTATTCGGGATTCCAACGCAACGCATTTGCCACTCGACCAACGGGGCAGTCGTTCGTACAAGTTAATTAAGTGAAAACATTACGCCTGATGAGCAGTACGTCACTACTTATTTAAAAGTATAGTAGGTGGTTGCTATTCCAAAGGCAAAGCTTATCAGATGGCGGTTAGACCGGCTTTGATGTACGGTGCGGAATGTTGGACGGTAAACGAGACGCATGTACAAAAAATGCACATGACGGAAATGAAGATTTTGAGATGGTCAGTTGAGTGGAGTAACCAGGCTTGATAGAATCCGGAATGAGTATGTCTGCGGCAGCTTTGAGGTCGCCCCTATACCAGACAAACTATCTGGAGGCCGTCTCAAGGGGTACAGCCACGTAATGAGAAGACCAGAGGAATATGTGGTCAAAAAAGCCCTCAGCCTCCCCGAACGCAAAAGAGGAGGCCGCCGCCCGTTGACATTTTAGTGACAGTATGACCTTGCTACTGAAAAAGAAAAGCCTTCAAGATCCGACAACCCAAGACAGAGAGACTTGGCGCAGTAAAATTACCTCTTAAGTTGATTCAAATAGGATTTAAAAACTCATGTTTTCTGTACATAACACACAATATTGTCGTCTAATTTAGCTCAATACACTAGACCCGAAGTTACCTCAAAACATCATATAAAGGCTCGTGGCAGTGAGTCGACGAATGCAAACACATTGTGCTGCGAATGTTTGTTCGGGGCTCGATAGGTCTATTTGGCTGTCTATCACACCGTGCATTTAACGTGTAGTATAGTCAAGATAAAGAAACGGTTTTTCTTGACTTGTCAATGACATAGATGGAATTGGATTTTTTAAACTGTTGTTAACTGACTACGTGACGTCAGTAACACAAAATATTATCTGAGTTGATACTTTGTTGACGATACAATTTTCCTCTTAACAAAGTGTGGTCATAAAATGTAGCGAAATAAAAGGTTTTATTGGAATTATAATTATATTTTTTGTCATTCTTTTATCACCTAAACTAAATGAAATTGTTAGAGTGATTCTTACAAATAATTACAAATAACTTGTAAAAGCCCAACGCTATAACACAAACATGCTGGGCTAAGAATATTTGTTCATGACTCTATTGGTCTATTATGCTGCCTGTTACAACGTCTGTTTGCCAGTCCAAATGTCGCTTGATTGATGTAAGACGTAAAACATTACAGTGGAACAACGACCTAACGAATGCTGATAAAAGTTTTACATCCATAATTAAGTAACTGTATTAACAATGTTGTTATTTTATTGATTTGTAATTATAAATAAAAAAACTGATTTAATTATTCTTTTCATTAAGTCCTGTAGCAGTGTGACTGGTTAGGAAAATACTTATAAAAAAAACCCATCGAGTAACAGTGTGACATTTGAGGGTGTTACTACATATCTTCAACCCGATTCGATTTTTAATGTTGTATCATGTGCGTTCTTTGCAACATGAGCCGTAATATGATCCTACCTATCCTTGATACCATTCTTCCTATTCTTTGCCATATTCTGAACCATTCCATCACCATGGGTAACTTTCCTTCCGTATGGAAGGAAGCGCTAATAATCCCTCTTCCAAAAAAACGTAATCCTAAATCTTTCTCTGACTATCGTCCCATATCCATTCTGCCATTCCTATCCAAAGTTTTAGAACGCCTTGTCCACACTCAAATTTCATCATTTATAACCAAAAACAATCTCCTCAACCCCTTCCAATCCGGTTTTCGACCTGGCCACAGCACAGTTACAGCCTTAATTAAAATATCTGATGATATCCGCTTTGGTATGGAAAATGGCTTGCTAACTGTGCTGACTCTACTAGACTTTAGTAATGCGTTTAATGAAATCGATTTTGACATCTTATTGGGCATATTACGCTCTTTTAACATATCTCCAACAGTATGTGGCTGGTTTCATAGCTATTTACATGGACGATGACAGCGGATTCGCCTTGAAGATAAATTTTCTTCTTGGTGTGATACGATGGCGGGAGTCCCTCAAGGTGGCGTACTGTCTCCGCTCCTTTTTGCAATTTTTATAAATGCTATTTCTAATCAGTTATCTTCGTCCTACCACTTATATGCCGATGATCTCCAAATTTATTCACAATCTCCCCTGTTAGGAATATCTGATGCTATCTCAACAATCAACAGTGATTTACGTCATATAACAGAGTGGAGCACTAATTTTGGCTTAAGAGTGAACCCAGCAAAAACGCAAGTTATAATTATAGGTAGCTCACTTATGATATCGAAATTAGACTGGGCAACTCTGCCGCCTGTTATCTTAGATGGCATTACTGTTCCATATAGTAAAACTGTAAAAAATCTTGGCATTACGGTTGATCAGCAGTTGTCATGGAAACCTCAAATTGAAAACGTTAGTTGCAAGATGTTTGCTTCAGCAGGTTCCTTACGGCGACTACGTAACTTTTTGCCCACGGCAACTAAAATTGCGCTTGCACAATCTCTTCTCCTTCCGATCCTTGACTATGCTGACGCCTGCTATCTGGACCTCACCATGGACCAGTTAAACAAACTTGAGCGTCTTCAAAATTTCTGTATTAGGTTCATATTTGGCTTACGAAAATATGACCATGTTTCTTATTTTCGACACAAGCTCAAGTGGCTCCCTATTCGTCTTCGCCGGAATACTCATACTCTGTCTGTTCTTTATAGTATTTTGTTTAATCCCTCAGCCCCACGCTATCTTAAGGATCGTTTTAAATTCCTTAGCTGCTCTAATAACCTTAATCTGAGATCATCAGACAATTTTGTTTTGGAGTTACCTTTACACTCGAGTTCATTTTATGACAAGTCCTTTACCATTCAAGCTGCTCGTTTGTGGAACTCTTTACCAGAAGCAATAAGAAAAGCGCCATCGATTATCTCATTTAAAAATGATGTTAAAATGTATTACCTCTCCTCAATGGATCACGATTAAATATTTTGTTTTTACCAAGAATTATATTTGTGTATTTATATGTGTATATAATATGTATTATTTATTTATGTATGTATATATATATATACCTATATATATATATATATATATATATATATATATATGTATATATCTAATGTGTAATTATATTTTATACAGATATTAAAATATTTATAATAGGTACTTGTATATATATGTAAGTATGTAACTAGTTTACTAATCTCACTTAGTTTTACACTCTACCCCGATGTTAATCAAACTGATTTTTCTGCCTACGGTTGCCTGGAAGAGATTGCTGCCTAGCAATAAGGCCACCGATTGTATCTTTTTTTTATCTTAAGATGAAATATTTTGTTAGTATATTAATTGTAATAAGAAAGTACAATAAAGTGTTATCTATCTATCTATCTATCTATAAGCACCTACAACTATTTATCACTGTTAGTGATATAAAAATATTTGACGGATGATGTTGAAACATGATAATATATGTTGTATGGTACCAAAAATTTGTAAACATAACAAAAGAGGAGCAAAGAGGGCGACGGGGACTGCGGCTCAATTTTTCGGAGTATACTACGATGAGGCTAAATTGACAATGTTATTAATTATTGCGGAGCGATAGACACAAATACGTGTATTTATCATGCATCATTCATACAAAACATATTTTACACACAGCCTGTTCTATGACCCCAAAGTAAACAAATTTTGAATTGTCATTTTAGGAAATATTTATTTAATTTTACAATAATGTTAGTTTCCTAATTTCTGGGGTTTTTTATAGTTATTATTATTTCATATATTTTCTATTTCACATATAAAGCAAATGTTTTATGATATCTATATACGGTGATATGACAGTTGTCTTCGTTAAATACACATAGTTACATAGAACTCTAATTAACATTATCCAGAGTACCTATACATTAAAGTATTTACAATAACTTAATTACATTAAATTTACTCAAATAAATTCACAAAAAAACAACACATAATGCTCATAATACTCGAAAACAGAAGAACTTTGCTGGCATCACTAGTATTTACGTAAACATAAGTTCATTAATATCCAAAGTAGTAACAATTTACGTCGACCATTTGCTCACGTTACCCATCGGTGTAACAGCCACTCTACCTGTACTTAACTCTACAAAATCTCTCTAAAGGCCATAATCACAACAACCTATGCCCATAATAATGACAAGCCATGAGCAAAAACTGTTTGCGTAGAGACTGTTTGTATTGGCTGATAGTCTAGGAGAGTAGATAGAGCTTTTTAACCGCCATGATGAAGGATAATAGTGATGGGGTCCCAACAGAGTAGCTAGTTAAGGCATGCAGCTTGTTTGTTGTCTGGCTGCTGATAGTTTGTTTTGTTCACCTGAAAGTACGAGATCGTACAGAAATTTCTTGTACGCATTAGTCAATTGAGTAGTTTTATCTTTTGAAGTGTGGCTTAGGTCTAGATAAATAACTAAATAGACGCCAAGTAAGACTTGTTATCTAAGGTATCGTAGAGTTGATTACGATGTAGTTAAAGTGTAGATTTTTATTATTATTATTTTTATTTTTTATTTAATTGTGACGGAACAAGCTCGAGGCCCACCTGATGTTAAGCGGTATCATCTGCCTATAAAAGATGCATTTCGTCACAAGTCACGAATTGCACTGCGCTTGTCACCTTGTGACATAGTTGTTAAGTCTCATGTGCCTGTTACTGGCTCTCAAGGACTGCTGCCGGAACACACTGTTAGGTGCTTGGCGACAGATTATCTACTTGAGGGTGGTCGCTAGCCAGGCGGGCACTCGCAAAATACCCTTCCAAGAGGTGAAGCTCAAGCCTGCGGCAAGATTCGAACCATGGACCTGCTGCGCGGCAGTCCATAGCCAATGCCACTGAGCCATCACTGCTTCCATTACCCCAATTTGTCGAGTTTAAACATAGTAAAACGCTGTAGTTTATTGTATTCATCAACATTATCATCACTCGCAATATGACTACTGCTGAGCAAAGCCATAGATCGCCACAAAGAACGGCTACTAGCCGCTTGTAACCATCGGCTACCCGCGACTTTCACGATGTCGTCAGTCCATCTAGTAGGGGCCTACCAACTTATCCATTGCATTACAAAGGATAAAATAATATTGTACGGCCAGGGTGTTATTAGGAATCCTGAACGCGGTGAAGGATACAATATACATTCCCCGAGGAAAAATAATTTACAGCAGTGATACACTCTACTTTTCATAAGCCTCTATGAGAAAATAATTAGAACGTAGTTCGAAGAGTAAAGCCAGCTCGCAGCACTTCTAATCGGCCAGCATTGTTTCCCTACAGTATTATCGTTCAATCTATTTAATTGGTTGCATGAGCACAGAAATAATAATATGAAAGTATATTGTAAAATTTTCCCAGTACATACCTACAAAAACCTACTTTGCTTTTTTTATGGGATTTTGGTGGAACAACAACGATGCCCACCTGATGTTAAGTGGACTAACTTCTGTCTAAAACAACATGCGGTGAAGTTCAAGCCGGCGCGGCGCGGCGATGGGGACCGAACCATGGGCTTGCGGCACGGCAGTCCATAGCTAATACTGCTCAGCCATCATTGCTTCAAACATGATTAAAGACGAGAAGTTAGTTGATAAGTATCGTCCAACCGTAACTTACCTTCTGACAGCGTCCTTCACACCTAAACACACAAGTGTTTGCACACTACTGTTTCGAGCCAGAATATATGACGTTTCAAATTTTAACATTTGAATATATGACGCTACGGCAGTACCCACTAAGACAGAATCTTGCTAATGAGACCACCTACTAAAAGTGTTAATGTCTACTTATTACTAAACATACTAAAAAGTTCAAAGACTCAAATTCATATAATAGCCTTGCAAAGAGTCTTCTACAAGACAGTTATAAAAATATAATGGATTTTCAATACATCATCTTTTGATTTTACTCACGCCATGCACAAAAATCCCACGAAATCAACACCTCCCGGTACTCCAACACCTAGAGCCCCTCCCAGACTCAGACATAAGCATTCATCCAAATAGCACAATAGCTCGACGACAATTAGTCGTGCCGTCTCGCCGAAGCCTTTCAAAGCTAAGCCGTAGACACGACGTAACGCCACTTTTATTTCGTCTGTGTATATGCTAGTAGAGTTAGCTGGAAGAGACAGGAGCTTATTTTAAAGTCGTTTGTGGATCGTTAACGTTTTAATTACTTTCTTCCTTTATACACTATCCACGCCTGTTCAAAATAATTGCAGTATTACCGAAATTTTATTTGATTTATTTAAAACTTATAGGATAACTTGAATTACTGGCTCTCAATGACAGCGCTCTCAAAGCAGCCGGTACAGACTGCTAGGTGCTTGGCGACAGATTTTCTACATGAGGGTAGTAAATACCCAAGCAGGTAAACTTGTTCCCTCATTATTAACCGATCAACTAAGATAAGCAACGTCTGCTGCAGTCATAACTTAGATGGGTGACCGCTAGTGGCATTACTCTGAGCGTCATTGTGCTTCAGAGGGCACGTTAGGCATGGCAGCGTGGTAGTAAGGCCTTGAATGCCTCAAGTTAGTTAACGGAATAAGTTGTAGACTATTATGGTCTATCTAAAAATCTTAAGATTCTTACAATTTAAATTCAGTATTGATGTTATTATATTTTATTGTATCAAAACAATAAAATACTGTAAAACGCTGTTTGGTAATGTAATTTGTAAGCTGTGACCAAGAACTTGAAAATGTTACAGTAACTCATTAAACCTGAATTCAAACTATCCAACCACGCATTGGTTGCAACCAGAACCACCGCTATTAATCTACGGTTAGATAAGCATCATAATTAATATTGTGATATTTCTTTCAATATACAAGCATACAATTAAAAGGGCACTGGTATATCTTTTGTTAGGCAAGTCATTGTGAAAACAGCAACATATAAAACCAACTATATTTAGCTGAAGCGGTTCCAGTGCCAATACATCATCAAATGCACTATGGAGTACAAATGTGTGAATTCTTGCCGCCAGCACTTGTGCGGCCTCGTTCGTCGTGTTCCCTTACTTCTGTCCATCTCCAATTCATTTAAACTTTGTCACTGATATAATTCATGTGTTTGGCTTCACGGTCTGTGGTTCTTTCGGGTATATGTGAAATATGTAGTATTTTGGAGTAGGTATTTATCATCTGGTCCATGAAAATTGATATAACAAAAGAAGTCTATTTTTCAAATAACGAATAATATTCTACTTTTGTCGAAGAGGCAATTTTTTTTGAGACCTTGGCTCGTAGTAGACCTTAGTCTTTCTCCTATGTCATCGAATCAGAACATATCTGGGTAAGCAGAGATGTATAAGCCTCTGTTGACCACTCAAGGAATATAATTGTCGGAGGAGCATTATTATGAGCAGTTTGTCTTGTTTATAAAACTACATACTATTACACATTTTAGACAGCATCAGACATTTTCACGAGCAGCACATTCTTAAATCTTCATCATGAGTCGATATGCTTTAACTAATTGAAAGATTCAGGCATTATTCATTGATCGTGTGCGCGAAGAGTAAAGTTTTCTTAAATATGCTTCATATATAATGACAACGCGTTAAAAACTGTTTCGGCTAGGCTATGCGGCTCTTTTACATCACGTTGGCTTTGCGGGTAACTTGGTGGAGTTTTCACTAGTTTAAATAATTTTCTAAAATAAAATTATATATTTTCTTTAAAAAAATCATACATATGTTATTATTGATATGATTATCTGCATATCCTAGGTCATGATGGTTATGTAGGATCATAGGATGGATGAACAGCACTGTAGCGACGATATAATAGGGTGTTCTTTTCTATTACGAAATCCAAAAGAGTATAGAACACATCTGTGTTGTAAAAACACTTTTAGCATCATCTATGTCTATATTTCTATATAGACAATTTTTTAAGAGCACCAACATTTTACCTCAGTTGTTAATAGAACCCTAGTCTCCGGTAACCGGTAGAGGCGGCTATGTCTCAACGATATACTCATGCAGATTAAGGTAGTCAAATGAGAGCACTAAATTCGCATTCCGTCCAGTCTTGATGGCCGAGCGGTTTTGATACCAGCTGGTGCGTAAAACAAGGGAACCTGGATTCCATTCCCGCTCGATATTCAATTTTTATACCTATTTTAAAACTAATTATGTTAAATAATAATAAATATTTTAAAAGTATTCTAAGAAAGCACTAAATTATTTTTTTAATTAAATACTTAAAATTATAAAAAAAATCTATATCCATCGTGACCTCATAAATCCCACGCAGTCAGGAAGAATTTTCAACCCTTTTCGGTTCTACACGCACCATCCTCAGGAGGTCTTGACTGAGCGCACGGTCGAGACAATTTTTTTGTTTTTTCCGTGTTTTATAAAAATATTAATTTAGTGTTTTCTCAGAATACTTTTAAAATATTTGTCACGATTAAATATGGTCCTTAAAATCATATTTGGATATATATGTTTGTAAATAGAATAAAAGACGTTACAGTAATACGAACAGAAAATTAAACATTATAACGCGAAACAAACGATAGGATTAAGGTATTCCTTACGGGGTGATCTGTAAGATTGATCATGTGAATTGCATGTGTTTCCGCCTCGCGGTGCGGGTATTCTGGATATAATGTGGCGTTTTATTGTTGTTTTTGTTTGGTCTTGTTTTTAAGGACTTTAAGGAAGTGGTTGAATTTGGAGTGCCATAACAAATTGATCAATAAGTAAACAGATACAACTTAATATACTTAACCTTTCTACGTTCGTTTCTTCGTTGTTTCCTCTCTCCGCTCATTGTTGTATGTATGCACCAGTTTAGAATCTCGACGTCTGGGGTTCGATTCGTAATCAGAGAAGTTATATGGGTATTTCTAACAAAGAAATGTTCAGTAACAGTTCAGAGTCTGTAACTGTGCCCGGTATATGGCAAAAGGGACATAAAAAAAAGTTTACCTTGAATATAACTGCAAAAGCAGTTCTAAACTGCTAAAAGTTAACTATAGTCCAAAACAATGACATGCGAAATTTGGATCATGTGATACCACGGCTTAGTCCTTCGTAGATATGCTTGCAATATGCTGTCTCTAATACACGGGGAAACGTTACAACATTTGTAATTGTTTTTAAGTACAACTGCTAGGCGATTGAAAAGAGGCAAAGGAATAGACACTTACTAACAGCGCTTTGGTGCTTCGGAGGCCGTGATAAGCCGTCGGTCCTAGTTGTTATCTTAGGGTGGCAGTCAATGCTCACCTGGCTAGCTACTCCCCAAAGTAGAAAACCAGCTGACTAACTCCTAACAGTGTGTTTCGGCTGCTGTCCCGAAATGCCAGTTCCCATTATAGTTAAAGCCTGTTTAACAGTTGAATGGGTTAATGACCACATCATGGCTTGTCATCAGATGTGAGCAGAAGTTTTTCACTTTATTTCCAGCAACACTTTATAACGTGAGTAGTGGCATGCTGCTTACTTATTGCATTTTGGCCCTTAGTTCCATTTAATTACATCCAACGGGAAAATTAATTGTATATGTTAACTAAAAATGCTTTATTGCAAATTGCAATGCAATCTTCTGTATCTCCACTCTAAGTTTATTCTGCACTTCAACTTTCCCCCGTCCTTATATAATTTAAAGCGTTGCAGAGCAAGGTACTCTTCCTGTGAAAACTGGGTTAATAGTGTTTCACTTTTCTTCGGTAATAACAATGTAAGATTGGATTTTGGAAATCTTCCGTTTACTTTTTGCGGTTAATTTATTTTATCTTTGAACGAGCAAATCGAGATGTCTTTGGGAATTTCGATCCCTGATATTTTTTTAAAGGGATTGTGAAGGAGCATTATCAGTGTTGTGTAAAAAAAAAAGATATGGTGTTTAATATATGTACCCATCTAGAAAAAAAAATATTTTTCTAATATCATAATAAGTTTTGTTTTCGTGATAAATCCTATGATAAAAATTGTTTTAAATTGACAATTTTGAAAGATCCCCCATTTATTTCTTTCTTTAGGTAAGGTCCTTAAAAATATTTGTGCTGAACTCAACAAGCTCATGACGATGTGACATCTCACGTGCTAGAGTATAAAAAAGTTGTTTGTTTTCCGCCTTCCTAGCGACCAAGTAGAAAATCTATCGCCAAGTACCTAACGGTATGTTCCGGCAGCAGTCCTTGAGAGCCAGTGATATTACAGGCACATAAGCCTTAGCAACTATGTCTCAAGGTGACGGGCGCAGTGCAATTCATGACTTGTGACGAAATGAATCTGTTATAGGCAGAGGCTAGTCCGCTTAACATCAAGTGGGCCTCGAGCTTGTTCCGTCTAAATAACATAAAAAAAAATTAAAAAAATTGGTTAGATAATCTTATTTATTTTCAACAATTTTATTATTTCAATTTTATTGGTCATTGTTTTACATAATAAATCTAACTTTCACATTGGTAACTCATTCTGTTTACGAGCTAAGACTCTTGATATGCGGAAGGAAGAATAGACAGACATACATCAATGTCTCGTTAGCAAGGGCTCTTTTGCACTTCAGGCACGGAACTATAAAAAATAGGACTTTTTTACATATAATTATATACCCATACATTTTAATGTCTAAGCTTAAAACTCTATATCACATATTCCTGAATTTCTGATAAATATAATATAAGTAGTTTGTGCATTATTATCTCTTGCGCATGTTCATTAAGTTTCTATCATAAGACGTTTAATAACTACCGGAAAAGAACTTTTAAAAGCTCCCGTTGCCAAGATCCTGCTACTTAAGAGGTTATGTCCTTGCCAAAACTCAATTTAATAATAACTGGTATTTGCTGAAGTGTTCCTTGGCTTTCGGATGTTAGACTGCAAAATGATTAAATTTTCAACAGTTATACCAACCTGCACCTATCGTTACGCTTGTATTTCCCGGCAGGGTAGCCATTGGTTGGTTGATTCACGATTCGTAAAACAAGTTTTGATCCCGTGTAATATAGGATGAGCCTCTTGCTACCTACCGGCACAGTTCGCGGCTCCGGACTGCTGCTGAGATTCCAAAGTGACACTTTTGCGTTTTCACCAACGGGACAGTATATTCTTAGCTATATTATTATGTTACATATGGCTGTATATTATGATCTACGTTTCGATAGCCCTGTTTTCGTTCCATATAATAAGCGGCGAGTCCATCGTGGACAAACGTGGTTGCTGAATGAAGTCTGCTTACGGCTTTGGGGAATACAAGCGTGGCGATATATTACGTGGAAAAGTAATAATATTCTTTCCACCGATCGTTATCTTGTACATAATAGTGCGTGCATCCTAACAAATCAGCGGCTCCCTTTAATACCAACACACAGTCATCTGATGAGGCAGTTTGCATTCTGCGGAGAGACGGTCCATGGATTAACTGTATCGCAGTTCGTACACCATCTGGGTTTTGTGTCTCTTTGTAGGGGGTGTACGCATAAACATTGTTGGTTATTGCTGATAACGCTTCCGGTACATTGCTGTACTGACTAGACATAAAAAATGCAAAATGCATAACAGAAGGAAGGAATCTCTGTAAAAATTATGCGGCCTTACAATTGTAACTATTTACCAAAAATCTGATTTGTTAAAATCTAGCCTTTTTTATACCGGCGGTCTGCTTTATTAAACAAAATACTACGAACTATATACAATACTACAGCTACTACAATTAAAGCATTTAGACAACCTATAAGTCACTACCAGTTGGCAGTGTGCCCAGCATGCTGGCAGCATTGCCCGTTGAATTGCAATAATTATTCGTTGAGCCAAATATGTGCCAGCATTTTGATCACGCTTCGAATCGACCAAACGCTCAGATATGTTTTGGAAAATACGATGCCTAGCTTAGGTTTTAACAAATAAGGCGTGAAGTTACAAAAAGTAGCCAACTTCCTTTATGTTTGTAGGACTTTAACAAATCAGGAGTGAAATAAAAAAAAATCTTGGCAACTTTTTTTAGTTCACGCCCATGTACATGTAAATCATATTTTACTTTCACAACTTGTCTCTGTTGTTTGATTGACCTAAGTAAATTTTTGAGTTATATAAAAACTGGAATCCTGCAATTAACGACAGATATGATGTGATAAGATATAATAATACGTCAAGATACAAAGTATAATATATAATAATAATATATGAAATAAAGTATTCGTTTATCATATGATATTCTAAATATTTCCATGTAAATACTTCAATCTATACTTAGATTACGAGTTCCTAAAAATGATCTACCCTGAAAATGTATCTCTTTCAAAACAGAACAAGCGTAAGCCATCATTGCATCATTATTGCAATACCTTACTTGTCTAGGCTTAACAAAACAACAACCTACGTATTCAAACTAAAATAAACTAAATTGTAAAAGTGCCAAGGCTTAAATTCGCTTACAGAATGTAACAGCTAAGTCGTTACGCTAGTGATGGGAGCAGTAGTCAATAAAGTCGGCTTAGTGCTATCGATAACTTTACGTTTTCGATATTTATGCGTTCCACTTGGCTCCTGTACACCTGTTTTGTTAGCTGCACTACAAAAGCTTCGTTATAAAGGTGACTCTTAGATGGCGATACTTTAATAACTACTTTTTATAAGCAAACCTTTATGGTACGGATAATAGAACTTTAAATACGTAAGTGTCACAGCCTCCTGAAAAACTAATAATTTTGATCGGTCAAGTATCTTTAGTCCGTTCACTAAATTTTGTGGGCGAAAACTTGACATTCAGTATATATTACGATAGAATTAGGCGACCCGTTTAAGAAGTAAAGCGTACACAAAAAGCTTTCTTATGTTAATTGTTGAAAAGAAATCACAGAAAACTACCACGAAAATTTTGCAGTAGTGGAAATGAAAACAGTACTACAGCTGCTTACAGAAACATTAAATAGATACATTTAAAAAAAACTAATGACATTTGCGGAAATCTACTCCACGTGAGTTCAACTAATAAGAGTGCGAGCAGATCAAGTATGAGCTTAAAACTGAAAACAAAACACGACATTAATTAAACAAATGTATAAATAAATTGAAAAAGTAAAAAACCTGACTGTAAATAACTGTTTTTCGGTAAACGTTTTAACGTTCCATTAAAATTAAAAATGCGAGTTTTATATATTTAGGAATTGGTGTTTATAGTCCTTTATTTTGGAACCCAACTTGATGGATTTGGAAGTAAAAATATATTTCACGATATGGCGTCTAAAATTTCCAAGTTTGCTTTTTTATGTACATAGTTTCATTTGCGCTATCAAGACAAATCCAACAATATCTCATATATTGAAATCGGTTAAGCCATTTAGAAGTTATGGTGGAAAAAAGAAACTCACAAACATGCAAACATGAACCCTAAAAACAAACACCTTTTTTTGGGCAGTCGTGTAAAAACCTTTAGCATACTGGTTTTTTGTCAAATATCCGTACATAGTTATGTATTTTTCCTGAATCCAAAACAATGTTCCTATGGGGCGAGAACAAATGATACGACTTGATCAAATGAAAGTCCGATTTATTATGTCTAATTAATGCATACAATTTGGATTATATAGTTAGTTCATAGGTACTTAAGAATAGGGTTAGTACATACATCATACGCCCATTTTGAAAGAAAAAAAAAAATGTTGGGCAAATCATTTTTTTTTTTTTTAAATATAATATGGCTTAGTTCTATTTTTATGTACAATTTCTTCTTTACCATTTTTCATAATTTTTACATTAGGTGACATATCAGAAATTACTTTAAAAGGACCTACATACACATTGTCAAATTTAGTTCCAATTTCATTCTTCACTAATAATAAATCATCTTTCTTATACACAACTGGTTTTAAATAAGTATCATAATTACATTTTCGTTTTTGCTTACTACTTATTAAATTATTTCTAGCGTCAAGTTGAGCCTTTTGCAGTCTATATTTTAATTGCAAAGGATAACTGTCAACATTGTATAACGGTTCAACATGATTAATTGTTAAATTACTCGGGATGTTACAACATTTACCAAAAACAAGTTCATACGGTGTGTACAGATGTATTATAAGAAAAACACCAGTATGGAAGCCAACTGCTCCAGTATTTAGAATCATTATCACATTGA
Source organism: Plagodis dolabraria (assembly GCA_963854805.1). Lineage (NCBI taxonomy): Eukaryota > Metazoa > Arthropoda > Insecta > Lepidoptera > Geometridae > Plagodis > Plagodis dolabraria. The sequence continues at coordinate 34,027,296 of OY978446.1, forward strand.
ATTCTAAGAAAAGCATTCAGAGATTTGTGTGAATTTTCTAAAGACCCAATTGATTCGTGATGATAAGCTGTGGATGAAATTTGATTAATATTTAGTAATTTACATACCTCTTTCATTGTGGTTGATATAAATTCTGTTCCTCTGTCCGTTGCTATCTCCCGGGGAATGCCATATCTTAAGATAAAGTTCTCTACAAATACTTTAGCTACACTTACGCTATCTTTAGATTCTAAAGGATATGCTTCTACATACTTACTTAGCTCACATTGTAGAGTAAGAATATACGAATAATTATAATAATCTTTATCTAGGGGACCTACAATATCTAAAAATATTTTGTCTAATGCCGACTCTGCAGTAGTCGTTATTGACATAGGTTCTTTAGTATGTAAAGAATGTTTTTGTTTTTGACATTTATCACATTTCTTTACGAACTTTCTTACGTCCTCATCCATATTTGTCCAAAAATAATACTTCTTTATATTGTTTATCATTCTTCTCATACCTGCATGGCCACTGCTAGGTAATATATGAAAATCGTTGATAATTACTCTTTTATCATCATCATTGTCTATTCGTATTAAATCTTTAATTATATTTACTCGTGGGCCGGCCCATTTTTTATTATACTTCACTTCACTGGATATCCATTCAATATATTTTTTATTTTCATTATTTTTCATTATAAAAACTTCATTAACATTAATCATTTTACAAAATAATTCAAAATCTCTCACGAATACGTCTCGCGCTAAACATGATCGAGAATTTGTATTTATATTAATAATCATTTTCGAAGGTAGATACGTAAAACTTTCAGTTTTTACAGTATTGCTATCTTTCTTTATATTATTACTCTCTCTACATACTGTTAACTCGACACAATTGTTTGGTTTTTTAAGAATTTCGACGATCTTTGGTTGATCAGTCCATTGATCTGTAGAAATCTTATCGACCGAACTATTGCTATCGACTTTATCTCGTTCATTTCTCGCCATACTTCGAGTCATGACACTAATAACTTTCGAACTCATATCTTTCAAATCATCTGAAGTCATTACTATTCGAGATAGTGCATCCGCAGCCGAATTTTGTGTTCCTTTGACATATTCAATCGTATAATCATATTCCTCCATAATGAGTCTAAATTTCAACAACCTGCTTGATGGATTACTCATTCCAAATAAATAAACTAACGGTTTATGATCCGTCATAATTTTAAACTTTTTACCAAAGAGATATGGCCTGAAATATTTTACTGACCATACTATTGCAAGCAACTCTTTTTCAATTGTGGGATAGTTTAATTCTGCTTTGTTTAACGAACGACTAGCATATGCAATAGGCAAATCATTTTTATTACATAACATTGAACCAATAGCTAAACCAGATGCATCTGTATGAAGAATAAATTCATTTTCATTAGAAAAATCAGGGTATTGTAATATTGGTGGGTTCATCAAAGACTCTTTAAGTTTTGAAAAAGATCTCTCACACTCGTTAGACCATTCAAAAACAGCATATTTGCGACAAAGTTTGTTAAGAGGTATTGTGATTTCAGCGAAATGTGGAATAAACTTTCGATAATAATTTGCGAAAGCGACAAATCGTCTCACCTCGTTAGCATTCTTGGGTTTGGGATATGTTCTTAATACGTGTGTTTTATCGGGATCTGGCAAAACGCCTTTGTCAGAAACTATATGACCTAAATACAATAGCTCTTTCTTCAGAAATTGACATTTTCCTGGATTCACTTTCAAATTCACTTTACGCAGCCTTTCAAATATATCAATCAAGTTCTTATTGTGCTGATCTAGGTTTCGTCCTATACACACTAAATCGTCCAAATATACCAGACATTTATCATAGTTCAAACCAGACATAGCAACAGTCATAAGCCTGCTAAATGCACTTGGGCTTATTTTCAGACCCATTGGCAGTCTAGTCATGTGATATTGCTTGTCAGTAGTAAAAGCTGTATATTTTCTACTTGAAGGATCCAATTTCAGTTGGTAGTAGCTTTGGCTAAGGTCTAAATGTGTAAAATAAACTGCACCAGATAAGGAATCTAAGATGTCTACTATGTTTGGTAACGGAAATCTATCATCCTTAATCCTTTCATTCAATTTTCTGTAGTCTATCACAAGCCGCCACTTTCTTTCACCTGAACTATCTGCTTTCTTTGGTACTAACAAAAGCGGGCTTGACCATTCACTCTGACTTTCTTCTATTATACCATCTTCTATCATACTCTTAATTTGTCTATCTATTTCAGATTTCTGTGATTTAGGTAGTCTATACGGTTTGACATAAGATGGGGTAGCATTTTCCTTAATTTGGATTGATTGTTCATAGAGATTTGTTGTTCCTAACTTATCGCCATCAATAAAGAAAACGTCAGAATATTTAGCACAAATATTCTCGATGCTTATTTGTTCTTCTTCGTTTAGGTGGTTTAATTTTAAAAGAGAAAATATCCTTTTAACCCTATCTGCATTTACTCTTCCTTTTTCAAAAGTACAAATATGATAATTTTGTAACTCTGAACATTCAACATTAAAAAAACTCAAACGCACATCTTCATCTCTAGTATTTAAAATCTTTATTGGTATTCGCCCATTTTTTGGACTAACCAAAGTACTACCTAAAAATATTCCTTCACCTAACTGTTTCGGTAACACAACACATTCGCTTTGTAAGGCTGTGTTCACGTAATAAATTGACTCGCATCGTGATGGAACTGATATATAATTATTGAGACCCAATTGTCCTGTATGTAATGGGAGTATAACTTGTGTAGAATCACAATACAATTTTAATAAGTTTTGTTCCAAATCAATGTTACTCTGTAACTTCTTCAAAAAGTCAATTCCTAAAATACCACTCGTGCGACAAGGTAATTCATCAAAAACATAAAACTTCTGTATAAATTCGTAACCATTCGAACAAAGTTTTAAATCTAAACATCCTTCAGAAAATACATCTCCACCTATTCCTTTGATACGAATTCTCTCTAAATGGAATGGAATGCGTTGTCGTGACAAAACTTCTCGCTTAACAACACTGAGTGACGCGCCAGTATCAATTAGCCAGCTATGTGAAATATCGAACAAGTTTAATGTTACAGAACTAAGATTGTCACAATTGCTATGTAAATGGTTATGCATGAAAAAACTTGCTTTCGGGTGGCGTTTTTTCAAAATTAGTACTAGTGGAGGGTTCATTACTCGTATGAGCTATATTAACCTGATGATTATAATTGTAATTGCCTCTAAAACCACGATTATAACCACGAGTCACGGGCCGTCCGTTACCCCTACCACGAGTCCAGTGGTTAATGTGGGGGCCGGACTGAATATTGCCTCGATTTGTATACCCATTATAAAAATTATTTTGGCTTCTCCTTTGACCTCTATCATTACCTCGACCTCTCCGTTGAAAATTACCACGTATGTTATTATTGTACTTACCGAAACCTCGTTGGGATGTAAAGCTCATCACCTGACTTTCTGGGCACGTAGACAACTCTTCATCCAGGGCGCCTTGTATTGCATCCTTGAGAGACATATAATTCCTCGCTGCTATAATAGTGCTAAGGCGAGTATTTCGCAAACCATCAGAGAACCTTTTTATAGCATTTTTTTCGTTAATATTTTTTAAAATTTCATAAGTTTTTGAATCTCCGTTGGCCTGGGAAATCGTCAAATCGACAAATAAATCTTCAATCGACTTACCAAATGCCTCGATGCTCATTCTATCTTGTCTAGCACGTTGAAGTTTGCTCTGTATTGCAGTGTCAGATTTTTTCGACAAAAGATGTTTTCGCATGTCTGAAATAAGCTCTGAAACAGACGAATAACTATCACACATGCGCAGTTTAGCGCTCTCTGAAAGTCTCGACTTTAAAACAAAAGTAATTAAAAAAATCTTGCCATCACTATCTAACATTTGGTCATACATTTCAATATTTGAAATTAATTGTTTTGTAACCTTTTCGTCATCAGTCATAGCCGGTAGGAGAGACACGGCAGTTTTTAATTCAAATTGCTCCATTTTTAACTCGGTGTTTACCTTATTTTGAGTAACCGAACAAAGACTTACAATTTTATCGTAAAATAATTTTACATTGGTACACAAAACTTGTATACATTCAATATCCGAAGATTTAATTTTTCCGCTAAGTATATCCTCATCAATTATACCCTTACAACTAATATATTCATTATATAGTGTATTAGCAATAAACAATTTTTCTTCTTTAATTTTAATTGACCTTCTACTTGGCCCAATTTTTACTAAATATTCCTTTAACGATTTTAACTTATCATGCAATTCTTTTAACTGCAAGGCCATAACATGAAATATGTATTACGGTACAATTATATCATAATGTTTACAATTTATAACTATGACTTACCATTTAATTTATAGTCGAGAAAAAAAAACGATGGTAGGGGCTATTTCTTAACATTACCATTACTACGAGTCTCTAAGTCACTTGTTGAAATTGTTCATTGTTCCGATAATATTCCTTTCATCTCGCACAAAATTGTTACACACACGGCACTTTAAACACAAATAATTTGAAAATAGCACAACACGATATCACTCCTTAAACGACTTCCGAAACTGGGGCTTCTGCACGACGTGATCTCCATCGAAGCGAGTTACGCAGGGAAAGATTATTGAACTCTCGTTGTATCCATTGTTGGTGGCACTTCTTATAGTATCGAGCCAGCAGGTAAATTGCTCCAATTAATGAAATCACGCAAATTAATGCAAGAAGAATCGTTGATATATTCAGATGCCAGATAAACTGCTCAGTCTTCGCGTCGTTATTCCCACCAGCAGCATTTTGGGCTATAATAACTTCTTCTTTTTCCGTTGAATATGTTTTACCCATTTTACTGTTTTATAGTAACCGAAAAGAAATCAAAAAAAATCACGATGAAACGGAACAATTAGTAGGGGACATTGATGCCCAGTGTTAGGAGCGAACGCGAGCAAAGTTCACCGTCCATATTTGGGTAATGGTATGCGCTTCTCAACTATCCTGGCAGGGTCGCCATATGGAGCGAGAACAAATGATACGACTTGATCAAATGAAAGTCCGATTTATTATGTCTAATTAATGCATACAATTTGGATTATATAGTTAGTTCATAGGTACTTAAGAATAGGGTTAGTACATACATCATATTCCTATAAAGGAAAGTTTAACTTTAAAGTTACAAAAATCAAGCAGTCACCCTTAACTCTGTTCGGTCGATAAAAAATTACACACACGAATCGATTTTTGTCTGTATAGTTAAAGTTATAATGCAAATGATATAATTATAGTACGTTAACTTTCTTTGCTTTTAATGCTTCTTGAATATTCTCGTATTATGTGTAGATTATAGGATAGTTAGAGATTTTTTATATAAATGCAATATAATTAACGCTAGAAACGGTGTGAAAAATTGATCAAAGTTGAAAAATTATAAATTAATGTATGATATTTTAATTATAAAATTTACGGTACTTGGGCGACAATTATAGATCTATTCAACTTATGAGCAGGCCATAGACACATTTATGTCTATGTAATGGAACTACTAGATATATACGAGTATTTACTTAGTACCCATACTAAATTTTTATGTTTTTATTTCTATTGCCTACAGGTGAGTTAAGTGACAGACTTTGGATTTGGGTGCCAAAACAGCTGATGTCTACTAGTGCGTCTGACAGTAATGCATTATAATCAAGGTAAGTTGATGCTTTTGTGTATTTAATTTGTAAATGGGCTGGTTTTGCTCCTTACAAGAGAAATTACGACACATTTCCGATATTGAACTTAATTATTTTATATTTTCAACGTTGTTTTGCCGTACAACGAGTCAAAATTTTTGAGATGAAGAATTTGAGTCAAAACCATAAAGAAGAAAGTACAGAACATTTTGTTATAATCATTGTAATGTCAAAATAATTATATAAAATAGTTTTAAGCCTTGGTTTTAAGATTAAAGTTTTGTAAAAGAAACATTTAAAAAAAACTAGCCAAGTGCCACCAAGCTAACTCGGACCTTACTCAGATTGAACGCATCGCAACAACCTGTATGATCTACAGTAAATGCCACTAGCGATCACCCATCCCAATAATGACCGCAGCAAACGTTTCCTAAACCAGTTGATCGGTTAAAATCAATTAGATGAACTCCACAATGAGCACTTCATGTGCAGCTGTTAATCTTAGCATCAGCCTTTCGCTTATCGAATATTGAAAAATTACAATGTAAACAGTTCCAGGTTTTTTTTTCGTTTTTATTGCTAATAGGTAATCCTTTGACCACAATCTCATCTGATGGTAAGTGATGATATGGTTAAAGGTGTTAACAGGCTTAATCTAGAATTACTGGCTCTCAAGAACAGCTGCCGGTACACACTATTTTCTAATTGAGGGTGGTCGCAAGCCAGGCGGGCATTCACAAAATGGCCTTCCTCCATGGGGTGAAGTTCAAGTCCACGGCGGGATTTGAACCATAGATCTGCTGCGCGGCAGTCCATAGCCGATGCCACTGAGTCCTCATTGCTTTAAATAAACTTCAGGTGATATTAAACTACCGTTAGTACAAAACATTTTACATCCTGGATTTATTCAATAATGTTTAGTAGAATGGCACACACAAAACTGCCCGTAATCTACCAGTTCGCTAAGTACTTCCTAACTATAATTAGCCCGTCCATTTCCACCTGATCAATCGTATACCACAACGATCGCACTTCAATTAAATCAATAAGGGATTCCCTAACTCTCACAATAGACTGCCTTCCGTGCGCTTACCCTTCGGATGGGCTGATTGGGACACCCTGTTCATCCCCTACCTGCAGACACCCTTTAAACATCCAGTTTGCAGTTTCAAATCATGATTAAGTGATAGTAGACCAGCAAAAAGCGATAATATATTTTGCTTTAAGAGAATTAATATAATATTATTTATGTTTTACTTTAAAAGTAAACTTATGTGTAAAATCTCAAATATATTCAAATTTGTATAAATGAAAACATACTACAAAAATACATCTAGTGACAATACAGTCCTAATTTTCTGTAAAGCAAATAATACGTCAGAAACGCCACGAAGCTAAGTCAGTATAGTTTGCTATGCTTCACACGACACGAACCACCTTCAGTTCTTGAGGTTGAAAATCATGTAATTCAACGTCATAGCTTTTCTCCTAAACTCTATTATGGGAACTATAAACGTTGAACATTTTTCAGCAGCTTAGCCTCTCATTTACTGTCCTCAACCCTATAGCAACCCTCTAATTGTGACAATATATCGCCCCTGAATTGAGTGAAATCAACCAAAACGCTCGTCTGCGTGGCTAGGCGGCGGCGCTGGCCGACAGAGCGTGACGCGACTGGCTATGCGGATATCTACTACCGAATCTTCATATATTCACAGGCCTTCTGTCTGAAGTGTTGAATATCTCCAGGGAATTGGGTTGAGTACTGAAAACTTTCTTGCAGAAGACTGAATGCGTTACGATGGTCAGAATCTTTGTTGCTCCTAATGTGCAGTAATACCCCACTCACGTCTACGAAAGTTGTATTGATATTGTTGTTAGTGGTGGTATGATCCTCGTTTGGGCGCCTTTTATGACATCCGAAAACAGGAGGACATGGAACTTTATATACATTACTAAACAAAAGAAAAAACTGCTATCAAAAGCTATTTTTAATTTTTTACTGGCCATCTATTGACTTCTATCTCACCGGATGGTAAGTGATGCTGTGGTCAAAGATGACTAACGTAGAATAAAGTCTCTCAAAGACGACTTCTGGAACATTACTGTGAAATGCTTGCCGAGAGATTTTATACTTGAGGGTGGTAGTTAGACTGCCCTACCATGCTTTTACGACTGCCATCCTAAGACCACAGCCGGAACCCACCACTTAGCGTATCCTCCAAGCACTTTCACACTTTATAGTAATGCCATCCATCCAAGACATGACCGTAGCGGACGTTGTGTAACTTAGTTTATCGGTTAAGAAAGAACGACAAAGCATGCTACGTTACACGCTTCAACGTGGTAGGCCATTTTGCGAATGCCCGCCAGGCTATCTAGTGAGCCTAAACAACATCTTTGACCGCCTCATCCCCAGGTAAGATATTGGTCATGAAGAGACAGCGGTCGGCTATAAAAATAATGTATTTGTTTTTTTGTGTGAAGCAGTGGTATACACATAATTTTTTCAGTATCGTTTTTAAGTATTTTTGGATCGGGGCGAGCTTCTGCACTGAGATAGTTACACACCCCAGACTGCAATTGATGCAATTCATTGTCATAAACTCCCAACAACGGAGTTCGAGTCGTAAAACGAATTTAATTGTGAATCAATCATGGCACTTACGCCATTTTACGAAAATCAATTTAAACCACTTGAACTTACCTGAACTTTACATGTTACTTATCAACTAAATTAATAATGCGCCCAGCACGAATAACTCCTAAAGATTTGTTCAAAAAAATACCCTGAAATCTTGACTTCATTTTTTTAAAGAGCCATATTGAGTACTTATCTATTGTAGGTATTATATTTATATAATGTATGGTAAATTTCCTTGAACCATCACAAAGGTTCAACACAATTTTTGTCAGAATCTAAGTTCATAAATAATTCTCAAACACCACACCAAATCATTTGTTCCACCAAAAGGGTTTCTACCCAAAAAGTAATTTCTACACCTGGTGTTACCAGGCTCAAAATAAAGAGCCGCTAACTACCCACCGCGCTGCATATTTAATTTTAATACTCGTTACATATTTTCTAATTACTGCACAATTTGTCATTTCCCACCCTCTAGGCATTCAACAAAATTACACTTGCACCTCAAAATTGTATCACTCACAAAATAAAACTTAATTGTTTAGGTGATAAGGTTTTATATGTATTGTCATCTGGCAGACAGTGCAAAAGTAACGTGGTTGACTAGTGTCGTAGATTCGTTAATATTGCGAGCGTCACCAAATGCTAGCCTCTTGGCTGTACATGGTTGCAATTATGGCACAAAAAGGAATTTTAAAATCCTGCCTCGTTTTTCAGACAGCTTGTTTTTCAAAACAGACGACTGTTGTCAGTTTCCTTGCTCATGAATCCTTCTTTTTAATTTATTTTCCTTGTTCTGTGATTGGAATACAAGTTTAAGACCTGTAACTTTTTAGAAATTATAACGAAACTTCGGTTAAACTCGGTCTAGCTTTACACACAGTATTCAAAACGTTCCATCGCGCTTCGTTGGCTTCTTGATTGGTTCCTTGAAGTAGTTCAGATCTTTAACATTTTAACCTATATTATGTACTTTGCTTAAATTGCTAAGGTTGCTCATTTAAAAATAATACATAATTAATGAAATTATATTTTGTCATGTTATTGGACCAAAATTCATGTTTCCCATACAAAATTGTCGATTTTCTTCAAAATCATGTCAATCAATAAGTAAGCTCATATCATCATCATCAGCCGGAAGACTGTTGAACAAAGCCTCCCCCATAGAACGCCACAAAGAACGGCTATAAGCCGCTTGTAACCATTGGCTACCCGCGACTTTAACGATGTCCAGGTGGAAACCTGGACCCCCACCAGGTGGACTGAAGCTCATATACGATTTGAAATAGAATGATCGTGTAGACCGTACGTAATCATTACGTTGGGCTGGTATGGAATCTTATTTCAACGGCAGTTTGTTTGCTTTCCGAATTGGTCTAAACGAACTGCTGATTTAGGGATTATCACAAGGCAATATGGATCGGCTTCAAAGAGGCCTATAAAGAGAATTTAAATGTGGAAAATAGTATAAAAATGGACTAGTTTTGTACGCGAAAACGCCAATTAACACTTACTGGAATCAAATTCAGCCAAAAGCAAAAATAATAATTAAATGCTACAAAGAAGACGTCTCTTAATAAGGTTATTACATTGTTAATCTATATATCTATACTTATAATAAAACTGTAACAGGTCCAATTCTGTGCATGGCAGATATTTTGAAAAAAAAAAATGTACAGTACTCTGTAGCTGATACTGATGCCGAAACTATATTTTTTTTTATTTTTGTCTGTCTGTCTGTCTGTCTGTCTGTCTGTCTGTCTGTCTGTATCCCGGCCGCGTATCACTCCAAAACTACTGAATGGATTTCAATGAAACTTAGCATGATTGGAGTTCATACTACAAGGTAGGATAATTTAGCTTTTTATCCCGAAATTCAGCATGGTTCCCTTGGGAGAGGGGATGAAAGTCAAAATATACACTTAGTTGTAATTTATTAACGCGTAGTCCGATTTCAGACGTTCTTTTTAGGGTTCCGTACCCAAAGGGTAAAAACGGTCTGTCCCGCTGTCCGTCCGTCCGTCTGTCCGTCCATCTGTCCGTCCGTCTGTCACCAGGCTGTATCTCAAGAACGGTGATAGCTAGACAGTTGAAATTTTCACAGATGATGTATTTCTGTTGCCGCTATAACAACAAATACAAAAAGTTGGCCAAGTGCGAGTTGGACTCGCTCACGTTAAAACAAAAAAAGGTTAAAATATGAAGTCTAATGTTGTATAGCTAATGGTACGGAACCCTTCGTGCGCGAGTCCGACTCGCACTTGGCCGATTTTTTTAATTAGAATAGTGGTGCTTTAAAAATTATCACGTTAATATTTCAAAGTCATCGGATTTGCAGTTCAGAAATTACAGACATCACAACCTAAATATTACGTTCCAAATAACTTGACACCCCGAATGTACAGGAACCCTTCAACGTACGGCTCATCTTAAGATGGCGTTTGCACTTTATCGTATAGGTATAATAGCTAGGTCTGTAGTCGAACCTCTCCAAAAGACTGATTTTTCAAACGATAAAATACAGTTTTTTTTATTACGATAAGCACAACTTCCCTACGTATATTTTTCATAACATGCAATGCTCTAATCAGTCTAATCTATACCTATAACAGGTGCAGAAGGCGGGTAGGGAAGCGCGAGGGGTAAGACGCTTACATTTATCTATTTATACTTATAATAAAACTGTAACAGGTCCAATTCTGTACATTGCAGATATTTTGAAAATATGTTTTGAGAGCAATCTGTAGCTGATACAGATGCAAAAACTGTTTTTTTTTTCTGGCTGTCTGTCTGTATCCCGGCCTCGCATCACTCCAAAACTACTGAATGGATTTGAATGAAACTTATCACGATTCGAGTTCATACTACGAAGAAGGACATACGATACTTTTATCCCGAAATTCAGTACGGTTCTCTTGGGAAAGGGGATGAAAGTCAAAATGTACATTTAGTTGTAATTTATTAACGCGTAGTCCGATTTCAATCATTCTTTTTTTGTTACAATAGTGGTTATTTATTTTCCCGTAAATATTTCAGTCCTCAGTTTTGCAGTTCAGAAATTACAGATATCACAAACTAAATATTTCGTTTTAAATAACTTGGACCGCGGAATGTTGAGAAGTCCTTGAACGTACGGCTCATCTTAAGCCCACAGGCAGCCCGGAACCCCACGGGAAGCCCGACACCCCACGGACAGACCGGCATCCCACGGGCAGCCCGGCGCCCTACGGGCAGCACGGCACCCTTATTTAGTTTTGCAAGCTTGCTACGATAAAACCCTAAAATGTGGTACATTTGAAGCAGTAATAGCTCAGTGGCTTTGGCTATGGACTGCCGCGCAGCAGGTCCATGGTTCGAATCCCGCCGCTGGCTTGAGCTTCACCGCATGGTGGAAGGGCATTTTTGCGAATGCCCGCCTGGCTCGCGACCACCCTCCAGTGGAAAACCTGTCGCCAAGCACCTAACGGTGTGTTCCGGCAGCTGTCCTTGAGAGCCAGTAATTCTAGGTTAAGCCTGTTAACACCTACGACCACATCGTCACTTACCATCAGGTGAGATTGTGGTCAAAGGCTTACCTATCAGCAATAAAAAAAAAAAACATTCACCACAATCAGTTTTTTAAACTACATAATTTTTTATCTTTCTTTTGACGGATACATTTCGGAGACTGCGCAATGAAAGTGCACAATGTAGTCTAAGGTTTTCGCGATTGTTACACTTTGTAATTAAACAACTTTAAACGGTTTAAATCGCGTATATTTATCATTATTTTTGTCCCGACGTTTCAAACACTTTGTAGTGATCATGGTCACGGGGTGACTGTCGGGACAAAAATAATGATAAATATACGTGATTTAATCCGTTTACAGTTGGAAGTGCACAACTTTAGTAGATTGTTATACAAGGGTCGAAAGGAATTGGTAACTTTCACCCGCGGTCAGCTCTCTACTTTTCATATCGAATTTAAAGAAAGTAAATAAAGTAGGTTTTCTAAAAATTAATCATTGATAAAATAACATACTTACTAAAAATTTATTGAGAGGTTTGAACTATTTGTGAAATTTTACGTAAAATTTTGTTTGGAATATTTAGGGGCGGCTATAGCCCGAATAGGAATCTCTCTGCTTTTCACTACTAATATAAGGAATAAAGATATAAATATAGTATGTTTTTTTATATTATTTATTTTGATTTTAATAACATGAGCAGTATATTTTTAAAATTAATGCGGCTATAGTCCAAGTAGGAATCGATGACTTACATCCGTGTTGAATACTCTACTTTTCATTTAAAATATGAGGAGGGTAAAAAAATTTTAGTTTTTCTAAATATTTACTAAAAATAATAAACATGAGTAGAAGATACAAAGATACACTAGGAGTTAGAACTATGAAATTTAGTTAGAAAGTTTTTTTTTTTTTTACCTACACTTTCTACCTTATATTAAGTTACTACCCTGCCAAACATAGTTGTTATTAATTGTTTTACAACAACAGAATATTTTACAACGAAAAATCTTAGACATATAACTTTGTTTACACCAATGTTTTTCCCAACCTTAGGGGGGAAGGAGCGTCTCCCACCCGCTACTCAGATCAACCAAACACTACTTTCCGAGAATGGGAAATAAAAAAAAAATCGATCTACCGTCAAACAAACCGCCGCGCCGTAACTGTCTTCTGGAAAATACAACCCGGGAGTTTTGAAATCCAAAGTAGAAAGCTCCATTCTGAGCTATGGTTTACTATAAGAGTGCTTCACCGCAGACCACAGTGTTGCTTAATATGAGATAAACAGTGCACAAATGTGAATAATTAGTGTGCAGGTACGGCAATCGCGAACGAAGTCGCGGGTACAGCTAGTTCCTTATAAAAAGCTAATCAATACACACATCCCAAGTGTAAAAAAGTATCTCATATTAACTCAATCACAAATATAGGTGTTTGGTATATACAACGTGGGCAATTTATCTAAAATTTATTTTTATAAAAATCGTCACAATACATAAAGAGTATCATTAATGTTGAAATTATGATTAAAACTAGATAAAATCGATCACACCAGTTATTTTCTGAATCCATTACTGGTTCATTTAAGTAGGTTTAGATAAACAGCATTAACCAATATTAATGAATTAAATTCAATAATGTTATCATCTAGGAAAACACAACAAGAATAACCACCCCATTTATGTTACGTGAAATTTTGAAAACAAGCTTACAAGCAAAGACACTATCTCTAGTCTAGTCCATGTCCTATCTCGTTTGGTACTAAGTGTACCTCGCACCACCTCACAAGGCACGTAGGGTTAGCAACAAACATAAGGGTTAATATAGAATTTTATTTTATTACTAAATAAATTACTGCTCAGTAGTAGTTCACGGTCTGAAGTTGTGCCCGGTAAGTGGGAATAAGTTTGCCCCCTATTAGTTAAGATCATTTTGGGTGTTAATACCTTACCCTACCCTACTCCTTCATATAATACACTCTTGACGACAACTGTCTTTTTATATGCCTGATAGGTTAGCCTTTGACCACTATTTCCCCCGATGGTAAGTGATGATGTCTTCTATTGACGCTCCAGATTTTAGTACATGTACTAATAGAAATGTGGAGTCAGACTATTTAAACTTTTAAGTCCGACAACAGGGAAGTGTTCTGACATAGCACTGTACTACCAAAATATAAATCGCTTCCCTGGCAAAATACTTGAAATTGAAATGCTCTTAGATAAATATCCTTTTGATATATTATGCTTTACTGAAACATGGCTAAGAGCAGATACAATGTTATTTAATGTTAAGAATTTTAGTGTAGGCAGTGCGTTTAACAGATCATCTGCAGAAGGAGGAGGGTGTATTATTCTTGTAAATAATAACTTAAAATTTAAAGAACGCCGTGACTTAGTCAGATGTTCTGTCGAACGTGTCTGTGAAGTTGCTTGTGTGGAGGTGGACAGGCATCTTGTGTTGTGTGTATATCGACCACCAACAGATCAAGGTCGTGCTCAAAATTTTGCAGAATTTTTATCCACTATGGAAAGTATACTGCGGAAAATCTCTAAATGCAGAAAACCCATATTTGTATGTGGTGATTTTAATATAGATATTTTAATGAATTCTAAAAATAAGACTGATCTTATTTCATTATTTAAGTCATTTAATTTGAAATTTCTGTTCTGTGAGCCCACTAGGATAACAGACACTTCATCTACCTGTATAGACAATATATACTCAAACTGTAAGATTAAAGAAAAGTTAATATTGAAAGGTATTAGGTCTGATCATGAGGGCCTTGCGATAAAATTTGATGGAAATAGAGAAACAGAGAGGTATGAAGTTGAACATAGGCCGTTAACAACCAGTAGGCTAGAAATTCTCGGTACCAACATAGAAGCTAAGCTTGGCATAACAAGTTTTTCTCACTGTGACCCGAATGACATCTACAATAACTTATTTTCTTTAGTAAATATTGAGTTTCAAAAAGTTTGTCCAAAAATAAAGAAACAAATAAATGGAAAATTGAAGTTTGGTGATTGGGCAACTAGAGGTATCCGAAAAAGTAGAGATTATTTGTTTGATCTGTATCGCAGGAAAAATTTAACATCTTGCAAGCAGTTTCATGATTATGTTAGGAACTATTCAAAAATTTTTAAGTCTGTTTGCTTGTGTGCTAAATCTCTTTTTATTAGAGACAAAATTAGCAAGTCTAAAAATAAAATAAAAACCATTTGGAAGACTATAAATACTGAGACTGGTAAGAATAAACCTAGAGATTCAACATATGTCTTAACTATTAATAAACATCAAATCTCTGATCCAATACAAGTGGCGAATATATTTGAAAATTTTTTTTCTAACTTACCCCTAGAAGCCACTAAATCATTGGATTCTTGTCCCAATGTAGCAGAAGCCCTATTAAAACATAATTTTCCCTGCAAAACACCGGACTTCTCTTTCAGATACACGTCAAACTTTGAAATTATAAAGACATTCAAAAGTTTAAACATAAAGAGTACTGAAGACTTGTGGGGTATGTCAGTTAAAGTGGCAGAGTCCATTATTTGCATTATTGCACCATACTTAGTAACAATATTCAATCTTTGTGTTGATAGAGGAAGTTTCCCCGACTTAATGAAACTAAGTAAAATCACTCCAATTTTGAAGTCGGGGGCTGCATCTGACCCTTGCAATTATAGACCTATTTCCATCTTACCCGTTCTGAGTAAAGTATTCGAAAAAATTATGCTCAAACAACTTTTATCTCATTTTAATGAGCATAATATATTGAATGAGAATCAGTTTGGTTTCACTAAGAGCAGATCGACAACAGATGCAGGTGTTCAATTGATGTCACATATACTTGAAGCCTGGGAGAGTTCACATGATGCTATTGGCGTATTTTGTGATCTTTCCAAGGCATTCGACTGTGTAGAACACTGCACTCTGATTCGTAAGCTTTCACACTATGGTGTTCGTGGAAAAGCTTTGAATCTAATAGAGTCATATCTGTCTGACAGGCTACAGATGGTTGGAATAAATGGCAATACTTCTTCCGGGTCTTTCGTAAAAATAGGTGTACCGCAGGGATCAATTTTGGGACCTTTTCTGTTCCTAGCGTATATTAATGATCTGCCTTGCATGGTCAAAGATTTCTGCAATATTGTTTTATTCGCCGATGATACCTCTCTGATTTTTAAAGTAGATAGGAAAGATAGTGAACTCATTCATGTAAATAATGTGTTATCTATGATCTCTGGATGGTTCGCCGCTAATAATCTTCTGTTAAATTCAAAAAAGACCAAATGTTTAAAGTTTTCATTACCAAATGTTCCTTATGTTGAACCAAACATTAAGCTTGGCCTAGATAAACTCTCTATTGACAAAGCGACAGTCTTTCTGGGAATCAAAATGGATTCAACTTTACAGTGGGATCTACATATACATGATCTAGCCGGAAGACTTAGTTCTGCTGCATATGCAGTTTGTAAGATAAGACAGTTAACAGATGTAGCTACTGCACGGCTAGTTTATTTCGCATACTTCCACAGTATTATGTCGTATGGTGTATTGCTGTGGGGAGCTGCTGCTGAGATAGAGACAATCTTTATCTTACAAAAGCGTGCAATTCGAGCCATATATGAAATGGATCCTAGGGAATCTCTAAGGGATCTTTTTAAAGAAATTGATATATTAACTTTACCGAGTCTGTATATATTTGAAAATATTATGTATGTTCGGAAAAATTTGAGTAAATTTAAATTAAACAGTGACAACCATCATTACAACACTAGGAACAAATATAAATTAACGGTACCATGTTTTAGATTAGCAAAGACAAATAAAAGGTCCTTTTTAGGTAATTGTGTGCGGTTTTATAATAAAATTCCCGAACATATTACAATGCTCACAGAAGGAAAATTCAAATTGCACGTGAAAAATATTTTGATGAAGAAATCCTACTACACAGTTTGTGATTACTTAAACGACAAAAATGCTTGGAAAATTCCACCTCTGCCAAGCCATCACATGTCTCCTACGTAATTTAAACAAATATTGTAATAATTGTATAATATTGTTTATAACACATTGTAAAAAGACGTTTAAAAGAATGGCCCCGAGTTTCTTGCCCGTTCTTCTCGCAGTGGCTCTATAAACTTTTTTTGCTGAACGTGGCAGTACAATGTAGAATATTTCAATATTAAAATTTGTAATTGACCTTCATAAGAGCGTCGTAGACGCCTAAATTGAATAAATGATTTTGAATTTGAATTTGAATTTGAATTTGAATTTGAGGATTTTGTACAGGCTGACATAGAATTTTATGTTTTGAAACAAAAAAAGCTATTATATTGAATAAGCTTTTTGCCATTGGATGTAAAAATATCAAAGTGTATCGTCCAGATTGTCCACACTGCTGAATACAACCCCCTCCCCTTGAGGATCGCAGTGTGAGATGGCAGTACTTTAGAAGGCGCTGCTGCCCACCTTCCTGTACTTTTTCCCTTAGTCGCCTTAAACGACACTGATCGGAAGATATGGTGAGGTGCAATTAAAGCCAGGCACCCCCAGGAAGTACCATGGGGGGATAAAAGTATCATAGTTTATTTCATCATCCAGTTTATCCAGGACTAAAAGTCACATGTTATACTACGAAAAATACAAGCTTTCGCAAGATACGCAAGGGTTATTGAAATACGTAGTATTTAAAAGTCTAAATATAACTATAATATTGTTTCGACGCTGTAGCTAATGTGTGGGCTAAGAGTAGAATATATAATAATATACTATAATGGGATTTCCAATAATTTAGCTAACTTTCAGTGTAAAAAAGGTTAAAGTGCAAAATGAAAATACTTTAATATAAATAGATTCTTTTCTGCTAATCATACTTTAGTCCCAGGGACAGACTACTTGAGACAAGTCTAGCACCTACAGAGTGTAGCTCACCCGAGTAGAAAGTTCAAGGTTGTATTCCAGGATCTTTACATATTAATATTATACAAAGTGTGTGAAAGGGATGAGTGGACGGCTTCCTTTGTATTTTTTTAAGATAGAAAAAGGAAAACTTTGTTACAGTTACATAGTGTCTTCCTCTTACCATACAAACGTTGTTTTGTTATATTTCAAATACAAAAACTTGCAATTCTAAAACAATTACTTAACCGACGGCTTAATGTGCCATACAATGCGCGTGCACGATCAGTAATTCCACTAGCGGTCACCCATCCAACTCATGGCCGCGGTGGACGTTGCTTAACTTAGCTGATTGGTTAAGAATGGCTAAACAGACTTCGCTACGAGCACTTTGCTTCTTGAGTCAAATTGGTGTATATATCTTCAGCAATATTAATAGGTTCAATCGAAATTTATTGAGCAGTATATATGTCAGATTTGCTGCACAGGATTTACCGCTAAATTTTGCCGAATTCGCCGAACATTCCGTACAGTTGAGGCCGAGAGTTTTTGCCGTGTATCATAGCGCAGGACCGTAGGCTGAGCCCGTCTGCGCATGCATTATTGAGTGCCACTGAGTGACGAGATGCGACCTGCGGGACCGTTTACACAATGACAGTGGCTTATACCACTAAAATCGTCTACACAAAGTATACTAGGTTCTATACATTATATTTGCACAAGCAAACATACCTACACAGGTACTTTTATTATAAAAGCTAACGTGGTTTTCACTCAGTTTAGAAAATAATACGGGATAACTCACGTGAATCAGTCAGATAGCTTCGAATATAGTTTCAACCACATTCGCATACACATTATAAACAGAGCATTAGGAATATGCGACCCTGAATACCTGGATACTGAGTTAAACCATATTAAAGGTGTTCTGCAAAGCAATGGTTACAAGTGGAGGCACAGCTGGCGTATTGCGAACGCGTCGTCCAAGGCACGCTCAGCATCAGTGGAAAGAGCGATAGCATACCTTCCATATATAAAGGGAATCACGGATAAAATTGGAAACTCGTTATGCCGAAGGTACAGCATCAAGACAATATTCCGCCCTCTAAGGCAACTCAGACAGCTGCTTCGCTCTCCCAAAGATAGGGACCCATTGGGAGACCCTGGTGTCTACTTAATTCCCTGCGACTGTGGCAAATGTTACATTGGTGAAACATGCAGGAACGTTTCGCCTAGACTTACGGAACACATACGCTCCATGAAGAATCAGGACATCAACAGCTCAGCCGTGACAGAACATTCTCTGTTATCTGGTGCAGAACACTACATCCGCTTCGACAAAACTCGGGTCTTGTCGAAAGAAAAGTTCTTCGTGCCTCGCAAGATCCGAGAATCTATTGAAATTAGTAGACGTCCAAACTTTAATAGAGACGGAGGATGGTTCTTATCACCTACTTGGAAGCCGTGTCTTCTGCCGTGGAACTGTTTTGGAATATAAGGACGGGTCTACTGGAGATGTAGTGAGTTCTTTTTGCTGGGACGTTCCTGCCAGCCAGGATTTCATCATCAGCGACGAAGAAGATTCGCATCAGTCGACGACACGACTAACTGCAACCCACCCCTCGCACCAACCGATGACGTCACGCGGGCTACGAGCTGCCGCCCGCAGTGCTAAGCGAGACGTCAACGCGGGCGTCCCGAGCTCTCCTTGAAAAAGCCCACCGAATGTGGTTGAAACTATAGTCGGAGCTATCTGACTGATTCACGTGAGTTATCCCGTATTATTTACTAAAATACACAGGTACATTTTTTCATTGCTGTCATCAGGAGAGATATTGATTAAGGCTAGCCTATGCCAGACCCACTTTTTGACCAGACGGTAAGTGATGATGCAGTCAAACTTGTAGTTCAAGCTAACTTAAAATAACTGAATATTAAAGACAGCACCACCAATCTTAAAGTCGCTTGGCTTTGAGAATTTATAATTGAGGGTGTATCTAGCCAGGCGGTCATTCGCAAAACGTCATGCTATCATGCAAAATTGTTGAAATGTTAGCATTCGTTTTATAGCTTTATTGAAGCGCTCGCAGCCAAGTTTGCTTAGCCATTCTGAATCGATCAGCAAAGTTAAGCAACGTCCGCCGCGGTCATGACTTGGATGGGTGACCGCTGGTGACATTACTACTGAGCGCTTCCGTGCTTCGGAGGGCACGTTAAGCCGTTGGTCCCGGTTGTTGTCTTAGGATAGCAGTCGTTACAGCATGGTGGTAGGGCACTTTGCAAATGCCCGCCTGGCTAGCTACCACCCTCAGGTTGAAAATCTGTCCCCAAGCACCTAACAGTGTGTTCCGGCAGCTGTCCTTGAGGGCCAGTCACTCTAGGTTAGTCTGAACAACATCCTCGACCACATCATCACTTACCATCAGGTGAGATAGTGGTCAAAGGCTAACCTATCAGGTATAAAAAAAATAGCTAGGTTTCTTATAAAACCAATTCTCCTTGGGGTGCTTTTGTTGCTTTTCTATGTTATTATGTGTTGAGATGGACAAGTCACCCGCCTGATGGTGGAAGGGTCAAAACTGTCCATTACAGTAGCAATGTAACCATCCTCTATCTGCTTGACACTGCACTGCGCTCGTCACTCCGGGGGATTATTCTGCGTTTCTATCTCGTTCGCCCAGTATATTACTAGTTACAATGCTTTTCGCGCCTGGACATATTAATTTCGCATTTTCACATGTCATATCTGACATTGTGGTGGTACCCGCCAAGACGGACTCTTGCTGAAGTGTTTATTACCTGGAGCTATTTTTTTAAATATACTTTCATTCCATTTTTGTTAATGAGCACCTAATAAGCAGCAACACCCTATTAACGGTAACGCGAGTAGGGTGTTGTTACACGACAACTGGCACGCTACTGAGTCTTTCTTTTTGTAATCGTATATTATTATATTTAATTCTGAACTGTACGTGGAAGATTTTAAGTTCGTAGATTTTAAATAAAAACTTGGAAATTCCTCGTTTTGTGATCAACACATTAGATAGCGTCACATGAGGTTAATGAAAACTTAAAGTAATATATTTTAATCAACCTCATTAAATTCTTTTAACATAACATAGTGTCATGGTGTACTGGTATTGCAGTGCGGCCGCTAGCAGAAAGTGCTTTACAGTTCTTTATATCAATATTTTTCTGCAGTTCAAAGAAACATTGAAAATCTGATAACATTAATATTGTGTCAGTTAGGCTTCTAGATATTTATACTCTATACCAAGCCATATACAAAAGCCAAGAATACGAACTGTCAAATTCTTTCGAGAACTTTAGGGAGGTATAACGATATAGCTGCAATATTCGAGGCTATAATTATTAATTAAAACTAACGTAAGTTTGACACATACTAAAAGACATTGTGAACCGAATTAAACTTACGGTATTTATACGTCGAGAAGGCGTCTCGACCGGTTTCGCAACTTCGATATAATTATTGTGAATATGTTAGCGGAAAATTTCAAAAAAATAAATTGAATGAAGTATAAAGAATAGTATGTAACTTCAAGTTATGAAATTTTCAACCCAGAACAAAATTTGTAGGTAAACGCAGCACCATTGCGATCACCCAACATCAACTAATCAATCCAATACTAACGTGGTGATATAAAATAGCTTTCTCTTCTAGATTTACTGTGTCGTACAATTACCACACAGTCTATAAACTTAACGTTGAATTTGAGAATAACTTTATTCTGAACTTTCCAGTTATTTTCGCTTACCAGTGAAATCAAACTAACGCAGCAGTATTGCAAGTTATCTGAGTAATGCTGTGAAAGAAGCCACTACAGCGTTATTATTAACATTGCAGCGGCTTCCTTAGAGCTGTGAAACAGAGGTATAATTTTCAAAAACAAATACAATATCTAAAAGACTTATTAGTTTTTTTTTCGAAGGGTATGGTTAGTTGTTTACATTATGTAACTAAACCTCCGGATAAGTGACATATTATTCCACTAAACTAAGTTACACAAACGCAGCACCATTACAAGCTTTCGGAGTGCCGTAACACAGCAGAGGCCCTCTCTCCTAGCTCTACTGTACCGTAGAGAGGAGCTGCGTGGTAGAGGTACAGTTATGCACAGTTTGAAAGGCTTTAGTTAAATAGAAATTGGTATATTTTTCAATGTAAGCATTTTTAATCGTCGTTAGTAGCATAAAACAGCTACTGTTATTTGGCAATATGTTTCTATTCATTAGCGTAATTTGAGTGCTTATTAGATTTGCAAGCGTTTTTCATTATTTCAGAGAAATTAAAAAATATATAATATATATATATATTTGATATATATCTATAAGTAATATATAAATAATACTTTATTAAGGACAGTAAATTAACTACTTACTTTAACGGATAAAAAAGAGTTCTAGTTACAGACAGACCGATGTACAGACCGTACATCGGTCTGTCTGTAACTAGAAAGACAGTATCGTTTAAACCGTAACAGGTAGACAGTTGAAAATTTTACTAGATATGTATATGTAGCAGATAGCCTTACAATAAGTGTTGAATTATTAAATGTTTGTCTAAAAAATAATTATATATATATATATATATATATATATACTAGCTAGCTTCAAGCTAGATGTGATTATATTACAAAGTTCTAAAGTAAGCAAGTAAGAACAACAGTATAATGTTACGTGGGCGATATGATTTTATGATATAGATCTTCTTACAATAATAGGATAACTGATTGTTGGCCTCATCCTCAGTATTTATTGACTTTTCCAGATATTGGGTTTTTTTTTTAACTGGGGTGTGCCTTTATTAAGAAAACACTACAATAGTAGATTGTTTTACAAGGATCGATGGGAATCAATTCCCATACGAGGTATTTTTAGACTATATTCCGAAAAGGCTATAGTCCGAGAAGGTATTGCTAGCTTTCACTCGTGTTAAGCACTCTACTTTTCGTTTCAAATTTAAGGAAAGTAAAACAAATAGCTTTTCTAAAAATATTCATTAAAAATAATAACATTAACATACTTCCTAAAAAAATATTGAGAGGTTGGAACTACTTGTAAACTTTTACGTAAAATTTTGTTTGGGATATTTATGGGTGGCTTTTAGCCTGAATAGGAATTTATTAATTCCACTCTACTTTTCACTACTTATATAAGGAATACCTAAATAAAAATAGTAAGTTTTTTATATTATTTATTTTGATTATAATAATATGAGCATGTAACTATTTAAAATGAATTCAGCTATAGTACAAGTAGGAATCGATTAATTACATCCGTGTTAAACTCTCTACTTTTCATTTAAATATGAAGAGGTTAAAAAATAGTAGTTTTCCTAAATATTTACTAAAAATAATAAAAATTAGTAGAAGATACAACGATACACTAGGAGTTAGAACAATGAAATTTAAATAAATTTTTAGTTAGATTTTGTTTTAATAATTACCTTATATTTAGTTACTACCCTGCCAAACGTAGTTGTTATTAATTGTTTTA
The DNA here is from genome assembly GCA_963854805.1 of Plagodis dolabraria. Classification (NCBI taxonomy): domain Eukaryota; kingdom Metazoa; phylum Arthropoda; class Insecta; order Lepidoptera; family Geometridae; genus Plagodis; species Plagodis dolabraria. The sequence continues at coordinate 34,050,606 of OY978446.1, forward strand.
TAACAACAGAGTATTTTAAAATGAAAAATCTTAGACATATAACTTTGCTTACACCAATGGTTACCATGGTTACAAGTTATTCCGGCCCTAGAGAAGGAAGCATTTACTATGAGTTTTTCCCGCCCTTAGGTGGTAAGGAGCGTCTCCCACCCGCTACTCAGATCATCCAAACAATATTTTCCGAGAATGAGAAATGAAAAAATATATCTACACTATATCTACTACAAACAAAACATTACGACAACCTAAAAACCTTTGTAGGCTATAGGCAGTCCAAATACTAGCCCACCACCAGTTGAAATAAAATAAAAAAAGTTGACAACGTATTCAGAACGCTGCGCTGGCAGGATTCGCTGGGTGAATTGCAATGCTTATTTGTTGAGCCAAATAAACGCGAGCGCTTTAATCACGCGTCGCATCGACCAAGCTCTCTGATAATTTTTGGGAAATACGATGAGGTCCCTGCCCTCACGGAGTAAATGTCACTATACCAAACGGCTCAAATGTGTAACCACTATAGATTTCTGCATAGTTGCGCCGCTCGAGTCCGAAGTAGCCGCGATGCCAGCACGGACGTTTATTTCACGAAGATGTGCCGGCGCTAAAGTGTCAACGCACGTAGTGTTTTCGCTAATTTTAAATTACTGGTAACATATCAAAGTGCATTGCGCCAAATAATATCAATATAAATTCATTAAGTTTTCCGACCACTTTTCTTTGTTATTTTCTGTCTCACTACTTTTGTAAAACAAATGTCAAATACACTGATACATACACATACATTGTTTCACAAATTCTTTCGATCTTTTCTGCGCTTCAATAGTTCATAATTATGCTTTTAGCAGATGCGAATCACGTCCCGTAGAGATCCAGTTGCGATGAACGGCGTCTCTTATCTATTGTCAAAGTAATTTGGTTCTGTATGCAATTTTGGGAGGTGAAAAGGAAGTACATCATTCACTTGGACGTGTAACTAAGGGATTCTTGTCAGAACTACTGATCTTCTTATATATAATAACAGCTAAAGTTTAATCTCAGCAAAATTAGTCGGAAGTCACTAGATAGATAAGTTACAAGATAAAGTCCTAGCAGCAATGTTATACATGTTCCTTGTTTTATAGGTATGTCGTCTATAGCAAATATTCAATTGTTTTGTTGTTGCTTACGATTATCATTCCTACTAGAAGGTAGGCAGTTAAATAACATTTCACGGTTCTTCGCTCTGTTCAGGTCTGTGCAGCTTGGTGCGTTCCTAAAGCAAAATTTTCAAGGTTCTTTGGCGGGACCCAAATTCCTTCATCATTTTAAAATTGATCATAATATACGCCGGTAATTCAAAACGACGTCTCGCTTTTGTTTGCTGATAATTTCGATCAATGCCTCTTACCCAATATTTCGAGGTTAAAAATGACATGATTTAATGCAATCGAGTGCCGTGAAAAACATACAATCTGATTAATATCGAACGGACTAGCTGACTTTGTTACTACGAAAAACAGATTCGTTTATTCCTGGCACAACATAACAATCGATTGGTATATTTAGGTATAATATACATAATTAAAACGTTAGTTCCTTCAAGAAGGTATACGATAATGATTTTAAAATAAATAAAACTTTAAGCTATAAACATTAATTCCATCTATATCTAGCCATAGATGACACAGATAACAGAGAGTCAACTCCAATAAAAGCACGCACGTCCGGATCGCAGTGGAACTGGCAGCTACCGATTTGGCAGCCACTGTGTATTTATAGAGATCAAATTTGCCATCGCTGGTAGAATAGTGTATTGGAGTTTGGTGTGACCATGATATTTAATAAGAGATGGCTAAGATTGTAAGAAGAAGCACTTCTTGGAAAATCAGTTTGACTTTGTTAATCTTCTGAATGTCAAATATTCTCACACATCTATTATAGTAATTTCCTCATCACTTGTGCTTTTGTTCAGCAGTGAGTATATTGCGACTGATGATGATGATACGTGTGATAGATTGGCAATGTTTGTTAAATTATGTTGTATCATGCTCACTTTTTATTTTGGGTAATGCTAAGTTGTTTATGCCGTGTACTATGCCTATGCCTAATTCTACAACTATGCCTACAGCTGCAAATAAACACTTATTAAATTAGTACATTGACGTGGCAATAATGCATGAATTGTTCATATCGTTTTTTTTTTTCATTATATTGCTGATAGAATTGTCATTGCCACTTCGTTATTTATATTTTTAACGTAATTATGATCTAAAGGTAAAGCAAGCCATTTAGGATAGGAAAAGGCCCACAAAGACTTTAACGCAGCATTATTGTTATGTTTTCTAATTCGAAATTCTAACACCCACTTCAAAACCACAATTATGGGAAATGCACCAGAATGGTGCTCTGGGGTTGCAGCTTTAAGTCCCGCTGGAAATTTTCTTTTTTCATCCGAAGTTATTTCTACATTGTATTTTGTTTGTCATCAAATTCTTAATATGAGCTTTCAAGGAACTAGCTTGGAAACATTTTCAAATGCCCTATCATCATACAAAGTAATACAGATGTTATTTTATTTGGCGGGTTCTACAGCTTGAACAAATATTAGTTCGTATGTAAAATTATTCATAAAAGCTCGATACTTACGATATAATATTTTAATGTTATCCTGACGACAAACAATTATTTTAAAGAAATTCTAAACAATTATAGAAACCTAATATACAATTATAGTATTTAAAAGAAAACCTCAAACATACTAGTGACACGGAAGAAATATGCGATAAGTAAATTCTAAATTCATTTGACAAATTATAAATATACTTGTAATTCATTCTAATTCTAGTATATTGCTGCTTCTCTGTCCTAAAAAATGCACCCAGGTCACCCTACAGCCTTGTTTGTTAGTGCGCCAAGTCTCAGACTGGCAAGAAGCCTATCAGATCTCGACGGACCATTGTGGTGCGTGATAACCTACTTTTAGCTGAAACTGGCTGTACATGACTGTCTGAGATAAGGGCATCGTGCGCTTGAGTTGTCGTCCGCCGTTTCTGTATTCCTATTTAAAAACAGGACTCAGGAGGTAATTATTCGGATTGGTATTATTCATACGAATCGATCAATCTCGATTTTGCATACTTTTTCTCATATACGAGCACTAGTTACATTTTGCAAACTAAAAACAATGACAAAATCTCAGAATTAAATCTAAGAGCAGGATGTCCTCTTCTTAGATTTAATTCTGAGGTCACATATACCCACATATTTATATCAGACAAATAATATGCTTTGGATTACAATAAAACCAATAATTGTGTTTTTTTTAAAATAAAATACTAGATAGGTATTTTTTTATTGTCAAGTGTTATTCTAGCATTAAACCACTATATTTTTATATTTATGGGTTTGGAAAACTGTCAAAGAACGACCGCCAGTACTAACAGTATTTTCTTGAAGACGATTTTCGTCTTGATACTTGAGTTTGGTAATTGTCAGTAAAAAAAAGTTTTTTTTCAGAGTACCTGTTTGTTCAATTCGTGTGTTATTTTAAATTTCAAATTTGAAATTAAACAAATAAATAAAATTTGAAATAAATTAATTCAGGAAAATTAAAATTATAAACTCAAAAAATCAACGACATTTGTTTTCATTAAAACTATATTAAATTCTTTTTCAATCAGAAAATTCTTTAGGCGTCCTAGATTTCGTCAAATGTTGGCTTTTCACAGATTTCATGGATCGTTACCACGAGTATACTTATAATTCCTATGTAGAAATTGCCAATAATTTGCTGTTGGGTCGCTTTCGGTAATATGTTACTTATTGCAGACAATAAAGAGCAGATCTTATCGACAGCCATCGTTGACTACCACATATATCAATAAGTTATTGTCGTTTGGGTACGTGTTAATTAATTTGGCCTTTACTAAACTATCTCGACAATTTAATCTACAAACTCCGACAATTCCAACCATCTGAACAGAGTAGCTCATAAAAGCTAATTTCACAAACTTATACCACTATTTTACGTACAATCACACCCTTAGATAGCCGCTTTATTGATTACGAGAGGTCCACAGCCTCCAGCGGCCAGATAAAAACTTGCTCTACCCGACTCTACCAGGCTCTACCACTGTAATTTGAAAGAGTATTTCACAGATAAGGAACCTATTCTGCTCACTTGTCTCTACACAGACGATAAAAGTTGGCCTATTATTTCTGTAGAGCTCCCTATCTGCGTACCTTCGGGCTATCGCAAAGAAAATGCAGCGCTACCGGACCGATTATTGATAGAGTATGAAATATGTATTTAGTTGGTGAAATTTGTTTTATGCGATTCTTATACGAGATTTATAAGGAAAGTTTAGTTAGTGAGTTATACCTCTTTGCTTTCATGCGTGGAGTGGGTAAGTTTTTGGAAGTTCAATAGTTTTGTTCGTGACGCTGTGAATGTTTGATTTTTAGCATATATATCGCATACTTGAATTATATTTAAGGCTTAGTTGATTTTGGAGCGGCAAAATATGATAAGTTTCTATGTTTTAAAGGAGTGTGTTGAGGAACGTAATTTATAAGATATTCTATTCAAACTGGTAAACAGATTTAGCTAAACCTGGTAAGTACTTGTAAGTACCTATCGATGAATAGTTTTAATAATATTGGCTACACAGTTTTTTTTTTATCAACCACAGTTACCTATTTTCTGCTACTCTTCTACCATGTAAAAAAATTATCAAATTCGTTACAACCTGCCAAAAGTTATGATACACAAAAAAAATACAGTCAAATTGAGAACCTCCTTTTATTGAAGCCAGTTAAAAACCGATTCCTTGGAGTGACGCACACAAATGTAGACATGGCTTCGTCAGTGGTCACGAAGAACGGTGACATTACAGCTTTAACAGGCGTGACTCCCATCATCAGACCTGCTGCTTGTTCGTTTCATCACTTCATATAAAAAACACATCTTACGTTTTTGTTCATACAAATAACGACACATACTAAATAAGGGACCAAAGTAAAAAACATACAAGAAAATAGTAGAAAATTTATTAATTTATTAATTAACTAGCTTTCTGGGCGCGGCTCCGCCCGCGCTTATGTCGGTTATCGCGCGAAAACATTAACCTCTTTTTGCGCAGTCAGATAAAAACTATCCTATGTTTTTTCCCGGGTATCAAACTATCTCCATACCAAATTTCATTCAAATCGGTCCAGTAGTTTTGGCGTGAAAGCGTAACAGACAGACAGACAGACAGACAGACAGACAGACAGACAGAGTTACTTTCGCATTTATAATATTAGTACTGAATAGTACTGATGATTATTAAGTGCAATACAAAGGAGATAATTTCGAAGCTTTAGAGTTCCTTTTTTTACTGCAGATAGGTAAACTGTGACTGCTCATTTGACTCACCTAAGCGATGTCGTGTTACAACAGTTGAAGACTGTCCTAAAGCGCAATGATTGCGCTTAGCGAGTCTAGGAAACTGCAGCGATTCTATTGGTGGATTATTTCCAATTACACTATTCATTTTCCTTGCACATATCTGGTGAATACGTAGCCTAAACCTAAGAGTACTCACAATGGCAGCTGCCGAAACACATTACTAGGTGCTTTACGACAGATTTTCGACTGAGGGTGGTCGCTAGCTAGACGAGTTTTTGCAAAATTACGAACGCTCGCATAGATACTTAAACCTTGATAGAGAAAACCAGGCGCAAGCTATTAAAGGTAGGTACTTTGGCTCCTATTTTGAAAGCTAGTTCTAACTTTGCACGTTTCTACCAATAGATACATCTGTATCTAATAAATATAAGTTCTAACCTAAAACCATCTCTTATCACAAAATCCATCACTCACCAAAAGTTCAAATACTCGGTAGCTGGCCACAGGTTATAAAAGGGTCCCCAACATACAAAAACTAATGAAAAAAACAGCAATATTAAATTTCGTATCCACTCGTGACTAAATCATGTGCTATTAAATCATTATCTACTTTACACTTATTACATTTTAACAACATACAAACAGTCGTCAAATAACAAAATTGCTGTTATTAACGAGACAGTAATGACGTCACGTTGTAAAAATCAAAATGGCGTCGCGTGACATGCGCCAATGAAAGGGCTTCGTTCAATTATGGAACGTTTAGTAACCGATGTTTCGCTCGGGTTAACTAGATAATCATTGTTTTAAACGCTAATTTGCCACTGGAGACAAAATGTTTCTATTCCACGTTAATTCAGGTTACATTCTTGTTGGTTTTTATTTTAATTTTTTTAATCGTCCCTAATAAAGGAATGGTAGTACATTTTTAAATAAGTAGAAATAATGGGATTAGTAGAATATATGCCGATGGGTCCCGTTTCTCTCAAGCTCATAATTCAATAGCAATATACGTATACTGCAAAATTATGGGTTATTAAAAAGTTAAACAATTCTAAAAAAGACTAATCACATGATAGCCCGGTGGCAATGTAAAAAAATCATAGTGGACACCTTTAATGTATACCTTTAAAGTATGATGGTATTCAAGTTTATTTATATCAAGTAACAATTGGCTACAGACAATAATAATTATTAAACATATTTGCTGTAATAATTATCACATAAAATAAATATATATTTTTGAAATATCCCTGCCTGAACAAGCATCATTGAAAGGTTTAACTTGATATTTATTGATATAATTCGTAGATTTCAGTTCTAATAAAATCTACCAAGTGCGAGTCGGACTCGCGCACGCAGGGTTCCGTGCTAATTATCAATACAATATTAGACACTATTATACACCTTTGTTTTAGTTTTCAGAACATGATTTTTACGAACAAAGGGACAAGAGGTCCCTTCGTGCGTAAAAATCTTGTATTACAACGTTTCTTCTATTACAACATTACACACTAAGACACATTCGAAATAAGTATTGAATAACACCACATAGGACACACGATCATAATAATTGTAATATAGATTTCGGTTTAATTTAAACTAGGCTCAGAAGATTAAACCCAAGTAGGTCGCATCGGACCGATGTAGGTCACTTTTCTGACTTTTCTATTTTACCACATTTCATATAGCCATATTACATTGATATACTGTACCTATTAGTGTTATTATATATATTTATCTGATAATGGCATGTACATATAACGCATTTAAATGTTTCATATTTTAAAATTTACGACATACATAATCTTGACCTTGAGATACAATAAAAGAAGGACAGCATTTATTACGACAATATCAGAGTATGAACTAATATTGACATTGTACTAATATATAAACACAAGACTTAAAGAAGCTATAGTATATAGCTGTAGTTAATTAATTGAACTAAAACAGCAGAGATTAGACGTTAGCCATTCAAACCAGAGAAAGGCAAATGCAACAAAGTTGGTACAGCATGGCGCCGTTGGCTGTCCACTGTTGACTCTGCAACTGCCACTTCCATGAGATTAGTACAGATAGCAAATAAATCACAATAAAAATAAATTAATTTAAAAAGTAAAATACCCGACTGCAAATTATTGATTGTCATTAAGCGATTTATCGTTTCATTGAAATTAAAACAGCCAGTTATATACATATATATATGGAATCGTTTTTAAGGCACTTCATTTTTGACCCCACTCGATGGATTTGAAAGAAAAAAAAAATTTACCTCACAATATGGGGTCTAAAATCCGCCAGTTTGTTTCTTAATTTTTTTATGTACCTAGTGCCACTTGGGTTATCAATACAAATGTAACGATATCTCTTACATCAAAATCGGTTAAGCCATTTAGAAGTTGGTAGAATAAAGAAACACACAATGTATGTATGTATACATGAACGCTGAAAACATAACTCTCCTTTTTTTGGGCAGTCATGTAAATAAAACGCAACTTTTTGACAGTAGCTCCGATGTATTTTTTTTTATTTAACGTTTGCTTGATATGTAAAATTGCCCAAATTTTCATAATATACAATGTAAGTCAAGCAAAGGTTATGGAGAAGTTAAATATTATACTATAATTGATTTAATAAAAAAAAATTAAAATGCCTTTGAAAATTATTCTCCTTTTTGTGATTATTCTAAAGACGTACGAAATCAAGATATACATCATAGACCGATAACACTTTTTAAAAGAAACATATCAATCATCACGTATATTTTTCTTCATGAAAGAAGGTGCTTTAAAATGTTATTGAAAGTTAACTTAAAATATGTTAAAAGAAATTAAAATATGTCTTGTTTGTCGTCTATCGGTACAAGAAGGGTGACTGCGCACTGTCCGGGCCGGATGTCCGGCCGCGGCTGTCCCGCACGACTCTCAAACTTATTAATTGCTTGTGGGACCACTCTGGACACTTTCACGCGTCTCGCCTTTGGCTGCGCTGCTGACTCTACTTTCGTTAATGATAATAATAAGATGATTATAGTAAGTATTGCTTCAGGCTCTGTATTTTTGTTAATTGAAGTGAACTTATTTTAAATAAAAAACAATAAACATTTTATATTGAAGTGCACAGAAAAACCATTAAAAGCAAGACATTAGTCTGTATTTTGTGCATATATTTTTGCTGATCGTCAAACAAGCTTGCAATGATGACACACATAAAATTAATAATGTTACTTATTGACGATCATTTTCAAGTAGAACCTATATCCACCAAACTGAACCGTATTCGAAAATAACTTCCGATGTTGGCCGACAATCATAATTAGCCTGTGTCGTGTCGCGTCGCGTGCGGTGCGCGAGCGCATACATCAAAACATCGTCTTGTTTTAAAAGGAAAATATATTTTACGGTACCAACATGTGGAATGGTTTTTGGAACGCGCAAGCCGAAGTAAAAATATAACAGTAAGTCAACAAAATATTTTTAATTACATAGAATTTTTAGAATTTCTAGTTAGTTTTTTGGGTAGCTTCATATTTTTTTATGATTTCACTACAATTAGAGAAAAAAAACGTTACAAAGTAAAATTAAACCTGTAACAGATGGCCAAGCTTCCAACATAATGATTTAATGCCAAGCTTCCAACATAATGATGGATTTCATTTAACATCGGATCAAGCTTCACGGGGTGGCAATATAGCATTTTGTCAACCTGGTGACTTAGTTACTTTTGTCTAATTCACCACCCAAATACCTAACAGTGCAAACCGGCAGTTGTACTTGAGAGCTAGTATGCATTTGGGGTTAAATTTCCATGCTACCCTCGACACTTCATTATTTGAGGTAGCTGCTATAGATTTGACATTCAGTTGTAAAAGAAAACACAAACTTTATACAGAAATTGAATTTTATTTAGGAATTATTCTCTGAAAGACACCCTATGGTACCGCCCAGTTGGGTAGTATTTCAAATATGAATTCTGAATATTTAGGTAAACATTTTGCCGACTATTTATGGCTTTCAATCAGAAACTATTCTTAAATCGTATTTTACTGGAATTGATTAAGAATATCAAGAAATTACATTCGGTGTTCGTTTACGTAATTGTTCAAGAATTGAGCTCTAGTAATAAACAACGAAACATTTACTAAATCGATAAAATGTTTTAAAATGTATTATTTTTACAATAATATTGTACTGATTTGACATTCATATTGTAAATGTATGTTACATACATTGAATAAGTAGTAAAGATATCTCTCTGTATGCCTTTACACTGTGGCATGCGTCTCATGTTGTAAATTAATGAGACTGTATGTCTTACCAGACGCGTCTTCAGCCATGAAATCTGATTGGTTTTTATTTATCTGTTTGTCTTTTCGTATTTCCTTTCTTAAATTAGATGATGTATGAATGAAATAAGATGCTTAATGATTTTATCACTTTGAATTAATAAATAATTTGTTAATTTTTCAGCAGAAGATATGAAGTAAAAATATAAGAGATTGACGGTACCAACGCATCTTCGTAAGGAGATTTGTAGTTTGTTAGTTGGCTGGCAATATTTTAACAGAAAACTAATAAAATTTGTCCTTATATTGCTTTTAATATTCTAAGAGAAGAAGTTTACTTACGAGATTAAATCTACAATTTCAAAAACCATGATCGCTGTACTTTCGACTTATATCGCCTTGTGCTACTCTGCTTGACGTAATCATGGACAGCGCTTCACTATCTCGGTACGTAGTTGTTTCTATATTGTCTTGACACGTTTTTAAAACTCCTCGGCTAGTTAAAATTATTTGTATTACTTCCATATAATACGAATGGTATACAAAAACCGGCAAAACACTCACGTTGGGGATCGAGGGGTGTTTTGCCGGTTTTTGTATAACATTTAATAATGTGTGAAACTCACGATAATTTAATTTCAAAAATACGAATGGTGGTGGAAGTTCAAAGAAGTGTAATATCAGAAGGACAATATACCATTATGATATCTAAGTATAAGTTATGATGATAGTGATTTGATTTTATAGACTAAAAAATGACAGAATCATAAAACGAAATATCACCTCAAAGCTAGACACTCCAGTAAATTGCCAAGATTGCTGTGTAATTTTTCATAGAATTTATATCGTTATCTCCACAAAAAAGGCCATTGTTAGTGAAATATTGTGAAGATATTATAAATTATTTGTTCGAAGCGAGGTACGTAAAAGTAATTGTGAAAGGGTGCGCTCCCCGCGTAAATCACTTCGACTATGTGACTTTTTACCTGAGTAGAAAAAAAGTTGTTCGTAGATAAAATTACCTTATAATACTTGACTTTGACTGCGAGTGTTTTGGTTGTATTGAGATACTTCAAGAATAACACGTGCGTAACTTTTTGACAGATAGGAAAAAGCTATATAGTGTAATACACTATATAGTGACGTGTAGTTAGAGGCGTTGTCACCCAACGCAATCACGCTAACATCGTAAGTTCACGATCGCGAACATCCATTCAAATACCCGTTCGACACGAAAATTATTGATCGCGCACTGGATTATATTTTTTTTTTAAATGAGCACTAATAAGCCAACTATTATAAAATCACCAGACTGCGATGATTTGCCTTCTCGACATTGGAAAGAAAACTAATTTTATATCATACATATTTAATTTTTCTGATTTTTTATAAATTTTTATTTAAACAACAAGTGTCGCCCATGGTAACACATATTCTGTGAAAATTTCAACCGATTACCTATTACCGTTACAAAGATTTACAAGTCATACGGACGGACGGACAGTCCAGGCTTAGTAATAGGATGATGTTCCTAGTACGGAAGAGTAAAAAGGGTTTCAAGGTGGCCAATGTGACCTTCTCAATAATTGTATAGCACAACATTGGTCACGTACTTTTTGTAATTCCAACCTTTCCTGATACCATATTCTGTACGGATATATATCACTTTACACTCCGTGAACAATGTCTCGGGATCGCAAAGGATTCTTATTAAAATTCGTTCGACGTAAAACGTTCCGTTACAACTGCTTTCGTCTCACTCCTGAATGCTAAGGAGATAGGTATGCAAAAATATTTGGAAATCTGAATTACACTTGCTATTTGATTTTGTAATTTCAAGAGAAAGTGAATTTAATGGTTTTTATATTAGGATACGAGTATTATCCCAATTCATTATTACAATAGTGTTTTGTACGCAAGGAGCAAACGGAGCCGTATGAGTGAAACTCTGACTGTTTGTTTGTCCTTTCGTATGTCACGAGTTGATAGCTCGTAAACGGAATTAATAACAAACCAAATATTTTGTGTTGAATGTTGACAAAAAAGATATTGTACTCGAAATTACATTGAACGAGCTGCGCTTCCGGTTAGCCCCGCGCGCCCCGTGGTGATAGATGATGATGATAATAATAAAAAGTATCATAGGTATGTGTTAATCTAGCGCCTCATCCACTTCCATACAAAATTTCTTTAAAATTGGTTCAGCCGTTTGAGCGTAAAGAAGTAACAAACCACTCACAAACTTTGGTCTATATGTATAATATTAGTATGAAGTATGATTACTTGTAACATTGTATTTACTTGCTTCAGCGCCTGCTAAGAGAATAAACATACAAAATCACAACGAAAGAAATAATTTGAACTACGAGCGGGATTCGAATCTGGGACCATATATCATTATAGCCGAGATAACTGCTATGGCTGGCTTTAGGGACGGATGGTCGCAGTTTTGAATCCTGTTTCGCGCAAATTATTGCTTCCCTATTTTTCTGGGATGGCAAAAATAATTTGTAGTGTCATCATCTTGAACTAACAGAACAGCGTCCAAATATATTTTTATATTATTTTTTTATTCATATATGATATTAGGGGCCAAAGTTCTCAATTTATTATGTACCGTATACTCTATTAAACCAAAAATTACTTAAAACGCTATTATGTAATTTTGATTTGAAGCAGTGAAAAAACGAAAAATCTTTTAATTTTTTGACGGGTTATTGCAATGTGGACCTCTAGACGAGCGACCCTCGTACTTGGCTAGATTTTGCAGCAGTCATATCTCAGTGGCTATGACTTAACTACAGAAAGTTTTCAATGTTGCCATTAGTACCAACCGACTACGTTCTGCTTTATATATATTTAAATATTTGAAGCGCTCGTAGCGTTAGCTTAGAGTTAGCTTGGCCGTTCTGAATCGATCAGCAAAGTTAAGCAACGTCCGCCTCGGTCATGACTTGGATGGGTGACCGGTGGTGACATACTACTGAGCGCTTCCGTGTTTCGGAGGGCACGTTAAGCCGTTGGTCCCGGTTGTTATCTTAGGATAGCAGTCGTTACAGCATGGGCACTTTGCAAATGCCCGCCTGGCTAGCTACCACCCTCAAGTTGAAAATCTGTTGCCAAGTGTTCCGGCAGCTATCCTTGAGAGCCAGTCATTCTAGGATAGCCTGAACAACATCTTCGACCACATCATCACTTACAATCAGGTGAGATAGTGGTCAAAAGCTAGCCTATCGGCAATAAAAAAAAAAAAAAATTGCCCTTTAATAATCCGGCCCAAGTACTTTTCAATTATTCCACGTAGTTTATTTACTTTCCATGTGATACATGTTTATTTAGTTGCATTGTGTATGAGCAGCTTTTCCACATCGCGGTAGCGGCGCGGCGTGTCGTTATAGGATTTACAAGCGTATAGCCGCGTATCCGCACATTCGCAGTGCAAACGTTTTGGCATGCGGCGCGGCGTCGACAATGAGCAAACTGCGGGCCGCACGCGACCCGCATCGGTTATTATGTGCGGTGTAAATCGGGGATTATAACGCGGAAACGTTCCAAACCTACGCATTTTTTTGGTTCAATTTTGGTGGATTGTTTTCTTTATATGTTATAGTGGCGGAACAAGTACGAGGCTCACCTGATGTTAAGCTGTATCCTCTGCTATAACAGATGCATTTCGTCACAAGTTACAAACTGGACTGCGCCCCCCCTGAGACATTCAGTACTAAGTCTCATCATGTTCTGTTATCTTATTGGCTCCCAAGGACTGCTGCCGGAACTTACTGGTTGGCGACAGATTTTCTTCTTGAAAGTAGTAGCTAGCCAGGCAGGCATTCGCATAATACCCATCCACTATGTATCGAAGCTCCAGCAGGCAGCGGGGATCAAACCATGGACCTGCGGCACCGTAGTCCATACCTATAACCGCTCGGCCGTTATTGTTTCCATTTGCGTGCAGTTCCGATTTCATTATAGAAAACTAAAAAACGGGACCCTATTATTTAGTCCGTCTATATCTGTTTGTTCATCTTGCGATCTTTGGAACAGTAACGGATAGCCACTTGTGATTTCCGCAAAATATATATCAGTATGGACAATTGTTTCAAAAATAATAATAACATCAAACTGTTCATGTGTAGTCTCAAAAGGCAAATTTTGAACATGTTACTGGCACATGAGACTTAAAAACTGTAAGTCTCAGTGTGACGGGCGCAGTGCAATTTGTCATATGACGAAATGCAACTGTTATAGGCAGGTATGAATACTGCTCTCAAAGTGCGCTTCATCTAATTTGTGTCTATATTTTATTTCTAATCATTATGTAGCAAACCATGTGATATAGTACCTGAACGATTTTTCGTTTTGTAACAACTTACTTTGATACGAATTTATATAATAAAATAAACCTACGATATTTACATATGCCGTTGTTCTGTTTCGCTCTCTCGCAGTCAAAACAGGTAAGTACTCTCCGTTTTATGCCTTCAGTTTGACAATGTAAGATCACTCCAACTTAAAATTAAAGGTATAATAATTGTGGTCTACGAAAAAAAAATATTTTAAAATTTTTATTAATACGTCTTTTTTATGTGTAGGTCTGCAAAACTAGTTCATACAACATATAAGGATTTGAAATGGTGTAGTTATTTTATTAAGAGTGGAGACGGACTGCCAGTTATCTTGCGCATTCTCTGCTTCTAGGCAAAATATCTGACACTTTGTCTACTTACGAATTTCTAGCCGTATGTCAGTAAAATATGCATGCCCTTCATCAGCACTTTACCATCTCGCGGTCATACTGCTCTGAAGCATTTCATTGTTCCTCCGTAGCCACGAGCTAATAGTATCCCGATCATTATTAATTACTACACCAGGGTTTGAACGCATCTCTACAACTTATGGTTTAAGCTCACCACTTGTTACGACTGGAACGTTGTTTGTAGCGTTAGCAAAATACACCAACATTACTCAGTTTACTTTATTATCAGCATAAATATAGTTCGAGAATCTCGTCGTTCTAGTGCTGTCAACTTGTCAAGCGTTTTTCTAGCATCTTGAAATCTCGAGTTCAGTCAGTCGAGTCTGTCCTGTGCCCCATCAAAGGAAATCAGCTTAGCTTTCCCCCTACTACATGAAACGAACACGTATATGGCTAAAAGGGTGTTTAGGTACCAAACCATAATCTTTCCGGGGATTAAAAGCGTGATGATATTTTGTAATCACTTTCACGAAAACGGTTTTAACGATTTCGATAAAAATAACAATATCCACTATATTTGTTATTGTAACGGTCAACTTATCGATGTTGGTCTCATTTTTGGGAAAATCAATGCGAAATTACAACTGGATTTGGATTAACTTAGAGCCTCTTGAAAGAATGTTGGTTCATTAATTCATTCATATGTCAATGACGATTGTTTGTTTTCATTCTAATGTCTATGCATATGTTTGCTTCTAACTGTATGGTAAGTTCTATAAATTACACGTTGTATGTACGTGATGGGAGGGCAGTGGGAAAGCATTTCCATTAATACGTGATCTACCTTGTAAGAAAATATGTAAGAATTCAGTTGCCAATTGCGTTAAGCTACTAAGCCTGCTTTTCCATATGCGACCAAATCGTGATGTGTTGATGTGATCCGGAATGGATAGCAGTTATTTCTTTGTTAAGTTTTTTTTTTTTTTTATGCTTGATAGCTTAGCCTTTGACCACTATCTCACCTGATGGTAAGTGATGATGTGGTCGAGGATGTTGTTCAGACTAAACTAGAGTTAAAATGAGCAAAGGCTAGACTATCGCTTATTATAAAATTTTACAGTACAGTATTTATAACTGTATGAAATAACAAATAATTAAACGATTTGTTTGAATGCCTTACGTTTTTGAGGCCATTTTTACATTCTTGATTAAGTAATCAATTTTATTGTTTAAACTGCTAATAATGTATCCCATTAGAATTTAATGCTTATTTTCCATATTTATTTGTTAATACTCGTAGTTCAAATAAAATAAATATAAATCGGTTTACACATCAAGTAAGATTTATTTAAACGACAAATTGCGTCGAAATCAAAAACTCCTTCCACTTCTTTTTTCAACCAGTTACGCTAAACTGCTAAGTTTTAAATAACATAATTCTCTGAACGCAGATATGAAAGTGTGAATGTGTTGTTAAAACGAAACTAGTCAAACACAATTCAAGAACACAAAAACAATAAAATAGCAAATAACTTAATCTTCCACCATTACCAACCCTTCGCTGCAAGCAATCTCGATCAAACTAGTATTAGGGTCTAAAACGCCCGTTTCCACCCTTCCTATACATTATTACTCACGTCTTACCACCAGATAACTCAATATGGGCCTTCTAAGCGATTTAAGATCACTCCATGGCTGTGTTAGATTTCCAAGGGGTTATTTTGATTAATTTCGAGCACTTTGCGAGCTTTTATTGAAATTTTCATTAATAAAATTGAGTTTTGGAATCAATTGACATCGTGGCTTTTTCTGGGAAGTATTGTAAGAAAATTTTAAATATCCATAGATTTATTCATTGATGGTTCGTGACGAACTTTGAAACTCCGGTAAATATAGCCGGTTCCTAATAGATACGACATTGCGTTGAACTTGTTTTAATTGATGGCAAGTCTTTGGTACAACCACTCTCACGTGGTAAGAAGTGATCGTCGATCGAGAAATACTCGATTTTGCGCTTGAAGAGTAAAGACCATCTCTTGATGCTTCGTATAGAAGCGACATGCTTCTGGTTTATGAAATCACGTCGACGTAGCAAATAAAATAGATGGAATTTTCATTGGCTATATTATTATATACTTAAGAGTTTTAAATTATTTTGCTAAACAATTTGAATAATATTGGTTATTAATGAATATGGTTATCTGCATTGTAGCGCCTGAATCTATTAATTGCGTTATCATGTATTGGAAGTCCACTTAAAAATAATTTTATTGTATTGATGGCCCCAACATTCGCCTATCATCAAAGTTCTACACAAAATACCAAAAGTCCAAGCTTGTAACGCATTCTGTCGAAAAGCTAGAACCTCATGACATGCAAACGGACAAACAGACAGTGGGGTCTTATCAAGGCTAGAACTTGGAAAACAATAAATGTCAGGAAAGCGCACCGGTTTCCTAAAGACGTTGACAGAACTAGAGTTTTCCATTTTATTAACGTGTATCTCGTGTAGTTTAGTCACATTGTTCATTCATACCTCCTATCTCCTTTCGTCCATCCTCTCCAAATATCAAACTCATCTCATCACACCTAACGTACGACTAAATAACGGCACTATGACTTATTAACTCCACGTCTCTCTCTTATCATGCTGTTTCTCACTGAGTTCTGTCTTTCTGTCTTTCTTCAAACATGCTTGTCAGTCTTGAACTATTTCTTTATACAAAACGTCCCCAATGTAGTTAGAATACGAATAATAAAGAAATAAAATAAGAAGTTTATTTTTTCCTCAAAACCATAAGTTCACATAGCTGATGTCCATTTTATGCCTAAGTAAGAGGGTCATTGGCGTTCCCCTTCGAGTGCATCCATAGGTTCAACCCCATACTATCCCAATAATCCCAAATCGTCCCAACGAAGGATTTCTAAAATTGCTCTATGAATATAAAACCGGCTATAAGTCTAATGCTAGTCAATATATGACCGGATGCGCTTCGACATTGCGACGCATGCTACAGACAAAGGGACTTTTACATTTGATTACCATTTTTAACCAAAAAAAATCCATATCTTTAAATTTTTTTATCAGTTACATTTATGCTTTTAGTTTACAAGATCTAGCATAATTTCATTGCGATCCATCCAACCTTTTTTATTAGGTTTTAACTTATTTCCAAACGCCTTTTTTACCACTTTCAAAGTATACTTTAAAAAAACTATGTATATAACCATAGATTATTAGATTCACGATCTTTTCCTAAAATTTAAAATCGTCATAACCTTGATACCTTTGTAAGATTCACATCTTACAAATGTACCAAGCGTAATTGTACATAAGAACATATATCATGTGTTTAAAACTTCTTACTTGTTTGGAGGTGGATTTCATTTACTTTACTAAACACTAGCACAGTCACCTAAATAACACAAAAAAAATATTGGCTGATAACGATAAAATCTTTACTGCATATTCCGTGAAAAGATCGAAAATTCAAAAATAAGTACACGGCGTTGCACATCAATATTGGTGTTGGTTTAAAATACTACTTCTAGTCACGAATAAAACTAGGATTTCCATCATGACCAACGAAATAGCCCAACCATTATTAATACGAGTGTATCAATTTCAACGAAAAACAAAATACGACTAAAACGATTCTACATTCTCCCTAACTTTAAACATTCAAGCGATGATCCTCATACATTATTCATAACTTGCATCATAATATACCTATAGCTATACGATACACGTGCTATATAGCAGGTAGTGTACAGTTAACAGTTTGACCTCTTAGTGTTGCCTTTTAATTTATGGGATTATGATAGAACAAGCACGAAACCCACCTAAAAGTAACCACTGCCAATTAAAGATGCATTTTGTCATAAGTTAGAAACTGCACAGCGCCCGTCACCCCGAGAGTAAGTCATTTTAAGTCTCATATGCCTATAATTTCACCGGGACTCATTCTTTTCACACTGAAAATTTTTGAAGCAGTGATAGCTCAGTGGCTTTGGCTATGGACTGCCGCGCAGCAGGTCCATGGTTCGAATCCCGCCGCGGGCTTGAGCATCACCGCATGGTGGAAGGGCATTTTTGCGAATACCCGCCTGGCTAGCGACCACCCTCAAGTAGAAAATCTGTCGCCAAGCACCTAACGGTATGTTCCGGCAGCAGTCCTTGAGAGCCAGTATTTCTAGGGTAAGCCTGTTAACCTTCGACCACATCATCACTTACCATCAGGTGAGATTGTGGTCAAAGTAAGGCTTACCTATCAGCCATAAAAAAAAAAAATTAATCAAAGTAATGAGAACATTCCTGCTTGGCTTTTGAAATAGATTTAGTGGTAATAAAAAAAGGTAAGCAAAGTTATTCCCCGAACAGGCAATATCTGTTATCTAACCTGGATCAGTGACATGTTCTGCCAATTTGAGCACACACCGTGGTGAAGTTGACTCATTGTAGAATTTATCCTTTTTATCATATTATTACGATGTGAAATTGATACTTCAAAAAAAATTTACAAGGACTGTTCCATTGCCTCATATTGTTGTGACAGGTGTCTAATAGAAAAAAGGGGCTAATGGGCAGCACGCTGCACTCACGTAGAATTGAGCACAGTCAGAAGCCTTTTTGTACGTCCAATGTGCAGCAACTTCAGAATTTGTCACTCAGTTACAGGGATTCTAGCATATTGACGGGTTATCAAGCGTTCCCAAGGAGGGTTGAAATCAGACAGGCGTCCAACCGAAAACATATTATCTATAGAATGTTGATGATTTTTGAGTGAGTAGCCCACAAAATTTATCCTCGTCTTTGGTTTGAGATACACAAACTTTCTACATTTACTTATTATCATGACTAATCTAAGCTAACTTTATGCACGCAATTCTTATTCATGTCAGTATTTGTTGGTTTTGTGATTCCCAAAGCACAGTAGACCATTTGGTATGAACCATGGAAAATTGAAATGGAATAGAATAGCCTGTTCAAAAATATCCTGGTGATTGTTATTAAGACCTATTTGGTCTGCTTGCAAAATTTTTGGGTTTAGGTGACTTTCCCGGTAGAATAACAAGTAACCGGAGTCAAGGATAACGGTGTCCTGTCCCTGTCTTCGGACTTCCGATAATCCCATGACATCCCATCGTAACATGCTTAGTTCTTCTTCCAGCTCGACAATCTTGTGGTCCTCCCTGAGCGTACGTACGTTGTGTGTTGCTAGAGCCAAGGGTCATCGTTTATGAGAACGGTAGCCGGGCATCTTCCGGGGATTCTTAGCACCCGCTGCTCCACCGGCCTGGTCTGCTACGAGGGCCAGGAATAATAGAGCTGCCGGGGACTGGGGGCCGAATCATATTTTTGCTTATCATTGTAAGGGCCATAATCCCCACACTTGGCAGGCGTCTTGGGGATCGCAGTTATAGTTGTAGATTTCTCAGATGACTCTGCTGCCAACCTTCCGGTATTTTCCCTTAGTCGCCTCTTACGACACCCACGGGATGAGATGGGGGGGGTGACATTCTGGCCTGGCACCCCACGGGGTTATACTAAAAAAGAGATTTCACTTCACCTTTCTAAATAGTTTTCGTAGTTCTGTGGCTTGACCACATGCATGATTCACTGTGTAGCCAGTATCAGTAAACACGGATCTAATTGTTAAATAATTGACCACAATCGTCACTCACTGCGTTAGTCATTGTTCTTTTCTATGACAGTCAAATAAGTTACTGAAATAAGTACTTATCTAATGGTATGGTAAACAGTTCGAGGTATTAGAAATTAGAGTTTACTTTGTTATGAAGAAATATGAGGAAATACTTTTTCTGTGTAAAATATGTTTTGAACTATATAATTATATAATTATCACGAAATAAAGAGATGAGTGTTCGAGGTATTTCAAATTGGAATTAAGGGTATATTTTAGACGAACGCCCCCATACAAAACGCAGCTCCAATCTCATTTTAATAATTGCGAATAAAACTCAATGATTTTTTACCTACGTAATCACTATCCTAATATCTAGGTTTGTGGTGCATCAGATTTTCATTAAATTATGCAGTTTTGAAATAACACTAGCTCAAAAACTCGTAATTTTAGATAAAAGAATGACCCTAATTTAAGCATCTCTTTCAAGAAAAATAAGCATGTTTTTAATATTTCTATTGCACCACAAACATGGGGAATATAATGAACTTTCTATAATGGGAAGTTATTTATACATGTGTACTATAGTTTTTAATTAAATCTGGAGCTACGAATAACTGGCTCAAACTCCTAAAAACGAGTCCTATATACTAAACGCTATATAATAAAAATTTTAACTATTAATCCAAAAGAAAAAGTATTTAAGCCAGAAACGATAGGTCTAATAATACACTATATTTACATGCGATTTTTTTTTAAATAAGAAGTTGAGTTTATTTAAAAGTTCACGCTTTGGCTGGCGGGTATATGTCCTTAAGTTTGTTATAAAGAAATATGACGCCATTCTAAAAAAATATTGCTGTATATATATACCTTCTGTTGTGTTTTTTATATGCCCAAGACTTCTAAATGAATATTTTCTAAAATGATCCAATAAAAATGTTAAGAAAATCTCAAAGTTTATAATTTTTTATAAGAATAATTTGGTAATAAAATTATGGGGGTATTTTTTAGTCAAGAGACGCAGGCTCTTGGTAATGACGATTAATATAGAGTAATTACTGCATAATGCAAAAAATAACATACGACAACTATAAATCGTTAACCCAATCTCATCTAGCCCGAAATATAACAATAAACCGGCAGTGCAATAATACGATAACCGATAAATCGACAGTCTAATTCCTGACCTGTCTAAACTGAACTCTCACCCTTTCCGAGCCTGTACGTTTATCATCAAATTTCATGGGATATAATGACGCAAATGGGCTCAGGTTTTAATGGACGGATGGAGAGGCAATAGGCTCGGGTAGGATTGAATATTGATGCGGCAGATGGCAGCACATTCGACACATAATTAATTTCTCAATCGCGAGGGTCTAACTGACCCAGTGGCTGGTCGTGGTCGACTATTTACATATTGTGTAATAGGATGAGATCTGAGTAAGTAATATATTCACTGACTCATACATGTAGTTCCTACTTACGTTGGTGTACTGTGCTGTGGGTGGGACTAAAGGTTTTCTTTCTAAACTACTTGCTAAATGGTGGCTTATTATGATTTTTTTTGTATCTATAATAATTGTGTTAAATGTCCCACGGAACTACTGGGATGAAATATAGACAGTTTTCTCATTATTTGAAAATACCATGGGGTTTTTTAAGACTAATTATTATATATTTATGAGAAAAGTATGTTGATCATGCTTTGCGATGGGCTAATGACGTTTTGAAACTAAAAACATATTCTTCTAGATAAAACTTGGTTCATTTATGAAAACTACGCAAATTATTCAATATTCAACCTTATTCCAACTATAATTACATTGACAAACATTTGAGATTAAGCAGAGATGGTGCATCTAAGGCTTAGATAACGATAAATTATGGCATATCTTCAGGGGTTTATTTTTGTCAATTTTAACAATAACAAATAATATAAAAATATATTTAGTAATAATTCGGCCTACATTTCCAACTAAGGTAGACATCGTTGTGACGTCATAAATGCCACGTTATCCAGCTGAAATGATGAACGACACGTTTCCATTCTTATCAACGCAACTTCTGGAGGTTTTGAATCTTTATGCGCACGGTTGAGAAAGAAAATCTTAGTGTAGAAGCAAATACTGATAACAATCTCAACCCTAGAAAAAAAACAAGTAACTTTAATTAGTAAGATATTAGCTCTTGATGTAATGGTCATCCATTGGGCGCTTGACAGCTGTTGGAAATATCGGTTTGTTTAAAGTTTAAACACGCCACACTGTATATTTTTGGCAAAAAAGATGTTATTACGGTGTATTTGTTTTTTTGCAGCGAAAGGGAAATATTATGGAATTCAAAGTTGCAAATCCGGTAATGGGTTTTTTACGAATATATTATTAATGCCCATTTCGTAGTCATTGTTTTTGCTCACATCGAATTTTTATCTGATAAATATTTAAACAATTTTTAACACTTTTACAGTTGTTAAAGCGTGCAATTTACATTTTAACACCATCTGCTTAAAAACGTAAAATGTTGTCATGCAAACTTACTGTATCAGCCGAATCGTGCACTACTGAACACAACCTATTTAGGACATATTTTCCATAATCCCCACGCTCGGCAGGCGGCTTGGGGATCGCAGTGTAAAATGACAGTTCCTTAGAAGGCGCTGCTGCCTACCTTCCAGTATTTTTCCCTTACTCACCTCTTACGGCACCCATGGGATGATATGGGGAGGTGCAATTATTCTAACTTGGCACTCCACGGGCTAACCAAGCCTAAAGCTAAGCATTCTCCAGCCCTATCAGCTAAGCCAGGAAATAATGTTGTTCTGGATTGCGTAATAACCCGCGGCTTAGGATGTAATTTGAACTTGGAACTATGAAACTTTTTATTGAGCTAACTATGGCTTGCAACAGAACTGAGAAGGTTTTATCCAAGAAGTAACAATAACATAAAAAATATTTAGTTTTTATCAAAGTACAACAATAATTACGATAAGAAAGCCACGAATTAACTATATAAACCAAAAGTATAGAAAACAAGTATGTTAAATAAAATTTAAAAAAAAAACGACTTCAAAGGTAATAATCTACACATTATTAGGAATAACTCAAATGATTACTATCTGAGTTACTAAAAATCATTATTTTCGTCAGATCTCACTTAAGTTGAAAAACACCAGTTTTCGAATATCAAAAAAAAACAATTTGGTACACCCTGTCATGTCATATGTTATGATTCAACACAAAAAAACGCGCGGAACACAACTACGCAATATTTAGGTTGCTTGAGCGAATTCAAAATCATATAATTTAAAGTATAAAAGTTTATTAAAACTGAATAATCGTATCACATCTTGCATACATACTTAATAATTATAAATAAAATTTGTATCGGTACAATTTATTACATAGACACAAAACTCGATTAGGCAAAATTTTAGAGCTAAATGCAGATATTTTTTCTATCAAGAGAAATATATGAAATCAAGATCAAGCATAGTATTTGTCAGATCCTCTAGAATAACATATATTTTGTTCATATCTGATAAGCATACACTGTTTCTAAAATAAATGTTAAAGTTTTAACATTTTGAGACTCACTTCACGGTAGTCTGTGACACATTATCATGTCACGGCATTAACATGTCGTCGCTGCATCATCGGCTATGACGATGTCTAGAACAATGCCAACAGAGTAAGGTTTGCATTCACTTGAAAGTCAATAATTCTAGGTTAGCATGAACAACATCGTCCGCATCACCATTTACCATCAGGTGAGATAGTGCTCAAAAGCCAGATTGTCATGCGTATATAATTATTGCGAAAATAACCTTTTTTATGTATTTTTTTTATGTAATGGAGTAGCAAACAAGCTGACTGCCCACATGGTAAGCGGTTACCGTCGCCTATGGTCATTTGCAACACCAGGGGCGTTACCAATGCGTTGCCAACCCTCTCTCCAAAGTATCTTAGTTGAAGCGCTCGTAGCCAAGTTTGCATAGCCATTCTGATTCGATCAGCAAAGTTAAGCAACGTCCGCCGCGGTCATGACTTGGATGGGTGACCGCTGGTGACATTACTACTGAGCGCTTCCGTGCTTCGGAGGGCACGTTAAGCAGTCGGTCCCGGTTGTTGTCTTAGGATAGCAGTCGTTACAGCATGGTGGTAGGGCACTTTGCAAATGCCCGCCTGGCTAGCTACCACCCTCAAGTTGAAAATCTGTCGCCAAGCGCCTAACGGTGTGTTCCGGCAGCTGTCCTTGAGAGCCAGTAACTCTAGGTTAGTCTGAACAACATCCTCGACCACATCATCACTTACCATCAGGTGAGATAGTGGTCAAAGACTAACGTATCAAGCATAAAAAAAAAAACACTCTTTTCTTTTAACACCCATTTTGAAGGTAATTGTGACGGAACTGACTTGAGGCCCACCTGATCGTAAGCGGACAAACCTCTGCCACAGTTTCATTTCGTCCCAAGTGCGCCCGTCACCATGAGACATACAAATGTTAAGTCTCATGTGCCTATAATTATACTGGCTCACAAGGACTGCTGCCGGAATACACTTTAAAGTGACAGATATTTGAGAGATTAGCCAAGCGAGCATTCACAAAATACTCTGGCATGATGCAGTGAAGTTCAAACTGGCGGTGGGGATCGAACCATGGAACTGCGGCACGGTAGTCCATAGCTATTAACTACTCGGTTATCATTGCCTTTAAAATCACATAATTTATTTTCAGGTTTTATTTGGTTGAAAATGAAGTCATTTGATTAGAACTACATAATTAAAAAAAGTAAAATTGGCCATAATTTTAAAAATAATCACCGTAATGAAGTACCTGTAATTACTATCAATTGATGCCGTGACCGAAATAACTTTCACCGAAACCAAAAATACTCCCCTAAATTCGGCTGTAGGTCAAGACAAGAATCTATGGGGAATAAATTCCCCTAATTACTGGGATTGGTCTCGAATATCCATCAATTTGTTGGCGCTCCCTCACGAATATCGAATAATGTTGCGTTTTAGGGAAAATATTTTTGAATATTGGTTCGTTGTTTATAACATAAGTTATTGATAACGTCATGAAAACGGCACTTTAGTAATATAATCTTTAAAACAAACGACAAGATTTTGAATTCACTGCACATGTACATCGAATATTTTTCTTGTTCGTTGATTCATCAGAAAAATCGTGCTGTTTGGTTACTTGCATACATAGGTATTTAATATCATTCTATTGTATTATTATTTATTGTTGTAAGCAGCATATTTTGCTGTTATTTATTAAAATATATCAACTTATAGAACAATCGATCTTGTATGTGTGTCCTCTTGTATATATACTTAAAGTTTTTTTTATATTATCGCGATGGAAAAAGCAGGTGAGCCTCGTACCTGATGTTACGCGGTCACTTCTAACAGATTCAGTTCATCACAAATGGTGAACTACACTGCACTCATCACCCTGAGACATACAGTTGTTAAGTGTCATGTGCCTGTAATTGCACCGACACCCGTACCCTTCAAACCGGAACTGTAATTTGTAGATTTTTGCTTGGCGGTAGAAATAGGCAATGGAGGTACATCCCCGAACGAATTCGCATAAAAGATTCTACTGCTACTTAATGCTAAAAGATAATATATGATTTAGCTTGGCTCCTAAAAAAAAGACATGTGGCACTCGAAGACTGCCGCGGTAAAGCTATTAAATTTTTTATTAACTAATGCAATTATAAATCTCGACACGTTAGTTGTCAAAACCTTTTTTTCTGACAAAATTTAGTTCCTTTTATGCACTGTAGAGGCGCTGATTAAATATAGTATCACCTCTGTGCCGGTTGGAGCGGGGGGTGTTAGGTTATTTTCGTTACGGAATTTCTGGATTCGGTCTCCACGCTCAGGCCCGCGATAGAAGCTATGCAATAGCTTAAAAATTAAAAAATACTTCGTTAGTACCTTCATAAGTTCGATACTTATTGAGTTACTAACGAAGTATTTTTTATCTTATCTTTAATTTATATAAATTATATACGTTTATACATTGTGTTCCGGTTTTTTGTTTAGGAAAGCTATATCCATTGTTGAAACGTATATTTTTTTAATTACTCTAAAATGCTGAATCAGTAAATATTTCCTACAATAAATTAACTAACCAATCAAAGCCATGGTACCTGCCTAATAAAGTTAACTATAAACTACTAACTGCTAAACCACTGACCTACGATATAACCATACCTTATTTTTTAAGTAAAACAATCACGCAAACTTTTAAGTTTTACTGTCTTAAAAATCTACTCCTAATTTTATTATGTAACCTATATTACTTTAAACTGACGCAATATCTAATTTTAATTTACGACGCAGGATATCTGGGAGTCACATTTTCTTGCTCACGTATTATGGATTGTCACAGATAGAAATAAATCTAATAATTAGTCTGGTAAATTATGATATTAAACGCATATAAATGTGGTTCGTACGAAGACTTTTATTTAGATTTGATACGAAAATATGAAAAACCAAATTCAAGAGCTCAAAAGTGCAACCTTATAATTAGGCCTCCGTCATTACATTGTAAAAATGCTGATGAAACGTAGGTGCAGCTATTTTCTTCCATTAGATGTATCGCTCATCACCTGAGACTCTTTCCAAATTCTTAAATAGGTGTGTAACTGTTAAACGGTATCTGTGGGGTGCTTGGTGCAGAATGGCATCTCTTCATTTCTTCCCGTGGGTGTCGTAAGAGACGACTTAGGGAAAGTGCGCCAAATGATCAGCATGCCACTTTTCACGTGGATGTGAGTAGGGTATTGTGTGCATTAGACTCACAATGGGGCTGTATACCTTATACCCTGTGTATCTTAGTGCCCTGCCTGGGTTTCATACAATATGTTCATGTGTCCCTGTCTTATATGTTGTTCGCGTAAACATATTATGCGTAATATGTTCTTGTGTTTCGTCCAGTATGTTAGAGAAAACATTTAATATAACCCTGAAACTGTGCCCGGTGGATGGCAATAGGCTCGCCCCCTATTACATCGGACCAAACTCAATGAACGAATCGTGGGTGTTTACACACCTCTGCCTACACCTTCGGGGGATGCAGGCGAGATTATATTATGTATGTATCTTTTAGCTTAGGCTCTTTATGTATGTATCTTTTGAGAAATTTGCGTACTGCAATGTCGAGCGCATCGTCATTTATCATCAAGTATACTATTAAATGGTCAAACGCAAGCTTATCAGTACTACTGGACCGATTTGAATGAAATTTGGTATGGAAATAGTTTGAGACCCGTGAAAAAACATAGGATATTTTTTATCCAACTGCGCAAAAAGAGGTTAATGTTTTTGCGCGATAACCGACATATGCGCGGACGGAGCCGCGCCCGGAAAGCTAGTGTTATATTATGTGTAGTAATACTTCTAAGGAAAATAAAATGTAAGAGCAAACCCGGCCAACTGACTGACATCCATCTCTAGATAGCTTATCGATCTTACGAGCAATGATTAGTGCCGCGCTGGCCGCACTAATTGGGACCATTCCTCACGACGCGTGGCGTGGGTTAAGGCAAAGTGAGTCTCATAAAGGCGAAGATTGAACATGTTTTATAAAAAATGTTTAACGAAAAAATGAAACCGAGTTCAACACTCAAAAGTGCGAAGTAACTGGTTGAAGTCGATACCATGATAGATCAAAAGTACCTATTATCACAATATTGTGCGAATGGTACCGACTTCGACTAGTAATTTCATACTTTTGAGTGTTGAAGTCTGTTCCATTTATTGGTTAAACATTTTTTTCACTCTTTTTAGTGACCCTTGCTACTGACGGGATCGATTGTCATTCATTGTCAACGACTATATCATCAATGTAGGAAAATATTTTTCAGTTATTGGAGTGTAATGTTTCAAAAACGGCTTGACCGGCTTTGATGAATTTTAAATGGGAAAAAACGACAAGGATCAGTTTACAAATAAAAAAAGCATTATCAAAATCAGTTCACCCAGCTCTGAGGTAACAAACATAAAAAAAATACAGACGAATTGATAACCTTCTCCTTTTTTGAAGTCCGTAAAAATGTGTACCTACTCCTCACAATAATAATAAAATATATAATACTATTGGTGCACCGCGGTTTCACTCGCGTGGTAATAGATGATGATAAAAATCCTAAGTGTTAACTCAGCGCCCCATCTACCTCCACACAACATTTTATCATAATTGGTTCAGTCGTTTGAGCATGAAGATTAACAGACATACAAACACACTCACAATTTTTTGCCATTATAATATCAGTGTGATTCTAGTGAATATGAGCAATACTATCCCTTAATCCAAAAACACGATTCTATTTCTCTTGATAGCAAAAAATCCTGATAAAAGCTCTAAAATTTTGCTTAGTCAAGTTTTGTGTCTATAATATAATCAATAGTATCAATATATTTTTTTTTATGTACAAGTAGCAACCATGTGTAGTACCTGAAAGATATTTTCCATTAATAAAAAGCTTATTTGTATATGAATTTATTTGATATATTCGCTCACGCTATTATATTGCGTAGTTCTATTTCGCTCACTCGCATGCGACTCTCTCAGTCTGATATTTTTTCTAAGACTTCAGGGTACCGAGTACTTTGTATCTAGCAGTAGGTACGGGAATAATTAGACATATTTTATAGGTACCTAGTATCTATATGTTTGCTATGTTACATATTTCAATAATGAGATAGATAGCCCTGTTTTTCAAGGAGATCTCGCCATGACGTACTGAGTTATCCCGTATTATTTACTAAAATGAGTAAAAATCACATTACTTTCTTTAAAAAAATTGGATATTGGTACACAACTTACGGCTTACACAATTTTTTTTAATTTTTTAAGTTTTGCTTATTTGACGCTGAATGCAAGGTAAAACGTATTGTAAGTAAACCATTCAAAACAAATTCTTAAGCAAATGGGCAAAATATATATTAAACTGTGTTTTATGCATGTTTTTTTTATATGGCGTCATTACTACAATCAGATTATATCTAAAATCATATATATTTGATCTCAGAAAAAATATTTGAAATCTAATATATATGTTTCAAACATTATGTTATGTTATGTTTGATGATGATGATGTCAAACATATTATGTTTGAAACATATTATATTGTTAATTATAATAATAATTCATCATTTATTTATTAATCGCGACTAATCGAAATGTTTCAATATTTGAAGATAACATTAAATTAAGTATCAGAAAAGCATTAAGAAAATATAAAAAATATTACTGGATCGTACGCTAGTCAAGACCTAATGGTGTTTCGCATAGAAGTGAGGTGCTTCGAAATTTTTTCTGGTTGGGAAGGCGTTTGATTCGACGTCCTAGCGTAGCAGGAAAATGAAGCAGAATTATTATTAGATATATTGTTAGGTATATTTACTAAATGTGTTTAAGGAATATTGATATAATATTTAGACACGATATTTATTTAATATTTGTAATTATAAAATATCATCGTCATCATCGTTTCTGAAACGATTAAATTTTCACAGGTTTTTGAAAGACGGTATAAAAGCCACGAGCGATCTTAATTCCGGTTTTGACACAAGTTCAGTTTTGTAATAAAAATTTCAACTATCACAGACTTTCTCTGCATCACTATCAAAGCCTTGGCCATTTTGCATCACCCCATTTAATTTTTTTTCAAAAGTTAAACCTTACTTTGAGTGTAATATTATTATTATATATAAAATATAAGTAAAACCAATAATCAGCACAGTATTTTTATTTTATTTAACAGCTGCACCAAAAAGTTATTCAAAATGCCATTAGCCATTTCGCTTACAAAAACAGACATTAAAATAAGATAATAAAAACACCACATAAGCCCACTTAGTTTGGCTCGTTACACCACTCCAAAAAATAACATTTTCAGATTCAGAACGCGCAAAAACGCGAATGATTACAATCGGCGATTGAATGAAATCGAACGAGTGTGCTTCGTTCGTTCGAAATTCGATTTAATTGACGCGCTAAATTGACCGAACCCAAGTGACCGTTGGTCGAAAAATTAAATTATTGTACCCGCTGGTAGTTACGTCGATCGAATGCACTTTTTGGTTTCATTATTGGACTTTCGGTGTGTACGTTGATTTTTAGTTCTTATAAAATGTTATTCTACAATTATTGTCCGAGCGAGCGCGTTGCAAGAGCGAAGCGTCTCTTTTTCAGCTTGGTCTAAAATCCTTTTGCAGGTCTGTCCGGAATTCCAGTTATCTTCATTTGCCAAGTTTAATTTTTCAATAGATTCTCGTGAAAAAATTTGAGGCTTGATACGGTTTTTTTTTTCGATTTGTTTTTGGAATTTTCCAAAAGGGTAGAAATATAAAAACGTACATAATATTTCAGTGACAAGGTCTTCAACTCACAGAGCCAATTAGTTGTATTTATAACGAGTTCTTCTTGAAAGGTAAAACATTTTGCGACTTCGTTGTCGTGGGATATTTCAATGGGAACTACTTACCTAGTCTGTAATCTTGTGTATAGTATGTTTCTTATTACTGTTATCAGACCAATATAGATGCAAAAATTTATTGATAAGATAAAATAAGATGTTTAATATTTTCAGTTAGTCACAACATTCCCAAAAATATTCAGTAGATTATGTACCATTTTTTAACCAGATTTTTTTTTGTAAATTTCTTTCATTCAAGAATAGTAGACGCCAAATAAAATATTAAATTTAATTAATAAATCAACACTTTATGCCAAACAATATAACATTTAAATTGTGTAATGGAAGTGTTACTAAAAGAAAGGGTCAAACTATAATACTCATTTTGATGCCTTTTTAAGTATATACAAACATATTCTATACTAGCGCAATGAGCTCAATCGAATGTAAAATTTTAGAGATAACGTTTAATTTCAAGTTAATTGGAGGGTGTGACTCCACTTCCATAATATTTATTTAATTGAGATGAATTCGTGATCTTTGCCAGTATTAAAAGAAGGAATCAAATGCATCCTTTCATCAGGACCTTTTTCCTCGGAAACCCTATTCTTTCCGCAAACTTTTTGACTGTCCTTCATGAATAGTCGATAATTATGGACGCAACTTACATAAAGTACCACTGAAACATTAAATGTTGTAGGGAAATAAAATTGCTGAAATTAAATTTTAATCACAAATTGTTTAAATTGTTCACTTATGTTATGCCTACAGGAAGTATTTCTATGTCTTCATTATAGCAGTTCCTATAATTAATTATATATATTAATTAAGCCAAAAAAATGCCTAAATACCTGTTAATCTATATAAAAGTTCATATAGAACCTACAAATATTTAAAAAACGTACTACCACCGCCCCACTTTGGACGGAAAAGAAAAATGGACAAAACCAGCATTCTAACTTTTGAACGTACACGTAAAACAACTTCACATCTACCGTCAAAATATTCAATCTCCTACCTTAACCCAACAGCATTAGACCTATTTCGTATTCATTGGATTGAATAAACATATTTGTTGATTTAGAATTCGATGCACAGCTCAATAAAGTCGTATTAGTACGCTTTTTGAAAAGCACATGTTACGTTTTGGAGTTGGCAGGTAAGAATTAGGAGCATAAAGCGACTGAAAAGGGTTCCAGTGCGATATATCTGTTGCGTAAATCTTTAGTAAACGAGTCTATGTACGTGGATAGGCGTTCAATAGGCGATAGGTATCGGGGCAGTGGGATCTCTTTAGAGTTTTGGAAAGCTATTAAGGTATTAACCTTGCTTGGGGCGATTAAGACTTTATAGATTAAAATATGTACTAACGACAAGTTAACTTGTATAAAGTCCATGTTTCTGAAGAATCAGTTTAAACGGGTCTGATATATGTTCATTAATTACGTTAGTAATGTCTTTGATTTTCTTTATCCTACGCTGGCTATTTGAAATTAGCAAGTCTAGTGTGTTTTAACCAAATTCAGAAAAAGGAGGAGGTTCTCAATTCCAATGCATCTTTTTGTGTGTGTTACCTCATAATTCTTCGCGGGGTGTAACTATTTTTTTATGATTGGTTTTATATTCGTAAGCTGGTGCTTGTCACGGGATCTCATTCAAATTTTAGTGAGATCTGACGAACAGTATTTGAGTTTTTTTTTTATGTTATTGTGACGGAACAAGCTCGAGGCCCACCGGATGCTAAGCGGACTACATAACTGATATTCTTGTAGGATGGAAACAACGTCTGAATCTTATTCCAACTCTGAAGAAAGGATGACACAATTGTCTTTTGCTAACCCATTACATACACAGATATATAAATTTAGACACAAAATATACGGAACAACCCTTAGAATTTAGTAACTATAAATAATAATAACAAATATTCAGTCTCGATCGTGCGCTCGGTAAGTCAAGACCTCCTGAAGATGCTTCGTTTAGAAGCGAAACTAGTCGGGTATTCTTCCGGTTAGGCTGCGTGATGTTTGTGACGTCACGTAGATAACAGGAAAATTAGGCGGAATTGTCACTAGATATATAATTTTATGCTTTTTTAAGTGTTTTATTAAAATATTATTTAATATTTTTTAGGATACTTTTAAAAGTATTTGTTATTATTAAATATGGATTTCCGCAAAGTAACGCCTGAATCTATCCATTAACTATAAATAAGAAATTGCTCTTTGCAAGGTCTTCATTATACCTTTATTTTAGTATACCTTATAGTCCATAAAAACTTAAGTTTACTAATATAACATAACGAGTAAATATTGTATAGTTTTAAATTATTTTATTCGTCTATATCCTCTTGTATTATTAGTTGTGTATGGTGTTGTAATAAGATGAGATTTGGTAATATGTATAAATATGTTTTAGGATAAATTCAAGTAAATGATTTGTACTCCGTGGGATACTAGGCTACAATTGCACCCGCTCATATATTTCTTTGGCAGGCGACGAAGAGAAAATCACGCTACAACGCCTTTTTAAGAACTGTCTTAACCCGCGTGTCCTCCAAACAAAAGTTGTCAACTTTTGAGTGGGCAACACTTGGGGGTGAATAAAGTTTATGTAAAATAGTCTTCACCAAAAAAAATCGCAACTTTTGTGTTTCCAATACGTGTTGGTGACATAAAATGCCAACTTTTGTTGGGTGAAGACACAGCTTTACACTGCCAAGCTGGAAAATTATGGCAAACCCCCTTTTTTTATTGTAATGAGGAAAATGCATTTACGCATACACACTAATACTATTACAGCCTCGTGGGATGCCCCGGAACACGAGGGCATCCACACTTCATGAGGACCTAGCCCTGATGGGGGGTGCCGGCTGTATGGCAAACCCCCTGGTAGGGGAGACCATCGTTTGACGGTGGAGAAAGTTTGGATTATTTGTCCTGAAATTTGAACTTACACAAAAATATTTTACATTAACAAAAATTAAATAACACAGATCTCTAAACAAAACACTCATGACATCTACTCAGCGTGATAACAACATAACTCAAAATCTTAATAATCTCAACAAATAAAAAGTAAGTAAAAATAACAACGAGTTCCACTGTGTGAGTACTAATAACCTCTCCGACTCGGGATTAAAACTAAAATAAATATTTATGCAGTCTGTGAAACAGATTAAAATATCACTGACGACATCTGGGAATGTTACATTACTGAGATAAATGTTCTTAAGTTAAATACGAAGATTGGTATGTTTTCTGTATGCTTACTTCAACAAATAAAAGGGTTGAAGTTTTGAAGGCGGCAGTATAGCTTTACACCTAGATATATGAATATTTTTCTATAACATAATTACAAAGTTACTAAACACTTTTAAAATCTGTTACATAATCTCAATATAGACTTCATTTTTAGGGTTCCGTACCCAAAGGGTAAAAACGGTACCCTATTACTGAGACTTCCCTGTCCGTCCGTCTGTCACCAGGCTGTATCTCAAGAACGGTGATAGCTGAAATTTTCACAAATGATATATTTCTATTGCCGCTATAACAACAAATACTAAAAATAAGATAAAATAAATATTTAAGGGGGCGCCCATACAACTAACTTGTTTTTTTTTACCGTTTCTTAATCGATACAAATAACGGTGACAGATAGATGCTTTAAATATTCACAGAATGTATAGTTTTATGTTCTCTTTAAATATAAATAGTTAAAATAAATAATTCAGGGGCTCCCATACAATAAAGGATTTGAACAGGAGGTACAGATGGATTTGAAGGATTGGAATCAATGTTCACATGAATATGAACCGAACATATATTCTGAATGATTGTCTTATGTAATATTGTGTTTTTCTAGATAACATAAGGTAATTATTGTATAAAATAACAAAAAAAATATAATACAAAGTTTTTTCCCTTTAACCGACTGGCGCCAAAAATGGTTTCACTGGCTTCTCGCGTGAGCACGATTGAAGATTGCTAGTTTTTTGCATGAAAATTTTCGAAGATGTATTTTGTTGCTGATACAGACCAACGCGCGGATATAGTTAGTTTAAGCAACGTCCGTTCATGACTTGGATGTATGGCTGTTAGCACCATTACTCTTTAAATATTTGCGTGCTTCTTATAGTAAACCATGGTGGTATAGCGTGGCACGGCTAGCTATCACACTCAAGTTGAAAATCTGTCGCCAAGTAACTAATGGTGTGTTCCGCAGATGTTTTAAAGATCTATAATTCTAAGTTAGCCTGAACAACATCTTCAACTAAAGTCAAAGTCAAAGTCAAAATCATTTATTCAATTTAGGCATCTACGACGCTCTTATGAAGGTCAATTACAAATTTTAATATTGAAATATACTACATTGTACTGCCACGTTCAGCAAACAAAAATTATAGAGCCACTGCGAGAAGAACGGGCAAGAAACTCGGGGCCATTCTTTTAAACGTTTTTTAAAAATGTGTTTGGTACATACCTACTATATAATAAAATTATTACAATACTTAATTTACATTACGTAGGTGTTAGGCGCTAGCTTGGTAGAGGCGAACCAGTCCAAGCATTTTTGTCGTTTAAGTAATCACAAACTGTGTAGTAAGATTTCTTTATCAAAATATTCTTCACATGCAACTTGAATTTTCTTTCTGTGAGCGTTGTAATATGTTTGGGCAATTTATTATAAAACCGCACACAATTTCCTAAGAAGGACCTTTTATTTGTCTTTGCTAATCTAAAACCTGGCACCGCTATTTTATCTTTATTCCTAGTGTTATAATCGTGAGTGTCACTGTTTGATTTAAATTTGCTCAAATTTTTACGAACATACATAATATTTTCAAATATATACAGACTTGGTAAAGTTAAAATATCAATTTCTTTAAAAATTGAATTTTATATTTTATATCAATTTCTTTAAATCAACACTTATCATCAGCTGAGAATGCTGAGATAGTGTAGTAACAAGCAAACTATTTAGAATCATGATTAATTGTCTCATTTTTTTTTTTTTTTTTTTTTTAGGGAGGACATAGATGCTGGCTACCGCCTGTGCGGTCGTCCAGCTCCACCGGGTTTTGGGCGAGGGCCTGGCCCTACAATAGCCCGGGAGGGAGAAGTGCCGAAGGCACTTCTCCCGAGACGGGCGTAGAAGGCGAAAAGCGCTTTCTACCTCCGTCTCCTGCGGACGCCGAAAACGTACCGCTATTATAGGAGGGGTTGACAGCGAGCTCAAGGGCACCACTGTGGTTCGGACCTCGGCTTGTCTCGCTGTCGAGAGACATGGGGGGGATCGGAGCAAAATGCCTCTGTGCAACTGCAGTGTTGCACAATTGGGCCCTACTGAATAATACTCTTTGACTATTTGGAGAGCAATTTATCGTGACCTTGTTTTTGCCTCGAGCTCGCCGGCGAGCTCGGTGTTTGATTGTGTGACCTCTGATTACCTCACACCTGGGGATTTTACCTCGACGACTTGCGGATAACGCTAAAGCTGCCAACGTAATGGCTGCGATGGGGTCATCCGGGTCGTCTAATACCTGCCGTGGTCGGCGACGGGGGGGTTTGAAAAATGGGATAGAAGAGGCAGTCGAGTAGTTCGATGCCTGGACAACCAATGGGTTCGGGTGGTGGGGCGCTCGATCAAAGTATCGGCGGGCGCAGTCCTTATTGAACTGCGCTAGAGAGGGAAGGTTTAAGTCGCAATGCAACTCGGTGTTCCGGATATACCACGGAGCGCCGGTTGCACTACGAAGAAAACGGTTTTGAATGACTTGAAGCTTATGGAGATGGGCCTCACTAGCATGACTAAACACTACTGATGCGTAAGTCATGATGGGGCGGATGCAGGCAGTGTAAAGTGTCTTCTTATTTCTAAGAGACATTTTACTCTCTTTGCGAATCAGGGGACCAAGGCGACCCATTACAAAGGCCGCTCTGTTACGGACGGTTGTTATATGATCGCTAAAGGTGAGATTCCGATCAAGGGTGACTCCGAGATATTTTGTTTTACTAACCCAGGGGATGGGTTGGTCGAACAAAGTTAAAGGTTGCGGGTAACGGGGGCGGCCCTTCTCAGTAAAGTACATAGCTGCACTTTTAACTGGGTTGACCGCGATGCGCCATTTACGGAACCAGTCACCGATCTCGGTGATGGCCCGTTGGAGGGCGGGAATGGACTTTCTACTGATATGCCACCCAGTGGTATAAATAGCGGTATCATCCGCGTATTGGGCTAATAGGACGTTAGGCTGAGAGCGTGGGATGTCGCTGGTATACAGCGCGAATAGAATGGGTGATAGCACGGAGCCCTGAGGGACTCCGGCTCTGACTGGGTGGGGGGAGGAGAGGGTGCCTTCCACGCGATAGCGAAAGCTTCTGGCTTTAAGGAAGTCTTGTAGGATGAGCACAAGACGTTCTGGCACGCCAAATTGGTATAGCTTGTAAATCAAGCCATTGTGCCAGACTTTGTCAAAAGCTTTCGCTACGTCGAGGAAGACTGCTAGCGTTGTCTGGGGTTTGGGGTACTTGTTAAAGCCCTCAATGATGTGCTCCGTGAGGCGGTGCACCTGTTGGACGCATGAGTGTCCGGGCCTGAAGCCAAACTGCTCATCTGGGATAAGGTGGTGTTCCTTAGCATGGGACTGGAGACGGTTTGCAAGTAACCGCTCGTAAAGTTTGCCTAAGGCACTGAGGAGGCTGATGGGGCGGTAACTGGTGGGGTCAGATGAGCTTTTGCCTGGTTTGTGAATGCCAATGACATTTGCACATTTCCAGGTGTCTGGGAATAAGCAGTGGCTCATAGCAGCATTGAAGATGCTGACTAGGAGATGGATGAGAGGAGGAGAGAGGGTTTTAAGAACCCTGTTGGAGATGCCATCGGCACCGGGGGATTTGCGCGGTCGGAGGGCCTTGATCAGTCTCGCCACCTCAGCGTAAGTCGCTAAGGTGATTGGTGGGAGTTCAGAGGTGACCACAGAGCTTTTACGTTCGACTTCAGCATCCACCGAATCGAGGTGAGCTTGGTCAACGTGATCTACGTTAGGGGAACACTGAGCCTCTAGGCTATCAGCTAGGCACTCAGCTTTGTCTTCGTCAAAGAACGCTGGGACTAGTGGGACTGGTCTGTATAAGGGAGGCATGTCGTTATGGTTACTACCTTTCATACCTCGCGCCAAGTCCCAATAAGCCTGGTGGCTAGGCACGAGGTTTGAAAGTTTGTCACCCCATTGTTGATCACGCAACTCAGACATGCGACTTTGAACCATGCGTTCAAAGTGGCGTTTCTTAGTTTTGTTCTCTTTACTGGGGTAAGAGTCGTAATGTCGGGTCACTGCTTTACTTTCCGTCACTAATCGTCTCACATCCGCTGGAATGACAAGGCGCCGGTCGTCCGGCACCATGACCTCCTTTGCGGATGCACCTACTACGGTGGAGAGGTGATTAGTGAACGAATCGATCGCAAGGGTTACGTCGTCTTTAGTCAGGATGTCGTCAGGGATCTTGTCAAGGTCCGGTGAACTGATAGCCTTTAGGGCAACGCCTAATTGCTTCCAGTTCACTATCGTCTTAGTGGGGCGGGGGAGGTCTGTTGTTGGGTCGGGACCTAGTCGCAGTATAATGGGTCGGTGGTCAGAGTGAAGCTCGTGAACCACTTCTATGGAGCGTAACTGGAGTGTTACGCCTCTGAGTAGTGCCATGTCAAGCAAGTCAGGTCGAAAGTCTTCCGTGTGAGGGTAGTGAGTGGGCTCAGTGGGCGCAATTATGTCAAAATTAAGTTCTGCGACTAGTTTTTCAAGTGCAATGCCTCTGGGATTGTTGACGTTACAATTCCATAGGATGTGCTTACTATTGAAGTCGCCAATCAGAAGGACGGCGCTTCCTAATGAGAACAATGCTTCTAAGTCAGCTCGGACGATCGGCTTTTGACAAGCTTGGTAACAGGACGCTATGACTATAGGTTGATGACCAGTCATAGCTAGAAGGCAACAAGATGCTTCCATATTAACAAGAGTCGGGGTAGGTAAGGGGATGCAGTGCAGGGACCTTTTGTAATAGATAAGAGTGCCTCCCCCACGGGAGTTCACTCTATCATCACGTACCGTTCTGTAATTGGCAAACCTAGGGTTCGCCTTCCCCGGTTTTAGAAGGGTTTCCTGCACGCATATAATGTCGATAAGGTGGGTGCAACAAAAGTCGTGGACAAGGTCACGTTGTCTAAAGAAACCGTTAGCGTTGAATGACGCTAACGAAACTGAGCGCGGTTTCGTGCGTGCGGTTGTACTACCCATAGTGGTTGTACTGGGGAGGGGCCTGGGGAACGAAGCGCTTAAGGGCGCTTAGTAAGTTCGCGTGTTCCAATGTGTATTGGATCACGTCCGCTGGGGATTGAGCGTATTGCATCTTGTGGAATAGCTCTTGTACCTCATTGATGTCAACCGACATAGCCAGATCGCTGACTAGGTTGATTGCCTCTTGAAGAGGGGCAGCCATCAATGGCATAGGGGGAGCTTGTGGCCGGGAAGCGGCGCGGGGAGGGGCGCGAACGGTGTTGGCAGCGGGTGCCGGGAGCGCTGGGCGAGCCGGGGCCGGTGCGCGGGCAGGGGCCGCGGCGCGGGCGGGTGCGGGTGCGGGCGCGGGCGCGGGCGCGCGGGCCGGGGCGCGGGCGGTAGCGACGGTCTTAACCATACTGGGTGGTTTAGACCATGCGTTACGGGCTGGGAGCGGCGCGGGTATTACCTGTGAGGCAGGTACTACCGTTAGTTTAGGGCTGACCCGTTGGTAACGGTCATAAGAGGGGCGGGTCGGCCTATGCCTTGCCACCCTGTGGTTCACTCGTGGTGCTTTAGGGCACCCACGGTAATTCGCGGTATGCCCTTGAGCACCGCACAGAACACAACTGGGTGGGTCCGGCGAATCCCGGGTGCGAGTGCACGCTGCTGTCGCGTGATCGCCTAGGCACTTAACGCACCTAGCGCGAGCGAAGCAGAAACGGGAGGCGTGCCCGTATAGTTGGCAGTTATGGCACTGCGAGGGACTTCCATTTTTGTATGGGGCTTGGACATCGAGTCCTGAGAGGCCACAGACCTTTTTTAAATTAAAAATGGCCTTGCCCTCTGGTGTACGGTCTAGTACTACGAGTACTAGGTCATATGGACTGCGGTCCTTCCCGCTGTACATGCGGTGAACCGCATGCACAGGGAAGTCTTGTGCTTTAAGGTCGTCACATACCGCATCGGTATGTATCTCCTTAGGCACACCGCGAATCACAACGCGAAGGACTTTCTCCTCTTCGAGCGCATAAGTATGAAAACTTATGCTCTCTTTACGGAGGAGCTTTGTTAGCGCTCTGTGGTCGCTACTGGTGGGCACTTGGACTTTAATGCCCTGCTGCGTGGAGCGGGCATTAGTGTAATGGATCCCACGATCCGAAACTAAACGGGACAGCATGTCCCATTTGGTTTTGTCCTGAATGAACAGGGGCGGAGGCGGTTTTTCGCGGCGCGCGCTCGCGTCCTGAGGGGACGCGGCAGTGGTGGCCGGAGCGGAGGGAGGAGACGCGGGGCGCGGGGCGGGGGTCGGCTTCTTGCCGGAGGCGGGGGCCTTAGCGGGTGCCTTGGCGGGAGGGGCGGAAGTTACGCAACTAGCGGCTTTAGGAGCACGCTTGCGTTTTCTATCTACGACGGTATAGCCGTCGTTATCTGAGTCCGAGTCGGTGCGTAAGGCGCGACTTGGATCTACCTCCATCTCCGCTTCGGAGTCCGAAGTGGGCTCGACAACGGCGATGGAGGGACGGGTGCTCGCTGGCCTCCCGATCGGTGAGCGCGAGCGAGACCTCTCACGGGGAGGGGCTGCCACCGTGCGTCTGTTGTCTGGGCCCGGAGCGGGCGAAAGCGGACTGTCCTCTGAGAAGGACCGGGTCAGAGGAGGGACGTTGGCCTCCGGGATTGAAGTCCCGGAGGGAGCAATAAGAGTGTCCGTGAGGCGGGCACTCGCTTCCTCTTCGAGGAGTTGCATGTGTGCAACATACAGATCGGGGTGGCGGAGGGCGAAGGTCTGAAGGACCTGCACCTCACCGTTAGAGGGACGGGACTGCATCCTGAGGGGAATACTCAGGACGCCCTATCAAGGGTTTGAATTCCCTCACACACCTTGTGAGCTCACTGTGTGAGAGGGAGTGTGTACCTAGGGTGTGCCCTAGTTGTGTACCCTCTCCGAGCTTTTTTCTCGGCGGAGAGGGGTGCTCCTAAGCGCTACTCCGGGGTTGACTAGGGGCGACCCCAAGGCCAGTTATCCCGGAGCCCAGCTTGCTTCGGCTGACCCGTGAAGCGGGAAAGGCCACGGTGCAAGGTTAAACCAAAACAACAACAGTGGCCGTTGTCACCGTAGGGTGTCACACTGCGACCGCAGCAAATGGCGGATTTGATCGTTCAGACGGGTTTGGCTGACGCTACCCCACGCCTGAACGACGTCGCTTAACAGCACAAAGTGTGTTGTTACGCGACTGTTACTATGTTGTGTCGGGTAGTAAAGTGGTGAAATGCGCACCGAAAAGTGCGGTCAAAACAAGACCACCAGCCCGATATGATGTTGTTCGTCCGAAACAAGGGACTTGGGTTGGTGGTAATGCCTGACGTCTTAGAGCGCCTCTGCGCGCCGGCACGGCGAGCTCGTAGCTCACGTTGCACGGCGGTCGGTGGCTGCTCAGCTTCTGCACAGAAAACAAAACTTCGTCAGGACTGCGTATTCCAAGGCACTGGTCTGCAACTAGCGTCGGAACGATGACCCGAGTGAGACGGCAATAGTGCGGGGACTATTGCGGTCTCACTGGGAGATACTGGCGGAGCTGTAGACAGGTGTGCACGGCGTGGCGGCACAGGTCGGAATTAATTAATTGTCTCAAATACCTAAAGACTCAAAACAAAGATAAAATCTTCAACCTTAATTACACTTCCGAGCACTAAAAAGCCTCTTTACTCCAACCACATACCTGGGACTGTAAATTGTTAAAACAAAAGAAAAATAGTCAATAAATCGACCAGCAGTGTAATATACGTCTATTAGGGCTGCCAATTGAAGAGCAATAAATCTTTTGGCCACCCCAAATAGGTGCTATTTTACAGCTATAGCTAGGGTTGCTAGCAATAAAATTGTTTTAGGATTTCGTGTACCAAGCAGTTTTGAAGTATACTGAAACTGTGTTTTGCAGACTATGATTACGACGCCTATTCTTGGAAGTTTATATTCAGAATATAAGTAGAAGTCGTAATCAAAAGATACTTGGAAAAACTTTACCAAGTCTACTGCTATACATAGATATCTCTCTCCAAGCTAAACTGCTCTTGAAAAAGGAGAACAATATGAGAGAAAGAAAAATAATTTCTTTAGCACACAAAACAAAACTCACAAAGCTAAAAAGACAAGGAGAGGGAGTTGGATTGGTAGACAATTTTTATGTGGCAGGTGATTATAGTTATTTGCAGTATGGCTCCAAAGTTGTTTTTTGGATTTGTATGGAGGAAGTGTAAGATTCAAAGGTAAAAGTCACAAAATTATCTCTCTGCTGACCGAAACACAACATTTTTCATCGCACTACAGCGCTAAGTGCAAGACAAACAGCTTAAATAATATAATAAGTCATTGTAACTGAAAATTTAATAGACGGTAATGCCGAACCAAGTTTTTAATATCTAATTGTTATTGTGTTTTTTATAGCATATTATAGTAACTTTTCCTTGGTTTGAAAAGCACTTTTGCAAGCGGATTT
Source organism: Plagodis dolabraria (assembly GCA_963854805.1). Classification (NCBI taxonomy): domain Eukaryota; kingdom Metazoa; phylum Arthropoda; class Insecta; order Lepidoptera; family Geometridae; genus Plagodis; species Plagodis dolabraria. The sequence goes on from OY978446.1 coordinate 34,092,822, forward strand.
CTAGTGAAACAAAACCAGCCACCCAGCTTATGACGTGAAAACAGTTTTATTTTTCTCATTTCTGTCAAGATACCTTGATGTCTAAAAGACATTAAACTTAATGATTTAACGTGTTAGATGAAACCCTTTTTTATAGCTGACAGGCTAGCCTATGACCAAAATTGTACCTGATAGTAAGCGTTAATGCGGGAAGATGTTGATCAGGCACTAACTCTAAAAGACAACTGTTGAATCACCTCGGAGGTGGTTAACGACAGATTTCCTACTCGAAAACGGTAGCGAAAACTCACTCACGTCACTTGTTGTGACGTTGGAGATCGAACCATGGACCTAATGGTGTCACTTCGATCCCACAAACGGATCCCATGCTATTTATTTATATACAAATAAAGTCCCGATTGGTGTCTCTCTTGTAAATGTCTCTCGGCAGCAACTCAAGCCGAGGTCCGAACCACAGTGGTGCCATTGAGCTTGCTGTCAACTCCTCTTTTAGTAGCGGTACGTTTTCGGTGACCGCAGGTGACGAAGGTAGAAGTACATAGTCTCACTCCATAGTCACCACGGGGCCAATTACACATTACAATTCCATAAACATCACTTTATTTCCTTTTTTCACCTCCAAATCAACCCTTATATACCAAACTAAGATTTTACGAGTATATTTCGTTTTGGTGCATTCGATAAATTTTTAAAAGGCACCTACAGGGCCCAAGGGTGTTTGCGGTCCGACGATTTCCAATGTACAGGAAAAATCAGGGGTATTTTGTTACGATGCATTTTGAGTGAGATAGGGGTGAAAAAGAAGGTGAGACGTGAGTAATATAGCCCAGGCTAAAGAAAGTAAAAAAATAAATACCTCCCAAGGACCTTGTTCTATTATTACATTTTTTTTCGTTTTGATCACAGCTCATGAACTACAAACAGAATAAATACATAATAAACAGAATTCATAGACGCTTTTATTATACCCTGTAATAAATATGATCTAAATGGTTCCGTCTTCTACAAGCTAACTATATTTTCGACCAACTGCAAAATAAGTAGGTTCTCGACTGTATTTTTTTATGTTTGTCACCTCAGAACTTTTTCTGGATAAACTGATTTCGATGATTCTTATTAAAGCTAATGCTTCCCGTGTCCCATTCAAATTTCATCAAAATCAATTCAGCCGTTTTTGAGTTACACTCCAATAGCTGCGAAGTGTTTTCCTATCTTGATGATATAGTCATTGACAGTGAATAATAATGGATCCCTTTTCTAAGACACTAAAAAGGGTGAAACATTTTTTTTGCCTAAAAATGGAACCGACTTCTACTCTCAAAAGTGAAATAACTTGTCGAAGTTGGTACCATGGGCACAATATTGCGATAATAGGTACTTTTGAACTATCGTGGTACCGACTTCAACAAGTTGTCTATAGTACAAAGTAAGTGCCTTTAAAATAGAATAACTATTTTCAGTGACGCAAGCTACGTCCAGCTGTATCATTCCCACAGTAAAATTTTCAATAAACAAGTCATCCTGATATAGACATAGTGGCAATCTTTCTCTTTTTACAGTTGAATGTAATTGGAAGTTTCCTTGACCATCCTTATGAAATCATTAGTCTATTGAGTCCTCTCCTCTTCTCACCTCTGTCTTTTTGGGGACTAGACGATTGTTAACAATTGATATTTAATTCAATTTCATTGTAACATATACGTAATAGGTATACGTGTTAATTAAATGTCATTGTTGTTTCCTATTTCATAGGCCAGCATAAATCGGCTCCCATAAGAGCACTACTTAGTAAATTGAAATAGCATGACATTTGCACCAATCTTCGCCTTTATTACGTTGTAACATTAACACCCATAAAATAATCTAAACTTTTGAAGCGCTCGTAGCGAAGTTTGCTGAGCCATTCTGAACCGATCCGCAAAGCTAAGCAACGTCCGCTTGGTCATGAGTTGGATGGGTGACCGCTGGTGACATTACTACTGAGCGCTTCCGTGCTTCGGAGTGCACGTTGAGCCGTCGATCCCGGTTGATGTCTTCAGATGGCAGTCGTTATAGCATGGTGGTAGGGCATTATGCGAATACCCGCCTGGCTAGCTACCACACTCAAGTAGAAAATCTGTCACCAAGCACCTAACGGTGTGTTCCGGCAGCTGCCCTTGAGAGCCAGTAATTCTCTAAGTTATTCTGAACAACACCTTTGACCACATCATTACTTACCATCATGTAAGATAATGGTCAAAGGCTAAACTTTCATGCATAAAAAAAACCGACGTTACAAAAAATCCTCCCTATTAAGAGGAGTTCGCCATGATCCCCACACTGGGCATCGTGAGAAATGCAGTGTAAGATGGTAGTACTTCTGAACGTGCTGCTACTCATTTTCTGGTAGGTATATTTTTTTTTAATGTTATTGTAATGGAACATGCTCGAGGCTCACCTGATGTTAAGCGGACTAACCTCTACCTATAACAGATGCATTTCGCCACAAGTCACGAATTGCACTGCTGGCTTTGAGGCAGTTGTAAGTCTCATGTGCCTGTAATTTCACTGGCTCTCAAGGACTGCTGCCGGAACACACCGTTAGGTGCTTGGCGACAGATTTTGTACTTGAGGGTGATCGCTATCCAGGCGGGTATTCGGAAAAAGGCCTTCCACCATGTGATATCTCCTTTTGTCGCATTTTACGAATCCCACACCCCTCTATATCTGGGTGTAATACTACCTCACGGGGGTTATACATGTACATTCATAGAACAAACTTACATTGTACAGTGAAGGGTAATGTAGGTCGCTAATTGTGGATCACATTGAAGATATCATTTAACCCTAGAAAAGGTCAAAGTGCTTGCATCCGATGCATCAGGCTGTTTCCTGGGTTCGGTGCCCGAGGCCTCAGGGCACATAGATTTATGCGTTGGACTCAAACTGGCATGCTTTGTTTCTCGCCTTTCGCTACGAGTATTAAGGAGCCAGGAATAAAGTTTTTTTTTTTTTTTTTTTTTTTTTTTATGCCTGATAGGTTAGCCTTTGACCACTATCTCACCTGATGGTAAGTGATGATGTGGTCGAGGATGTTGTTCAGACTAACCTAGAGTTACTGGCTCTCAAGGACAGCTGCCGGAATACACCGTTAGGTGTTTGGCGACAGATTTTCAACTTGAGGGTGGTAGCTAGCCAGGCGGGCATTTGCAAAGTGCCCTACCACCATGCTGTAACGACTGCTATCCTAAGACAACAACCGGGACCGACGGCTTAACGTGCCCTCCGAAGCACGGAAGCGCTCAGTAGTAATGTCACCAACGGTCACCCATCCAAGTCATGACCGCGGCGGACGTTGCTTAACTTTGCTGATCGATTCAGAATGGCTAAGCTAACTTGGCTACGAGCGCTTCAAAGTTCGTTGGATAAGATGTCGCAAGTACTAAACCATCACCAAAAGAGAAATATATACATATATAGAACCGTGCAGTTTGAAGCATGTTCGCTATCCTTGACTACTTCATCATATGATGGACTAGATAAGGACTGAGTACAAATTGAAATTGAGGAAGCTTTAAACTAGCACCAGTGATAGATTAGTAGCATGGTATAGGAAGCTATGAATATGGACGAAACATGCCACAAAAATAGTAAATAATATAAACTTGTGATCTGATGTAAGTATCACATTCTTAGATACAGCAACATGAAAAAAGGAATTAATGGTTAAAGCGCGAATTAGGTATTGAAGATAATGTGTGGGCGTAAGATACGAGTAGTTTGATGACAAGGAATAGCACAAAATGGAATGAATATACATAGTACATGTTGTTCCGACTACACTCATCGTTGGATACGGGCAGGAAGAAGAAGAAGACTTGGCAACTTTCAAAGTATAGTTGATAGCCAGGCGGGCATTGTTTTTTTGAGAGAGGGAAATGCCTTCGTCTACCCTTCCGCCATGGGGTTGGTGGAAGGGGATGTGTGGGCCTTGAACCCACTACAACCCCCCTGTGAGCAGTCCTCCGCCAAGGTGGGGCAAGATAGGGTCGCGTTAGCAGTCACCATCTTACGTACTTACTTACGACGACTTAACGTGCCCTCCGAAGCACAGTACCGCTGAACAGTATTTGGTTACCCATCCAACTCATTATCGCAGTAGACGTTGCAGTGATCGGTTAAGAACAGCTATGCATACTTTGCTACGAACGCTTCAAAATATAAGTGAGATATTATGGATAGGATGAAAACTATGTTGCATCAAGCAGAGAGTTTCCTGACTCTTGGTTAACGTAACTCATTGGTGCTTCGTCAGATAGTTTGTGGCCGTCGGGATTACAATATACAACGCATACTCGACCTCTGCTGATCCATCTGTCTTATGTTTCAACGTATTTTGAATTTTGAACTTAAATGTGTACAATCAATAAGAGTCATGTCGTAAAAAGTGGCGCAGCGGCGGAGAAAAGATGCGCTGAATCAAGGGCATGCTTGTACTCACGTCGATTTAACTAAGGGGTTCCTTATTAACGGTATACGATCTAATTAACGGTATAGTAAGTAATTAATTCCTAAAGATTCTTGTCTCATCTAAAACTATGGGAAAATATAATTGGCAAGATCGAATTCAATGCAAACATAAGAAAATTATTTGCATAACTGAGAGTAGTGATCGTCAGCCCGTGAATTCCGGTAGTATAAAGTACTTATTACAGATTTAGATCTAATCTATCTAAGTAAATAAGGGATCACACAATTTATCAACAAAATTATTCACAGATGAAAATAAATGCTTTCATCATCTCAGTAAACTTTTTATGAGTATTTATTTCAGCTTAATATGGCACAATAAAAATATATTTATTTTTAAATTTAAATTGACTTATGGTAGTGATAATGGTGTGGAGTGAAGACTCAATAAAACAGACTCGCAGAAAAAGCATTGCTCTCCCTGTTGACAACAAAGTATACACGCTCGCTTCATCTGTATAGGACTGTGGTACTTATACGGGGTTATTGTTAATATGCTAACAACCTCTTAGAATTGACATCTGCTACTCCTGACAAATGTTTTGACATATAATTTTTTTGTTTTGAAAAAGATTTATTTTTGAATATTAAAAAGAAACTGTGTTTTTTATGTGTTTTTGACGGAATAAGTACGAGGCCCATCTAATGTTAAAAGTCTCTTGTGCCTGTAATGTATTATTTCATATTTTTTATTACTTTGCTTGACGTAAATATTCAAAACTCTATTCAAAGGGATCACGGTGCGGTCCAGTGTTGCCGCGGTGAATGCTCTTGGCTCGGAGAAGGCATTAAAATACAAAAAATATATATAAAAAAAAACAAACCAAAAAAAATATCTCAAAATGTTTGTTAGGAGTAGCAGATGTCAACCTTAAGAGTTTGTTAGCATATTACCAATCAGATTTTTTTTTTTATTGAATAACTGTGTACATAAGGATAGTAACATAACAATGTAGTTTCAACAGTCTGCCCATTGCGAGCGTTCAATAATTTATAGTAGGTATCAACTACTACATTTAGTTAAACTTAACTAGGAAATAAAAATCTAGGGTAGGTACAATAGTATAAAATAAAATAATATGAATCATAGTGTCTTAATTAATTAACTAGAATTGCAATAACAATAACAATAACCGTGTATATATTTACAAATTAACATAAAACATAAATAACAACAAAATTTATATACATATGGCTGAACTATCTAATGTTTACTAAATGGAAGATATACAAAGCTGTTGTCACAGCTCCTGAGTTGTGATAACATTAATTTACCTGACGAACACCTAAAATCAGTGGGTTATCTCTATCTAATTTACAAAGCTTAGAACATCCAATATGGTTTGTCTTCAGTAGGTATCCCATTGTTAACCGAGGGTTGTTCGGGACCCGACCGCGGCTTTGGGGGACAGGTGACCCTATTGTTTTGGAACCGAGTGGATTTCGCGGAACCCCGTGTTTAATTAAGAACTTGATTTATTATAATCAAACTAAATTGATTGGGGAGGAAATTTATTTAGTTTATAGTCAATCGATTCTGATTGTACGTTTCTATAAATTTATCTTTAATGATGTCTATCTGCCAAGATCTCTGGCCTCAGAAACGGGTTCAGGTAAATATAGAGAACTAAAGTTACCAAAATATAATCTAAAAATACGATTATTTATGTCGTTATTTTGTTCCATGCCAACTCGTTTATACCTCGTTTATACTTATCGTTGACCTAGAATCATGAAATCTGGCAAGGTCTTGCAGAAAAAGGACAAAAATCTTAAATTCCTATTTTATGTATTTGATAATATCGATAACTTTTTTTGTTGAGAATAACAAACTTTTTAGTTACTATTTCAAGTAAATGTGTCTGGTGTTACTGAATCTTCCTTGAGATACTTCTACGCTAATTGAGCTCAGGGGGCCTACTCCCATCTCTTAATTCAGTCTTATTTTAACATTACATCTACAATTTTAATTCGCACCACCACATATCACTATAGTATACTTACATTAGAACTTCAACGTGAGAGCGGGATGCATGCATTGAATCAAGTCATTTGTGCGACAGAGGTAGCACTATATGAACATTATTGTTTCGTGACGGCCACGGTACCAACCTTAGTATCAATAATTTAAACTTGAAACAATGACGCTTGCTTTCCATAATAGTTTATAAAAGGTGGGAGTTGGGCCCCTGTACCGATACGACTTTACGCACGCTCTTAGTTTTTACGCAACTAGAAATGTTAAAATTTTGTCCAATACATTTTTAACAATGTCCCTACAGAAACGTTCACGTACTGAAAATATGTTTGGACAAAACTTTGACTTATATAGTAACATAAACAATGGAATGTCGTATAACACATTGAGAAATTTACTTACGCTCTCCTATGATTTCTGTATTTACTGCTCCAACCTTTCATATGTTTTTCTAGTATTTATGGTATGATATTTTATTTATATATAGACCCCTAAATACAATACAGTGTTTTTGGTAAATGGCTGACAACCTCGCAGGGTTGACTTCTGCTAGTCCTAACAAACATTTTGATATGTGATTTTTTTTAATGTTTTGGACGTAATAAGCACAAGGACCACCTGATATAAAGTCAAAAAAAAAGTCCCTTGTGCCTGTAATGTATTATTTAATATTTTTTATTACTTTGCTCCATGTAAATAGTCAATACTCTATTTAAAGGGAGCACGGTGCGGTCCAGTGTTGCCGCTTGGCTAGGAGTAGGCCATAAAACACAAAAAAAAGAGAAAAAATTGTTATAACACTAGTCCTGTATATAACACTAGTATTTATTTATCCCACACACTTGCCAAGTTACTGACTAGTGATTAGTAACTAACAGCGTTTTGAAGCATGATCGATATTATATATATATTATGTGAATGAAATGACGGTTTTGTATGCTTACAGTGTGCGCGATCTCAGTTGACCAATTGAGTATTGAAGGGGCGTATATTTGTAAAAGAGTGTTAGAAAAATACACGACGCATTTACTGATCTCACTTGGTACAGGACTATCTTGAGATATCAGTGCAAGTGCTTTCCGGACACGGATGTTTCGGGAAGTACCTGCATGACATCGTTTTAGTGGGTTCAAGTCCTTATACACATTCTCACGCAGCAATTCCATAAATTCATGAGAGTTCATCTATTTTTAGCCATCGATATCCAAACATTCATTAATTACAGTGATATGTCTATTGTACCTTTTCCTTTCATGTACATACCATGCTTACATGTGATGATACAAATGATGAACCTTTTTGTTGCAGGTACGGAGATAAGTCGGATTTAACATCGCCGTATTACAAATAAAAGGTAAGACAATAATGTTTATAATAATTATTCAGAATCCACTCAAATGACACTCGCTGAAGCTGCAACGGGGGCCAAGTAAAAGCAAACCCAAAGAACACATACTACCGAATCGCATAGTTAAAACTTGGAACCGGTTACCGGAATCAGTGATCAGTGCTCCCTCAGTGAACTCTTTCAAAAATAGACTGGACAAATACTTAAAGTGCATTGACAAAGACTCAGATATACACACATCAGCTTCAGAGCTGCCTGTATCACAAATAATAATAATAATAATGAATGAATGAATACAATACAAAAACACAACATTAAAATACCTCTACAAAGAGCACTAGAATCCTATAGTTACATTAAACCACACTAACAGTTAGTACTAAAACGCTTCAATCAACTAAAACGTTATTCTTTCAATAATAGTTTAAATTGAAAAACTTTATAAATCAATTTAATCAGTCACTATCCTACTATCCTACTAATATCCTACTAATATTATAAATGCGAAAGTTTGTGAGGATGTATGGATGTATGGATGTATGGATGTATGGATGTTTGTTACTCTTTCACGCAAAAACTACTGAACGGATTTGAATGAAACTTTACAATAATATAGCTTATACATCAGAATAACACATAGGCTATAATTTATAAAGATATACTGTGTAAATTGACGAAAATACCAAAAAAACTGTTAATAAGCCACACTAGAAATTTTTGCGACGTCTCAACCCGGATGAAGGCTCGCGTCAACAACGTCGTCCGAAATGCGCGCGCCGGTGTCGCGGGCAGCGTTGCCATGGAAACAAAAAACAACTGATTAGAAATTAGCTCGACAAGAAATGTCAAAAAGCAATTGTATAAATAAGCTAGCTTATTGGCAAAGCTATATCATGGCCCAAGAAAACAAGGTCTTCTACTCCTGAAGAATCACAGGCTTGCGTCACTACCAAATTGGCTCTTTATTAAAACGTGATTGCAGCAGAATACAAGTTCATGGTTCTTTTTCATGCGAATTTTTTGTTATAAAATATCAATACAATATTTCAAACGTCTAATAGAAAGTCACACATGAATCAATGTTCATCTCAGTAAATGGTATGAAAAAAGTTGTCTCCCTATGGTTCCACCATTTTGACAACTATCGCCGTCTCTGTCTACGTATATGATTTGCATCTGTTTCGCTCTCGCTCATGCACATATGCGCAGTGATTCGTAAACTTTGTTGTCGGGTATAATAAAAAACATGTAATTTTTTTCTTTTGTGACGGAACAAGCTAACAAGCTCGAGGCCCACCTGATGTTAAGCAGACTAACCTCTGCCTATAACAGATGCATTTCGTCACAAGTCACGAATTGCACTGCGCCTGTCCCCAGGAGACATAGATGTTAAGTCTCTGTACCTGTAATTTCACTTGCTCTCAAGGACTGCTGCCGGAACACACCGTTAGGTGCTTGGCGACAGATTTTCTACTTGAGGGGGTCGCTAGCCAGGCGGGCATTCGCAAAATGCCATTCCACCATGCAAAAAGTAACTGTAAGAGTAAAAGTAGAAAAAGCAGTGATTTGAAGTTTTTTCATTTCCTTGATTGTTTCATTCTTACTGCGACTACTAAATATGGTATGTAATGTAAAATTTCTTTGGTTATATAACGTATCTACCTAATTGGTTTTTACTTCCGATATTTTTGAGCTTTCTTTGAAACTGAATTGTACACCAAAATACAGATAACTGGCTTTTTCTTCGGCATAGAAAATAATTACTTGATTTCAATCTACGAAAAATTTAGGCCTATTAGCATCGACGGTACCCATTATAACAAAACTACGAACATACACTGTACGAACTTGATAACCATAATTTATTCAAGAATCATTAATCTGTTTAACTTAAATCAATTTCACGTGATTTTCTTTATTAAAAAAAAAGGTGAAATCTATTAACTGTTATTTTACTGCGCCCCAATTTCCTCAAATTAGGTTTAAAGTTTGAGAGCCGTTGATGACGGTATGCTTGACAAGCTTGTGTCCCAGTCACGTGACAACCGGTCTCGGAGTGTAATACCTGGCGTAGTATATTATTGTACCATGAGCTAGGTTAACACATTTTATCATCATCCATCAACCCGCGGGTGAAACCGCGGGGCGCAGCTAGTTCATTGTATAAAGTAGCTGTAGGCTAAATAATTGTTCCACCTATGTTTAAAAACAGAGAATAGTTCAAATAAGATAGCGGATATGAAACAGCTGCTCCAGTAAGTTGCCTGGCGCGTGAATATGGTGTGATTGTGTTTCGTTCTCGGTTTGATTGTTTGCGTGTGCGCAATTTGTTTAGTGAACTTGGTTTAACCATTATCAATTTGAGGATGGCTACTGAACCTGAATACGATGTTAAACGGTTTAATAATATTAATTGGTTGCATAGCTCATTTAAAACACCTGTTTTTCTTTATTTCAATTACAGTTTAGTTTGGTTACTTTTGGACTTTGCATTAATAAAACTTATAGCACTTGCATGAGGAGTCCTGCAATGTAACTGAATTATTTTTCAAAGCGGAAAATAGTACCCACGGTGTTCAGTCACAGTCAGCAACTGAAATAATCGTTCATTAGCGACTGAATAGCTAATTAGTTTATGGTCAACTTTTTCAAGTCAGAAATACTAAGTATGTAACTATCTGTAGTGTGGAACAAAAAGTCATACATCGTAATAGGTTCTATGTTTATCACATGGTTAGATTCCATGCAATTTTATTAACACTGCTGATAAAATATGTGTGTCTGTTGGTGTGCTACAGGTGTAGGATCCCAGACATCATTGAATATTTGATGTTTTATGTATTATATACTAAATAAAATTGAAGAGAATTTGGTTTAATAAAGTTTAAACATATCATAAAATCATAAAACATACCATTATGTTTGTATTTCCTGAAAGGGTAGGCAGATATGTTTAAACACCCAGGTCACAATGGTAGGTCACAAATTCTAGGTGATCGGTCTCATCAGCATAGTCCATCTCGGTGGATATACCGCCACCTAAAACAGTACTATAAAAACACTACCGTGTTTACGTGTGAGGTGCATCTCGCTGGTACGATATCAAGTGCAATTACTGGGCAAACGAGACATAAACACTTACCTCTTCGAATACCTCACTGAACCGATCAGCAAAGCTAAGCAACGTCCACCGCGGTCATGACTTAGATGATTGACCGCTGGTGACAATACTACTGAGCGCTTCCGTGCTTCGGAGGGCACGTTAAGCCGTCGGTCCCGGTTGTTGTCTTCGGATGGCAGTCGTTATAGCATGGTGGTAGGGCATTTTTCAAATGCTCGCCTGGCTAGCTACCAGCCTCAAGTAGAATATCTGTCGCCAAGCACCTAACGGTGTGGTCCGGCAGTTGTCCTTGAGAGAGGTTAGCCTGAACAACACCTTCGACCACATCATCACTTACCATCAGGTGAGATAGTGGTCAAAGGCTAACCTACCGCAGAAAACCTAGCGCAGTGCTTTTTCAAGCAGAACAATGATGATGACACTGCATCTGTAAAGGACAACTGTGTGTTGCCCTTCAGAACTTTGTTGTGGTGTGACCGCTTATCATCAGGTCTGCGACTTGTCCTTATCTCATCACTTCATAACATAATTTAAACACGTTTCCCCAGACATATGTTATGGGTTTCAAGTAAACGGGGACGAATCTATCACCAACTAACGGGGATATTTCTAGACGTCAGGCTGCTATTGAAAAAGTGTCTGTCAGATGATTCCCAAGGGTAGCAGACCATACATCAGCAGAAAAATAACTGCACTCATGGAAAACGTCAAACAAGTTTAAATTAATTAAAAAAGAAAAAAACCCGACTAGAAATTATGTACTGTCGTCGGTCCGTTGAAATTAAAACTGCAAGTTAAATATAGTTTCGGAATTATAGGAATCGATTTTTTAAAGCCCTTCATTCCGATACCCCACACAGTGGGTTTGGAGGAAAAAAAATGGCACCTCAAATCCAGCAGTTCGTTTTTTTTATATACCTAGTGTCACTTGTGCTATCAAGACTCATCGGATCACACATTAAAATTGTTTAAGCCGTTTAGGAATTATGGTGAAATGCAGAAACTCACAAACATACATAATTTTAAGTATATATGGACCCTGAAAAGAACACACCATTTTTGGGCAGTCGTGTAAGTATATTATGATATAAGTGAACAAGTTGCTCATTATACACGAGGCTGTGGGTTGCAGCCCGAGCCGTAGGTGAGGGCGTAAATCAGCCGAGTGTATAATGAGCAAGTTGCTCACGAGTCTCATACGCACATTTTCAACACCCTTGCAAAGAAAAAATATATTGCACAAATGCGATACAAACAACAAACGAAAATTAAAGAAAATAGCGCGCAAGTTTTTTTTTTTGCGCGCGGCTATAATGTATGTTTTTAGATTACATATACTTAGCCTTATACCTCTTTGTTGTTACAAATCTGTATTACCCGGTTAACTTGAAAATGCTCTGTTTACTCGCATATAGTTTGCAGTTAGGTACTAACTTAACTTTGTTGGGATAGTTCTATTACGCACTAGTGTATAATATTATTATGGACGAGGATGTTATATTTCGGTTTATGGCCCTAAGAACGGTATAATAAAGCTCACTTTACGAGCAAGGATGTTGAAAAACTAGTTACAATAACTCAACTTCTTCTCAACGTAAGCCGTTACCGCTTAATATCATGTATAAATCTCAAATATGGGTACATCTGAAAACTGCAAGCTATTGAAGATATATGAACGTTACAAAATCCGAAGCAAAAAAGCAACGCATTGTGTTAAAACCAAATATTAGCTTGGATTCTTTCAAGCACCAGAACTCATCCGGGAAAAATCCGAGTTGAAAAAGCTAAAAAACATTAGACTATCGGCTCATCTGCCGGATTTATTCACAGGAATCGAATCCTTATTCAGTGCTAGATAAAGAAAAGCAGTTGAAAGTCAACCTGCAGCCATATTTCAGCTATTTCTAAATTTGTACGATCCAAAGTTGGTTTTGAAAAGGCGAGTGCCTCTTCAAATTTATGATCGTTTCGAGCATCAGTTTAAAGACTCAAAATCGATTTTATTCTGTTACATGAAGGTTAGTTTTCCATTGATGTACTATTGTTCTCTGGATTCGTATTGTGGAAGCTGTGCTATTTGGTTATGGATCGATTTGGATGGTTACCGGTAAAGCTATATGGGTACTAATGTTGCACCTAGCAAAATAATGGTTTTTTTTTCAAAGCGATACATTGGTCTTACTGTATTAGCCGGATTGTCCATTGCTGTAGGCAACCTCCACCATTAAGTGGGGATTGGCTATAATCCCCACCCTTGGCAGGGGTCTTGAGAATCGCAGTATAAGATAGTATTTCATCAGAAGGCGCTGCAGCCTATCTTCCGGTATTTTATCGCTTTTTTGACTTGATTTTATTTGTATGTTAATTTTAATCTGTGTGGTAGATGTAATTGATTTGAAAGTCGTTTCTATTCAAAATAAACAAATTTAATTTTTATTTTCCGAGTCCCGCCGCGGGCTTGAGCTTCATATAAAAAAACGGGAAGAATTGCCCCCATCCATGGCACATCAAACTGCAGGTGCAAATACTTCCGGGAAAAAAGGTTTTTAATAGTATTTTTAATAGTAATAGACAACTATCTATAGTAATGAATTTTTGATAAATGTTAAGTTAGTCCTACACTATCGCATATAGTTTTTTTAATTGTATTGTGATACCCACGTGGCGTACCTTATGATAAGCGGTAAATTTTACCTATAACATATGCATTTTGTTACAAGTGGCAAACTGCACTGCGCCCATCGCCCTGAGACATGCGCTGTTAAGTTTAAATTGCCTGTAATTTTATATTGCGTACTGGCTGTCAAGGACTGCTACCGGAACATATTTATAGGTGCTTCGTGACGGATTTTCTACTTAAGTGTGGTAGCTAGCTAGGCGAGTATTCGCAAAATGCCCATCACCATGTGGTGAAGCTCAAGCCGGCGATGACGATCGAACCATGGACCTGCGGCACGGCAGTCCATAGCTATAACCACTCGGCTACCAATGGATCCATGTTTTTTTTACTAATCCGTTTATTGACTGCTATTTCAGATTCTGGTAACAACATCACTATTGAAATGATGTATAATAACAGGATAACCCTACAGCTACTAGCTCTCAAGGACAGAAGCTAAAATACACCATTTATATTATCATATCTATTACCACGCAGCGAGGCTCAAACCAACTATGAACCCCCAACGCACCGTTCCATATCCAACTGGGCCATCATTACTAAAATTTGCTGTAAGTTATACATGTCTAAACTATACAAAGGTTATAGTTAACCTTTGCTGCTAGCGTATTGTAACATATCACTCTCTGAATCACCATTCTGAGCAACATTTTGTTCGGTTCTATTTCAGCCTGGATTCAGCCGTAAATAGCCGGCCCAGCGGCTGAATGGAATGCGAATGAGTGAATGAAAGAGCTACGAATGCACACAGTCATTAGTCAACTATGTACACAGTTTACTTAGAAGGCTAAGTCACGACTTTTGTATCCCATTCTTAGTTAGATTGTAATAAAATTATTTCCACTGTATTCTGTTGCCTGTCATATTTGTACTAATACTTAAACTCTATCTCCATCATACAAACATCACGTGCTGAATTATCTCGCTGATGACTAAGAGACTAAAATTTAACTTATATTATAAACAAACCGTACTATGCTTTTTGGGAAAATTCCTGAACAACTCTCAGACTGATTAAGCTAATATGATAGCTTGACAATTATTTTATACTATAATTTATATAATGATAAGATTTGTAATTGGTATTAATTTTTATCCTACGAATTTTGTGACGATGCAAATGTGAACAGCCGATGCTCGTACTAATGTAATTATTTAAGACTTACCATTGTTTGTAAATTCCAGGCAACAGTAACAGTAAATTTTGTAAACACCGGTGAGAAGATACATCAACTCAGACACAAATCCCAGACAAATAGGTCAACGTGAAACGTCCTGCTTCATGCATATGTCTAAACCTATGCCACACACTATACTCATGGATTAGACAACAAAGACCTTATCCATTTAATCCTGCCGCTTTTGTCTGGCCTACCGTCGGATAGTGTCTGTAAGACAATAAACAATATCGGGAATGTAGATTGACTGCGTACAAGCGATGCATAGCAAGAGATGCCTTGGATACACGCCTTAGCTTATGTGAGAAAATAATAATTGAAGGTAGACTACGGTAGGTTAAATTAAAATAATACATGATGCGGCCACTGGGATGTATGGCGTGGGTTCAAATCCCGCTTGTGTATTTTTGTTGTAATCTTATGGCGTGCCTTCAAAATGTATTATATTCAGATATAACATTGTTGGGCATTTCGTATTCTAAGTAAACGCAACAAAGTACAGCATATATCACTCATCTAATATGCGCATTGTACGGATATGGGTTATACGAGCTATATCTTGCTAAGTTCTACATCATAAAAACGAGATATTATTCTGTGTTCTTTTTTTCAATGTAATCCCAGTCTATTTGCGGTCTACGCAGCATGTCTTTTACTTCCACTCTCTTTTGTCAGTCATCTCCATCATTCGCTCTCTTTTTGATCATATGCATGTATATGCTGAAGGTGTTTTACAATAGAGCAAATTTATTTACATCTGCAGTTTTCTAAAGAAACCTAAATGAATAAGTGATGGGATAGCTTAATGACAAATACTTGTGATATTACAAGGACATGCGAAAATATTCTGATGCATGTAACCGTTGGAGTACCGCACGAAAATATAAAAATTGCTCATCATTAGACCGAGAGGATGCCTTCAACTGCAGTTTTCATCTACATCATTTGATAGGAATTTATATGTATAGCTCGGTTAAAGTTTTCTTACTGCTTTAACACATCCTTTGTTTTTCTGTGAAACGTCCACCATTATCCTAATGGGATCTAACCGCTCGGCCGTTTGATGGCGTATCAGAGCACGATTCAAATGTGTTCTTTTACATAGTGATTGAAGTTTTTCTTTTATAGATGTTTTAAATAGGCTGTTTAGTTATTATTTCCAATTGTTTTAGTATCCGCGGAAATGGGCTAGTGAATTAAGTGGCAAGTAAAACTTCTTATCTTCTTTTACCACAATAGTTATAAATAACGAATTGGTCGAACATGTTTTTCAGGCTAACCTCAAATCTTTACCATTATGCTGTGACTGCGTCATCTAAAGCACAGAAGCACGTCAGTAGTAAATACCACCAGCGGTCACCCATCCAAAGATGACCACAGCGGAAGTTGCGTAACCTAGCAAATCGGTTAAGAATGACTAGGCTAGCTCCAGCACGAGTACTTTAACTAAGTACATACCTACAAGTGTATATATTTTTAAAAGCAATACAAAGTAAGGTAAAGGAAAAACCTTGGACATAATTTTCATTGCAAACACTCATGAAGTTGGCATAAGTTAATCTTTTATAATTAATTTCAACTTCCAG
Organism: Plagodis dolabraria; assembly: GCA_963854805.1. NCBI lineage: Eukaryota > Metazoa > Arthropoda > Insecta > Lepidoptera > Geometridae > Plagodis > Plagodis dolabraria. Next base: position 34,109,222 of record OY978446.1, read on the forward strand.
TAGTTACCTACTTTTGAAACATAAGTGTATTTTATAAACGAACTTTACAAAATAATTAATTTGACCGGCATATTTTACCAATTGTGCGTTTGTGCTTCATATACCTACCGTACATTTGTAAATTACTCCAATATATCAAAATAGTTCAGTTGCCATTTACGTTTGCCGTTATGGCAACGGCAACTGACCTATCCACTATAGGTCAGTGCGACATTTACTAAACAATAGCCACCCATTTCTATTCCACTCCTGTCCTGACTCGCACTTATCATTACAATTGACATGACATAAAATCGGTCATTCATTCATTCACTACCTTTTCAACGCAGGGACCGAATGAGACGCTCGCATTCACAAGATCGGTTACAATCTGATAGACAGCTCATCTGAATAATCGATTCGAATGGTTCGATTCACGTCACTGTTCGAGCGGCCAGTGTTGTCGTTCGCTGTTGTTCGTTACGAATTCGAAATTTGAATGTGAAAAGAACATGGATGTAGAACAGTTTTGAATTGAATCATGCCCGCTTTATTGCACAGATGTGGATGTTAACGGGTTTTTGCATAGCGCCTACCTGTGTTCCGAATTCCTATTTCGAATATTCTCGTTTTGTAGAAGTTACAATGGTAACACGTTTTGTTAATATGTGATGCAACGCCTGTCTTAAAACGTTGCAAATAGGAAAAAAAAATAATACCTATGTCACTCAAAACTTATCCATTGTCTTAGCTAACTCCCTATATAATAATAACAAATAAGTATTTTAAAAATATTTCAAGAAAATATGAAATTCATATTTTAATAAAACATTTTCTCAATCGTGCACTCGTAGATTCAATACCTCCAGAGGATGCTTCGTGTAGAATCGCCACGCGTCGAAAACTTTTCCGGTTTGGATACATGGCTTTTGTGACGTCACGTCGGCTTAACATGAAAATTAGGTGGAATTGTCATTAGGTATATTTGTTTTATTAAAATATTAATTTGATGTTTTCTTACATATGTATTAATGTTTAATGTTGGTATGTTTAAAATATTTGTTATTATTAAATATGCATTACCGCAAAGTAACGCTTGAATCTATTCATTAGCTACCTATACTTACCTATATTATGATATATATTCGTATACGAGGTATGAGCTCTTAGCATTTCATCTGAAAGGAAAACTACATTGCCTATTAATTTACTTAACTAATTCTCAAATTTCGAAAACGCTTCAAATTCACACTCTGGCTTAACAATGTATGTAAGGCTGCCGGTGGGATGTCGATCGAGGATCTTATTGTGGGAGTCGTAACAAGGGAAAAATACCAGAAGGTGGACAGCAGCGCTTTCTGAAGTACTGCTTCGTATACAGTGATCCCCAAGATGCACAATAATGTGAGTCCGCACTTAACCAGTTTATTCTATCCATACATACATAAAATCACGCCTCTTTCCCGTAAGGGTAGGCAGAGACCACAGATTTCCACTTGCTACGATCCTTACATATCTCTTTCGCTTCATCTATACTCATCAATCCTTTCATACATAAGCGTCGGTTTAGGGTACTCCTGACCTGGCCTTTTTTCACAACATCTTCAATCTGATTTTGGAACGTTCGCCTAGGTCTTCCCCATTCCAACACTTCCGTTCACTTGTCCTACGTATACCTGTTTATTCAATCTCATTTCATTCATTCTCTCTACATGTCCAAACCATCTTAACAAACCTTTCTCGATTTTTGTCACTACATCCTCATTCACACCACATCGTTCCAATATCACACTATTCCTTATCCTGTCAATTCGTTTGACTCCAATCATGCTTCTCAATGCTCTCATCTCCACTGCATATATTCTACTTTATGCTTTTTCTGCCACTTTTTCACTTAATACCAACCAATATTTTGTATATTTTTTTTTAAATATAGACATCATGATAGAATATACTGTTTCAGAGTCGATCAGCATGTCACAAACGCCTAGATAAAACAAGTAAATCGAACTTTAACAAAGAAAAAACGTAACGTAAATTAACAAAGAAAAACAGACTCCGAACATAATATAAGTACTTATTATGTGTTTTATGACCGAGTGTTTACTTTAAACCTTTCCACCGCGACTTCCTGCGCTAAGCCACTGTATAATCGTATACTAAAACCGCTATGGCCTATAAACTGCACAGCAAAAAGCTTATACCAAGATCATAAACCAAAAGTCTATGCATTTGAATTAATTAAAATTATTTAGAGTTTAAATGTGGAACAGTGTGTGTTCATGATTGCACGGAAAATATGCCAGCGAAGCTTTCATTGTGTCTAGAGAAGCTCGGTTCTACGAAGCACGGGCTTAATGCGACGAATCTACTTTGCCTATAATAATTACAATAATAAGCAATTCATCAAATTGTGTGAATAGGTTTATACAGGGTTATTGGTAATATGCTAACAACCTCTTAGGGTTTACATCTGCTAGTCCTAACAAACATTATGAGATAAATATTTATTGTGTATTTTTTTTCGTGTTTTTTATGTGTTTTTGACGGAATAAGTACGATGCCCATCTAATGTTAAAAGTCTTGTGCCTGTAATGTATTATTTCATATTTTTTATTACTTTGCTCGACGTAAATATTCAAAACTCTATAGAAAGGGAGCACGGTGCGGTCCAGTGTTGCCGCGGTGAACGCTCTTGGCTCGGAGTGGGCAATTAAAGAAAAAATATATCTCAAAATGTTTGTTAGGACTAGCAGATATCAACCCTAAAAGGTTGTTAGCATATTACCAATAACCCTGTGTATGAGCTTTTAATTGTAGGCATCAACGCTAGGTATTTCTATACTTTGGAGGTTTAGAAATCATCATCATAACCATCATCAACCGGAAGATGACCACTGGTAAACAAACCCTCTCTTAAACAGCAATAAAATAAGGCACGCATTATCATAGAGAGAAACCGCTTGTCACTATAAACAATGCAGAGATGAATACTTATAAATGATCTAAATTGTTGGGTACTCTTGCGTCCAATTATTAGTATTTACAAGTAATCAATGACTCATTTGCTATTGCAGTATTACTCAGTTCAAATCAAAACACTCAATCGGTATTTTTTGACTCAGATATAATTTTGGATGGGTAGAACATTATCTTTATATACAAATCTCCTCCTCGCGTCGTTGTCCTCATTACTGAGGATCGTGATTACCCCGCATATATAATAAGTACTACTAGTACAAAGTTAGAAGTGCATCGTCTGTTTTTGTATTCAAGATCTCTGTATTTAATATCCTCTTTATGTAAATTATTACCGATTTCTATACTTAAAATCGCATTCGTAACCAAAGATAATTAAAAACGCAGAATTACTTATGTAGGTAAATACGATATTGACTGCGGTCATTGCAAATTCAACATATAATATGGACGATAGTTTCGACCGAAAATAAATAGTGTTATTAATATATTGTGATTAACTGAGAAAATTTTTATTCGAAAATTATTATTATACACAGGTCAAATCTAAAGTTACTAGATATTTTACGTCCCAACCAAATTCACTGCAGCAAGGCGGCACGTCCTCGCGTGCCTTACTCGCGTGACGGCCTACCAACGCTTTTATGCGTTTTCATACAGTAAGCTACTCCTTAACCTATATAGTGGAATGTAAGCATTTAGTTTCAAGTGAACATTAGATCGTTTTTACACAGGGGTGTAATTATCGCCGTTTTTGTACAAGATACAAAAGAAAATCAAAAAAAGAGCGCTAGCTTAAAATTTGACGCGTAAAGTGAAAGGATTTTACATTTTTAACTACTTCTTTCAGTTCAACCTCATTAGTTAAGAAATGTCTAGGATTAATGCCTTTTAGTCATTCAATCCCATCGACTTTATGCGAAGCTCACTCTATTGGATATTGTTAGAACTAATTAATAATTTTAGAACACAAAGTTGGTGAATGTATTGCTCGCGTAGGGTAGCGACAACATTATTAGGTGCCAAGTATTTAAAACAGCACTACTTTTGGTCAGATGAAGTCGAGAGTCTGGTTAATGTACCCAATGAAGCTTAGAATAATTAAATTAGAGTACAGAGTTCGCGTCTGTGTAGCCAGTCTCGATGGTCGACCGATTTTGGCAACCAGGTGCGTAAAACTGTGGACACGAGTTCTAATCCCTTTTGAGACAAAAATGTAGGGCTCCAAAGATGTGTAAATGCTTCACTTAGCATGCGACACAGCTTGAAGTCATATGTAAAGATCAAATTCAATAAAATAAATATAATTTTCGATTTGCGTTCACACTTTTGTAGGGTTTCGTTTATTAGCTAGCTAAAATGCCCTGTTACACAATAACACGCCTAATGTGCAGCAATACCCAATCTTAATTTCCACGAATAGTGTTATGCTGCTTATGACGATGATAATCATTTCACAGATGTATTTACTTTGAAGTTATTAATAAATTGTTATTATTCCGACCTTGTTATTTGATCGCTAGGTATAAAAGCATCCCTACATAAGACAAAAAAAAATATAATATATTAAATTAAATACAACTAGCTGTATTTATCTTTTACAATGTACGCCAGCTTCAAATATCACAAAAGTTACAAAAAGAGTAAAAATAAAGCCTTTTTTGTAAACCATACCAATGTAAAGCAACTTTATCTCGAGACTAGAGAATATGGTTGTAAGCATTTAGTTTGAAGCGCACTTTACTAATGCATTGTATGTGTGCCCCTTCTATGTACTAATCTATACTAACACTATCTGTAGGTACTAATGCTACTTTATTTTATATTGGACTTTGAACCTCACAACCACTGCCAAAGTAAATATTTTCTATGCGCACTGTTTTATTTGTGGTTTTATACGATATGTATTTTTTGTAGCTCGAAAAGAAACTGATCCGCTGAAAATATTAAATGACATGCTGAAATCAGTATCATGCTGGTTATGACATATAAAACTATATAATGGAAAATAATTTATGAATTTATTGACTAAATAACAAAATTTGTATATAAGTAAGTATTTAATTGTGACATATAACTTTCTTCATTTTTTTTCTCTTTAATTGAATTTACATTTTAAACACAAGATACTGACATGAAATTTCTATTTATTAGTTTTATTGATAACATTCAAATACATTAATTATTAATTAAACTTATTTTGTACATTTTATGTAATATTTACACACCATTGTTATAGTAGAATATTTGAACCTATATTTTAAATTTACCACCAGCTGTGCTTTATACAACATTCTAGTAAATAAATGATTTGATTTGATTTGATTTGAAAACACCGAGCCTACATGCGTTTCATGGCTTCGCTTATGAAAGGTTTTGTTTCAGTTTTCCATTTTTTTAGGGTTCCGTACTAGGTAAAGAGACCCTATTGCTTAGCCTCGGGGCTGTTCGTCCGTCTGGCCCTGCGACACCTATAAGGCTCTCTTTGGTACGGTAATAGTTAACCGGTTGAAATTCACATACTATGTGTTATTATGTCAATTGCCAAATGAGAATTATAATAACAAGAACAACTAGGTAATTACATATAAACGTCTAACTTTATATGATTTTAGTCTAATATCTATCATAACTAAATAGGCACCCGGCTTGGACGCACGTTATATTTACCGGATAGATTCCGTGCTGAGGCCCGTGCTCGACGCTTCGCGCAACCGTAACTCGCAGACGATACAATATAGCCCGAAACCGGTCGGAATCTATCCGGAAAATATAACGTGCATCCCAACCACCTGGCTGGGCCTAATTAGTTATAATGGACAAAACTCGCGATAGTTTTCTAAGTGAAATATCTATCATACAACAACAAGTAATAAATACCGGCCAAGCACGGGTCGGACAGGCGAAAATGATATCTAACTCTATAAAAAACATTTAATGGTACAAAGAACAATAACACATTCTGTGTTGGTTAGGAGCCATCGGGGTGTGGGCCGATTTGGGTCCAACTTGCCTTTAGCTGGTTTTGTTTATTGCTGCACCTTAAATGATGCATGCTGCATACGGGATCAATTGACCATTCATCCACAATAATGGTCGTCATCGACAGTAGTTGCAATGAAAAGGTCATCAAAGTCAAAAAAACTTTTTTGAAAAAAGATAAAACATAAACATCGTTATATTTTTGCTTGTCAACACCGCCCTATTGTTGAAAATCGTAGATGATCCCGAAGGCGTATTTATGGACGAAAATACTTGAAATTGATGAAACAAAGACTAAGTAGTTAACTTATAATCAAATTTGCCGTAAACACATATAATATGATACTATTTATCTATCTCGTAAGTAGCGACCGATCAAATAAACATGACGTGTTGCTCTGTAAACAAAGATTTCATTTCATTACTTCTAGCTCATACAATATTACATATTGGTATTTCACAATGAACCACAAAACCTACCTGTAAACAAAGAAACGACATTTAAAGTTTATTAATAAGTCGATTCCTTGTTGGTTTTCATACACTCCATATTGTTTTTTTCATTATAATTTACATTGTTTTACCGACACAGTCATACAGTGCACTTTACCGACGGCGCGACTGTTTTACCGACGACGGTACGATTGTTTTGCCGAAGACGCTAAGCGCGGCAAATTTAAATAAAAATAAAGAAATACATAATACATTATTTTCTTTACAAACATTTATAGTGAAAACGATGAGATTAAATATTTTTGCATTTCCGCATAACTGAATTGTTATTCGCATAAAAATTCCGTGGGCAGGTATTATATAATTACCTATGCAGTACCAAATTATAAGGTACTTACTACTGGTAAAAAAATTTGAAGTAATTTCGGTTAAATAACTGCAGGTTTGTCAAATAATACGCTTTGACATCATGTGCAGCCACCGTAACGACGCAGCTGTATTAAAACCTGGACTTTTTGGAGTAAGTCCAGACAACCTATGATTAGTAAACTTTAATAAGGTCTGAACGGATACTCAGTATTGTCGATCAAGGTTCGTTCGTTCGAGTTATTTTATTGGTACAACTTTTTAATACTTTCATCTTAGAAGTTTGTATTGTTTTTGAACAAAAAGATAAATAATTAAAAATAAAACCCACTTCACTAAAAAGACCGAATCAAGATCAAGAAAATTACAAACGAAAGAAAAGCTTATATAAATCGCAATTGGATGCCGCCTGCAATAAAACATAAAGAAAATAAAAATAGCTGACGAGAGGAGACAAGGATGGACAGACATATAGTCAGACAGAAAGAATGAGAGCCAAGTCTGCGTAACAAAAGTATCCGTTTAAACCATTGGGTAAGGAATTTTGGCTTTAGTTTAATCAGCCTAAATAGTTAATAGTTAATCTTGACTCTTATTACGTGTCTTAAGACTAACTACAGGCTTGGCGGTTTACCGCTTATAGCATAAGTGCCAAGATAGATTTCATGCACATAATAAATGGTACCACCCCAAGTCAGTCCAACTTATAATTTAAAGTGGCTACTGTAAAAAAACGTGTCGGTCTGCCGGCAGCACTGTAATTTACTTACCGACATCGTTTACCATTTATGTCTTTGATGGCAGAGCAGAAGATTTCAGGGTCCCCAATTACTTGAGTCCGTATCAAAAGTTCAATTTTGAAGAACTCGTTCCGTAGTTTTTTACTCATACTTAGCCGAGCGTCCGCTGTGGTCATGACTTGGATGGGTGACCTCTAAAGTGGCATTAATACTTCGCTTAGGTACATATTTTAGAGGATACGCTAAGCTGTCGTTGGTCCCGATTGTCTTTGGATGGAAGTCGTTATAGCATGATGGTAGGAAATTTTGCGTATATCCTTCTGGCTAGCTACCACCCACTAGTAAAAATATGTCGTTAACCACCTCACGGTGTGCTCCGGTTGTTGTTCTTAAAAGCCAGTAATTATTAATAATATAACATAATCACTAACCACCAAATGAGAGGTGTTGAAAGCCACAACATTTTTATAGAAATATTGAATAAGTTAATAAAGTTAAAGTTTTTTTTGTATATGAAATAATACTATTGCCATATGCTAACATAACAATTTGCTCGGCATAGTAACAAAAGCAAAAATATAAAAAATTGAAACGTATCACTACCGTTTCAAAGTAATGAACTCTTCGTATGAATGGTTTTGAGCCACCTGGGTTAGTTTGACTTTTAAAACTGTTCTATTCATAACGCCCATCATAACGAAAGAAACTGAAGGGTTCTTTTATAAGTAATGTAGTGGCGCAAGGAACAATTGGCTCACCTGCTGCCCATGATATGAAGTAAAAGTGCCAGATATGTATTTATGTTTATACAATATACATTTATACTCCTATATATGCCTGGCAATTCGATTCTAAGAAATGTTACTTTGACTGATACACAAATACGTCCATAATGACCGCGCAACTGTGAATCGGCGCCAAACGTCTGCAAAATCAAAACAGCCGCATGGGTTCAAGTCTCGGCAGCCAGCATCCCGGTGCCTCAGAAAGGAAAAAATACTTGATGAAACTTTAACATTTAAAATACTGTCATGATACTCTACAGAGTTGGTTTATGAAACTTAGAGAATTTTACGGGTAAATGTGGGTGCCAAAACATTAAATTTTATTACACATTTTATTTATATTTGTAAAATTTAAAATTCTAAGCATGCACTTTACTGTGCTATTAATATCAAAAAAATATCGATTACTCTGAACATAAGCAAAACAGTGAACATGGCAGTCAATCGTGGCTTTTAAGGCGATTAGAGTCGCCAATGGCCTTGAGCATCTGGACCTAATCGAGCTTACTTTACTCGCGCATCGCCGCATACGTTCCGCGCTCGCTGCACAAATATAACGGTCAAAGAATATGCAGATGCGCGATGCGCTCCGGTAACATGGCACTTTATATTCCTACCGTACGATTCTAGTGAGTATCCGCAATTGCAACTGCGATTGAGATCAGTCGTCAAATGAAAATGTATAGTGTACCTACCTAGGTTGTTCTGGACGTCTTTATTCCTTTTCTTTATTTTTCAATGTCATCTGCCGAGTGAAGAAAGTTACTCAGATTTGTCTGATACTCGATATTTAGGCTGTGCTGAGAGTCATTATTCCGAATTTGGAATTATTTTTTCAATGTCATCTGCCAAGTGAAGAAAAATGCTACGGTTTGACTGAAAATTGATATCTAGGTTGTTGTAGACGTTATTATTCCATGTTAAGAATTTGTTTTACGTTGACGTCTGCCAAGTGAAAAATGTACTTCGATTTGGCTGAAAATCGATATCTAGGTTGTTTTCAGTTCGCACACAGACTCTTTAAAAAATCTGCAAATTTTAGTAATATGCTACATAAACGAGTTTTCCAATTAAAATAACCTGTCATTCGTACATCTTTTGCAAGAAGATTTAGCCCTTTTATTAAAACATATTTATATAATCAAGTCCTGAATTTTTCAGTTTATATATCACCATATAGCATCATACATACAAACACGTAAATAACACAAATTTAGTTAAAATATAAATACCACCGGTGTGGATAATTTATAAAAAAAAATTATGAAACTGAACAAGATGTTATTTTATGGATAATTTGTAAGTTAAATTTATGTTTATAACTATTTTGCGTGAAAAATTGTACTGAAGTCAACTGTGCACTGTACAGCTATCAATTAAGGTCTTAACGATACAAACTTCAACGTCGAAGTGTGAAGACCACCAGCAATACAAGATTTGGAAAAAGTGTTATTGGCTTAAATAAAGATTTATATTATTGTTTATATTATTATTATTATTCTGGACGTTTTTATTCCAAATTTGGAATTTATTTTTCGATGACGTCTGCCTAGTGAGAAAAGTTACTAAGATTTGGCTAAAAATCGATATCTAGGTTTTTCGGGGCGTCCTTATTCCAAATTTGGAATTTACTCTCCGATGACGTCTGCCAAGTGAAAAACTACTTCAATTTGGCTGAAAATCGATATCTAGGTTGTGCTGGGCGTCATTATTCCGAATTAAGATTTATTTTTTTAAAGGCGTCTGTCAAGGGAAGAAAGTTACTCCGATATCTAGGTTGTGCTGGGCATCATTATTCTACATTTGGATTTCATTTTTCAATGACGTTTGCTAAGTAAAGATAGATGACGTATCTTTAAAACGCTAAGATATATCGGATAAGAGTAAGAAAATTATAATAATCAATCGTTTATTCAAATCTCCTTATAAATGAGATTATAGCCGACGCGTGTTTACTCGTTTAAAAACGACGATATAAAAGGAAAATTTTTATTATGGCGAAAATACATTGAAAAATAAGAATAGGGACGACTGTGTCGTACGCAAAAATACAAAATGGCCAACGTTTGTGCTATTGGACATGTCGGCCCTTGAGAAGGAAGTATTTACCTTTAGATTTTCCCGCCCATAGGTGGGAAGCAGTCTTCCACCCGCTACTCGCATCAAACAAACACTACTTTCCGGGTACGAGATATGAGATGAATAATTTCTTGTCTAGGAAATAATAATATGGGCAATTTATCTACAGCTATATTGTAAAGATTGGTTCCATCGTGAAAAGGTAACCGATATACTTTCTCATTTATTAGGAGATTTAAATAATTGATGTATAAGTACTTTTCTTTAAACTTTCGTGAACTAAACTCATGTTTCTAAATTACATTAACGAAAACCAAGCGGGGTATATTTAAATCGCTCCCGCCGCTCCTCAAGACGATGACACCCGCTTCTTCAGTCTACTCGTGACCACGGTCAATGCAACTTGATCGAAACGTCGAGGTTAGTCAAAATATTATTTTGATGTTAATTCGTGCGTCTTTGATAAGTGATCATAATTTTCCTACTCTTATTGTACTGCGGCGATAGGGAACTGCTAATCATCCCACGGCCAGCAGGTAGGTAGGTAAACTCAGGGAGTAGGTTTGAAAAGTTTTTTTAGGCCATGCCTTATCAGGTTGCACAGCCGCACAGTTCTACTGAAGTTACATAGACCGGAAGGAGACACTGGCCTGATAGTACACGTGATCCAGGTCCCAGATGTGGCGGTCTTGGCGTCAGCTGATAGTTCTGGATCTCGGTAGGGAGTGCTCGAAACACCCGTCCTCGGATTAAATCAGTGAAGTGGAATCCTGAAAGGAAGACACCGGCTTAGTAGCTGATATTCCTCAGCCAACTGTTGCCAAGCCGCGCCGACACGATCGTGGTACTATTACCAGCGACTCACATTTAAAACTCACAGTCTAGCGCGGTAGGGCAGCACAGCTGTTTACGTTACATAGGTTTTAGTCAGCACTATGAAATAACAATAATAAATAAGGAACTCACCCTAGAGGGATTCACGCACTTCACAACAAGTTAATAACAATTAAGATCGATAGTACGAATAGAAAAGCGTCCAGGAAAACCAAGATAAGTATCGATTTGTAGCCAAATCAAAGTAACTTTTTCCACTTGGCCGACGTCATTGTTAAATAAATTCTAGATTTGGAATTAAGACGTCTAGAACAACCTAGATCGATATCTAGGTTGTTCTAGACGATCGATCTTTTGAGCTAAATCGAAGTTACTTTATCTACTGGGCAAACGTCATCGTAAACAAATTCTAAATTTGGAATAATAACGTCTAAAACAACCTAGATATCCATTTTTAGTCAATTCTGAGTATTTTTCTTCACTTGGCAGACGACATAGATAAAATTATTCCAAATTCGGAATAATGACGCACAGCACAACCTAGACATCGATTTTCAGCAAAATCGGAGGAACTTTTTCACTTGGCAGACGTCATCGGAATATAAATTCCTAATTTGGAATAAGGACGTCCAGAAAAACTTAGATATTGATTGTCAGCCAATTCAGAGTAACTTACTTCCCATGGCAGACGTCATCGAAAAATAAATTCCAAATTCGGAATAAAAACGTCCAGAACTACCTAGATTTTGAATGTTAGCCAAATTGGAGTGACTTTTCTCACCTAGCAGATGTCGAAAAATGTATGCCAAATATTGAACAAAAACGTCCAGAAAAACCTAGATATCGATTTTCAGCCAAACAGGAGTAACTTTTTTCACCTGGCAGATGTCTCCAAAAAATTAATTCTTAATTCAGAATGACGATGTCCAGAACAACCTAGATTTTCAATTTCAGCTAAATCAGAGTTACTTTCTTCACTTGGCAGATGTCGTCGAAATAATAATTTCAAATTTGGAAAAAAGACGTCCTTGATTTCGATTATTAGCCAAATCGGAGCAACTTTTTTTACTTGGCAGACGTCATCGTAAAATACATTCCAAATTCGGAATAAAGACGTCCAGCACTACCTAGATTTTGAATTTCATCCAAATTGGAATAACTTTCCACACTTGGCAGACGTCATAGAAAAATACGTTCAAAATTCGGAATAAAGACGTCCAGAACTACTTAGAGTTTGAATTTCAGCCAAATCGGAGTAACTTTCTTCACTTGGCAGACGTCATTGAAAAATAAATACCAAATTCGGAATAAAGACGTCTAGAACTACCTAGATTTTGAATTGCAGCCAAATCGGAGTAACTTTCTTCAATTGGCAGACGTCATCGAAAAATAAATACCAAATTCGGAATAAAGACGTCTAGAACTACCTAGATTTTGAATTTCAGCCAAATCGGAGTAACTTTCTTCACTTGGCAGACGTCATAGAAAAATAAATTCCAAATTCGGAATAAAGACGTTTAGAACTACCTAGATTTTGAATTTCAGTCAAATCTAGGTAACTTTTTTCACTTGGCAGACGTCATCGGAATATACATTCCAAATTCGGAATAATGACGCGAAGCACAACCTAGATATCGATTTTCAGCTATATCGGACTAACTTTTTTCACTTGGCAGACGTCATCGAAAAATAAATTCCAAATTTGGAATAAGGACGTCCAGAAAAACCTATATATCGATTTTCAGTACTGTAACTGTAACAGTCAGTTCGTCCACTGCTGAACACAGCCTCACTTTTAAGGGGGTATTTGCCATAATCCCCACACTTGGCAGGCGTCTTGGGGATCGCAATGTAAGTTGGCAGTTCTTTAGAAGGCGCTGCTGCCCCCCTTTACGTAGTTTTCCCTTAGACGCTTCTGACGACACCCACGGGATGATATGGGGAGGTGCAATTCTAACCCGGCACCCCACGTGGCTGCCCACCTTCCAGTAGTTTTCCCTTAATCGCCTTTTACCACACCCACGGGATTATATGGGGAGGTGCAATTCTAACCCGGCACCCCACGGTGCTAATCTCCCTTAACTATCTCTCACTATTTTCGAGATACGTTATCCATCTTCACTTGGCAGACGTTATCTTTATGTAGTATTAATTAACCTATATCAAAACACCTAATACAATTATCAAGAAAAGCTTAGAACTCCAAAAGATGTATGTAGCCCCATACAAACTCTAAATGTAGTAGAGAACCATTTTGTACCCTACAAACTACTAAAGCCGGAAACTATTTACCATAATATAAAAAAATATATTATCTTTAGTTAACCAGTTATAACATGAGAGCGTTATAGACATTACTAATTAATTTTGTACATATAAGTATTATAAAACTTTTCATTGATCTTATTGATAAGGTCGCCCATTGTAATTTACCCACAACATTGTCAATTTCAAGTTTTGATTTTTTTCATATGTGAGACAATTCGAATAAAATTTGTCTACAAAATACCAATAATAAAGCGTCACCGCGCATACTTCACGTCGCAATCAAGTTGGCCCTCTGCAGCGAGCGAATCATTGCACGCACACAGCTACGAATCTCGCGTGTCAATGCACTAATACAAAGACAAGATCGTTATCAGTCGAAAGCGCGAGCGGAGCTACGAGCGACACAGCCTCCCCGTGCCAACGCTTGCGCAACACTGCCGCCCGCGTCCGCGCAGAGCACCTCGGAACCGCAAGCGTTCTGAATCTGAATAATTCGACATTTTCTTAGGAAAATATCAATGGATTTACAAATGCTATGTTATAATTGTAGTATAACAATCTAGAAATTTAATGGTACAATTTATTTTTCAAAAATCGTAGCCGTTTAGAAGGAGTTCGCCATATAAGTCAAGAAATAGTATGTAGTTTGAATTTTTTTTAAGGCAAAAGTAATAGTAATACCGTAAAATCATATGTTGCAAATGTTGTACTTGAATTCATCTATAAAATATATTTTTTTCAAGTCTTCAACTTCAGCGGTTACGGAGGAGTTCGCTTTAGAAAGTACGAATTTGACGTACCCAAGGGCCTTAAACTAATCTCGAAAGATGACGGAGGTGGGAAGTGCTTCTTGTCTTCTGTTTCCGTCTTGGGTGAAGTGCCGTCAGTACTCACTCGCAGAGCTGGTGATAATAGGCTCTCGCCCAAACTCCATTCTAAGTAAGTAAATAAAACGACGACTTTATCAATCAATCTATAGTTAATCAAATGTATTGCTAGCTTTGGTCCATCTCAGTGAATCTAGATATAATATTATTACAACATATTATGCCCTTACCTAAGAAATATAAGCATAAAATTATATAATATTTGTAAAATCCAACAACACTAGTTCTGCCTGCAAGGTTTAGCTTTGTGCAGTCATGAGGCAGTGGATGATTTCTCAGGAGTGGTCCCCTACTAAGAAATACGAATAAGTACGACGATTTCCTGTCAAATGTATCGGTCCGCAGGTTTCATCAATCACGTCGCCCTCTCAGATGATTGGTGTGATTAGGTAATGAATAACCCGAGCTATCATTATTTATTGGACGCCCACCCTTCTGTAACGACTCATTAATGATCTTTGGACGGTGATTACGATGAATTTAGTGTCCTTTGAAAGTTTTCAAGTTTTACTTCTGAGGTCTAAATTACAAAGTCGAAATACTAGACCTGTAGGTAATTTTACTACTCTAATTCCAATTACGTAGGGTATGTCATTGACCGTTTTTTTATATCATAATGGAACAAGGCCCACCCGGTTATAAGTTGCAACCTCTGCGTATAACCGATGTAATTCGTAAAAAGGGGCGTACTGCACTGCGCCCATCAACCTGAGTCATAAAGTTATTGTCTCATGTGCATGTAATTTTATCGGCACCTATTCAATTAAAACCGGAACACAGTAATGTGAACCGCTTGTTGGTAGAAATATGTATGGTGGCAATACTTCCCCAGGGAACTCGCACGAATAGTTCTAATGCTCTTAAAATAAATTTTACTCACTATATGAATGATGAATATATTTCAGTACAATGTGCAAATTCACACAATCCTTAGAGTAAGATTAAAGATTGCTCTTATGAAATACAAAATACAAAATATTTATTTCGGTAAACTTAATCTAATTTACAGTTTATATGTTTGAGACTCTCTTTTAAGTATTGACATACCTGTTTATTACAAAACTGGAAATTAGATTAAGTTTACCGAAACAAAAAAAAATTTATGAAATGTAACCACATATTTAAAATTTGGAAAAAAAATCCCAGTTCTTTTATATGGCCCTGAAGGATAGCTGTCATAGTTTAATCTTTATTGCAGTGTTCTTACCACGTAGGCTACAAGTTTATCTCTTGAAATATGAACTAATAAAAAACTCCAAACTCTAAAAGCCCGTGGTGGAAACGAATCAAAAACCAAATGACCGACATCCGACATACACTACCACCTAGCCACCATAGCCACAAAACCGTTCCTCTTTTAAAAGCTCATAAGCTAGCTTCTAGGCCACCATCTCACCTAATGGTAAGTTATGAAGTATTCAAGTGCAGTACAAAATATGGCCTCTCAAGGACGTCTCTCTAAACACAGCGATAGATATTTGGCGACAGATTTTATGCTTTGTTTTAATTGTGCATAGCTGTAAGCCGCCAAATATTCTACCATAGTGCAAAAAGTCCTTTTGATACCTGATGTACCAAAGCACTGAATCATCATAAAATAAATATTAAAAGCCTCCGGTCCACTCACCCGTCCATCATTTCCCAAATATCGCGAAATCAAATCGATTAATGAATTCTCCGAACATTACTAATCAAGGCTTATAATTATGCATAGATGTTTTATAATAATGCGGTATGTAGAAATCTGTCCGTACGTCAGTCAGGGTGATGGATGATTCCACACTACTGACCCTAAGTGATTCGTGACTCATGATTTCGCAAAGCTTAACTGGTATACTTGAACTAGTGTTGCTGGGTTTTACTTTTGAGGTTACTGTTGAGGCATATTATTATCATAATAATTATAGATATTTTTTTAATAAAACATTAAATGAATATAATAACGACTGTCTTAGGTGAAAACCTAAGACAACTCTTAGGTTTTCGCGATTGTTACACATAGTAATTAAACAACTTTAAACGGTTTAAATCGCGTATCTTTTTCATTATTTTGTCCGACGCGTCGGGACGTTTATATAATGAAAAATATACGCGATTTAAACCGTTATAGTTGTTTAATTACCATTAAATGAATATCTTAATAAAACGCTAAAAGTATAAACAAATATATCTAGTGACAATTCTATTTAACTTTCCTGATAAGCCGACGTGACGTTACAAACACCACGCGGCCAAGCCGGAAGAATTTTCGATGCGTTGGCGCTTCTACACAATTCATCCTCAGGAGATCTAAACTCTGCAACCACGTCGGCTTAGCAGGAATATTAGGCGGATTTGTCACAAGATATATTTTTTAAGTGTTTTATTAAAATATTTATTTAATGTCTTCTTAAAATATACTTAGTATCTAAAATATTTGTTATTATTAAATATGGATTTCTGCAAAGTAAAGCCTGAATCTATTCATTATATTATATCATGTTTTTGCATTGTCGTATAGTATTTTGCTAATTATGCCTGGTTAGCAACTTCAAAGAGAAAATTTGTCACCAAGCACTAACACAGTATAAGGGCAGCTGTCCTAAAGATCCATTATATTCTAGGTTAAGCCTGAATACTATCTTCAACAATACCACTACTTATCATCAGGTGAGATTGTGGTCGAGGGCTAGCAATCGTTTGTTTTTTCTAGTTATAGGGTGGGAACCTCTTTGTTTCACCGATAACAGATAAAATACTCCACACTGTTCATGGAAATTTTTATTTCCTTTCACTCGGGAATCGAGTTTTATAGACCAATAGAATTTGTATTTTATTATATTATTAGCACTTTTCTCAATAACGTTAGTACTTTTTTTAAATTCATGTAGAGAAGATAAGAGCATAAACTCTTTGCCAAACTATTTTGCAAGATAGAAATTTAAACACGACATTTGAAATTGCACCTTATCTCTAGAACTCAAGTTTTACTCTCAATTTACAAAACCATCGCAAAATTCAGTAGATTTTTAATTTGATTCAGTTAGTTTGCAGTTAACGCGCAAATAGATAGCAATTTAAAAACGTAGCAACTGCAGTTTTAGATAGTTATCAAATTACATTGGTTATTATAATAGACTTTCAAGTGATAAAAAATAAGATTGAATAAAGAGTAGATAAACGATGACGTTCAAGTCATGCGAGTTACTTTTAAATACAAATCTTAAATTGGAAAATGTGATAAATCTGTCAAGCACCATAAGTTTGGTTATAGATCCGGTTCCGAACTAACTTTAGTATTGTGTTATTCACCAAAATGTGTGTTATTTCGAGTGGTACTAATAACAATGGTAGATTAACCCTTACATATTGGTATCTATTTCATAACAAAAAAAATCTATTGTTAACTTGTACATAAATTCGCAGTCGTTCCTCTGTGGTTAAGACGATAAGTGTTCGTGAACGTGGACGTTTGCAGGCAAACAGAACTATGGAAAGAATGAATAATGATTTTAAGTGAAAACACGAAAGTAGTTACTTTATAACGTTATATCAGTTATACGCAGTAATGTATCTACCAACTTACTCAAACAGGATTTGGACATGACTGAACGACTGTGATTAGTCACTCAACTTGTACTCGACTGTGACTACATATACGTAAAAAAATAAATTTTGTACCATATTTCTTGACAATTATGAATGCAGTACAACCTGTACACACTAAAAATTAAGATGTATTTTCTAACAGCCATTTTTAACTATAAAACTAATATGCGTTACCTGCTGTCTTGAAATTAGGTTCCATTAAAGTCTGTGAAATGAAACGATTAAGTATCCGCTGTGCGTAAATATATTTGTTTGAATTTATAACCATAATTTCTTACCTTGTTAAAATTAGTCTTTCAATAATACTATATCTAAGAATTACCCTTAAATAGATGTATGAGCTCTAATCCGCGGTTTATCAGTATCAGTACTAATATTATAAATGCGAAAGTAACTCTGTCTGTCTGTTACGCTTTCACGCCAAAACTACTAGACCGATTTGAATGAAATTTGGTATGGAAATAGTTTGAGACCCGGGATAAAACATAGGATAGTTTTTATTCAACTGCGCAAAAAGAGGTTAATGTTTTTGCGCTGCTATGATAAACGACATAAGCGCGGGCGGAGCCGCGCCCGGAAAGCTAGTTCGTTATAATTGCTATATTTTTTGAAATTGTAAGTCAACCTTGAAAAGTATATTTTTTAAGATTATAAAATTTTTGCGAAATGGGTGAGAATATTCAAATGATGTGCCCGCCTTGAATACCTAATTTTTGAACATATAAAATATTGTTGTAGAGTGACGATCTAGTATTCCACCCCTCTTATATTTGTGCGGGAGTCGTAAGGAGGCGATGAAGAGAAGAATACCAGAAGGACAGCAGCATCTTTAGAAGAACTGCTAGGTTACACTACGATCTCCAAGTCGCCTGCCAAGCGTGGCTATTATGACAAGCCTCCCCTAATGGTGGGGGCATTTGCTCAACAGTGGATGTCATGGTTGTTGACTTGACTATACTTACACTTGTTAATACGTCATTTTTTCAACGGGAAAAATAATTATATCATTCAGCGTAATTGAAAAAAGTCATCGAAGGCAAAAGTAGGTTTTAAAAGTCTTCGTTTTCCGAGCGCTTGGATATTAAAATCTTTTATACATTTTAAGTTTATACGTTCATTCATTTTATAGCAGGTGATTATGATTGATTCGGGGTCGTCGTGCACTCGCCCGACCATGGGATATTAATTAAGAAACTAATGGGTAAAAGAGAAAAAAGATTGGGACGAGTGTTGACCTACCGAAGGGTCAGCAGCGTCAATTTTTTTTTTAATCATATTCTATGTTACCTCCGTTGCCGTCGGCAAGATAAATAAAAATATCGTTTAATAGTAGAAGGGTACACGTGAGTACCCAATTTACCTTTTGTCGTTAGTTTCTAAGCATTTAAGCCTATATACATAAAGATACGATCATTATTGGACAAGTCTTTTTACAATCCATCCTAATTCAAACTCTCAAAAAAATGTTTTGTTTCTCTCTCTCTATAAAAGAGATAAAAGAGAGAAACAAAAATGTTTTGTTTCTCTCTTTTATCTTTATTTATAAGTCACAAGTTTATTATTTTTTTATTACTAACTAGATGACCCGGTGTACTTCGTATCACCAATCCTAACTCTAAAACGTCAAATGTTTGACAGGAAAGTTTGGTAGAACAGTTTATATGGGAAAACAAAATTGTTGTTTTTACTAGCTTCCTCGCTATTTTCTTATATTATCTCGTCGTTTAAAACTTCCCAGGACTATAACAAACATTTAAAAACCAAAAACAGCCAAATATGCTCAGCCATTTTCGAGTTTTAGCGAGACAAACAACCGCAGGTAAGAGATACTTCAAAAATGGTAAAGAGTTGATACAAAGATGGAAGCTTCTTCTTCTTCTTTCTAATTCGCAAATGCCTTTCTAAATCGTAGTGGAGCTGGGGCAGGGTGCGAACCATGAACCTTCTGTGCAGCAGTCATAATAAGCCATCTCTACTTTATAAGTTGTACATCTAGGATATAATAAATCATTGGTTATCTTACTTTCAGCTTTTAACCAAGCTATTCCAACTCTTTCTCATAAATTAAAAATACTTTCAGTTCTGTCTGTACTTTCGCCCATAAGCCAGGCACAGGTCCGTTATGACATGGGCGTTATCTTATTAACAATCTGAGCGCGTCAAACATCGCACCATTGTACAAGGTGGATAGACTATATAGCTATCAGACAGTATGGGCACAGAAACAATGAAATTACAGACTCGTCACATCAGTCACGCTTTTAACATAAAGCGAAAGATAGCTTGTTTGTAACAACAGCACCCAAAAAGCCTGCGATTTTTTACATTTCAATAGATACATTTTTGATGTCTTGGTTGGGACAGTTTATTCCAATTGTATGGTTATTTTCCAACGGAGGTCGATGGGTATCACTGCGTATTAGGCCCACTACGTAATAAAATAATAAAAATAAATAGTTTATTGAGATATCAAAACGTTACAGAATACAATTACATTTATCACATAAAGATTTATTAAATCAATCGCACCTACTTAATAAGGTTTATTACATGTGAAGGATAAATTTAATTATTCATACTAAATAATTTAAAATGGTAATTAATTATATGTCCTTAAAAAGTTATGAAATAAAAGACTTTAAAAAATCATACATTGTCAAATGACTACATTTTTTTTTTTGTGATAGGTAAACCTTTGACCACAATCTCACGTGATGGTAAGTGATGATGTGGTCGAAGATGTTAACAGGCTTAACCTAGAATGACTGGCTCTCAAGGACAACTGCCGGAACACACCGTTAGGTGCTTGGCGACAGATTTTCAACTTGAAGGTGTCGCTAGCCAGGCGGGCATTCACAAAAATGCCCTACCACCATGCGGTGAAGCTCAAGCCCGCGGTGGGATTCGAACCATGGACCTGCTGCGCGGCAGTCCATAGCCAAAGCCACTGAGCTATCAATGCTTCTACTTACAACATTAGATTAGATAAAATTCCATTTTTACACTCATAATATAATTATATCGTCATAATTTTATCATTGAAATGTCCTCCCCTTGTTTTTGAACTCTGAGTATTTTAGCACTGTTGCAAGTACAGTAGCTGCAGAACGGTACACCGCAGTTTCTTCTAGAATATTCAGTTATACAGTATATGTAATTAAAAAAAAAAATTCTAAAATATTTTAATAAAACACTTAATAAATATTACAACATATAGTGACAATGGCGCCTAATTTTCCTGTTTATATATTTTTAAAATATTTGTAACTAGCTGTACCCGCGACTTCGTTCGCGATTGCCGTACCTGCAGACTAATTATTCACATTTGTGCACTGTTTATCTCATATTAAGCAACACTCTACGGTGAAGCACTCTTATAGTAAACCATAGCTCAGAATGGAGCTTTCTACTTTAGATTTCAAAACTCCCGGGTTATATTTTCCAGAAGACAGTAGTTAAGTAACCCAGAGAGCTCTTTCCCGGTTCGCACAATAAATGTTGAAGCAAAGTACCTTGTGCGTTTCTTTAGAATTTCGATTTCAAAACGGCGGTTTGTTTGACGATAGATTGTTTTTTTTTTATTTCTCATTCTCGGAAAGTAGTGTTTGTTTGATCTGAGTAGCGGGTGGGAGACGCTCCTTCCCACCTAAGGCCGGGAAAAACATTGGTGTAAACAAAGTTATATGTCTAAGATTTTTCGTTGTAAAATATTCTGTTGTTGTAAAACAATTAATAACAACTATGTTTGGCAGTGTAGTAACTAAATATAAAGTAAAAAGTGTAGGTTAAAAAAAATTAAAACTTTCCCTAAATTTCGTTGTTCTTACTCCTAGTGTATCTTTGTATCTTCTACTCATGTTTATTATTTTTAGTAAATATTTAGAAAAACTACTATTTTTTTACCCTCCTCATATTTTAAATGAAAAGTAGAGTGTTCAACACGGATGTAAGTCATCGATTCCTACTTGGACTATAGCCGCATTAATTTTAAAAATATACTGCTCATGTTATTAAAATCAAAATAAATAATATAAAAAAACATACTATATTTATATCGTTATTCCTTATATTAGTAGTGAAAAGCAGAGAGATTCTTGTTCGGGCTACAGCCGCCCGAAAATATTACAAACAAAATTTTACGTAAAATTTCACAAATAGTTCAAACCTCTCAATAAATTTTTAGTAGGTATGTTATTTCATCAATGAATAATTTTTAGAAAAGCTACTTTATTTACTTTCTTAAAATTCGATATGAAAAGTAGAGAGCTGACCGCGGGTGACAGTTACCAATTCCTTTCCACCCTTGTATAACAGTCTACTAAAGTTGTGCACTTCCAACTTTAAACGGATTAAATCACGTATATTTATCATTATTTTTGTCCCGACAGTCACCCCGTGACCACGATCCCTACAAAGTGTTTGAAACGTCGGGACAAAAATAATGATAAATATACGCGATTTAAACCGTTTAAAGTTGTTTAATTACTAAGTGTAGCAATCGCGAAAACTTAAGACAACATTGTGCACTTTCATTGCGCAGTCTCCGAAATGTATCCGTCAAAAGAAAGATATGTAGTTTAAAAAACTGATTGTGGTGAATGTACCACATTTTAGAGTTTTATCGTAGCAAGCTTGCAAAACTAAATAAGGGTGCCGTGCTGCCCGTGGGGCACCGGGCTGCCCGTGGGATGCCGGTCTGTCCGTGGGGTGTCGGGCTTCCCGTGGGGTTCCGGGCTGCCTGTGGGCTTAAGATGAGCCGTACGTTCAAGGGTTTCTCAACATTCCGCGGTCCAAGTTATTAAAAACGAAATATTTAGTTTGTGATATCTGTAATTTCTGAACTGCAAAACTGAGGACTGAAATATTTACGGGAAAATAATTAAATAACCACTATTGTAACAAAAAAAGAATGATTGAAATCGGAATACGCGTTAATAAATTACAACTAAATGTACATTTTGACTAACATCCCCTTTCCCAAGAGAAGCGTACTTAATTTCGGGATAAAAGTATCGTATGTCCTTCTTCGTAGTATGAACTCAAATCGTGCTAAGTTTCATTCAAATCCATTCAATAGTTTTGGAGTGATGCGAGGCCGGGATAAAGACAGACATCCAGAAAAAAAAACAGATTTTGCATCAGTATCAGCTTCAGATTGCTCTCAAAACATATTTTTAAAATATCAGCAATGTACAGAATTGGACCTGTTACAGTTTATAAGTATAAATAGATAAATTTAAGCGTCTTACCCTTCGCGCTTCCCTACCCGCCTTCTGCAACCTGTTATAGGTATAGATGAGACTGATTAGAGCATTGCATGTTATGAAAAATATAAGTAGGGAAGTTGTGCTTATCGTAATAAAAAATACTGTGTTTTATCGTTTGAAAAATCAGTCTTTTGGAGAGGTCCGACTACAGACCTATTTATTATACGATAAAGTGAAAACGCCAGCTTAAGATGAGCCGTACGTTCAAAGGTTCCTGTACATTCGGGGTGTCAAGTTATTTGGAACGTAATATTTAGGTTGTGATGTCTGTAATTTCTGAACTGCAAATCCGATGACTTTGAAATATTTACGTGATAATTTTAAAGCACCACTATTCTAATAAAAAAAATCGGCCAAGTGCGAGTCGGACTCGCGCACGAAGGGTACCGTACCATTAGCTATACAACATTAGACTTCATATTTTAACCTTTTTAGGGTTCCGTACCCAAAGGGTAATAGCGGGACGCTATTACTAAGACTTCGCTGTCCGTCCGTCCATCCACCTGTCACCAGGCTGTATCTCAAGAACGGTGATAGCTAGACAGTTGAAATTTTCACAGATGATGTATTTTTATAGCCGTTATTGAGGATTTAACCTTTTTTTGTTTTAACGTGAGTGAGTCCAACTCGCACTTGGCCAACTTTTTGTATTTTTTGTTATAGCGGCAACAGAAATACATCATCTGTGAAAATTTCAAGTGTCTAGCTATCACCGTTCTTGAGATACAGCCTGGTGACAGACGGACGGACGGATGGACGGAAAGACGGACGGACGGACAGCGGGACAGACCGTTTTTACCCTTTGGGTACGGAACCCTAAAAAGAACATCTGAAATCGGACTACGCGTTAATAAATTACAACTAAGTGTATATTTTGACTTTCATCCCCTCTCCCAAGGGAACCATGCTGAATTTCAGGATAAAAAGCTAAATTATCCTACCTTGTAGTATGAACTCCAATCATGCTAAGTTTCATTGAAATCCATTCAGTAGTTTTGGAGTGATACGCGGCCGGGATACAGACAGACAGACAGACAGACAGACAGACAGACAGACAGACAAAAATAAAAAAAAATATAGTTTCGGCATCAGTATCAGCTACAGAGTACTGTAAATTTTTTTTTTCAAAATATCTGCCATGTACAGAATTGGACCTGTTACAGTTTTATTATAAGTATAGATTATTAAATATGGGTATCCTCAAAGTAACGCCTGCATTAATTCATTAAACTATATTGTATTTTTATATGTTCTATGACTATATGTCATACATTTTCTTTCCATACTGTTTATATACTGAATAAACACTATATGACTTTACAATAATGTTGTATTATAATTTCATGGTACCGTAAATATTTTTTTGTGTTTTGTTTTGTGATGACAAACAGCCCTTGACTATTATTGCACCTAATGATAAATGGTGGAGATACTAAAGAGGCGTCTAGCATGGAAATATTATACGTATATATTATGATTATATATTTCTATAATACACAAGAACACAAAGTTAAGTGCTTAGTCAATAATCTTCTACCTAGTTGTTAGCTAGGCGAGTTTTTTATACTCCGAATAGGCAAGCATTTGACCGCAATCTCACCTGATGGTAAGCGACGATGCGATCGACGGTGGAGCGTGCTTGCCTTGATGATACCTGTTCACTCTATACTTGAAGACATCCAAATAGTAGCACTCAGGGAACAGAGATGCCGGGAGGGTGTTCCATTCCTTCTCTGTTCGCATTATAAAGGTGGACGCAAATCGCTTTGTGCGGACAGGAGGAACGTCAACCATATACGGATGCCGTGTCCGTACGTCTTGTAGTCCGGTAGTAGAAAGGGGATGCAGGAATTAGGTCATGCAACTCCATCGCACACTCTCCGAAATGTATCCTGTAGAACACTGAAAGACCGGCAACTTTGCGACGATGTTCAAGGTTTTGGAATCTGATCTTCACCAAAGCATCGCAGCCTATGAGGTTTTTTGCACGTCTTTCAATGTAGTCTGCTGATAGGTTAGCCTTTGACCGCTATCTCATCTGATGGTAAGTGATGTTTTAGTCGAAGATATTTTTGAGGCTAACTTACAATTAATGATTCTCAAGGACTGCTGAGAGGACACCACACAATTCAAAAGTTAGCGACGGATACAAGAACGTATGTAGTTAATACGCTACAGCTCAAGCCCGCGGCAAGACTTTTTGTTGCCGTGCCACGTTGGTTCGAATCCTTCGCCTTGATTTAACAGGTACAACAATAAGTCTTCAAGCAGCTATTGGGTTTGTAGCGGTACCTGTCTTGAAGGCCAGTTTATTTTATAAGCTTTACTTGTACAATAACTTCTAACACGTTATATTGAAGCAGCAATGACCTAGTGGCAATAACTATAAAATGCCACAAAGAAGATTAATGGTGCGAATCCAGTCACACACTTTTGGATGTTTTGGCGACATATCGTCTAGTTAGGCCAGGCGAGCATTTGCAAACTGTCGTTCCACCATGCGGTGAAGCTCAAGTTGGCGGCGGAGATCGAACTATTTACCTGTGGCACGCAGTCTATAGTTATTACCGCTCGGCTATCACTGCTTTTTTGACTCTGCATTTTTCTTCGGTCATTGTATAATAGATAAAATAAAAAAAAAAAACTACGGTGTCCTGAAATGTAGGTTCTTGTACTTTGGAAATTTGATTAATTGAAAATGATTTTACTACGTACTAATTGTTATTTTACATGCGCTGTCTTAAGTAACATATTAATCAAAAATGAATATAAACCAGTCCCGCCATAAAAGTTTTACAGCACCAAAATATTTATGATTACGGACTCTTTAATTACGACCAATTTCACGCTGTTGTTACGAGTATTAAAATAATCGATTTGATGCCATAAAATTGAAGTGTAATTATATATTTAAAAAAAGTTATTTTTAGCAATATACTTTTTGGTATTTACATAGAAATAATTGTAAGTCACTTCCGATCTTCATTTACCGTGCGGAATTTTGTTATTTTTGGGGTTCCGTAAAGAAAGGAAAAAATGGAGACATATTATACTATATGATATTTCTGCTAGCTCAATGGAATGTTTTAATATAATTTGAAGTAGCTAAAACGGCTGGTTAATCGTTCCAAGAATATTTTTATTACCGCGTCTTATTCAAAAGCCAAACTAAACATGACCCAAAAATTCTCTCCACTGAACGGCATTATTACTCTAGAATTGTACGTGAAGCGGTTGAAATTAAGAAGCATAAAAAGATTTAAATTGTCTACATCGTGGAATCCTGTAATTAGAGAGTGCTCGAGTCGTAATTTTCCGCCGCGTGCAAGTTCCGATACTGTTAGTGTAGTGTGTCGAGGTGACAGTGATAAAGACAACGAAAACCAAGCGGGGGTAGATTTAAATCGCTCCCGCCGCTCCTCAAGACGATGACACCCGCTTCTTCAGTCTACTCGTGACCACGGTCAATGCAACTTGATCGAAACGTCGAGGGTAGTCAAAATATTATTTTGATGTTATTTCGTGCGTGAATAGACCCGTCAGTAATTTAGAAACATGAGTTTAGTTCACGAAAGTTTAAAGAAAAGATACAAGCAAATTTTAAAGTAACAAAAAAAAATACCCTCCGGTTTAACGGCGCCAGAAAACTTGAGCCCCCTTTGTTCTCAGTTCTCAAATTCACTGTTGGCAACAGACGGATGATTCTAGTCTATTATTGTAATTTAAAGAAATTTAAACATAAATGTAAATGATAAAGAGCCTACTTTTGACGGATAGCACTACTCCACGATCCTAACTAGACTTTCCCATCATTATTGCGAGTCCCAGTCTTCATTTTGCTTTCACTGCTGCGCCACGACATTGTTCTAGAGTTGATATGTAAGTAATGGATATGCTCACAACAAATTATTAATAATAAACATGTAATGTATTATGTGCGGCTGTATTTACCTGAAGGGGTGTGCAGATTTATGCACGCATATCTCCAGATCATTTACTATCATATGAGCTCATATTGTTGTACTGGACTATGCACTTATTGCGATTCACCTGGTGCAATTCAAACATTCAGACTGTTACTTCAGTATGTAAATATTTAAAGGGAAAAACAATAACTAAGGCATTGCTTAGCAACCGAACCCAAAAACATGAAAAAATATCTAAAATTGCCTTAAGTGCATTTTCCAGAATTATTCCATGTAAATGCTATCAATATGACAGTTCCAACGATGAATAGGCAACGTTCTTATCTATTACAAGAAGGGCAAAGTAATAAAAAGGAACGATTTTTCACCGAACAGCAACTTAAATTGAATTGGAAATTAATTTAATTGGGTGTCAATATGTAAACTTTGGTGACTTATATCTATTTCAAGTAACTGTTGTAATTCTGTCTGTGACTTCTCAATTGAGGTAAAAATATACAATAATATACCTGACCTGCTTAAGATTCGTTCACCATCAACAACAATGATTAGCTAGGCGGGGCCTGGTTCTACTTAGGAGTTAGCACCCAATAAAGAGATCCTATCACTTTCATATTC
This sequence comes from Plagodis dolabraria, assembly GCA_963854805.1. Lineage (NCBI taxonomy): Eukaryota > Metazoa > Arthropoda > Insecta > Lepidoptera > Geometridae > Plagodis > Plagodis dolabraria. The sequence goes on from OY978446.1 coordinate 34,136,973, forward strand.
ATACAGTTTACGCTCATTGCGATCAGTTCATACTGTGCACTCACTTACGAGTACTTACGAAATGTCATGTGTCGATGAAATAAGTCATTGCCGAGGAAATGTATTCTTCAGTTAGGCCAAGTTTATGAATTTCTTTGTTTGAAATTGACTTTCTTTACTGTAGTATTGACGGGCATAAGACATAGTGACGAGGGCTACCCGTACAAATGAGAAACAATAATATAATTAGAGGGCGCGCCTTAGTGAGTCCACAGATCTGAACATGTATAGCATTATATTTTCTAAGTCGAACCAATTAATAATACCATTATAAAAAATTACGTTAGCATGCACTTACAAATATTTATGGTCGAGAACCGTAAGCTGGACTAATTTCACGGGATTAGGACCCACTTCATGAAGGAAATACTAATGAATTATATAATATTTGTTATATTAAAGCTTGCCACATCTTCAATTTACCTTCTCCACAGTGCCCCGCTTACATCTGACCCCGGCGTCACCTCGTAAAATCGAGGTTCATGCCGCTTCATGTAGACAATAACCGGTAACAGTAATCCTTTGGTAATTTACCGTACTTTACCGCACTTTGCAGTATTACTGGTAACAATGAACACGCGCAGTTTATCTGTCTTATGGATCAATTGATCTTGATAGTCTTCGAAGAATCATTGATGGTAATGATGCTTTTTTAATATAGGTTGCTTATTCTGGATTTCGTATACGAGGGGTGAAATGGAGCTCACATATCATTCTGATGTCTGTCTGTCTATCTATAATATGTCTAGCTACATCATAAACGGCACTTGTAATTTATATATAAAAAAAATATTGTACCTTAAATATTACCAGTTTTAGATAAATAGATAACATTTTTGACAATTTACAAACTTAAAACCTAATAACTAAGAGTATCGCTGAGAGCAATCTCCTCCAGATAAAAGGGATATTTATAATTAGATATGGAAGGAGGTCTACAATATTAATAAAATTACAAAATAAATTTTCAACTTTTAATATTTACTATACATAAAAGAACTGCGTTATTAAAGCTGTTTTTCTTCCACCTAGTATCTTCCTGAAGTGGTGAGATGAAAAATGGTGTGTTGCGTTCGGAAGCAAAGTTATTTTGTGTCTCGTAAATTTGAATCCTTCGATACGCTTAGGATTCTACAATTTAAATCACTTGGTTGTTGCAATTTGTGCCGATGGTTGTAAGTAGTTATGCACGAGAAAAACTTTTTTAATCAGTACCGTTTTGAATCACAGAAAAGTATTTTATAGCTTACGGAAGTCTTGTAGAAAATTTCAGCTCGAAGTTTCGAATCATCATAGACTTCTACGAATAATTTCTTACTTTCCAATTTAAGAACATGATTCGCTTTTTTCATACAACAACTATTAATAAACTAACGGCTCGCAAAATATAAGGCTGATATAAAAAAAATACATAGGTACATAAACAACGCAAAAACTCGTTAATTAATCGACATGAACCTGCCTAAGATAACAAAGCATGACTCACACTTGGCTGTTTTTTTTATAATTATTGATATATAAAGTCAATTAGGGGCAAATGCTCTGAATCAGCTTATCTTCTGACTACTCACGTCACTTGAAACAGGTGTTGCTGAACATTATACTAACATGAAAGGTCGTAACCATCTCTGTCCCCGTATTAGCTAAATAGCTAAGACTGTGAGAATTTCCAAAAAGACTGTCAGGTATGAGGCCGATCCTAAAAGCTAAAACTCTTTACACTTTATTATCTACTTACATCTCTGTATTAATAAAAATACAGAAGGCATATTTTATATTAAATTCTTGAGCTTGTCTGTATGTTAGTAAAATAGTTTGTTTTATGAAGTATACGGGAACGTGTCGACGAGATACAAAATATTATTATAAATTTCCCAAAAAGACGATGTTCTCAATTCGACTGTATATATTCTTTTGTTCGTATGTTTGTTAAGCGCCAACTATGAACTGATTTTGATGATTCTCTTTTTGTTGGTTAGAGTATATCTCCAAGTTTGTGCCATTTACCGAGAAGTTGTTAATGGATTCCCATTATGATTGCAAATATTTTAAGTAGTTTCAATTGAACGATATATTATTAAACATACTTGTGTAAACTAAATTACATGAATCCAACCAAACGTCTTTAATATTAATTATTATACATGAGCTTCAAAAATATTATTCAATGTGTTTAAAAAAAACATCTAATGCAATGACGTATCCTTCACAATTTTATTAAGAAGGTAATTTGTAACTTGCTTCACACCAGCGCCGTGACTCGTCGTTTGACGAGGATTTTTTTTAATTTTCCCTCTAAAGCTGCCAAAGCCGACAGCCGTGTGAGACGGTAATTACACGTCATGAAAACTGGGTTAAGTGTGAAGGGAGCCTTACAGTAAAAATATTGTGTCATCGTCCATGGACGGTGGTTGTCAAACTTTTTTGTAGATTTGTATAAAGTTTTAGTTTCTAAGCTGCTGCCGTCAACATCATCTGAGATTTGTAGAAGTATGAAATAACATACATTGCCGTGACAGTTGCTGATTTATCTTTTTCAACTCAGTATACCTACTGAGACAAGTATTTATTTTATGAATATATAATAGACAGGCTTACCATCAGGCAGAAGATTTGTTCATCTCCTTATTTATTAATTTCAAAACTATCACAATATTTATATACATAAAAATGTTTAGTTCACACGTTGCTGTCTTTGTGCGTAATTTTCCTCACAATTGATAAATATATAGATACATTTATTGCTCAAAACATGGGTACATGATACAATTTAACACACAGAGTTATATGTTTACATACTTAGTATTTTTGTTTTTATTCTTTATATTTTCACTTCTTCAGCAATAATGTTAATAAAACGAATATTTTTAATTAATCGACGGAACCAGCGATAAAGCTCATAAATTGCCTGGAATATAATATAGTGGCGCAAGAAAGTGCTAATATAATAATATACCTGCATTTGTTAAGTATAAATAGGAAGAAATCAATTTATAAATTTATAATTATGTTACATAAAAATAGTATATATATATTAACATAACCAATTAATTACGTCTATGATACTGATTCTTATAAGCAGACTTATCCTTCAAAGAGATTTATTCCAGACAGAAATGAAATTTTAAACTGATTAATTTAAACTAAAGTCAAAAATGTTGAACATGCTCCATTCCCGACGTCAGTACAAACATTGCCTATTTCGTTAGCAAAAAGTTTTATTAAACACACTCTTACAAAAATGGTGAAACTTCCGGATTACCTTGAAACTTTAAAAACTTCTTAAGAGGAGACTTTAAAATTGCAAAACTTGTTCATCGTATCGTGTACATTCAGTGTGCCTTTACCGTATGTGTAATATACACGCATAGTACAGTCAGCGTGAGAACCAACTGAGGTTTAGGTCGCAACGCAACGTTTTGTGTGAATTTTTTTTGCCGTAATATTTATTTTTTATTAAATGCTGATGATATTGTTTTGTAAGTATTTAGAGATCAAATCTTAATCATCATATATTATCGAGGCCTAGAATAATACTTATAAAATAAAAATTACGTAAAAATGGAACCGACTTCAACACTTAAAAGTGTGAAATAACTCGTTGAGTCGGTACCATGATAGTTCAAAAGCACCTATTATCACAATATTGTGCGCATGGTACCGACTTATACTTGTGTGTGTTGCCAAATGTTGAAGTCGGTTCCATTTCTAGGTAAAAAATATTTTTCTTTTTTTATTAGTAACAAGGATCTCTTGGTACTTGCGGGATCGATTGTCATTCACTGTCAACGACTATATCATATATTATATATCGATAGGACAAAATATTTTACAGATATTGGAGTGTAACTCAAAAACGCCTTAACCGATTTTGATGAAATTTAAATGGGGCCAAACAACAAACATTGACTTATAAATAAAATAAATTATTATCAAAATCAATTCACCCAGTCTAAAGTTGTGAGGTAACAAAAATGAAAAACAAGTACGAATTTAAAACCTCCTCCTTTTTTGGAGTCGGTTAAAAGGTACAAACTGAGGTTGTGGAAATGACAAGTGATTTGAATTCTGTAGTCTTACATTTTATTTCATGGTGTTATTATACAGAATAATAAAAGTAATAATAATTAAAGGAAAAGAAAAATACGCAGGCAAATCAATTGTACTTTGTACTATCGTAAATGTCGCCATGTCAAAGAGAAAAGTAAAATCTTTATTAACTTATATTAGATTTACTATGCATCTTAACTTATTATGGAACCGACTGTATTGACTGTAAGGCCCTTAAGGCGATGGAACACTTATTGAAGACAAGAAACGTGTGAAATCTCTACAATGGCAGGGATTTAGTTTAGGGTGATGTGATCGCCTTAACCAGCCAAGTGCAAGTTGTACACCCACGCCGAGGGTGCCGTACTAACACGGAATGTACTAAAGAAAAATTTTTTCTCATACAGATTTTTATCACCGGGAAGACGCATGGCATGGAGATTTCCCGCCAAAATTCTTTAATAAAAATCACGTCATTTTAATCTCGTTACTACTTTTAAAATATTTATTCCAACAATCTATAATAATTCATGGGTAAAGAACCATATTAAAAGAATAATTAAAGTTGTAGGTAAAAATAAAAACTTTCAGAAAAAAAAATAAGATAAAAAAAATTCAAAATTGCTGTTTTCCGCCATTTTCGTCGTCTGTTCAAACCCCTTTTCCTGTAAAATTTTCTACAAAAGGTCTATTTTCATTTCTTTTCCCGTAAAGCGAATATGATGAGGATTGCATTGGTACCAAGAAAATGATATATTGTCTGGAGATCACATCAAATGAACTCGATTTTAAAACAAAAAACTTCAAAATCTGTAAAAATATATTTACATTTCACTGTTTGATCCACTCAAACTAAATGGATGAAAATGTTATTTTTGTATGGTATAGGTGATATATTAGGGCATGGGAATATTAGGGTGACATGTTTAGGTAATGGTAAACAACTTAGTACTAAAAAACATTACAAACGGGGCGTTGAGGGAAAAATAACGTCAACGCCAGCCATACCCGATCTACAGATTAAATAGATGAGGGGATACTCAACAAACCAACTACTTATTAACGAATGTATATATAAGTGTATATAATAATTTAAAACTGAATGCAAATTAATATATCAAATTTACATATAACATTGTGCACTCGCATGACTCTATTTAAAACAAACTTTTCTGGTTTTTCTTTAATTGACTTTTGACGACACCCAAGTGATTATCATCAGAATAAAAATACAATACATTTAAACACCAAATGAATCATTTCTATCCCACCTCGGTCATAAAAAAACTAGCCAGACTTGCACGAGCCCAAAGAGCGCAACTTTGAACAGAAGTACCGAACCAGACACCGTAAAAACTTGCATCTTTTCTTTTATTACTTGAAAATCATATTACAATAACGAAAGTTTTCTACCCTTATCTCGAAAGCACCCTAAGGTATCCGTGGTACGTGATGTCTGCACCTTGCATTTTATTATTACTGCCCACCCCCTAAAGTCGGGGGTGTGTTAAGTGGCTAGTAATTACGGGGTGTAACTTAGATTGGCTTTTTAATTCTACTGGATTTGTTCTGGGGCTCGAAGATGGGAAGGGATGGTCATGATCGTTTGTCACTTAAGGCGCATGCAGTTACTAAGGATGTACGTGCTTGAGGTGTGAGACTGGTACCGTGGGTTCAGTTTTATGAAAATTGGATATATGATGACTTGGGACGAATATTTTTGTTTTCCATGATCCATGATTGGTCAGTCTTTGACCACTCATGGTAAGTGATGATCTGGTCAAAGGTGTTATTCAAGCTAATATAGAATTACTGGCTCTCAAGAACAGCTCCCGGAACACACCGTTTTGTGCTTGGCGACAGATTTTCTACTTGAGGGTGGTAGCCAGCCAGGTAGGCATTCGCAAACCTACCACCATGCTATAAAAATTGTAGGTCTTAATAAATAAATAAATAACGACTACCATCCTAACACCACAACCGCGACCGACGGCTTAACGTGCCCTCCGAAGCATGGATGCAGTCAGTAGTAATGTAACTAGCGGTCACCCATCACTACTAGTAATCCTTATTTGAAATAACGTTCACATATTCAGAAACGTCGACTTGTAATTTTACGAAAAAAAAACACGAATTAGTTATCAAATAAGTTTAACGTTTTGATCACAACTCAATAAAAGTTTTTCAAACTTCTGAATGGAATACTTTTGAACAAAATATATCTAAGTGATTCAATGAACTGAAAGTTTTTTTGTTATATTAGATTATTTTAGTAAATATAAAATAAATCAGGAGAACTTGACTCTACGAGCGCACATTTTTTTCTTGATTGTGCGCTCGTAGAGTCAAGATCTCCTGAGGATGCTTCGTGTAGAAGCGACACGCGTCGAAAATTCTTCTGGCTTGGCTGCGTGGTGATTGTGACCTCACGTCGGTTTAACAGGAAAATAAGGCGGAATTGGCACTAGATATATTTTTAAGTGTTTAATTAAAATATTAATTTAATAATAACAAATAATTTTAAAAGTATCTTTATAAAACATTAAAAAATATTTAAATAAAACACTTAAAAAAGTATAAAAATATATATGTAGTGACAATTCCGCCTAATTTTCCTGTTACCTACGTGACATCACAAACAACACGCAGCCTAACCGGAAGAATATCCGACTAGTTTCGCTACCGAGTATAGTGATCGGTGCTATTCTTTAAATTATACCCATATTCAATTACTGTACTGTATCAGCCGGATCATTCAATTATTACATATGCGAAGGTTCCCTTAAAAATTCCCTTGAAGACCAATTTGTTAGTCGGTGGTCTTATAAGCAAATCGTCCAAATTACAATAACTATTAATATCAGACGAAATGCGTAACAAAAATAACACACGCAACAAATTGTAGAAACCAGACCAATTGATAACTGGAGAAATTGAGAAGCAGCCCATTACGATTACATCCAGTATGCATTTTGTGTAAGACTCATTTTCAGCCTAAATCATGCATTATTTTGTCCAGCAAGCATTAAAACAAAATTAGTTTGATTACTGTATAATTGAATTAATTAGGAATTGGATTATCATTCACTTTGCCAAGCCCATAGATTTGATACCAGTACCTATTATATCTACGTACTTCACCAAAACACTATCAACCTAAATGGCAAACGGTCGTGTGACTTGAAACACAGGAAATCCTTAAACTTTTACGTCCCCATACATTACACCATAAAAATACCGCTCATAATAAACTACAGGCATGTTGATGTGTAAATTTTCCGTGGCTATAAAATGGGAGGTCCGTTTTTCGACGTGAAAACCGGGATAAAGGATAGACGAAGGAGGGCCATAAATTTGGGATGAACAAGAATCTTGTACGCGTCACTTTGAAATAAAGTTGTTGCTGTTTAGAATAAGCCCACGATCGCGATGCGAAAACTTAGGCAAAGAGATGGTACTTATTTTAGTATACGACCACGTTAGTAGACCTTGACGGTAAATGAGGAGTGTTATATGTTTGAAGCCCTACTCTCTGTTCATGTGTGGTATTTTGGTAAAATTGCAGCCTCCTCACTGATTTCAATATTGGTATTAGATTTAAATATTGTAATAATAATATTGACTTTGGATTTCAATGCGTGGTTGTGAAAAGTTCGTTAAGCCTAGTCAATGCTGGGTTTGAAATTATTATTTGTAAATGTTCAATTTATTTACCGATATATAATTGATATTAAACCTACAATTAATTGTAAGTATGCATATTCATTGTATATTTGGTTAATAATGAGTTGTCATGTGTTTAGAAGAGATTTGGTCAAAATAATAATTTCTAGGTTTTTAAAATATTTTATTATACAATTTTTATAGGTTGACGCTTATCCACACACTATTTTTGGGATAAGGTCCGTGATTGTGATTTTCAATGAGCTTTAAGAAATGAATAACAACATAAGAGAATTTTCTTTCTCCGTCTCTTAATACACTTAACATATACGAGGTATTTATTATGACAATATATTTTTCACCTATCTAATACGAAACAAGCGGTTTTGGTATTCAAAAATTCGCAGTAGAAATAGATTCTACAGCTAATTTTGAGTTGTTTTCCAAAAGAAAAGCGAGTTTCTATAAAAATGATATATTTCATCGCCAGATCTACAAAATCTTCGAACTGTTAATTGGTACTCATTATTTATTTATTGATTTATATTAAATGAATTGCCTTCAATTCCGTATTATTTTTCAGATAGGATCTGTTTTTGTTGTTTATTGTTTTTTGTTGTAATTGGCAGGTATGTGATCACCTGAACCTCATTAAAAAGAGACAAATTCTGTTTTTTTATTCTGTTGCTTCGATTCTGAATTTTTTTATACTTATCTTACAAATGTACCGAACTTAAACTTCAAATTTAAACTAATTTCCTAGCTCGGGATTTCAACACAACATTACCGCCAAAAATAGGACCACATTCCACACGTATAGGTATATACCAATATCTTCGAAACATAAAATCTCCATTTCATTGTGGATTGAGTAGTTTACAAACTTAGTTTCAAATATTAACTATCACAAGTGAACGAGAGAGAAAAAAGAGCCCTCTGAAGCCCGAAAATGCTCTTTAGTAAATGTCAGTGGCGGTCACGCATCTATGTATAGACTACATTGGAGATAGCTTAATCTAATTGATCCATTTATAATGACTAGGCAAGCTCTGCTACGAGTGCTTCAGAATGTTTCACATCATATAAGGTCAAATTTATCACAATGTTAAAACGCCACTAGCTCTCGGCCTATATCTAGAGATTTATACTGTTTGACGCGAGTTTATAACTCTCTATATTTTACAGGTCTCAGCCGTGAGAAAAACAGACTGGTTGCAAGATGAATTATCGCATTCTGGAGTTTACCCTTAAGATATGATGATGCCACGCGAAAATGAACCTACTGAAAAATTATTTGCTGCAAAATGAATCTTTAGTATTCCGTACTAAAGGCAAAGCGGTGCCCTACTAATGTCACTCAATAATAGAGGGTCAGTATTTCTATCCGTTTGAATATCATAGGTTTCTAGTTCGTCAGCAAAATGAATTTGAAACTTAGATAATGAAAATAAATAAACTTTGATATCTAAGATTGCGTTGAATGTTGACCCAAAACCAAAACAAAATAAAATTTAATTATACAATTACAAAAAGGCAGAGCGAGTCTAGCGGTAGAAGCTATGAACTGCCGTGTCGTAGGTCAAACACACTGTTAGGTGCTTGGCGACGGATTTTATACTCAAGGGTGGTAGCTAGGCAGGCGGGGATTTGCAAAATGCTTTTCCGCCATGCGGTGAAGCTCTAGCAGCCGGTGGTGATCGAATCGAACCATAGACCAGCGGCACGCCTGCAGCGCATTACCGCTTCTTTGTACCCCAAAGATGATTCACATTTGAGCATGAATTTATTGAACTTAATTTTGGTATGTATTTTTGGAACCAGAATAAATACTTTGATTTTGACAGGTGTTACAGTGAAGGGGATATTAAAGGAAAAATTTGAAAAAAAATAATTGGTTTTGCAGTAAGTATTCTGATGTGTTTTTTTTTTAATAAAATGAATGATATAATTTCTTTTGAAGTGCATTTTGGATTTCGATTAGATGTACAGTCAGTAGTATTAGATGGATGAACAGGATTTTTCCTATATGTGGTTAAATACTACACTTTATTTTTTTCCTACTCATGGCATACCCATACCACGTTTATCTATTTCGTTTTATACTTTAATTACGCATGAATAGAATACACAGGATCACACGTGAAAACACCTAGTAGCGTGCTACAGTAAAACAATACAAGCATAAAGAACAACTGTACCCAGTTCCCTTTAACTTGTATAAATAAACCGCTTTCCATGTTATTTCAACGCTTATTTTTGTAACCGAAATGGAATAGAAAAACCCCATTCAGTTGCATCGAGAAACTATTCAGTAAAGTATAAAGAACTTAAAATTATTGTGTAGAGGGGTCAAAAATTAAGGCTTATTTTTTCTTTGTGATAACTGATCCGTGTATTATTTGCTTAATATTTATGTATAAATTCTTAGTGACTCAAATCTAATCATAAAGGGGTTTGAACACTTTTCTATAGAAGCTGACATATCAAGCAGGCGCCATTTTGATATTTTTAAAAAGTTGCCGCGCATGATGAAAATGGTACGAGTATATTTGGGACACTTATACAAACAAAAATGTTATATCATATGGTACCCTAAAAGAGATTGTGGCCAAAATGTAGCCTATGGGCCATTTCAAAACTTACCTGCACCCTCAAGGTTTTCCAACGTGCAAATACACTAACACAGCACACAGACTGTCGCTCGTGTTACGTCCTTAATGCTACATTGAAATATTCTGTAATTTTTCATGTATTATTGCTAGTATATAGTATTGTATTAACTTAAAGGCATGAAAATTCAGATGCAACAAAATTCAGATTCATGCAGTGGTTAGTTTTCAAGTAAATGAAAATAGACTTTATAATCACTGAATTTATTATCTCGACGTTAAGGCTTTGCTGTTTGTTTAGGGAGGACAGAGATGCTGGCTACCGCCTGTACGGTCGTCCAGCTCCACCGGGTTTTGGGCGAGGGCCTGGCCCTACAATAGCCCGGGAGGGAGAAGTGCCGAAGGCACTTCTCCCGAGACGGGCGTAGAAGGCGAAAAGCGCTTTCTACCTCCGTCTCCTGCGGACGCCGAAAACGTGCCGCTACTATAGGAGGGGTTGACAGCGAGCTCAAGGGCACCACTGTGGTTCGGACCTCGGCTTGTCTCGCTGTCGAGAGGCATGGGGAGGATCGGAGCAAAATGCCTCTGTGCAACTGCAGTGTTGCACAATTGGGCCCTACTGAATAATACTCTTTGACTATTTGGAGAGCAATTTATCGTGACCTTGTTTTTGCCTCGAGCTCGCCGGCGGGCTCGGTGTTTGATTGTGTGACCTCTAATTACCTCACACCTGGGGATTTTACCTCGACGACTTGCGGATAACGCTAAAGCTGCCAATGTAATGGCTGCGATGGGGTCATCCGGGTCGTCTAATACCTGCCGTGGTCGGCGACGGGGGGGTTTGAAAAATGGGATAGAAGAGGCAGTCGAGTAGTTCGATGCCTGGACAACCAATGGGTTCGGGTGGTGGGGCGCTCGATCAAAGTATCGGCGGGCGCAGTCCTTATTGAACTGCGCTAGAGAGGGAAGGTTTAAGTCGCAATGCAACTCGGTGTTCCGGATATACCACGGGGCGCCGGTTGCATTACGAAGAAAACGGTTTTGGATGACTTGAAGTTTATGAAGGTGGGCCTCACTAGCATGACTAAACACTACTGATGCGTAAGTCATGATGGGGCGGATGCAGGCAGTGTAAAGTGTCTTCTTATTACTAAGAGACATTTTACTCTCTTTGCGAAGTAGGGGACCAAGGCGACCCATTACGAAGGCCGCTCTGTTACGGACGGTTGTTATGTGATCGTTAAAGGTGAGATGACGATCAAGGGTGACTCCGAGGTATTTTGTTCTAGGAACCCAGGGAATGGGTTCGTCGAACAAAATAAGCGGTTTCGGGTAAGGGGAGCGTGTCTTCTCAGTAAAGCACATAGCTGTGCTTTTAGCTGGGTTGACCGCGATGCGCCATTTTCGGAACCAGTCACCGATCTCGGTGACGGCCCGTTGAATGACGAAGTAGGACTGTCTGTTGATATGCCACCCAGTGGTGTAAATGGCGGTATCGTCCGCATATTGGGCTAGGAATACTTTGGGCTGAGAGCGTGGGATGTCACTGGTATACAGTGCAAAGAGAATAGGTGATAGCACGGAGCCCTGAGGGACTCCGGCTCTGACTGGGTTGGGGGGAGGAGAGGGTGCCTTCCACGCGATAGCGAAAGCTTTTGGCTTTAAGGAAGTCTTGTAGGATGAGCACAAGACGTTCTGGCACGCCAAATTGGTATAGCTTGTAGATCAAGCCATTGTGCCAGACTTTGTCAAAAGCTTTCGCTACGTCGAGGAAGACTGCTAGCGTAGTCTGGGGTTTGGGGTACTTATTGAAGCCCTCAATGATGTGCTCCGTGAGGCGGTGCACCTGTTGGACGCATGAGTGTCCGGGTCTGAAGCCAAACTGCTCATCTGGGATAAGGTGGTGTTCCTTAGCATGGGACTGGAGACGGTTTGCAAGTAACCGCTCGTAAAGTTTGCCTAAGGCACTGAGGAGGCTGATGGGGCGGTAGCTGGTGGGGTCAGATGAGCTTTTGCCTGGTTTGTGAATGCCAATGACATTTGCACATTTCCAGGTGTCTGGGAATAAGCAGTGGCTCATAGCAGCATTGAAGATGCTGACTAAGAGATGGATGAGAGGAGGAGAGAGGGTTTTAAGAACCCTGTTGGAGATGCCATCGGCACCGGGGGATTTGCGCGGTCGGAGGGCCTTGATCAGTCAAGTGATTGGTGGGAGTTCAGAGGTGACCACAGAGCTTTTACGTTCGACTTCAGCATCCACCGAATCGAGGTAAGCTTGGTCAACGTGATCTACGTTAGGGGAACACTGAGCCTCTAGGCTATCAGCTAGGCACTCAGCTTTGTCTTCGTCAAAGAACGCTGGGACTAGTGGGACTGGTCTGTATAAGGGAGGCATGTCGTTATGGTTACTTCCTTTCAAACCTCGCGCCAAGTCCCAGTAAGCATGGTGGCTTGGCACGAGGTTTGAAAGTTTATCGCCCCATTGTTGATCACGCAACTCAGACATGCGACTTTGAACCATGCGTTCAAAGTGGCGTTTCTTAGTTTTGTTCTCTTTACTGGGGTAAGAGTCGTAATGTCGGGTCACTGCTTTACTCTCCGTCACCAATCGTCTCACATCCGCTGGAATGACAAGGCGCCGGTCGTCCGGCACTATGACCTCCTTTGCGGATGCACCTACTACGGTGGAGAGGTGATTGGTGAACGAATCGATCGCAAGGGTTACGTCATCTTTTGTCAGGATGTCGTCAGGGATCTTGTCAAGGTCCGGTGAACTGATAGCCTTTAGGGCATCGCCTACTTGCTTCCAGTTCACTATCGTCTTAGTGTGGCGGGGGAGGTCAGTCGTTGGGTCGGGACCTAGTCGCAGTATAATGGGTCGGTGGTCAGAGTGAAGCTCGTGAACCACTTCTATGGAGCGTAACCGGAGTGTTACGCCTCTGAGTAGTGCCATGTCAAGCAAGTCAGGTCGATGGTCTTCCATATAAGGGTAGTGAGTGGGCTCAGTGGGCGCAATTATGTCAAAGTTAAGTTCTGCGATAAGGTTTTCAAGTGCAATACCTTTGGGATTGTTGACGTTACAATTCCATAGGATGTGCTTACTGTTGAAGTCGCCAATCAGAAGGACGGCGCTTCCTAATGAGAACAAGGCTTCTAAGTCAGCTCGGACGATCGGCTTAGAGCAAGCTTGGTAACAGGACGCTATGACTATAGGTTGATGACCAGTCATAGCTAGGAGGCAACAAGATGCTTCCATATTAACAAGAGTCGGGGTAGGTAGGGGAATGCAGTGCAGGGACCTTTTGTAATAGATAATAGTGCCTCCCCCACGGGAGTTCACTCTATCATCACGTACCGTTCTGTAATTGGCAAACCTAGGGTTCGCCTTCCCCGGTTTTAGAAGGGTCTCCTGCACGCAAATGATATCGATAAGGTGGGTACAACAAAAGTCGTGGACGAGGTCACGTTGTCTGAAAAGGCCGTTAGCGTTAAATGACGCTAACGAAACTGAGTGCGGTTTCGTGCGTTCGGTTGTACTACCCATAGTGGTTGTACTGGGGAGGGGCCTGGGGAACGAAGCGCTTCAGGGCGCTTAGTAAGTTTGCGTGTTCCAATGTGTATTGGATCACGTCCGCTGGGGATTGAGCGTATTGCATCTTGTGGAATAGCTCTTGTACCTCATTGATGTCAACCGACATAGCCAGATCGCTGACTAGGTTGATTGCCTCTTGAAGAGGGGCAGCCATCAATGGCATAGGGGGAGCTTGTGGCCGGGAAGCGGCGCGGGGAGGGGCGCGAACGGTGTTGGCAGCGGGTGCCGGGAGCACGGGGCGAGCCGGGGCCGGTGCGCGGGCAGGGGCCGCGGCGCGGGCGGGTGCGGGCGCGGGTGCGGGCGCGCGGGCCGGGGCGCGGGCGGTAGCGACGGTCTTAACCATACTGGGTGGTTTAGACCATGCGTTACGGGCTGGGAGCGGCGCGGGTATTACCTGTGAGGCAGGTACTACCGTTACTTTAGGGCTTACCCGTTGGTAACGGTCGTAAGAGGGGCGGGTCGGCCTATGCCTTGCCACCCTGTGGTTCACTCGTGGTGCTTTAGGGCAACCACGGTAATTCGCGGTATGCCCTTGAGCACCGCATAGAACACAACTGGGTGGGTCCGGCGAATCCCGGGTGCGAGTGCACGCTGCTGTCGCGTGATCGCCTAGGCACTTAACGCACCTAGCGCGAGCGAAGCAGAAACGGGAGGCGTGCCCGTATAGTTGGCAGTTATGGCACTGCGAGGGACTCCCATTTTTGTATGGGGCTTGGACATCGAGTCCTGAGAGGCCACAGACCTTTTTTAAATTAAAAATGGCCTTGCCTTCAGGTGTACGATCTAGTACTACGAGTACTAGATCGTAGGGACTGCGGTCCTTCCCGCTGTACATGCGGTGAACTGCATGTACGGGGAAGTCTTGTGCCTTCAGGTCGGCACATACCGAATCGGTATGTACCTCCTTGGGCACACCGCGGATGACCACTCGGAGGACTTTCTCCTCTTCGAGCGCATAAGTGTGGAAGCTTATGCTCTCATTGCGGAGGAGTTTTGTTAGCGCTCTGTGGTCGCTAATGGTGGACACTTGGACTTTAATGCCCTGCTGCGTGGAGCGGGCATTAGTGTAATGGATCCCACGATCCGAAACTAGATGGGACAGCATGTCCCATTTGGTTTTGTCCTGAATGAACAGGGGCGGAGGCGGTTTTTCGCGGCGCGCGCTCGCGTCCTGAGGGGACGCGGCAGTAGTGGCCGGAGCGGAGGGAGGAGACGCGGGGCGCGGGGCGGGGGTCGGCTTCTTGCCGGAGGCGGGGGCCTTAGCGGGTGCCTTGGCGGGAGGGGCGGAAGTTGCGCAACTAGCGGCTTTAGGAGCACGCTTGCGTTTACGGTCAACGACGGTATAGCCGTCGTTATCGGAGTCCGAGTCAGTGCGTAAGGCGCGACTCGGATCTACATCCATCTCCGTTTCGGAGTCCGAAGTGGGCTCGACAACGGCGATGGAGGGACGGGTGCTCGCTGGCCTCCCGATCGGTGAGCGCGAGCGAGACCTCTCACGGGGAGGGGCTGCCACCGTGCGTCTATTGTCCGGGCCCGGAGCGGGCGAAAGCGGGCTGTCCTCTGAGAAGGACCGGGTCGGAGGAGGGACGTTGGCCTCCGGGATTGAAGTCCCGGAGGGAGCAATAAGAGTGTCCGTGAGGCGGGCACTCGCTTCTTCTTCGAGGAGTTGCATATGTGCAACATACAGATCGGGGTGGCGGAGGGCGAAGGTCTGAAGGACCTGCACCTCACCGTTAGAGGGACGGGACTGCATCCTGAGGGGAATACTCAGGACGCCCTATCAAGGGTTTGAATTCCCTCACACAACTTGTGAACTCACTGTGTGAGAGGGAGTGTGTACCTAGGGTGTGCCCTAGTTGTGTACCCTCTCCGAGCTTTTTTCTCGGCGGAGAGGGGTGCTCCTAAGCGCTACTCCGGGGTTGACTAGGGGCGACCCCAAGGTCAGTTATCCCGGAGCCCAGCTTGCTTCGGCTGACCCGTGAAGCGGGAAAGGCCACGGTGCAAGGTTAAACCAAAAGTTCAACAGTGGCCGTTGTCACCGTAGTGTGTCACACTGCGACCGCAGCAAATGGCGGATTTGATCGTTCAGACGGGTTTGGCTGACGCTACCCCACGCCTGAACGACGTCGCTTAACAGCACAAAGTGTGTTGTTACGCGCACTGGTACAATGTTGTGTCGAGTAGTAAAGTTGTGAGCACAATTCTCATCAATTTCATCTCCTCTCAACAATTGTGCGCACCGAAAAGTGCGGTCAAAACAAGACCACCAGCCCGGTATGATGTTATAACGAAACAAGGGACTTGGGTAGGTGGTAATGCCTGACGTCTTAGAGCGCCTCTGCGCGCCGGCACGGCGAGCTCGTAGCTCACGTTGCACGGCGTTCGGCGGCTGCTCAGCTTCTGCACACAAAACAAAACTTCGTCAGGACTGCGTATTCCAAGGCACTGGTCTGCAACTAGCGTCGGAACGATGACCCGAGTGAGACGGCAATAGTGCGGGGACTATTGCGGTCTCACTGGGAGATACTGGCGGAGCTGTAGACAGGTGTGCACGGCGTGGCGGCACAGGTCGGAATCGAAGGCTTTGCAAAATTTCAAAGTGTCTTATACCATAAAAAATAATTTTATAGTACTGATAATGCTAAGCTAATTCTTGCCAAGACAAAAAAACTACCATGTTGGAGTCTTATGACAAAGACTTGGTCGTTATTTTCTCCGTATTTCCTATGAATGAAAGAGTTTGTTGGTTTTAATCACAGTTTCAAAATTAAATTATAGATCGACGTTTTCAGTATGTTTAGTAGTAGGGACATAACATATCAAAATGTCAGATCCAATAGTTTAGTTTCGATATGCCTAATTAAACCCCGTACCAAAATTAGTCTAAAATTTACTAATTTGACGGCCCTTACCAAGATTTAATAAAATTTTAAGATAAAATATATATTTGTACTCTTAGTACACTCTGTTGAATGACACTCCACATGCTAGGGTAAAATAAAGTTATTCTATGCTATATACCTATTTATTAGTTTCACCTAAAAAAAACGTATCAAAAGAATTCCAAAAGAAACACAAATCTTGAATAGTTTATTATCATCTGTGTGTTACATGATGCTAAACATTATAACAGTATCTACCAAAAGTACCCAATACAATATTATATAGATCAACTAGCTGACCCGACGAACGTTGTTTTGCCATTTAGGCGAATAAAAATGAAAAAAAAGTTAAATATACCTATTTAAAAAATAGTTTACGTCCTATTCTCAGACCTCCTGATAATTAATATATACACACAATATCATAGAATCGATCAAGCTGTTTCGGAGGGGTTTTGTTAAAAACACTGTGACAAGAGAATTCTATATATTAGATAAGATAATTTAATAACACTATGTCATGCAATATTATATATAATGCAATATAATATAGGTAAAATGTCTAAAGTTTAATCATTTAAGAATGTGTCATTGTACAGTATTTGTTCAGTAATAGTTTTATTAGTTTGTTTTTAAATTTTATAAATGTCATAGTGTATCCATTAATGAATTTCTAATCCATTTCCAATATTTATGCTTATCACAAAAAAATCATTCCAATTACGAGCATCGTGGCATGCGCACGGACAGACTGACAGACAGCGGAGTTTTAAGATGGTCCGTTTTCCTCGTTTAGGTACGGAACCCCAAAAATTACAAATAAATCACACAGCTCCAAAGTCCTTATATTTAAATAAGTATTGAATATAAATGGTGGTACTCTGACAACAATACCGCGGGGCACGAGGTCTTAGGAATCTACATCCAGAGTATAAATTAACTTGTTGCAATAGCGGCCGTTGCACTCGGACATGACGATTTTCTATTAAGTACACATTGCAGAAAAGTTTGTTCGTTAGGTTTTTAGCTATATAACGTAATGAATTACACACTTAATATTAAGATACTTAATGAATAGATTCAGGCGTTACTTTGCGGTAATCCATATTTAATAATAACAAATACTTTTAAAAGTATCCTAAAAAACATTAAATAATATTTAAATAAGACACTTAAAAAAGCATAAAATTATTTATCTAGTGACAATTCCGCCTAATTTTCCTGTTATCTACGTGAAGTCATAAACATCACGCAGCCTGACCGGATGAATACCCGACTAGTTTCGCTTCTAAACGAAGCATCTTCAGGAGGTCTTGACTTACCGTGCGCACGATCGAGACTGACTCGATGTCTGAATTAATTTTCGATGAAATAAAATTATATAATTTTATGCTTTTTTAAGTGTTTTATTTAAATATTATTTAATGTTTTTTAGGATACTTTTAAAAGTATTTGTTATTATTAAGATACTTCGTGTAAAACATAAAATCAAAACTAAAAAGAGATGGAATTAAACTTCCAACAAATAGTTTTTCAAGAAAGGTCAAAATCTTTTTCATTTATCATACTTATTCGGAAAGTAGTGTTTGTTGGAATTTGTAAATATTCCAAATGAAATTTTACTTAAAATTTCACAAATAGTGCTAATCTCTCAATTAATTTTTCATATGTTAATTTGTTTATTTTTAATGAATTTTGGAAAACCAACTATTTTTTTAGAGTGCTTAACACGGATGAAAGTCATCAATTTCTTACGGACTGTAGCCGAAATACCGTGTATGGGAATTGATTTATTTCGACCCTTGTATAATAATCTAATATTTCGCTCCTGAGTATGTGGGATATTTATTTTATAACAGTTTATTTAAATTATTAATCGAATGAAAACAATATTTAAAATAATATTTAAAATAATAAGTGGCCACACGATGGCCTGGTATGAATGTATCTTTCGCTAATACTTAATCTCGTTTAAAAGACAAAAGTATTATTTACCCTAACCGAGTTTTATAATTACTATCTATTAAAATAGTTTTTTTCCTAACGCTACATATCAAAGCAGTAAACGATATCAATGTGCGTCCGTCGAACCCATTTCGCACTCGACCTCTGCTCCGCGTGGGTCGTCCATCGCGCAATCCTTTGCTATAAATGTATGACATTACAATACCGACCACTTAAGTTATGTGAACACAACTGATAGTGTCGATAGTTAGCGATTTTGTTGAGATATTGTTTATTTATCACCATCCTGTACCCTCTTACATTGATAAAACTCTTGGGTCATAAGAACGAGTATTTGCAATGGAGATGAATCAATTAGCATTCCGTGTATTCACCGTGGAGGTGCCACCGACATGAATATAGTATTCTTCGATCATTCATTTGTCAATTACAAATTACTAAAGGAAGATCTTATTGCACAACTATATGCTCCCTGCTACAATCATTTACAAAAACTTTTGAAAGTACGTACAACTCATTGTCTTCTTACTCATATGCCATTCGAGCGGGCCATAAAAGATGACACGCGAATATAATCATGGATAGTTTTGGCTTAGTTTTTATAGCCAGCTGATGCAGGTCTGAAGCCGACTCACTTTTTAATTTTTGAAGGCGTGAAGATAGTCCAGGCAGCTATATATAGTTTAGTTGGTAGTATCAGTTATACTTCCAACAAGAGCATTACTAAGAAGGATAGGCATCAGGAAGGCAGCCGGCCCTAAAATTGAACCTAACACTTTACAATCAAATAATTAGCCAAACATAATTTTGATACGTTGTCATGTTTTCTTTTATGTTGATAAAGAACGAATTTTATGCCTACCCGACATAAGTGGAATAAGGGCAGGATGAAAAAGAAGTGAAATGACACTAGTGATAAAAATTACAAATTCAAAGTATGAACCAGTTTGATCAAAGCAATAATCATAAATTAATGTAATAACGGCTTTGAGGACCGGTTGGGTTATCACCTCGTTAAACAATGACCTACCTCAATTATACACTGTTATTATATTACACATGGTTTTGTGACGTATTTTCTGTGATTCACAATCGGACGTTCGGATACTTAACATGAAGTGACACACACGTATTATAGTTACTTTCAAAAGATTAGATGATCGATTTTGTTTTGACATGAAATATGGCGTTTGGATGGCCGGATGTTGTCGCGAATAATAGCAACATTACATATTAAAAATTAGTTTTATATATTTCTTTGTACCTGGCAGCTCTTTTGCCCTTGACGATGAATAAGTAGTGGACCACAAATACAGTGCAATTATATATAAAATGTAATTGATTATATACCACGCATCACCTGTCCCAGCACTTATGTCACAAATACCAAGCCTACTGCCTGACAGATATAAGAAAAATAACATTTTGAAATGCTAAAAATTATCACACTGAACGTTCTATTTGACATTTTGTTTGTAAAAGAAAATGCGTTTGGAACGTGTTTGTGTAACATTTTTTATTTTTTTTTTTACTCCAAACTAGGTAGCACTTGACCACTATCTCACCTGATGTTAAGTGATGATGCGATCGATGATGGAGCGCGCTTACCCAGGAGATACCTATTCACTCGCTTCTTGAAGACCCCCATATTGTACTTAACCGGAAACACAGCCTCAGGCAGAGTATTCCATACCCTGGCGGTTCGCATGATAAAAGAAGATGCAAATCGCTTCGTTCGGGTCAATGGAATATCCACCATATAGCGGTGGCGCTTCTGAGTATCTCTGGATGTCCGGTTATAGAATGGGGATGGCGGAATCAGATCATGTAGTTCTGTGGCACACTCCCCGAAATGTATCCGATAAAAAACCGATAAGCAAGCGACTTTGCGGCGATGCTCTAGACTTTGGAGTCTCTTGCTTACAAGTTGGTCGTCGTTTATGAGTCTCTTGGCTCTCCTCTCAATAGCTTCCAGTGTCTCCAGCTGGTATTTGGCAGAACCATCCCAAAGGTGAGAACAGTACTCCATACACGACCGGACTTGCGCTTGATAAAGATTGAGCAGCTGTCCCGGTGTGAAGTATTGTCTCACCTTCGCCAAAACACCAAGCTTTTTTGAGGCTAGCTGGGCTTTAGACTCAATATAGGAGCCGAAATTGAGAGTCGGTGTTAATGAGATGCCAAGAAGCTCGAGATGGTTACTTATCGGCACGGACACATCTCTGAAAGTAGGAGCCAGCTGAAAAGGGCTCCGTTTGGCGGAGAAAAGACACGCCTGGGTTTTAGCAGCATTGAACTTAACCAGGTTGGCATCGCCCCAATCGGAGACTGCCTTCAGAGAAAAGTTCAAGCGCTGGACCATCGCTTCCCTATGAGACTGGATTTGTAATGCACTGGTTCGTGCGTTAGATGTATAACTCTCCACAACGGTGCTGTCGTCTGCGTACCCAAAATTACCGGGCTTAAGCAGATCATTAATATGCAGCAGAAAAAGCGTTGCGGAGAGTACTGATCCTTGAGGGACTCCGGCGTTAATAGCCAATTGGTCAGAAGAACAGCCATCGATGACTACTCGAATCGACCGATCCCTCAAGAAATCTGAAATCCAAACACATAAACCAGTGGGAAGGCCGTATGAAGGAAGCTTGCTAATAAGGCTATCGTGCCAAACCCTGTCAAAAGCCTTCGAGATGTCGAGAGAAACAGCAAGCGCCTCTCCGTGGTTCTCGATGGCTTCGCTCCAGATGTGAGTGGCCTACACAAGAAGATCCCCAGTAGACCGGTTTCGGCGAAACCCATATTGTCGGTCACTGAGGAGATCATTAACTTCTAGGTATGCCAGGAGCCTGTGGTTCAGTACACGTTCCATCGTTTTACACAGTATGGAAGTGACTGAAATAGGCCTGTAATTGGCAGGGTCTGCGCGACTACCCTTTTTGGGCACGGGCTGCACGTTTGCAAGCTTCCAGGACTTAGGCACTTGACCAGTCGTCATAGACAAGCGAAAGAGGCGAGTCAATGTTGGAGTCAACTCAGGCGCACACATCCTCAAGACTACAGCTGGTATACCGTCTGGACCACTAGCTTTGTTCACGTCCAGATTGCGCAACGCTTTGCGTACTTCAGATTGTCGAATGCGGATTTCTGACATTAACGTCCCGCAGTTTGGCAGACTTGAAGGTACAGCATTGCCAGCATCTAAACGTGAAGATTCTGCAAACAGAGAGGCAAATAAATTTGCTTTCTCTTCAGCAGTGTGCGCTAGGGAGCCGTTGGGTTTCAGCAGTGGAGGCAGTGAGGGACGGCAGAAGTTCTCTTCGATCGATTTCGCCAGGGACCAAAACGCTTTGCTACCCGAGGGGTAAGAAGCAAGTTTGTTCCCTGTTCGGCGTATATGATCGAAGCGAGCCTTCTTAAGGGCCTTTTTGCAGGACTTGGCAGCCAGATTAAATGCTTTCTTCTTTTCACGTACATCTCTAGATTTGCGGGTTCGAGCATCAGCCCAGGCTAAGTAGGCCTCATGCTTTAACGCTTCTGCATCTTCACATTTAGCATTAAACCATGGGCGAGCTTTGCTGGACATCGGAACGTCAGAAAATGGTATGAAATATTCCATACCTTGACGTAATACTTCTGTCACAGCATCCGCGCAAATTGAGGGATCGCTAGAAGAAAAACAAACCCGGCTCCAAGGGTAAGACGCGAAAAAACAACGCATCTCATCCCAATCTGCTGACCTGTATCGCCATACTCGCCGCGTGCCTTTTGGGCTGGGGTCGGGCGGGGAGTAGACTGATATAGACTTCACCAGACAGTGGTCGGAACTACCTAAAGGTGATGAAACCAACACTGAGTAGCGGTCTGGATCTGTTGTCAGCAGAAGGTCCAAGCAATTGGCTGTGTGGCCATCAACGTCCTGTATCCTTGTAGCTCCTTGGACCAGCTGTGTGAGGTCTAGCGTCAAGGCAAGCTTGCGCATCTCTCGACCAGCGTGATCTGTGCTCTGGTATGGGTATAGCCAGTCTTGATGGTGGGCGTTGAAATCCCCCAGAAGCACTAATTGAGCAGAAGGATATCTCTGTTGGGCCACATCCGCCGCCACACTGAGGTAATTTGTGAGCCTGGTCATCTCCTCATCTCCGCTGTGTGATCGGTAGACACTAGCATAAAGAATTTTCTCCATGCCAATGTCCACCAGAACCCACATGACTGAAAATTTGGGGTCTTCAAGGTTGCGGAGACGCCGATAGCAAATGTCATCGCGGGCATACATACAAACTCCCGCCCTGGCTTTGAAGCTATGTTCTAGCATATAACCAGGGTAGGCAAGGTATGCCGCGTCAGCTGGACATTTGATCTGCGTCTCCGTGAGGAACAGAATATGCGGTTTTGCGGTCTCGAGATGGTGGTGGACCGAGTTGATATTTGAGCGCAAGCCTCGAATGTTTGAGAGGTGCACTAGGAGGGAGAGGACGTGCTTCCGCTGTTGAACCTCAATTCTGTTTTTTCCTTTCATTTTTTCGGGGAGTGAAAATAGGTAAAGGGAAACGGAAGTGGAAACGAGGCGCATACTACCAACCCATGACACAAATTAAGCCTTTTCACCCTATGGGAACCAATCCTGGAGACCGCGGGGACGCCCGAGCCCCCCCGGAGGTGTCCATCGGGTCCTCTCATCTGGTTGCCAACCAGCACGATGGCGCACCTCCGGGATTTTTCGCGAGATGGCGGGGCAGCCTTTCATGAGTGGCTGGCTCACTACTTGGGCCCCCAACTATCTGCGGTCGGCCAGCGGAAAACCGTGCCTCGGATCCCGCTGCTCTCCAAGATTGGCTGCCAGGTAAATTGACCTTCAATGTGTCACGACTAGCTATAGTAATAAGCGCAACTGTTTCCGACCCGTTCCCCATAATGGCTTCACCAAACATCATGCCGAAACGCGACCGCTTGGCGGCATGGCTTTGTCTGGTGGGTGGTAACACGCCGCGGCATAAGCCTACCACCTGAAAAGTACTACTCTTTTAGCGCCACCCAGAGGACACGTGTAGGACATCGAGGGCTAAATCCTACGGACGCGAGCAGTATAGTCCCCCATAAGCGATTTAGATCACTTTGAAAGCAGCCAAAATAACATCAGGAAGTGCTACTCTTGATCCACGTCCGAGCAGAGGTTCTTTATGATTTTTTGCTAACCCGGTCATGTGTGCATCCAGAGGTTAACATTTTGCACGACCTGAACTTCTCAGAGAATCTGAGAAAAGAGCGTACCATGTACCATACGTAATCATGAAACCTTGTCCTATCATAAGTTTTATTTTTCTAAAAAACAATATTTCATACATTGTATTTTAGAAATTAGTATATCAAATAATCTTAAGACTACTGTATGGTAATATATCATCAGATTGTTCACTGTTGAACTCAGCCTCCCCAATAATGGGGGATATGCCATAATCCCCACGCTTGGCAGACGTCTTAGGATGCAGTTCCTCAGAAGGTGCTGCTGTCCACCTACCGGTATTTTACCTACAGTCACCTCTTACGATACCCACAAGTAACAATGGGGGGTGACATTCTAGCCCGGCACCCCACATGGCAGCCGTCTTAAAACTAAATTACTCATAATATCTAAAATTACAAAATATTGTATTGTTTCAGGTAAACAACACGGCACTATAAAATGGTAACTCGAAAACCCCTGTATCCTACAACAGTAAACAAAGGAATCCTGCCATCAATCCAAAAAGAGGCTCTTCAAACAAATTAAGCTCCATAAACATTAGGGTCATCCCTCAAAACGTCGACGGTTGTAAGCCGAGACGAGCATGGGGCGAAAGCGGAACGACAACGGGACGAAAACGGCTTGACAATAAGTCGAACTGCTGAAGCTGTAAAGCTGTATAAATTGACGCTAATTACTTTATTTTCGACCCTCTTGTTGAAGAGGTGGTGTTTTTCTTGATTGGAGAAGATGCAGTCTTTATAAAACAAATTAAACGGCAAGAAAATTTGGACAGTACCATACTTAATTTTGTATGATTGTAAGACGTAGCTAGATTTGCCCAATGAGCAGCATTCAATAGATAGATAGATAGTATAATAATAGTAATCAATCTACATGATGCAGTCGAGGGTTGTATATAAGCTTAACTTAAATGAGCACCACCTTATAAGGACAGCTGTCGGCATACACTGTTAGGTGTTTGGCGACAGATTTTACATTGGTCACCCATCCAAGTAATTAGATAAATTTAGCTACGAGCACTTCAGAAAGGATCCTTTATCGATACAGTCACAATTATAGTATAGTACCGCTGAGAATTCGAAAAGAAAATTGGCACATTTAGATTTGTAACTTTCATGAGCCTGTAATTTTACTGGCTCTCAAGGATGCTGCTTGAACACACTCTGTAGCTAACCAGGTGAGCATTTGCAAAATGGTCTTCTATAGTTCCAAGTGGCTTTAAAAGTGAAATCAGAATATTTAGAATATTATGTCTGTTTTTGTGTAAAAGAAAAACCTACCCTACCCACCTCATGGTTGGGATAAAAATATGAAGATGATGACGCAGTCTTACATACTGTCATTTTATTGACTATTTTCTCTTTGCATGGGCTAGTAACATCGCTGTCTTTTCATGGATCTTTGAGTTATTTTTATTTTTTATTATAATAATTGGATAATATTTGAAGTAGGTATTCGAGTGTTTTGCGAAAACTCTATATTGTTGAAATGCTACTCTCTAGCAAAAAACACAAGCAGCCTAAGAGTTTTGGCAGTTTTCTTCGAGAATTGGATCTCATTTTAAACTTAAGATTTAGACTGCTTATACAGCTTTCGTCCACATCATCATCGACCAACAGGTAGGTCAGGGCTCCAAGATGAACCGACCATAAAAAAAATACGTGATTAACCTTGTTTAACAAATTAATAGGTCAAGTAAGAGCCAGGCCCGTAAGAATGTGAGTTCCCTTTTATTAATATTTTTTTTTTTTTTATAATATGCAGCAGTAAGCTTTTTATAGATAGATAGATAGATAGATAACACTTTATTGTACTTTCTTATTACAATTAATATAACTAACAAAAATTGTTCATCTTAAGATAAAAAAAAAAATTTAACAAAAAATGGAACCGACTTCAACACCCAAAAGTGTGAAATAACTTGTTGAAGTCGGTACCATGATGGTTCAAAAGTAGCTATTATCACAATATTGTGCGCATAGTACCGACTTCGACAAGTTATTTCACACTTTTGGGTGTTGAAGTCGGTTCCATTTTTTGTTAAATTTTTTTTTTTTATCTTTTTAGTGTAACTCAAAAACGGCTTGACCGATTTAAATGAAATTTAAAATGGGACCAAACGACAAGCATCAGCTTTCAAACAAAAAAGAAAATTCAAAATCGGTTCACCCAGTCAAGAGATCTGAGGTAACAAACATAAAAAAAAAATAAAAAAAATACAGACGAATTGAGAACCTCCTCCTTTTTTGGAAGTCGGTTAAAAAGATAGTACAATCGGCGGCCTTATTGCTAGGCAGCAATCTCTTCCAGGCAACCGTAGGCAGAAAAATCAATTTGATTAACATCGGGGTAGAGTGTAAAACTTAGTGAGATTAGTAAACTAGTTGCATACTTAAATATATATACAAGTACCTATTCTAAATATTTAATATCTGTATAATATATATATATATATATATATATATATATATATATATATATATATATATATATATATATATATATATATATTATATATATATTATATTATATATATTATATTATATACACAAATAAAAATACATAAATAAATAATACATATTATATACAAATATAGATACACAAATATAATTCATGGTAAAAACAAAATATTTAATTGTGATCCATTGAGGAGAGGTAATACATTTTAACATCATTTTTAAATGAGATAATCGATGGCGCTTTTCTTATTGCTTCTGGTAAAGAGTTCCACAAACGAGCAGCTTGAATGGTGAAGGACTTGTCATAAAATGAACTCGAGTGTAAAGGTACCTCCAAAACAAAATTGTCTGATGATATCAGATTAAGGTTATTAGAGCAGCTAACCTATATTTGTAATTTTAGAATCAGACAGACAGTGACAATTGGTAACACTGAATTGTTGTTTCAACGCTATATGACCAGAAGTGATATTAAATTATTAACAATCTAAACATGATGAAGTATGTATAGATACTCCGAGTGATTAATTAAAATTATATGATTAATATCAATAATTTTAGAAGTAAAATAAGTATATGAGTTACCTAAATCACAATCGATGCACGCTGCGTCATCGCCGTACGACAAATTAAGAATAAAAAAAGTTGAGATTGTGTTCAAAGGCTTATCAGAAAAAAAAACATAAATCATATACTCACTTGCGAGAATAGGTAAACTACATTTAAAAACATTGTGGTGTTAAATAGGTTACTCTAGTTCCCATATCTCAGCTATAAAAGCATACAATGGTTATTTATACATACGAAATATTGTTTTCATTCACATTATAAGAAAATATCAATACAAATAATGTGACATTTATAAAAAAAATACCTACTTATGTCTAACTTTAATAATATTTAACATTTTTATCATTTAGAAATTCATTAACAATATTATACGATTTCTCTATCAAAAATATGTTAAGAGCACATTTGAAAGTCCTAAAAAGGTAGGTTCACGTCACTCAAGTCAGAGTAAATGTGGGAGAAGAATAGTGTTCCTATACCCACAGCTATAGTTGGGGCACAAATACAAAAATCAAAATACATTCAACACCTTCTACGATAACGTGACGATTGAGCTCAGATAGCAAGATTTTGATGTGCCACTTGCGGTACGTGAATAACCTACCCACCTCTTTTCTGAAATCATTGATTGATATCAATGAAATGCACATTTTTTAATTACTGAACAGGGAACTCGTTGCATGCGTAATCAAATTGCTATCCTACTCCTAAAATTATTTGTTTTGTAAGACCTGTTAATAATGTTAATATGTGATAATATATTTAAAATTCTCTACCAAATAAGACTATTTGGAATGTATCTATTATGGATATTGTAGAACTAAAATCGCGTAAGTTCGAACTCAAACTCTTGAGAAAACTTCAAGGCAAACTTTCGTCTCAAGCTAAGTCGCAATTCCCACATGAAAAATCATCGCTAGTACTCACCAGCTTCTTTTATCTTCCATTCGCTTGCGTCATAAAAAGCGGCCATCTTGAGAGCAATAAAAATAACCGTTGGGAAAACAGCTTTACAAGTAACGTTTTGCTAAAATGTAATGTCTATAATTAGGGTCTGTTATGCCTTCCCTCTATTTCCTTCCTTTTCCTTTTTTGATAGGAAATTTAAGGGGTTGATAGCTGTTATCTCAGTAAAATGTTTCATAGTGGCTTATTTTGTTGAAATGAAAGCTCTTTCTTGTAGTTTCAATGCATTTTGGTTGATAGGTGTACACGTAAATAAATGTCAGGAATGATAAATATTGTAATTCCTTTACGTGGCTATATGCATAAAAATAACATATATATGTTTTTATGTTCTCAACGGCCTAATGCTCTGTCATAGTGGTTCATAGGGGCGCTCGTAGCAGAGTTTTCTTAGTCGTTCGGTCAACTAGGTTATGGAACATCCACTGAGGTACTATTATATATATGGATGGGTGACCGCTAATGACATTTAATATTGAGCGCTTCCTTTATTTACCTTAAGCTGTCGGGCTCGGTAGTGGTAGGCATTATGCCTATGCGCTAGCTACCACTCTTAAGTATAAAATTTGTAACCAAGCACCTAACAGGGAATTACGGCAGCTGCTCTTGAGGCCCAGTAATTCTAGGTTAGCCTGAACAACACCTTCGACCTCATTATCACTTAACATCAGGTGATATTTCTGATAGTTTTAATGCATCTTGGTTAAAACGTAAAAAAATCACATGAAAGTTGTTCAATTGAGTAACCTATAAACCACTGCTAGCCCAAATCTGGCACATTACATCCACTTAGTTGGATGCTGGCTGAATTGTTTTGTATGATTCGAAAAATATTAACGAAATCGGTGTATTTTCCAATCGTATACTCCTATCATTTGTAAACTATTCCAAGTTTTGAATAAGTCCATTTTCCAGTAGCAACCTCCCCTCTATACCTTGATAAGTTGGAGGTTTGTTCATTTGCTTATTTCATTGTTAGGTTGTGGGTTCCAGTAGCAATTATTTTTCTAAATGTAAATGTTTTTGTGTCTTATAGTTTTTAAACCTTATTTTAAAATTTACAAATGTACCTATGCCGTTACAAACTATTGCTGAAAATTCGAAATATTCCAACTAATTTGTGAAGTCTCGAAAAATCTTTTATTCAGATCTCAATGAGAGGATGTCCTCAGACATTCGCTTCAGATAGTTGTTGGGCCACTAAACTTAAAGTGACATAGCAGATTCACTTGTTTAATTTTACTTTCGTTATTGAACTAGCGACCCGCCCCGGGTACGCTCAGGCGCAATGCTGATACTAAATATACAACACAATGTCTTTATATACGACGTTCAATTTGATCTATATGAAATGCACAATATATTTAGGATACTTAATTATATAAGCATTAATACTGTATTGCTTGAAATCGCTTCGTAAATAAGTCTCGTAATAAAGTATAGGATAAAAAAGGGTTATTTTGGGTTACCCCTAAGAGATAGACATATATACTATTGCGGACGTTTTTGTAGACCTTTTTAAGGTGTACAAAACTTTAGACATTATTATGATCTATCTCGTAGGGTTCAGCCAGCGTTTGCAATGTAAGCGCAAAAAAATATGTTTATTTACGGCACCACATTAGAAACCTCTAAATTTATCAGTGTTTCTTTAGTATATACAAAATTTCAAAAAATTCATAATCATTTATTCAATTTAGGCGTCTACGACGCTCTTATGAAGGTCAATTACAAATTTTAATATTGAAATATTCTACATTGTAGTGCCACGTTCAGCAAAAAAAAAAATTATAGAGCCACTGCGAGAAGAACGGGCAAGAAAGTCGGGGCCATTCTTTTAAACGTCTTTTTACATTGTGTTATAAACAATATAATACAATTATTACAATATTTGTATTATGCATGTTTAATACATATAAAACTTCCTCTTGAATTATTATATCAAGTAAAAACTTAACCGCATCAAAATCCGTTGCGTTGTTTTAAATATCTAAACATATATACGCACAAGCAGACAGCGGGAAGCGACTTTGTTTTATACTATGTAGTGATAAAATAATATATTATCTTAAATATTCTTTTTTAAAGGTATATAGGAATTAGTAGAAATAGACAAGTATTTAATCACGACTTCGCTTAACTTGTTTCGTATGTTAGGTAAGATTAAGCCCGTGTTACACATACAGTGCTTTATCAAAAAGTGCATTTCACTCTTTGGAGAATATTAATGGTTCTTCTTGTTATTATTGCAAGAATAGTGGACTAATAGTAATAGATTCAGGCGTTACTTTGTGGAAATCAATTCTTACTTGATAATAACATAAAAATAAGGCTTAAGAAAATATTAATTAGCTAAGTTTTGCAAAAGTAACATAAAAATATAGAAGATATACCTAGCGACAATTCCGTATAATGTTCCTGCTAAGCCGCGAAAATACTTTTTCATTTTTATTATTTAGAACGAAATGCGTCGAGGCTACGTGGTAAGCTGCTGCGAAGGAGCTGAACTGTGAAACTAGT
Source organism: Plagodis dolabraria (assembly GCA_963854805.1). Classification (NCBI taxonomy): domain Eukaryota; kingdom Metazoa; phylum Arthropoda; class Insecta; order Lepidoptera; family Geometridae; genus Plagodis; species Plagodis dolabraria. The sequence continues at coordinate 34,167,533 of OY978446.1, forward strand.
ACTTTGGAGGTAAAAGATACTTTGCATTAAGTACTTGCTAGGTGTCAGGTGGAAATTTATACATAATCATGTGTGAATATTTTTTAATCCAGGAGTATTGAGAAAATCGCTGTCCTCTTGGCCCCTAACTTCCTTTCTCTAACACAATATAGTCGGGCTGTACGAAAGGCAAATTCCTCGTTCTTCGTACCCTCATTGTTCCGTCAAACAATGACTTGGCCCAACGGTCACCACCATCGGCTGCCGTCAATGCTACTTTCGACTGTGAAACGTTGCGCATAAGGATCAATATCGAATGTGGTTTTAGGATTGCTGATGCGTTTTCTAGATGTGCCGTATGCATATCTCAAGAAGAATCCATGTATTCCTTTACCTAATAAGTAAGCGGTATTCACACAGAAAAAAATATAGGTATCAATATTAAAGTTTTAATTTGGTCTCGCTCGGAAAACTAAGCGATAGGTGCTCAAATTATAAAAAAATAATAAATATTTCGACCGCCAAGCAGTTATGTTTGCATCACATTTTTCCGGTTTGAAGGATAATGAACGGTGATATTACAGGTACATGACACTTGACAACTTTATGTCACGGAGTGATGGGCGCAGATCTATTGGCTTAACTTATATTGATATAGATAGGCCTATAGGATATATAGATACAGTTACACTGCATGGGCACTCGTAGTAATATATTAAAGATCATTTATAGCTATGTGACTTCATTCTTATCTAAAAACAAACGCTTTTAGGACTTTTTTTTTTTTTTTTTTTTATGCCTGATAGGTTAGCCTTTGACCACTATATCACCTGATGGTAAGTGATGAAGTGGTCGAGGATGTTGTTCAGACTAACCTAGAGTTACTGGCTCTCAAGGACAGCTGCCGGAACACACCGTTAGGTGCTTGGCGACAGATTTTCAACTTGAGGGTGGTAGCTAGCCAGGCGGGCATTCGCAAAGTGCCCTACCACCATGCAAAATCATCACACAGGACTATACGGCATCATATCCATAATATCCAATCAATTAATAAACCATCACATAATCCAACCCTCAACAATACTACTAACCTACCCCTTCAGGGATATAAAGGTGTCTTGCTATGTATGTAAAGTAAACTCGTAATGTTTTAAATAATCGCCTGCTTTGAAGTAGATAGACTTTTTATAATCTGAGAGAGATAACTTTTGTATTAACCGACTTCAAAAAAGAAGGCAGTTCTGAATTAGATTGTATATTTCTGTTAACTCAAAACTCCGTTATCTATACACCTATTAGGGAAATTAGTATATTTAAAGTATGATTTGAACTCCCGGTTTTATGTAAAGTCGGAGGACGCGTGTTCGATTACTTGATCGTAGATTTGTGTGGTACCTAACAAAGCGATCATTCGCCAAGTACCCTACCGTGTCGTGTCAAGCTGCAAAGCAAGCTTAGGTACCAACTTATCCGCCTTCAAATTGATTATTTTTTTAAATAGCAAACCCTCATTAGTCGCGGTCCGAGGATTTTTATGACAGATTCATTAAAGCAGCACCTATTTGTCGTATTTTATGAAGCGACAAATTAAAAAAATAATCATTTTTTTCTCTGAGTTTGCGACGATAGCTTAGAACGAGAAGGTTATATTTTTCTTTTTTCTAATTAGTTTATAACAAGTGTCGGGTCACCTTTATAATTAAGGTCGTTTGTTTCACAATGTTTTACAAGGAAATTGTTACCTACATTTTACTTTTCGATCAAGACCATGTTTCAAATTGTACCATTGTTTTAAAAATTGCAATTTTCTTCGCGACTTCAAAAATAGAAGGTCATTAACAATACACATTCAATTTTTAAACATGAAAAAAATCTTATTATTTTAATAAGTAAAAAAAAAAATGTATAAATACCTTTTATAATTATGTTCTCTTTATCATACAATGCTGAGCTTGTGTACTCAGTATGACGGCTACCGAAGCAATATATTAAATGCGTTAGAACTTTACTGCAGAAAAATATGCAAGATATATTTATTATACCATTTTTATTTTATGACTGATAGGTTAGCCTTTGACCACTATCTCACCTGATGGTAAGTGATGATGTGGTCGAAGATATTGTTCAGGCTAACTTAGAATTACTGGCAATCAAGGACTGCTGCCGGAACACACCGTTAGGTGCTTGGCGACAGATTTTCTACTTGAGCGTGGTAGCTAGCTAGGCGGGCATTCGCAAAATGCCCTACCACCATGCTATAACGACTCTGCCATCCTAAGACAACAACCGGGACCGACGGCTTAACGTGCCCTCCGCAGCACGGAAGCTCAGTAGTAATGTCACCAGCGGTCACCCATCCAAGTCATGACCGAGGCGGATGTTACATAACTATGCTGATCGGTTCAGAACGACAATAGAAACTGCGTGCTGAGGCCGGCGTTCGACGCTGTGCACAATCGTGACTCCCACACGAAGAACATCAAATAAGTTCGAAACTGGTCGGAGCAATATTACGCGAGTCCTAGCCGGTTACTAAATAATAATTAGACCATTGTTTTGTCACATAGTTACAAAACTAAATTCCGTTTATATACGTAATATATTATATACCACTTGTACTACTATATAATCTATTTATACACTACCATACGATAAAGCCGTGATTTTCTGTGACAATTTGGTTTTTAATTGTTTGTTTTCGTAAGTCCAAGTTATTCATGTCTCCATCTTTTACTGGCCTATAAACCCGCCGAAGACAGTGCAGGCAATAAAAATGACACACCAATTCGGAGATTGTAATACATCAATTAGTTTTACGGGCGATAATAAAGCGGTTTACCCTAATAGACGAAGATCTAAGGCTCTGGAACCACTGTTAATGTTAGGAGATGTAAATTTTGGAAAGGTATCGTCGATGTAAAAAGTGTTTTTTAATCCGTTATTACCCAGCACAATTTTTTTCTATATAACCACACTAATTTTGAGGACGCTGGTGTAAAAGCATCGTTACATGAACCAGAATATAAAGGAGTACCTACATAAAATATTAACCAAATTTCCATTTGGAAAGTGGTAATATACATTTAGATAATTAATCTCATTTACAATGACTTCAGAGAAAATAATTTATTCCTTAATTGAATTATTTAACAGTTTCCAAGAAAAACAATATATTCAGTCTCTTTAACACAGTTTTACATGATAGATAATGCACACATTTCTGAAGCATTCTAGGCAACATTTTATTTAGTATAAAACATGTTTTTAGTTACATATTATGTAATATGTTTACCGAATCAGGATCTATCTTCAGCATAATTGTTGTTCAAAGTTTTCACTAACCCACTCACCACCATCCGTCTCTAAAATAGTTGACGATAGCATTTTTACTTACCCAATTAAAATACGGTCATTTCCAACCTTATGATGACGAGAGTTTTATGAGATTAGAGATGAAACGACTACGATGCGCACACGCTTTAATTTTTACACTTTTATTCTCAACTAGCTGTACCCGCGACTTCGTTCGCGATTGCCGTACCTGCAGACTAATTATTCACATTTGTGCATTTTTTATCCCATATTAAGCAACACTGTGGTCTGCGGTGAAGCACTCTTATAGTAAACCATAGCTCAGAATGGAGCTTTTTACTTTGGATTTCAAAACTCCCGGGTTGTATTTTCCAGAAGACAGTAGTTAAGTAACTCAGAGAGTTCTTTCCCGGTTTGCACAATAAATGTTGAAGCAAAGTACATTGTGCGTTTCTTTAGAATTTCGATTTTAAAGCGGCGGTTTGTTTGACGGTAGATCGAACATATTTTTTTTATTTCTCATTCTCGGAAAGTAGTGTTTGTTTGATCTGAGTAGCAGGTAGGAGAGGCTCCTTCCCACCTAAGGCCAGGAAAAACTCATAGTAAATGCTTCCTTCTCTTGGGCCAGAATGACTTGTAACAATTGTAACCATTGGTGTAAACAAAGTTATATGTGAAAGATTTTTCGTTGTAAAATACTCTGTTGTTATAAAAAAATTAATAACAACTATGTTTGGCAGGGTAGTAACTAAATATAAGGTAAAAAGTGTAGGTAAAAAAAAACTAACTAAAAATTTCCCTAAATTTCATTGTTCTTACTCCTAGTGTATCTTTGTATCTTCTACTCATGTTTATTATTTTTAGTAATTTTTTTTTTATTTTTTTATTGCTGATAGGTAAGCTTTTGACCACAATCTTACCTGATGGTATGTGATGATGTGGTCGAAGGTGTTAACAGGCTTAACCTAGAATATTTTAATTTTTTTAATATTTTAAATTTATTATTAATTAAAATATTTAGAAAAACTAATTTTTTTTTACCATCCTCATATTTTAAATGAAAAGTAGAGTGCTTAACACGTATGTAAGTCATCGATTCCTACTTGGACTATAGCCGCATTAATTTTAAATAGGTTCTGCTCATGTCATTAAAATCAAAATAAATAATATAAAAAATCATACTATTTTTATATCGTTATTCCTTATATTAGTAGTGAAAAGCAGAGAGATTCCTCTTCAGGCAATAGCCGCCCGTAAATATTCCAAACAAAATTTTACGTAAAATTTCACAAATAGTTCTATCCTCTCAATAATTTTTTAGTAAGTAAGTTATTTTTTCAATGAATAATTTTTAGAAAAGCTACTTTTTTTACATTTTTTAAATTCGAAATGAAAAGTAGAGAGCTGAACGCGGGTGAAAGTTATCAATTCCTTTCGACCATTGTATTACAATCTACTAAACTTGTTCACTTCCAACTTTAAACGGATTAAATCACGTATATTTATCGTTATTTTTGTCCCGACAGTCACCCCGTGACCACGATCACTACAAAGTGTTTGAAACGTCGCGTCGGGACAAAAATAATGATAAATATACGCGATTTAAACCGTTTAAAATTATTTAATTACTAAGTGTAACAATCGCGAAAACCTAAGACAACATTGTGCACTTCCGTTGCGCAGTCTCCGAAATGTATCCGTCAATAGAAAGATATGTAGTAAAAAAAACTGATTGTGGTGAATGTACCACATTTTAGAGTTTTATCGTAGCAAGCTTGCAAAACTAAATAAGGGTGCCATGCTGCCCGTGGGGTTCTGGGCTGCCTGTGGGATGTCAGTCTGTCCTTGGGGTGCTGGGCTATAATGTTACCCCTCCATCTTTGCCCGTAGTAGGTGTCGTAAGAGGCGATAAAGAATAACACTACAAAGGGTGGGCAGGAACGCTTTCTGAGGAACTGATATCTCACACCGCGATCCCCAAGACGCCTGCCAAGCGTGGGAATTATGGCAAACCCTCCCATAATGGTGGAGGCTGTGTTCAGCAGTAGACAATGCGGCTGATATAATATATCTATTAAGCCTTTATGATAAAGTGCGAATGCAAGCTTAAGATGAGCCGTACGTTTAAGGGTTTCTCAACATTCCGCGGTTCAAGTTATTTAGAACTTAATATTTAGTTTGTGATATCTGTAATTTCTGAACTACAAAACTGAATACTTTGAAATATTTACGGGAAAATAATTAATTTACCACTATTGTAACAAAAAAAATAATGTTGAAACCGGACTACGCGCTAATAAATTACAACTCACTTTACATTTTGACTTTCATCCCCTTTCCTAAGGGAACCGTACTGAATTTCGGGATAAAAAGTATTATATATCCTTTTTCGTAGTATGACCTCAAATCGTGCTAAGTTTCATTTAAATCCATTCAGTACTTTTGGAGTGATGCGCGGCCGGGATACAGACAGACAGACAGAAAAAAAACAGTTTTTTCATCAGTATCAGCTACAGATTGCTCTGAAAAAATATTTTCAAAATATTTGCAATGTACCGAATTGAACCTGTTACAGTTTTATTATGAGTATAAATAGATAAATGTAAGCGTCTTACCCCTCGCGCTTTCCTACCTGCCTTCTCCAACTTGTTATAGGTATCGATTAGACTGATTAGAGCATTGCATGTTATGAAAAATATACGTAGGAAAATTGTGGTTATCGTAATAAAAAAAACTGTGTTTTATTGTTTGAAAAATCAGAATCTTTTGAAGTGGTCCGACTACAGACCTATCTATTATACCTATACGATAAAGTGCAAACGCCAGCTTAAGATGAGCCGTACGTTCAAAGGTTCCTATAAATTCTGGATGTCAAGTTATTTGGAACGTAATATTTAGGTTGTGACTTTGAAATATTTACGGGATAAACTTTAAAGTACCACTATTCTAACAAAAAAAATCGGCCAAGTGCGAGTCGGACTCGCGCACAAAGTGTTCCCTACCATTAGCTATACAACATTAGACTTCGTATTTTAACCTTTCTTTTGTTTTAACGTGCGCGAGTCCAACTCGCACTTGGCCAATTTTTTGTATTTGTTGTTATGGTGGCAACAGAAATACATCATCTGTGAAAATTTCAACTGTCTAGCTATCACCGTTCTTGAGATACAGCCTGGTGACAGACGGACGGACAGACGGATGGACGGACAGACGGACGGACAGCCGGACAGACCGTATTTACCCTTTGGGTACGTAACCCTAAAAAGAACGTAAGAAATCGGACTACGCGTTAATAAATTACAACTAAGTGTATATTTTGGCTTTCATCCCCTCTCCCAAGGGAACCATGCTGAATTTCGGGATAAAAAGCTAAATTATCCTACCTTGTAGTATGAACTCAAACCATGCTAAGTTTCATTGAAATCCATCCAGTAGTTTTGGAGTGATGCGCGGCCTGGATACAGACAGACCGACAGACAGACAGACAGACAAAAATAAAAAAAATACAGTTACGGCATCAGTATCAGCTACAGAGTACTGTACATTTTTTTTTTCAAAATATCTGCCATGTACAGAATTGGTCCTGTTACAGTTTTATTATAAGTATAGATTACGTCTGTAATACGGTTTTGAATACACTGCAATCTGTCAATCAGTACTATCAGTACTAATATTATAAATGCGAAAGTAACTCTGTCTGTCTGTCTGTCAGTCTGTCTGTTACGCTTTCACGCCAAAACTACTAGACCGATTTGAATGAAATTTGGTATGGAGATAGTTTGAGACCCGGGAAAAAACATAGGATAGTTTTTATCCGACTGCGCAAAAAGAGGTTAATGTTTTCGCGCGATAACCGACATACGCGCGGGCGGAGCCGCGCCCGGAAAGCTAGTATAGAATAAATTCGTTGGATATTGTTGAATATATAATTTCTCTCTTTTATGCTTGTGATAAGAAGAGAAGCAGTCTGTATAACGGTAAATTCATTTTGTATTTTGTAATATCTACTGAATTTTCAATAAAATATGTATATGTACTCATCGTTTAACAATATGACAGCTGTGCCTTCGATTCTATCAAAAAATAAGAGTCATGGAATCTGTATTGAAAACAAATAAATACACTTATTTGTCTGGAACATTTATAAATATAGCTGCATTCTGTATATTACCGCATCAAAATGTTCTAATGGAATTATGATTATTTTTTCGGACCTTCTATTGTTTTTATCATAGTATCTAATGCATATGGCGATTAATAATTTCACACTAATATTGTAAAGGCGAAAGTTTGTGAGTGTGTTTGTATTTTCGTTACTCTTTCAAGCTCACACTGCTGGATCAATTTTTATAAAATGCAGTATGGAGGAACATGAGGCACTAGATTAACACATAAGATACTTTTCATCATCATCCTCATCAGGTGTAACCGCGAGGCGCAGCTAGCAAGTGGAAATAGCGTTCAACATAACATATTAAATGCCATTTCTACTGAATACTACAAAAAACACAGATTATAAAGCATTGTAAGGTTACAATTGTAATAGAGAGATTTGTATTTAAGCCTGGCCTACAATACTAAATGAATAAATCAAACCTATACATGTCACCAACAGAAAAAAAATCATTTGATTTATACTTTTGCTCTTCAGTGTACTTATATTACGTTACGCTTTAAAACAAAAATTAATAAAATATTTTTTAGATTCTACTTGTTAGCGTACATCGTATTGAATGACTTTTATTCCAATAACTTGCGTCTACCTTCATTTGTGGTTTATTGCTTAATTTAACAACATGTTTTGTTAATTTTACAACTCTTGTGATTAGCAGGCACGTATCATTTTTGATGGCGCATAAAATGTTTTCTTAGTTGCTTCTGAGTTATTATGTTAGTTGGGACGTAAATTTGTTCTTAGAGCTATATTGAATAATAAATGTTGAAACGATAACATTATTGTAGGAATGTGCAAGGAGTGTTGAATTCTCTTTAGTTTCAATTACTTAGGTGACAGGCGATAGCTTGGCAGAGGTAGAATTGTCCAAATAATTTGTCGTTTAAGTAATCACAAACTGTGCAGTAGGATATTTTGGAACAATCTAGGAAATGTTTTTCACGTGCAAATTGTTTTTTTTTCTGTGAGCGTAATATGTTTGGGAACTTTATTTTATATATTACAATTAGCAAAAAATGTCCTATTATTTATGTTTGCTAATCTACCTATTATTGTATAGTAATTATCTTGTGTACTTATATATATATATATATAAATAATTTTCGTTAATTGTCAATAATTTTAATTATTACTTATGAACTAATGATAACTTCAAAATTGATTTGTGAATGGTTCGCCATTCGTCAAGCAGTGTAAAAAGGTAATTCACAATATTATCTCGTTGTCACAGCAGAAGCGGATTGATCAATTCGAGCAAATTGCATGGTTAATAATTAAACATTGTCAGTTTTTAATCCGTAACGTTTAAATTTTGCGGCGGTTGGCGGTTGGTCAGCGTAATTCCCTTATGAGGTCGCTGGTGTAAGTTACAAGCGATTTGGAAAATATGGAAAAATATATATTTTAAATATTGTATTTATTTGTTATGTTATTTTTTATAGTAAACCACAAAGAGACCACAACATTTAATTAAATTATAGTAACTCACGTTAGGAATAGGTAATATCTGATTTTCAAGTATTCTTATTACTTAAACATAGCGTTTTTATAAAAATTCACAGATTTACTGTATAACCCGGTGCAAGTATTTGGCGCCATTTAAACGTATGGAAAGAAAAGTATGGTCGATGCTAAAAAGAACGTATATGCAATCTGTGAATCTAAACGCTTTATTTATTTTATTTATTCAAAAAAACAATGTGGCTGACAGACTATAATGTCCAAAACGCCAACATGTCTAAAACATAAGTTGCAAACACAAAACATTATTACTTAAATCTACATTATACATTATATATCAGTTATTATACCATTCTATACACTTATAATTATTAATATTTACTAACATTCAATGTCATACTAAATTAAAATACAGTCACAAGAAAAGTAATACAAAGAAGAGATATACAGAATGTCAATAAAATCGATAAATGTCAATTTATAATATAATATTTAAATTAAGTGAGGATTACATTAAATTTTATGATAATTCAAATTTAAGTACAAATATGCATGTCTTATTAGGGTTCCTATGTTGTCAGCAAATATATCAACATTCTCGTCATAGAGAAGCAAGTCACCGAGCAAGGCGCGCGCACGAGCTGTGGGCGCATTTTGTGCGCGGCGGGTACGTGTGAGCGGCCGCGCTATTAGCCGCGGTATATTACGCAGCGCGACCGTGCCTCCGCGCCTCGGCACTTGTAGCCCCATCTGACTAAGTACACTCTGATTGTTTACTTTATTGCGAAGTACTGACAAATAGTGCACTACAAGCAGCAGTTTTCGTCTAAGATTAAGTGTATCTAGGCCGACCATACCCGATACAAACATAGACGGATATAAGTAGGGATAGTATCCATAGGCTCTCTTGAATAACCACCGTGCAAACTTTCGCTGTATCTTTTCGATCATAAGTGAGTATTTGTCCTCGTATGGATCCCAGACCACTGCACCAAACTCCAGAGTGCTACGGACATACGCGTTATATAAAACTTTAGGTACTCTATTATCAGTAAACTGTGAAGCAACCCTCATTATAAACCCAAGCGATCTACTAGCCCTTTTACAGATGTTGGTTACGTGTGTTCTAAAGTCAAGTTTCTTATCTAAAGTCAGTCCAAGGTCACGAATTTCATTAACTCTTTCTAATTGAGCGTCAGGTAGGAAATAGGTAGCATATAGAGGACAATGTGAGCGCGTGAAGCTAATTATTTTACATTTAGATGCATTGAAGGGCAGGCGGTTGGTTCTACTCCATTCAGCCACAGCATCAATGTCTCTCTGCAGAGCTTCAGTGTCCTCTACACCACTCACAGCAAGGCACAACTTCAAATCATCCGCAAACATGAGACATTTTGCAGAACTCAGAGCCCTCGGCAAGTCATTGACCATCAACAAAAAAAGCGTTGGTCCTAGAGTACTACCCTGACTTACCCCCGACCTGGTGTAATAGTTGCTAGATTCGTACCCAGATACCCGAACAAACTGATTGCGGTCAGTCAGATAGCTCGAGAAAAATTTAAGGAGCTTAGGAGTAAATCCAAATGTAGATAATTTCTCGAGTAAGATGTCATTATCGACTAAATCGAATGCTTTTTTTAGGTCGAAATACGCCGCATCAACTTGCCGACCCACGTCCATTTCACTAGCGACATAATCAACCAAGTTTATATGGTTAGTAGTGGTAGATCGAGCCCTACGGAAACCGTGTTGACAGTCATTTATAGCATGCTCTACTTGCTGGCAAATACGGTGATCGATAATGGACTCAAAAACTTTTCCAAAGACTGATAGCACCGCAATAGGCCTGTAGGTGGAGACTTCAGATCCAGAGCTCGCTTTGGGGACTGGTGTCACTCTAGATGTCTTCCAATGCAACGGATAGCTCGACTCCTTAAGACATAAATTGTAAAGATACATCAACGGTAACTTCAACACATCGATACAATCCTTCACCAAAAAGGAAGGAATGCCGTCTGGACCAGCCGCAGACCGCGACTTCAGGCGTCTCACAGCCGCGCCAAGGTCGGTCGCATCTACAGTGTCTATTGCAACCCGCGCGGAATCACTGCCAGAACCGTGTCACGATGCCGCTGCCACATCCAGCCGTGGTACCTCCCGTTGAAATACAGAACTGAAGTAGCGTGCGAACGCAGCAGCGGCTTCCGCACCCTCAACCTCTGCTCCGTCACATGTGAACCTTTCACAGCGTCGCCTGTCTCTCCGTTTATCCTTAACATATTCCCAAAACCTAGCAGGTTCGTCAATAATTTGGTTTTGTGTCAGTCGAATGTGCTGCTGATAAGCATTGTCAATTAACGTCTTTACATGCGTCCTATAATATTTAAACAACTCCAAGTTAAATGCCTTACCCTCTGATTTGTACCGGACAAAATGAAAATATTTATTTTTAATATTTTTGATTATTTCCGGTGTGTACCATTGCGGATATACATAGCGGTCTGCATTCCAAGAACGATTTTTTACAGGGACATACTCACTTATGCATTCGTATAATTTCTGATAAAACATGTCAGCAGCAGAATCGACCCTTTCGATGCCAAACAAATCGGACCACTCTAATTCGGCTAAAGCTGCATATAGCCCACTAAAATTAGCTTTCCGAAAATTCCAATCAGGAGGCGCCGAGGGACGGTCAGATGGCGGCGGCGGCGGGGGAGGTAAGGATGGGGGCAAACCACTTGGCAGAGACACGCATATTGATAAGGGCGGGTGGTACGCATCTGCCGGTACCAGCGCATCCGCATCTCCACCGTCGCAAACCGTTACATACTCGTTAATCCGCTCAACACAAGATCCAGTAGACCACCATGCTTATTCAATACATTGTTATATTGCGTTATTTTACAAAAATTTTCAAAACAATCAAATTGTGTTTTTATGGCACTACTAAAAGAATTCAAATTAAAATCACCTAATATTATTGTTTCCATGTTAGAGTATTTACAAACAGCATTTTCAATTGTAGTCAGAACATTTAAATATTGTTCATTTTTATAGTTAGGTGGGAAGTAAACTACACAACACAGCAATTTAACATTTTTCCAACTAACGATTGCAAACAGTACCTCTTGATCTGGTGTGAGTGAGTCGATATCCGTAACCCTACGGAGCGAATAGCAGTCTCGGACAGCAAGCAGCACGCCGCCCCAGCCAGCGTCGACGCCATCTGCGCCGACGCGGTCAAGCCGCGCGATTTGCCAACCGCGAGGGAACAGTTCGCCGTCACACACCGAACTCGTGAGAAACGTCTCCGTCAGTACTATCATGTCGTAGGTACATGACGTTACACTGTTAAGGAAGCAGCGAGTTTTCGATCTCAATCCACGTACATTTTGGTACAAAACATGGAAGTTATGACGACGTTTCGGATTCAATCCTGGCACGAAATTTCTGTCTCCAGGCCTTTACACAGATACCGTCAGCCCAATTCGTCGGTGCCATAATGAGGTCGATTGACTTAGTTGGAAATCCTAATTTAAATGAAGCATAACTTCCTCTCGCCTTTAGTGCTTCCACGGTATGGTCGTTATCACCACAAATGTAGTTCAAGTGCGCACGCACTTGTTCCACCATAGTGCCCTGCTTTACGTAGTAGAGATGCACATACTGGCGGCGTTCCGCAGCATGCAGCAGTGTGGCGCCTGGAGCTGCAGTGCCGCGCAGCACGCCGGGGCTGCGTGCCCCAGGCTGAGAGATACGGGGGCTGCGCCGAGTGCTCTTCACTTCTGTCCAGCCTTCCGATGCAACGGCATCTCCGGACACAGCAGTGGTGTTGGTATTTGCAGAAGAAGGAAGTGATGACTGCATCGACAATATCTCCGAAGACGCTGAAGGCACAGCGTCTTCGGAATAAAGTATCTTGTTTATCAGTGTTTTATGGAATGCGTTATGCAAAATATTTGATGGAACTGTACGATCTACTTGTGCCATCTTCCTTTTTTACTAAGAATACAGCAAATTAATGTTTTAACGGGCTGTACTCACGCGTATTGATTGAGATTGTTGACTTAGGTTTCGGGGATATCCGAGGCCCTTCTTCAGGTGAGTTCACGCGTTTAAATCGCGGTGACAACTCCACGCAAATGCTCGGAGTCGTTGTATTGAAAACAATAATATCTCTCTTAATCATAAAACTTTCAAACAAAAAAAAGAATACAGCAATTCAAACGTTACTGTTCTTAAGGCCGCACCGAGCTTTTTAGGCGCGCCGCGTTTGTATGCGTAAGCAAGGCACGCCAATAGCATCCATCCCCGTCCGACGGCCGAACAATTACAAAAGCTGATAGGGACAAAGCATCGCGGCTCTGACTAAAATGGGTGGAACATGCGTGAATTTGAGTATTTCCTCCCTATAATAAAAACAAATACCTATTCGAAAAATGTAATGTGTATACGTTATAGAATACATGTTGTTTTTTTTTATTTTTCAAATACGGGTGACTCTCCGTTAAGTATTTACGCCGTACTAAGGGTTTATTTCGTTTTTTAGATGTAACTTTGGGTTTATTTTCTATCGAGAAAATTTTAAGTAAACGTGTTTCCAAAGTGTATGATTTATAGAATGAATCCTTAAATATAATATATACTAATTACATAACTCAAAATTAAGAAATAAAGATACAGCTAGGGATCAAACGAACCACAATTACGTATCGCTGGCTTGGTGCAGGCTTAAGAAGGCATACCCCTCCACTGTAAATTATTGATCCGCCTTTGTACGGGTAGGTCTCATTTATACACTACATCTTAGTGTAGATGTAAATGCTAATGGTACATACAGTTAAACCATAATACGTAAAATGTGATCGCTCGAGTAGGTAGTAGTTGCAACTACACTCGATAAATGTTTTGGTGACTACATTTTTTTTATATGTTTTGTGATGGAACAAGCTTGAGGCCCACCTGATGTTATGTGGATTAACTTCTGCCTATATCAGATGCATTTCATGTCAACTCACGAATTGCAGTGCGCTAGTCACCTTGAGACATAGTTGTTAAGTATCATGTGCTTGAATTTCACTGGCTCTCAAGGACTGCTGCCAGAACACACCGTTAGGAGCTTGGCGACAGATTTTCTACTTGAGGTTGGTCAAGGTGAAGCTCAAACCAGCGGCTGGATTTGAACCATGGACCCGCTGCGCGTCAGTTCATAGCCAATGCCACTGAGCCATCACTTCTTCAACGTGGAAATAAATACTAAGTTGTAAATTAATCAATAATCCGGTGTGGTTATATAGACTCCACTTACTTATCTTAAAGCACTCTCATAATCAGTACATAAAAGTAACATAACAAATGGACTTTCAAGCGAACAAATCAACTGCAGTGAAAAAAAATATCTTTATTTAATTGTTTTTTTTTAAATCGCTATCACTAATAGCTCATAACTTGAATAGGTAAGTTTTAAAACTGTAATGGCTTTCAATAATAGGTTTTGAGTCAGTACATGATGCTATAGGATGAACCTTTAATGCAACCACATATTATTTTTTCAATAGTAATGCGACATTTATTAAAGTTGTTTGGGGAGGGGCCGTTTTCAATCCCCGTAGTCCCACACTTTACCACGAACGTCGCGGCGTATTCGACTGGGTTCGAATACGCCACGACGTCCGTGCATAGTTAACCGTAGTTTACCGAACAAAAGTAATGTTTTTTTCATAGTTGTAATTTCAATGATAAAAAATTTAATATTAGAAGCGAGACTTTCTAATATAATATTTTTTTTCACATCTCCTAACATTTTTTCAGATAACGAGACAACAGACAACGCTCAATATTGCTTTAGCCCCACTTCTTATATGTATAAATACACTGACACCCCTACATGTCTATAAAAAATTTAATTTAACATTATTTTTATATATTAATAAAAGCTTTGTTCTGTAAAGCTTTGACTGCTTAGATTATTCAACTATATACTCAAAGATTGAATGATTCAGGAATTATTAAGCAATTACTCACATAAATATATTATCAGGATAGGTTAGTCTTACATTTAGTTGCACTCGTAACATATGTAAATATATAATGTTACTTTTTTCTTGGCTGTATGATACTCCCAGACTAATTTAGTCTATTTTCAGAGACTAAATAGGCAATTTTTACTTACCTAATATGTATTCGAAATGTCCTTGTGAGTCGTAGTACAGCACTATGTACTAATCCATATCACATCATATGCTTGCGCAAAAAACCTTTTTTTGTTGTTATGAATAGTATACATTCAAATTTTACATAATTACGCGCGGTTGTTGATTTCTAAAATTTTTTTTCTTATTATAATGTCATATTGTTCAACACACTATCCAGTTACTAAATGTTTATTTTGCTCTAAACTTTGTTTCGGATTTAAGTATTTGTAGGCGATAATAATATATTCTATTAAATGAAGAAAACTTTCTGCACAAAATCGTGTCATATGCGTACCTATTAAACAAAACTTCATTTAAACCACCAACTATAATAAATTACCAGAAAAACCTCGTCTTTAGTGCATAATCTAAGATCAGAGATTTATCAGATATTGAGATACATGTGGCCTCAATTAAAGTTATTTTAGTGAGAACCCACGATAATGGCCTCCTTGTTAAAACGCACCCGTGTGAAGGAGCCTTAATAGGTTAAGGGGAACACGGTTTAGTACGATACGGTAAGAAAATTCGCAGAAAACATAATAATATCATTAATGTATGAGTGTTAATGGTGCATTTTATTTCTATTTTATTCATTCGTAACCTTTTTCTTTCGATAAGCCAAAAATAGCTTATCAAAGTAACTTATGAAAAAAAACATAGTTCTGTGTAAAGCGGAATAGCACACTGAGAATTCCACACAATTTATTTGTGTTATAATGTAAACAATATGTTTCTTTCATTGAGTTCGAAATCCAAATCGTGATTCTGGTATGCGCGGACGAAAAGTAATTCTCCGAAAGCTGCCTATCCGAGATTTCGCTTTCGGTAACTTTTTAATCGTCATTTTTCTTATCACTCTTGTTTTTAGAATAGCAACACCACATTGCTGCTACACGTTTCTTAAAACCCTGAAATGTGATACATTGAATAACTTATGAAGGATAAAGAGCACCAGTTGTGCTTTGAGAATTTTTTTGTGATTCCGTCACCACCTACTGTAGAGGCTGATATTTGGGATGTGGGTATAGCGGACAATCAATTATGTTAGTTTGCCTACGCGTATTCGTTAGGAAGTGTTTATCATAAAACTTCTGAAGCACTCAGAATTCCCGGTTTTAATCAAATGATTTGCCGCTGTCGATTCTCAGCTACACCAATTGCCTTTGCCATATAAACAAATTCTTTTGTATATACTTTATAGCCCACCCGTCTCGCACAATACCCGGTATACGTGCTGTGTTAAAACGCGAATGTCGCGTTGCCGCATGCGTCTATTAAGCTTGCCTTATTCTTACATAAAAGTTGAAGATTGCAGTCTCATTTCATTTCAGACTTCTATTAACTGAATGGTTTCATCTGAGAGTTCGAGAAGTATAATTATCATATGATCATAAAAATTGAGTCCCGATAGTTTGATTAGTTGTTACTAACGCATTATCCATCTCGTCCAATATTTCGCATACAAACTTTACTAACAATAAATATAATGTTATATACGTACATTTAGAAATTTTCAATTCATAGTTTAGTGAGTTTCCCCTTAATATTAAACTGACGTTAATTAACTATGACATCGCATCAGTTACATCTATAACCATCTCTTTCTTTTACTCACGATTGAAAGAGACGCAAGGTATTGAAATCAGATGCTCCGTTTTTCCTGTTTTTTACATCACGGGTTTTTTTATCTATAACCAATGAATATACACCCTTAAGCGTAAGCATTAAAGTTTAAAATACATTTATATGATTAAATTGCAGTTCTTGTTAAAGCTTATGCATTTGACACGAAGAAAGTCAAGTTACTAAATAAAAAGTTAATGTATCTAAATGAATATTATCTTGATCTTTACACAATTTTAACTTTTAGAAATATTAAACACTTTCTCCATTTTGGTAAAAATTGTTGATGGTAAAAAAATGTGTAAGTATTTTGTTTTAGCTTTTTATGGGCACATAATATCTGCGAACGAAACGACGGAGTAGTTTTTTTTTCCAAGTAAAAATGAAACTACGATGTCCATATGAAAAAATATACCACAAAAAATACATTTGGGTCTGACACAAACCCGAAATGTATAAGATATATCTCATATACGAGTAAATGTTATACCTACTGCAAAAATTATTTATTGGACGTGATAGCCCCCACTTAATGTCTCGTGGTAGGACCTACAACTAAAAAGTCAAAAAATGACAAAAATCAAAATCATTTATTTATTTTGGCGTCTACAAAGCTCCTATGAAGGTCAATTACAAATTTTAATATTGAAATATTTTACATTGTACTGCCACGTTCAGCAAAAAAAAATATCTTGATCTTTACTGACTAACCAGTAGTCCTTTTCATTTTTTCAAGGAATATGCTTAATAAAAGTTTTTGTAGGGTTTCACACCTTCCTAGTATTTAATATATAATTTATTATATATTATACATATAATATACATATAACACAGTAGTATGTTCTGTTCGCTTTAGACATAGAAAATGTTGACTAAAAATCTGCGAAAGAGCATATTTGATAACAAGCAAATGTGAGCATAATTTTACTGGCTTGTCTTCATCATTATCATCACCCGGAAGACGTCCACTGTTGAACAAGGGCATCCCCCATAAACTTGTCTTCGCCATCCTTCAATCAAACTCAGCACACCTTCTTTAAGTGTGTGTAGTGTTAGTAAAGAGCAATATTTTAACCGACTTCAGAAAAGGGAGGTTTTCCATTCGTCTGTATGTTTTTAACGTTTGTTACCTCAGAATTTTTTACTGGGTTGACCGATTTTGATAATTATTTTTTTTATTTGAAAGCTAATGCTTGTCGTTTAATACCATTAAAATGTAATTAAAATCGCTCGAGACGTTTCTGAGTAACACTCCTATAACCGAAAAATATTTTTCTATCTTGATGATATAGTTGTTGAAAATTAATGACAATCGATACCGTAAGAAGCAAGGGTCACTAAAAAGAGTGAAAAAAATAGTACCAAAAATATAACCGACTTCAACACTCAAAACTGTGAAATAACTTCAAAGTCGGTACCATGTGCACAATATTGTGATAATAGGAACTTTTGAACAAGTTATTTCACAGTTTAAAGTGTTGAAGTCGGTTATATTTTTTGGTAAAAAATAAAGTATATATAAAATACGGCACAATTACATAGGTTTGTTGTTGTAGGTTCAGTATACTACTATTCTAGTTTACTTGAAAACTTGTATTTGAATTACGGAAGAATATTTTGTTTAAAAACAACTCATAAAAGTGCATAAAACAAAGTAATAAAAGCGAGCTGAGCACAGTTTTCCATACAAACTTGAACGCTGCGAGATATTTATAACGCTAAGTTTAGTTTGGAACGCGTCGAGTTTTGCCAAAGTTTAGCCGACTTTTCAGGCCGCTGCTATTAACTGTGTTACACTTACTTTATGTGTATTGTGTACTAACGCAGGTTTCTTTATTTCTCATTATGATAACAAGCACTATCGTGCACTAAGCAAAAATCACATTTACATATTTTGGACCAAAAATTCTTGTCGCCATCCAGAATCAAACCGTGACCTCAAGTGCCCTGATCACGTTCACGATCCGTCCCCTTTGACGGTTACAATAGATATATGGAGACCAAAATTTGGCTCAGTCACAAATGTTCTGATAGGCCAGACTCTCCCGAATCCTCAGACCTATAGGCCTTGTGTTCAATTCCCGCTGAGGACAAGAATTTTTGAACGTATGATTTGTAAAAGAAGGTTTCTTTGTTTAAAAATGCATTTCTTCTGAAATTCTAGTGACCGAAAATATTCTAGTCAGTAATGTAAATTGCCCATTGTGTTCCTTTCCTTGCCAAGGAAAAATGCTCCTTGGTATGAAGTTCATGGATCCTCTTTAAACAGTAAAAATAACTATACGAAATTCTCGCGGCTGAAATGATGATGAAAGACCGCAGTGATCATTGCTTGCCTAGTTAGAAGGGTTAATGACCACTAGGCATGCTCCAGAAATCTCCAAGTGGGGTGAGCAGAGGCGTTTAAGTATCTACATTACGGGATTGCATTTTAAAAATTCCACGTAACAACTTACAATCCTAGTGAGATCTACAGCTCAGTCCAGGCCTAGAAAAATATTAATTTAAATGGCCAAACTACCAGTTTTCGGAGCTTACAAATGTGCACCCAAGTTCCACTGTTCGCTAACTAAAAGTTGGCCAAACTGTAGCACAACAAAAGTTTTGGGAATCATGCATCGGGGGACGTTGTACGGATTTACAACCCTGGCCACGGAGATACCTGTAAAAGTTATTTGAACCTGAAATTCAAAGGGTTTTTGTAAGCAAATTTTATAAAATAATACATTTTTGTAGCCATAGTAAATGTATTGAGTTTATCATAAAATATACGAATATCGAAGGACTGTTAGTTAGAGTCTATTCAGAAAGTGAGTGTACTTGAGATTAGAGAGCACAACTGTGCTAGTAGTAACACTTGATCCATTTTGATGTGTTAACCATTTAATTAGTTTATAGTTAAGGTTTCGACAGAAAGAAATTATAGTTCGAATATACTAATAGGATGCGCATTCAGATGGCGCAAGACAGGACAGCTTGGAGAGCAGTAGTAGCGCAGGCTGCACGCCGTAATCACGTCCCTCCGACATGAAGATACGACTAAGAAGAAGAATAGGATGCTCTTACAGGTTAAAATTACGTAAAGCAAAATAAAAATACGGATTTTTTCACCTGAATTATATATTTAAAATTGTATTAAAATTATTCACGCCTATTCAAACACTTCAACATATATAATAATGAGTATACTAAGTATCTGTTTTAATCAGAATCTGATTCTAAACAGTCTATGTCCGAGTGTTCAGCATCATCTGAATGTATCTTTGTTGAAAAAGAATAATATCAAAATCTGACACATTTATTATTAATTCTTGCATATCGAAAATTTTGCGACCCTGCGTCAGTATTTTTTCTAAATTTATAACAGAGACAAATTCTTTCTCATCATCTGTGACAGATTTTTATTGCTGATAAGATAGCTTTGGATCATATCTCGCTTGTTGGCACTCTTGGCAGGCGGCTTTGGGATCGCAGTGTAAGATTGCAGTTCTTCAGATGGAGCTGTTGCCTACCTTCTGATATGTTTCCTTTAGCCACCTCATGTGCAGTTCTAGGACGGCCAAAAGCCAGAGTAGTTTGTAAAACATTAAATCATACGTTTAAGTTTCATGGAGTGTCGTTAGTTTAACAGGTATTATAAAATGATCAGAGTGTCGCTTTGTATATAGAATTTGGCAAATCCACACTACCGCCTTTAATTATTATATTTATTGCCAAGCACATTACACGCTCTAGCAGCGCTCTCTATAGGTATAAAATAATCACGTGCCTTCCTATTTTTGCAAACATGAGCCACAAAATTCATAGTATGCCACGGTAACTAAAAATCACAAGTATACATTTCTGTAATCTTATAAAGTAAATTGCGTCTAACTAAGCATTCCTCGCGCGTTGTCGATATCTCAGATGCCGAAAATATAAAATTTTACTAGAAAACATAAATCCAGTACAATTTTACTGTCGGATACGATCGCCCGCCTCCTTTACGATCGCCGTATCGTCGAATATCGCTTGCTAATTTTGAAATGTGGCGAAATAAGACGCTTTAGTGGAGTACGCCCTCGAGGAATTATTTATTGCCCTGCCCAAAGCTGCTTTGCGACTTTTACTATCCTTCCTATGGGTTTTATTGAATTTTCTAAAGCCATATTTTAAGATGGCTCTGAATATTTTGTAGAGGTTGTATCCTAAGAGATTTTGAGTTAGCATTTATAGTTTGATCGCTAAGTGTACTAACCTTATTTGTTATTTTCTTATGTTACTGACAGAATGGAATATATAATTTTACTGGGTTTCGCTTAAGAAAACGGCCATTCGTTCATCCGAGGCTATATATTTTGAACTTTTAGAGGTAACCGGCTACATTTTTGTACAGAATGTTTTATATTGACATTGCTTTTTGGAACTTATACAAGAAATGTGCTTCTACAGCGTTTTTTCCTTCTTAGTGAACAGGGCAATACATATAAATTTGAAATATGTAATAAAATATAAATAAACACTAAATACATAATACAAAAAGAGGAGGTTCTCAATTCGCATGCTTTTTTAATTTTTGTTACCTCAGAACTTTTGACTGGGTAAGCCGATTTTAGTCATTCTTTTTTATTTAAAAGCTGGTTCTTCCGTGTATTCCCATTTAAATTTCATCAAAATCTATACAGCCATTTTTGAGTTATACTAAAATAACTCAACTCAAAAATATTTTCCCATCTTGATGATATAGTCGTTGACAGTGAATGAGAATCGATCCCGTAAGTTTCAAAGGTGTGAATAACTTGTCGAAATCGTTACCATGCGCACAATATTGTGATAATAGGTACTTTTGAACTATCATGGTATCGACTTCAGCAAGTTATTTCACACCTTTGAGTATTGAAATCGGTACCATTTTAGGTAATTTTTTTTATTTGAATTCATAGGATTTGTACACCACTTACAATACAGAGCATATTTAAATTAATAGGGATAAATTTAAGACCTTAAATAAATCCCCGCTTTGCTGTATCTTTCAAATCATCAATTCAAACACAAACTTTCACCGAACTTTAATTAACTAAGTCAAAATGAATTTTTGATAAACATCTGATATACACCATTGTGCGGAACCGGCGATGCGTGCGTGACCCCATTTTTTGTCCAAAAATAAATTGATACAGTAACCGATACTCTTGTGCTCTCGGGCGACACAGTTTTTGTATATTATGATATTGTTGTACAATCAGGCACAGAAGCTTTTGTTAAACCAACAGTGTTGGTTTCGATCTGAACCTTAACTCTGTGGTCATACCTACTACACACTCGATTAGAAATAAATATTTATTTGTTTAATTATATTTATACGAGTATCACACCGGGAACAAAATTAGCGATTTTAAAATACAATTTAATAGGTGTAAATGTTATAATAATTAAAACCTATTATGCAACGTTAATAAATGAACTCATCACGGTTGCATTATCTCATTTATTGCTAATTTTAACCTCCCAAGGTCAGGTTAACTTAACCTAACACCTCGCGCACCTCTAAGACCTCGTAAATTTTCAAATTCACCAAAATGAAACTCACTTCGTGTTTGTCTATCATTGTTTTTTTTAATTATACTAATTATTTTATTTTATTTTATTGTTTAGAGTTTTTTTTAACAGTATCGTTTTTAAAAAAAATAACAAGTTGCCGACCAATATTAGTAAAAACTTAACAAAATCTTATATCAACGTGCTCAGTGTGAAAAAATAAATTAACCAAACTACATTTGTGGAGATTACTGTACTTTGTTTCCTGATTTATATATCAAAATATGATGAAATTATCTACTACACAATATATTTTAATTTCTGGTTGCAACACGAATTTTATTAAAAGTTTTTATAGATCAAAGCTATCACAATCTATTTCTATGTGACGGTATTTTAAAATAACTGGAGAGCATGTAGCAATAGTTTATGGGATACATTCAAAAATAGGCAAAACAGAATTATCTGCTTTCAGAATTTTACGTCCTCTCTATACATATTGCGTACGATAAATCGTAGGGGTGTGTCACCACATAACCATAACTTATCACTATAATTAATATCGTAAATCTAGGTAGCAGGAAAGAAAACTTAAGACACTTACAATTTACAGATTTCGTACTCGCTAGAGTGAACTAATCAAAACGACAACCCAGTTCTTCATATCAGAGTGCACGCCCAATGCTATACCAACTGGCAAAGATGTAAGAGGCATTGCCAAGAAGACTAACGACGTTGACATTATATTGAAAACCACGATTACTGTGTCAAGAAGGCCCGACTGAGAAAAAGAGTATAAATATTAGTAGAGTATAATTCCCGAAAGCACTCCAATTTCATGCCAACTAAGAGATAATTTTTTTTTTTGTCGGTTGATGGTCGGATATTAGGTATAGTACTGAATAGTTATTGCGATTCCTGTGTTATCTCGATTAGAATTATATTTCAAGAATTAAGCATAATGATCATAAAAATTATCAAGTCACTTAGGAACAGCATCCAGATCACAAAATTAAACAGTTAGGCATATCGGTAACTGCATGATGTACGAGAGTTTCAGAAGAATTAGCATAAATTATGGCTATATTTCCTTTTCATATAATCATAGCTATCCTTTTTAAATACAATATTTAATTAGGCAAGTATATACGAAGCTATGAGATAATAATCAAAAGTCAGCTAGCCTTTCATAAAACCTGAGCATAAATTTGCAGACATCAAGTAATTAAGATAATTGGACAATATACCAAACACTCTCGGTACGTAGTATTATTATAATATATGTTCTATGCTCTCGGTTAAATGAAAAGAATCAAGACCGATTGGATGTTGATCTATACATTTTGTTCGTTTTTCAACTCAAGAGGCTTTTTAGATTTCAACACCAGACAAAAAGAAACAATATCTGTCTCTGTCCAAACATCAAGATTTGACAAGCAGGTATCGTTTACCCAACGGATGTGGAATACATAACTAGGTAACGCAACCTGATATGTTCACGTTACTGGTGATGGAATAACGAAGAGCCGAGGTGGTCTGTGTTGTTATTTAACTATTTGATATACAGCATCTTATGATAATGTATCACCAGTAATCAGTTAAAAAAGTAATATTTCACTTGAAGTTTCACAATATATATTATATCTCCCGATCTGCATGTTTTTTTTACTGCTGGTATGTCTGTATTTAAAAAAAACACTATGAACTATATACAACACTACACTTACTCAGAGAAAACACTTTGACGACCTACACGCCATTGCTGGCACACAGCCAGTGTAAATGCTTCACTACCATCTGACTGCGGGTCCACCATGCTGGCGGGATTTCCCCGTTGAGCGAAATAGGTGTCAGTATTTTGATCACGCGTCATATCGAACAAGCGCTATGATAAGTTTTGGAAAATTTGATGACCTCTTTTTATTTTATTTTTTATGCCTGATAGGTAGCCTTTGACCACTATCTCATCTGGTGGTAAGTGAAGATGTTGTCGAACATGTTGTTCAAACTAACCTAGAATGATTGGCTCTCAATAACAGCTGCCGGAACACAGCGTTAGGTGCTTGGCGACAGATTTTCTTCTTGAGGGTGGTAGCTAGCCAGGCGGGCAATAGCAAGATGTCCTACCACCATGTAAAATAAATTGCTAATTAATAATCTGCAAGTTACTTTATTATTAAAATCAACTACTATAGTGATGCTTTAGAGTTCGAATAATCGAAATCATTCGTGAGCTATCACAATAGTGATAACTATAGCAGCTTAGAAGTCATTATTCCCGTGACATAACTCAATAACAACATAATTTCCGTGACAGCACAGGCGACAAAGGGAAAAAACTACAATACCTGAAGATAGGTAGCCTTTTGAAGATCTTCCATCTCGCACTGCGATGCTCAAAATGCCTACCAATCGTTGGGGTTATAGTACCTACTCCCTCAGTGGGAGATATATTTATTTGATGTGTCAGGTGTAGAACAATTATAATTCACAATAAACCTAACGAAAATGACCTACTACGTGCACTTTTTACCAGGTACAAGAATCGTCTCAATTTTTCATCAATCATCGAAAATAAAGATTCGGGCCCAGTTGAGCGATCCCCGATAGCCAAGCGGTTAAGGCTCCCGGTGCATAAATTTGGGGGACGTGAATTCGACTCCCACTGACCAAAAGAAACACTGAAATAAGTCAACATACACAAAAATTTGGGTATGTTGACTTATTTCACTTTCATTCTTAATGTGAATTATGCTTACAAAATGGTTTAACAGCTAAAGTGCAACCGTCGATCCATGGGTGGAGTCAGGATCTGGTTATCTTCAATCTCGTCGACCTTGGGGGAAGTGAGTCAGTGGGGAAATATCTTGTAGACCGAGAGCTGAAGCATTGCGTGCTTCTTTTGATTGTAAGTTTTTTTATACGGATGTGATATCCACTGCTATATTTTTTATAGAATAGGACAATGCAACTTAAACTTGATGATATATTATCATTAATTTTAAAAGTTTGGACAGAAGAAATAACACACACAGTCAATACTATAACTACTATTTTGTAGCTATTATAAGTAAAACCTATATACTAATTTATACCTAGTTGGCTTTATTAACTAATTGTAAGTATAAGTTTATGTAAAATATAAGAGTCCAGTTTATTTATTATTGAAATATATTGTTATATTATCACGAACGACTTGAATCCACAACCACCCTTGCCAGGGCATTTTTTTTTAATTTGAGCCATCGCATCGAGTCGGACACCACAATCCCCATGTCATCTTCACAACGATGACTCATAATATACCTGTGATATATAACTCCAGATCACAAAAATATAAATAATTTAATGTTTATTTACGGAAAATATAATGTTAGTTATAGGATAAATAGACATAAACGAAGGATAAATTTATAATCTCTAGAAATATTTATAAATGCAAATTTTATAAAATTAACCAAATTTTCTTAAAGGGTGGCTCTTCTACTAATTAACCACATGTTCTAAACACGTGTTTACCAAACCTAAGTAAACAGAAGTATGTTTTCATAGCTGCATACAAAGTTTTGCGGTCACTTCTAATGGGGTGACCTACTAAAATACTCATAAAAATATAAAAACCAATACAATAAATATGCATGGTAGGGCATTATGAAAATAGATGTCTAGTTAGCTACTACCCTAAGTCTATGTATATATTTCCCATTGTAAGAGTAGTAAGTTAATTTAAATGTTACCAAATTTTGATCAATACACCGATAAATGTTATTTAAAAAAAACCTAAAAAGTAGTAACGCTTCATTAATTAACGTTCGTGGCTCCAGAAGATGATTCAACTATCGCATTTCGTTGTGGATTCCGGGGAAGAAAAACGTCTGATTAGTGAATTTTCATTGGCGATGGCAATTCAATCCCCTGCAGAAAATGGGTGAGCAGCTTTAATATCAGCCGGGTCGTTCGCTTAGTACATTATAAGAAACAAAAATTAAAAGTGCCAATTGTGAGCCTGAGCTAGCTCTTTTAGAGTGCTGCATTTCACCAAGCCATAAAATATATTTTTTAATTGTCACATTACGTATCGCGTTCTCAGTTCATATTTGTTGCTTAAATAGAGAGTTGTAAGAATATTTTCCAGATATCTATAAATACTTCAAGCACGCGTAGCGAAGTTTGCTTAAGCGTTCTTAATCGACTAGATAAGTTAATCAACGTCCGCCGCGGTCATGACTTGGATGGGTCACCGCTAGTGAGATTACGACTTACAACTGAGCGTTTCGGGGCTTCGGAAAGCACGTTAAGAAGTCGGTCCCAGTTGTCTGAATATGGCAGTCGTTATAGCACAATACATTTTGCGAACGCCGTACCACTAGCTACCACCCTCAAATAGAAAATCTGTTGCCAAGCACCTAACGGTGTGTTCCGACAGTTTTCGTTGAAAATCATAGGTTAGCCTGATGATCAACATCTTCGACCACATTATCCCTTACTATCAGGTCAAACCTAGGCTATCAGCAATAAAACAGTTTAGTTCTTGAAATATGTAAACATCTTTATAAACCTATTTTAAAAAGAACTTATTCCGTTCATCTTTTTGTGACAGACAGACAAACAATATAGTGACATTAATACGGCTATGTTTTGTCCTTTGGGTATGGAATCTTAAGAATATGTAGTTATTTAGTATATATGCACACATCAAAGTGCTATAGACAAAGATTATATATAAAACAGAAATAACCATCCCTTTGTATATCACTGTAGGCACTTAACGAACTATTTGTTTTGGAACATCTGTTTTATGTCGAGCGAGAGTCGTAAAAAACTTTGAGGGGGTTGAATATCTAAAAAGCTTTGTGATGCAGATTATAAATAAACTTAACTATATTGTTGTATTTTAAAGAGAATCCATAAATTTTGATATAAAGAATTCTTCCATCATTCTTACTTGTATGGATGACGGCAATAGCTAATAAATGGTTTTAAGCAACACTGGACATTATTTTTAATATTAAGCGATTCGCGAAACTGGTTATTTCACCTTTCTTTAATAACTATAATACAAAGCTGTTAGTTAAAAACCTTGTAATATATAGCATACGGTACAGTTTTATCTATTTTCGCCGAAGTTCCCCATTCCCTAGTCTACGTCAAAAGCAAGATGGTTGTCAAGCTAGTACTCTGCACTCTATTGAAACTCTGAAGCGCCCGTAGTAGATTTTGCTTTGTGTTTCTTAATCGATCAACTAGTTTTTGTCGTTGCACATGGATGGGTGACCGCTAGTGGCTGCTTTGGAGTACATGTTATGGTCAGTGTCTTTATAGCTAAAATTGTATTTGTTTTGTATGGCTCCATACAAACGTAGTTTCGTCATATTTTAATCAACAAATGTTCAAACTCGCTGAAATTTTGCGTGCATGTCTTTTAAGTCCGGTTATGGAAGTTTTTCGTTGTACATTTTATGTATTTTATCTCTATATGTGAAAATATTAATACCCGTAAGGAACCATTTTCTTAATAATTTTAAAAATCCATTAATTTACGGGACACTGGAAAACCAGAAGCATAGAGATATTTGGCTCAAGGACCTGCGTGCAAAATTTGCCGAGTTTCAATACTTAATAATTAAAGTAAAAATAATTATAATATTGTTAAGTTTGCAATGACGCCTGCTAGGCGAATTACACTACAAAATTACAAATTTACGAGAGAAATTCGTAAATCTCCATCCCAATACGATGGTTGCATGAAGAACGAGAGCAAGAATTAGAGTTATGAGTCATTGTGTCATGTTAGCTCAATTGGTTAGAGCATACCCCGGCTAAAGGGGTGGATGGACGCGGGTTCGAATCCCGCACATGACTATAATTTTTTCTCTCGTAAATTTGTAATTTTGTAGTAAAAATAATTAGTTTGTATGATGAGCGGAACTACGAAGATACTTACATCGTCCACATCATCACTTACCATCAGGTGAAATTGTGGTCAATGACTAGAAATAATTGTGTGTACTTGGTAATATGTTTATTGCTACTAGATTATAATAGTGCTAAGCACAAAGTTCGAGATTATTTTGTAGAATATATCAAGAGAAAGAAGGCCTAAAATTGTCTCTTTCTTTAGGTATAAATAACACAGTGTGTCCAAACAAAGGCAAAGGCGCATATTCCTTGAAAATAATACAAGAAGGTAAAATATGTCAGGGGAACGGCGCGGGCGCAGGATCGGTGACAAGCTTTTGTCGTGGATTACAATATTGCCTACCATATATTATTCTCGATTTCTCACTCGTATGATATTATACTAAATTGAGATCCATAAGGCTTGTGATGCTGGGAAGCAAAGATAACATGCGAGTGTAAGCGATGCATATATAATATAAGTATAGTAATTATAGTAGTAATATTTTTTATTGTTGATTGTGTAGCTAAGCGATGATGTGGTCATAAGATTTAACAGGCTTAAACTATTATTACTGACTCTCAAGAACAGCTACCGGAATACACTATTAGATACTTGGCGACGGATTTTTTACTTCATGGTGGTAGATAGCTTTACCAGAGCATATATATCTATTATGCGGTGAAGCCCGCGGCGGGATTCGAACCAAATACCTTCTGTTCGGCAGTTAACAGTGGTGATGACACACCGCTTCTAATATTAAAATATATTTTATAGGACTGCAGGCCTTATACTCATAAGTACAACTTTCGCATCCGGCCAATCCAATCCTTTGACCACACGCGTACGCGAGTGGGCGGAAACTTATTTTTTGTAATTTCTTTATTGCATTCACTACACGCACAAGATAAGCATGACTAACACTTTACACTCTGTCGCTATAAGATTTATTAATTTCTTATTATTTTCATAGGGATTTCTACGGCTATATTAATGCGACAAAGTTTTAGAATGTGTTTCTTTCTTTTGTAACTTTAAATATCTGTTTGTTTCATTTATTTCTTATTTACAATTAACCTTTGGGTCTTGAGTCAAGGTTATTGTTTGTAATGATGATTTAATATTGTTTATTTTTAAAAGTCTTTATTGTTACTAACCAGACTGCAGAATGTTTTGCGGAATAAGTTTTTTTGGGTCAATGGAGGGTTATAATTAATATTGAAAATACTTTACAATGCACCGGTTGGACTTTTAGGTCATGTGTTTTGTTTATTCCCTCATAGGGACGCAGATTTCATCTCCGGAAGGAATTAACAACGTTCGAACAGGCTATTGAATAGATGTCTAATGCAGGATGAATAAAGTTATGGATACCGCAGTTTACGTTGTTATATTCTCATTCGAATTCAAAATATAGCCTGATTAATAATTGCATGCCTTTATTTGAAATATTTAAGCTCACAGTAAAGATTTTTGATTTTATATTGTTAAAATTTTAGTCTGAAAATATTTTCCGGGACATCTAAAATAATCCAAGTGCCTAATACTATTGTTAACTGACTTCCAAAAAAGGAGGAGGTTCTCAATTCATCTGTTTTTTTTGGTCTTTATGTTTGATACCTCAGAACTTTTGACTGGGTCAACCGATTTTAAAAATTATTTTTTGTTTATAGCTGATGCGTGTCATTTGGTTCCATTTAAATTTTATCAAAATCGGTAAAGCCGTTTTTGAGTTACATTCCAATAACTGAAAAATATTAACTTATCTTGATGATATAGTCGTTGACAATGAATGACAATCTATCCCGTAAGTAGCAAGTCACTAAAAAGACGGTACAATGCGCACAATATTGTGATAATAGGTACTTTTGAACTATCCTGGTACCGACTTCAACAAATTATTTCACACATTGGGGTGTTGAAGTCGGTTCCATATTTTGTATAAAATTTTTTTTCTGATATTATTATAGCTCATCTCCGCTGTACAAGTATAGCTTACTATTAAATAATTATTACGTGTGGATATCGTATAGGAATATAAACTTGTGAAATTGATACATCTTGCATAAATCAACACAATCTTTTATCTGATCGACTTCCATCTAAATCCTTAAACCCTCTCCCTTCTCTCACTATCATGTTCCAAACCCCATTTTTGTAAGGATACCCCGGTCAGATACTAATAATTGCACATTTCAAAAAGAAGATGAATAATACTAGGTATTAGTTAGATAAGATAATATTTTATGGTGAAGCTTATTCAATAAAAAAAATATTTAGCCATCCAACAAACACAGAAAATAATGAAAAAATACGGAACCGTCTTTAGACTAAAATATGAAATAACTTGTTGAATTCGGTATGATACTGATTCAAAACACTCATTTTCGCAATCCAACTTCCACAAGTTATGTCTTTACAGAAACAAAAGTTAATTTGTTTTTTTTATAGATTTTCACCCGTTTCAGTTATGCATATTTCTTACAAGATCGATTGCCACTTTCACATAAGGTATTACTTAAAAAATACTCGACTGAAGTTGATAAAATTTTAATGGGATCAATTTGGAGGTAACTTCTCTGCCCAACTATGACATTTTAACAGAAAACACCGACTTCAAACATAAAATACGCGTTATTAAGGATAACTCAAATTTTACTCGTCCATCAAAATTTAAATGACAAGCACCAGTTTCATGAAGTAAAAAAATCATCAAAATTGGTACACCTCGTAAAGAGTAACAAAAGTTAACACACAAAAAAAATATCAGAACCTCCTCTTTTTTCGACGTTGGTTAAAAAATATAAAGATTCGATTGGATCCACATTCTTCATATATACTCGTAATAACAACATTTATACGCATCGGCTTGAGTATCTTGAGTACTATTTTTATAGCATTGTGACGAAACACGCAGGAGGCCCAAATGATGTAAAGCGGCAACCTCTGCCTAAAACAGATGCATTACAAGTCACGAATTGCACTGCGCCTACCACGCTGAGACAGACAGTTGTTAAGTCTGTCCTCTGTGTGCCTGATATTTCATGACTAGGTACTTACTGGCTCTTGCTGCTGCTGGAACATCCTGTTAGGTGATTGGTGACAGATTCTTAAAAATTCTGTTCCAAAATAAGCGATGACAGACATAGAAACACTCAAGTGTTTGACAAACGTATTTTACATAACAATATATTTAATTTGGTAACGATATTTATCATGGTGTTATTATATATAGTTAAACAACAGTATTTTTGTAAAATATTTTTAACTTATCTGTTAGGTATGGGTTTACTTTACCACTTTAGTGGAATACAAATGGAGTTGAATGCTTTTACATAGTATTGAACTTATATAAACCACTTATGATGTTTCGTGAACAAACGAAAAGAGTGAATAGTATTCTCATTGATTGTATTATGATAAGAATATAGAATGACAGTAAGCCTCTTCTTCGTGAATTATTCGAAGTCATAGAATTCATCTGAAAAATCTTATTTAGGATGAATTTGAGAATTCGTCAGCATTATCACCCGTAAGATTTCCACTGTTGAACACAAGCCTTGACCTTTGATCGTCATAATGAACGCCTAATAGCCATTTGAATCCTACAGCTCTTCGTGACTTTCACAATAATCGTTGGTCTATTAAGGCTGAATCATTCCTTACATTTTTCACTAAAAAGATACCATTGTACCGCAAAGTGCACAAATTTTACCGGAAATTGTACCAGCAAGCGATGTTGTGCTAATCCGAACCGTGGCATCGGTGGCTGAAATATGATACTGAATATAAGGAAGCGGTGGCAAAGAGGACGAACCCTAGATGGGTCACAGCGAAATGAATGTTTGCCTATTTTTAGATTGGAATCCGGAGGACGTGATATATTGTTGGGATAGTAAATTACCGTGGTAAAGTAAAACGAGTTGACTGTCGTATGGTTGTATTTTATGTGGGTAGGCGTGAAAATTGTTTTTGTGACTACAAGGCAGACCATTCTTGTAAAATTCATTCGCTATTATAACGTTGCCTCAATATATTCGGGAGTACTTGTATTAATATAATGTTATTGAAATATTTTTGATCATTTAGATTATAAAATAAAATAGTAACTTTCTAATAATAATAAATGAAGTAAAATAATATAATTACGAACTATTTTACGTTAACACTGTATTTGATACCGTTAATAATTATATGATGTTAAAAACTGCAATGCTGGATTATTCTTTATTTTTTAACAAATTTATTTGCAGTAATTATTCAAAATGAATAACAATTTACTCTGCGTTTACTTATTTTTTTTTCAAACTAATCACCTGTCGCTTACGTAATATAAACATACATATTGTAAAAATTGTATATTCTACTTTGGGGCACATTGTTTTAGTTAGTAGTTTAATTGCCACAGGTTTCTTGTGTGTCCTTCTCGCAGTGGCTCTATAACATATTTTTGTTGAGCGTGACGTATTTAAATATAACATTATATATCAAAATTTGAAATTGACCTTTACAAGAGCATCGTAGATGAATATAATGAATATATGATTTTTACTTTTGATTTTGACTTGGGCCTTGGCATGGCTGTTTATAGAGAAAGAGCACATTTGAAATAAATCTAATTCCCAACTAATATTCTTTAATCAGGCATAAATATTAACTCCTTAACTTAAAATTTGACAGATCTGTATCATTCTGTACTCTATGCTTCGTCGCCACATAAAGCTGTCTAGCACTATCTTGGCATATTGTAAGGCGTGCCGACGCATATGATAAGTGCATAACCCGACCTGTGTTTGTGAAAAACGAGCTTCAAGATATTCTAGCCTCCTTGTTTTGCTCGGGATGAGATTTTGCTGTATGACGACGAAATAGGACAGTTGCTTTGACGCGAGGGTAGTTTTGTATTCATTGGTTTCAAAGAGCCTAAAACAGCGCTTGGATAGTGAGTAAGAAATAAATTGAATAGATCAGCAAAGTATTTGTTTTTTATACATTTTAACACAAAATGTATCTTCATTTTTAATACAACAAGTACTTACTTTTAATTGATATATTTTTAGATTAACGATAAATAATCCTTTTATTGCAATTTTGTTTTTCATTAAAGTGATAGGGCATCATACAAATATTTAAAACAATTATGTTCCATTTAAATTCTGTCAGGATTTTGGTTTGAGATTTTATTTCAAGCTATGAAAATTATGAATAAATAAAACTTTTTTGATATTTTGTTAATCTATTTAGGCTCTATTTTACGGAAATTCATATTTGATAATTGCTAACATTTTTAAAATATTTGTTATTATTTGATGAATTTTGTTTATTCTTTTGTACATTGTCGTATCATGTACATATTAATTAATACATCTAACGGTAATGCAATCCTTAGTAAATAACTCCTGTGTTCTCTGAGATATACATGTATAGATTATTAACAGTTACTCATGGAACACTAGCTCTAACACCAAAGCCAACTATCCGCAGAACTTATACAATACCATTTCCTGCCAGTAAAAATATCCAAAAGAAAGCCACTTCGCAATAAATAAATTAAATAAAATAACTATATTTATGTAAACATTTCGGGTGTTAAATTTGCATTTTAATGGGTATCCACGCGACGGTAACAAGTTTATCTAATAGCCGTGAAATGAGGGGCCGCCGCCCAGAGGTGCTTTGTCACGGCTTCTGGACAAAACTGGAAGAGTCCGCCGTGTAAGATGAAATGGGATTAACTTATTTCTTGCTTTTCTGTTTAAAGAAGATGTGTTTTGAAAGGTTAAGCTAACAAGTTGATATATTGTTTGAAAATTCTTAAATACATTTGTCAGAATGTGAGGACTTGCAAGGCAAGGATTGGAATAGCTATTGAAGGAGGACAATGGAAGAAAATGCAGTTTCAAAGGTTTTTTCGTACCTCCTCTAGTAGAAAAAATTAAATAGGTTACTTTCAGTTGTTAAATGGTCCCACGTTGGGCACCAACATAACTGAGCAGTTTCATACATTAATCTATTGGTCTAATTAAAATAAACCGTTTCACATCATGAACTTAATACGTGAAACAAAACAGTTGTAGATAATTGACGCATAATTATTTGTTATTGTACGACGATATACAGCAAATATTGTAAGCACAGTAATAATGGAATCAAGTACAATAGTTTTTATTCTTTAAATCCTCACGAATATTTACATTCCAACATCCAAAAGCTTCGACATAATTTCACTGAAACGACATAACCAATCGTACAAACAAACCACATTACCCCACAATACGGACTGATTACTCCCCACCCATGCAAGAATCATTCAGCGCAGCCGGAAGTGCGTCGGTGGGGGGAAATGGAAAATCCCCACCGGATGTGACCGGCGCAGGTGTATGTCATCCCCGAGGTGTAAATATATAGTTTAACGTATGAATTTTGTCAGCGAAGTAAGTTATTGGAAGCTTTGAGTTACGGTGGTTGTATGGAAAATGAAATTCGTTCAAGATTCAATTGATCTATTTGTCTCCTGTGAAATATTGTTATTTTTGGAATATGATGAGATATGGATTATTGTTTATAAATCTTACGTTTTAGTTTATAAATTAATTAAATGCCATTTCATATACACACATGTTTATAAATTATACTAAAATATGACCACTAGAATAATTAAAAATGACTTACACATTAGACAACTGCGATGATTACATTATTAGTTTTTTGGATGATACGGATAAGACCAATAGATTTATGCAGGTAATTATTACCTACTTTTTTGTCTTTTTAATGATAGACTAGTTCGCTAATTATCTAACTAGAGGATTTATGCGTAAATGTTTTCGAAGACAATTTTCTATTTGAAGAAAATAATAGATTTACAATCAATTATCGAAATTATTCTAGAAGCTGGATTTGACTGCCAGTTGTACGGATAAGTGGATTTTGTACATAGTAATTTAAGCTGATGGGCTAGACTTTGACCACTATCTCATCTGAAGGTAAGTGATGATGGAATCAAAGAGTTGTTCAGTCTGACCTAGAATAACTAGCATTCAAGGACAGCTGCCGGACCAGAACACACCGTTATATTATGCTTGATGGTAGATATATAGATGATATATTTTCTACTTTGGGGTGGCTAGCCAGGGCGGCATTCACAAAATGCCCTGCTATCATGTTAAAACGACTTTCATCTTAAAACAGCAACCGGGAATGACGTCTTAACGTGTATTTCCAAGCACGTGAGTACTCAGAGCAATGCCACATATCCAAGTCAGAACCGCAGCGGACGTTGCTTTAACTTAGTTGATCGGTTAAGAACAACTAAGGTAGTTACGCTACGAGCGCTTCAGCGGAATAATGATAAAGCTATAAATATGTTATATAATATGCATTAAATATTATTATAACGTCTATCCCAGTTACTAGAGTCTCATTACTCGCAAAAAGATTAATTCAACATTTTTTTTTATTAAATGTACGTTGTCTTTCTCAGTATTTCTTCATTGCAATGAATGCAACCATTTGTATAATAAAATACAATGACACATGAACACCGCAGAGTTTGCTCGTAATAGCCCGATAAATTTGTTCCATTCTGCACTTCTTACTTCTAGAAATGTTATCAGTATGGTAAGTACTGATATGTACTTTTGAGTGTGTAGAGGAGTAATTGCGA
Organism: Plagodis dolabraria; assembly: GCA_963854805.1. Classification (NCBI taxonomy): domain Eukaryota; kingdom Metazoa; phylum Arthropoda; class Insecta; order Lepidoptera; family Geometridae; genus Plagodis; species Plagodis dolabraria. The sequence continues at coordinate 34,203,364 of OY978446.1, forward strand.
AGTTTAGTAGTTTTTCAAAGTCCCTCAGTGCGGCCATTAGATGCTTGAAAGTTACAATAATTTGTTATAAGTTGACATGTCCGTCCCTATAACCTATTTAGAAAGTTATCTGTCTTTGGGAATCAGTTTCCATTTTGATTTCACATTATGTAATGCTGTACCGTAGCTATAGGAAACATCTTTAAAAGTTTTAGTAATTTATCGTTTTCGACTATGTCATCAAAGTATAACAAAAAACTCTTTTGTATATAAATAAAATAGTAAATAAAAATTTAGAGAGTTTTAAAGTTTTATAAATTAAGGATCAATTTTATGTAGTCATATATGAAGTGGATATTGAATTCCAACTTTTATATAGTGATGCTAAAATATGCCATTTGTACGAACCTCCGACACTGTTGAGTGTTTTGTCTCGCTGCGCACTATTCCTGTATTTTTCCTCTTTTGTCCTTGTTTGTCCATATTTGTATGCTAGTTGGGAACAGCTCGCGTTCACGGCCATAGAAATAGGAGTTACGATGTGAGTCAAAAGTCATAGACTTTCATTTCCGTTTTTCCGCAAGTTTTGCTAGCTTTTGTTTGGGTCTGCGTAATTGTGTTAAAGATATTCAGTTTGCAGCTCTGCTGATTGTTTGTGTGTCTTTTGTTGCCAGTGTGGAATGAATATGTTTGTTTCGTGTTTTACGTAATTTGGTAGGATTTATTATAAGCAAATTGTTATGTTGTAGATATTATATGGTACCAGGCTTTGCAGGGTTAGTTGCTGGCCTGAAATCACATCCCAATATATAATAAAAATAACGAACAGTGTAAAAATGTTAACCAACGCAACAAGAATGTGCTTCAATAATGGCTTCTATAAAACTGTCACAACCATAACTATGATCTTGACATGACAAAGGGAGGACTTTGGATTGACTTGCCTGCCGCTGCATTCAAAGTTCCACCGGGCGTTGGGCGATGGAAGGCCAATAACAGTGCTGGGATGTGACTACTCTACCCGAGGCAAGCGCAGAAGGTGTGAAACACCTTGAATCTAGGTCATCAGCGGGTGCCAAATCGCAACGCTACAAATATAGGAATAAATTTTCACTCAATTTGTAGTGATGCTTTTTATTAAGAACCTTTGACTGGGTAAACCGATTTTAAGGCTCCCTTTATAGTCCCTTTTAAATGTAATTAAATTCAGTTTAGCCATTTTCCAGTTACACTCCAATAACCGAAAATATAGTCATTGATAATTAATGACAATCGATCCCGTAAGTAGCAAAAGTCATTAAAAACCGTGAAAAAAAATGTTTTACCTAAAAATGGAAACTCAAAAGTATGAAAAAACATGTCAAAGTCGGTACCATGCGTACAATATTGTGATAATAGGTAATTTTAAACTATCATGGTTTTGTTGTTATCTCTAAAAGCAGATTGTTTGAATTATAGTTTATCTTATTAATCATGCACGATTGCCTCCATTGCCGCCCAAGACTGCAATTAGAAAATTTTAAAAAGTATTTTTAATTTTTATTGTGACATTATATGAAAGAATTTAAGCGTCCCCTATCTTATCTCAGACATTAAACTAAACAGAAAATAGATTTAACAATACAGTACGGAAACTATCTTTACGCGACTCAAACTTGAACTTGAACGTATTTTCATCTTTTTCTTTTCATCTTAATGTCAGTTTTAGTTTCGTTTGTTCGTGAGTAATGTAACCAGCCGATCGAGAGTGTCCTGCCATTTGATAACACTTGTCGGGCGTCCTCCGACCACTAATCAAATGAGAGGGAGGTCCCGGAGACCGCGTCGGGTGATTACTTCAGCTTAACCCCCAGACGGTGCTGTCTAGCGATTAGTATAATCAAAGGTTTTGTGAGAAAGACTTTGTAAAAGAATTTAAAAAATGTTATTTAGGTTTGAAAAAGTAGGCTTAGTTATATTTATTTTTCTATACGATATTTAGGTATATCAAATAAACAACTTTTTTAAGTTACCACGATTTTTAATTACGACGCATAAAAATAGTTGAAATTATTTCGGATGGAAAAAGATAACTTCCAGCGGGACTTGAACCCGCAACCCCCAGAATACCGTCCTGGTGCATTACCAATTATGCTATGGAAGCAGGGCGCTGGACAGTCCAAATTTTACAGCAATGCTGTTATAAAATAATACTAATTAAAAATAAAAATGGCTTCATCGATTTGGTGTTCAGTGTTGATCGTATATCAACCTACCAGCCTATGTAAGTAGTCTTCTGCTATTTGGGTAGATGTTGCCAACGTTAAAAAGAAGTACTTTCAATCGGATGAAGAAATTTGGACTGTCCAGCGCCCCGCTTCCATAGCATAATTGGTAATGCACCAGGACGGTATTCTGGGGGTTGCGGGTTCAAGTCCCGCTGGAAGCTATCTTTTTCCATCCGAAATAATTTCTGTTTTCGCTTAGCATGCGTCAATGCTGTTATAAAATAATACTAATCAAAAATAGTTGACTTTGATTTTGTGCATATTTGATGCTCCTTGTCGTATAGGATTATATAACTAGATTGCTTATATTTATAATAAGAGTTGTTTTAATTGAAAATCTATAAACGCAATAAATGAGTTTCTTTTTAATTATAATTAACTTTGGTTTTCAAAGTTTTTGCTTTGGACTCTTGAGGGTTAGTTATTAAGAAATTATTTGGTCTACCGTCAAAAATCTTTTATCCTGATAAATGTAATTATTATTATTATTGTATGGCAATAGGCCCACCCCTTATTGCATTGTACCAAAACACGACTATTAAACTGTTTTGTTTAGATAGATCTGTGCCTAACTTATTGGGAACACGAACGATATGTTTAAATTTATATAAGCAATGCAAAAGATCATCTTCTTGTAATTAAAACACAAGTATACGATGAAAATAACTACTACTGCAGTTCTTGACTGCTTAAAGTTGTCTATATAACAGTCACCGTCACCACACAAGTAGCAACCAAACATACAACACATATTAACATACTCGTAGGTAGACACTAATCACCAATATTCTGTTGATCGCGGAAGTCGGGATTACCTCGTTGCAAGTCACGAGTCACGTGACTGCCCGACGGGAAGTAACAACTGCAAGTCATCCACGTGACTCCCATTGACTCGCGCTAATGGTGAATTAGGATTAGTTATGATAAATGGAAGGGTTTATGTGAGAATAATGGGTTGGTTTTAATATGAAAATGTTTGAGATAATTATGTACCAAATCTACTTAGTAGAAGATAATGGCAAGAAACATAATAGTTTTGGATGTGAAATAAAAACTTATAATTAATTATAATAACATTTTCATCATTATTACAAGTTTGGTTAAATACCAAAATAATTAATGATAATATTTTAAGCTTGAATTTGCGCAAATCCAAAAAGATAAACATAAAAAAAACTTAAAAAACTTACATTTTAGGATAAAATACCTGCGACAATTCGAACCGAACAATTCCAAAAGTTTATGTAGGGCATAAACGCGTCGAAAACTATTCCAGCCAGGCAATGTGGTGTTTCTGACGTTGCTTGCTAAAATGTTTGACAGAAATGACGCTACTTAATATGTTTTTCACATTCTTAAATCAGAATTTATTTTTTTCTCAATCTTTTTTTAAATGTCTGTTCCTATTTTTTGAATCACACTCCTAGAAAATGACAAAGTGTAATCGGGACAGAAGGTGTATAAGGTACTTACAGTTAGGTACATATGATACTAATGTAACGGAATCCTAACGACTTCTGCATTTTTTATAACAGTCACACTACAATGCTATGTGCGATATATCTGCGCTAAAACAAATGTCATGTAAGCAAATAAGAGGAAATGGCAGCCAGTCTCTATTGCCGCAAAGTGCGCGATAACCTTAATCGGTCGTAAGGAACTGGAAAGCAATACCGCCTACGTACTGCACTTTGTGTACCGTCAGCAAAGCTAAGGGTTTTTTCATTCTTTAATCAAAATTAAGAATGAAACTGCAAATCAATTACAAACATTCAAAAAATATTTAAGAGAGCATTTTATTAATATTTTAGATAAACATAAGAAAAATATGTTCTGTTAAATGTTAAATGAACTGTTTTAGTTAAGTCGCTCGACGACACACCGATCATTTGATAGTTGGGACGTTTTGTATTGGTTTTTTGCCTGCCTATAACAGATGCATTTCATCACAAGTCAAGAATTGCACTGAGCCCGATACCTTGAGACATAGATGTTAAGTCTCATGTGCTTGTAATTTCACTAACTTTCAAGGACTGCTCCCGGAACACACCGTTAAGTGCTAGGCGCCAGGTTTTCTACTTGAGGGTGGTAGGTAGCCAGGCGAGCAATCGCAAAATGTCCTCACACCATGCAAGTTAATTGGCATTGATCAAAACAAACTACCACGGTGCGTAGTACGTAGTAAACGAGTATAATAATATCATCACAGTGTTAAGACGGAAAGTGATGAGAGTGGTATGTAAAACATACTTTTCCGTATTTACTATGCTACAAGGAAACTGTTTGAATTTCATATTCGCCGCCACAATTGTAAGTTCCGTGTTTTGATTCACATTATGATTTTTATAAGACACCGGTTTAAAACTGTCCACGTTCACGGTATAGGAATACAAAGTTTCATAATCTCCTGCTGATTTGTTGCTGCGCATTATTCGCGCAACAGGGATTCTTACCTATTTAATGCCCTGATAACCTTAAATGTAGCATCAGTAGCGTATTTATCCAACGAAAAATTTGAAGCACTGATAGCCGAGCGGTTATTGCTATGGACTGCGGTGCCGCAGGTCCATGGTTCGATTGCCATTGGGTTTCAATGCATGGCGGAAGGGCATTTTGCGCCTGGCTAGCATTTAACCCACCTGGCTAGTTACCACCCACAAGTAAGTAAAATCTGTCGCCAAGTAACTAAAAGTGTGCTCCGGCAGCAGTCTTTGAGAGCCAGTAACATAACAGGCACGTATTGAGACTTACCAACTGTATGTCTCAGGTTGACGGGCGCAGTGCAGTTCGTTACTTGTGACGGAATGCATCTGTTATAGGCAGAGGATACCCCCTAACATCAGTTGGGCCTCGTGCTTTTATCGTCACAATAACATAATAAAACAAAAGAATGCCGATGGAAAATTGTGTCATGAAGGTTGTTCACAGAAGCAAAACCCTTTTTTTACAATGATGTCCTTGTTTATTCGTGTGATGTTACGAAAACATGTTATTATTTATATTAATATTACAAAATTACAACGAGAGGAATAATTATAGTCATACTAGCTTTCCGGGCGCGGCTCCGCCCGCGCGTATGTCGGTTATCGCGCGAAAACATTAACCTCTTTTTGCGCAGTCGGATAAAAACTATCCTATGTTTTTTCCCGGGTCTCAAACTATCTCCATACCAAATTTCATTCAAATTGGTCCAGTAGTTTTGGCGTGAAAGCGTAACAGACAGACAGACAGACAGACAGACAGAGTTACTTTCACATTTATAATATTAGTACTGATGCGGGATTCGAACCCGTGTCATCAACTCCCATAGCCGGGGTATGCTCCAACCGCTAAGACAACATGACATATGACTCATTACTCCAATTTGTCCTCTCGATCTTACTCATATGGAGATGGAGCGACATCTATAGTTCAACTTACGTTGTACTACAAAGAAGGCTAATTTTTTGTTTACAGCTTTAAACTTATTAACGACGACGCAAACCTATAATATTAATATTTTAAATATGTTCCTTTTGTTGTATTTCATATTGTTAAAGAATAACCAACCCCACAAGAATGGGATAACGGAAGGAAGGTAATTATTTTGTAGTTTCGTGTTTTCATACATATATGAACACACGAAAACAGAAACAGGTGGTAGGATTTTTCTTCAAGAGTCCACCTTGATGGGTACCACCACAGTGTCTGCTCAGCTTCAAAATAGACTATTGTTTCGGCATGAAAGGCACTGTAGCAATTAAAATTACTGGGCGAACGGTACATCAGAGCTAGGGTGAAATGCAAAATAGAAGTACCGTAACGAAATAGTAACTAAACTGATGTATAAAATTAGTAACGAAATTGTAACGAAACTGATAAGTAAGGCGTAGGTCACATGTCCTAAAAAACTGTAAGTTCTGATACAAATTTAGATCTATAATAAATAAAATCAATCGTGATGCATTAGTCTCGCTAAAACTAGAATAAGTCTGGACTAATATGAATTATTGTTTTGTTTTCTTGTTCCTTGGTTATAACTTATAATACAGGGGTAGTAGATAGGTAGAGCTCGTAGGTATTGGGTAGGTGAAGAGTTGAGTAAACACGCGAACAAAGTCGCACCGACGCGCCACCGCTCCAACTAGTAACGACGAAAAAAAGTTTAAAAAAATTAAAATGAAATATTAGTACGTATCATTAAAAAATACAATAGATTGGATAGCGATAAGACCGCCGTTTATAAATGTTATATAATAATATTATATTGTATTATTGTTGTTTACAGTGTGCAATAAAGAATATTGTATTGTATAATTTTAATTGTGACAGAGCGTAGGTATTCCATAAAACTACATCGCGAGCAAGTTCGGTACATCGCGAGGCCTTCGTTTGTGGCAAACTACTAGTATAAAGGAGAAAGATTCGATTGTTTGTCGGTTTGTATGTTTTAAACACAAAAACTATCTTATCTGAATTATTAAATCCAAATTAAATAAAATTTATTTCCATAAAAAAAACAAAAAAGCTGAAAAAAGCAAAGGAAATTAACTTTACGCACGATTAATTGCAACTTTATCATGATGACGGTTTTATAACATTGAATAATTTAATAGACAGGTTTTTAAGTTTAAAAAACGACGACTGTAGTTCTGGTCAGTATGTACTTGGCCGTAGCTTCTCAGTTTAGTAACGTAACAGAAGAATAACAAAACTGAGTAACACTCGTTACTAAGCTGAGTAACGAAATGCAACGAAACTGATAAAAAATCTGAGAATATCCAATCTCAAAATAACCTCGTGCCGATACTACTCACGAAACCGAGAATTATTCGTATTCGAAAGCATATTTAACAATATTCCGATAGAAATTTAAAAATAACAGTTTAATAAACTTATCGATATGAAGCAAATGTGCGTTAGTAAGTCTGATATTTTTTTTGCACAAATATCTGCACTCAGTAAAATTCGTGAATATTACAAAACAAAACGGCTGTACTGTGATGTCTGTTAGACACTGTCGTTCGGTTATCAGTGCTACCAGTTTAAAACAACCATTTTACCAAAATAATGATTATTTTCATCAAAAACGTCGTTACTAAACCTGATGTTACGAAACAACAAATATGTGGCGATGTAGATTCATAACTTGGTCGAAACGTCGAGGTAAATAAATAAAAATATGAATGTTTTTATCGCGATTAAGTCCCGTTAAATACTTATAACTATGATGTAGATTCATCTGTCATATTTCAATAAATAGTGTATTATATTATTAAATGAACCTATTACAATGAAATACAAGTATATTTCTTTTCAAAGTTTAATATAATACAAAGAAATACATTTAATAAATATATTTTTTTTACGATTTCATGTTTCAAGTAATGGTGGGACATAGACAAGGTACATTCGTTTTGCATTTCACCCATTAACGTCACGGAGTGAAAAGCACAGTGCAGCGTCAAGCAAGACGAGACCGGCGACACTGCAACTGTAATGGACAAGCGTGACGCTTACCACCAGACGGGCGACTTTTTTTTTTTTATTGCTTATAGGTAAGCCTTTGACCACAATCTCACCTGATGGTAAGTGATGATGTGGTCGAAGGTGTTAACAGGCTTTACCTAGAATTACTGGATAGCTGCCGGAAACACACCGTTAGGTGCTTGGCGACAGATTTTCAACATGAGGGTGGTCGCTAGCCAGGCGGGCATTTGCATAAACGCCCTTCCACCATGCGGTGAAGCTCAAGCCTGCGGCGGAATTCGAACCATGGACCTGCTGCGCGGCAGTCCATATCCAAAGCCTATAGCTATCACTGCTTCAACTTGTCTGTCTCATCACTGCTTTACATAAAAAACACAAACAAATTGCAACTTTGATATGTACAATAACTCCGAGAGACAATAATGCTCTTCTCAGCATTAAACAAGATTTAAATATTTTATGAATGAACTCATTCAGTCGCGCGGAGTCAAGCTGCGACCGTCTTGCCAAAAGGCGTCCTTCTACGCACTGTGCCAAGTAGGTCGCGCGGGAGGGTACACTACAGTTTGTCATCTAATGTCGTTTCGTGTTTGCATTGTGTGTCGTTGGATTTGAGCTTTAAGACTGTTTATAAAGACTTACGAGGATTACGTAAGGTGGTCTGTTTGTAATATATTGTGGCTTGAATATTTCGGCAGTTTTGTTGCTTAATTATTTTTGATTACTGTACTGTAAGCATACAACTAAGTCGTTATCCTACGTTAATAATATATATACGAGTACGCAGCCACTCGACGCGATGTTCAAATATCAAGTGGTAATTTACCTGCAAAAGGCCCACGTGGTCATGTTCATATGGTCTGCAAGAAGAGCCAGTAATTCTAGGCTAGTATGAACAACATCTTCGGCCACATCATCACTTACCATCAGGTGAGATAGTGGTCAAAAGCTAGCCTATCAGATATTTAAAAAATAGCTGCTACGTAGTGTATTCTTGTTTTTCACGCGGAAAGATGTTGCGACAACATCTTCGGCCACATCATCACTTACCATCAGGTGAGATAGTGGTCAAAAGCTAGCCTATCAGATATTTAAAAAATAGCTGCTACGTAGTGTATTCTTGTTTTTCACGCGGAAAGATGTTGCGACAGTGCGTATTATAAGGAGCGTAAAAAAAGCAAATATAAGTATTTTACTTAGAAAATAAGTATTTTATATATACAAAATTCTTAAATTTAAATTCTCAAATTCTTAGAAAATCACAATCAAATCATCTCTGACAACTACAGGACGATCACTTATATGTATAGGAATAAATATTTCGCAAGATATTTATATAATATAACATTCTTTGCATACCTTTGGAACGTATATGCTTCTCTATATGCTTACTTTAAAAATCGGCTGTCAGTATATTGACAAATTTATCTGAGCGTTATTTTTGGTAATTGAAAAAAATAAAATCGGTATATTCATATACCATTCAAATTGAAACATCCTAATCTAATCATGTATATAGAGACTAACACTTTGAAACAGGATGTTGAACAGTGGCAGCCCAAGAAACAAGTTCAATATCCTGCTCCGCCATTGCACTCACCGTGATAACGTAATTGAACATTAACTAATTATTTATTATATTAATTAATCATTTCGATATGTTATTGCTGTTTGGTGATTTACTAGTATTTTTACTAGAAGTGGACAAAGCAGACAGAGTGATAATTGTGGTAAATCAATGCAAAAGTGCGGCAGCAAATTTTTGAAAAGCATAAAAGCTCACGATAGCCGTTGGTGAGGGAAAGTGTAACAAAGACGTACACGTAAAAACATTTAATGATTTGAAATTTAGTTTCACTGACGGATATCAGAAACGACCTTAAACATAGCCACAACCGGAACAACTTCTAACCGAATTTCTTCTTTCTAGCCACCCCCGTGCGGAGATGCCTCACTGAATTGAGCTTCACCGCATGGTGGAAGGGCATTTTGCGAATGCTCGCCTGGCCTGCCACTGAGTTTGTCCTAAGTTCGAATCTTTCCTTGACCTTCATATCTTTAAGAAAGGTTAACCTTTGATCACCTATCTACCACTCTCACTAAGAAGATCGATCTCCAAGTTCTTAAGGTTCTTGTTTCAGTCGTTGAGTGCTAGATGCTGTTCTTACTAAAATCTTATATTACATCAGCAATTACGAGCAGGTGAGTACTCCAACAAGAGTCTGACTTAAGTGGGTCCGACCGCAGTGTCAGATATTCTGCACGGAAATTGTAGTGAGCACACAGTACTGTCGGGACTGAAGGATTCTGTAGCGTAAAATTACTAGGCCAACGAAGGATTAAACTCGGAGTGACGGTAGCTACGCAGTGTCACGCAGAACAAGGCGAAGCCACGGTGACAAGACGCTTACCTTTACGTGACAAACTTGTCCATCATACATCTTTAAAAAAATGGTTAAAGGCCAGCCTATGATAAATAAAATCAATTCAGCATAGTGATAATAATAATAAATCGCCTGGCTAGCGACCACCTTCAAGTTGAAAATCTGTCGCCAAGCACCTAGCGGTATGTTCGGGGAGTAGTACTTGAGAGCCAGTGAACTCACAGGCACATGAGACTTAACAACTATGTCTCAAGGTGACGGACGCAGTGCAATTCGATGACTTGTGAAGAAATGCATCTGTTATAGGCAGAGGTTAGTCCACTTAACATCATGTGGGCTTCAAGTTTGTTCCGTCACCGAAAATTGTGGCGCAATAATCTAAGCTATTATATTCACTTTTATTACTAAAATAAGTTAGTAACGATTTATGTTATTATTTGCACTCCTATATATTCCTGTGGGAGTCGTAATAGACGACTAAGCGAAAAAATACCAGAAGCAGCATCGCCTTCTGGGAACTGATATCTTACACTGCAATCCCCAAGACGCCTGCCAAGCAGCGGGATTGTGTTATGTTGAACGGTGGACTTTTTGGTTTCTGATGTGATGTGTTTTATTAAATACGAATATCCGCCAAGGAACGCCAGACTATATTAGTGATTATATTGTTAATGTATTATTATTTTTGTTTCAGGTAAACAATCATTGCCATACATCATCTAGGGGTAAGACACAAGAAGAATACAATCAAAACATAACGAGGTAGACCACTTAACCACACAAAACGAAATATATCGATTCGTCCAACCGGCATTTTACGAGTGATCATTAAACCTCTGATTACCAGCTCACCTGTTTTGACAGCTCGATACGAACAGACACACAAACAGTCGGTTTACGAGGAAACCCGATACGTGTCGATATCGGTGGTCAGCGGTAACGAAGCTATCGGCTGAAATAGCCGCGGTTGGGTGGTCGGGGTTGTGTGTTCTCTGTCTTTGAAATGTTGATTGGATTGAGGCTATATAATAAAATATCAAATGGCTAGTCGTGCCAATGTGAACGTCAGCTGCCACTGAGTTTGTTCTAAGTTCGAATCTTTCCTTGACCTTCATATCTTTAAGAAAGGTTAACATTTGATCACCTACTAAGAAGATCGATCTCCAAGTACTTAAGGGACTGTTTCAGTCGTTGAGAGACAGGTGCTGTTCTTACTAAAATCTTTTATTACATCAGCAATTACGAGCAGGGGAGTACTCCAACAAGATTCTGACTTAAGTGGGTCCAACCGCAGTGTCAGATATTCTGCACGGAAATTGTAGTGACGATACAGTGCCGGCCAACGAAGGATTAGAACTAAAGCTTCGGAGTGACGGTAGCTACGCAGTGTCACGCAGAACAATGGCGAAGCCACGGTGACAAGACGCTTAACTTTACATGACAAACTTGTCCGTTTTGCATCTTTAAAAAAAATTTAAAAAGCCAGCCCATGATAAATAAAATCAAATCAGCAAAGTGAAAATATAGACTTACTTTGTATAATGTCGTCTATGTAGGGGTGTTAATGCACATTGGGTGCAAACAGGGCTTCACACTATTTCAACAGCCTGAGTACAAAACGTAACAGATATACTACCTTCAAAAGTGAATTTAAGGAGGGTGGTCGTCATGCCGGCGCATTACTGTTAACTTGAAGCCAAAACTTCGTACAATATGTTCTTGTGTTCTTTGTGTTATTAATTTATAGAAACGTAACCAACTCCCCTTAAAGTGGGATAAAGGTATGAAGATGGTGAAATATATGCCCATCTATATTTTGAAAATATTATGCACTTTAGATATAGGTGGTAAAAATGCTCTTACTCATATTTTAAGTAAAAGAGTAACAAAACTTTAAAAGTAGTCTCAATTCAAATGTGCATGTTTTATTAACGCCCCATGAGGAACGGAAGCCTCTTAGTAACTTTGATACATAGTTAATTATTTCGTCCTCGCTTGTCTAGATCGATGTTCTCAAACTTTGCAACATTTGTCCCCTAAGGTAAGTTATAATTTGTAATCTATAATTGTCTAGGTTTTATTTATCAAGCTGTCTATTAGATTTTTGAAATACCACGCAACAGAACACATCGTAAAGTTTATGTACAATACTTTTTTTATATACATTCATTGCAATAAATTTGAATTCACAGTTTTTTAAATATTTTTTGTCTTTTATTTAATGAACTCGTTTGTCTTTCTGTAGGTGAAAAACAAACGAGTTCATACAACGAGACATATCTAACAAAAATAAGTTTTAGGGATAAAGCTTCCTAATAATACACATTAATTTTAATTTAATAGTTTTGTTAATTGTGTAATTCTAACCAAACAAAATTATCCAATTACTTATATTAATTAATACTGCTTATTCAATTTTCAAACAAGCAGCAACGATGCTCCAAAAAAATAATAATACTTCCCATTACGCAACATGGACATATAATCTACTTCTAACGATACTAAGCTAAAACTGATAGTTTGAATCATTACAGTCATATGTATATGAAATATATATATATATATGCGCTTAAAGAGACAAGACCTTCTGAGAATGCTTCATGTAGATTCGAAACGCATTGAAATTCTTTTGGTTTGACTACGCGGCATTTATCGTCATGTCAGCTTAATAGGAAATTAGGCGGAATTGTAACTAGAGTACTATAAAACAGCATACCCTTTTTTAAAATGTTCAACCGTCTAACTCCATCAATGTATGATATGAATTACAAATCATTTTGTATACCATGTCAATATAGGCCTATTCTAATACCTTTCAGTATCTCCTCACAGGAACATAAGTGCCCTTAAAAAATAAATCGTTTTTAAAACTTTAAGGAACTTTTAAAGTTTGAGCATCAATGTACCAGAGGCGTTTGATTCAAAAAGTCGCATAATAAGGAACGTAGGCGTCAAGACACTGTGTGCGGTCGCAGCATGGTCTAAACTGCCACCTATCAAACTAAAATCGACTTTATAGCACTCTAATTAAAACCCAATATCAAAAATGTTTTGATAAAACTTGAGATGTTTGAATTTCTTACTCTTTGAGCAAACAAATTAAAACTTTATTTAAAAGCAGTTGAGGTGTGATTTTGATCAGCTATAAGACATTTACACTATTATTAAAATAATGAGGACTTCCGAGGGTTTCCAGCAATTTCTCATGTGTTTGGCCCCTTTATTTATAGGATGAGGTTACTGCTTCTCTTGGGCTGGATTAATGTTTGCCACTTCGATGAGAAAAAAAATGTTTTGTGGTTTTTTTGTGCAAAAATTTTAGAATTTAATTTTATTTCATATACATGAAGCAATGATGGCCAAGCGGCATTGGCCATGGACTGCCGCGCAGCAGGTCCATGGTTCGAATCCCGCCGCGGGCATGAGCTTTACCGGATGGTGGAAGGGAATTTTGCAAATGCCCTCCTGGCTAGCAACCACCCTCGACTAGGAAATCTGTTGCCAAGCACCTAACGGTGTGTTCTGGCAGCAGTCCTTGAGCCAGTGAAATTACAGGCATATGAGACTAAAGAACTATGTCTCAAGGTGACGGGTGCAGTGCAATTCGTGTCTTGTGACGAAATGCATCTGTTATGGGCAGAGGCTAGTCCGCTTAACACCAGGTGGGCCTCGAGCTTGTTCCGTCATAATAACATAAAAATTGCTTTATTGCACTCTATTGTTACCGGTTTATTATATATACCGGCATATACCATTGTTATCACATTAAATGTTTATTTAATTATTCACCGGAAGACGTAGAGTTAGAGTTGGTAGGCCCCCCTAGGTGGACTGACGACATCGTAATATGGAAGACATACATCGAATAAATATCGAAAATATCCTATGCCGTTCTTTGTATATGGGGGCCTCCCCCAACGGCTATTTGCTCAGCTGTGGACGTCTTCCTGCTGATGATGATGATGATATACCATTGCATATACCAAACCTTTTTTTGCAATTGATTTTTAACAGTGTACTCCAGCATCTGTCCTTGAGATCCAAATCCTATTCTGGATAGAGATACCTAAATACCCTCGACATTTTCACATTCCAAAATGTATGCAACCAATTGTCGTCCTAAGTAAACGATTGCTCTAAAGTTTTCCTTTACCAATTTACTTAAACAATAATTGTCACCTTGACGTAGAGGTCGGGAACGATCCCCGATGGCTGTGACTTGTCACCTGTCCACTTGTCACAACATACAATAACTGGATCTTGTCAAGTCATCGGTGACAGGTGACTTCTACCTAGCTGGGCCAGCGAGCATGTCCATTGTATAAGGAGTCACGTAGGAACATAGCTTCTATAGAGCCAGTATGGAGTTTCTAGAGTCTGTTACTATTTATTGTGTTCATGTGGAGGAACAGAAGATTATTAAAATCTCTACTTATTCTAAAGAAGTTTGAATGTTCTTTCAAAACAGATCTAGATGGTTCAACATAGAAACCATCTAGAAATAGATTATCCTGAACAACATCTTGGACCAAATCATCACTTACCATCAGGTGAGATTACTACTTATGATCAGGCATAATAAGAAAAATATAAAAAAAAAATATGCGCTCACGTCTTAGTGACTGGCTTTTAAGACATAATTGATGTTTGATTTAAAAAGTACTCCAACTGTCAATTCTGTTTGTCTATCTAAATCTATTTTCAAGAAGATTGATTTTGCGCAGTAGTAAAAGCTTTCTTCTCTCTGTGCGCGAGATATGCGCTTGCCTTGTTAGAACGCCTTCGCAATTTCAGCATCACCACATGGTGGTTCTTCTCATTAGTCGATTACACTCTTGGCAAAGTGGTCGTTGTCATCAGTTCGGGTGGTGGCTAGCATTACAATCCGGTGCCACTCTTCTTGAATTGCCGCCTTCCTCACGCACATGTTCGCAAGACCGTTTAGTTATGTCATTTATTTAGTTAAACTTATTAACCATCTAAGATAAAATTATTAGTAGCCATCGGATGACATAAAAGACGTAGTTAATCAGCTGTAAAAACAACTTACGTGTGATACAGTTCTCTCGTGCATTATTGTCTCATAACGCAGTATTTCGATTGTGACTTATACATCATCTGCTTCTGTGACTCGGACATAACGTGGTGCGAGTTATTGTATGTAAATATAAATGCAGTGCTTTTTGTGTTTGTCATTTGTGATTGACGTGGCGGCTTGACATCGTTTTGACATGAGAATTGTAGTGAATCAAGTAGGTATCGAGTCAATCGTCAGTTTGGTAAATAATACAGGTTAGTCGACTTATTCACATGGTATTAATATTATCACATCAATCCCTATACGTTCACCGTTGAAAATAGCGTCCCCTATATTGGATTCCCAGTACCAAGATTTCTCCAACAGAATTTTGTTGAAAATTCTCTGTCAAAATTAAAAGAAAAAATCAAAATTCAAAATCATTTATTCAATTTAGACGTATACGACGCTCTTATGAAGCTCAATTACAAATTTTAATATTGACTTTTTTTGCTGAATGCTGAAAACAAATGTAGAATACATTGTACTGCCACGTTCAGCAAAAAAAAATGTAGAGTCACTGCGAGAAGAACGAGCAAGAAACTTGGGGAAAGTAAGGTATTTGATACAAATAAGGCCTGCCTTATTTCAAATCGATTTATTTACTTTTAACATCTTTATAATTATCTCATCGCGACTGCAAGTGATGTTTCTTACAAATTTAAAAACACACTTTAAATTTATTATATGTCTTTTTGCACTGTATCTCTTATTATTATTATTTAACAAAATGCGTAGTCTAATTATGCCCGGATTGTTTTTGAAGGCCCTAAGCTTTTTTCAGCTTCTCGAAAAAATATGATAATATCATCAATAATATTCTTAGTGTATTTACTGTAAATACTCATCAGTGTATAAATAGTTAAGTATATATTTTATCTATACAAATTAACTTTTGCACCAAAATTGACTTCTAAGAAGAAAAAGGCTTTATTATCTGATTCACATAGACCTTATAAAAATCACTTTTCAACATGTTTAATCATATAGGAAATAATAAAGATATGGTTCGAGGTCAATTGCTCTAAGCTGTGAATTGTCATTCTATATGTCCTCTATAATACCCAAAATATTGACACTATGGTAAGTCCATTGTGTTCGCTAAAGGCTTCATTATGCCGTAGGCCTTATTTATATCTCGTAATTTATTAATCAGTTAGGCTGTTTTTGCCACTGAAAACAATGATTTTAAATATTTTCAGGTTGCACTGCTTGCCACAGATGCAGTATTCAAACGCGAGTTCAATCGCCATCTGAGGTTTTTTATTGGCTACATTTGGAACACAATCACAGCTGAAGGTAAAAGAGGACTTTAATACGGTACACTTAGAATTCAAAGTCAAAGCCAGCTGCCGGCATACATGTTTAGGGGCTTGGCGACAGATTTTTATACTTTAGAGTGAAAACTTAGCTAGCCACAATGCCCAATTACTAGGTGTGAATTTGCTCAGAAGATTATCAGTAAGTTACATACTCATTTCTCATAATACTTTTTTGAAGCGCTCGTAGCGAAGTTTGCTTAGCCATTCTGAATCGATCAGCAAAGTTAAGCAACGTCCGCCGCGGTCAGGAGTTGGATGGGTGACCGCTGGTGACATTACTACTGAGCGCTTCGCACGTTAAGCCGTCGGTCCCGGTTGTTGTTTTAGGATGGCAGTCGTTACAGCATGGTGGTAGGGCACTTTGCGAAGCCCGCCTGGCTAGCTACCACACAAGTTGAAAATCTGTCGCCAAGCACCTAACGGTGTGTTCCGGCAGCTGTCCTTGAGAGCCAGTAATTCTAGGTTAGCCTGTACAACATCTTCGACCACATCATCACTTACCATCAGGTGAGATAGTGGTCAAAGGCTAACCTATCAGGCATAAATAAATACTTTTTTATAATTTGTGAACAAATCTCACCTAAAATCAACCCCATAAAACTCATCAGCCTACGTCATTAGTATGTGTGTCGCGACAGCCATCAAACAGTCCCCAGCAGGGTGAGCTACACGATTATTGACACCGCCGCCATTGTATGGACGGCAAACATGATTTGTGCGATTGTCGACGATTGTATCGGTTACCCTATCATACGTCAGTTGGGTACAATGACGTGCAAAATTCGAAGGCTATTTGTACGTAGCGGTGTTGTAGGTAGCATGTTGGATTGCATGGTGGTAGGGAGTTCTGCTAACGATCGCCTTGCTACTTTTCAGTAAGAAATCTTTTACAAAGCACTGTTCCGATAAAAACCAGTGTCAACTCTTCAAAGTCTTTGATAGTACCAAGTACTATACTATCATTCAAGTGACATCATGATCAAAGGATAGTACTGCATCATCCGGATTGTCCACTACTGAAAACAGCTAAACATTAAAGGGGGTAAAAGGGTGTTTTAATCCCTACGCTTGTGGCAAAGCGACTTCCGGCTTGCAGTGTAATATAGCTTTTCCTCAGAAGGCGCTACTGCTCACCATCCGGTATTTTACTGGGGGTGACATTCTAGCCGGATACCGCATGAGCCATATACCAGTAATAAAAACCAGGACTCTTTGGTCCACCAAGATAATAAGATCGTGTGATCAAAACTAATCGAGGACTGTAAAATCATCAACATTTATCTACCCTCAACCAATATATTACGCTGGATTAAAATAATATGAAAGTTTAAAACAATAAAAAAGCTTCAATTATATGACATTCTCCTTGACTATAACTATCAAAGCATTGTTCAATAAGAACAAAAAACAATAAACTTTCTAAGATTGAAGGCGTACCGTGAAATGCATGTGATAGCAACACTATCTGTATCTGTGATACTGATCTCACAATGGTGTTTATAGTAATATGAGCGTTTTGGGAACCAACTTGTGCTCACTATTCATTCTAGGTACCTATCGATTTCTCATGGTGGTTAACTTAACATCATGTAAAGGCTCGCTATAAATTAAACATAATTAGGTATTTTCATTCTAATCTTTTTGTAAAATATAGTAATATTTATGATCACAATCACAGTTTCCCCTAAAAGTCTGCTTTGCCATGACAATCAACAAGTCTCAAGAGCAAACTCTCAAATTTGCGGGCATTGACTTGAGAGAACACAGCTTCTCTCATGGACAGTTTTATGTTGCTTGCTCACGAGTAAGTTCACCCAATAGCTTGATAGTTTTAGCGCCTAATGCCAGATTAGTTAAGAATATTGTGTACAAAGAAGTTATGTAGGCCCTAATGTTTTTACACACGCTAAATAAAAGTAAAGCCGCAAAAACTATACCTAATTAATAATAATACCTCTTAACGCGAGCGAAGCCGTGGGCAAAAGCTAGTCGTCAAATATAATCCGCTAGATATATTATCTATGCACTATGCACCAAAATGGTTAATTCAAAGTTCTCTCCAAAATAACTCAATGTAGATAGCGCTAGCATACACAAATTTGTATATTTTAAACTGAAAAGTTACTAATCTTATATAGCCTGCATCTCAAAAGCCTTTCTTAGTGGATGCCTACGTCATAACATCTACCTGTATGCAAAATTTCAACCCGATCCGTCCAGTCACCTTTGAGTTATATAACTCAAAGATTAATTCTGATCTTTTTGTAAAATATAGTAATATTTATTATAATATTATTGCAACTACACTTATTTATTTATATATTATATATATGTTACTAGCAATAAAAAATCTAGTAAAAACTCCAAAAAGTTTTTTTTTATATTTTACACATGGGAAAGCCCCGAATTAAACCTTCACAATGAATATTTCTGAAATGTATTTCTCTTGTTTTTAATCTGAAATATAACTTTGCTCAAACTACATTTACTTTTTATATAAAAGTTTAATTGAAAGTATTTTTATTTTCATATATCAACTGTAACCAAGCAAAGAAATGGAGTCTTTGAAATTTATAAAATAACCCTCTTAAATTTACATGTTCTAAAAATGTATTACGAGTATTCCCATTAATGAAATGTTGACGTCGTATTATTTAAATGGAATTTTTTATATATTTGTAAGTAATTTTGTTACATTAAGTACCTACTGAGTAGTAATAGAAGTGTCTCTTTGCAATCCTTAAGACGAAGTCCGATTCAAATTCTTCCCTGCTTCAGATTATATTGGATTTTTCTGAAAATTAAATTTCAGTAGCAGTACAAGTAGTCTGAAATAATGCCCTGTCAATAACATTAAGCTCTCCCGTTGAGACATGCGAGCGAACATTTTCTCAAGAAACATTTGTTAAGATATCTCTTCTGATGTAGAATTGCAATTTATTCTAAAAAACAGCTAAGGAAATAGATTAATAAGTACTTAGTTTTTTTTACCTTATAATTTACTAACAAGGCGAGCATCTACATGATGTCCTTCCACCATTTGTCTGGGCTAATATTGCATTTAATATAAAATAGATATATCACATGTTTTATAATTTCGCAATAAGTATAATACGTAAATAATTAATCAATCCAAACGTTTATAAACTGTGAAATAATCACATAATCAGCGCAGTAAAATATGCGGGTCATTCAATTTTATTTCTTCTATTATCATCATTTACAGATAGATCTAATACAACATATTTAGCCATAAGATTTTATAGCCACATATGCAAAAATAACAGTGAAAACCTACAAAACGATTGACACATTAACATCCCCTTAAATTACAAGTGCGAATTTTAAGGCCATAAAACAAGCGGACGGCACCACATTAAAAGCTACGCGATTTTATGGCCCCATAAAGATATTATTTGCGACGATGCGTTTATTGAACGCACTCGATGTCGCATCATAAAATACCATGTTTTATGTGTCGACTGTACCGACAAATTGGGCAGAAGTGTTTGAATTATTAAAGGGTTCCGCCGTGACTTTTTTAATCAAAACAAATTGGACGATTCAATTAATATATAATGAAAGCTCATAATTGGTACGTAGATAAGGACATGAGTTGTGTTGTTAAAATGAGCAGGTAGGAACATATTATATAAAATATCAGATTCATAACTATTTTACTTTTTGATAGACCCCACACAAAAATTGTCTTAAACTGACCACACTTACGGCCCGCAAATAATTTATTTTTGAATAAATATACTTTTACTTTACACTATGAGCTCCAAAAGAATATGGTACTTTTTTTAAGGCGTATATAGTCGACAATGGCCTTGAACATCTGGGCCTAATCGTATTGATTAGACCCACCGGTCTATAGCTTGTGTTAGACCTACGGGCTACCTTGTAAATTATTTAATTATTTTCCTAGCTAATTATTTGTGTATGAATCAACATTCAGTCAGGTCTGTATCTTCCGGTAACTAGTTACAGCTCGTGACAAACAGACAGACAGAAACACGGCAGATTGACATTTATAGGACTGCAGCTTGTCCTTTGAGTAAGAAACCTTTATAAACAGTGATTTGCAAAGTACATAACAATTATAATTTTTAAAAGACAGGAGGTTGATTTTGATTTCTAAAATTTTGATCCGTAGCATGCTAATTTTTAATCCAGATATAGACTTCATTAAAGGACGTATATAACCGTTCAAGTCATAATTCACTGATATAGGTGCATGATGTATATAAAGTAGTATTTATTATGTACAACGTATTGTAATTTTCATAGACAAATCAACAAACTTACTTTACAGTAATATAGTATCCAATAATGTATGTGGGGATGTCCATTACAGTACTTATAGTTATTTGGAGTGCGGTGGTTTTCGTAACTCGCAAAGACATCGTCGCAATGTAAAGAAACATTCCAATCCGTATAATTCACGTCAATGAACTTTGCACACACTCATTCTATAAATTTATACACATAATATAGAGACGTCGTTAAACTGTCCTTGCTTTCTGCATTTTGTTCCTTATAGTTCTCGGCTAAGAAATGCATGACTGTTGCCTAACCTCCCATCGGGAAAAAAACTACTCGAATGATAATAATCCCACTACTGAGGTGAACGTGTAGTAGGATGCACAAAAGAGTTCTTTACTATCTTAAAGTTTTTATGCCTCACTTCGTAAAAGCAGTTATAGCCGAGCGGTCACATCTATGGACTGCCGTGCCGCAGGTCTATGCTTCAATCCACACCGCGCCGGCTTGAGCTTAACTGCGTTTTGGAAGGACATTTTGCGAACGCTCACCTGGTTAGCTACCACCATGGGTAAAAAATCTGTCGCTGAACACCTAACAGTGTGTTCTGGCAGCAGTCTAATAAATTACAGGCACATGAGACTTAACAACTATATATCTCAGGGCGATGGACGAAGTGCAGTTAGTTTTAACTTATTTGTGACTAAATGCATCTGTTACATGCAGAGATTACTGCTGAACATCAAGTGGCCCACATGAGAGTCTCGTTACAAACCCATAAAAAACTACTAATGAAAGAATATACTACTAATGGTGATTTCGTGGAAGCGGTTCCCAACAGGATTCTCAGATAAGGTTAAAGGTCGACGTTGAAATGGTATAAAATCGAAACCTTTTCAATATGCGCATGTTTGGTAGGTATAACAAAAACGTATTATTTCAACTTCCAATACGATACTGGCTTTCCGTGTTTTATGTCGTTTATAAACAATGTATTGTTTACATGGATGTATATAGTGATTGTTAATCAAAATAATCTCCTGTACACTTAATACAGGTTTAAATCATATCAAACAAGTTTTCATCCGCTCAAATCATTTTTTAATTCAGGAGGCTCATTTATATCTGAGCATGTTTCAAACAAAAGCCATAACTGCCTCTACTCGCTCCACAAACGATTTTTTTTATGATGTGGTAAGCCACAATCTCGCCTGATGGAAAGAGATGATGTAGTCGAAGGTGTTAACGGGCCTAATCTAGAATTGTTAAATTAAACTTATTTAATACTCTTGGTTAATCAATTTTTTTTAAAAGAAGAAGAAGTTAACCATATTTTTCTTGCTAGTCTAGACTATAAGCAGGTTGAACCACGAGCTCCAACTTTTCAAAAGACCCTAATGCCTTTATTTTTTATTGTAGTGTGATGAGAAGCATTGTTGTGATTTCAAGATGATGTGGAATCTCGGTCGTTTTTTGTGAATATTCTCAAGAAGTTGTATTAAGCACACAGTTGTGTACCAATCAGAAATTACTATTTTGTATACGTTTACATATTTACAATACCCAGTTTTGAAATACACACCATAATTTTGTCTCAAACTTTTTGGCTACTGCTGCTGGTCGGCTGTCGTTTTTAATTACCCATTCACTGGACTTTTGCTTCTTTCACAAACGAAACCTTCACTTTTCTCATCAACAACATATATTTACCTTCATGCATCATTCAGCGTACAAGCAACTCAAGTTGACGATTCAATGCTTAAGTCCAAAAAGCATTTTAAAGGAAAAGCAACGGTCTTGTCCAGAAAGAAATTTTCAATCATCACATTTTAAGAATAAAAAGAAAGAATAAATTTGGCCATTACGTTTGTATTATTTTTTACGGATTATTCCAAAATTCAAACATTGAAATTAATAAAGGAATATTATACTATTGAGCCCTAGCTACAGTACAACACTTACAAACATTTTCCTATTTCAGGACCTTTCCTTTTAAATCCCGAATAACTACAAGAATCCCAAATTCATAAGATTCAAAGCCTTCCTATTCAAATCACATACAAGGTCGCTACAAGACGGGCGACACGCACGATCGATCTCACCCCTATCGATACACCTTAAATATTCTGCATCACGTGAAACTTTTAAAAGAATCCTTTTTTACTTTCATTTTGTACGTGAATACGGGTCCTGAGTTTGAGTAACAAACATTGACTCGACTGCTCGAGCGTAATGTCTTGTCAAACATAAGTTTAGGTTAAGTAAAGTTTTTATTCACAGGTGATTGGTTAACCTTACCACTGTCCCGCCTTTTGGTGGAGAATACACAGATTACCCTAGAATGAGTTCATTGAATTGGCTATCAAGAACAGCTGCCGAAACACACCGTTAGGAGCTTGGCGAGAAATTTATTACAAAGGGCTACTTGAGTACCTAGCCAGGCAGTACTCGCTAATTTAGCGACCACGATGCGATGAACTGAAACTAGCGGTGGGATTTGTCAAAGTCCTGCTGCACGGCACTTCATAGTCATTGAAACTGAGCAATCAGTACTTCTAGAAAAAGTAAGCCAAGTAAAGTTTTGAAGCGCTCGTAGCGAAGTTTGCTTAGCCGTTCTGAACCGATCAGCAAAGTTAAGCAACGTCCGCCTCGGTCATGACTTAGATGGGTGACCGCTGGTGACATTACTACTGAGCACTTCCGTGCTTCGGAGGGCAGGTTAAGCCGTCGGTCCCAGTGCTTGCCTTTGGATGGTAGTCGTTATAACATGGTGGTAGGGCATTTTGCGAATGCCCGGCTAGCTACCACCCTCGAGTAGAAAATCTGTCGCCAATTACGTAACGGTGTGCTCCAGCAGGTGTTCTTGAGAGCCTGTAATGCTAGGTTAGCCCGAACAACATCTTCGACCACATCATAACTTACCATCAGGTGAGATAGTGGTCAAAGGCTAACCTATCGAGCGTAAAAAAAAAGTAAAACTAGTGAAAGCTTGCATTGAAAAACAAAATAGTATTATAAAGTTACGAATTTTCGAGAGGAAATTTTTTATAAGGCATCTGTGGGATAACTGATATAATAAAACACGGGGGAGGGCTTAAAAAAATCCACTCGTAAATTTGTTATTTTGTAATGTAATCCGCAGAGCATGCGTTATTGCAAACATAAAAATATAATAACAAGAATTGGTTTATAGACAAGAAATGAATTTATAGACAAGAACATATTTGACATTAATTATTGTGAGTAAGTAGTTTATTTTATGTCTAATTTTGAACTGTGGAGAATTTTTCATGTGCGTCAGGCTACGTTATATAAATTATACTATCTACTCCAAAAATCTTGCCAACTCTTCATTTTCAACCCACTTGTAATAAAGTTGGAAGGTTCTCGAGGCAAGTTTTTTTTTTCCACTACTACGCAATTTATTTTTTGCATCACCTATCTCTTTTTTGTAACTATCCCTTTTTTTAACTGCGCGTCCATTCGTGTTGTCCTTATTTAAATGTTAGAACATTGGCAAAATAGTTTACCGACCGAACTATTAGCCAATGCCTAACTGAATTAAATAATGGCGTAACTACTATGTCTAATGCGTAATTGTGGCGCACGTGTTACTCCTGTCGATGGTGAACAGTATGTGAGTAATGACCATATTGATCTTGAAAGTGGTTTGCATTACTAATATTTTTTTTTTATATTTCACATTAGAATCAACTGCCTTTGGCGCCCGAAAAATCTCTTCTGAAAAGGAAATCTACCGCTAAAAATCACACGGCAACAGACCTCGAAAGCCAGCTCTGATTCATT
This sequence comes from Plagodis dolabraria, assembly GCA_963854805.1. Taxonomy (NCBI): domain Eukaryota; kingdom Metazoa; phylum Arthropoda; class Insecta; order Lepidoptera; family Geometridae; genus Plagodis; species Plagodis dolabraria. The sequence goes on from OY978446.1 coordinate 34,227,935, forward strand.
ATTTAATAAAAAATTACATTTGAGGTTGATATCAGAGCCTAGTTATCTGTAAAAAACTTTGACCAATAAATAAGAAAATACCGATTCTTGTCTTTTCTTCTCTTTGAGGAAAAAGTTTATTTTTCAGACTTTTTTGTATCTTGTGAGGAATCATTTCTTATCATCAACATTATGAATCAAGAGCAAAAGAAACTAAGATTTTTATAGATTTCAAATAAATTCATTAGATATCATCATACATATATATATATATATTTATATACTGTTTCACTAATTACTCCTAGTTTTCGGATATAGCGCACCATATAACCAAATTCCAGGTCATTGAAGTCGCGGTCAGGCTCTAATTTATCTTACAAATCCATGCCCATACATAATTATCGGTACGGCGGCGTAAGAATTTCGGGTCATTTGTCCCATTCGAAGTCGTGCCAATACACTCGTCAATGAGTACGTTTTCCTGCGTAGTAGGTCACGTCATAGGGCATTTTACCATCATAAGTATCTTACCGCCCGAATACTGAGTGTATAAGCCGTATTCTAACACTAAGATAATATATATGGAGTTTAAGCATAGCGGAGATGGCTGACAATATAAACAACATACCGACCCCAATACAAGTGGAGCAAGGGTAGGAAGATAATGTTTATACTAATATAACGATCAAAGAAAACCTAAATGAGATTTAAAAACGAAACACATCAATCATTTGGCGCCTCTTTATCCACCTCAAGTCGACAATATCCACATTGTTATTCCCCATCCGATGCCGATGTTAATCTGGACTCCGGAACCGAGTCGCCGCAATAAAAACTGTCACTAAACATATTTATTGGCCCATAAAGATATTGAGATAGAAAGAACTCAACGCGCGCGCACTACTCTCTCAATAACTAGGATTGAGCCGTATTCAGTGGCGTTAGTATTGCTTTGGAACTGCAGTAAGGTGTCCCCATGTATATGGTACCCAAGTAGATGAGACCTCCTAATAATAAGTACCTACAATACTTTCTATAGATCACTACCTTAATAAGAATATTACCCAACTAGCACCCCATAAGATGAACCCTATTTTAACCTCTCAATTTCATGATATTCCGAATTAATTCGTTGGTTACTGTATCAGCCGGATCGTCCACTGCAGAAAACTGCCTCCCCTATTAAGGGGGTATTTGCCATAATCCCCACGCTAGGCAGGCGGCTTGGAGATCGCAGTATAAGATGGAAGTTCTTTAGAAGGCGCTGCTGCCCTCTAGTATTTATTTCCCCTTAGTCGCCTCTTACGACACCCACGGGATCATATGGGGAGGTGCAATTCTAATCCGGCACTTTTTTGTTTTCGTTGAATTCGTTGGTTTAATTATTTAATTTGTTGATGAAGAAAACTGTTTTTCTTTAAGTTTTCTCTTAAATCACTAAGCGTAATAAATCACTTTCTTAATAATAACAAATTTAAAAAAATATATTAAATTAATATTTTAATAAAACACTTTAAAATATAAATATATATTTAGTGACAATTCCGCCTAATTTTCCTGTTAAGCCAACGTTACGTCACAAACACCACGCAGCTGAAACGGAAGAATTTTCGACGCGTTTTGCTTCACATTATTCATCATGTTTAAATTTAAAAAAATGGGTCTATTCGCGTACAAACTAAGGTCTCAATAGACCCGAAAAAGTAAATTTAAATTTATTTTGCGAAAGTTTAAGAAATACCTAATAAATTTGTTGCGAAATTTCTATATCTTCATGCGGTATTGTTTTAAAGTATTTACACCGTTTTAATACCAATTTGCTTCATATGGGAAACTCGTGAATTAAACTCTATGCTTTAAGCTACGAAACCAAGTTCGCATTTTGGATTTTCAGTATTAAAGTGATTATGGTTAGGAAAATTGCTCCATATAATGCAATCTAGCTCAGTTTGCGCTAATTCCGTAGATTACAGTGAGCACTTGATGCTCGTTGTAACTTTAGTGTCGTATAGATTAGCGTTAATTTGTTTAGATTTTAGTCTTAAAAAATATATGTTTAAAAAACACAACTTTCTGTACAGATTTATACCCGGCACTGATTTGAAACTGTGTTTATATTGAGCTACAAGTTATTTCTAAAACACCTATTTTCTGATATTAAATCGTTGACAGTTTTTGGTTTCAAAATATAGGAACTGTTCTATACCAACAAGTTCCATAGAACATATTTCTTACGGGATAAAATCCGTATTGTTTTTTTAATTGTGTGCTCCCGATGAATCGAACTATTGCAAGCGCCATGATTGTCAGATGACTAATCTCCCAACGATTGTAGTGTTATTATTTTACCGCTACTTTCTCTTTGGTTGAGATAAAAGTACATTCAAGGGATAACATTGAACAGTTCGAAATTTTCAAGCAAGAAACTGTCAACTAAGTCAGAAATATTTTATTTAGGTATTAATAGATAGAAATTTTCTTTCACAGATAATAGTTATCGGGACAAATAAATGTGAAAAGGAATTACGAAAACCCATAGACGGACCAATCAGCTAATGCCCCATAATTACCAAATAAGCATTATGGGCCCAGAATTCTAAAGGGCCATTAACTTATACATAAATACGTTGTCATTTATCCGTCAAGAATCAAGGACCGAACAAAATAAGAAAAGCGATAATAATGATTATATAATTTTATAAACCTCTACTAGTTATATCAAAAATTACTCAGGAAATCAGGAAACGCGTAGTTTCAGATTTTTATCCTTACCGTTGAGGGGATTTTCACTGAAGCCCCAACCGTGACATTGGTAGCGTGCGACTACGTAGGAGCGCGAAAATACCGCGCATTTATTTTTGGGCGATTAACGGCGTAAAATATTATATATATATATAAGCAATATGAGATATGTTTTACATTTTATATTTCGCCATACATATTCAGCCATAATAACTATTTTAATTGAATTAACAATTGAAATGTTCAATTATTTCACATATTTAAAACGTTGCACGCATTATTTATAAAGTACAAATACCGTATTTTTTTGCCATTAGCAGTCCTTCAACGGAATTAATCTAACGATAGCTTACGAATAAAAATTCACCATCAATAGATCGCATTCCTGAATATTTCTTTATATTTCCCTCTACTATTGAGGCTATTGAGGGATCTAAACAAATTCTAAAGAATGGAATTCCCTTCCCAATACGTCAATCAACTTTGGTGGGATTGTGCTAAGGAGATAAACTAAGATAACATACGGTTAGATATATCACGCGTAAACGTTGTTATTTTCAAAAACTGTTAAATATATTTTTTGATTAAAAATATAAAAAATTGACGGTTTTAGTATTGGTCTTATTATACAAATAATTTTATTATATTTTCATGTGTCAAACTATGTATGAAAATCAATAATTTTATTTAAACGAATGTACATACACATATAAAATAATGATAAACACAAAGTCTTAAATTTTAAATCATACCATTGGTAATTAAGTTTTTTTTCTTAAATTGCCAGAATGCGCCAGTTTATCTTATTTTGTTTTGTATCTTGCTCATTAAATGAATATTAGCCATTCATATAATTAATCGATGTCTAAATTATTGTAATTGAATTAATTTAATTTTCTTTGAATACGAAACACAAATGTCTATTTAAATTGTAAAAGGTATATAAAGCTAATAATATTTATTTTCTGAGTAATGAACATTTATGGGGGAAGCAGTCCTTGCCATCGAAAATGGAACAAGAAACAAATGCAATGACAAGTTAAACTAAATCATAAAATAAAAATTATTTACTTTGTGTTTACATCAGCTTATTGTTAATTAACTAAGAAAATAAATTGTTGTGTCCAACTCAAAAATTTCGTTTTGTTTATATTTGTATTAGTATAGAACGCCAACGCTGACACTATTAGTCAGTACATTGATCACCGTAGCTGGCACCAAAGAATATATTTTGATGTATCCCACAGTAACACCGAAACGTCGTAAACGCGAAAGCGAGGGTTAAATCTCATTACTTTATAGCAGATGTAAAACGATTTATTGAGGTCCAACCGACGGTCATATTTTGTTATGTTCCAATAATTCTTAGGTTTCGGCGGAGGCATAGACGCTCCGAATTTAAGCCGTTAAGCTAGCGTGCTTACGGTCCAAGTTTTGCTTAAAGCGCTTTAAGCGCACGTGCCCCGTTTCGGAATAGGTAATTTTCGGATGAAATTTTCTTTTCGCAGGGTAATTGGGTCGTGAGTTTTATGTGTTTGCGTAAATTCGAACGGTTTTAAGTTTGCGCTAAGGTGGGTTAGCTAATATGTGTCTTAGCGTAGCAACACAATGTTTCACGTAATCGCTGCGGCGCTACGCGGCTTAGCTTGGGGTGGGACAATGTCTTTTTTATAGGGGAAGTTTTAGATGATTATAACATTGAAACGATATGTTCTTGAATCAAAATTTTGAAATACGAAAAGGGTAAAGAGATAAGGAAATACTTGTTAGTAGGTATGTTCTGCACTTTTTTTGGTGCTAATAGAATTGTATAAAAAGTTAAAGCAATATTATTGTATTTCTGATAGGTTGGTTGGCCACTTGAGCATAAATTGTCCATAACTTGAGATAGTCTATCTACATATAAATATAACCTATTGTTTTATGTAAGTTTTGAAAGGCTCTGTATCAAATGTGATCCGTATCGAATGAAATGTGAAATTACTAGTTGACAAAAGATAACGTACCTATGTCTCGTAGTGACGGACCCAGTACAGTGTCATGGAGAAAGGTAGGCCTGAAGCTTACCATCACGCAGTCTGTTTCTATGGCTCGTCACTTCATAATATAATAGCTAAAAATATTAGGTATATTGCAACGTCACGTTTTGGCTTGTGTAAAAAATAAGGACGTGTTAGAACGAATTATTATTTGATATACAAAGTTTTAAATTATGACTATTTCTCAGTGAACGTATAAAAACGACCTTTAATTACATTTCACCTAGTATTATTTCTTATGTTTTATGTTGATAAGAGATAAGGATAACAAAAACCTCCTCGTTATACACCAAGCAAAATAAAATTAAAAAACGGTGTCATATCTACGGGATGGTGTTATGCAAAATTGCATCGAGACGATGCGGTGCGTATAAATTCTTTGTCTGCATCTGCTATGGCGACATGTGGTGCATATTGTTAAATGCAAACGAGCGTCTAAGACGCTGAGTTCACGCGGTTAATGAACGCTCGTTCACCGTGCGTATGTTTGATTAGGCTTACTTATGATTGCGAAGCGGTTAACCTAGACAAATAGTGTTTGAACGCGGCTTTAATTGTGGTAAGTATATAGGCATAGCATGGTAAGGGAAATACCCAAAATACTTTAAATAAAACTGGCTTCCCTAAAGTTAACAAAGAATTGAATATGACTTTTTGAAATATATATAACCTTTTGTGAATCAGACGGTTAAGATGTAGCAGTAACGTAGGCAGAAAATTCAAGCTCCATCCCCATACGATGGTTACAGAACGAGAGGAAAAAATAGAGTTATGGGTTATGAGGTAAATAATATTAACAACGTGATTTTATCGCGATGAAGGCCCGTTTAATACTTTTAACTACGTGTTCAAGTCGCGAAAGTCTTAAAGTTACTAATATTTTTCCTCTGGTATATTTGTAATTTACGTTCAATCCACATTTAATGTCATAATTTTTCAATCATTATATATACAAAAACAAGTATTATCGTTTTCAAAATTGTTGTTTATTTGTATTTATTGCTAAATTTACATAAATTTGTCTTTTAGTATTACGATAATTATCGCCCATTTAATTGTTTTTTTTTTTATTTTTGATGATAAAAATGTTCACATAACTTGAAACATAGTCTTTGTTCTAGGTCAAAAACACTACATACCTTTTTGCAGAATACCATTAAAACTTAAATCCAGATACTGACCCTTGATTATTTAGTATGCCTGAAACGATATGTTCCGATCGATGTACCAAAATACCGAAAAAGTTGATATAATAATTAATATAATTTGTAAAATAGCAAGAATATTCATGAAGGAAAAACAATAAATAAAATGCAGTTCAGACCAATAACGCTAGTATTAATAATTGTATCTCAAGATTGAAATCCATCTCAAGATGTAGTTTTTGACAGATGTTCCATATATGAAACGTCAAAACTGCATCTTTTAAGATACATTTATAAATAACATTCATGAACCTTACACCTACAAGTCCTGACTTGAGAGCTCTCATTACGGGTAATGGAAAAGACTTGACATAACGTGGCCCCCTTGTTTGTTTCGTCACCATTTATAAAGAAAAAACTAAAAACGCTCGTCAGCAGAGTACCAGAATCTGTTTACCGTCGAAGCGCGTGTCCCAAAGTTGTCTTTAATTAAATTTAAAACTTGCAGTGACGTCATTTGCCTTGGCGCGTCTGCTCTGGCCGTGCGTGGACTAATTCTTCCGGAGCCAGCGACGCGAAGAGTTTTTAGTGCGGCAAATAATTTAGACTTTGTAGCAGGAACTATTATTGATTGAATAGAGGGTAGTTTTACTTTCAAATGGCTGTTGATGTTCAAATGTTTACTGGTGATGAGTTTCTAGCAGGCTTAAACCGCAGATTATTTTGCATATACTATATCAGCTGACTCGTCTACTGCTGAACATAGCCTCCCTATTAAGGGGGTATTTGCCATAATCCCCACGCTTGGCAGGCAGCTTGGGGATCGCAGCGTAAGTTGGCATTTCTTTAGAAGGCGCTGCTGCCCACGTTTCTTCCCTTAGTCGCCTCTTACGACACCCATGGGATAATATGGGGAGGTGCAATTCTAAGCCGGCACCCACCACGGGGAGTTTTATTTTGCATATGACAACATAATTAAAAAGACCTAAACCGAAACAATCTCAGAGTCTAGAGATAAGGTGATCCAAGAAACAGTTAACATATTTATTTACGATAAAAATAAACCATAAGCTGCGGTACTTCATTTCAAAACCACTTTTACATACTTTTTTTTGTCAGACGTGGTATTAATATTTCAATTCAATATCTGTGTTATCATTTACCTGTCTGTTATCGTAGGGACAATTTCCCGCAATAAAACAAGTGTATTCACCAAACTTCGCCCATGAAATGTAATGTTTCAAAGTAATACATTTTAGGAATTTGTTATTATTTAAAATATCTGCTATCGTAGGGGGTGCTTGTAAGGATTGCAGATACTGCATATTCCTGCTAAAACCTAAAATAAAGCAATCATCAAAATTTAAATGTGCAGGTAAAATTTAATTAAAGCAAATTAAGAAAACTTCCACCCATTAAAGATTTTTTCGCATTTTCTCAAGTTTCTCAACTTCACCGTCGTTGAAGGTAAGCTTCAAAAATCTTCGACTTACAACAAAATTAAACTAATTGAAAAAGTTTTCTAATTATCGTCTTAGCAGACACTTGAAGTAAATCGCCTTAAGGCAAACAACACCTCAAGAATTCTCGGTTAGGAAGAACCTGAGAATAAACAGACTAGAAGCTTGTTTTACGAAATTTTAGCATGATATAAAGTTTAAGTTCATTGAAACTAAGAACAAGGAGATCTAAAAGTTAGATATTGATTGGAATAATAGTAGCTCAGTAAGCTGTAGCTTCAATATAAAGTGAGTGAGTGACGGCAAAGAAGTTAGCAGTCGATAAAGTTGATAAAGGTCATAGGTTCAAACCCTGTTCTAGTCTTTAGTTAATCATAATGGCGGTAGGCAAACACTCAATATGTCCTACACGGTGGGAGCTAGCCTGAATGAAACAAATTTTAAACACGAGATCTTCAATCAAATATACTATATTTCATCGAAGCACGAGATCGTGTTACTTTTTCTTAGTTTAATATTGGATTCGCATTGTTTGTATATTTGCAATTGGTCATTTTACAGTTACAGTTATATTTGGAATATAGTTTTCACATTGTCAAAGTTTTATAGAAGTTGTGCGCGTAAGTCACAGTCATAATCAAGTCACGTTTTAGTAATGTGGTTAATTATAAACTAAAACTTCACATGTAGATTGGACTGGAGCACGAACAATATATAAAATTCCTTGCTTTGATACTATAACTCGTGCAAATGTACGAATGCTAACTAGCAAAACGTTACAGGGTGCGCGAGACATTGAAAAACATATTTATTTATTCTTTTAGTGATTCATGGGATCCGATAAAAAACATTTTATTATTATTAATAAACATTCCTAATAACAAAACAGTTACTTAACGTAATAAAAAAAATGTTTTGTATATAGATGACTAATGTATTTTTGAATTGAAATTCTCGCGAGTTTCACACATCATTAAGTGTTATACACTAACCGGCAAATACACTCACTCAATAATGTATTTGTGTTAATTTTTAATATTTTTTAAGGAATAATTCTGTGATCATGTATATATAATAGTTAAAAAATCTTCTAATAGGTAAGCGTGCTCCATCTTAGACCCATCAATGCTTAACATCAGGCAGAGTGTAGAAAAACGCGAACCTACCATGAATAAAAATAAATTCATGTTAAAGTACAAGAAACATCTTTATAGTATGCCTTAACGGATTATAATCCTCAAAAACTTAACGTTAACACTCGAAAGAACACACATTTTTCACATTATCCCAATATCAACGTAATTAGACAATATCAACGATGACTTAGTTATTTCCATTTTCCCGCCAGAAAAAAACTCCCGTGATACTTACCCGGACCACTCCTTAGCAGTAAATAATAACACATTAAAATGTGTAAATCAATAAAAACAATCTGATAACGATAATTTTATACAATACATTTTATAAATTTCAGGCACATGAGACTTAACAACTATGTCTCAAGGTGACGGGCGCAGTCCAAGTCGTGACTTGTGACGAAATGCATCTGTTATAGGCAAAGGTTAGTCCGCTTAACATCAGGTGGGCCTCGAGTTTGTTCCGTCACAATAACATAAAAAAACAAGACTGAGTAGTATCTTATCATTATCCTATCCAAATATTAAGTGTTTCTCATCATCCCAAAATCCCCCATATTGTTTCTTTAAAAAATTTAAATAAGACTAAATCGCGAACTCCAGAAACATTAACGCAGTTGCATTTGAAACTTGGAATAAATAACCATCATCCCCATCACCTCTCTAACGGCGAAATAACAATAAAAAAAAACTTGTATTGTTCCTAAAATGTATTACTTTGAAACATTACATTTCATGGGCGAAGTTTGGTGAACACACTTGTTTTATTGCGGGAATTTGTAAATTTTATTGTTGATTCCTTGATTCATGCTAAATTATGTACGTTTGTGAAATCAGAGTTGTTTGGAATCTCTTAGCTCTTATTTGGAGTAGAAATGTTTAGGGGTAATTATATTCTGCAACATCCTTATTGGCTTTACCAAATGTTGACTCCTTCTTTGGTGGAGTGGCGCAAGCGTTGTCATAGGATCTGGAAGTCTGAGGTTCGATCCCTGGCTCCTACAGAAAGTGTTGTTCGCTTTCGAAAATAAAATAGGTACTAGCGCTTAGGTTGTGCGTATTGATATTGAATTAGATTGAAAACGTTTAGATTGACAGTTACGAAAACAAGACCTATGGGAGAAGTTTATTTTGGCAAATCCAATAACTAATGTAATGTTATGGCAACATTACTTTACGAAAAGCACTTCGTATACTTATTTGACGAATATGATGATTTGTCTTTAATAAAATTGTTTTAAATGTTATTATTTATTGGTGTTCTTAAAAAGGATGGTGTTGAATATTCCAACCTCAAATATCATTATAGATATAATACATATAATACAGTCGTTACTAACAAATACATTTTTAGCATTTAATTTTAATTTTTATATCATATATTTTTTTAGAGATAAGAAGTGGCAAGCCTTATTGTAAGCGTGACGCCTGTCCATTATAGTTACAGTGTTACCGTTCTACATGATACTGCACTGCACTTGTCACTCGATCACCCAGTTATTTCGGTGGTACTAGTATCACAGGATACAGAAAATGCTTAAAAGTCAAAATGACGGCTTTATAGTACAAGTTTAAAGTTTTTTTCAAGGCCCTCAAGTGGGGATTAAAAGTCATGAGCTTTAAAAAGGCGAGCACGAAAATGTATACAATCTCTAAAGTACAATTGGGTATTTTAGTTCTTTGAAAAAAATCACGTGTTCACTGCTCAACTCAGCAGTGTGCACAATAGTGCCTCGAGTAAGGATATTCGACACTGACATGATGACGAGCCAGCAAGACTCTTTCACTTGGCTATTTAGTTTAGTTAGCCGGTTTGACTTACCCTAATACAGATATACGCGATACGCGATCCAATTTCCACAAATCGGATACAATTTACCGCTCGATCTCCTTTAAGAATAACTATCAAAAATGTACTTACGACTAACTCATCTGTTATTCATCGAAAACGCGCCGACGCATTCAAAAACTTCCACTAAGACGGTCGTTAAGTAAATTAATACGAGTATAAAACATGATTAAAAAAATTACGTCAACAACAAGAGGGGAGCAAAGTCGGGAACGAGAGGGAGCATCCCTTGTGTATCAATAGACTTTTTCTTCATACAAACAAAACCTATTCCTATCAACTTGAAAATACAAATAGTAAACCATACTTGCGTTGATATAAGGACTATTATTGTTTTAGTGAAGGGATTTTTATGTTTGTAATTGCATACGCAGAGTTTACCTTCAAGTGCCATAAGTCCTAATGTTCCTCAACTGCTTAATATAACTTGCTCGAGGGCGAAACAATGAAAATGTTAATTTGTCTCTTAGATATTTATTACTCTCTAAATATAAGCTTTTTAAGTAATTTTTTGAAAGAAAAAATTATCACTCCTTTAAAGTTTTATACTTACACCCAAAAAAGGAGGCAGAAATGTTTGTACACCATAGTTCTCCCATATTTATTTGGTGACAACAATAGTGTTGCAAATTTCCTATGTACTGAGATAACAATAACCCCATGTAATAGAGGCTTCGCATATTATATTTCTGCCTAAACTTAAACTATGGGTTAAACAAATGACAGGAAACACAGACGCCTCTTACAGGTGCTTCTATAATAGGTGTCTAATTAAAGGTGTTTTTAATACTTGATAAGCTAGCCTTATGACCAATATCTCACCAGATGTTAACTGATGATGCGGTCTAAGATGTTGTTCAGGCTAGCATAGTTTCTGATTTTCAAGAACAAATGCCAGAACACACAGCAACGTGCTTGGCGAAAGAATTTCTATTTGAGGGTGTTAGTTAGCCTGGATGTTTGTAAAATGACTTACCACCTTACTTTTATCATCAGTCGTATAGAAATTGCTTTGATTTATACGATCGCTAATTTTATCGTTATTATCACTATTCATCATCTAGATATGGATGTGTATCACACGGTGATACTGATAACATATTAAATTATATCATTTTATTATACTTGAAAGGTATGCGGATAGTATGTACATAAGAGGTTCTCTGCAAAGCAGGCTATAAAGAAACAAAAAAAAACACGAACCATGCTTTAGTATAGAAATTAATTATTGTTAATAATTAATTCATATACTTGAGTTGAAATAAGTTTTAGCACATTAATATATAAATGCGGAAGATTGCGAGTGAGAATGTGAGTTGTGTGTATACCTAAATTGGTTAGTCCTTCAAACTCAAACGGTTTAAACGATTTGGATAAAATTTTATGTGGTCGAAGATGTTCTTCAGGCTAACGTAGAATTACTGGCTCTCAAGTATAACTGCTGGAACACACCGGTAGGTGCTTGGTGAGAGATGTTCTACTTAATGGTGGTGACTAGCCAGGCGGGCATTCCCAAAATGCCCTACCACTATGCTATAACGACTGCCATCCTAAGACAACTACAGGAAACAACGGCTTAACGTGCCCTCTGAAGCACGGGAGCGATCAGTAGTTATAATGCCGCTATCGGTCACCCATCCAAGTCATGACCGCAGCGAACGTTGCTTAGCTGATCTTTTTATAGCTTATTTAATGTATCCGATTTGTTTATTCGTTGTTGGAGTTACATGCTGTAAGCATTTTGTCATAATCTCACCCTTTGTTAAACAATGATCATGTCGCAAGTGTTCACGGGCTAAACCTAGAATACTCTTTTAAATAAATTTACTGGAACACATTGTTAGATAGTTAGCGTATTTTTTTTTCATGAGAATCATAATTGAAGCTGCTTGTAGGTGAGCATACTTTCAATGCCGTACTGGCGTATGGTAAAGCGATTTCACTGAGCTTCAAAATGTCTATCTTCAAAAACAATTTTAGTATATTTCTTTTTTTCATTTAAAACTGTCAATTGCACTACACGGTTCTTTATTGTATACTTCAACTATGTCACAATTATGCCCACTTTAATTTTAAAAAAATAACATATTATACATAGAATGTAACGCGAGGCTATTGAAATCAAGAAGCACCCAAATTTCAATAGAGATGATGGTTGGCAAGAACCACCGGCTGACCTAAAATCCTATAATCAAATTGATTAAATCCCATGGTTGACTCAAATCTATACGACCTCTGGACACTCAACGAATACTGCGTCAACTGCGTGGATAGGGAACGTTATGATTAAAATACAATTTCTGAAGGTAGAACAAAATAATTTCTTATTAGCTCAAGAGATAAATAAAACCGATTAGTCAACCCGTGACCACGGTCACTGCAATGTGTTTGAAACGTCGGGACAAACATAATTAAAAATATACGCGATTTAAACCGTTTAAAGTTGTTGCTGTGTGTAATAATTGCGAAAACATAAGACAACATTATTCTTTACCACTGAAGAAACACTTGTTTGCTATGCAAAGCTGTATACATTTGGTGCCAGTAATTGTATTGAAACCTGAGGAAGCGATGGATTCTATAATTGAAGCAAGAGCGAAGCGAGCGGTTAAAAACAGATCTCTAAGCGAAGCGAAGGTAAGGTAGTAATTTCACTTACAATTTATATCCATAATTAAATTTACAATTGGTAAGATTGAAAATTAATTTGACTGCAACTTTTATAACAGTTGGGATTTTAAAAATAGATAAAAAGCGCCATAACTTGAATAATATACAACAATAACACTTTTTCAAGCTTGTGAAGTAGAAAAACTTTCTCCATGCTTATTGCTCCGGTATATTACAACTGCAGTCCTCCAAAGCCATTTGAAACATAGCATTCTATACCATATTTGACAATCATTTAATTTACCTACAATTGTAAACAATTCATACAAAATATTTAGATATACGAGTTAAAAATAAACTTCCAAGAGAAATAAATTTTGTTACAAAATGAACACAGAAAGTACTTTTTACTTGAAATGAAAGCAATCAGATGTATTCATGGTATCCAAATTTCTTAAGGCGAATGTATACGGCAAATGTGTAAATTTATACGACATTATATTCGTTTGCCAACGACTTTATTAAGGCGGGTGTGAAATTGCGAAACCGTCCTAAAATATACGTAAAAATTGCTGTGAGCGTAAAATTTCAATCAGCCTCTTATACATATGCAAAACATACACCCTTCTACGTTGTTATAGCGTTACAACAGAATTTAAGCTTCATATTCATGTATTTTTTTTAACTTTTAAATTTTATTATCTATTGAAGGCGAGCTGACCATTTTGTTACAGAGATTCGATTCAAATGGCTAATAGATTTTTATTGCTGCGGTCAAAGGGTATTTTTTTAAGATGTTTTTCGGCATTTTTATTTTCATTAGGATATAAAAAATAATCATTCAATAAAAAGGTTCAAAATAATTACTTATATTCCGATATTAAACTACCTCCACAGTTTTTTGTGTTTAGCATTGAGGTCGGTTAAGCCTGTCTAAATTTTTCTCATGGCTTTGATTGAAAATCATATTATACTCAGGTCTGACATAAAGTTTAAACTAATTATTTATTGTGTAGTGGCTTAGATTAGCTCTCATTCTGTGACAGAAGTGAATAGGGGCACCCATCTTCCAAGCAGTCTTGTCAGCCTTACCCCTAGAGTGTTTTAAGAAGCCGGAGGCGCGCTCGGGGAGCAGCACTAGTCCACTGGCGAGACGACTAAAGCGTTGCATACCCATAGCATCGAAGCTGTCATGGAACTACTTCACTCTTAAGAAGACATTTGTTTGTGAATCCTAGGTCTGCCTGGTCAAACAACGATTTAGTTTTTAGTAAATTTACTTTCCACGGTTTGGACTTTGACTAAGACTTTATGTCGGACGTGAGGTCTGACGAGTCAGACCTAGGAGTGCCCGAGCCGATATTAGACTACAACATATCCACCTAGCTAAAAACTTTTTTCATAACTCATCCTCCAGGGAATTCAACTTACAATAAGGAAGGTAAATTCGGTATCCCGTCTAATAGATGTTGAAATTCATCATAGGAAGATTTTATTTTTATTGAACCATTTAAATTTATTTTTACATATAAATTTTAGTTATAAGTAGGTATTGTACATACATTAACATTGCATGATAATATCACGTAGTATAATTTTTAGCACAGCCCCACTGACCTGCACGCATCTCAGGCATATATATGCGAATATATTTCTGGTTGAAGCCTAAGAGGTTTTAGATCGGAAGAAGCAGAAATATGGGAATACTACAAAATTTCGCAATAGACTCGCTTTTATTACGTATGCCTTTATAATGTGACTATTTCATGAGTAATATGCGAACGATGAAATTTTGTTCGAAGCTCAAGTACTGCGTTCATTAACTTTATTCCTTGCGTCAACTCTGTTTTAGGATTGCGACCACCGCGTGCTAGGCTGTGAGACGCGATTACCATATTTAACAAAATCCCCCGTAAGTGTTTTCCATCTTAGATTTTCTATGCAAATCAGTCTCAATTAATGAAGAAGATTGCTTTCTGTAACTAGCATTTAGCAAAATACTTTGCATAAGCTGAATGAAACATTGGTATTTACGAGTTTTTGGTATCTCTTATCGTAGTTTAAGGTTTATAGTATCATCATCATCAACGTCAAGTGCTATGTCGGTCACAGTTGAATAAATGCCTACCTCAATGACTTCACTGATAGTCGTCTTGGGTACCCCAGTGTAAAATGACAGTATCTCAGAATACCACCACCTGCCCACCCTGATATTGTGTTATTCTACCCTGGCAGCTCATGGGTTTTCTTTTTAGTGTATAGTATGTTGGAGGTGTATTGTATGTATACTCACCTGGCTTGTTATCCCTCAAGTAGAAAATCTGTCTCCAAGCACTTGCTGGTGCTTGACCGGTCTATATTTCTGGCTGCGTGATGAAGTGGTCGAAGGTGGTAAACAGGCTTTACCTAGAATGGAAACTGGCTCACAAGGAAGGCGGCTAGAACTTGCCATTAGATAGATGCTTATACCCATGAGAAATAGTGGTTAAAATGTACTGGTAAAAAGGTGTC
Source organism: Plagodis dolabraria (assembly GCA_963854805.1). Lineage (NCBI taxonomy): Eukaryota > Metazoa > Arthropoda > Insecta > Lepidoptera > Geometridae > Plagodis > Plagodis dolabraria. Next base: position 34,243,406 of record OY978446.1, read on the forward strand.
GAGCTTCGCTCTTTAGAGATTGCGTATTGATGAGCCAGTGAAAGCCGAGCGGTAACAGCTATGGACTGCCGTGCAAAAGATTCATGGTTCAATCCTTATCGCTGGCATGAGTTTCACCGCATATATGAAGAGCATTTTGCGGATACTTGCTGACTATATACCACCCTCGAGTATTTTCCACTCGCTTGTCGCCAAGCACATTCATTTAAGTGAGTTCCGGAGCAGTCCTCGACAGCCAGTAAAATTACAGTCACATAAAATATACATAACAACTGTGTTTCATGGTACTGTGTAGGTAGGGGTTAACGTTAGGCCGCTTAACATCAGATGGACACATTACTTGTTGCGTCACAATACCATTAAACAATTAAAAAACTGAGTCACAACTATATTCTCTAACGTTGTGCCACTCGTCTTTTCATCCCGCAATATAGAAGGCGATGCTATTGCCATCTACCTAGCAAAGTATTAATACACAGGGCGACCAGATTACAAAGCGGCGCTTTTACACATATTCCAACGAGACAGTCATTTATTACCACTACTAACAATTATGTGCTTAAACGTCATCATCGTTGACCAATTAGAACATAAAATTATAAAGCACTCGACACAATCAACCAACGGATCGACCAACCAGTCACCAAACAACCCGCGGCAGATGACAATGCAAATGTTAACGTTTTCATTCTACCCTCAAAACATATATATTTTTTTCGATTCCTCTTTTTGGCGTTTGTTTATTTACTTTATTTCACGCTATCTTTACTTATCCGAATTCGTGGTGAAAATAAATTTGGAGTCAGAATTGCTGAGCCGATGAAAGCAACAGAAATGAATCAAGTTTATCGCTTCTTTGCTTATGTTACGATATTTTTGTAGATTGAATGGCTTTGTTAGTTTGTTTATTTGATTAATCAACTTTGAAGGTTATTTAAAAAAATCGTTTGGTAATTTGAACTTGCGTTGACAACATAAAATATATATAATTTTTTTTCAATATTCGGCTTTACAACACGTACGGCTGTAAAAGTAAAGTGGTCAAAGCGGTAACTGTACGAGTTACACTTCATCATAATATATTTTTCGTAGGGTCCTAAGTTCGATCCCCAGGTAAAAACTGTTGGATTCCTCTTACAAAGAAACGTAATATACGTTTAACAGTTCAGAATCTGAAATTGTGAATCGAGTAGACGGCAACAGACTCGCCCCCTATTACATGGGACAAAACGTAATTTTTCAAGCTCTCGTAGCGATGTTTGCTCTTAAATCCGATCAGCTAAGTTAAGCAACGTCCGTCGCGATCTTGACTTGGATGGGTGACCGCTACTGACATTACTACTGAACGTTTCTGTGCTACGGAGGGCACGTTAGGCAGTCGGTCCTGGTTGTCATGTTACGATGGCAGTCGATAAAGCATGGTGATAAGGCATTTTTCAAATGTAATTTCGAGACGTGACGCTTACCAACAGGTGGAAAACTTGTCCGTATCATTAATTAGTAACATTAAAAAAAACAATTTGTATTCCATTCAGGCACTTTTAAATTAACCAGAGTATTTTTTTTTTTTATGCCTGATAAGTTAGCCTTTGACCACTATCTCACCTGATGGTAAGTGATGATGTGGTCGAGGATGTTGTTCAGACTAACCTAGATTTACTGGCTCTCTTTTTGTACTGGTTTATACTTATATTCTACGAGTATACATATATTATGTGTGCCAAATGAGCTTTCAATAATTTTCTATTAACGATTTGTGGGTAGTTTATATGTGACTTACAAACTTAGGTATGCGGCATAACTCTAAGGGGTTCTTTTTCTTTACGGGACCCTAGGAGTCATCATACAAATATCGACGTAAAATATGTCGTATTTTACATATGGAACTCGAAGCACGCGTCATATTGCATTGCTTGTAATGCATTAACTGCAGTGGGGAGCTTAATGCCGACTCCTCTGAGCTTACATTATACTCTTCTTTTTATTAATAAAAATAAAAATTTAATACTGTACAGAGTTATTTCTCATAATTGCACAATATGCGTGTATATTATTTTAAACAAGTGCAAAATAATTAGATAAAAATGAATGAGACATGCTATAATCGACACAAAACTAGTGCCAAACCAAATTTGATAGGTTTAAAATCTCACAAAAAAGCGTAATAAAATTATTGTATGCAGGTAGTTGGAAAAAAAGTCTGAAAAATCCGCCGCACCTGACATTTTCTGAACAAACTTCGTTGTGAATACGTTACGGACCCAATTTCTGAAATTCCCTTTTTGGTTCTCCCAAAAGATAAAAGTGAAAATTTCGAACAATAAGTCAGCTGGCCACCGAGAGCATTGCATGTGTGCTACTGACCGGCCGAAACTGGGCTATATTTGGATTAGGCCATAAAATAAATGTAGCCTTTTAGGAAATAGGTTGCAAGTGCTTCATAGGTAAATTTATTGGCTTTTGGTCAGAAAAGTGAATAAATTAGTTTAGTTTGTGATTGTGTGTTCTGAAACTGTAATGTTTTGAATTTGACTTTTCAAGACCTAAGTTTAGGGTGCACCACGTGATTTTAGGAGAATCAAGTGTTTACTTGAGATACAACGAAATTCTTGTTTGTTTTAAAATATTAGAGCATTAAACCCGTTCGAGATGATCCGCAGTTTCTCGCACTCGTCTTAAACACTTGGCCATTGAGATTAGATCGACAAATGCAAGTTTTGTGCTCTAATTTGTATTTTTTTAACCGGCGCCCGGTGCTTAAAACGGAAAATGTAGTTAAAATCTCGTTCATAATGAAATTTGATCTCTAATATTTGTGTATGTAATTTTGCTTTGTGTGCAATAGTGCTTGAAATACTTTTATTGAAATAAATTGTATTTTAGACAAAATCCTGAAATAGAATGTCATTCAGTGTGAATGGTGTGTTTGGTATCAGTAGGCTCTAGGCAACAATGCCTTCTACTGAAAATACGCAGACCTAAATATTCATATTTAATAACACAAAATCTACGCATCACCAGTAGAGGGGGGTAAGGCTTACCCCTACCTCCTAATGCGGTAATTGTTATAAAATATTATTGTATTCATTATATCGTAGTTTCTGGCCATTGTAATCGGCCAAATTAAGCAGTTCACTAAGTAATCCAGAAAATAACAAGGAATAACACCGAGCATTCATTTTATATATAAGTTTTTAATTGGCACACTATTATTCTTATTCCTAAACGCTGTAACCTTGAATTTGTTGCCCCTTCTATTGTTAGAAAACATATAGAGTAAACATATTGACAGTTACGTTGTTCTGTCGTCCTTTGTGTGCTATAATATACGAGTAGGAGGAAAAATGTTCGATCCTTTTTAGTGCGATAAGTGATAAGGTCAGGAAGATGATGAAGATTGCTACAATATACGTTTTATTTGCAGGTATGTACGAGTTGCCGAAACAGCCAAGCTAGCCATGTCATGGTAACCATTATACATTCTCGAGGTAAATATTACAACCCTATTTGCAACTTTTCCCGATATTGTGTAACACGCACTATGTGTTGTATTGGCTAATAAGTCCTTTGTATAATTTGCTAATAGGTAGAATAAGAGTTCCGTTTTGTACCAAGTAAATAATAATAGAGTAGATTTTATATCCAATCGTGGCGGAAAACTGCATGTATGTTCACTCTTTTATGAATCACTAAATCTCAAGGTTGAAACTGGCGTGCGGTTTATATCTATTGGCTTTTGTGTGCGTTTCTAGTAAAATTTAATTATGATACATATTTAAATCTATTAGCATAAACCTTTTTTTAGAATCACAGATTTTAATGCCATGTGTAATTTACGTCACTTGCGGTTTGCGCCACGGTATGGATCACCTAAAAATTCTTTTGTAAGGCGCTTTTTACACCACGTTGAGAATTGTCGTAAACTTATTTATACTGGAAACATTTGGACCTACCCGGTCTGAATCTCTCACAATTTTATTTCCAATGTGGTGATTAGTCTCAGAAAAATCAAATGAGTTAAAATTTTGGGTTAGTGGCATACGCACCCAATGTCAACTCCCCCCGTGTCAGTTGCCCACGATCTCAGTTCCCCCCGATAAATTTGATTGAAAGAAATAATTACCATATTTTAAATATACCGTTAGCAAAAAAGAGTTTCTCTTGATAATAATATATTTATTTCAATATCATAATTGCTAAAATTATATTTAGTCAATTGTTTCGAATGGTTTTTATATCTTGCGTATTAATAACACATACAATTGTGTTATTAAAATTCAAGATTCAAAATTCAAAATGTATGCATACTAGCTAGGTATTATATCGAGGAAACGGGACTGCCGGTACTATGAATGAAATTCTATTGTTCTCGTAATCTTTCAATTCTGACGGGTTTAACTATACACCATTCAGTCCAGCGCATTTCTTACAAATTATAAAATTTGGGTTACTGATAACAATAGTCGGCACCCAGAAACACAGATGAAAGTGAAAACAGAATTATGCAAAAACTATATATCAGTGCAAATAATTTTTGAAAGGCGTATTTTGAAATTTTTCAAAATTAAAATATTATTGTTGTACTTTGGACATTCCAGCATTCAGAAGGGTGAAAAACACGTTATGTAGAAAGCATAGCAAAGATTTGAAAGTTCCAATAACAAATTTTAAGGAACCAGTTCATATATTAATCCCCGCAAAATGTAATCCCCTTGTATTGTTTGATTACATCAAAGATGATTATCGCATTAACCTTATTGTAAGAGAAATAAACAATATAACCGCAAGTGTCCTAAAGCAAAGCTTACCAAGGCAATGGTTACTGTTTTGTGGTCTCAGCATGGTGTTATTCACTATAGCTTTCTCCGATCTGGTCAAGCAATAACGGCAGATGTCTACCGTACCGAACTCCGAACAATGATTGCAAAACTAGTAATGAAACATCCCCGACTCATGAATCGATCTTCACCATTATTGCTTCATGATAACGCGAGACCTCATACAGCACGAGAAACCGTTTTAACTCTACAGGAATTGAGATTAGAAACCATTCGTCACCCTCCGTATTTTTTCATGATTCGGTCAATTTTCTATGTGATAAAAAGTTTTCTTCCCAGGAGGCAGTGCAAAATGTTTTCACACAGTTTATCGAATTTGGATCACCAGAGTTCTATCGCAAAGGCATTGATGACATTCTTATTAGATGGCAGCAATTTATAGATAGTGATGGTATGTGGTATTTTAATTAAATAAAAATGTTTAATTAAAAAAAAAACAATTTCAATTTTTCAGTACAAAACGGCAATTTCATACTTAACCCCTTATAGTATCTTATTTTTAGTTTTTTCCTTTAGTAATTTTAAATGTTTTATGATTGTTGATTTCCTTTTATTGAGTGTTAAAAATTGTTTATTTTATATACTTTGTAAAATTTTAAGTGATTTATAAATGCTGTTTTTGCCTGCTGTAATGTTAATATTGTTGTTGATATTTACAATGAAACTTTCAAATTAATAAATGATCGTAGAAAATATGTCTTTCCTTTATTTTTCTTATAATCCTTTATTTATTCTTATACTTGCATAATATATACAGTAAGTCCTTATTATAAGTTTTACAAAGTAAGCTTATCTATGACAAAAATCTCTTCCAACCAACCTAAACTTGTGTGCCCTCATTTTTTTTTAAATAACTTTAAATACACTTTCGCTGCTGACAGTACAAATCACAAAAAAATATTCGCTCAAAATTTATCGGGGGGAACTGAGATCGTGGGCAACTGACACGGGGGGAGTTGACATTGGGTGCGTATGCCACTAACCCAAAATTTTGAGGCCTTTAAATTTATTTATTTATTTTATTTATAATATTAGTACAGTTATTGAGTTTTATAACAGATAATTTTTTAGACGACAGTTTCTAAGAAAGCATCCCAAAGTCTTGAACTATTTCCAGTAGGTGACAATAAACTCGCCTCGTATCACAAGGGATCAAAACATATCTGGCAACTCTGGCACGCGGGTGATTCGATACTTCTGCCTTCGTGATTCGCGGATATAAAACGTGAAAACATTATATTTTATTTAAAATAAGATATGAACAAGAAGCTTCTGCCCGCACACAGGCCCGCATGGAATTCACTTCTAATATACTAACTAGTAATATCAACCTAACTAGACTGGCTGAAAAATACTACGTCAGCTTTAGGCAAATGATTTTATTATCATTATATTGGCGTATGTAATCCCTGACCAAACCCCCAATAACTTTATATCTACCTAGTTCCAAATAACCCTACAACCCCATTAGATAATTGAGCAGATAATATTCCAATTGGGTACTGCCCAGAGTCGACGTGCACCTCTAAAATCCGTACAAAAAGCCCGCTATCTATCCCGTGCACTTGACCAGTTCCCTAATTTCGACCCAAAGCCCAAAGGTCACTGAACTTCCTTTCCGGAACCCTTTTAATAGTGTAAATAACAGTAAGGATGAAAAAGTTGCTTTTTTGTTGACTGTTTGCGTTTACTTCTTAAAACGTCAACAATGAAATACCTAGTGAATTTGAAATTGATTTATGAAGCAGAGATGGCCTGGTAGCTATGGACTGCTGAGCAGGATATCTAAGGTTCAAGTTTCACCACGGGGTTGAGCTTTTACCGCATTGTGGTACGGAACTTTCCGAAAGTCCTCATAACTAGTTACCGGGTAGAAGCATGTAGAAATCTGTAGCCAAGACCTAACGGTGTGTTCGGTACCGTAAAACCGTAAAAAATCACCGGATGTAGTCGAAACCATAGTTGGAGTTATTTGACTTATTTACCTTCCTGTATTATTTACTAAAACAACGTTAGTTTTTATAGTAGATATTTGTAGATAGGAGGGATAGTGAAATTATTCATGTAAATAATGTGTTATTTATGATCTCTAAGTGGTTTGCGGCTAATAATCTTCTCTTAATTTCAAAAAATACCAAATGTTTAAAGATTTCTTTACCAAATGTTACTTATTTTGAACCAAACATTAAGCTTGGCCTAGAAAAAATCTCTTTTGACAATGCGACAGTCTTCCTGGGAATTAAAATGGATTCAACTTTACAGTGGAATCCACATATACATGATCTATCTGGAAGACTTAGTTCTGCTGCATATGCAGTTCGTAAGATAAGACAGCTAACAGACGTAGCTACTGCTAGGCTCGTTTATTTCGCGTACTTCCACAGTATTATGTCTTATGGTATATTGCTGTGGGGAGCTGCTGAGATAGAGACAATCTTTATCTTACAAAAGCGGGCAATTCGAGCCATATATGAAATGGATCCTAAGTAATCTCTGAGAGATCTGTTTAAAGAAATTGATATTTTAACTTTACCAAGTCTGTATATATTTGAAAATATTATGTTCGTAAAAATTTGAGCAAATTTAAATCAAACAGTGACAATCATGATTATAAATAACACTAGGAATAAAGATAAAATAGCGGTGCCAGGTTTTAGATTAGCAAAGACAAATAAAAGGTCCTTCCTAGGCAATTGTGTGCGGTATTATAATAAATTGCCCAAACATATTGCAACGCTCACAGAAAGAAAATTCAAGTTGCATGTGAAGAATATTTTGATAAAGAAATCTTACTACACAGCTTGTGATTACTTAAACGACAAAAATGCTTGGACTGGTTCGCCTCTGCCAAGCTACCGCCTGACACCTACGTATTGTAAATTAAGTATTGTAATAATTTTACTATATATAGTATGTACTTAACACATTGAAAACAAAAAAACGTTTAAAAGAATGGCCCCAAGTTTCTTGCCCGTTCTTCTCGCAGTGGCTCTATAATTTTTGTTTGCTGAACGTGGCAGAACTATTTCAATATTAAAATTTGTAATTGACCTTAATAAGAGCGTCGTAGACGCCTAAATTGAATAAATGATTTTGACTTTGACTTTGACTATAATATATTATTACTTGTGTACAATTTTTATCACATTTTCTTGTCATTTCTAATTTTGGATTTTAAAATGTAACTTCTGAATGTTTTATCTATTATTAGAATATATTTCCATGCTGTTTTAGGGCCCTTCAATATGTATACTCGTACAGTATTCATTGGCCACAACCCTTACTGTTGTTACAAGCCATCTTTTCTGTCCAATGGGGTTCTGATTTTTACGCCCACAATTTTTCGTTTAACACCTGATTAGGCATAATTTCACTGATGAAGGTGTAGCGCAAGCAGATTACGTGTAATGGGGAATGATTGAATGCCACCATTTTATGGGGATCGTTTTACCTGTGACATTATGCAATGATTATGCACGGCTGTATTTTTTTTAGTAGCTTGTATATAGCATAGCTGTACTGTTCCCTGCTAAGAACCAGTTGTGAACCATTATGGCCTCCTCTTGGATTATCTATAAAACCAGAATTAATTAAAAATGCACCTAATTCAAGTGCGAGTTGGGTCACACTCTTAGAGATTCGCATTCCAACAGCCAATAACGAATCAAGTTTTTTGGTTTTATGTTGTCAGCTTCAAAACTACAGTAAAAATAGGCGTTTTAAGTATTTTTTCGTTAAATAGACACCAACGTTTGAGATTCCCAAATTTTTAGATAGACTCCGTAATAAAATAGTGTTAAATTAGAAACTGGCGGCAACCAATTTAATTATTTCTCTAGAAAAAAAAAATCCTTAATCTACGCAATGAGTCTTAGACGATAACACTTCACATTCCAGGGTGTTGAAAAATATTCTTTTTCTTCTATTTTGATTTTTAAGATCAATAGCTTTTTTATGTTATTGTGACAGAACAAGCTCGAGGCCCATCTGATGTTAAGCAAACTAACCTCTACCTATAACAGATGAATTTCATCAAAAGTCACGAATTGCATTGCGCCCGTCACCTTGAGACATCGTTGTTAAGTCTCATGTGCCTGTAATTTCACTGGCTCTCAAGGACTGCTGCCGGAACACATCGTTAGGTGCTTGGTGACAGATGAAATGGCGATAGCTGTCTTTTTGTCAACGTTTACATCATCTAATATTCAGCTGAGTATCTCAGAATGTGTTTAACATTTAGAGAGCCGTAATATACGGACTGACAGACAGACAGCATAGTCTCATGAACAAGACTCCGTGTTGCCCTTTGGATACAGAACCCGAAAAATTTGCAAAGAACTCGAGAGTTGTACTCCGTACCACCACAATGTAACAACATAAAAGATTATAATGTACCTAATGCTTTTCCAGAAGCCCTTTGATGAACTGACAACTTCTACTATGATCCCCAAGAAGCCTGCCAAAAGTGGGGATTCTGGAAAATCTCTCTAATGGTCATTACTTTGACCTGACCAGACGAAGACATGGTTCAAAGGTTGTTCCGATCAATGTGATGATGATGATATTATTTTACCCAGTTGAGCCTCCATAACTACTTTAACACAATCCACAATTCACTTATACCTATCGCTAAGATATTGATCAATAGAATAATATCTTTTACTGATGAGAAATTCATGTTTCGTTTGAAAAGATTTTTTCTTATATATGGACCGAATCTGAGTGCATTATGTATTTGGGTAATTGATTATTTAGTTTTAGGGCCATACCCGAGACACTTTATTAAAAAGTTTCAAAAACATTATAGCTTTTAATAAAAAAGACATGGTCGATAATATATTCTGTTCACAAAAAAATACCATTTAGAAAGCAATGTCAAAAACAAAACACCGGCATTATCCGTAACGACCACCACAGAACAAACGACTTGTAACACCAAATGGACTCCCTAAAAAACAATAAACCCTCTTTAATTAAAACAAATGTCAACGAAATCAAATGTCATGACAAACTTTTTATCTTTTCACGGGTAACAATAAAATTTTCACCTTTAGGATTGTAAACAAAATGTTTTAATGGCATGCCATTTGAATACTGGCATTTAATCAAGGGGGCGGGAATTAATTTAAGGAAGTACTTATATACTATCTCGTTAAAGGAGACGATCATCTAAATGTTTAAAACAATTCTCATTAATACCTTGGCTTATATCTAATTATATGGTAGCACAATTTACGCAGTTACTATTATATGCTATTAAATGATAGCCAAGTTATGCAACTTGCACGCACCATGACGCCAATAACTTTTCTAATAAGTCCGATTCAAGACTGAGCACGTCTTATTACAATGTGAGACTGCAAATAATAATTAATCACCCAAAACGGGTCAGTGTTATATTGCAAAAAAACTTGTATAAATATTGGTACCAAATGTTATGAATTGGGCCCAAAGAAGTTTGCTATTTTCCAGTGCTCATGCACATATTAATAATTGTATTACCTCTAAGTTCTACGGAATAAGGGATAAGATATAAACGCCCCATGAGGCTGCAACCTTCGTCACGATATAGGAAAAAGTGCGGAAAAGTTTCATATTTGCTGCACGTAACGGTTTACTTGTGGGCTTTTCAAAGGTCAAAATGGTGATGAGAACAGCTACATCAAGGTATTTTATGAGCGTGTATGTGCTACGATGTACTCGTAGCTTACCATAAGAAGATGAAAATGATATGATGGCACGTTATAATATCATAAGATTTAAAGACAGAGGAAGTTTTTTTTTCTTTCTAGCTTTAAATTCATCAATAATAAAAAAAAACTTAGTTTGATGGATCATCCTTTTTTGATGATACTTTTTTGTTCGATGTAACTTACTTTGAAGCCTCTCATTTCAATTTTATTTGTGAAGTAATTTTTCAAATAGGTACAATAAATGAACAAAACAAAATTCATTTACGATATGGTTTTTTTACCTAGAGAACTCATAATAACTGCAACTGTAATATTACTACCGAGAAACTATAATTATAATATGTAACTTGAGCTTTATTTCTGAAATTATTGATGGCAAATCAAGAAATTGAAACTTTACATGATCCAAGTGTGATTTTTTTAAACTTTTTCTCTCGATCTTCTTATTAAAAGTAAAAAATTATGAAGATTGCAATTTTGTCACTCTAAGACATATTTTTAATAAACGGCTGATAAAATTGATTTGCTTACAGTATACCTCCAAGAAAATTAATACATTATCTTGGTATAACATTGAGTTATCTCATATTTTGTATCTAAACAGAGAAGCTCGTATAGTGCTACTTGAAACAACTCCCAACTACCCTCACCCGGTGAACAATGGAGCATCGAACGTTTTCTTATATAATCAAGAGGCGCTTCTGCGATGTTTGGCTTCGGGGGATGATAGGTTCTTGAGAGACGCGAGTTAAGTACTGCCAAGTTTTAAAATCTAATCGATACAATTTTATCCGTGAATTTTTACAAGCTAGATGCATATTCGTAGAAATCAATCTCATTAGTTTATGCCAATGTCAATAAATTCTGGAAATATTATGCATCAATAGCTTAGCTTGACTATTTGATCTAGCTTCGCTGCTGTTACTAACATAGGTATAAGTTTTAAAACAAATGAAATGAAAAGATATGTCAGACTGAGAGCGTAGGATGGAGAGACCTCGTTTCGTATGCGAGTGAGCAAAACAGAACTACGCAATATTTAAATAGCGTTAGAGTTATTTATTAAATTATAGTAGTATATATTAAGTAAACTTTATAAAAACGGAATAAAATTAGGTACTGTACAATGTACACAGTTGCAACATAATAATTATAAATAAATTTGTATTAATACAATTTATAGACTCAAAGCTTGATGCTGATGAAATTTTAGAGCTGCATTCTTGATATTATTCTGTCGAGAGAAAAATATAGAATGGTGTTTTCGGATAAAGCATAATATTTGTCATATCCTCAAGAAAAGATAATTTTATTTATATCTGTAAGGCACACTCTCTCTAAAAAAACATGTTCCTAATTTGCCTTTTTGTGGACCTACTTCTTACAAATAATTGTCTTTGCGCATTGATATTGATCAAAACTAGCGATCGGGCTTTCGTTCAGTGGGCGCTGCCATATAGGCATCGGGCCCACATTGTCTAGTCTACAGTTCTGAGTTCAGAGATCTGTGGTCTGCCTTCACTTGATTTAAAGGATAACAATAAGATCGTGAGTGGATGTGAGTGAGGGATGTGTAACTTGTAAGTAACACTGCAGAGCAGTAGAACTCGACCGTTTGCTGTTTTACAGCAAACGTGAAACGCAGAACTTTACAACTGTCCACTAGACCGCTCGCTGTGGGCTCGGCGCCTTAGACGCGTGAAGTCACCTTTTGAAAGGATAGGTTGACAACTTCGACCATTAAACACAGCCAGGGCAACTTAATAAATTAAAATCTCTCATACCTAAGAGAACGTTCAAATTAAATATTATAATTTCTATGAATCTAATATTATGATTAATATAATAGATATAAACAAATTTCCTAATTCAAATTTTATGTACTCTTATACTGCGTAAAAGGTGCCTTTCGGAACCACGGTCTCAGCCCTAGAGTTTGGTGAAGCACCTAACGTTGTGTGCCGGCAGCTGTACTTAATGTAACAGCCGGATCGTCCACTGCTGAACACAGCCTCCTCTATTCCCCTAATAGGTATTTGTCATAATCCCCACGCTTGGCAGGCGTCTTGGGGATCGCAGTGTAAGTTGGCAGTTCTGTAGAAGGCGCTGCTGCGCACCTTCCAGTATTTTTCCCTTAGTCGCCTCTTACGACTCCTACGGGATGATATTGGGAGCTGCAATTCGAACCCGGCACCCCACGGAGCTGTACTCAAAAGCCAGTAATTCTAGATAAGTCTGAATAACATCTTCGATCGCATTATCATTTACCATCAGGTGAGATAGTAGTCAAATGCTAGCCTATCTATATAATCGTAATTAAAGTATGTGGATATTCCAGATATTTATTATGATTTTCTGACGACGCAATTTTTATTAGCGAATTCGCCGTCTAATAGATGGGACCTAAAAAAATTCGGCAAAACATGGGTACTTATTAAACTCAATTATTTTTATTTTATACAGATTTTTCATTTGTTGGGTCGCGTCTCCTGTCACCCAGCGCGGCGAGCCTCACGAAGGCACGAACGAAGGTTGTATAAACATTGGCGCCTCACTTTGAGGCTAAGTGCCGCCTTTTGTGCCACAATAAAAGAATAACACTCATTTATCCGAACAATGAAACCTCCCCGCTAAGCCCTGCCGCCATTACCAGAGGAAATGGAAGCCTAGATATTCATAAGGCTCTTACTAGGTCTTCAGTTTTATTTTGTAGTTTAACTGAAGACTTGTTTTCCGCTTTAAATTTTATTATGAACATTTTTCCGTCAAAAATATGCTTTCATAAGGTGGTATAACTAATAAGAACCAACAGGTAATTGTAATTTTTAGAGCTTAAAAATTTCCCTTTAGATATCGAATTTGCGTCTTTCAGGTATTCGCACTTCGGTGCGCATACCTGAAAAACTTTCTCAAGGACTTGTTGAAAATATGTAATATTATTTGCTAAGCATGCGTTAAACATAGCTTTAAAGAAATCAAAAATCATCATGGTATGGTCTGACATGTTCAAGAAATCGATGTAATATTTTGTTGCATAAGGTATGATCAGGGCGTATGCAAATATGAAGACATTATAGTAATCACACCATCTGCTACTTCACATATTGTAACATGTGGAAGGTTTGTACCTGGGGTACATTTTGGCAACATTTTGATTTATAATAAAACATCTGATCGACAGTTACTTGTCATGTAGGTTCGTGAAACTAAGCCATAAGAACTAGTGCAATTCGAATTAAGTTCCTTGTTTAAATTAACCACATTATTAAACAAATCTAGCTTTGTAATATTATGATACCTTGACGATCAATGATATAAACTTTTCGCATTAGAACGAGGTCAGTCCCAGCGCACCGCGATGCATGCATCATGAATCGGACATCTGCCTTGTAACCTAGTTGGCAACCAAGAGCTCTGAAATTTTAATGTGATACTGTGTGAATGCGGCCAGATCTACAGCGATTGTTAGATTCCAGTAATATTAGAGCTTAGGCAAAGGCCAGAGATCCATTTTGTAACAATTGTGTTCAACTAATAGTTTAAAATATTAAACTATTGCAGTTAAGATATGTGCTGGATTGATAGCTGGATATTTAATTATTGAATAACGTACAGAAACAGAACGGATTTGAATTAAATTTATCACAAAGTAGGTCAGTGACCAGTGATATTTTGCCAAATATTTGAATAGGCAAACAAATGGATTCTGAATTCAGCCCTGCCTTTCAAGTTTTGCCAAAGAGAGTATACTAAGATACGAAAGTGAACGTGTTTATAGTAATCAAACACAACTGCGCTTCAAACGTTGCAATTCAGTAAAGGAGACGGTCTTATGGCCAGCCATCTTTTAGGGATCGGTTCCTTATAGACCAATCAGTATAGGCTCCAATGCTTCCAAGTAATATTCTCGTGGTTATTGTGACTGCTGCATTTTGTGTAATTGTTCAATCATTTCATTTATATGTAGCAACTAATAATACATTATGCAGATGGCCAGTTTAATGTTGAACTATTGCCACTGCCCATTACTATGATATTATCACGTAGGGTCTGCACACTGTTTTGTGTTTTCCACCTTTTCAAATTCCCTTGCACCTTTTTATCTTGAAATGCATCGGGAAACTTTAAGAGAAGTAAAAACATTATGATAAATCTTTTTTATTTTTTTTGGCCAATTCTAGACTTACCCTGAACATCGAACGAAAATGGCTATTCATATCTTACAGCTCTGATTATCCAAAAGGTAGCTATTATAACAAGTGCATTCCTAAGTATGGTAAGCCTCAGGCAGTCACTCGGACAGTAAAACGAAAGCCAAAACTTTTACAATATGATAGTTGCCTTTTGTATTATTAGAGAAAAATTATTACAATAAAATTATGTCTTTACATGCAATAGAAAAGGAAGATGTTCATTTTAATTGAATATTTAGTGTAAAAGATGTAGATACATTCATTTTAATACAAAGCCATGTTACTGAATCGAAAGTTACATGTTTAGATCGTTTTGTTTTCACAATCGCACCCTTCAATTTCCCAATAACTATACATACATTTGCAGAACATTTAATTGCTCTTTCCCACTTCACCATTAGCTTTTTGAACCCTTTCTCTACTCCATCCCTTTGCATCCCTTCTCAATTTTAGCAATAAAAAGACAGACTGCGCCCTATTCTTCATAAGTAAACTGTTGAATCAATAATTATTCGTGTGCTATAGGGTTGGCTTTGTTTTAGCTACCCTTAGATATCTCCCGTCCACTTTGCACCCCCTTACGATCTGATGGCCCTTTGCTATATAGCATTGCTTAACTGAGCGACATGTCCCTTTCTTGTGTTTTAAGTGTGATTTGTTAGTTTAAGAAATATTTCAATGTATATTTTAAATAGAAGGAGGACACTTTTCAGTTTCAAAATGCCCTGCCCGCGATTTTGCGACTGCCCGCCTGACTAGCGACCACCTTCAAGTAGAAAATCTGTCGCCAAGCACCTAACGGTGAGTTACGGCAGCACTCCTTGAGAGCCAGTGAAATTACAGGTACATGAGACTTAACAACTATGTCTCAAGGTGACGGGCGCAGTGCGATTCGTGAATTGTGACAAAATCCATCTGTTATAGGCAGAGATTAGTCCGCTTAACATCAGGTGGGCCTCGAGCTTGTCCAGTCACAATAACATTATAAAAAAAACTAAAACCGATCATTTTTCAACCGTCGTCGTTTTTTCCTAGATTTGTAGTAACATAGACTCTTATAAAATAGCATAGAAAATTATTTGAGACATCGATCAAAGCAAGCTGAGTTTAGCTCTTTAATTAACACTAAGTCATATAATAATTATTTATACTTTTGTTATAATTCACGTACACAAAGTGGCAGTTACGACAATACCAGAAATGTACAGTATTATTAATTTTTAATTCATTGGCAGCGATGCCCTAAACCACATATTACGTTAGTTGATTGGCTATTTCTAAACAAAATGGTACCTTAGCAAAATACAACCGCTCATAGCGTCCCATCAAAAACCCGTAAAATACAATGTTGCCATCATCATACAAAAATGCTTATCCCGGAACAATGATACCCGCCCCGTCGTTCGTGGGAATCGCCTACAACTGTCAAAATAACGTTTTTACAGCCCATACTGTCACATAAACATATTAAGTTTATTGGACAGTTAACGTTAAGTGTTGCCCTAAACGAAATGAAGCAAAACACATCACACCTATGTTTTACGCTCTTAATAATTTTGCCATGGGTTTTGCACTTCATATAGTTTAAAACAGTGAATAAGTTTTTAATATAGCTTGAAATATTGTCCATCATTACTGAGCATCAATTGTTAACACGTTTTTTTGTTAATCGATTATAAATCGTAACATTTATTATAATCTAAGCGCTTTTTAACTAATCGTGAGTTTTTGTGTATTAACTGTATAAAGCGATGATGATACACATCTCAGACCCAATATTCGGGTGAGACAAGAGGAATTTTTGGGATTTAAAGACTATAAAGTAGCAGTAAGTAGCAATCCTTTGTAAGTACCTCTTTAAACGTGGGCGCTTACACTTTTCTGCCTACCCTTTTGGAGTTATACGTAAGCGATGATAATGAACTATTCTTGACAAATGTTTTGAAGTTCTATCACTGTATTCCACGGTGCACTAGCTTTTATAATTTTCGCGTCGGATTCAGTTTGTAGAAACGCGGTGCGTCACAGATGATGTAATTAAACAGATGCGTCAGTTTGTTTATTGTTTTAAATCTTGTGGGAAATAAAATGTATTTTTGTGGAATTTTGCCAGTACTTTGCCTAGTGAGTGTTTGTGAAAACAATTTGCTTAAATGTTTTACTGAGATGAAAATTGTCATGAGTGTTTTAACGTGACATGTTTAGTTTTTTATAATAAGACAGGAATTATTTTGCGTCATGAAAGAGGATATTAAAAATAACCCATTATAATATGGTTCTCACTCAACTCGAAGATTAGATGAGGTTTCCGTAATATAAGATATAGTTTATTTTTCTTGTACATATTCCTGTAAATGGTTATAAAGCACTTTATCCTAAATATTTTCAATACTTTGGATACCAATTTTGATGAAGGGCTTGTATTTGTAGCCCTCTTAACAAGTCCTTTCTTTTGGTACTAAGACGCACTCGACAAAAACTCACCGTTTTTAGTTGTGCTTATTTCTAGCAATTTTATCAAATCAACAATTTTATTATTTACGCTATCTTTAACGTACCTACGTATATACTGTAGATTCGATGTATGTAATCTGTGACAGACGGATAAACAGACAAACACAGTAAGTGAGTCTAATTTTAGGTTCTGTTTTTATGTACATAAAAAACGTTTATATTAGAATTTGCTAGCCAACTAAATAATTAAATTAAACTACATAAATATATAATCATAATTTTAAAAGTCCCGATATAAGAAACAGGATTCTCTGCTGCAGCTGCAGCACATACAATATTGGTGTGATTATATTTCATAATAATATACAACAACACTTGTAACAAAAATGAGCTAAGTGCGGGTCAGGCACCCGCTAAACATCGAAGTGTTACGATTAAAGATTAACGATTATTGGTTCATGTACTGTGTTTGTGCGGAACACTCGGAGTGCGAGCCAGATACTTGGTTGGTTTAATTTTTAACCGACTTCAAAATAGGAGGAGGTTCTTAATCCGACTAGTTTTTTTTTTGCATGTGTTACCGCAAAACCTTCTACTGAGTGTACTGATTTAGATGATTTTTTCTATATTCGAAAGCTGGTGCTTGTCTAGTGGTCCCATTTAAATTTGAGTGAGATCTGACGAGTAGTATTTGAGATATCCCTAATAAGGCATCATTAGTTGGCTTCGACTACAGTGATGACGTTCTCATTTTCACTTGTCAATGTAAAATGAACAAAATGTAAATTTAACAAATAAAATCTGTATAGGATGGTTTGGTTTATTTACTTTTATTGCATTTTGAGAATATATTCTGGCTGATATCGGTTGTTTTTATTAAAATTATACCAATAATATTTCTTAATAGACTAGACATTAATAGATTTCTTGTATCTAAATATGTGCTAAAATTGATTGTATTCTCTTATTAAATTATTATTTTTACGTTACTGATAGGGCCGAAATGATACATTCAAAACCTGACCAAAACTATTTTCCAATGAATTTAATCTTTGCCAAAATTGGCATCACAATCACCTCTGTAAGTTTTGTAAGCCTAAACATTAAGCTTGCTATTTATGTATCTAAGATATCAAGTTTAAAGTTTATTTAGATCGCAAAGTTTATGAGTTTCACAACCTTGGATATGATGACTCAGGGTAGAAGTATGTTAATGAAGTTGCTCATGCGCAGACTGTTTGGTTATCGAAAATGTGATGTGGTTAAGTGAATCATGTAGACAACAATGGAACACACATGTGCTATGAATTTTATTTCATGTATTAACTCGATACAAATAATATGTAAGATGTGTGGTTTTTGGGAAACCATACTATGTGATGGTACTTATTAAAATCAGTCTAACAGGTGGTATGCGAATATATTGAAATTTTTAATTTTACATCTCGTTTTAATATCATTAGATATATAACTCAGATATCAAAGGAATTTAGTACATTATAAATATTATTATTAATATTATTATTTTCAATAAAATAAAAATCTGATTTTTGATAAATATTATTTTTAAAGAGACTGGAAAAAGAAAACGTACCTACATTCAAATGGTAGAAAAGTAAAGTAAAGATTGTCCAGCACTCGCTTCCAATACGTGGTTTATGGTGCGATGGGATGGCGTTCTTGGGTGGCGGGTGCATGTTCCCACTGAACGTAATTTTTTTCTATTCTTTTTTCTCAATACATTTCATATATTTGTTTCCTCTTTTTATTATATTTCTCTAATGTTCACACTGTCTAATCATAATGCTTACAGCTATATAGCAGCACGTGCATATATATCTTAAAAGTATTTGGATGAAATTAATTTTTAAATTCATTCCCTAGCTAGAGGGTTATAATTGCATAACCCTCCGTGTATTACTGTGAAAGTTGTAAGAGGCAACGAAACGAAAAATACCAGATTTTGAGCAGCAGTGTATTCTTAAGAACTGCCTTCTTACATAGCGTTTATAAAGACGCCTGCCAATCATGAGAATTATGTCAAAGCCCCTCAATGGTAATGCATTTATTCAACGGTGGACATCATGGATTGTGATGTGTGATGATGTGACGTTCTATATTTGCAGGTGTATGTGATATAGCCTTTTTTTTTACTGATATTTCAACTATTAAGTATAATCTCATCTGCTGTTTGGTGATATCATTATCTAAGGTAACAAGCTTAAACTAAAATAATGGACCAAACAACTGATATTCTACTTGATGGTGATGGATAGACTAGCGAGCGTTCACAAAATGCTCTGCCATCTTGCTGTGAACCTGATGCCTGTGACTGGGCTTAAATTATGTCAATGTCAGTCAGGTAAAATATTTTTATCCGTAATTTATTTCAAAAACGGGTTTTCTATTCATATGTCGGATTATCCTCTGAACATTGAACTAAATGTAATAGATTTTTTTATAAGGCACTGAAATTCGGTTCAATATTCTACGTCAACCATTATAATTTCATCAATTACAAACTAGGTACGAGCATCACACGGACAGACTTACAGACAACGAAGTGACTTTGGGTACCCCGCCTCGCACATTTAGCACCGAACCCTGAAACCACTCAAATGACTTATTAATTAACAGTACTCTTATAACCGATGAGCCTCCCTTAATTGGCTCATAAATCATGCCTTACACAGCAACGCTGCTCAACTTTGGTATATATGGGACGCGCCTAAATGCTGATTCAGTACTTACTAGCTTTCCTACGTTTGCAGTTTCCAATCAACCCCTAAAATGGCTTAACCCAATTCTGGATTTTATTCAAATTTAAATCATAACGACAGTAGTTAAGGTTGAAAATCATGGTGTACCACAAGGAAGCTTCCTCGGTCCGCTCCCGCATAAATTGCAGCAACTGAACCGTAATCTTAAGATGATTTATGATATGTAGTACGTTTGACATTTACGAGTTAACAACCGTTCCTTAGAGGCCTTTTAATCAACTATGCTAATGTTAGGTGTTGATCACGGTCGTCGAGACCCCACTAAGTCTCGTGTCAATATTAGGGCCTAATTGAATATCCGAATGTGAGCAAAGTTTGATTACGGGCGGAGTCGCGATATATGAAGGGTAGTTTACATAACGTTACCTTCGACCTACATAGTAATTGCTTAGGTATCGTGATCATCGCTCGCAGCTAAGCTTGCTTAGTCATCCTAACCGATCATCTAGGTTAAGCAACGTTCACTGCGGTCACTAGTTGGATAGGTTACCGTTAGGGGTGTTTATAACTAAGAGCTCCCGTGTTTCGGAATGCATGTTAAGCCAGGTCGTTGTCTTAGAATGGCAGTCGTAAGGCTTTGTCACAGGCCTTCAGGTGATCCGAAATCTCCGCCACTAGAAATGGCCAGTAGCCATTGTGGATTATATTCCATAATCT
The DNA here is from genome assembly GCA_963854805.1 of Plagodis dolabraria. NCBI lineage: Eukaryota > Metazoa > Arthropoda > Insecta > Lepidoptera > Geometridae > Plagodis > Plagodis dolabraria. The sequence continues at coordinate 34,264,021 of OY978446.1, forward strand.
CCTTTGAGAAGAAGGCATGTGGCCCAGCTGTGGGACCATGTTGATACGGTATATATATCGTCATCGTGAACAAATTTTAAGGCGCATCTATAATACGTGTTAAAATTTGTTTAGTTATAAAAGTATTCTTATGAACATTTTGACTGTTAGGAAGTTGCTCTTAGTTTAAAAGCAACTAAATATCTTAACTCTCACTATTTGACTATACTAACTATTTTAATTCTAACACTGACTGACCGTAATACAATACACAGCTCTAGAATTACGCAATTTTGCATAAAAGTTTTTTAAGTTGAAGTAAGATTTATAGATAATTATGTACGCGAGCAAAATCGCGGGCGTAGGCTATGATAATGTTCATGATAATAGTATACCACAGTTTTCAGTTATACAATTTTTATGGCATGTTTAAAATAACATATCATCATATCATCTCATCAACCAGAACGCCCATCGTTGAATAAGGTCTCCATCATTGGAAGGGATTTACCATATTCCCCATGCTTGGAAAGCATCTTGGAAATCGCAGTAGAAGTTGTCAGTTCTATAGAAGGCGCTACTCCACCTCCCGGTATTTTTCCCCTAATCGTCTCTTACGACACCCACGGGATATAAAGATATAGATAATATTATATGTATCTACATTAAAACCACTGCAACTTTATTATTGTACCGATCCCACCTTAGTGAGACAAAAGTAGGAAAATGATGCATTATAGATATTTAATGCATGAATATAAATTACCATGGTCCCTATGTCGAAACTAATACATTAAGGGCCTGTTTCAAAATGTTTGATTAAGTTCCGGTTTTACTACCCTGAACATATTTAATATATTAAACACTATCTTTGCGATTCGCAGTCATTGATTTAGCCTATCCATCGGTTAAAGCTTGAAACGCGCTGCATATTAACTGTAATTTTTATCATTTGTTATTTTATGTGTTGCATAGCAACCCGAAACTATATTAGGACATTCTGAAACGGACTCTGTTGTCATGATGTAGCTACTACTTTAAAACAATGATTGTTATTGGAAGTGGTGCCCAAAGTGCCATTTATTATAATGATAAGATGACAAAACATTCAAACTTTGTTGTGATAGAACGATATACTTTCTACGACAACTGACAAATTGACAATGTGACAATTATTCCATAATTCAGAACGACAAAAGTCTGACCGAGAGATTCAATCGCTAGAGACCTATTTATCAAGACTATGCCACTGCCGCTCTTCATGTCGCATCAGATCACGGTCAATAAAGCTTGATCGTGAAGCAATGTTCATCGGCACTCACACATATATCCTGTTAATGGCTGATCAATAGAATGTGCAAATTAACAAAACACATACTTAAGGACATATACCCGCCAGCCAAAGTGTGAACTTTCATATAAACTCAACTTGTTATTTAAAAAAAACTCGCATGTAAATATAGTGTATTATTAGACCTATCGTTTCTGGCTTAATAACTCTAATAATTAATTTTTTTATTATATAGCGTTTAGTCTATAGCACTCGTTTTTAGGAGTTTGAGCCAGTTATTCGTAGCTCCAGATTTATTTAAAAAGTATAGTACACATGTATAAATAACATACCATTTTAGAAAGTTAATTATATTCCCCATGTTTTTGGTGCAATAGATATATTAAAAACATGCTTATTTTTCTTGAAAGTGATGCTTAAACTTGGATCTTTCTTTTATCTAAAATTGCGAGTTTTTGAGCTAGTGTAATTTCAAAACTGTATAATTTAATAAAAATCTGATGCACCACAAACCTAGATGGTTTAGTAGGGTAGTGATTACGTAGGTAAAAAATCATTGAGTTTTATTCGCTATTATTAAAATGAGATTGGAGCTGCTTTTTGTATGGGGGCATTCGTCTAAAATATACCCTTAATAACATTACAAATTTACGAAAAAAAAAATTATGGTCATGTATGGGATTTGAACCCGCGTCTTCCACCCCTTTAGTCGGGGTATGCCCTGACCGATTGTGTAAACATGACAATGAGTCATAACTCAAATTTTTCTTCTCGTTCTTTATCTATCGTATGTGGATGGAGCGTCACCTATAGTTCAAGTTACGTTGTATTACAAATAAGATAATTTGCAATTAGCTCTAAACTTGTAAATGATGACCAACCCTATAATTTTAATATTTTTATTTATGCAATTACGCATGCTCGGCGAATTACATTACAAAATTACAAATTTACGGGAGGAAAAATTATAGTCATGTGCGGGATCGAACCCGCGAAGTATTTCTTTAGATATTTCTGTGATAACTGTAAATTTTTGTATCCTTACATTATACCCCTTCAGCTACATATACAATTTTAAATTTAAATCTCACCAATTCATTCCAGCCCCCTTCACCAACAAGCTCATTTTGTTTCTAACTGATAAGTAAAACGCAATTTTTACGAGATGACCTATCGCAGCAAGGAACCTCCGCGCACCGGTCGCTTTTAAAATTCATCCATAATTTAGAATATTAGACCCCAAAGCATCTCACGTACGATCTGTATTACCGTTTTAGGGATCTACGTTGGGATCCCTAAAATAACAGGGTGATAAGAAAAAAGCACGTGCGATTTTACCCTCAATTTGTGAGTGCCATTTTTTTACCTTAAAGAGAGGTAAAAGGAGGATTTCAATATTCAAGGAGAGATTTGGAAGGTAATGCGGATATTCTTACAAAGTTATGGACACTCAATAAGGTCTTATTAACGTTATATTATGCGTTATTTTAGGGTTCCATCGTACTAGGAAACGAGACAGTACTAATAAGCCTCATCTGCCTTTCTGCATCCGTCCGTCCGTCTATCCCACTTTGAAGGATTGTATACTTAAACCTTAAGAAGTTTTTATAGTAGCAGTAGTGGTAAGTATTCTCACCATACCTATTGCAACCGCCAAGCAATAATGTTTACATTACCTACTATGTTACAGCTTAAAGGGCATGGGTCCCGGTGAAATTACAGGCACATGAGAATTAACAACTTTATGTCTCGGAGTGATGGGCGCAGTGCAGTTCATCACTTGTAACGAAATACATCTATTATAGGCAGAGGTTACCGCTTTACACCAGCTGGGTATCATGCTTGTTCCAACACAATCGCATAAGACAAGCCGAGGTCCGAACCACAGTGGTGCCCTTGAGCTCGCTGTCAACCCCTCCTATAATAGCGGTACGTTTTCGGCGTCCGCAGGAGACGGAGGTAGAAAACGCTTTTCGCCTTCTACGCCCGTCTCGGGAGAAGTGCCTTCGGCACTTCTCTCTCCCGGGCTATTGTAGGGCCAGGCCCTCGCCCAAAGTGTGGGTGCAAATGCTAACGGTACATACAGTACAACAATAAAATGTCAAATATGATCGCTTGAGTAGGCAGTAGTAGCTGCTAATAACTACACTCAAAAACTATGGAGAGACCGGGGACGCGCTTTCGTGAGTAGAAAATTCTGGTAACTGGAAGCGGTTTGGTTAACTGTTAAACAATTTCTATATATATATATATACTTAATATGCCTTTTCAGCCATCAGACAGTTACTATTCCTAAATAGATTCAGGTGATACTTTGCAGAATATAATAACTTAAAAAAATATCAAATTAGTATTTTAGAAAAACACTTGAAAATTTTTAAAGTGTAATACTTATTGAAGAACATCTGTATGGTGGTACTTTCAAGTAGAAAATCTGTTGCTAAGCACCCTACGGCATGTTTCGGCCCTTGACATTGAGAGCTGGTAATTCTAGGTTATGCCTACCATCATCAGTAACCATCAAGTGAAATAATGGTGAGAAGCTAGCCTATGAGCAAAAAAAAATAAGATATGTTTTTATTGTTAACGATAACAATTTTACGTAATAGTGTCACTATGGGCAGCATTATCACTCGAAGCCATCTCTTCCAGGAATATAATTATTATTACAACATAGCTAAAATGCTTAGCAGAACATCAGTGGAAAGCATAAAACAGGTGTTTCAACACCCTACTGTAATGCCATAACCGCCCCAAACATTTCAATCAGTATTCAAAGCAGACAGATGGTAAATCCGCATCGCGCACCCAGGGTCAAACCGGGGCCCAATGGTCCATACTAATAGGGACGTCCTATTAATTATGTCCGAGAAAATTTCAAGGCAAGAAATCCTGGCCATCAAGACTAATGCCGAATGAAATGGGTCCGCGTGGTGTACCCTGAATTACTTGGATTGAGGGGACAAGTTACAAAAGGTTCAATAGTTTTATTTTTATTTCAAAATATGATGACAAGCTCTATCAAATGCTAAGCGAAAATCTCATATACAAATTATTGAACCACAAATTGTTTGACCCAGGCGGAAATCGAACCCCCGTTCCGCCGATTTTGACCTCTTTGCGAGAGTTAAGTGTTTGAAAAAGCATTTCTTTCGAGCAGGTGAATTCCAGTAATATGGTTGATGACCGTTACAGGGAAGGTGCGCCCTGTAACGGTTAAAGTATTACAATTGGAGCACAAAGTTTCGTCTCGAAAGAGTATGGGGACTAATGGTTAAGGTATCCAGCGTGAAATCGGCGGACTGGGGTTTGATACCCGCCTTGGGTAAGATTTTCTGCTCTAAGAATTTGTAAATATGAGTATTAATTTAATTTTATACGAAATGTTTTCTTGGCATTACAGTAGAGTGTTGCCTAACCTGTTATCTACCTTTGGAATCTTTACAGTTTGGTTCAATTCTTAACCTAGCGGGCACAAATTAATGTGCATTTAGTATGCATGTGTTGTCAAGTACGTTTCTTGAACATGTATGAGTAGGCTATATTATAGAATGTTGTTTAGAAATGTTGTCTATGGCCTTTACAAGTGGCGAACTTTACTGTGCCTATCACCCTGAGACGTTAAGGTCTTAAGTCTCATGGAGCTGTAATTTCAACACGACCCTTCACGCAACAACACAGTAATGTGAACATTATTGCTTGGCGGTAGAAATAAGGGTATCGTGGCAGTACTTCTCCGGACGAACCCGCAATATGAGTTCAACTGCTCTTAACAATGAAAGGTTTTATTAAGTAGATTCAATAAATGAATAACTTTAATATTATTAGATAAATAGTTGTTTTTTGGTTTTGAATTTTAAATAGTTCGAAATATAAACCATAACAGCCGTAGCAATGTTTTAGATTAAGGTCATATTCATGATTCGTAGCCCTAGAGCTAGGCTGGTAAGCATATTTGATAATCCTCAACTGGTTCGTTGGTGAGGTGGAGAAACCCAAACAGTTACTAAGTTTTCTGATTCTTTAGTAACAGTCCGAGTTCGAAACGATAATAGACAGATAACGGTTGTAAGCAATGGACTCTTGCGCTATTACATGGTACCATAAACTTATCCAGAGAAGTTTGAGTGGTTTTACACATGTCTCTGCCGATCTGAGGAATCAACGTTGTGATTATTCGTTTATCAAGTTTTTTATGACTCAGAAAGAAATAGTAAATTATTTTGTCAGTTTTGAGGGGCAATTTTCCTATTGCGCTAGGATATATCGTTTTATTTTGTGATGTATCAGCCGGATTGTTCACTGCTGAACACAACCTCCCCTATGTAGGGGGTATTTGCCATAATCCCTACGCTTGGCAGGCGGCTTGGGGATCGCAGTGCAAGATGGCATAGTTCTGAAGAAGGCACTGCTGCCCACCTTCTAGTATTTTTCCCTTAGTCGACTTTTACGACACCCACACGGGAATAAATGGGGAGGTGCAATTTTAACCCGGTACCCCACAGGTGACAAATCGGTATACTGTTGATAAATTTAATTTATATCATAGTAAACATCTATACCGTCAGTTTTTTGGCAGTAATGGCCTAGTTGCAATAGCTATGAACTTCCTTGCAGAGGGACCATGATTCGGATCCCGCCTCGAGCTTGAGCTTACCGCATAGTGGCAGAGCATTTTGCGAACATCAGCTTGGTTGGCACTTGGCTTACACTGTCAAGTAGAAATCTGTCGCCAAGCACTTATTGTATTTGGCAGTTCGAGTGCGAGTTCGGATTTGGCCACATAATCATTTACCTTCAGTTAATATTGTTTGACTAGTCTATCAGCAATAACAAAATATATAAGGTCAGTTTACGTACGTTTCTCACTTATACCAAACTCCATACGTCGTCAAGCGGATTCATCGCCGTCATAACTCCAACCTGCCCCAGATTGGGCGGGCGTGTCGTTTATATTTTGCACCAGAACCACATTTCCTACTAATATAGTAGTTCGTTCTAGCAGATGAATATTTAGGATACAACGATTTTGCTAAATGTGTTTCTGCTCACTCTAATAAAAAGCCAAATGTGTGTTGAACAAAAACTGATTTCTGGTTTTAATGAGTGGAATTTTTATGTTGCATTGTTTAGAAATCATACTGAGGTCTCCACATTTCAAGCTGGCATACTGTTAAATTAAAAATTATTACAAATTTATTTTAACTTTCTGACTCTACTAACTCAACCATTAGATTACTTGTGCAGCTAATCAGTAAATCGGGATTAAAAGTAAGCTGACCTAATCTGAGACCTAAAGTGGGTATACAATATGAAATTTCACCAAAGTCCTTCAGTCGTTTTGAGGGTGAATGGCGACAAAGACACAATATAGCATTTATAATGTTAGTGTGTTTATGAATCCATCAGTTTTAAATGTTTAATATATTATTAACCATTATCAAACGTGTCATCTACTGTTGAGTAATTTCAGGTGTTAGACCTTTTTGGTGGACACCACGGTACCACCACAAGTTCCTGGCAGAACGACTGGTTCTACCAAAGACCTGAGTATAGTACTACTGCGTAGGCATGAAGACCCGCTTTGTAGAACCAGCTGTAAAGTATTTCCGAACCTATACGACTTAAAAGCCTTCCAGAAGAGAGGGTTGTTTTCCATAAAGGCTAGAAAAGCATCCATGAGACTGCTGGTGTTGCGGATGCCTGTGGTTGGTGGTGATCAATAACAACCAGATAAGCCTGCTTGTTTGCCCTCCTGTACCATAAAAACGAGCACATGAATTTATTGGATAAACGATACATTAGTCTCTCTCTCTCTCTACATTAATTGTGTCCTCGGAGTGAAGAGCGCGGTGCAGATGCAGATTGCGATACTACAACTGTAATGCACTGGCTCTCAATCAATACCACCATCATAGTTTATCTCCTCTAAATCCCTCCATCTAAAGGTTGTCTGGAACAGATTGCTATTAGAGCAAGCCACCCATTGTAATACTTTAGTCTTAGATTTTGCAAGAAAAATTGTAAAATTATATTTTAGTGGTTAAACAATAAAAAAATATCTATCTATCTATTCGAGGTCCAACCCCTGCCTAGAAAAGATGCATTTCACTATTGACTAACTGCACTGCGCACCCTGAGATCACCACCCTGAGACTTAAAGTTGTTAATTGTCCTGTGCCTGTAATTTCACCGGAACCCATGCCCTTCAAATTAGAACACAATAATGCGAAAATAACTACTTGGCGGTAGAAATAGTTATAGTCAGTATCAAGCGAGCGACTTATATAGTTATATCATCAATTTGTATAATAAAGAAACCTACTTGTATACTTTAAATATATATGTGCTCCGACAGACATTTTTGACTTCAGAACCAAAAAAACCTATGTAGGTTAGACTTTGACCACTGATCTCACCTGATGGTAAGTGATGATGTGGTCGAAGATGTTGTTCAGGCTAACCTAGAGTTACAGGTTCCCATAGACAGCTGCCGGAACACAACGTTGAGTGCTTGGTGACAGATTTTCTACTTGAGGGTGGTAGCTAGGTAGGCGGGCATTCGCAATATGCCCTACCACCACGCTGTAACGACTGCCATCCTAAGACAACAAACGGAACCGACAGCTTAACGTGCCCTTCGAAGCACGGAAGCGCTAAGTAATAATATCACCAGCGGTCACCCATCCAAATCATAACCGCGGCGGACGTTGCTTAACATTGCTGATCGATTAACAACAGCTAAGTAAACTTCGCAAGGATTATATAAGTATCAATATTATGCTTTAGGGACGTAAACAAAATCCAAATTAACAAAAGCAAGTTATATTAAAGCAGATAGTGGTCATACCGTTTCTATCCATTTAGCTTATCGATACTTTCCAGAGCATATTTGATAGGCTCTTGGCCTTGCCCTTTCTCGGATATCGGCCCGTGTTGCAATTGCTTTCAAATTGATATTACGCTACTCCGGCGTATATTGACTGAGCCAAGGTGTATTGACTGAAGCCATATTGAATACGAACATTGTCGGATCGGATTAGTGAATTGATCGTAGGTGGGCAATTGAGAATTTCTGTGCTTTAAGTTTCTTATTGGCATTAGTGCAAAATTACGCTTAACGTATCTTTGTTTTTAAAACACTTGTCTTAGAATGTTTTTGATTAGACTTAATTAAGAGTCTTTGTTTTATATCCAGTTATACTACAGCAGTTTGACTTAAGTAAAATTAAAAAGTTTTCTTTTTATTCAGAAGGGTTTTGAAATAGGTCAATGGCAATAAACACATAGACATAGTTATAAGTATTTAACGGGACTTAATCGCGATAAAAACATTTATATTTTTATTTATTTACCTCGACGTTTCGACCAAGTTGCATTGGTCGTGGTCACGAGCGGACTGAAGAGGCGGGTGTCAGCGTCTTGAAGGGCGGGTATTAGATAGACATTCGCAAAATACCCTCCCATCATACGGTGCAGCTCAAGCCGGTGGTGGGGATCGAACCGTGGACCTGCGGCACGGCAGTCCATAGCTGTTACCGCTCGGCCATCATTGCTTCAAAACACTATTATCTGTATAACATTACTTTTTCCTAAGCCTAATATAATTGAATTCACATTTTGAAGACAGTTTATTCATTGCCGGTGATGATAGATCAGTTTATTTTTCACTATAAGTCTCTGTTTCTGAACTCAAACCGGCGTTACGACCTTTTTGAAATGGTTACTGCAATGTTTGTTCGGCAATTCTGGCAAGTTTCTAGAGTCAGAAGAGTTACTCAGCGACTGCTTAGTGATTAAGGGCAAACCTAAGAACAAAAGCACATTTTTTTTATTGCTGATAGGTAAGCATTTGATCACAATCTCACCTAATGCTAAGTGATGATGACATAGTTTTTATTTAATGATTTCGCACTTCTCTTTTGAAACGAAACGTCAACGCGTGAGTCCCGAGTTTTTCTTAAAAAAGACTATCGGATCTGGTCGAATCTATAAGCTATTCGACTTATTCACGTGAGTTACCCCGTATTATTTACTGAAAAGTGTGAAAACCACTTTGGTTCTTATAATAAAACTAATAAGTTTGGCTTCCGTTATATGGCTTAGTCTGTCTCCTTGATGCTGCCCTTCTTCGAAAATGCTTGTTTTATATATATATGGTATACTACTAAAACAAGCATTTTCAGCTATCGTTCAGTTACTGAGACCTCGAGATGGTAACGAGTCATATTGCGAGTAACTGAACGTGCTTGATCCTGACGATCCGTATTTTATACTTATAGCCTATTGTCTTTCGTGGATTCACTACTCCAACAAAATAATACGAAACCACTTCCCACGAAATTTCAACATACAAACATTGCGACCACAAATTGAACCAACCGTAACATAAAAAGGAGGCACAAAAGAAAATTGAAACGGAAAAACTCAAACACAAGATACAAGACAGTAAGTAGGTAGGTGGACAATCTGATGACCCAGTTGAGGACAATTGGATGGTCAGAGGAGATTTATCACTTGAAGGGACGTAGGTATATGTTTTGGATTGTGCAATATACTATTACTGAGCGTGTTTATTGTTGTGACTGCGTATACGAGGCTATTGTGTTGGTTTTCATTAAGATTGGATGAGATGATTATCTGGATATAAAGGAAGATGCGGATGTTCATATGTTGAAGCGCTTTGCTGAGTTTTATAGGCGGAAATTAATATCTTATTTACCAGTATATTCAATTAAGTATCGTGATAGACTTTGTAGATATATTTTAAAACAAGAAAATAAAATTCATTCAGTTCAGGATGAAAAGTATGAGACCGACTCAGATCTGACGGTTATAGGCTTGTAATATAACTTATAGAAATTACTGTTGTTATTACAGTACAAATTAAAAAAGTTGAAAAAAGAAAGTTTCTTATATAGTTATTTCCTTAAATAATTTTATTACGACATCCATCACAGCAACACACATTTTGTGAAAATCGTAAACGTCTACCTTTCACGGTTCAAATATATATGGCTCTAAAGTTTAACATTAGATGGACATTTCATTTAATATAGAAACTTAAAATGGTTTCATGGCTTGAAAAATGCGAGGAAAATAGTATATCTTTTCATTGTATACCTTTTTAAATGAGTTGGACAACATAATATTATTGTTGCACAGTTGTCAGAATGAAATTATATTTGCTTTAAAATCGTCATTGATTTCTTGAGAAGAAATAGCATTGAAAACTTTGTATCTTTATGATTTTAATAAAACTTACCGCCTTAATTAACCAATATAATTTTAAAACCGAATAAATATTTTGTACAGTTCAATTTAATCAATTAAAAGTAGCTGAATGTGTTGCATCTTGAACTAATTTCCATCATAACATCCGATCTTAGACAGCGAATTGCGTCATTTGCGTCACACGCCGTTCGAGTGAGCTATGGTCATTGGACACTTCCTTTATTGCTGGCCAGCTCCATTTGCGTCTGCTTTGTGCTCGGCGTAATGTTGATGACCTAATTTGTGAATTGCTTTTGGAAAATTGCATCTTATCTAAAAACATACCGAACGCATCGCGGGTCTTTGAGAATGATTTCATATAAGGATACGAAAACTTAAAAATTAATGTACCAAGACTTGTTAAAATTTAAGTAGCACTTATTAATAAAATATTTCAAAACATACGTAACTGACAAGTTATTTTATAATTTTCAGTGTTGGATGACTATTGTTTTTATCAATACTTGTTTCAATAGTGTTGGATAACTACTGAAAATTATAAAATAACTTATCAGTTTCATATTTTTATCAATACTTGTTAAATTTTAACAACAGTTTTGGCACAATGATTTTTAAGTTTTCGTATCCTGTATTCCTGTACATTGTGAAACTTTTCAGTGTTGGAAGTTGGTTCCGTGACCTGTAAAGCTCCTCATTTTCGGTAAGTCGGCTAAAAACTGAAGAAAATTTACTTAACAAACGCACGAGATGATATTGTAGTATTTATATTTAATTTAGACAACTCTCTAGAACATTCCGTGGTGCATTTTCTTGTCGACTTTTTATATAGCATATGTCAAGTCTATTGTCACGCATTTAGCCTATTTCTTTTCCATTCCCAAGACATCTAACGAAAGTTACATTCGTGCATTTTGCAATATTTCAAGCACTCGAGTGCATCCCCATTGAGAAGTCACGTTCGTGCGCCGCCGGTCGGAGCTGGCACTTGTCTCACAACACCGTGCTTTTGGGACGATAAATCAGTCCTACTTAAAACTCGATCTGTTGAGGCAGATACCGTTTTATACTCGACGATTTTTATACGAAATAATATACGACGGCAATTTTGTCATGATAATTTTCAATTAATGTAATAGATGGCCGCATTTTCGTTTCTATCGGTAAAAAGTAAGTCATACCACCCACATCAACAGCCATTACTCCTTCCGTGTGGTCGATATTTAAGTAAATATTTTTTAACAGTGGTCCATTTTAATGGAAAAATATGTATTTATCCTTATTTTAAATTTAATCTCGTGGTTGAAAGCCAGACCTTTGACCACTATCTCACTTGATGGTACTCAAGTGATGAAGACGCGAGTTCGAATCCCGCACATGACTTAAATTTTTCCTGTCGTAAATTTGTAATTTTGTAATGTTGTTATAGTAAACTTCTACTTAGAATGACTATAACACTTATTCTCAAGGACAGCTGCTGGAATACACTGTTAGGTGCTTGGTGACTGATATTTTGCGTGATGAAAAGAGTGATAAAATGTATACGTCTGTATACGACTAATACAATCAATAAAAGGTAATCTTTAATTTGATTCTAATTTAATAACGGAAGAATACCTTGAAAGAGTCAAAAAATTGGCCTATAACGAATTGTATTCGAACTGATTTCAAATACGTATCATTAAGATATACAATTTTACCTTTAAGAAGGATTTTTTTTTTGAACATTTAGGTATCTGTCAGTTATTTTCTATTACCTCATGAATCGGGTTAGGATAACGTCGAAGCTTCCAAAAAATCGTGTCGTATGTTCTAAACACGCTCTGTTATCTGCGAAACACATGTTCCTTGAAGGAATTACTGAAAAAACTTCAAAAACCTGACAGTTAATACTCCCGGGGTGGTCTGGTGGAACACGTGTGACAGTTTGGTAACTTGAGTCATGCTTCGTTGGGATTCCAGGATGGTTTCTAAACACATTTTGCCATGATTTTAGGCGATATTTGCATCAAAAGTGATGAAAAAGTTCCTATATTTCCTTATCTTATCATTACATCTGATTTATTTACTGACTATAACATTGTAGATTTTTTTTGTAACATAAGTAAACTGATTTCTTAGACTAAAGCTCAATAAGCAATATGGTGTTGCAGACGGGGCCTAACACATTCAAATACTTTGGGTCCGTTTCAGAATGTCCTAATAAAGTTTCGGGTTGCTAACCAACATATAAAATAACTGAATGATAAGAATGACAGTTAACATGCAGCGCGTTTCAACCTTTAACCGATGGATAGGCTAAATCGATGACTGTGAAACGCAAAGATAGTGTTTTATTTATTAAATATATTCAAATAATTTTAAGGAACTGAACTTACTCGAACATTCTGAAACAGGCCCTTAAAGTTCCATTACATGTTAATGGCCTTGATCACAACAAAATATATTCAAATAATTCGTTGAATCGGTGCAGTCGATTTCTATATTTAGTGAATATTCTCATGTATGATTAGACTCGTCTATAAATTAAAACTAAAAAAAAACATGGAGCTACATAATAAAACAAATACAAATACGACAATAGTCAAAATTTAAATGACAAGAACATCAACCCTTTCAAAATTAGCAACGGTCACATTCCGTTTTCTAATCGACACAAATTTTCCAAAACTATCAATCAACCAGAAACAATGAATTCTCAACCTTATTCGGAATCAAAAAAGTATTGTTTAATACAAATACACAATGAGTAAATGATGATGCTTATTGTATAAAAACCAAAATTTGATTAAACTTTCAAAGGTCGCAACAAATTTTTGTTCAAGCCATATCAGAAAATGGACATATGACATACAGAGTTTCAATTCCACTCAACGTCCTCTTCTTTCAGGAGGGAACTGAATTTTTTTTTAATCCTTACTACACAGAACTACTTTATATATTTAAAAATAAATGTCATGATAAGTTTAAGGAATATTTTGATGAGAGAAGTAATGAAAAAGGTATTTGGTATAAAACCATTCAGTGTCAGCCTCCTCGAATACCTTGGTTTGTCACATCTAAAATAAGGAGGTATTATGTTATCTTAGCGCAAAGAATTCGCTCTGGACACATTCCATCGAAAAAGTTTGGCTATCTTATGAAAAAAGAATCTTCGCCTAATTGCGAGACGTGTGGTATAGTAGGAGACGTACACCATTTGCTTATGGCATGTATCTGGAACAAAACTCAACGAGAGCTATTAATGCAATCACTTAATTTGAATAACAGTTTTGATGTGGGAGTGTTCACACATATTTTAGCGGAACCTGTATTTGAAACTGCAAAGCAGTTCTTCAAGCTATTTGAGGGCATATAAGTAAATATTTTGTTTATTAGTGTTTAGGTTACGATGGGACTGGCATGCAATTTTGTAAAAAGTCCCTAAAAAAATAAGTTTAAAAAAAAAAAAAAAACACTCAATGTCCTCTTCTTTCAGCTCTTATACCTCAAAACAAGTTGTCATCATAATCATATGAGACAGTACGTCCATCGTTGAACAAAAGTCTCCCCCATCACGGCATTGAAAGTGACATAAAACCAACGCTGGTATAAGTTGGTTAGGACAAAATATTTAAAAAAAGGTTTATATATGATTCCGCAGCCCTCCATACTTTTTCATTTTATAGACTTCCACCACATTTATAAGTATTCTATATTAGTGAAAATTTAATTGGCCTTTTATACGTTAGTCCGGACGAAAAGCGTAGACAAAAACATAACACTACAACGCAAAATGTCCACTCTCACTTCAGTATTTTTCTTAGCTTGTCATTTCTTACCTTCCTGGTAATCTCTACCGCTCAACTCTACCGTTTTGCATAAAGATTAGTTTTTGTGCCGTAACCGGAGAGCTTTAAAAATACTCTACCACGCTGTAATAAGCCGTGAGAATGTTTTTGTAGAGCTTGAGTGACAGAGAGACTGTGTTTTTAAAGACTGTGTTTTGTAAAAAGGGTTGTGTCAATTTTAATTGGCTATAATTTGTTACTCTTTATTTGGAGTGGAAACTTGGTTATATTTCGAACTATTAAAAGTTGTTATTGTGATGACTTCAATCGTAACATGTTTGCTAAATATTCTTATATCATACATTTTGAGATCACTTAAGTTAATATTTCAGAATTACACACAAAAAATATCAAATATATCTAAGGACAATTCTGCCTAATTTTCTTAATGCTTAATTAAGAAAATTAGACAGAATTGTCGTGACGTCATAGACTCCACGTGGCCCAAACGGATGAATTTTCAACGCGTCTCTCTCCTACATGAAGCATAATTTGGAGGTTTTGACTCTTAAAGCGCAAGATCGAGTTTTATTTTGTACTACCCGCCCCGGCTTTGCACGGCTAATTACGACTATAAATTGAGATGTTAGCTATCCTATCTTTCAATTAGAATCAATTTAGTTCAGTACTTTAGGAGTCCACCGCGGACAAACAACGTGACAAGTTATTTTTTATATATAAAGATTATATTTTATTTCTCCAAATAAACAACACATTTTTTTATATGCCACTTTCCTGACGCTAAGAGAGTTCTTTGAGTATTTTATTGGAATTATACTCTCAACCTTCGACCAATATAAAATGAATATATTGGTTGAAGCTTTCTGCGAAGAAGCTAATAAAGATAGAAGCTAATAATAAATAATATGGACGCATAAAAAATAATATATCAGATGTGTACCTAATGCGTTGCAATATTAAGATAATTACTACGATGGAAGTAGCAACCACGCTGCTCATCTGGCGCATTTAGGTCGGCTATAAATATGTAACAGTTCCGAATATTTCGGTAACGAATCACTAATACCTACATATCTATTGTATATAGCATCACCCTTTTAGGTCGGGCAGGAAGAGGATTTCTAACACTCATGAGCTGCTTACAGATTGTTACAAAAATTTTAACCAAAAAAAGGAATCTACTTCAACACTCAAAAGTGTGAAATAACTTGCCAGTTGAAGTTGGTTCCATTTTTTGGGAAAAAAAATTTTTTACTCTTCTGCGTGACTTACAAGATCGATGGCCATTCACTGTCAACGACGATATTATTTTTTTTTTTTTTTTTTATGTGTTGTGATATCACCAAGATGGGAAAATATTTTTAAGTTTTTGTAGTGTAACTCAAAAACGACTTGACCAATTTTGATTAAATGTAATCGGGATCACATGGGAACATCAGCTAATAAAAAAAGAATCATCAATATCGGTTCACCAAGTCAAAAGTTCTGAGGTAACAAGCATAAAAAAAACAAACGACATGAGAACCTCCTTCTTTTTTAAAGTCGGTTATGAATGACAAAAAATAGACAACTACAACTACAAATCATACAAAACCTAGTTTTAAACACATCCGAAGTTAATTCGGAACGACAACATAATTCAAAACCTCACAACGAGGTTAGCCAACACGTACCTACAGTATAATTACTAAGTACCCTTTAGGGTTTGGATAACACCGAACTGTATTAAACTGGGGCGTAACTACGTCACTAAGGCCCGCCAAAACTATCACGGTCACTGGACAATTAATTTTAAGATATTCAACATATAAATTGGTACAACCAATTTGCTAGTTATAAATTCAAAATGCATCCAGGCGTAAAATTGTATTGAGACCCGGGTGCTGTCTTACCAAATTTGAAAGTCCTTTCGATCTTACTAAAGCCCCTCTGTACAGTGGATGTGTGGGGTACCTATCATATTTGTTTGGGTAGTAAAGGCTAAACAGGGCTTTTGTCCGTTCGACTGGCCAAGGGTGGGTTTCTGTCAATCTCATTTGGTTGGGTAGCTGTAACGAGCGTTTAGGTAAGTCTGTGTGAGGGAAGATTGTACGAAAAAGACTATATTGGTTATACTCATTATTGTACCTACCTATAGACTAGTGCTACGATGGTAGACTAGGTTGTATAATAATAACCTAGAAATAACATTTTTTATTGTCCATAGGCTAGCCTTTAGCAACTATATCACCTGAGGGTCAGTGATGATTCTGCTGAAGATGTGTTCAGGTTTAACTAGAATTACAGGCTCTTCAGGACAACAGTCAGAATACGCCATTAGGTGATTGGTGACCGATTGTTTTACTTATGCGTGAGATTTCACTTGCGAAATGCTATCCAAAGACAATAACTGGGACGCTCCGAATCACGTGACTTTCTCAGAAGTATGTGCCACTAGCGGTCACCGGTCTAAGTCATGACCGCAGCGGATTTTGTATGACCAACGACTGGCCAAGCTACGAGCGCTTCACACGCTTATCCAAAGAACCCGAAGTCGGTACAATATGTTTTCGGGCGCCGACTTAGGATGACGGTCGTTTTAGCATAGGGGCAAGGCCTTTTGCTAATGTTCTCCTGACTAGCTACCACCTTTAAGTAGCAAATCTGTCACCAAGCACCTAACGGTGTGTTCAGGCAGTTGACCATGAGAGCCAGAGCCACCACCACCACCACCCTTGGGGTGGCTACAGCCCAGTACTGGCAGCCATCCATCTAAATCGTGAATCGTCGACACGAAGAAGAAGAAGATGAGAGCCAGTAATTCTAGGTTAGCCTGAACATCTTCGACCACTGATAACTTACCTGATAATGGGCAAAACCATTCTCTCAGCTATAAATAATTAAAAGAAATGATAGGGAGGTGATGTTGACTTGCCGTAAAGTAAGGAAAAGTCACAAAATAACACTTAAAAAAAAATAACAATGATTTTGATAAAATCATATGTCTTTGATAACAGTATCCCTTATCGTAACGCGTCGATTACATGGGGCTCGTAAAAACTAAATGCCACACACACACACTCACGCCCTCACACATACAGCCTAAAATCTGAATTTCTAATAACATATCTACACCAAAGTGAACATGCAAATATAGAGCACGGTAATTTTAATAGATATAAAGATACTAGAAAGGATGAACAGAAAAGACAAACCATGGTACTTACTACGCGAGTTTGTATGCAATAAATGGAAGGTGGAGACTTCACCGAGTGTGTTCAGACCAAGTTAAAGACGTCCTGAAGCAAAGCCGCGGTAAAATATACTTGTACTAAGATTAATTACATCTTATAGTACTGTAATGTATGGGTATGTTTTTATATGGAGGAAATTACTAAAAAAATGTATCTTCTATTTTCATTTGGTTAGATTTCCGACACAGGTATATAAAGGCGAAAGATTCTGAGTGTGTTTGTATGTTTGTTACCTCTTCACGCTCAATCAGTTTGACCAATTTTGACCAAATTTGGTATGTAGGTAGATGCGGCGTTGGCTATTAACATATAGGATACTTTTCATCATCAAAATCTATCAGCACGCAGATGAACGTGGACATAACTAATACCACATATTATACTATGAACATTTTAGCTGGATTTTTATTACATTTGAGAGATACACCCCTTTGAAGATAAGACAGACAGACAGAATAAAATAGACGGCCCAATAGTATAGGTTAAGCAATAGAGACCCGTGTTTACGTATGTAACTCAAAAAAGTAATATAAAATATATGAAGTATTTTTATCACGCGTTTAATTTGTTTTCAATGAAGAAAGTATACTATTGTAGTCGTATTTTTGCAAGAAGTTTAAAACATAGAACCATGTTCACAAAAACAATAATAACAAATATTTTAGAAGTATTTTAAGAAAACATAAATTTAGTACTATAATAAAACGCTTAAAAATAAAAAAAAAAACACTTTTATTACATATGTTATTATTAAATATGGATTTCCTCAAAGTAACGCCTGAATCTATTCATAATTTCACAAAAACAAAGGGTTATAATTGTTTTAAGTAAGTAATTATCCTAAAATTCAATATCCACAGCAAAGTAAGTCACCACCATTTAATGTAAGTAAATGCAATTCCCGGATAAACCCGTTGTAATTGATACTTCCAGGGACTTTAGATCCCAACTTTAGCGTTAAGATCGTCGCACACGTAACCCGTTAGGGCTCCGAAATGTTTAATTTCATCCCCCTGGCTAGGGTGGGGTGGGACAGGGATGTTCCAAGTCACCCGAACCACTTGCTTCGTAACGTATGATACGAGTAGGTGTAGTTGTACCTTAATCACTTATTTAATTACAACATTTATTTTGTTGATTAAAATAGTCTTGTTTTTGTTGGAGGGTTGGAAAAAAAATAGTCTTTTAGATAATTACTGATATTGTCGGTTTTAGTTTGATTTGATTGGTGTAACAGTATGGTTTGATATATTTTATAATTAAATGGAAAAGTAAACAATTTTAGTAATATGCGAATGTTTTTTTAATTGAGTCTTAATAAAATATCACTTAGAAAATGGAATTATGTAAGTTATAAGTTTACAATATTGATAATATCATAAAAAGGAACACATTTACATCAAACTAAATTTTGTCATTTTTGATTGTTTGTGTCATTTCTTTGTCAAGTTTTCATACTTAATATTTGTAACGGAACTTTTTTATTTATGGAACACTTATAACGAATAATATAACTGCCGCATTGTGTATCTTTTTTATCGTTTAGTAATAAATGGGGGGTAAAAGACAATATCTCTCTTGCATATCTAATTTATTTGCTACCGTTACAAGCCATAAGAAGAATGTACGGTTAGCAGCGTCGAGCGTCGACAATTTAAACGCTCTCACTCTTCGCGGGCTCAAAGTTTATCGTGGCCCGTAACTAGGAGCCCCCTTCAACCCACCAGTACTCACGAACCTTTACCTCGCTCACAAACACACCAAAATTCAGGAAACCCAGAGCTCATCCAATACTGGTCGAGAGTGCGAGGAATTCTAGATATTAAGCACTTGTGCTACCATTCGTGCGTTCTTGTTAGTACTTGGGTTGTGTAAGTACCTAAATAGTCTGAAGAAAATTTTGGAGCTAACCTAATGTTCAGACATTATATTCTAAGTGGGTTGGTATGCGCATACTGTCATGTCAACTGTAACGTATGGAGAGCACACTGAGTTCAAGTTAAACTGGTCGATTGAATACAGCAAGTTGAGCTGTTTGTGAAACTCCACAATATAAACTGATGTCTTTTTGTTTATAAGTTGTTCTGATACTATTCTCTCCGTCTCATCGCTCTTTATAATAAAATTCCATAGTTCATGCTATTTACACACATCAAAGTTAAACCTAGGGATAATATATATTTTGAACTATAACTGACTTGTTTGGCAGAAAAACGAAGAAAATGGTTTGGCATAAAAACAAAAAGGTGTTGTATCCCACAACTGCTTTTTGACTGGTTACAAAGGTGGATGGATATGGATGATGCTATGGTATGAAGATCTACGATGTTATGCTATGACGATGGTATGGTCGTGCATACGCCGGCATCCATACCTGGCAGAGCTCTTCTTCCTCAACCCCATTGAACTGAATATGCTACATATCCCATGCATGTTCAATGGGGTTGAGGTCTGGTGGTTGAGCAGGCCACGACAGAAAGTTGATGCGAGCATCGGCAAGAATACGAGTTACGACTCTAGCCGTGTGTGGACGTGCATTATCGAAACGCAACGAATTATCCAAACGGTTACTGCTAGTCTCGTTTATTTAGCGTACTTCCACAGTAATATGTCATATGGTGTATTGCTGTGGGGAGCTGCTGCTGAGATAGACACAATCTTTATCTTACAAAAGCGTGCAATTCGAGCCATATATGAATTGGATTCTAGGGAATCCCTGAGAGACCTTTTTAAAGAAATTGATATTTTAACTTTGCCAAGTCTGTATATATTTGGAAATATTATATTACATCGTAAAAAATATAGTAAATTAAAATAAAACGTTGACAATCACGATTAAAACACTAGGAATAAAGATAAAATAGCGGTGCCAGGTTTTAGATTAGCAAAGACAAATAAAAGGTTCTTCTTAGGCAATTGTGTGAATATAATAAATTACCCAAACATATTACAATGCTCACAGAAGGAAAATTCAAGTTGCACGTGAAGAACATTTTGATAAAGAAATCTAACTACACAGTTTGTGATTACTTAAAAGACAAAAATGCTTGGACTGGTTCGCCTCTGCCAAGCTAGCGCCTGTCATCTACGTAATGTAAATAAATATTGTAATAATTTTACTATATATTATGAAATACATTGTAAAAAAACGTACAAAAGAATGGCCCCGAGTTTTTTGCCCGTTCGTCTCGCAGTTTTTTTTTTTTTTTTTTTTTTAGGGAGGACATAGATGCTGGCTACCGCCTGTGCGGTCGTCCAGCTCCACCGGGTTTTGGGCGAGGGCCTGGCCCTACAATAGCCCGGGAGGGAGAAGTGCCGAAGGCACTTCTCCCGAGACGGGCGTAGAAGGCGAAAAGCGCTTTCTACCTCCGTCTCCTGCGGACGCCGAAAACGTACCGCTATTATAGGAGGGGTTGACAGCGAGCTCAAGGGCACCACTGTGGTTCGGACCTCGGCTTGTCTCGCTGTCGAGAGACATGGGGGGGATCGGAGCAAAATGCCTCTGTGCAACTGCAGTGTTGCACAATTGGGCCCTACTGAATAATACTCTTTGACTATTTGGAGAGCAATTTATCGTGACCTTGTTTTTGCCTCGAGCTCGCCGGCGAGCTCGGTGTTTGATTGTGTGACCTCTGATTACCTCACACCTGGGGATTTTACCTCGACGACTTGCGGATAACGCTAAAGCTGCCAACGTAATGGCTGCGATGGGGTCATCCGGGTCGTCTAATACCTGCCGTGGTCGGCGACGGGGGGGTTTGAAAAATGGGATAGAAGAGGCAGTCGAGTAGTTCGATGCCTGGACAACCAATGGGTTCGGGTGGTGGGGCGCTCGATCAAAGTATCGGCGGGCGCAGTCCTTATTGAACTGCGCTAGAGAGGGAAGGTTTAAGTCGCAATGCAACTCGGTGTTCCGGATATACCACGGAGCGCCGGTTGCACTACGAAGAAAACGGTTTTGAATGACTTGAAGCTTATGGAGATGGGCCTCAGTAGCATGACTAAACACTACTGATGCGTAAGTCATGATGGGGCGGATGCAGGCAGTGTAAAGTGTCTTCTTATTTCTAAGAGACATTTTACTCTCTTTGCGAATCAGGGGACCAAGGCGACCCATTACAAAGGCCGCTCTGTTACGGACGGTTGTTATATGATCGCTAAAGGTGAGATTCCGATCAAGGGTGACTCCGAGATATTTTGTTTTACTAACCCAGGGGATGGGTTGGTCGAACAAAGTTAAAGGTTGCGGGTAACGGGGGCGGCCCTTCTCAGTAAAGTACATAGCTGCACTTTTAACTGGGTTGACCGCGATGCGCCATTTACGGAACCAGTCACCGATCTCGGTGATGGCCCGTTGGAGGGCGGGAATGGACTTTCTACTGATATGCCACCCAGTGGTATAAATAGCGGTATCATCCGCGTATTGGGCTAATAGGACGTTAGGCTGAGAGCGTGGGATGTCGCTGGTATACAGCGCGAATAGAATGGGTGATAGCACGGAGCCCTGAGGGACTCCGGCTCTGACTGGGTGGGGGGAGGAGAGGGTGCCTTCCACGCGATAGCGAAAGCTTCTGGCTTTAAGGAAGTCTTGTAGGATGAGCACAAGACGTTCTGGCACGCCAAATTGGTATAGTTTGTAAATCAAGCCATTGTGCCAGACTTTGTCAAAAGCTTTCGCTACGTCGAGGAAGACTGCTAGCGTTGTCTGGGGTTTGGGGTACTTGTTAAAGCCCTCAATGATGTGCTCCGTGAGGCGGTGCACCTGTTGGACGCATGAGTGTCCGGGCCTGAAGCCAAACTGCTCATCTGGGATAAGGTGGTGTTCCTTAGCATGGGACTGGAGACGGTTTGCAAGTAACCGCTCGTAAAGTTTGCCTAAGGCACTGAGGAGGCTGATGGGGCGGTAACTGGTGGGGTCAGATGAGCTTTTGCCTGGTTTGTGAATGCCAATGACATTTGCACATTTCCAGGTGTCTGGGAATAAGCAGTGGCTCATAGCAGCATTGAAGATGCTGACTAGGAGATGGATGAGAGGAGGAGAGAGGGTTTTAAGAACCCTGTTGGAGATGCCATCGGCACCGGGGGATTTGCGCGGTCGGAGGGCCTTGATCAGTCTCGCCACCTCAGCGTAAGTCGCTAAGGTGATTGGTGGGAGTTCAGAGGTGACCACAGAGCTTTTACGTTCGACTTCAGCATCCACCGAATCGAGGTGAGCTTGGTCAACGTGATCTACGTTAGGGGAACACTGAGCCTCTAGGCTATCAGCTAGGCACTCAGCTTTGTCTTCGTCAAAGAACGCTGGGACTAGTGGGACTGGTCTGTATAAGGGAGGCATGTCGTTGTAGTTACTTCCTTTCATACCTCGCGCCAAGTCCCAATAAGCCTGGTGGCTTGGCACGAGGTTTGAAAGTTTGTCACCCCATTGTTGATCACGCAACTCAGACATGCGACTTTGAACCATGCGTTCAAAGTGGCGTTTCTTAGTTTTGTTCTCTTTACTGGGGTAAGAGTCGTAATGTCGGGTCACTGCTTTACTTTCCGTCACTAATCGTCTCACATCCGCTGGAATGACAAGGCGCCGGTCGTCCGGCACCATGACCTCCTTTGCGGATGCACCTACTACGGTGGAGAGGTGATTACACGTGACACTCACGATTATAACACTAGGAATAAAGATAAAATAGCGGTGCCAGGTTTTAGATTAGCAAAGACAAATAAAAGGTCCTTCTTAGGAAATTGTGTGCGGTTTTATAATAAATTGCCCAAACATATTACAACGCTCACAGAAAGAAAATTCAAGTTGCATGTGAAGAATATTTTGATAAAGAAATCTTACTACACAGTTTGTGATTACTTAAACGACAAAAATGCTTGGACTGGTTCGCCTCTGCCAAGCTAGCGCCTAACACCTACGTAATGTAAATTAAGTATTGTAATAATTTTATTATATAGTATGTAATTAACACATTTTTAAAAAAACCTTTAAAAGAATGGCCCCGAGTTTCTTGCCCGTTCTTCTCGCAGTGGCTCTATAACTTTTGTTTGCTGAACGTGGCAGTACAATGTAGTATATTTCAATATTAAAATTTGTAATTGACCTTCATAAGAGCGTCGTAGACGCCTAAATTGAATAAATGATTTTGACTTTGACTTTGACTTTGATTAGTGAACGAATCGATCGCAAGGGTTACGTCATCTTTAGTCAGGATGTCGTCAGGGATCTTGTCAAGGTCCGGTGAACTGATAGCCTTTAGGGCAACGCCTAATTGCTTCCAGTTCACTATCGTCTTAGTGGGGCGGGGGAGGTCTGTTGTTGGGTCGGGACCTAGTCGCAGTATAATGGGTCGGTGGTCAGAGTGAAGCTCGTGAACCACTTCTATGGAGCGTAACCGGAGTGTTACGCCTCTGAATAGTGCCATGTCAAGCAAGTCAGATCGGTGGTCTTCCATATAAGGGTAGTGAGTGGGCTCAGTGGGCGCAATTATGTCAAAGTTAAGTTCTGCGATTAGGTTTTCAAGTGCAATACCTCTGGGATTGTTGACGTTACAACTCCATAGGATGTGCTTACTGTTGAAGTCGCCAATCAGAATGACGGCGCTTCCTAATGAGAATAGGGCTTCTAAGTCAGCTCGGACGATCGGCTTTTTGCAAGCTTGGTAACAGGATGCTATGACTATAGGTTGATGACCAGTCATAGCTAGGAGGCAACAAGATGCTTCCATATTAACAAGAGTCGGGGTAGGTAGGGGAATGCAGTGCAGGGACCTTTTGTAATAGATAAGAGTGCCTCCCCCACGGGAGTTCACTCTATCATCACGTACCGTTCTGTAATTGGCAAACCTAGGGTTCGCCTTCCCCGGTTTTAGAAAGGTTTCCTGCACGCATATGATATCGATAAGGTGGGTACAACAAAAGTCGTGGACGAGGTCACGTTGTCTGAAGAGGCCGTCAGCGTTAAATGACGCTAACGAAACTGAGTACGGTTTCGTGCGTTCGGTTGTACTACCCATAGTGGTTGTACTGGGGAGGGGCCTGGGGAACGAAGCGCTTAAGGGCGCTAAGTAAATTCGCGTGTTCCAATGTATATTGGATCACGTCCGCTGGGGATTGAGCGAAGTGCATCTTGTGCGCTAGCTCGCGGACTTCGTTGATGTCAATAGACATCGCCAGGTCGCTGACTAGTTTGATGTCCTCTTGAAGAGAGGCATCCATCAGCGGCATGGGTGGGGCTTGTGGCCGAGGAATGGCGCGGGGAGGAGGGGCGCGAACGGAGTTGGCAACGGGTGCCGGGAGCGCGGGGCGAGCCGGGGCCGGTGCGCGGGCAGGGGCCGCGGCGCGGGCGGGTGCGGGTGCGGGCGCGGGTGCGGGCGCGCGGGCCGGGGCGCGGGCGGTAGCGACGGTCTTAACCATACTGGGTGGTTTAGACCATGCGTTACGGGCTGGGAGCGGCGCGGGTATTACCTGTGAGGCAGGTGCTACCGTTAGTTTAGGGCTTACCCGTTGGTAACGGTCGTAAGAGGGACGGGTCGGCCTATGCCTTGCCACCCTGTGGTTCACTCGTGGTGCTTTAGGGCAACCACGGTAATTCGCGGTATGCCCTTGAGCACCGCATAGAACACAACTGGGTGGGTCCGGCGAATCCCGGGTGCGAGTGCACGCTGCTGTCGCGTGATCGCCTAGGCACTTAACGCACCTAGCGCGAGCGAAGCAGAAACGGGAGGCGTGCCCGTATAGTTGGCAGTTATGGCACTGCGAGGGACTTCCATTTTTGTATGGGGCTTGGACATCGAGTCCTGAGAGGCCACAGACCTTTTTTAAATTAAAAATGGCCTTGCCCTCTGGTGTACGGTCTAGTACTACGAGTACTAGGTCATATGGACTGCGGTCCTTCCCGCTGTACATGCGGTGAACCGCATGCACAGGGAAGTCTTGTGCTTTAAGGTCGTCACATACCGCATCGGTATGTATCTCCTTAGGCACACCGCGAATCACAACGCGAAGGACTTTCTCCTCTTCGAGCGCATAAGTATGAAAACTTATGCTCTCTTTACGGAGGAGCTTTGTTAGCGCTCTGTGGTCGCTACTGGTGGGCACTTGGACTTTAATGCCCTGCTGCGTGGAGCGGGCATTAGTGTAATGGATCCCACGATCCGAAACTAAACGGGACAGCATGTCCCATTTGGTTTTGTCCTGAATGAACAGGGGTGGAGGCG
Source organism: Plagodis dolabraria (assembly GCA_963854805.1). Taxonomy (NCBI): domain Eukaryota; kingdom Metazoa; phylum Arthropoda; class Insecta; order Lepidoptera; family Geometridae; genus Plagodis; species Plagodis dolabraria. The sequence goes on from OY978446.1 coordinate 34,289,759, forward strand.
GTTTTTCGCGGCGCGCGCTCGCGTCCTGAGGGGACGCGGCAGTAGTGGCCGGAGCGGAGGGAGGAGACGCGGGGCGCGGGGCGGGGGTCGGCTTCTTGCCGGAGGCGGGGGCCTTAGCGGGTGCCTTGGCGGGAGGGGCGGAAGTTGCGCAACTAGCGGCTTTAGGAGCACGCTTGCGTTTGCGGTCAACGACGGTATAGCCGTCGTTATCGGAGTCCGAGTCAGTGCGTAAGGCGCGACTCGGATCTACTTCCATCTCCGTTTCGGAGTCCGAAGTGGGCTCGACAACGGCGATGGAGGGACGGGTGCTCGCTGGCCTCCCGATCGGTGAGCGCGAGCGAGACCTCTCACGGGGAGGGGCTGCCACCGTGCGTCTATTGTCCGGGCCCGGGGCGGGCGAAAGCGGGCTGTCCTCTGAGAAGGACCGGGTCAGAGGAGGGACGTTGGCCTCCGGGATTGAAGTCCCGGAGGGAGCAATAAGAGTGTCCGTGAGGCGGGCACTCGCTTCCTCTTCTAGGAGTTGCATATGAGCAACATACAGATCGGGGTGGCGGAGGGCGAAGGTCTGAAGGACCTGCACCTCACCGTTAGAGGGACGGGACTGCATCCTGAGGGGAATACTCAGGACGCCCTATCAAGGGTTTGAATTCCCTCACACACCTTGTGAGCTCACTGTGTGAGAGGGAGTGTGTACCTAGGGTGTGCCCTAGTTGTGTACCCTCTCCGAGCTTTTTTCTCGGCGGAGAGGGGTGCTCCTAAGCGCTACTCCGGGGTTGACTAGGGGCGACCCCAAGGCCAGTAATCCCGGAGCCCAGCTTGCTTCGGCTGACCCGTGAAGCGGGAAAGGCCACGGTGCAAGGTTAAACCAAAACAACAACAGTGGCCGTTGTCACCGTAGGGTGTCACACTGCGACCGCAGCAAATGGCGGATTTGATCGTTCAGACGGGTTTGGCTGACGCTACCCCACGCCTGAACGACGTCGCTTAACAGCACAAAGTGTGTTGTTACGCGACTGTTACTACTATGTTGTGTCGGGTAGTAAAGTGGTGAAATGCGCACCGAAAAGTGCGGTCAAAGCAAGACCACCAGCCCGATATGATGTTGTTCGTCCGAAACAAGGGACTTGGGTAGGTGGTAATGCCTGACGTCTTAGAGCGCCTCTGCGCGCCGGCACGGCGAGCTCGTAGCTCACGTTGCACGGCGGTCGGTGGCTGCTCAGCTTCTGCACAGAAAACAAAACTTCGTCAGGACTGCGTATTCCAAGGCACTGGTCTGCAACTAGCGTCGGAACGATGACCCGAGTGAGACGGCAATAGTGCGGGGACTATTGCGGTCTCACTGGGAGATACTGGCGGAGCTGTAGACAGGTGTGCACGGCGTGGCGGCACAGGTCGGAATGAGTGTGCGTCTCGCAGTGGCTCTATATTTTTTTTTTGCTGAACGTGACAGTACAATGTAGAATATTTCAATATTAAAATTTGTAATTGACCTTTATAAGAGCGTCGTCGACGCCTAAATAGAATAAATGATTTTGACTTTGACTTGGCTTCGCAAACGGATGATCACTTCTCAAACAATACTCTCCGCATAAATCTGAGCATTGAGGTTGCCCCTGATCCAAATGAGATCTGTTCAAAACTTACTTGATTTACTTGATCCCTAGCCACTTTTCATGTGTGAATGTTAAAATCATAAAGTCTCGAAGTCTCTATTTGATTAGGTAATCGTGTTTTTTATATTCTGTAGCGCGAGTTAACTGTATAAGCTTACTTTGAACCTCCATCCTCTGACGACTGTTTAATAACCAGAACTATGACTCATCACCACGACAGCTCAGTTGGAAGATGTGTAGGCTCCAGCAACAGATCGATCGTGAATATGAAATTGAATGCCACTTTGTTTCAAAATATTCCTTTCGGTATATTTTGTATATAAATCATAAGTTTTACTATATGGCAACGAAATAAAGGTTCTTGTTTACCTTACCAAATTACAACTAAGAGATACAAAACCAAATATACGTACCATTTTCACCGTCACAGTGCTCCAAGCATAAGCAAGAACAAACAAACGACACTGCCGGTAACAGTAGGTACAATGGGAAATTAGCGGAAAATCTTCGACCTCAAAGTTGGGCACGGCTATAACGACGGCTCGAATGAGCCGAATTCAAATATGAACACGCTCGGAAAATGAGCAAGACAAACACGGGATTGGAACAATGGGAACAATTCTTGACCCTTTTTAAGTAGATTTCTGTTTGAGATTTTCATTTCATGTTTTAATACTGGTTAATATCATATACTAACTGCCGTGAAGAAATCGTGATAATTTGTCAGTGGTATTAAATTTATATATCATATTGGTCGGTACATTTTTACCCAAACGTCACAACGGAGTCTTATTAGCGAGATTCTGTTACTCTATCCTGTCTGTGTGTATATCTATCCTGCCTTTAAGCGAAATTGAAAAGTTTCCAATTCACGAGAAGGTCACGTAGTCGAAAAAAGATTTGTTTTTGATTTCATAGCATGTAGGGATTAATTTTCTATAGCTGATTGAGTAGTGCAAATAGATATTTTATATTTTATATCTAAGGAAATAAATAAATATGTGGCTGTAAAAGTTGACAATTTTAGACCATAGTAGTTTCTTAATATAACAAAATACACACTTACAATAAGTTATGGTACAAAAAGTAAAATTTTAGCATTATATCTAAGAATATGAATAACGAAACTAGTAACGAATCCAAAATATCGATATAATGTATTATATATCATATCCTCAATTTAACGAACAAATACTGAAAACTATAAAAACAAACATTTTGTATCTCATACATGTTGTTGCAAATAAAATATTACAGGTGTATTTGATATTGGCCAGTTTTTTTATTGCTGCTTCATCAACCTTTGACTACAATCTCACCTAACAGTAAGTGAAAAAAGTCTTTTTCGAATCTTGCCGCGCAGGCTTGAGGTTCATCTCGCTTGGCTAGCTCGCAATCTAAGGCAGTAATTCTGTCACTAAGCGCCTAACGTGTGTTTCCGCAGCTGACTTTGAAAGCCACTAAATCTTGCAATATAGTGAAATTAACGTTAGTAAGCAAATTTCTTCAAAACCAAAAACTAAACGGCGGAACATATAGATTGTTCATAATTTCGTATTCGCCTTTTAAAACCCTACATTTTTATGTTTCTCTGCCACAAATACATTCGAGGGTCTTGAAACATATATTTTTTGCAAAGTGGAGCCGTTGAACAATTACGAGCGGACATAGTAACGGACATAAGGGCAAACAAATAACCTTACTTATCGTTTATATCTAACATAAACGTAAAATCGGGTAGAAAATAAGAAATTATGAAATAGATAATAATATATGAATTCAGCGAGAGATAGTAGAATCTACCGTACCGTCGGCAATCACAGCTTTTTATCTAAGAACAGCGGACAATAGCCGTTGATAACATATTCTGATGCAAATATATTCACACAAAACCGAGGTCTAATATTAATTGAAAAGAGCCACGAGTATTATTAATACAATTTTGGTTCAGTTTCCGAGATCTTACCGAACCTATCCATTGTTTGTCCGGACAATGTTTGTGTACGTGTCTCCTTTTCTGTTGATGACGTGATAAATATTGTCTTTATGTTCTATTTGTTTGTTTGTTTTGGGTTAAAATCTATATTCATTAAATAAGTATGAAGGAAAGTAAACATTAGGAGACCTGCGAAAGGAAATTATTACTGTTTATATTGAAAGCACTCTGCAAATTTTTTAAACAATGGCAGCCTAACCGAAGCCCAACCGGAGCCGTGCCGCAGGTCCATGGTGCGAGCCCCATCGCCGGCTTGAGCTTCACCGCATGGTGGAAGAGCATTTCGCGAAAGTTCGCCTGGCTAGATACCACTCTCAAGCAGAAACTCTGTTGTTTAGCACGCCACAGTGTGTTGCGGCAGCAGTCCTTGAAAGCCAGTAAAATTACAGACACATGCTTGTTACAGTCAAATGGACCGGCACGACAGGAGTCAAGAGATACTCCCACAGGGAAAGCAAATGCTTACCAGCTAAGAACGCGCTGGAGAACCACTTGCTGAGCGTCTGCCTGAATTCTGTATCAGCTGCTGAGCAAAAGAGACAAGAGGCTAAAGTTATCCCCTACCACGCTTGTCATACCTACTACATATGTGCTCTACGTTCTAACCTGACAGTCAATCATGACCAGTTCACATCTAGCCAGACTACTAAGCCAGGGTTCCTATTCTTGACTGAAACACTGATATTATGCTCTTTGATAGATAAGATTCCTTCCTCACTGACTTCCATACCAAACTGGAGGTCAAATTTTTATACAGAGAGTGACAGTTGTAATATGATCAACAAGCTTGGCCATAAATAATGTATTAATACACAAACACGTAAACTGGATAAACTGACACGAGTTTGTCGTTTCTTCCTGTTAGAAATAGGATAGAGATAAAACAGGAAACAAATAAATTAAACTTCTATATATATATCTTGACATGAGAATTAGTGTGATTTAACTGTCAAGGAATATTCAGCTTTTTTGGATATAAATAATAATATCTGAATACTAGAGACTCTGAGATTTGAAGTCCTCGGCTGTTCTTTTACGTCCGCCGTGTTGAAAATTTCCAAAAAATGATTATACAAAATTTTGCTCACAAAATTTCACGAAATTCGGTTAAGAAATGTGACCTGAGTCTAGAATACTGGGAGACATTTCGCTTGCCCTTCAGGCTCGCTCGGTCTAATAACAAACCTTCATACGTTGACGATATATTGTCTTCTTTTCATATTGGAATTAAGATAAACAAGAAATAGGACACAAATAATTAAAATCCTAATAAGTACAGTTTAAACAGATTAGCGTTCCCCAAGGGCGCGCGCTAGTACCGTCGCTATTAATTTATTATGTCAACATTAATAATAGTTTCCTTGAATTTATAGACAGAGCTGGTAATGAACGTGCAGGCACTTTGTGGTTTACTAATTATCGGATATACCTACTTCGTTGACTATTATGTGGTAAAATTCCTATAGTATATAATTTATAGCGTAGGTAGTTATAATATATTGTGATGTTTTGAAAGGAATATTTTGGTGTTATCATACAAGTTATCTGCAAATGTCCGTTACATTCCATATACTTGTGATGAATTTCTCCTATATCTATCTATATAGGTATTGGGTACCTATATTGACCCGAATGTATTGTTGATGCATACATATATGTGGCATAATTTACCATCTTATCGCCCTCATAAAACCGACGCCAAAATTCCTTCTTATAAAATGCTATTTTGCTGTAGGAGTCAACATATTGAGCTGACCCCCATGCATGGGATAGAAGCAAGAAGATGTGCGATATCTGGGTGAAACTGATGCACGCGCTTTACCAGTGTTGAAATGTGCACTGCTGTAAGACTCCTCTTCTCTGTGGAGTGAAGTTTGTGATCGCAATGTATGGTAGGTTATTAAACATTTACAAGAAATTTCACATTTCCTTAAACTTTTCCATTTGTGAATGGTTATTATGCAAAAGAAGGCTCTTTATTTAAATTGTAATAAATCAAATAAAAGTAGACAAGGAAAATTATGTAAAAAATTAAGCAACATGTACTTATTCCAAATAGGATTTCAATTAATCTATTAAATTGTTACCCATCAAAGACTGAATTATTTTTGGAGTGGTGAATAAATTCGGTCCTGGATTTGAGCAGTTCTGGTCTGTGCCCTTCAGTAGATGGTAACAGATTCGGCCTCCTATTACAGTTAAGTGAGTAAAGTATATCGGGTGAAACGTGGATGTTTATATACCTTCCTTACCTTTTCGGGGCGATCCTAGGCGAATTCTATTATTCTTTATCAAAATGGCAATACAAAACAAGATTTAGAATGATTTTATATACTGTGTAAAAATAATATTACTCGCGAAGTACTAAGAATTACCTGTTATGAATATTCACTGAAATATAGTGTTTAGTGATAAAAAAGATGCAACATTCAAGACGTGGTTAAGTATTATTGAAGATATTTAGCTTTTTTTATACTTACTGCTGGTAGATGATAAACCATAATCTCACCGCATTTACTTATATATAAGTGAATATTGAGTCGAATGTGGTAAACAGGCTGCTGGGCGTCAGATTTACTACTTGAGATAAGCTATCGAAGAGACAGTAACTCTAATAGGTTTCACCTTCAACGATTACTTACCATCTAGTGGGTTTTTTTTATGCCTGATAGGTTAGCCTTTGACCACTATGTCACCTGATGGTAAGTGATGATGTGGTCGAAGATGTTGTTCAGGCTAACCTAGAATTAAATTGGATTGGAATCTAAAGCTTTATAAATGCAGCAATATGAAGCAATGACAAACGAGCGGTAATACATATGGTCTGCCGTGCCATAGGTCCATGGTTTGGACCCCATCGCCGACTTGAACTTCACCTCAGGTAAAAAAAAATTGCGAATGCTTGCCTGGCTAGCTACCACCTTCAAGTAAATAAAATCTGTCACCAAGCTCCCCACATTGTGTTCCGGTAACGGTGAGTCAGTAAAATTACACACTTAACAGAACAGTTATAGCTCAAGTCGACTAGGCCAGAGCATATCGTCACTTATGGCGAAATGCATCTGTTACAGCCTCTGCCTGTAACAGATGCATTTCGCCATAACATCAGGTGCTTGGTGAGCACTTTTATCAAGTAGTGTCGTAGTTGAAGATGTTAGAGGGTAAGTAAGAATGTAAACTGGGTCTCAGAAACTGTTGATATTTTTTCTTAAGAATTGTTACTAGCCACACTAGCGTTCGTAAAATGCCCTATCAATATACGAAAAAACTCAAACCCTGAGCAGGTATTTATTAATTGATTGTGACGGAACAACGCGAGGCGCGGCCCACCTGATGTTAAGTGTATTAACTTCTGCCTATAACAGATGCATTTCGTCACAAGTGACCAATTACACTGCTCCCGTCCCACTGAGACATACAGTTTGTTGAGTGTCATGTGCCTGTAATTTTACTGGCTCTCAAGGACACACTATTAGGTGCTTGGCGATAGATTTTCTACTTGATTTAATACTTGAGCAGCTAGCTAGGCGAGCATTCACAAAATGCCCTTCACCGCTCGGTCATCATTGCTTCAATTACAACTTTAACAACAAAATTATAACTAAGTATATACATACTTCATTCACGGCAGTCCAATTTCACTGCCGCAAATCTACTCGAGTACTTAGTTTTCTAGAGATATGTTTACTATACGATTGCTTGATACTACAGACAAGCTAATAACACAAACTGCATTAGCCCATCTCGAAACTTTAAAGTATCGTAAACCATTGATTTACCGTCACTACATTATTCACGGTTGGCTTAAAAGACGGCTATTCGCATTGCCCTTTAAAAATTGACCAATGCAGCTATAACCAGAGTACAAGGGAAAAATTACCAAGAGGCGTAATGTTGTTCACAAAAATTTATCAAAAATTACATTTCATCAGTGAAATTTCACTGATATGTTGTTTTGAAGTATAGTGAATCCACTGTTACGATCATTATCATCACGTATATATAAAGTATGAAAGTACGTATGTCTGTGTTTTTCACAGCTCTACTTAGAAAGCATTGATATAAATTTTATTATTCTTTTAAAAATGTATTAACGAATTATCATGCAACCATAAATCTCTAGGCAAAATAGGATCTTTGCAAAACGTTACCTTTCTTACAACATTTTCTTCATCTTAAAATCAAATGTCATTAAAAACAATTTTTTTTTTATGCCTGATAGGTTAGCCTTTGACCACTATCTCACCTGATGGTAAGTGATGATGTGGTCGAGGATGTTGTTCAGACTAACCTAGAGTTTCTGGCTCTCAAGGTCAGCTGCCGGAACACACTGTTAGGTGCTTGGCGACAGATTTTCAACTTGAGGGTGGTAGCTAGCCAGGCGGGCATTTGCAAAGTGCCCTACCACCATGCTGTAACGACTGCTATCTTAAGACAACAACCGACCGACGGCTTAACGTGCCCTCCGAAGCACGGAAGCGCTCAGTAGTAATGTCACCAGCGGTCACCCATCCAAGTCATGACCGTGGCGGACGTTGCTTAACTTTGCTGATCGATTCAGAATGGCTAAGCAAACTTGGCTACGAGCGTGTTAGAATTATATACAGTCGAGATGTTTATATATTTCCATAATCTTTGTTAAACTTAGAATAGATTATGTTATTATAGAATATCCTAAAACTTATTGATTTAAATGACATTTTTAATAACCGCCACACTGAAATCTTGTTTTATCTGTAGTAATTCTGGACTAGCCAATGACGAACCATCCTGTCTAATTTCAGAATGGCTGTTACGTTCTGGCGGGAGCTATTAGGTCTCTTATTGGTTGTAATAAACATGGCGCGAAGTTTCATGAAGAGGCGACAGACACTTGGCGCCAGTCATTTCTATAAAACCAATGTCTCACCTTACTGAGCCCTCTTTATTCTTCACAAGTGACTGCCACATCGTGACCTATCGCTGATTAAGTTAAGTGTTCTATTATTGATTTATATAGTGTAACATAACTGCTGTTCACGTGTTGTGTATGGGTCTAGGTTTGTTGGCTTTGTTTTTTATTAATAGTTTGCCCATTTGATTATATCGTTGTGAATGGTAACTATAAACTTATACAGAATTAATTAATGTGAACCTAATGTATTATGTTTAATAAAGTGCTCAATTTGTTCCTATAAATGTTGTATCTTTTAAGTTTGCCTTATGATTTCCTTTTACGTAGAAAACCTAGTAAGTTAGGTAGTTAATTAACTCAGCTAATAGTAACTTATTACATGGGATCGCCTTCTGCCAAACATCTTATAATTTGAGCCTACAGTATTCCATAAATAAATGCTCTCTATCTTGACAAATCTCACAAGCGCTTCAATAATACCTCGAAGTTTCAATCAAGTTTTTAGTATCAGTAGAACTCTTTGTGCGAGTTCTTACGGGGCAATATTGTCACCGTACCTATTCCTACCACCAAGCAGCAATGTTCGCATCACTCTATTCCAGTTTGAAAGGTATGGGTGCCAGTGAAATTACAGGGACATAAGACTTAACTATTTATGTCTCAGGGTTATGGGCGCAGTGCATTTCGCCACTTGTGACGAACTGCAATTTTAATAGGGATGCAACCGCTTAACAACAGGTGGGCATCGTGCTTTTTCCATCACTATAACAAAAAAGGTTACATTAATCGTGTTTACGAGCGGCGTGATAGGGTTTTAGCCAAGTTTCCTTTCTAGAGCCTATGTCCGCGACGAGGGTATAACCAGGGCTGGTTGCAAAGTGCCAGCCGCTCGATAAATCGTCGGATCACGCGTCCCTCGGGGCTCAAACTATACTTTTTCTGCAACCCTGCGGCGAGAATTTACTAGTTTACGAGTAAGTACCTACGCGCAACTAGACGTGTTAACATTTATTTTTCAGAATAAATCATTTGGTGGACTTGATATAATGTTTAAAAAAATACTTTTTATTTTTGCATATCCATAACGGAAGGAGCATTTTGAACAACGAGGTTAAGAATAATCTAGCATTGAAGTTGCTGAACGGTTAATTTAAACTAATTTTTATTCTGCTGATCTCCGATGTTTTAGACGTCGGCTTAGATTAAATATCACCGGATTTTTCGAATACTTTACAGCAAACGCCATCTAAATAAACAAGAAAAAATTACAACCATATTGTTAGATATAGGTCTGATTTATGAACAAATATCTTACTCATGTAGTGAGCACAGTGCAGTGCAGTGCAATACTGTAACAACACCACCAAGGACCATTATTTGGTACCGCGCAGATCATTTGGAGCACACTCTGCAACTTACCTACGTCATATTATATCAGAAAAAACCTAGTCGTTTCAGGATGCCTACACAAGTGTGTGTTGATGGGAAAATTCAGAATTTAATCACAACACAAATATGCCGTATCTAAACTCTTCTGAATGCAGTTATGAGTCTGTAGAGCAGAGCAGCCAGTTCCCCGTGAGAAATCTGACCGCGAGGCGATGGTTGCACAGAACGGCCGTGATTTTGATACTGCAATATTAGTGTTGCTTACTCCAAGTTAAGAGCTATTATAGGCCATCATTAGTTTTAACGTAGTTACTTTTCCATTAAAACCTGCTATGCGAATAACCTAATAAATTCACGACAACTATTGCCATCTGTCGGACATAGATCTAGACTCCGGACGGTCACAGGAAATGTCTTAGATAAATTTTAATTAATTACATTAAATGTGTGACTTGAAATCCTTCAATTTAACAATAAATATTGAAGCATAGTGCACTCAATAAATACTACTACGTATATAGAAATACATAGTAACTAGTAGTATCAATTGTAGGTACTTCAAAATAAAACACTTTTGAAATAAATAATGATCTGCCATTCTGCCAAGCTACATTCAACTTGTATCATTAATTCACGTTACTATTCCGTCCATTTGCAGTTAATAGTTTGTTATAAAACTTCAATTACTTACCTGAAAGCGACCGTATAATTGCAACAGTTGAAAACTTCTATAATGGTGCCAATTTCTATAACTTCCATGTGATACAGCCCTCCACAGTAACAAGTATTAAAACTTTCTATTTGTTACCTTCTTCGTTTGATACAAGGGCTACGTCGTTATGTACTTATTTTAAATACTGTACGCTCGTTAGAGCTAAAAATACTCTTTCGAATGTATTTTTTAGTTTAGTTTCTATTTCTTTAGGTTCAAGTTTTTCAATTGTGACTGGAATAGTCATTTCTTGCAATAGAAATAGTAATGAGAATGTATTTTATTCACGAGGAAGTTTTCCTTCTTTTCTGTAGTATTAGTGCCATCGTATATTTTTAAATTCAGTTTTAATGTGTGACTGTGGGTTGCCGGGATAGAATGTCACCCATCTCTTTCCGTAGGTGTCGTAAGAGGCGACTAAGTGTAAAATATCGGAAGTTGGACTGCAACGCCTTCTGATCCCCAACGCAGACGCCTGCCAAGCTTGTGGATTATGGCAAACCCTATTCTAGTATTACAACCTATTTATTTCGCCTAGCAGTAATGTTCGCATTACTCTGTTCGAATAGTAAAACCAAAAAAGTAGCCTGTCTGGAGGACCGTAGGAGATTTAGTATGTATGTGTAGGTATGCTATTACAAAATAAATTTGTAGCTACAGCCACGATTTTTGTGATTGTTAATAGTTATTATTATAATATGTTCTAAATAAATTAATATAAAAAAAACGCTCTATAAATAAATCAACGCACTCCGGACACGATAGATAATTTACCATAGTGTGCATGCTGTGCCACATGTCTACGGGCGGGCACACATACAAGCCACGTTTGGTACCGCTCTATGAAGTCTCACATGTCTTTTTTTATGTTATTGTGACGGAACAAGCACCACCAAAGGTCTACCTTATGTTAAGTAGTATCCTTTGCCTAAAACAGATGCATTTCGTCACAAGTAACGAACTGCACTGCGCCCGTCACCCTGAGACATACAGTAGGAAAGTCTCTCAAGGACTGCTGCAGCACCATGTATCGAAGCTCAAGCCGGCGCGCGGGGATCAATTCATAGCTATAACCGCTCGGCCATTATTGCTTCGAAATATCTGTCTGGATTTACTAAGGTATGGGTGCCGGTGAAATGATAGCTATATAAGATTTAACGTCTTTTTGCCTCAAAATGATTGGGGCAGTACAGATTTCCACAATTTCTTTTTATTAAACTTTTTTTCTCAAATTTTGTTCCATAACTTAATAACTCAACAAAAGATTTTTAACTAAGTTGTTTTTGGTACTTCAAGCAGATGATTTGGTACAATCCATATATGCTACAAATGTAGATAAATAAATAAACATTTTATTGAACACACTAAACAAAAACTAATATCAATCATACTCTTAGTACTACTAAACAATAAGCATCCATTTCGCTCAAAGCGATATCTACCAAACAAAGTAGTCAAAGATCTGCTGATTTTGAATTATTTTTTATCACATTACGTGTAATAGACCCGTTTTAAATTTATTTGCAAGTCTTATTTTAGAATACTAACGACCTCAATTAAAAAATTGTACCTGAGCACCCCATAGGTCCGATGTGTGTAGGCGTCTACATGAGTGTGCGTATCTAGAATCAAGCTATAATGTATACTGCATGTAGCGTGGGTAGAGTGCAGGTCTAGTCGTTACTGGGTACCTAGGGCCATGCATTATGCAGTAAGCTACTGAATTAACATCAGCCTATTGAGGGTCAATTATTGTAGCCATAACTGAAGTAGAGACACTGAACGGCCGTGTAAGTATCCGCTTATGTGAGACACACAGATGGTTAAAATGACAATTACTTACCATTTATTGTATTTTATATAGCTTATAGGCTACCCTTTGACCACTATCTCACCTGATGGTAAGTGACCATGTGGTTGAAGATGTTGTTCAGGCTAGCCTAGAATTACTGGCTGTCAAGGACAGCTGACGGAACACACTGTCAGGTGCTTCGCGACAGATCTTGGGGAGCAGCCTGTATTACTCACTTGATGAAAGTAGAGCGGGTGCAACGTGCCATACTCAAAGTTGCATATAAGAAGCCATACAGATACTCCACCGATGCACTATACGCTGACACAAAGGAACTTAGAGTAAGACAACTCTTTGTATTGGCAAGTGCATTAAGATTCCACAAAACAGCCCTCATCAGTAGAGATCAAAACAAAATTTATTCCAGGCGCAAATGCTCTTGTCAAACAACAATAACAAATAAAACAATAGGAAAACGATACTAGGAAACTATGTACCTACACGAAAAATCGCAGATTACCTACTTATAATAGGACTTAAAGGTACCGAAAATTTGCTACATATTAACATATAAACATTCACAAATAACATTCACACACACACACACACACCCTCACACACACCCACACACACAAACATGCGCGCGCGCGCGCGCTGAAACTCACAAATATAGACACAAATTTAATTAAAAAAAAAAAACTTGCCATAATTGTTGTGTAAAGTTATACCCTAATGGAGTGAACTAGCTCTCACAAACACAGAGAATCCTACCGTGAGAGCTAGAGTTATAAATTGTTATCTTATAATTTGTTATCTTGCTGAAAGTTTTAAATTGCAAACATTGTATTAGTTTTAGAATAGTTTTTAAGATAATTAAGGCCAACATTTTTTGTAATAAAGAAATAAATAAATTTGAAAATTTGAAAAATTTGAAAATTTGAAATTTGAGATTTTCTACTTGAGGGTGGTAGCTAGCCAGGCGGGTATCGCAAAATGCCCTACTACCATGCTGTAACGACTGCCATCGTAAGACAACAACCGGGACTGACGGCTTATCGTGTCCTCCGAAGCACGGAAGCGCTCAATAGTAATGTCACTAGCGGTCACCCATCCAACTCCTGACTGCGGCGGACGTTGCTTAACTTAGCTGATTGATTAAGAATGGATAAGCAAACTTCACTATGAGCGCTTCAAAATTAATAATTACGATTTTATTCTCATTGGATAATTGCGTTGCATATTAGGTACATTGTCGTTATTATAGAAAAGATTTCAAGTTCCGAATTAAAAATATTACTTCAATAGATTATGTGTTTTTAATAGTTTTAATATAATATGGTTAAAACCTCTATTTGCAAAGAAAAACATAACTGATTGTACAACCAGTGCATTAAACATATCGTTTTAACCGCCCTGTTATTAAACAGCCCGAGTAAGGCAAGAATTGATTGTTTGACCAACTTTTGCAAAATAATGTCCTTAAATTATAATTAAGATATTTAGCATAGCTAGTTAGCGGATCATCTGGGTGGTCTTCTCAAGTAGAAGATTGGTTGCCAAGCAGCTAAAGCATGTTCTCTGTATTTCTAAATATAATTACAAGCACTACCGCGTGATAAGCGAAAACATTTCACAAATAATTAGAGCACAAAATTTTATGGCTCGGGCGGGAATTGAACCCGCCTCCTCCGATTTTGCGCCGGATGCCTAATTCGCTCGGCCACCTGATCACGGCTATTACTGCCGAAATTTCGTGCTCCAATTGTATTTCTTTAACCTTATTGCTAACGTTTTTTCTTTAATTTGTAAAATATAATTTTTGCTTAGCACGTGTTAGTGCTTGTAATCATATTTAGAAATATAGAAGGGTAGCGATATCATTCCGAGAGTTAAGTGTTTGAAAAAGCACTTCTTTCGATCAGATGAAGTCTAGTAGTCTGGTTGACGGCCACGCACCATCTCCTATCACGCTTAAAGAAATACAATTGAAGCACGAAATTTCGGCAGAAATAGCCGTGACCAGGTGGTCGAGCGGTTTAGCAATCTGGCGCGAAATCGGAGGACGTGGGTTCAATTCCCGCCCGGGGCATAAAATTTTGTGCTTCAATAATTTGTAAAATATGTGTTCTCTGTACTTGAGAGTTAGTTTACATTCTAGTTTGCCCTCTTCTTCCACGCATCAAAACCTTACCTTAGCTTACCTATCAGCAATAACCAAAAACTAACCACCTCGTGTTCTTTTAGTCAGGTTTAGTTCCACCAAGTGTGTTGACGCAACTTAAATATTCTTATAGAAAGTAAAACTTAGCAAGTTTTACTGTCTGTGTGTATGACAAAGCAAAACCGCTGCTGGGCTTAAGAACAAGTAGACTAGAACTCACACTTACAAATCGACGCGTACGACGATGAAGCACATTACTGCTTTCTAAGGATAAACTTATTATTTATTGTTGTTTATGAGCGCTCTGAGCCATATGTAACCTTTATTAGCCATTAGAGAAACTTCAAAGTCTTAAAATTGTATCTTTTGATACATATCTTGATTTATATAGATCTGTGGCTGGTTGGATCATGTCATTAGGCTACTTACGAATGTAATCAGATCGTCTTAAAGCTGATTTGATATATATATAGTGCGATAGTAGTTTAACTTGTCTTGTACAAGGTGACTTTTTAGTTATTTTTTTACGAAAACTTTATTTTGTACTTTCGTACAAAACTGTCCAAAACCAAGAAAGAATAAACAGCTTTAAAACCGTAATAGGAAGCCGTTTAATTTTTTTACAGAATATGTCTTTTTATGATGAATTTTGTAACAAATAATTGAGTGTACCTTTGCCTCCTTATGTGTGTTCTACCGTAATGTCCGTAGGCTACGGTACCTGCTTACCATCAGGCGGGCCATACGCTTGTTTGTCACCTTAGTGGTATAAAAAAAAAGTGTAGCGAGTGATTTAATCCTAGACTTCTTCGCTATTTCGAGATTCAAAGTCAGCACTCACACCAAAATACTTCTCTTGGTTATAAGCATTTAACGGGATTTAATCACGATAAAAACTCGAATATTGTATATATCGCCGTTTACCTCACTTGTTAAACAAATAAATATTAATTTTAATATTGTTAAGTTTGCAATGACGCCTGCTAGGCGAAGTTGCTAGGGTTCGAATCCCGCACATGACTATAATTTTTCTCTCGTAAATTTGTAATTTTGTAAAATAAATATTAATTTTAGTTTATTAAAAACTCGTTTGGCTAAAAATAAGTAGGTATAATAATTTTATTTCATTTTATATATAATTAAAGCCAGCCTTTGACCATTATCTCACTTGATGGTAAGTGATGCTGTGGTCGAAGATACTGTTCAGGGTTTTTTTTTTTTTTTTATGCTTGATAGGTTAGCCTTTGACCACTATCTCACCTGATCGTAAGTGATGATGTGGTCGAAGATGTTGTACAGGCTTACCTAGAATTACTAGCTCTCAAGGACAACTGCCTGTTAATTTAAATTAAGTATAGTTATTAAATGTCCACTATTGTTATTAGTTTATTTCCAACAAACAAAGTGATTATTTGTTTATGTAACAACTATCAATTTGATACTTGACCATAACGCGAGGGCAAAAACAAATTATTTTTGTGTTTTATAAATTAATATATTTATTAATATGACCTGTCACCTATGTTAAATAAACAAATATTGAAATAATTTTATTATATACATATTAATAAATTAGTATTCGTAAATTAGTTTTTGTAACGCATTCTTAAAAGATGTTTAAAAAAAAATATGGCTACCAAGTTTCTTACTCAATCTTCTTTATTTTTATTTCTGAACGTGGCAGTACAATGTAGGATATTTCAATATTAAAATTTGTAATATGCTTATCATATCAATGCAACAGCAATTTGTAGTACCTAAATCTACGGATTATGTATTCGTAGACCTAAATAATAAATATAATTCTGAGAGCTTAACTGTTAAACACCATTTAATATCGCATTCGGTTAAATAAAATCCCACAATTCACAAATCACCATAGATAGCAACCCCCGAGGGACTTAAGAAAGCCGAAGCACTATAATCAAGTAAATTCAATAGGAAGCGAGATAATCTGACTTGATTTAACGCGTTTTATAGACTATCTCATACAGAAGCATTATCTAAATTTATGGTAACAGCACAAACTACCAGAAACGGTTCAAATAAACTGGTGCTTAGGCTAAAAAGCTTTATGGAAACTGCTTTAAGCCTAGCGGTTGTATTTCAATTCGGTCTTTGAAAGTTACTGCGGTCGCAGTACGGCATCATTGCAGTAACGAAGTTCCAAATAAAAAATGCATATAAATCCTTTATGATTCCAAATATAACGTCACCATCAACAGTGGAAGAATTTCTGCTTAACATGTCAAATTACTCTTAATTGCGATAGTTTCTTTTTGCTCACTGACAAATGTTAAAATGTCAGTTTATATTTTAAAATTTAATTATGTAATACATTTTCAAAATGGCTGCTTGTCCTTTGAATGTTTGTGGTTTGATGTCATTTTTAAAGCAGTAAAAAACATTCCCGATCTCAGCTCATGCAATTATGTGCGATTATTTTATTGTTAAAAAGTTATTTTGCTAGTTTTTATGTTTTTGCTACCTATCATTAGTGTAACTCGCTACGTAGCGGTACTAATTATGAATTAAAGAAATAAATAAATAATAAATGCACACTAAAACAATGTGAATAAATTCACGCCCATATAAAACACATGCAAACATTGTGAGTTTAGTACCCTTCTAAATTTCAATACAAATAGTTATAATAGTTTAAATCGTTAATTTATTAATTACCCGTGGGGTGCCGGGTTTAGAATGTCACCTCCCCATTTTTTCCCACGGCTGTCGTAAGAGGCGACTAAGAGAAAAATGTGCCAAATGAGCAGCATGCTACTTCTCATGTGGATGGTACGGTGTTGTGGACATTAGATCCACAACAGGGCTGTATATTTTCTTAGTGCCCTGCCAAAGTTTCATTACAATATGTTCTTGTATTGTCTTAAATGTTTTTAGCGTAAACATATTATTCGTAATATATTCATGTTTTTCGTCCAGTGTGTAAGAAAAATCATTTTGTATAACCCTGAAACTGTGCCCAGTGAACGGCAATTGGCTCGCCCCCTATTGCATGGGACCTAAACCCAATTCACGAAACGTGGTTGTTTACACACCTCTGTCTACCCCTTAGAGGAATATAAGTGTGATTTTATTTATGTATCTGTGTTCGTTAAATACAACGTTTGCAAATCCCATACTGTGTTTCTGAGATCAAATTAATCTGGCATGTTGAACACAGAAGTATCATCTTTTCACGAATTTACGTGGCGGGAGTTTCTGGAAGAGAACTTATATGAATTCATATCAGGCCTTGGTCCAAGTTAAATTGCATATTCATACAGAGATATATACGAGTACCTGTGTGTAGCCATAATTTTGGCCAAATTATCTTTCAAGAACTGTGTGGTAACAGTTCTTTCGTGGTCAACATTAGATGTTCTGCTACACCACAATTACTTTATTCTTATATTATTATTTATTGCCAGAGTGAACCCGAAGCGTATCTATGATCTATGCGAGATATGAGGGTTGAAAACATAAAAAAGTTTAAGTTATTTTGTTTTTTTGTGGTAATGAATAAATAGTACATTTATTCTTTCTGAAATGCCTTTTGGACAAAATCAATCAATAATAGTTAAAAGGGTATATATAGCTTTAAATAGCTTTAAGGGTACAATAATACAAGCATTGAACAAGTGTATCCTTGGGGTATAAAATCGTCTAATAAAATAGTCGCCCGTAAAGGTGTTACAATTAATATTTACGAGGCAAACATTTTTACGTGCTTTATTCGGATACTTGGTACTAAAACTTCAGTTATGTTATAAGTTATAATGTTAAGTAAGTTTTAACACAGTCGCAATGAACCAACACTTTTAGTCGTCCATATAGCAACGGATATCTGGCGTGGATTATTTATAGCGTGGATTTTGGTTTAACCTAATACGAAAAATCATGGATTAGCATGAAGAACTGTTGTTTGTTTTTGGGGATGGGAGGAACATTCCTAATGTTGTTTTCATAGATGCAGCCAGAAATATACTTTCAACAATTGTGTTCTAAAGTTGTGTGTTCTTAGCGATAGCATATTTTCATATAATATGTTATTGAGATTTTAGAAAACACATATTGTATCGACCCTATATAAGTATGACATGTTTATTATAGATTGAAAAATTATGTACAGTACAAACAGAGCTAATAGTTCGTTCTTTGAAAAGACAGAATATATCGGTATGGAATCCTTTTTGTAAACCCTATAGCACTTGGTAGTGGCTAATGCATAAAAATATGTTTTTGTGAATACGGCAAATATTTTTTCATCTGAGTACTTTATTAAAAACATTATTTTGCCAGAGACAGCAATGTCTCTACCCTATATCTCTCCTACCTATCAAGAAGGAAATAATATAAAGCTATAAATATTCAGAATTACTATATGAAGAAAACTTCATAAACTTCCTTTTTCTTGGGAATACGTAGGTACCTTTACTGTTTATTTCCACAGCTAATGTGAACAGACGACGTGTGTATAACTCATAGTAGAAGCTGAGATTATGATTCTTTACCTACTTCGACTCCAAACAGCGTAGTCGCCACAACCAAACATACCAAATAAAACTTTACGAGTCTAGTGTTAAGATTCAAATTTAAGTCTCCAAAATATTTGTAGATAAGCAAAGATATTTGGAAAGGTAAGTCGGTTCAGTGCGACACATTTTTCTCATTTCAGTTGCATATTTTATGGAGCACGAACGCATAATGAAAGGAATCTCTTCGCGAACAAACAAATTACAGTTTCTGTCACTGTGAAATAGCGGTTTCTGCTATTAGTATACAAAATATAAATAAGAAGTTAAGCACCATAATGACGGGAATGATCCAAACTGTATAACAATATTTTAAATAAGTCAGATATTATCAATGAGTAAAAGCTAAATTTCTGAAAATATTATGAAATAAATTAAACAAAATACATACTAAACTATTTTATTTAATCAATGATACGAATAAAGTATTGTTATCTCTTAAAGATAATCGGAAATAGATTTTATTTATTTTATTAATTTGATCTTAATTTATTAAAGACTCAATATAGCTTTATCACATCACTAACCACTCACTAATTAATTGAAACATTAACAGTCTTCAGTACAAAGCAAAATTAAAATGAAGATAAAATCTGAAAGCATTCGAGAAGTTCTCAAATCAACTTTTATGAGTCAAGTGCTTTCCAAAGTAAAATCAAAAGACGAGGTCGTTAGGATCGACTGAACGAAGAATTTGCTAATGGCTATTTCCAAGACAAAGGACAAGGTACAAGGGTACAAGCTGATAGCAGCGAGTGTATATATGTTTATGTAGGGACGTACGGATATATGTGCGTGGGACGACCGGTATAGCTCGGGGCTTTTATCTCAACAATAATCACTTTGAACAACCGAGTGGCCCACGATTACAATCTTAAATCCCCCGTAAATTTTCTATTCCAAAGATCCATTATAATGGTATAACCTCAACGGGTCTGGGCAAAAAATATATACGAATAATTTCATCATCGCACTCCCCTTGTTGATTGCAAAATTTCAATCAAGCTCGTAAATGGTATACAGTTTCGGATCGACACTCGAAACGATTTTTTTGGGGTTGAAATCGTGGATATGCGTTCCATACGAAATGCAACACTATTTCATTATGCTTTAAAGTTTATACTCGTTTTATTGATAAAAGGGTACTGCACATACATTTTTGGCGACGAATGCATACTGCATGACGCAGATTTATTTGTACCATTTAGATGGCAATTGTACCTTGGATTTATTAACATGGATTTCGAACTAATTATGTAGGGATGAAAAGGATTAGAACAAAAAGACTAAAGCCATCTGGCATACTGAGTGAATTATGAAAAGTGTTAGGTGATATTCAAATTCCTCAAGGATCAATGCGATTGTTGGAGTTTATTTTAAACTTCAATAAATGCAAATGTATCGTTATTAAGCTACCCTTCAAAAAGTTGTAAAGTATATCCACCCGCTGCGAATTCAAGGGCTCAGAAAATAATAACGGAAACTTTAATTTGACTTGAAATAGTCCACCCCTCTATTTCCATATTAAAATTATTATCTTGGCAAGGGGTCAAAGAACACATTACTACACTTTATGGTAAACCTTTCGGCACGTTACTTTGCAACGTTACTTAATAGTGATCAAAATTTGGACTTAAATTGTTATAACCTTCTCCATTGTTATAGAAAGTTCTACCTTGTACCTTTGATTTAACATTGGGTTTGCTATTAGCTTTTACAACAACGTCTTCAATTTGTTTCTCATCAATGTCATCTTCAAATAATAAGTCTTAATTATCAGCATGTAAAGTTTCATTTTCGCTTATGTACTTGTGTCACTTAAGCTGTTTTATTTTGAGAGAGTCTGGAGCACGTGCTTACGCGTGCCGTTTACTCCCTGCTGGTACGCACTCCTTGTTACTCCGAGAACTCCACGGTCCTGTAATTACACACAAATTAGACAAGATTTATAGAGGGGTGGAACACCTTGGCAACTATAGTAGGTACTAATAACGGTTGGCCAGGTTCGATATTGCGATTAATCCACGGGAACGACTCCCTCTCAGCGTCAAGAGGGAATAAATTATTCGGGCGTTGACGACGCATTGAAACTTTCTTTAGAAGTTTAAAACAAAAGCTTAAATCGCTCAGATTTGTTCAGTAAAACCGTCAATTATCATCCTTAAGGATTTGATAACATCGACCGAAATTTCTGTACAACGTTTCTTCTGGCAGAAATGTATCAATAATTGAAGTTATTGAGTGGAAAAATTCTTAAGTGACGTAATTAGCGTGTCGTGAGTTTATTAAACCAATGGAGCATAAAATTCTTCGACGTCTCGCTTAGTCGATGTTATTGCGTCGTAAACACTTGACGTAGTTGTTCACCCTTTGACATGACGAAAATATTTGACAGCTTCATTTAACAAAAGGTGGACATTTAGCAAACAATAATGGCTCGCTTTAGTGCGGTCTCTCATATTTTTATGGCGTGTTTATTGGCCATTGTATGAAGTCTCGGTCGGCGCCGGCCCGCTATATGGGACACTAAAAATGATTCATCTTCACAGGTACGAATTATCGAGCATTCTACGAGTCTTTTCGGCTTAATGAGCAAGAAAAATGTCACCGTCTTTAGGCTTTTAGAGCAAACAGTGATGGTTTTATTGATATATTATACTTTTATATGAGATGAAAGTATGCACAATTCTATTTCTGGAAAGGCTTTCAATATTCTGACCGCCTCGGCAATTACATGTGTGATGTTGGTGGTTCGTTTATTTACATAAATAATATAAAGTAAATGCTATTATGTATATTAATTGAGAAAACCTTCGAAACGACCATACTAACTACTTATCTATCTAAAGGGAAGTCTATTAGTAAGTATTAGAAATGTTTCTCTAAGAATTTTATGCTCAGAGCATAAAATCAAAGGCAATGATCACCAACAAGTGATGTTATATACGTTCAAAAATATAAATAAATCATTTGAAAGTAGTACACAGCTACCTCTTAAAATATAATTAATTCGTGCAAGGCTTATCATTATGGGGATAAAATTAAATTACTGACCTACAAGTCTTAGCTCAAAACAGTTCTATCAAAAGATAAAGTTGAAAAAGTCCAAGCCATCATACTTATTCTACGTACGCTATTACCTGCCCCATACTCTGAGGAAATAAAAACTTATCAGGAACTTTGTTCCCGGTTATCTTGGGGGCAAGTAAACACTTTTTATTTTACGACCTTCTGGAGTTTACGGCCGTCCCCACTTTCAAGCGCTTGCTACACTTTTGAGCTATTATACAATCGCAAGTGCTAAGTTTTGTGCTTGAATTTTAGATAAAATGTTTGCGGTACAGCTGTAACATATTACTAACTTGCAAAAAAATAGTTTTGGCTCCAAAGAGTGTGTCCAGGTGGCCGAGTGGATTAGGCATTCGGCGCGAAATAGGAAGAAGCGCGTTCGATGCACGCCTGGGACAATATAAAATGTGCTCCATTAATATATAAAATGTAATTTGTTAAAAGAGTATCCGTTAGGTTTAAATTATTCTTTCATTTTTCGGTTTATATTACTATTAGGGTCTAAATCCCGTATGGTGAATGAAAAAGATTTCAAAAACGAACACCAAAAGTGGTGAAATCAGTGTTTAAATTTAAAAACTAAAAAAAAATTAATAAAGAAAACACAAGTATTGGGTTCGAACTTACAAAATTACAAAGAAATGAAACGTTAGAACTACGAGCGATCCTTAACGAAGGTTAAACAATAGGAACGAAAGGATTAAAATTGAGCTATGACTCACTGAACACGACAGCGTAATTGTCCCGGCTCGTTAATGCAAAAATAAAAAAATATTACAATAGGGTTCAAAGTTGTAAAACATGAAACTAAAATTAGACTTTATTTGCTAACTGATTTAAGGACTTTCTTTCTTTGCTAGGAAATCGTGGTATTTCAAAACATTAAAAAAATACCCTGATATATGGCTTAAAAGAATCATAGAATTATGAAATATGTATTCGGAAAAATATTCCGGTGAAGTACGCTGAGGTTTGTAGAAACATTCCTATGATTTCATTTTTGTTTCACCAGATTTCTTAGACATTGCTATTGTTTACCTATTTATAAAGTATTTTTACACCCTCCTCTCGCCTCAGTTCATCCTTTCATCCGAAAAACTCACGAAACGAATTATAAGGTACCCTAGGTACGAGTATATGTTATTTCAGAACTTATAGAATTTCTACCATTATTTTTCAAATCTAATATTCATTGAAATGAACAAACATGATAAGAAAAAAACATGACATAAACTTAAAATTTTGTGAAATGACTAAAATTGAATGAAGTATCGTATCATTGTAAATTTGTTATATGTGTACTCGTATTTTAATACTAACGTAAACATGGCCCATCTCTACCACATGCCTCAATAAGCTCAATTACTTTCCTATATCGATAATATTATCAATCGATAGGAAAGTCGCCCTATCGCATGCCTTCTTCCCATTTCACAACCCCTGTATTTTTTAGCCAAAGCACTCCTTATAATACCCCCATATATCTATAATACCTTCTTATCATTTTTATATGGTTCAACCCTGTAGGATACACGGCAAACGCATCGTCCTTCCCTTGTTAAGGAATAAATCGTGCAAGGCTTATCATTATGGTGATAAGGCAGATTTATAAGGATGTCAAGGTGCCTTGCTATTTGTAGATAGACAATTTGAGTTCCAATGTATCTGTCTCCTTACTTTTGTTTATTGTCTACGGTTTGAACGAACAAATTTGTAATCATTTGGAATTAAATTCGAAGTAAAATGTTTTATTCGCTGATACGATATGGGCCATTGATTTGTGACAAAGGTAACTTAACTTTAATATTGAAACTATTTAATATTATTGGTATCTATACCAGACAGAAATTATCTGATTTTCTAGTTGGTGAAGCGGCGACAAGTGTCACTTTGAAATCGTTGGGTTCAATCTCAAGATCGGATGGTTATTCAGTTTTTGTGATAAAAGATTTTTCAGTAGATGGTCCAAATTGGGATAAGTTTTGCGAATTGTGGAAGTGACTATAACGCCACAGAGGTTTATAACCACTGGGTAACACACCAACACCATATCAGGGATATAAGAATTATAATACTTTGATAATTTTGTTCCCACAAGTTTGTAATAATAATAATAATAAAAAAAAAAACTAAAAAAAAATCCCGCTGACATACGTCGCCTTTTTTCAATAAACAATAATAAATTGTATTTTTACTCTTTTTGGCTGATATTTCGTAATATATTACATTCCGAATATATATTACAACCTTCCTTCACATAACCAGACAATATTTCATAAAATTACAGAAGAAATAGTGAAAATGACTACATATACATATACTGACACCTTATGTCAAAGAAGTAAACAAGAACAAATCACAATATGGAAAATTGAACCAATATATTAAATATGATAACAAGATCAAAGACGATACAGAAGACAACAGCGGCGACCACCTGCGCACGTATTCCATCACCGCCTACCCCGTCAGCTCCGAGCTCTTCGTCGGGAGACGAGTTCCACACTCCCCGCGAATCGAGTGCATCGAGTGATGAGGGTGGGCCACCGACGGCGCCGCCGCCGCCGAGACCTGTGCGACGGGGACGTCCCCCGCTACCGGCACGCTTGGAGCCTGTGGGGCAATCTGCTCCGCGCCCGGCCCTCCATACCGGTGGTATAGTGCGCCGCATGCGATGGACTCCATCAATAAATGAAAACTGCATGCGCGCCTACTATGGGGCTACGGAGGGAGGAACAATTCTGACCGCGTATCGTGATCGTATGCTGCCTCTGTTTCAGACCCTTGAGCCGACCGTTGCCGTATCCGCCCAACGCCTATCAGATCAAGTGCGGGCTATCCACCGGTGCAAGCTGTTAGACCAGTCTGTACTTGATCGGCTCCGCCTGGAGGCGCTTACTACTCGCGCGACTCCTTCCATGACACAGGATCTACCCGCCGCTTCGTCGACCTCGGCCCTGACGATGACGCCATCGTCGGGTATTACACCAGTGGCAATGGTGGATCTTGAAGTCGATGAGGGAGATTGCGTGAATATGAGCGTGACTAGCCAGGTGAGTGAGCAACTGAGGAGGGCTTTGGAGGACGCAATTAGCCAGTATCGATTTACACCTGACTCTAGGCAGCGACTACCACGTTTGCCTACTCATAGACGCAATCTAGCGTTAATGAGAGCCCTGAATACTTTGCTGGCCCCGTATTTGCGGGCTAGCGAAGATTTAGTTGATACCCACTCGATTTTGTACTGTGGCGCCATTGCGGCGTGTCGTGTTGCTCATGTCAAGTTCCCAGACACCGACCGTGCATCACGTCCCGCCGGGTGTGCGCCCGCATGGCAAGTACGGATCGAGCGGCGTATCAACTCATTCCGGACTCTCATTGCTAAACTTATCTGCTTCAGTCGAGGCAATAACCGCCCTCGAGTCATGCGTTTCGTGACCCAGGCCTTTGCCGGAACCGGTGTCTTACCCCGAGACTACATGGCCTGTGTCACGGATCGCATTGACTACCTGAAGCAGAAGGTCTATGCGTGGGAGAGTCGTATTCGCCGCTACAGAGAGCGTGTGAATAGATACTGGCTTAATCGCCTCTTTCAAATGTGATCAAAGAAAGGTGTACCGGAAATGGGAAGGGGCCGTTCAGCGTGTGATCGACGGGCAGCTGCCTGATGCCAGTACCATGAATGATTTCTGGCGTGGCGTCTGGTCGATGCCCGTCGAGCATACAGAGGGTGATTGGATTCGTGTTATCCAGCGGGAATGTGAGTCTATCGAATCCATGGGGTCTGTTAATATAGACCCCGTAGATGTTAGTTGTGCAATTCGTACGGCCCAGAACTGGAAAAGTCCTGGCCCAGACGGATTGCACAATTTCTGGATAAAATGGATTCGATGCTCACACGACCGATTGGCAACACAATTTCAAGAAGCCCTCGAACTTGGTTCTCTTCCCCGTTTCATGACCACCGGTGTCACCTTTCTGCTCCACAAGTCCGGTAGTACCACGGATCCGAAAAACTATAGACCCATCACGTGCTTACCTACCATATACAAGCTCCTTACATCCATTCTGACTACAAAAATTAACACGCACATTATTGCGAACAATGTTTTGGCCCCCGCTCAAAATGGATGTAGGGTTGGGTCCCGTGGTACTAAGGAGCTCCTCCTCATAGACATGACCATTAGCCAACAAGTTCGGCGGAACAGGGGGGCTCTCTCTGTTGCCTGGATTGACTATAAGAAGGCCTATGATTCGGTGCCTCATTCGTGGCTGGAAAGGATATTAGTGTTGTATAAAATTGATGCAACTCTGAAATCCTTTTTAGCTGCATGTATGAGTCAGTGGACCACAGTCCTTCGTCAACCAGGTGGTAGCGACACCCCCTCTGGCCCACAGGACTTTATAAGGATTGAGCGGGGCATCTTCCAGGGTGACAGTCTGAGTCCATTGTGGTTTTGCCTAGCGCTAAATCCTCTCAGCACTTTGCTGAAGGATTCAGGGCTAGGTTTTCAGCTCCGTAGAGGAGGTGAGGTCATTAGTCATCTGCTGTACATGGACGATCTGAAGCTGTTTACTCCGAAACGCCAAGACTTGATGGAGCTGCTAAAAACTACACAGGTTTTTAGCAATGCCATTAGGATGGAGTTTGGTGTAGATAAGTGTGCAGTCTTGCATGTACAGCAGGGGAAAGTTGTAAATTCTCCAAATTTACAAGTTTCTGAGACAATGACTTTCAAATCTCTCTCCGAAGTCGAGACCTATAAATACCTCGGTATTTCAGACTCGTTGGGTATTTCGGTAGAGGACATTAGGAAATCGATAAAGGAGCGCTTCTTTTGCCACCTGACAAAAGTACTTAAAAGTCTTTTGTCTGGTGGCAACAAGACACGCGCCTTTAATGGTTGGGTGATGCCTTTACTGATATACTCCTTTGGCATACTGAGGTGGACGCAGACTGAGCTGGACGCCCTGGATAGAAAGGTTCGTCAACTACTCACTTCGCATCGCATGCTACACCCGCGCTCGTCAGTTATGAGACTGTACATTCCACGGAAATGGGGAGGTCGTGGCTTTTTAAATGCCAAGACCCTTCATAACCGTGAAGTGTGCAATCTCAGGGATTATTTCCGTAACCACGAGTGCGGGATGCATCGCGATGTCGTGGCGGTTGACAAGAGCCTCACACCGCTCTCCTTGGCGAACGATAACTGGCGCAAACCAACGATGCTGAGCACTGATGACCGCAAGGCAGTATGGAAAAGCAAGGAGCTGCACGGGAGGTTCTTCCGGGCCCTAACAGGGCCTGATGTGGACCTACCCGCTTCGGTGAACTGGCTACGTTTCGGAGACCTCTTTGGAGAAACCGAGGGTTTTGCCTGTGCAATTGCAGACGAAGTAATGATGACGAACAACTATCGGAAATATATCCTGAAGGATGGTACGGTCGACATTTGTCGAGCATACCGCCGTCCCGGAGAGTCACTCAGGCATATCATTTCCGGTTGTTCGCATCTTGCTAACGGCGAGTATTTGCACAGGCACAATCAAGTGGCCAGGATCATCCACCAGCAACTTGCCCTTCAATACGGCCTTGTTGAGTCAGAGGTGCCGTACTAACAGTACGCACAGGCGCCAGTTCTCGAGAATGGTCGTTCATTGCTCTACTGGGACCGCTCTATCATCACGGACAGGACTATTGTTTGCAATAAGCCTGATATCGTGGTGGTCGACCGGCAGTGCTTGTCGACATCACCATCCCACATGACGAGAACCTCGTGAAGGCCGAGAAGGACAAAGTCAGCAAGTACCTTGACTTGGCTCACGAGGTAACCGCCATGTGGGATGTTGACTCGACGATCATTGTCCCGATAGTCGTTTCGGCGAACGGCCTAATAGCGAATAGCCTCGACTAACACCTCAAGAGACTCTCGCTAGACGGTTGGATCAAGGGTCAGATGCAGAAGGCAGTGATACTCGATACCACACGCATTGTCCGAAGGTTCCTCTCTCTGCAGTCCTAACCACTGGTAGCTTGGGCCCTGCCCCGCTGCTGGCGGCATCCTAGTTTTAAGTTTTTTATAATATTTATTTTTTATATATGAATGTTGTAAAAAATTTAAAATTATGTAATTAAATAAATGTCGTGATAATAATAAAAATAATTGTGGTCGACCGATCCCAGCGCCGGGCAGTGCTCGTCGAAATTACCATCCCACATGACGAGAACCTCGTGAAGGCCGAGAAGGACAAAGTCAGCAAGTACCTTGACTTGGCTCACGAGGTAACCGCCATGTGGGATGTTGACTCGACGATCATTGTCCCGATAGTTGTTTCAGCGAACGGCCTAATAGCGAAGAGCCTCGACCAACACCTCAAGAGGCACTAGACGGTTGGATTAAGGGTCAGATGCAGAAGGCAGTGATACTCGACACGACACGCATTGTCCGAAGATTCCTCTCTCTGCAGCCCTAACCGCTGGTAGTTTGGGCCCTGCCCCGCTGCCGGCGGCATCCTAATTTTAAGTTTTTTTATAATATTTGTTTCTTTTTTTATATATGAATATTGTAAAAAAATTAAATTATGTTATAAAATGACGTGAATAATAATAATAAATCTTTATAAATAGTAATATATTAGTGACTTACTTCATTACCTTAAATGATTTAATTAACATTAACTCTATACACAAATTGTTATGATATATTATGTAAAATGATGTTTTAAAAATATCTAAAGAATTGTATTAATTTTTGAATTTTTCATTAAATACTTTTTTCAGTCATTTTACATGTAAACAGTTTTCATTTGCTGACCATACGCGGGATATTAGGTTTTAATAAAGAAAACTGTACATCGACTAAAATTCAATTATAATTACACCAATCATTAAATTAATTCGCTTCTAATAACGAAACACAGCTCGCCCTTGAACACAGCTCTAAAGGGATAAGTTAAAGGGATGAACTAATTATTAATTGACGAAAGCAGCGTGGCGAATCAATTCATTAGAAAAGCCAGTGGCTTAGCACTATCTACCGTCGAGCCGAGACGTCTAGGTGTTCATTTAAGTCAAGATTGAACTGCAGATTAAACAGTTGGTGGTATTGGTGGTGAGACATGAGCGGTTCGTTGAAATAAACGATTTACATAATCCACAGCGACGCTATTCGAAAGACATGAGATGGATGTCATATAACTAACCTAATATTACCGATGTCTTAGGCTATCTCAATTGTTGATAAGTGATAATGAGTCAAAAATTACAGGGTATTAGAAACTGGATTTTAAGAACAGTTGATAAAATATATAATCAGGATGCATAATATTGTCCATTTTCAGTATACCACAGTATAGTGAATATTGTGAAATGCCCTGCCATCACGTTGTGAAACTTAATTCGTACATTTCATACAAGAGAGAGAGATGTTCCTTGGAGCATCTTGATTGAATACAACCTACACTCTCCCTGAAGAACTATAAGCCCTTCGCTGTTTGATTTGTATGATCCAATGATAATTACTAAAATAAAAAAAATTAAGCCGCAATATGTTGTGCTAGTCTGAGCTACTGTGGTTATGAGTCGTAGTCAGAATTCTTCTTTCTTTTATAATATTATACCATGAATACAATATCAACAAAAGAGACCAAGTTTGCAATTAGCTGTAGGCAAATATGCTAACGATAATACAGCCCAGTAACGTTGACATTGTAATATTGACGGTATGCACCAGAAATGTGGGAGGAAGATGAGAATTGCAACGATGCGTAACAAAGCTGTATTATGGTGTAAGCTGAGTGGTGAGAGGCCTCCTTTCAGCTGTGCGAGGTGTTGCTATATACACATCCTCGCACATATCCCTTGCACGTATTTCTCGCTTACATCCCTTGTTCACATCCCAGGCGCACATTTTTCGCTTTTTAGTATATACGAAAACCTTGCTCCGCCAGCCCTTGTCCATCAGAGCTGTTCTCCCACACGCTCCTCTTCATCGCTCAATCTGGATACGCAGCCTTAAGCGAGGAGAGAGCAGCAGAGCATGTCTCTGCTACAGAGGTGAATAGTTGCGACTTTGAATTCAGCACCTGGTTCAATTGTTTCCTTCCAGTGTGATTATTATTTACCGTTTTCACTTGCAAACCATTTCGCGCTGTACTCATTTCTTATACCAAATCCAATGTAGAGGGGCATTATACATCCTTATCGGCACTCGTTAGTCGCCCCTAATAAAAGCACCCCTCTAATCTCAAGGGCTGTTGCAGCTCTCTTAAATTTAATAAGGGCGAATTTAAAAACAGTCACAATAAGCCGCGTGTCCCGTTGTTTGATAGCGATCGGTAGTTCCGATGCCTTGGTGACATATTTTTTTCCATAGAGGTGGAGGGCTTCGAGTACGAGTACTCGATGTTAAAAACGTAAATATTTATTTGTGGGTCATGTTAAAATGGTGGTGACCTTCATGAATAAAGAGCTAGACGTTCCAGCTGCAGTTTTTTAATGATCTCTTTGATCACTAATTGTAAATGGTGATATGGTAGAAAATATTAGCAGCCAAGAACGGGAACTGGGCGTCAAAGACACCATTCGAAATACTGCGTACGATGCTTGTGAAAGATTTACTTTGTTCAGGGTTTTTTCAGCCATGCAAGCATTCGCAAAATGCCCTTCCATCATGCTATGAAGATCAAGTACATGGCAGGATAAAAAACAGAGACAGTGGAGCTCCATTTTGCCTTAAATATCAAACATAATGTTACACATATGTTATATTATAAGGACAAACCAAGTCTGGTTATGAAAGTGTTGTCCTAGGTTTTTGATGTTTGCGTGTGGTAATGTGCATGGACTGTAAAAAATAAAAATTACACGGGTTTGAAGCCACAGGTATGTTTTCGCTTAATTCAGCTAGCTTCCAAAATTTTACTTGTTGGTGGGTGATGATGGGATCGAAGATGAAAGCCAGCTTGAAATAAAATGGGAACTGTGTCTGCAGTACAGTAATACTTTAATAGATCTGGCAAACTGTAGTGTATCAGCTTTTGTCAGACTACAACTTATTTACGTGCTATAGTTTTCAAATTGACAGAACATTTGCACAGCTGGCGCAATAGAAGTGCACACAGCTCGTTACTAGTTACGCATTACCTGATTGATTAAAACTTTTACCCCAGTACTTTATCAACTCAAGTTAATGTAAACAAAGATAACAATACACAGTTAACAAACACATCTACCAAGTAACACGTCTTGGCACAAAGCGGCCCACAAACTAAGTTGTGCAAACATAATGAATAATCAATAGATTTGGAACCCCTCTCCTTGCTGTTAATGTAAAATTTTGCATCGACACAGACCCCTATACGATCCTTCATATAGCTGTAGAGATATAATATGTCAATGATTTCACTAATTATATGTTAGGTACAGTGGCGCCAGTGTTGATTTAACGACGAGACCATATTGACAAGTGGGATATTTCAATCTTTGTTAGTTTAGTGATATTTTTCAAAAGGTTGATTCTACGTTACTGAAATTGTAGCGATAGTGGTTTTAACGATGAATATCTTATATTTGTAGCAGTACAATGTTTCTTCATATTTAATAGAGTTGCTACCAACCTTGTTCCATTTTAGAGCACAATCAATCTGTTCTTTTTTTATTTTTTGTCGTACCTTTATGTTTTTTGTAATATACTAACTGTATATTAAAAATATTTTATAATATAAAAAAATACTATTTATACCACAGAATATGTAATATTATGAATCAAATATGAGTAACATGATTGAAATTTGCTTAAAACTTTCATGATTTTCACAAATTATTTAATATTTTTCAATATTAAAAATCGGGGTAACTTTTTTTAGAAATTTTGTGATTCAAAACGTAATTTATGCTCCATACAGAATCGATTGGGTTTCTTGCTCACAATGCTGTTTAACATTGGTAACAGTCACGTCACAATTAAACTATAGTTGGAGCTATCTGTCTGATTCACGTGAGTTATCCCGTATTATAAACTAAAAATGAGTCACAATTAAGTAAATTTATTAATCATATTTGTACTTTGACCGATTGATATATTTAATATCTCGGAGGTATACATCATCATCATCAGTCGGCAAACGTTCCTTAGAACGCCACAAAGAAATTAGCCACTCCTAAACATTAGCTACCCGTGAATTTTACCATGTCGTCAGTCCACATAGTGGGGGTCTACCAACTCTACGTCTTCCGGTGTAATGTACCCATTTGAGAACCTTTTTTCCCCATCGGTTATCGTCAAGGAATTTAGTCTTAGGACGGTAGTATTAAGCCATGTCTGAGGCTTTCGGGCTGCCTGAAAACTTCAACACTTAGCATAGTGGCGCGATATTTTGGAATGCCTGCTTGACTTGCTACTACCCCAAGTAGAAAATCTGGTGCCAAGAGCCTTACCGTGTGTTCCTGTCCTTGAGAGCCAGTTACCATACTATGTAAAACCTGCTTCAATTTTCGACCACATTATCACTTACAATCAGATAAGGTTGAGATCAAACGCAAGCCTGTTATTAAAAAAAATACGCGACCAACTTTCGCCACGGAGGAAATAAGGCCAAAAACTCTAAAGTTTTAAGCCACATCATTAAATTGTTTATAATTAAACTAGGAACTAATATTTTCAAGGAAACAAATTACCCAGTTATTATTGTTATCTACGAGTATATTCACTCGATGTATCGACGAGTGGTCGTAGAGAGACGGCTCAGACATCAAACATTACATATTATTGTTTCTTTATCACAAAGCTTAGTTATTCATGTTTTTAGACCAGAGACAATAGAGAGGCGTGTAGGCAATGGGCTATTGTTTAAATATCGTGATACAGTACTAGAAATAACGGTATCAGGATCTGTACATACAAATACAAAACGTTTGATAAGTTCGGCGGTTATCTTGCGGTTTATATAGATGATAGGCTAGCCTTTGACCACTATCTCACCTGATGGTAGGTGATGACGTGGTCGAAGATGTTCTTCAGACTAACCTAGAGTTATTTTCAAGTCCAGTCGCTGGAACACACCGTTAAGATGATTTGCGACGGATTTTCTTCTTCATGGTGGAAGGCATCCAGGTAAACATTAGAAAAATGTCCTACAAGTGTGCTATGACGACTAACATCCTAAGACTACAACCGAAACCGACAGCTTTTCGTGCCCTTTGAAGGACAGTAGTAATGCTACTTGCGGCCACCCATCCAAGTCCTGACCGGGTCTGAAAACGGGACCCTATAGCTAAGCCTCGGCTGACCGTCTGTTCGTCTTTCCTGAAAGAAAGAGGCTGTTTTATATATATATAAGGAAATAGTTAGCTGGTTAAACTATGTGTTAATATGGCGATCTAACAAATATTAATAATATTTCCTAATCCAAATCCTACAGACTATTAACACCAAATTTCATTAAAACCATTTTGCCGTTTCGGAGTGGGTAATAACATCCACCATTCATAATAGTAAATAGGTATGTCCCGCAACTTGACGACTCCAAGGTTAGGAAAGGAAGGATCGGGAATCAAAAAAACACTTCTATAGTGTTCGATTTCTGATCTTCATCAGAGTTCCGTGCGATGAAACTGGACTGGTATTTAACAGTTATGTAGTATAAATACTCTCACATAAATGTATACATGAACTATAATACATTAAATTCCGTTTTTGGGCAGTAACTATATTGTAAACCCTACTAATATTAATTTATAATAGAAATAATATACAGCGGCTAAGAAAATATGTGCGAAATTCCAATTAAGATATACGAAGTCCAAAAGTTCGCCTTTGTCAATACTACAAAGATCTGTGAACACAACACAGTTCACATTGTCGATAAGGCCCTACGATATTTTGTGCGCGCCCTTACAACGCGCAACGTTAGCAAAGATAACATTATAACCCCTAGATATAAGCTGTCCTGATAAGTCACAAATGGATTCATGAGATCGAATTCGTGGAAACTCATATTTGATTAGATTTGTCTGTGTTTGTCTTATGTTAAATCGAACTAGGCATATTGTGTGGATTTCAATTTTAGTTTCTGATATTGCTGGTGTTCTATTTTTGATTTTATACTGTTTTATGTTGTATCGTTATTTTAAATAATTATATTTACCTAGGACATATTGTCCAGTACCAACTTTGACATAGAAGTCACCCGAACAATCCAACTCGCATTGTTCGGCAAGGGTCTCTTTTATGGAAGCTCAGAGTCGCTTAAAGAGGTGGAGAGGGATAAGCTCGGAGTTTCTTTGCGTGATAAAATCCGGCACGAGGAAATTCGCCGAAGATCTAATGTCACTGAAATAGCTTTCAGAATTTGCAATATCGAATGGCAATGGACATTGCTAAATTTTGAACCGATAACCGATGGGGAAGAAAGGTCCTCGAGTGGAAGATGTAGAGTTGATGGAACCTCCAAAAGGTGAACTGATGACATCGTAATCTTACCTGCTCTGCTATTTTCAACTGTGGTAGTCTTCCGACTGAAGTTGATGTTAAAGCTTATTATTTTTCAATTAAACCAAAACTGTTTTTGGTCCATTCGCAAAAGCATACATTGTCTTTAATAATATGTCTAGTAAAAGGGGTAGTCAAATTTCAGAACAAATTTTTTAACCTAGTTTGTTATGTTGACGGTTTCACAAAAGACTGTCTGTCCATTCCAGTTACACTACACAACCACCATATTCACCTTTGTATTTCTACTAAATACTCTAGTCTTTTTTTCTCGTCGTCTCGACTTTTTTCTTGCCCAATATCATATGCATAAGATTTTTAAAGGTCATAAGTTGTCAGAAAGAACCATTAATTTCAGTTTACCAATTCTCCCACACGTAACAAGTTGGCGAACTAGCCTTGTAATCCCAAGTTGCAGTTGACCTCAGTCTCTAAACTCACAAATTGACCTCACAAAGTGGTCGATCTTTACTATGAACTTGTCGAAGAAGTTAAGAGATTAGATTGAAATTGTTGCGATGGAAATGCAAGAATATTTCAAAGATTTATAGAATGTTTTATATTTAACTTTTAAACAATATTTTGGTTAACGATATGTTCAGTATTATAAAAGTTCGTAATCGATTTGTGTAAGCAACCAACAATTTAGATAAATTATATCAAATTTTGTACCAACATTTTGAATTAGATTTCAGTTTTTTTACGGGATAAATTCAGTGCAGTTTATGACATTAAATCATTAAAATGTATACAAAGTGACATTTAATATGTGGCAAGTTAAAATACAAAACCATTATAGGTTTGTTATCCCACCACCAAATGCACATTTTTAAGTACTGACAGGACATGTTAAAACATACACTCATGGTATCCATGCAAATGAAACATATCTATATACGCTTGTTCAAGTGTTCTTACTTGAGAATTGACCCGCCGTTACATAAATAAGATAATTAAATATTAAACCCTAGGTCGAAAGTTAAGGGGAGGTGCCCCAACAAGGTACCCGTTCGATGCCTAAGTCAATGTAGAAGTTTTAGGTTGTTTGTACGGGCAGGTAAACGAATACCGAATTTCGTAATTTTTATATACCTAGACTTTTAAAATTTTTTAGCATCTCAAGAAATCACTGCAAAGGCTTGTTACCAACGGAAATTTACTTTCGTAAACACAAGCGTTGACTGTAATTTAGTTCAAAGAAAATAACAATTTATGGTAAAAGCGATAACATAATATTTTTTACTACATGAGTTCCTGCTAAACCTAAAATAATATAGTGCTATTTTTTGTGTTCAATATAGAAAGGAAATGCTTGTATTGAGTTTACGTATTGAAAGACGAGGATCGTCTACTACCCGCGTTGCTGCCTATCGTCTTTACGATTATTTTCAAATCGGTCCAGCAGCTTTTAAGTTTATTCGTTACATACAAAAATACAAATCGTTTCTCGTAATAATATTAGTATAGATTGAAAATAGTATAGTTTTGTAGCATTTTAGGTACTATTTCTCTTATACGATAAATTTCGATTTTAGTAAAAAATGGCTGTTACATTAAATGACTACCCTCGCACCTATGCCGAAGGGAAACCATTGGTGCGTGAGCCTCAATGCAAGTCTCACAACTTACATGTATTTGTATATATACCATAAATATTGTGTTCTTCCATTCAATTCTGTATCATTAACACGTGCCCGCACTTTTTTAAAGTTTGTACTATAAGCAAATCAACTTAGATACGAGTACTCGTGTTTGTCACCGGTTCTTTACGACACAGCATCAACAAAATACTTTAAAATATGTTCGGGGAAATTATTCTTGTATTATTAAATATACTCATACAATATAAGTATAATTTCAACAAATTTATTAAAAATGCCATATTTTGTTACAGGTACAATACAGAAATATCAACAGTTTGAGAAAAAACACTGATTTCCAACAGGTAAAAAAATATGTTTCTAGCAGTGAACGCTTTGACTGATCCTAAAATATGTAAATCATATCCCATTATATTAGTCTCTGGTTTTTTATTTTAATCATCAGAAATATATAATTTTAGAAAAAATAAAACATTGGCAAACATCATTTTTGATAGAAATGAAATCGTTTGTGTTCTGATGAGGTATAATAAACTTGAAACTTTAACATCTCAAAATTGGATTCCTGCATTGTCATCCAATTTATATATATATATATATATATATTATTGAGTTTTAGGTGACAAAAACTCGCTTTCACAATTAATTAAATTTAAAAGTAATTTTAAATTAAATATTTTCTTGAAAATCTTTTCCTCATAGAATTGATAAAACCATTCTGATTGAAACTACAACTCGCAATGTTATACTAGAATAACAACATATAGATATAAACTTTAACTTTACTTATCTGAGCGCTTGGTCGATGCGACGCGTGATCAAAATGCTGGCACATATTTGGCTCAACGAATAAGCATTGCAATTCAACGGGGCAATGCTGCCAGCATGTTGGGCACGCTGCCAACTGGGAGTGGGCTGGAGCATTTGGACTGCCTATGAGTCTGATAAGACTTATAGGTTGTCTAAATGCTTTTACTGTAGTAGCTGTAGTGTTGTATATAGTTCATAGTATTTTGTTTAATAAAGGCATACTGCCGGAAAAAAAACATATAGAACAAAATATTTTTATTGCACAACATTAATTTAATGTTACGGCTTTTTGGCCGCGAATACCCATACTTTTTGGCTCCCAACGTATGATCAACTCAATTTAACTTTCCAAGAACATTTCGGAGACAGATTGCTACTCCGACTTTGATCTGAAGCTAAGTAGGCTTAATCAAAGAAACTCAATCTTCGCATGACAGAAAATTACAACACGCGTTTTGTAATACAAGTAAGTTCACACAACAGGCAGTTTTGTTACATGAATCAAAACAAAAGGTAATAAATAAAAAACAAAAAAACGTCCGTTTTGTTCTTTAATTTTAGTGCAATATTTTCAAGCAGTGATGGCTCAGTTGCCTATGGACTGCCACGCTGTCCATGGTTCGAATCATACCACGGGCTTGAGCTTCATCGCATGGTGGAAGGGCATTTTGCAAATGCCCGCCTGGCTAGCGACCACCCTCAAATAGAAAATCTGTTGCCAAGCACCTAACGGTGTGTTCCGCTAGCTGCCCTTGAGAGCCAGTAATTCTAGGTTAAGCCTGTTAATACCTTCAACCACATCGTCACTTACCATCAGGTTCGATTGTGGTCAAAGGCTTACCTATATCAGCAATATTTAAAATAAATAACTATTGTAAGCATTTAAAACTCTTGAAATGCCTACTTTCTTGGACTTCCCGTAAAAGAATCTACTTCGCCCCCGCGTTTGAAAAGGATACGCACATCGCGAACCATTAAATTCTTAATTCGGTAATCAATTTTCAATCGAAGTGGTTTAAACACGTATTTTAAGTTATAAGCCACACGCGACTTTCTCGTACTTCTCTACCCTTTTCCTACATTTACTTTTGAATGAGTGAGAGTAACTATACAATGATTTAATTAAAGTCTCAAAATTTCAAATCACGTATATTTGCAGTATTAGCGTCATATGTTCAATCTATATAAAAATACATCATCTGCAGCTAAATAAAAACAAATAGGGGATACTTGAATTAGTTGTTATTCTCTTTATAATCAACACTCCGCGGTTTTATCCGAGTAGGTTATATAAAAAAAGCATGATGTTGATGATGAAAAGTATCCTATGTTTTATTCAAGGATTTATAGTATCATTATTCCATGGTCCACTGCTGAACTAAGCTTCCCCCACTAAGAAAGAGTTTGCCTTAATCCCCACGGACGGCATACGTCTTGAGATCGCAGTTTAAGATATAAGTTCCTCAAAAGGCGCTGCCGCCCACCTTACGATATCTTACTTTTAGTTGCCTCTTACGATACGAACAGATAGCAATGGGGGAGGGGGGTGACATTCTAGCCCGGCACCCCACCATCCTTTTCGTATTAATAATATTACTGTGATACAGCAAAATTGGCCATATTTTTAATCAAATCGAAACTAGCCAAAGTCGGTATCACTAGCTTATGATTTAGTTTCTAAGAATTCTTTCTTAGATTTTAATACCAAGCCCGGCTAGTACCATATTGAGTTTTCGATGCTTTCTTTGTGTAGTTTATCAACTGTGGCAACTTTTATCAAAGAAAGCATTGTGGCAAATTGCCTATGACTTAGGCCACACAAGCTAGAAGACGTCCAGCCTACGTAACAAACGCAGAGACACACAAAAGGAATGCGATTGTCACCGGACCCTAGATTAAGACACAGTTACTACGTAAACGGTCCTTTGATGCCCCACACACACACTGCCGATAACCCATGTTACAGTCATAATAATCAGGGTTTTTATCAACTGCCCATAAAAGTTTTACTGACTTTTAAGATAAAGGATTTCTTGTAAGTCATTAAGGCATTTCCGTATTTTATTAACGTACATCAACATATACGAAAGTATGTTTTACATTCTGTGTAAATAATTCAAATGGCGATATAGGCGCAAATAAAATCTGTTATAGCATATTTATGATAAACTATTTCACGTATATGCGGCTTATTTATGCAAAATACAATAACTAACTATCGGGCAGGTTTTTCCTACTACTACTATTACTATATATAACAAACTTCATCTATTTTGCAGTCATAATGTAATGGATACGGATTAAAAAAAAAACAAATACGTACTCATGCTCATAAAAATATAAAACAAAATAGAAAAAAAACTCTTGCATTAATAAACTATTTCTTAATTATCATTTGTATATTTAAAGATGCCATTAAAAATTATATAATAACAAAAAAATACACTAGCCAATGTTCTTAAAGTCCTAACGGTTTATTTTCTCTGCGACTCAAACAAATACTTTTATCTCATAGTCCTGCCCACGTAAATGCATGTTCTGCCCTATCTCGACGCATTCTGCTACAGATCTCTTTTGGTACGTTTCTGTACATCTTCATACTTCATTATTGTTATCGATCACGACTTTACCAAACCCATTTAAGTCCAAATATATCTATTTTAAACTTTACGCTATTGTGTTTAAGAATGTAACACATATCATGAATTTTGTTTTTGTGGGATGCGTACAGTATTGTCCGTTGTTAATATGATCATTCGTCATAGTTGACAGTTTGTAATGGATAATGCGATCGCATGTTAACTAGCATTTCGTTCGTGTTCTTACTATTTATAGGTGTCATTTTAGTATTGTTGATGGTCTTAAAAATAACTATGCCCTTCGGACTTTTGAGTGAACGACTTTATAAATTGTTTAGTCGAAATATGTAGTGGGAGATATTTTATTTTTGAAGTGCTTTCAAGGCTTAAGGCTATACAATAAATGCTAAAACCTTTGATTAGATCATAGTAATTAAGATTTAATTCGCTCATAGTTATTAAGATTTAATCTTTTTAAAACGCTCTTTGTTGTAACGTTGCGGAAAAACCTTCATAAGGAGAGTATTCCTCATATCAAATCAGTCCTCAAATATCGAGAAAATCGGAATGTATGGCTTTTCTACATTTGCATGATATAGGGATGGGAATTTTGACGATGTCGGGGTATGCTGGTGGCAAAACTCCGACGCCGGAAAAAGATCAAATAGCTCTTCAGAGCATCCCTCAAACAACAAGCAGTGGAAACAGCATAGCGAGCCCACGTCTCAAAGAATCAACGACACTCCTGCGCTTTATAAAGTCCAAGCCGCCTACCCGGCGTTAAATATCCCTTTGCTCAGCTAAGGATCGCGTGCCTTAGAACTCTTAGAAGCGAGTTTCGCTCCAAGTGACTCCAAATCTGGACTTGATTAAAGATGTTGACGCCATGGATATCCAATAATCTATAGTTAAACAATCCGAAAACCCTCTCTGCGACAGAACTTAATTGTTTATTTGAAATAACAATAAAAAAAATTGAGACAGACGATTTCTAAAAGAATTACACAATTCCTAGGTACTGCATACATTATATAATACAAGGGTAGGTATGTAATGTGTTTTATAAGTGATAGGATTGGCCTTTGACTACAACTATCTGATGGTAAGTGATGAGGTGGTCGAAGCTATTGTCCTACTTTTCAGGTTTACCTAGTTTGACTGGCTCTCAAGTACGGTAAGTAGCCTAGTATTATTTTATATACTTTGCCGATAACATAGATGTAAGTTAATAAATTGAATCAATTTTGACTCAGTGGCTATGAAATGCCATGCACGTTATACACACATTAAATATAAGGTTAAATAATATTCATAAGCTAACAAATTACTATTAATGAGTGAAATAAAGGAAGACGAGTTTGGTTTTGTTAACCCATAAAAACAAAATGTTCAGTTTTGCATCATAAAACCATTTCATACAAATTACAAAATGCAATGGCTTCTCAAAACTGCAATAAAAAGCAGTAAATAATACGTCTCTCGAATAAGACATCACCCGTTCTCTGTCATTCTATATTAGCATTGAATGGGCAAGACGATTACAATTGCATTGCAACTGTTATCGCATTCTGGGTACCAACCAACTCGCAACTAATAATAAACAGTTCTGTTATTTGGAGAAGTCATTCGTTACATATTAATGTTGGAAATGTTTAATCTTGCACTTAGGTATATGTATTGTCTTTTGAGATACGACGAATGGCATTGTATGTTTATTTTTAAAACATTAACAGCCTTATTAATAAACAGAGACTAGGAGAGGATTAACTTTATTCCACGTTGTAAGGCAAAACTAGTCAATATCTGTATTAATAAACGCGGAGTAAGAAGGGAGTAAGTTAATTCGAAGTTACTCACGGACTAAAAGTTAATACCAGGCGCTACATAGTTTAACGGCTGACTAAGCCTAGACTAGCTAACGATTTTGATATTGTACGCGTGTTGTAACATAGCCTCCTTAGATTACTATTCTCTATGATAACCTCTCAGCTCTCTGCTTTGTTTTGTTGACTTTCTTTCTGCAAATTTCAACACAAAGTTAAAATGGACATAGATTATTTCATTAATGATTTAAGTGTAATAAGTGATATTAATGAAACTGAAAACTATATACCATTGAGGAGAATGAAACTTTATAAAATTCGTAAGAACCCATTGGAAGAACTTGAAGAGGCTGAATTTAAATCGAAATACAGGTTTTCACGATCTACAGCTGTTTACCTCATTGATATGGTGAAAAATGATTTAGCTGGAGATACAAGAGGTGGCTTTATACCACCCCATCTGAAAGTATTGACTGCAATAAGAACATGGGCTCGTGGAGAGGCAAGTATATATATTATGAAACTAATGCTCATTTCGCTTGTCAATGGCATTTTTAGATGCATATTTGTATACGTATATTCTACTTTAGTTGGTTTTGTTTCATATTCACGAATATATAAGATCCTATATTATTTCAACAGATTCAAGATGATGCAGGAGATCTAAGTGGAATGAGTCAGCCTACAATATCACTTGTGTGCAAACAAGTTGCTCTTGCATTAGTTGCACACAGGGCTCATTGGATCAAAATGCCACAAAGTAATGTAGAGCAGAACAATGTAATTGCCGGTTTCTATTCTATAAGTGGATTTAGACAAGTGATTGGAGCTATTGATTGCACACACATAAAAATCCCAAAAGTGATTGGAAATATTGGACAATATTACATTAACAGGAAAGGATATAGCTCCATAAATGTACAAGTAAGTTAAACCCGCATATGGCTTAGAACTAACTCCAAATGCAGTTATTTACTTAGTTGAATCCTATCTATTGATTAGTTGAATCCTATCTATTGAAGTGTATTCACTTCACTCAATTAAATCATACTTATATGTAATTTTTTCCAGGTTGTGTCAAATGCTAATTTAGAAATAATGGATATAGTGGCACATTGGCGTGGCAGCACACATGACTCAAGAATTTTCAATTCAAAAAAAAAATTCAAAATTCAAAATCATTTATTCAATTTAGGCGTCTACGACGCTCTTATGAAGGTCAATTACAAATTTTAATATTGAAATATTCTACATTGTACTGCCACGTTCAGCAAAAAAAGTTTATAGAGCCACTGCGAGAAGAACGGGCAAGAAACTCGGGGCCATTCTTTTAAACGTCTTTTTACAATGTGTTATAAACAATATTATACAATTATTACAATATTTGTTTAAATTACGTAGGAGACATGTGATGGCTTGGCAGAGGTGGAATTTTCCAAGCATTTTTGTCGTTTAAGTAATCACAAACTGTGTAGTAGGATTTCTTCATCAAAATATTTTTCACGTGCAATTTGAATTTTCCTTCTGTGAGCATTGTAATATGTTCGGGAATTTTATTATAAAACCGCACACAATTACCTAAAAAGGACCTTTTATTTGTCTTTGCTAATCTAAAACATGGTACCGTTAATTTATATTTGTTCCTAGTGTTGTAATGATGGTTGTCACTGTTTAATTTAAATTTACTCAAATTTTTCCGAACATACATAATATTTTCAAATATATACAGACTCGGTAAAGTTAATATATCAATTTCTTTAAAAAGATCCCTTAGAGATTCCCTAGGATCCATTTCATATATGGCTCGAATTGCACGCTTTTGTAAGATAAAGATTGTCTCTATCTCAGCAGCAGCTCCCCACAGCAATACACCATACGACATAATACTGTGGAAGTATGCGAAATAAACTAGCCGTGCAGTAGCTACATCTGTTAACTGTCTTATCTTACAAACTGCATATGCAGCAGAACTAAGTCTTCCGGCTAGATCATGTATATGTGGATCCCACTGTAAAGTTGAATCCATTTTGATTCCCAGAAAGACTGTCGCTTTGTCAATAGAGAGTTTATCTAGGCCAAGCTTAATGTTTGGTTCAACATAAGGAACATTTGGTAATGAAAACTTTAAACATTTGGTCTTTTTTGAATTTAACAGAAGATTATTAGCGGCGAACCATCCAGAGATCATAGATAACACATTATTTACATGAATGAGTTCACTATCTTTCCTATCTACTTTAAAAATCAGAGAGGTATCATCGGCGAATAAAACAATATTGCAGAAATCTTTGACCATGCAAGGCAGATCATTAATATACGCTAGGAACAGATGAACAATGAATGCCGCCTGAAACAAAGATTCGAACAGTCAGAATTTAAAGGTAGGCTTCTGGGAGATTCTGGCTATGGCTGCACTCCATATTTATTTACTCCTGTACTGAATCCAAATACACAGAAGGAGGAAATGTACAACCGAGCTCATATAAGGACCCGTAATGCAGTGGAGCGATGCTTTGGAGTATGGAAGCAAAGGTTTCGGTGTTTACTAAGAGGTTTCAGTACCAAACTGGACAACACAAAATTGTACATTGTTGCATTAGCAATACTGCACAATATTGCAATGCAAAGGCAAGACCTGCTTGAAGATGTGGTTGAAAATCCCGAAAATGAACCAGTAACACAGGTTACAAATAACTCAGTCAGAGGAAATGCAGCAAGAGCAGCATTTATAAATGAAAATTTTTAAAATAAATATTTATAACTGTCATCTACATTTTGTACTCACACACCTACTGCATATATCTAAACTGTATAAAGGCTAAACACATTTGAAAACCTATACTGCCAAGCCAAACTGGGGTATTATATTATAAAGATAGATCTTTACTACTAGGATTATTATATTCTATGCTAAAAAGATTGACATAGTGAAAGAATAGATTGTGGTGCCGACACCTCTGCAAAATATTTTTCTCCATTTTGTCCTTTTCTTGTCATTCATCATAGTCACTAGTTCACAAACATGTCCTGTATGCAGTCTGTCCATTTATTATTTGGACTTCTTTATGCCTTTAGTCCGTTCACATTCATACCCAACTCTTCTTAAATGGTTTTCATTCTCTCTCTCATTGCTATAATGGTCTTCTACTTTTTTGTCACAGGGGCTCAGAAGCTTCCACTGATACAGATTTTGCTTATTTTGTCCACTAAGTATAGATATACCCCATAGCACTATTATTTCATTGGTTTCCAGCAAATATGACTAAAGTCAGAACTGTTATTTCATCGGTTTATAGAAACCAAAATCTGTCATAATAAATTCCTTCATGGCCTATGTGAGCTCTACATAATGTATGTCATTTGAATTGTTTCAAAACTAATTTTACTTTGAAATTAATCTCACTGGAGATATATTTTTGGGATATATCGGTGATATGGCAGTCTCCCTGCCATAACCATAATTTTATCAGAATTTATTCTATGCTTAATACTATTGTATGAGTAGGTAAATAAAATAACAAGTAGTTTAAA
Source organism: Plagodis dolabraria (assembly GCA_963854805.1). Lineage (NCBI taxonomy): Eukaryota > Metazoa > Arthropoda > Insecta > Lepidoptera > Geometridae > Plagodis > Plagodis dolabraria. The sequence goes on from OY978446.1 coordinate 34,334,755, forward strand.
AGATATATATTATATTTATAGTAAAACTAATTAAGTTTGTTCGCGTTGTTTCTTTTCTAAAATTTCTCTTTCAAGAATGGCAAATTTTAATTTTTCCTTATGAATGGCTATTTTGATAGAGTGCTCTTCTTCTGCCATTTCTTGGCGTCTTTTGTGTTCTCGTTCTTTTAACATAGCACTATACTTAACCATGCTGCTAACATAGTCGTCGTGGTCCTGCAAATGCAAACAAGTTCATTAAATATAAATTTATTTATCAATCAACGAACTAAAAATCCCAATATTACCTTTCTGAACTTAAAACTTTTTTCTGACATATTGTTTACCACTTTCCGTTTAGGCACCTGAAAAAACATAACACAATTAATTAACATGAATTTTAATTAAGGTCTTATCCACAAAAACAATGTACCTATAGGATATTTTTAGCAGACCTTTTTTACTGGAAAAGTGGCTGTCATGTTTCTCATCGGAGTGGCTGTGATAGCATCATCAATGACATTCTGCAAGCAATTTTTAAAATTTACCATATATTTAATCAAAATACCACATACTTAAAGTACTATTGGAACAATATAAGCATACCGCTGAAGGAGTAAATTCCAATGTATCCACTTGGGCTTCAACATCTTTTGTTGTTCCTATATATATAATATCCTGAAAAGTTAAAATTGTGTGTAAATAATGTAAAACTAGCCATTCTACGCCTAAAATTCACTTAAGCTCATTATTACATATTATGTACATAGTATAGAAACTTACAGTTATGTTCTGGTTCTGTTCATTGCTACCATTTTTAACAGTAAAATCCAGTGGTAGAGAGAGAGACTCCTGAAATATAACAATCAGTAAGGCATACTGGCAAATAAAATAAAAACAGTTGTGTGATTTAAACATTATTCATTGTTACTAGCTGACACTACTAACAAACTCACCTCTATTGTGAGGGTACATGTCTCACTGGTACTTGGCAATATTATTTCCTTTTGTTCTGTACTCGTACTCGGAATCTATTGAAAACAGAATAAACATTTGATTACTTGATTGTTTAGTTTTTTATAAATGTGAGAAGTTTTTCATGATAAACATACATAACTGTAATAAAAAAAATAACTTACAATACCATCTGAATCATATATATTATGATCTTTAAGCAACTCTGCAGGATTTAATAAATCTTTTATTTCAATTACTCCATCATTTGGTGATGCTGGCCTCGCTCCTCCGCCTGTTTTTGCAGCTTCTCTTTGGAAGGTGCTGTAGGATTTCCGGGCATTCACTTTCATCATTTTCCACTGAATTTTCAGTTGGTTTAACTGTCGATGACGGCCATTCAACTCATTAAACCTAGGACATAACAGGAAATAAGTAACATTAAAATATGTTAAAGATAGTAGGTATATGGTGTAAAATATATATAAAAGGAGGTAAAAATTATATTACTTCTTGTGTACTTCCTCCCAAGCTTTAGTTTTGTTTTTGTTTGTATTTGTATCCGAAGATTTATTTTCAATAATGTGAGCATATTCCTTGAGCACACAGCGAAACAGTTGCTGAAACAGTAAAAAAACATAAGATATTAACGATATAATAGGCAAGTATGCACCGTAAACTTGTCTTCGCTACACCATAACCATTTACCTACCTTTTCCTCTTCATCCCAGTAAACAGAACGACTGCGTTTCTGATTCATTATTATAGTCGAAGTAAAAATTGAAACTGCAAAGACACTATCGAAATCAAAAATACCACGAAACTGCACTATACAAACACCACGAATCGAAGTAACGAAATAAGCGCGAAACTTTCGCTATGAAACTACAACCGTCCTCAAGTTGTCAAACTCAAAATAATTGCTGCCAATGTCATTATTGACATACCATCGCTGTCAACTAGCATTGAGTTCATTCAATAACTCACTCTTTTTACTTTTTAATATTATGGGTTGCCATTGGGAACGCATTAATCTCGGCGTAAGGAATGTATTGTTAATCCGACGCTACTCCATGCTTATTAATACCATTCTAATAGCAAAGATACTACTCCGTTACTCCGGGATTAACAAGTCCACGCGTAACTTTAGATTAAGCGTGGAATAGGGGATTTTTATTAATAAGGCTGTAACTGCGTAGTGAGTTAACTTAACATATTGACAAGAGTACATAAACAAACGACTTTTTAACGGCAATTCTGCAACTTGCTCCGCCATTCAATGACATTTCTGGGACAATGAAAATGTTCAAAACTCTACAGAAACAAACATTCATGTAATTTTATAACCTACATCTTCTTTTTGGGAATTTAATCGTTGCCATTAACGTAACGGTGTACTCCGATCCGATCGTTTGTATTGAAGACCACATCATCACTGATGTACACAAAGGTTGGTCAGGATAAATATATGAGATTTTTTTTGATTTATTTAGTAGAAACCAAAAGAGCGCGAAAATAATCTGGATATAAAATGAATGCTAATTTATATCGTTTTTTGAAGCGCTTGTAGCAGAGCTTGCATGGTCGGTATGAACTGATCATATAGGTTAAGCCGCGATGGTCATAACTTGGATGGGTAACAGCTAGTGACATTACCATGCCTGAAATCTTCCACTGCATCATCACTTACCATCTGATGAGATAGTGGTAAAAGAATTTTTTTTTATATATCATTACTTTTGCATAGACTGTAATAATAATGACATTTTATTATTGCACGCCTTCAGAGATTTGAAGGGATAATAAGAGTTGTCCAAACCACCCACATTTCACTGTTATATTTTAATCCCACATAATAGGAGCTCGACTCAATATGATTCTGTAAATATATTTGTTATGAAAGTAACAGTTCGATCCAGTCAAAATATAAATTGAATCTAAATCTGACAAAATTACAGTGATTTTAGAAGTTTCGATAACCGCGGCATTTTCATTAAAGAACCACTCTTACCCCCTCTGTTCTGGTTCGTCTACCCTGCTCAAAGTTATTTTACGTGAGGCCATAAGACCTCAACGTTACCGTCAATAACTTGGTAACCCAATTTATATCTTTGCTAAGAAACTGGGAGAAGTTAACCATAGTTTTAAACCGAGTTTGAAATTAATTGAGGCGGCCATTCGAGCTCTGAGTTGCGCAGTTCAAGCGCAGACGGACCATCACAATAATGCCAAATCGACAGTGGGTATAAATGATTATTGTTCTTTCCTTATAAGAGATTCATTTTTCTAAAATTTGCGATACTGGTTGATCTGATATACTAGTTTTGAAACTCGTGGTAACTCGGCAGTCTAATGATTGACCAACTAGTTTGTCAATCAGTTGTTCGCAATCCTATATTATGCCACAGTGTTGAGATTCATTCGCTTATAGGTAAGGCTTAAATAATTGTTTTCCTTTTCTATTAGTTTGTTTTTCAGCAATTGTCGACAGGTCTGATATTATGTTCGCTCTGATTTGCGTCAAGACCTCCATTTAATTATTATTACAACTTATTTACTTATTATGGTTTATATTTATGGTTACTTAATAATAATTATGGACAAAACACGCGACAGTTTTTGACCTCTAGATAATGCTTCGTGTAGAATAAATATTTTCATAAGACATTGAGACATACATAGCAAAGATAATAAATACATCAATAAATTCAACATTATATTTACATTCACATTTTATAAACAACTTCATTCTCAAACAAAATGGTTTGTATTACACATAGTCGTAGCATCCAACACGGACAGTATTGATTGTGGATATCCACAGAACAGTTATACTGCTCAGAACAGCCAACTGTATCTATCGTTACGTTAACACATAACTTGAGGTTTGAGGTTTACAGCTAAGTTAAAAGGTATTTCGAAAGCTTTGCTGTACCTTCCATTTCTGTTATCCAAGTAACACATTTTCAGTTTTTGAAGCATTAACGTCTCAGTTGCAATAGTTGTTAACTGCCAAGGATGCTTTTTGTAGAAGCATAACGCGTCGAAAATTCGTCTGGTTTGGCTGCGTGACATTTGTGACGTCACGTCGATATACTTTTATATTCTTAAGTGATTTTCTAAATTATTAAGTTAATGTTTTCTTAAAATATTTTTAAAATAATAGATATTATGAAAATCATTTATTAAATTAAGGCGCATACGGTGCTCTTCTATTATAAGAAACGAACGTGGTTTTTACTCATTTTACTTATAGGATAACTTAAATGAATAAATCGGTCTCCGACTAAAGTTACGATCGTTTTCTTTCGCAATTATAAGAGAGTGCGAAGTGAGAATATCCGTCTTATTGACTATATAACACTTATTATTATAATATTACGTATTATTTACTAAAATGAGTGTACGGCGCTCTTCATGAAATGTAGAATATTTCTACATCCTATTGCCACGTTTAACAAAAAGTGTTATAGAGCTACTGCGAGAAAGAGTAACGGGCAAGTAACTCGGGGTCATTCTTTTTAAAAGTCTTCATAAAGTAAATGATAAAAATGACAGTTGACATGCTTACACTTTTCAAGTTTTAACCGATGGATAGGCTAAATCGATGACTGTGAAACGCAAAGATAGTGTTTTGTTTAGTAAATATGTTGTGGGTAGTTTAACCGGAACTTACTCGAACATTCTGAAACAGGTCCTAAATTATTGGGCGATTGGCAGTAATTTTGCAGAAGCGGGATTTGGTTGATAGCCTATTATAAAAAAAAAGCTTCAATTAAGATTATCAATGCCTTTCCAGTTTCAACAGTTATATGAATCTTTTTATGAATTGTTACTCTACGATCTGCATTCCCAATGGCCTGTTCTTATATTTCTAATACCCGTGGCGGACACCCACAGAGATATGTATTTCCGATAAATCGATTATCAAGTTACAAGAACAATAGCGCGGACGCCACGCGATGCGAGATGCGATAGAGGTTTCTTGGGATACACGAAGGTTCGATGCGTTTTAGATCTTATATCTTACTGGGAGAGCTTCTATAGTATAATAAAGTAATTACAACAAATGTTTTAAGAAAACATTAAATTAATATTTTAATAAAACACTTAAAATATATAAAAATATATCTAGTGAAAATTCCGCCTATTTTTTTTGTTATGCCGACGTGACGTCACAAACACCACGCAGCCAAACCGGAAGAATTTTCAACGTGTGTCGCTTCAACACGAAGCATCCTCGGAAGATCTTGACTATTCGAGTGCACGTTCGAGATATTACTCTAAATTAACGTTCTAATAGGCCTTAGACTAATACCTTAGTAAAATTGGTTTTACTACTCTAATAAGTTTGCTTTATTATTTTTAATCTTAAACTCCCATACTTAAACAGTTTATGTGAATGGTAGAAGTTTTTTTTATTATTCAGTATTCACATCAAGTCAAATCTACAGTCTGAAGACGTACTGCTCGGAACAAAGCTTCCCTCTTTGGGAAGGTGGAATGCTTTGCCATAGTCCCCATGATTTGCAGGCGTCTTGGGGATCGTAGCCTAAGATGGTAGTTCTTCAAAAGGCTCTGCTGCCTTTTGAAGAACAACTACAGAAAGATATGGGAGTTGCGATTCTATCCTGGTGCTCTACGGAAAATATTTATTGTTTATTTATATAATATCTGGTATTCGTTGAACTTTTTCGCACAAAACCAACATGCAAAAAAGTTTAACATTAAATATTTAATCTCTGTTTTTACGTCCAAAGCACACCCTTCCAGTCTAGCCACGCGCTTCATTGTACGAGGTCTGGGTGCATTAGTATGCGGCGCGCAATGCGGTTGATGCATGAACCCCGCACTGATACATGACGTTGTAACGGCGGCCAACTGGACGAACCATTCAAATGGCTCGGATCGCTTAACATCGATGATTCCAAACTCAGAGTTCATCGCCGCTTTACACAATGGTTAAGCGCTTATATTTATCTGCCTAGTGATGAACTCAATTACTTATTTTTAGAGGCTTTCTTACAATACAGATGATTAGGTAAACATTTTCTTAGACTGTATTTTCACCAATAAGTAAGGAGTTATGAATATGGCTCATAAAAACATTTGCCGTAACACACGGTCACTTGGCATAGGTATCTTTAGAGTGGCAGGTCTCCATGTCGCTCCAAGCCAGTCTCCAGGCATCTTCTGATCTTTTTTTTTTATGCTTGATAGGTTAGCCTTTGACCACTATCTCACCTGATGGTAAGTGATGATGTGGTCGAAGATGTTGTTCAGGCTAACCTAGAATTACTGGCTCTCAAGGACAGCTGCCGGAACACACCGTTTCAGAATGGTTAAGCAAACTTCGCTACGAGCGTTTCTTTGACAGAACAACCCCTACCCCTGGATCAAACCAAGACCTCAAGATTTCAAGTGCCTTCGCCACCAAAAGGACTAGTCTAATGATTATGTTGTATTAGAATACATAAGTAGTAATAGCCTGTAGCACTTGGTCATTTTCTTGTTCTTGACGAATAATGACGGTTTGATAGCAATTTCTATCACCTTACATTAATGGTATCGGTGATCAGTTATCACTCATCATTATACATAATTGATTGTTGTCAAAAACTTGCACATTTGTATTAAAAAGTCAGCATACTTGAAAGACTAAGTTAAGCTTTCAGGTAGTCTTAAATGAAATTGTCAAACATACTTTCATTCTGACGTTAAAAGTTTAAATTCTTCGTATTCTTTTATAAATTATAGTGCCAACTAGTTATATTTATTCCAGGCTTATACTTTCTATATTCATACTTTCTCTCCTATTTCATGTGAGCTTCTCATAATTTGCTTTAGGGTAAAGTAAATTACTAACCAGTTTTATGGTTGTATTGTCATAAATAAGTTACTTATTTCTTGTTCATTTGTTTCCGCCTGAAGCCAAGGTCCAATAACTGCAAGTAATTAATGTCTTTCATTTCGAATACAATTATCTGTTAATATTTAAAAGGTAATAGAATACCCGAACGTTATTTTTGAAATCATTGGGTAATTCTTTGTAAAATAAAACGTTGAAAACTCTTTAACACTAATCAATATTTTTACCTGTACCTACTTTCATTTTTCTCTGACTACAATACAAAAATAATTTAAGTTTATATTGTCTACTCCAGAAACACCACCCACATCTTGACATTCAATGTCATACGTACTCTAATTCAGTAAATCAGGGTTGCACTAGCTGAGTCACCTTCCTTTGCTCTGTTCCTTCTATTCTGTTTTAAGTTATGTCTGTATAAGGCTAGTTTTAAAGTAGAAAAGCAATAAATAATTCGCATTATTACTCATACTTTATTATTATCCGTTTTCGTCAATATGTTGGTCTAACTCTAATAAAATATTGGGAACAAATGGAATTTGCTCCTTACGCTTCACGAGCGTTCGCGGGCCAGCAAATGAATTACTTAGGTATTCACTATTTATACGGTAAATAATCCTTACTTGCATTATTAACGTCTGTAATTACACTAAATACTAATCCGCCACTGAGTTACAGCAAACGTCGTAAGTCCATAAAACGTTCGCGTAATCCAATTTATTATTTGAAAGATTTTCGACCCTTTTCACAAAACATTTTAAACTTGCACTAATCCCCATTAGACTTTATCTTAAAACAATAAATTTAGCTCTAACGGCTCACAAGCCAACCCTATGAAAGCCGCGGCCTCACCGCGCGCGCACTCAACCCTACAGGTCTTTTAGACCCGCCCACCACAAGCGTTAAGATACAGAGAACAAAAGACAAACTTTATAGTGACGTCATTGTTTCAGTATTTTCCTTAATTGTTTTTCCATGTCGACTCGTTATCGGGATCCTTAATCTGCTAAATCGAATCTTCATAAGTCCAGGGTTTTAATAGAGTGGGGGCCTCGTGCTGCAAGTCTGTTGTTCGTCCGCGAGATGTATGGCTGTAATTATAGGGTTGGATATGTTAATTTTATTATGCCTTCCTGATGCAGTGTGGTCTTAGAACCATAAATTTGAATTGTTAAATACATTAGTGTCATTGAAATAGTAAGTAAAAAATTTTAAACCATATAAGAATGTAGTCGCTTAGATATGTAAACCTAAAATGTAGTTAAAATAAAATACATGTTTACTCGTATTAATAAAAATATAATATTCGGAAAAACATCGTGTTTTTAATATTTCGTTACCTTTTCCCCCTCACAATCTACAAATGATACAGATTTGTCGCAACAAAGCTGAGGCATTAAAACGCAGTTCAAGACGCAGCAATGGCCCGTCATTTTTACCACTTGACAGCGAAGTTCGTCGCAAAGTCGACGGTATCACTTGATTTATATCTCCTCCGCCCGACTAATGCAATTATTGCAATTTATTATGAAATTAAATAAGGTCGACGCGACGCTCTCCCACGCCTCGACGAAATTTATACCCTTTGGTAGAAACTATATTTTTGCTGCATCAGAAAGACCGACGGTCGAGTGTTGGAGGTTGATTTTTGAATTTCGAACGTTGGCGTAGAGTTGCATTTTGGTTGTTTGCGGTTAGTAAGAACGTTACGTCTTTTTAAGTGGGTAGTTTGCTTATTTTTCTCGCGGCTTATGTTGTCTGTGCTTGTGGTAGGCGATAAATTATTCGGGGGCCCCCAACACCTTGTCTTCGAGGGACGGCCGCGTGATAGCATCATTTTTATAAAAGTGTAATGCGTTTTTCTTGTTGTGATTGCATTTTCCCTGTTAGAAATATAAACTTTGCTGGAATTTATTTATGGAAACTACAAAGAAATGAAGATTTTGATAAATTTATTTACCAGCATTTATTTTTCTCTGTTAATAAACTTTTACGATACTTTGTCTGATTTTCTCTTAATCTCGTTCGTATTAATAGAAATCTAAGTCTGGATCTTTATTGAATCAAATAATTAAAAGATCAGCCTTCAAATAACTTTTGAGATAGAAAATACTGTTGATTTGTTTTTGGAACATGTTTGGTTTTACAAACATCTCTACTGAGGGAATTATTTGGATCTTTTCGATTGTTCTATTTACGCACGTAGGTCTACATCAAACGTTTATATTTAACTGCAGCTACTAACGAGCTGCCCTTTGATCTCGTTTACAAATGCTTGGGAATCGAATTAAGAGATTAATCTATAACTTATTTGGCTTTCACACCGTTGTAGGTCACCTTAGACTTTTATAAGTGCTACCACACACTTGTTGCTCGATAATTGTCGATTTTTGATATTAAATAGATTGCGTTTCACAATATAGTGGTGAGATTTTACTTCAACCAAAGCATTTTCTGTATGTATTTCCATTGACATTTGACTACTTATCTTAATTAATAGAGATAGTGATATGTATAAAATTGTGAAGATATTCAATAATATAATTTAATTTATACCTTATAGGCATACAGACTACTATCTCACCTGATGGTAAGTGATGATGTGGTCGAAGATGTTGTTCAGGCTAACCTAGAATTACTGCTACTCAAGGACAGCTACCGGAACACACCGCTAGGTGGTTATAATACAGAATTTTTTATATTTAGTTCAGTTGGGCGCACGAATAAAACTATTTGCTATAGGTCTAATAGATGTTGTGCAAGTAGAAGTTGTGGTCAATATTGTTTTATCCGACAGCTAAATCTGTCTGTGACGTTATTAATTGCCGCACGTATCAAAATATTGTATGAAATGCAAGAAGGATACAATAGCACCGATGATGATAACTTTAACATCAAAAAAGTTGTCTACGTTCATGTATGCGTAATACCTACATATATGTCTGTAAAAATATGTCGCCTACACGATATACTAATTTAGGGTACTTGGATAAATTAATTAAGTCTTCGTCATGAATGATATATGAATTGCGTGAGAAATATCACGCCGCGTCTGTAAGTTTTCGAACTATAACTAATTTCATGTGTACATTAGGATTCAAGTAATTTTAGATTTGTGTGTATTTTGGCTCTATTTGAAATTAATGTGTAACTAAATCAATCATTATAATCTAGATCGTTAAATTTATTCGATACTTAATTATGTTTTATGTACTTTATTTAAAAAAAAAAACACCTGTACTTTCTTATTAATGGTCTTTTAAGCCAATAAAACTAGTAATAGTTGAGTAATACACAGACACCATATTATCTAAAACACAGATATTTATGCTCATGGGGTCAGGTCAGCGAGATTTGCTGAGATGCCGCCGATGCAGAATAGGCGGCTTTCGCAATATCGAACACAATATCGACGAAAAGTTTTTATTACCAAACATTGCATATATATATATATATCATTATTATGTTCCTAAATATGATTAAAAGAACTACCGTGTTCTGAACGCTATTCTATTTGTTTTTGTTTTTTTTCATGTTATTGTGACAGAGCTAGCTCGAGGCCCACCTTATGTTAAGCGGACTATAACCTCTGCCTATATCAGATGCATTTCGTCACAAGTCTCGAATTGCACTGAGACATAGTTGTTAAGTTTCATGTGCCTGTAATTTCACTGGCTATCAAGGACTTCTACCGTTAGGTGCTTGGTGACAGATTTTCTACTTGAAAATCAACCTACTTAGGTCGCTAGCATTCGCAAAATGCCCTTTCAACATGCGATAAAGCTCAAGCCCGCGCGGCGGAATTCGAACCATGGACCTGCTACGTGGCAGTCCAAAGCCAATGCCACTGAACAATCACTGCTACGCAAATTGTATAAGCACAAAAGTTTTGCCACGAGCGGGAACCGAACCCGCATCCCGCGGATTAGCGCCGAGTAGGCTATCGGGACATGCTCGACTGTGCCGAACCTTGTGCTAGAATTTTATTATTTTAATTGATGCCATCGAGAGACTTTTCAAACACTTGACTCTCGCAATGATACCGCTTCCCTTTTATATACTATCTTACTATTGTATTAATATTACTAAGCAGGTCTACTCAAAACTTGACCACGATTACTGCAAAGTGTATGATTTGATTAGAAATTATATAGAATAGTCGCTGTTTAGTGGGCTAAACTTGTTAAATTTGTTTAAAAGATCTTCATTGAGGCCACGACCTTCAACCAAACACCTAGTAACAAGGTCCTGATGCACCGGTCCACGAGGACATTTCAATCTGTCCAGTTACTAACCGAGTTAAACGGAGTAATGCAGGACATCGATTAATAATGTTATGTTGGTTTGTAAACTTCGCTGAAGAACGGCTGTGGATGTGGTAAATAACTGGCCTTTCAATTAATGTATGGTGATTACATGTAATATTCATAGAATATATTCGAAATCAGGTTTTGATGCATTTTAACCGACTTTCAAAAAAAGAGGAGATACTCAATTTGTATGTATGTTTTTTTCATGTTTGTTACCTCATTACTTTTTACTGGGTGAACCGATTTTGATAATTCTTTTTTGTTTGAAAGCTGATGCTTGTTGTTTGTCCAATTTAAATTTTATCAAATCGGTCAAGCTATTTTTGAGTTACACTTCAATAATTGAAAAATATTTCGTATCCTGAACGATTATTCGTTGACAATGAATGACAATCGATCCCGTAAGTAGCAAGTGTCATTAAAAATGGTGAAAAATAATTATCAAACAAAAAGTGAAACCAACTTCAACACCGTAAAGTGTAAAATAACTTGTCGAAGTCAGTGCCATGCGCAGAACAATGTGATAATATGTACTTTTGAACTATAGTGGTACAGACTTCAACACGTTATTTCACACTTTTGGGTGTTGAAGCCGGTTCCACTTTTTGTTTTAAAAAAAAATTATAGTCCCGTTTGACGATAATTTGAGGGTGTAGCACCGGATTTCGGTGAATACGATAGTTACAATTCTAAAGCGTGCACTTTATGTAACGATGTATAACTGCTGCCATTAGGTAGTTCGATAGCTAATCCATAGTCACTGCTGAGCGTACAACTATTGGTCCTACAGAGGGTACGACAAGTCGTCGTTAAGATGGCAGTCATTATACGATTGTGGTTAATGGCGAATGTCCTTATGATTAGCTACCACCTGCTCTTGAGTAGAAAATCTGTCGCCAAATACCTAATACCGATATAGTGGGCAAAGGCTAGCCTATTAGCTAATAAACATAATTTTGTTTGAGCACGAATATTTGTCACGCCAAAGTACAGGTATATAGGATACTCTATTGACCTCAGTATTAGTGTTCGATCTCGATTCCATGTGATTAGGATTATGTTAAATTTGATAACTTACTATGCATCCCAACTTCCCAACGCTATTTCTAAATTCAAATCAATCTAAGCTCATATATTAATTTCCTTTTTTTTTTTATGCTTGATAGGTTAGCCTTTGACCACTATCTCACCTGATGGTAAGTGATGATGTGGTCGAAGATGTTGTTCAGGCTAACCTAGAATAAAATCCTATATTATAATTTTTAATATTTTAAGTTTGTGTTCATCCGCCGATCATGGCGGTAAAAACGAGATATTTTATAATTTCCTGAGTCATTTTGAGTAACAACTAGTTGCCAAGAAAAATAATATGACACGAACAGACGTATTTATTGCATATAATTTAGGAGTTTTTTTTTTTTTTCTAGGATCAGGGTGATTCCTAGGAAGAAAGTGGGAAATAAATATTAAAATTAAATACATTCTATTTCATTTTAATATTTATATTTTTGCAATAACACATGATCTGTGGAGTCTTGTTTGTAGTACAAAGTAAGTTGAACTATATATGTCGCTTCATCCCAATACTATGGTATTGATAGGAAAAAATAGAGTTGTGACTCATTATTATATTTGCACAGTCAGTCCATACCCCAGCTAAAGGGGTGGATGACGCGGGTTTGAGTCCCGCACATGACTGTAAATTTTTATTATATTATGTATATTATGTAAGATTTGCAGGCCAACTTCCCTCTTAATACAATAGGTATTTTTTTTTTATTTGTAGCTAGATGATTTACGTTTGAGAATAAATGTTCTTATGGCGCCGTGTGCAAAGTTTTACCGATTCAATACCTATGTTGTAAGTCCATCAATCCTGGTATAAAGGGCTGTATCTTGAAAACCGTTATAGGCGTCAGATATGTAGCCTCGAAGCAGTACTGTGCAAATACTACTGTGGATAGGTGTTAAGGGAAATGCAACAGCTGGAATGAAAATGAAAATGAAAAATGAAAATGAATAAATATTTATTTACAGCTTTAAAGTAAACCACAACAACGAATAACAAAATTGAGGTTATCATAACCTTATGGTGCACTTTGCTGATCACATATATTAAACATGTAGATACTCGTAACTATGATCCTCACACTAGGCATTGCCTGTATCGTGAGGACCTGAATACGTTTCACAAATAAGATATTGGCACTTAGGTCTATTGAATAAACAAGTAAATGCTAAAAGATTGTTTAAATAAAGACATAAAGATAATAAAACTATATCAACATTTAAATAAATAGGTATATGTTAAATATATACATACACAGACCTACATATACATACGTATATATATATATATAAATACATACATGAGCACATTATACATTAATACACTAACGACAAAAATAATGAATAACAAGATAAAAGTATTAAAATTTTAACATTTAACTTCTAAAACTTCTTCAGTACCATCATAACCAAGGGAGGAAAGCCATTTGCAAATGGTTTGTTTGGCTTTAAAAACGCTCAACTCTTTAATATTGCAGTGATTCAGTACACAATTGTAAACCCGTGCCATTACAAAATGTCCGAATCGACGCGCATAAATGGACTGTACAGGTGGAGTAGGCAGACGGAAAACTCTACGTTTTAACATTTCACTGTAGTCAACCGAGGCTAAAACTGATTTATGAACAGTTAGTGTTGTCCTTAATATGAACAGTTGCCGAACGCTAAGGACTCCACTGTCTCTGTACACAAATTCTGTCGGATACAGGAATGGCTTTCTTAGCATTATTTTTAGAACCGCACGTTGTGCTCTTTCAACTTGTATTAGAAGTGTTTTATAAGTGCTGCCCCAGCAGATAATACAGTATGTAAGGAGCGATTGGCATATTGCGAAATATACCATTCTAAGAGTTTCAAAGCATGCTGCATCGCGTAACTGTCTCATGACTCCCATTACTCGTCTCACCCGTGCCGAGAGTGCCTCAATGTGTTTACCAAAATTTAAATTTTCATCAATAATTACTCCTAAATATTTTATAGAAGATACTCTTTTAAGTAATTTACAATTACACAGTTGCATGCTACATGTTGGTATGTGAATTTTTATTGATATAGTTTTTTCTGGAGCTGATACCGCTGTTTTGTGGAAACATACATACATGGTTTTTTCGGTATTGACTGTTAACAAATTATTTTGAAGCCATACAGAGACTCGATTCATACCTTGCTCTACGTAATTTCTAGTATCTAACCACGTTGAGCCATGAAATATAATGGCAGTGTCATCAGCGTAGCATATAACTTCAGCATTTTCTAATTGTAGGTCATGTATGTCATTTACATAAATTGTAAACAGCGAATGATTGAGCGAATGAGACTTGTCAGATCAGAACCAATGTCACAGAATGTTAAGCGCAATGCAATGTCATACAGAATGAGGGTATTGACATTGCAGCTGTATTGAACAGGCGTGCCGCTTACCATCAGGTTGGCGACTTATTTGTCTTCTAACATCATAACATAACACGTATTGCGACGCCCTGGATCCCCTAGGAAAAAAAAAGAATCTGACGTTCGCAGAAATACTTATATTGTAAAATAATTTTAAGAAAATTTTAAATTACTTTTACTAGAGCTAGATCGAAAAACGTCCCTCTGTTTCGTGTGCTATTCTGGTTATAAACAGAATTATAACCAGAATAGTTTTCGACGTGTTTTCATTCTTACACAACGCATCTTCAGTTAGTTTGACTCTACGAACACACGTAACAGAGCGACTTTTTTCGATCGAGCGCTAGTAAAAGTAATTAAATATTTTCTTAAAACCATTTAACAATATTTTATATATTATTAATAACTATAGCTAACTATTAGTCGGACGAATATAAATAGCCATTTTAATTAATCGTATCGTAGCTTAAATTAACAAAAGGAAGTTAAGTTAGAAATAATTGTGTACTCACTATTTTTGTGTAGTTAGTTACCAAACTTTTTGTAATTAATGATGAAAAGTTTCTGTATAATTTATGGGCAATAGTCTAAATCCAGAGCCCTTTCTCATGAGAAATTCCACTAAATAATTCGAAAACTTTACGACAAATATTATTCGTAGTAATGCCTTGTCCGTTTTCAGACAAATTCGCATATTGGAACAACATTATGGTGCGTTGTGCAACATGGAGCGCGTCCTGTAATTAGGAGTAAATTAAATGATGCCGCGTTTCATGCCAAAATGGAAGCTTGGCCGCGGCGGGCACGCCCGGTGTCCTACCGATCGTTGGACTATTGACGGTCACACGGGACATCGTACAGTAATGGATAGATTCAGGCGTTACTTTGCGGAAATCCATATTTAATAATAACAAATACTTTACGAAGCATCTTCAGGAGGTCTTGACTTACCGAGCGCACGATCGAGAACCGGTTCTCGTAAGTCAAGACATCCTGAAGATGCTTCGTTTAGAAGCGAAACTAGTCGGCTATTCTTCCGGTTAGGCTGCGTAATGTTTGTGATATCACGTATATAACAGGAAAATTAGGCGGAATTGTCACTAGATATATAAATTTATGCTTTTTTAAGTGTTTTATTTAAATATTATTTAATGTTTTAAGGATACTTTTAAAGTATTTGTTATTATTACATCGTACAGTATATAAGTACTCCCTTTTATTATTTTTATAGGAAAAAACTGAAACTAATACGTACTATTATTGAATAACGGTGGAATACCCAAGCCTTTTTGTCTTTTTGAGGATTAATCATCAATTTTGTACATCGCTTTTTTTAATTGTATCTTTTTACATGTTTTTTTTTAATGCTTGACAGGTTGGCCTTTGACCTCTATATCACGTGTTTAAGTGGTGATGTGGTCGAAGATGTTGCTCAGGCTAAATTAGAATTACTGGCACTCAAGGACAGCTGCCGGATTACACCATTAGATGCTTGGCGACAGATTTTCTACTACTGCTAGGGTGTTAGGTAGCCAAGCGGGCATTCGTTATATTGCCATACCACGTATGCAAAAACAGTAATATCTTTAAGAATTTTAGTATAAAATCGCACACTATTTCTATAATTTACCCAAGAGATACTTTTTATATCTCTTCGCTAATTCCAAAACCTGGCACCGCTATATTTTATTTATCTTATGTTAATTGTCGTGATCTGGGAGGCCTACCAACTATGTCTTCTAGTTTGGTGAGGAAGCCACAACCATCCTTCCTCATTGGATGTCGGTGTTGTGAGTAATGGAGTCTGCCCACTCGACATTCAAATTTCGAAGTGTCTGTCAGTTGCTGTTCATATGTGATTTCATTGAGCAAAGACACTCCGTTCTTATCTTCCTCCATCACCTTTGACTTAAAAGTCAAACTGTTGCTGTAGTTTTAGATACCAAGTGATTCACATGACTGGGTGCACTATTGTGCACACTTATTATATTTCAGACACCAAGCAATCATTTTATCGTAGTAATGCCTTGATGAAAATAACAAAAAAAAAGCGGCTTTAACACTCAAGTGTGAAATAACTTGTTGAAGTCGGTACCATGATAGTTCAAAAGTACTAATTATCACAGTATTGTGCGCATGGTACCAATTTCGACAAGTTTTTTCACACTTTTGAATGTTGAAGCCGGTTTATTTTTGAAAACAATTTGTTTTCACCCTTTTTAGTAAACCTTACTAATTACGGGATCGATTGTCATTCACTATCAATGATTATATCATTAAGATAAGAAACCACTATACAGTTATTTGAGTGCACCTAACTCAAAAACAGCGTGACCGTTTTTGATGAAATTTAAATGGAAACACGGAGAACACCGCAGCCAACAGCTTTCAAATAAAATAAGAATAATCAAAATCGGTTCACCCAGTGGACATTTCTGACGGAACAAACATAAAAAAATCAGTCTAATTGAGTACCTCCTCTTTTTTGGAAGATGGTTAAAAACGCAAGATTTAGTAGCAGTCGACCAGTTCGCCTGGGGAAGTCTATCACCATACCTATTTGTACCACCAAGCAGTAATGTTCGCATTACTGTGTTCACAACCAGTATGGGTCCCGGTTAAATAACAGGCACATGAGACTTAACAACTTTGTCTCAGGGTGTTGGGTGCAGTGCAGTCCATCACATGTGACAAATTACATCTGTTATAGACAAAGTTTACTGATTTTCACCAGGTCTGCTGACCATCACAAACATGATTGTTTGTACCGTTTAGGTGTTGATAAGTCAGCTATTATGTTATAGTTTTTTATGGTGGCCAAGAGTCCATTTTAGTCCAAATGTCCCACCAACATAGGCAGCGAAACTCAAGCCTGCGATGGGATTCGAAACTTGGATAACGTTTTACTTAAATGTAACTTACAAACAAACATTCCTGAATGCACTACATTTATTAAACGTAAACAAACGTTAAACGTTAAACCACAGCCACGGTTACCACTCTATTATAATAAAATATTAAAATGACAATTCGGTGCCCAAACACCATAATACATTTACGAGGACGGTCTGTATATCAATTACTGTATGGTTTATATCAATATTGTAGCTGAACTGAGGGTAGTAGGTCAGAAACATACAAAATTTTGCAAATAAAATACCAAAAAGCATCGCTGACATTGCAACATTGGAGATTATATTACAAGATCAACGCACACCTATCGCCTCGGTACCGTATCAACGTTGCCTCCCTTTATTCTCATTACTACTCGTGAGCTAGTCTCGAGCGGAGGCATTGCCGATAGCGGTGATTTTTGTTGGATTGCAGCAGGTCGATGGTTTGAATCCAGCCGCGGGCTTGAGCTTCACCGCATAGTGGAAGAGCATTTTGCGAATGCCCGCTTGGCTAGCGACCACTCTCAAGTAGAAAATCTGACGCTAAGCACCTAACGGTGTGTTCCGGCAGTTGTCCTTGAGAGCCAGTGAAATTACAGGCACATGAGACTTAACAACTATATCTCAAGGTGACGGGCGCAGTGCAATTCGTTACTTGTGACGAAATGCATCTGTTATAGGCAGAAGTTACTCCACTTAACATCAGGCGGGCCTCGGGCTTGTTCCGTCACAATAACATTAAAAAAAAACCTCTTGTAAAAAATCTGTAGCCAAGCACCTAACGGTATGTTCCGGCAGCTGTCTTTGAGAGCCAGGAATTCTGGGCTTAGCCCGAACAACATCTTCGATAAGCAAAAATAAAAAACAATTATGGGGTGCCGGGTGGATCAGTGAGCGCCACCCATAAACATGAAATCCTAAGGTAACGACTAAGGATTGCCAAACTTTATTCTAAATATACATTTCCTGTCAATCTATTATAATTAATAGGTTTATACTATGTTACTCGCAGGTGCCCTTAAATGGTTGAAGACAGAGATCCGTGGCAGCACCGTCAATTTCCTATTCGAGGGTGGAAGCTAGCCAGGCAAGCATTTACAAAATTCCCTACCACTATGGCATGAAATGCCTCCGGAACGATTTGAGCCACGGTACATGGACACCTGCTCGGTCCGATGCACTTTAGTACCACACACTAGTCATTAATATCTACGACAGTGCCATTATACATAAACGCTAAGCAGTTGCCAAACACTTAATCAAGTAAAATAATTATAATTAATTCATTAAAACGGTGTCGCTTAAACATAGTGCATTTCATTACTACTGAATAGGCTTGTATAACAAGGCTAATGTAAATATTAAAACGTGTTTAACAAGAACGTATGCGACAACTGACCTTATGTTGTAATGAGTAGAGTTTATATTTGTTTAGTCATGCGTTGACCAAGGGACTGAAAGTTTATATGAAGCAGTATAATTCGTTAACTATACCGATACATTTAAGCTTTTTATAAGCACATTAAAAAAATAACTAACGTCCATTTTGTATTTGAATATATACTATGTTATTAAATACTTACTAACACCGCGATGATACGAGTTGGATCACAAAATCAGTCAATAATTATTTGGGTTTTTTCTATAAGATTTTTTTCAGAAACAGTCTAGAGCATTCAAATTCTCATTACGAATGCACCAGGCGGGCATTCGCAAAATGCCCTACCACCATGTTATAATGACTGCCCTCCTCAGACAACAACCGGGACCGACTCCGCAAACTTCGCTACGAGCGCTTCAAAGTACGAACTTTATAATGTGTACGATCTCATGTATAATAAGTTACATTATTGTAAGTAAATTGTATTATTTCAGTCATTATATGATTCAATAAATGAACGATCATTGATTGTATCATAGAATGAGACTGATGATAAAAACTTAGATAACTGTCTTCCGCGCAACAAGCTTTATTACAAAATTCCGAGCATATCAAGATCGAATAAAATTGAAACTGTTAATATCAAATAGAAGGGCTAAATGTATATTTCTTATTTTTTCACTTACCAACCTATTTCTGTAGATTTTTTATTGGGAATGAAATTGCATTTAGCAAAGCGGTACCGAGCACTTCAGATAAATCGGTCCTCACATCAAACCAGTTATGTCGACATCAGTTTATTTAAACTCATCCGGATTGGTCCGGATAGTTAAGAGCTGTGTTTAACTGTTTAACCGATTCGGGCAGACAAACATACACGATTATGTGCAATGATTAGTTTTTGTCGATCAAATTATAGCGTTCGGCTTCACATTGATAGAACCGCTAGCTTGATTGAAAAATTACTGGTGTTGACTTGTCAAAATATTGAACGTTTAGTTCTACTTTAGTTTATTTTTATTTATATAACATGATAAACAGCTCAATTAAATGTAATTATAACGGTTTGTTTTTCGAAGTGTGTTTGTGTGTAGTAAGTATTCGGTATCAAGTAATACAAATTGGTACTTTACTAATTACTAATGTCATTTAGATGATTCGTCTGATAAATTTTGTTAACGTCGCAAATTTTCCAAGGAATATTTATGAATTCATTTTAAATGATGATTCATTGATCTCGTATCGAGAATCTCAATTAAAAAGTCTGCCATATCATATCATAATGAATACAATATCCATAATGACAGGGTAAAAATGATCACAATTATGGACATTTTAAAATTAAAGTCGTTAAATATTTTTAAATAATATTAATATAATTCCACATATTATTTTCGAATTGGTGCAATCAGTGTGATAACCATCAGTACCTATTAAAACTCCATGTGACAATTATCAGTATATATTCAAAACTTAAAAGCTGATGCAACTCCAATCGAGTAATG
This sequence comes from Plagodis dolabraria, assembly GCA_963854805.1. Taxonomy (NCBI): domain Eukaryota; kingdom Metazoa; phylum Arthropoda; class Insecta; order Lepidoptera; family Geometridae; genus Plagodis; species Plagodis dolabraria. The sequence continues at coordinate 34,355,106 of OY978446.1, forward strand.
GTCTGTACACACGGCATTTTCATGTCGGTGTAACGAGGACTAATAACACTCTAACTAACGCAAATGACAAAGCAAAATATCGAATTTAACCGGTTAATGGGTTAATTTATATGTGCCGCCGTTGGACATTTACTGGACATGTGTGGACACTGGCCACAATTGGACACTGATTTATTTTTATGTCACATTATTTGAAGACCGAGGATATTTTGGATTGTCACTTTGTCAGTGATTCGTAAATGAGACTGATGGAGAATGATGTTGTGTGACCCGAGTTGGTCTAATAACCTTTGTAATAAAATGTTTGGTGCAAGACAAGAGTAAGGTTTTTTATGTAACTCATTTATTTTCATGGACTTAGAAAAGAAAGTGAGAATATAATAATGCAATAGTTTTAGGGAACTAAAAAACGAGATCCCATGCCTATCCGTCCGTCGGTACCATAAAAAGTAGCTAGTTGAAATGTTCATGCAATATGCATTATTAGTTTATTGTGGCTACTCCATGGTTATTCCACAATTATCACTACCAAGAATGATTTAAAATGAAGGGGAGCCCTCCCACACAAAATAGGTTTATGTTATAAGTGTAGGTATTTGCAGTTGCTAGAAACATACAAGCTTTTGTTTGTAGTACAGAGTCTAAAAACTAGAAACATTAAAATAAAAACCGGTGAAACGCAAATAGTCCCTAATAAATAAACAAAAAAATATATTTATCCAAAATGATGTAGAGATAAAATTAAATAATCTACGATGTTTTGGTAAATAGTGTCAGTTCAACTTGGACTTGTCCGGTTAATAGTTTTGTAAACTATGACATTATTATAATAGGAGGTTGAGTAATAGGTCAAATGTGTAAATATCTGCACCGATTAAAGATCGCAGATCAGGATAAAACTGATATGATCTCATAGTGGAGCTCAGTAGCATGCGTGTCGGCTGCCGATTGGGTGGTGTTAGTGTCAATAACATCAGCTACGCGGACAATATGGTGCTGTTGGGCCCCACTGCGGGAGCCATTAGAGAACTCCTTAAAATCTGCGAGACCTACGCTGCATCACACGGACTAGTGTATAATGTAAAAAAAAGCGAGTTTATGGTTTTTAAGGCCGTTGGTAAATATCCTGAATTAATTCCGAATATCGCCCTCAATGGCGTAAACCTAAAGCAAGTTTATCAGTATAAATACCTAGGACACATACTTACCGACGACCTTAAAGACAATACTGATATTGAGAGGGAGCGCAGGGCTCTGGCGGTTCGAGGGAACATGTTGGCTCGCAGGTTTGCCCGCTGTACTGACCAAGTCAAAATAACGCTTTTCAAGGCTTACTGCCAGGGTTTTTACACGGGCAGCTTGTGGATTGACTGTTCACAAAAATCGCTTAACACCTTGCGCGTACAGTATAACAATATTTTCAGGATGATGTTGCGACTCCCCCGCTTTTGCAGTGCCTCCACGATGTTTGCGCAGGCGCATACTGATGGCTTTCATGCCGTTATTCGTAAAAAGGTAGCATCATTGATGAGGAGGGTACGGGAGAGCAGCAACATCATCTTGAGAACTGTGGCAGATGACCGGAGAGCACCTTTTCAGGCGCATTTCATGCGGACGCATTGTCCGCATGTAATTTATAATAAATAGTTTACTAACAATAGTTTTTAAGTATTTCTTTCTTTTTCTTGTATTATTCTGTACTAACATGCATATGGATTTCTGTTGTCCGAAATAAACGCATTTTGATTTGATTTGATTTGATTTGATAAAACGTTTGTATGTTCAAACCAAAATAATATTAAAAGAGTTTCGGCTCACTCTTAATCATTACAAATTTTTGCCATAGCGTATTTCCGTAGCCATGCCCATGGTGTAAATAAATATATATATTTTCAGCGTATCAATAAAAAAATAGGTTTGATTTGCTGACCGTCCGTTATACCTTTAGGCGTCAGGTTGAGAGCATTCTAGAGTCCTGAGTTCCGATTATTGCGGTCTGCGTTCATTGTGAAGTATATATTTGCTTGGATAAATGCACACATAACACCTGTCAGACCGCGGCGCTCAAAGTAGACGCACGTTCTATCGCAGTTCTATTTGAATCTGTTGTAATTTAGACACATTATAGTAAAATGATCTAGAAAACCCGTTGATACAGAATTGTAGATAAATAGTTCCGAATGGCCCTTGTCCGTTTTTTGCATTTTCATTTGTTTATACTTAATATTTAATTACAACGTATAGCATCCAATTAATGACATCATAACACTTGTGACGCCTACTAAAAACAAACACATTACATATAATTTTAAACGTTTTCTGAAAAACAGACAGCATAATGATAGGGTTGGCACCCGTCTGGCGAACGTCAGGTAATGGGCTCCAATTACAACACAATTAACACGCGCATCGTTACAGACAGTTTTGCCTAATTCGATTTGATTGTCAACCCTATTTGACGAATTTAAATTTCGAATTGGCTATTTTAATTTTTAATCCTTTTTGTTGATGTGTCCTGAATTGTTAAAACGCTCGTGTGGACAATAAATTTATACGATTATTAAAATTTGTTTAAAAAGTGTGATATATTTTATTTTTCACGCCACGAATTTGTAAGGATCTTCTTTGTGTGGATAAAAACAATATTCTATAACTATATTCCACTTGAAGAACATATTTTACTAAGTTTATTTGTGCGTGACAGGCCCCATTAGTGATTTATAAACATTACATTAGTTCATGAAAGTTAGAATAACAGTAGGCAATTCGTTTTTCTTTTCAGACGCAGCTTTAAACTATATGGTGCAATACGCTGGCCTCCGATTACACATGTAGCAAATATGACACATCTGTCTTTTTAGCAGGTATAAAGATGTTATAATATGTGTGATGAAAATGTATATAAACTGATAATTTTAAGTCATAAATCAATTAATTCGTGAATAATTCAGTGCACCAACATACGGACCATAAAATAAGGCTGCATTCCCAAAGCGCGATAAATACCAAGCTCGATACGAAATGAGTATTTATTTGTTGAACACTTTAATTTTTCACCCGACCCAGTTCGGTGGTAGCCGATCGGATTGTATTAAATCAGTTAACTTTTGTTTAAACACATCTTTTTCAACAGCACATATTGGGTTAACACATTTTCATACAGGTCTTATATAACTATGAACATGAAGTGTAGTATTACGATATCGTAACATAACAACATATACCTATACACTTTTAAGTGTCTTTTAAGTTGTAGTCATCTCGATCGTGGCCTCGTAAAGTCAAAATCTCCTGCGTTTGTGACGTCACGTTGGCTTAGCAGGAAAATTAGGCGGAATATTTTTTTTTTAATATTTTAAAGTGTTTTATTAATATAGTGTTTTCTTAGAATACTTTTAAAATATTTGTTATTATTAAATGAGTGACCGCAAGTGGCATTCATTACAAGCATTTCCGTGCTTCAGATGGTACTTTAAGTCGTCGGTTCTGGTTGTTGTATACGTTATATATCGGTCTAGTACACCTGTAGTAGACTTGTCTAGCAGCCAACCTTGGGTAAAATATCTGTCGCCGAATACCTTAGGTGTTTGGAGATAGAACTGCCGTAACACTTCCGACGCCATGGTGCTGCTGAGTGCGTCGATCTGCGGACTGAAAGAAGAAAAAAAAAAAAAAGCTGCTCAGTACCTGTGAGGAATACGCTTGTGGTCACGGCCTAATTTACAACAGCAAGAAAAGCCAGCTTATGGTGTTTAGGGTCCCCGGTGTGAAGTGTCCGGTAAACGTACCGGATGTTCTAGTTAATGGTATTCGCCTAGAACGGGTAGACCAATTTAAATATTTGGGGCATATACTCACCGAGGACCTTAAAGACCTATCTGATATAGAACGGGAGCGCCGTGCACTGTCAGTACGAGCCAATATAATCGCTCGCAGGTTTACACCTTGTTCGGATGATGTGAAGATCACGCTGTTTAAGGCATTCTGCTCATCCCTGTACACGTGCAGCCTGTGGGTGGACTACAGTGAAAAGGCCTACAGTGCCCTCCGTGTCCAATTCAACAACGCGTTCCGGGCGGTCTTGGGGCTGCCTCGCTTCTGCAGCGCATCAGGCATGTTCGCGGTAGGCCGCACTGACAGCTTCAACGCAACAATACGCAAGCGAAGCGCGTCTCTGGTGCGCCGGCGCCGGGTGCGGGCCAGCCCCAATGCCGTCCTGGCAATGTTCGCCGACAGGCTCGATTGTATTTATATACAGCATAGTTGCAATAGGCATTTAGCAGTCCCAATGCCCGTTAGGAAATGGTAGGTTTTTTTATTATGCAATTTTTTCCTGATTAATGCTCGTCTCTGTAGACATATAATAATTAGAATGACGTGTAATAATTTTAATGATTCTCACTCTTATTTATTAATATTGTATAATTTAAGCATGCTATTTTTATTTCTATTTTATATTGTTATTTTTAGTCTCTATGTGTTAATGTTTTGAGGACGAGCCCTTGTTGCTCGTAATAAATGATTTGAATTGAATTGAATTGAACTTCCAGTAGGTCTATCCTTAAGATCCAGTTCCCGTTGTAGATTAACCTGTGCAGTGTACAACCTTCGACTACTCCATCACTTGCCATCAGGTGAAATTGTGGTAAGCTAATATATCAGCAATAAATAAAAGTTAAATTGAGGAGTATTTTTTTATTCTTCTTCATGGTCGTATTCTCTGAGGGATGTAATTATAGTGTGTTAGCCATCTTTCTGCAGATTACTCTATCTTGCAACATTAAAGAACCAAGAGCTTGGTGCAAGCCAACATAACAATTGTATTTTTTTTAGCACTCGTAGCCAAGTTTGCTTAGCCATTCTGAATCGATCAGCAAAGTTAAGCAACGTCCGCCACGGTCATGACTTGGATGGGTGACCGCTGCTGGTGACATTACTACTGAGCGCATCCGTGCTTCGGAGCGCACGTTAAGCCGTCGGTCCCGGTTGATGTTTTAGGATAGCAGTCGTTACAGCATGGTGGTAGAGCACTTTGCAAATGCCCGCCTGGCTAGCTACCACCCTCAAGTTGAAAATCTGTCGCCAAGCACCTAACGGTGTGTTCCGGCAGCTGTCCTTGAGAGCCAGTAACTCTAGGTTAGTCTGCAAAACATCCTCGACCACATCATCACTTACCATCAGGTGAGATAGTGGTCAAAGACTAACCTATCAGGCACAAAAAAATAATAATTAATAGACACTAACAAGTTTCTCCGGAAATTGTGTCCCCATTCTTTCCGCACCTGCTTTTCAGAGTGTACTTAGTCCACTCAGCCACTGTAGCCACCCAGCAAATCAAGATCGAGTGTTTATATCCTTCACGTGATTCTTTGAATACGTATCATAATATCTGTCTCCAATATGTATATAAAGGGAGAGCTATCAACTCTCAAAAGCTTCATATTTCGGGCTGCTACTGAAATAATATTTAGCCGAGGACCGAACACCAGTCATCGAGATCCCAAAATGACTCCACCATCAAGTCAGCTCGTTTTCATCTGCTATTTTTTTTTACGCTAGATAGGTAAGCCTTTGACCACTATCTCACCTGATGGTAAGTGATGATGTGATCGAAGATGTTGTTCAGGCTAACCTAGAATTACTGGCTCTCAAGGACAGCTGCCGGAACACACCGTTAGGTGCTTGGCGACATATAAATTTCGTAAGGCTGAATTTGACCACTGACTAGTATGAGTTTAACGAAAACTGGTACTGATAAAACAGCGCAAAATCACTTTCATTTTAGTGCTTCATACGATAAAATAAGACGCTATTATTAAAACCTGCGTCATCCGTTTGCCTAATTGACCTTTAAAGTATGTTTTTAATAATAACATTTTTAGGGTTCCGTAGAACTGACAAGGAACCCTTATAGTTTCGTCATGTCCGTCTGTCTGTCCGAGGTTTTGCTAAGAGACCGTTAGTACTAGGAAGCTGTAATTTCGTATGGATATGTAAATCAATTACGCCGACAAAGTGGTAAAATAACATTTTGAAAAAATTTTTTTTTTAAATGTTGTTACATAACATTACATTAATGTTTTCATGAAACGCTTAAAAAAATATAAAGAATATGTGGTGACAATTCCGTTTATTAACGCAACGCCTGAATAAATTCTTCATATTTTAAAATATAAAAAGTAGCAGGTTGAGTATTTCACAAAATAGTTATTATTATTACAGATTGACTATCAATTATATAACAAAAACATATTAAAAACACACAAGAAGCGTATATAAACAGGTTCTTGTTTTACCCCATCCTAATAACGGTAATACATTCAAGCATCAAACTTCGTTTGGTTTTAGTTAATAGTGTAAACTGAAACCACGAAAAAACAAGCCAAGTTCCATTCGAATTTGCTGTTTATTCTGAAATGAATCTATTTTTTATTTCAAAAACACACGAAAAATATATTGGTAAGTTAACGCGGCACTAACATCTGAACTACTGAAATGTATCTTTAATTGAAGCCATTCACCTCAAGTGTTCAGTAAGAACATTCCTGACATACTAATTACTGATTCAATACACACAAACTGCGTGTCTGTCTGTTAGTAAACGATGACCTAGAACCGACGTTTAACATAGAATGGCCATTTCTCGTTAACAAAAGGTTACGTAATGAGCAAGTTAACCATTGTTTCATGTATTAGTTTTAGGTATTGAATTTTGTTCTACATACTGCTCTACTCCTCAAAGACGTCAATTAACTTTAATATAGCATTAAATCTTTCGTTTGTACTGATTTTTACAGTATTTAATCGGCGAATTTAAGTCTCTTAGTGTTAATCTCTTAGTCTCAATTAAAGTGCCTTACTTTTTAGCAACAGAAAGTACTTCAAGGTTTTTTTTTGTATTGTAAAAAGTTCCCGGCTACGGAATATGTTAACTATTCCGTATGCTTCTTTAAAATTTCTTAAAAGGTGAATATTGGAATAGATGCCAGATGAGCAGCATGTCACCACTACAACGTCGATATCAATGTTGTAGCACATTGGGAGCACCACATGGCTCCTTATCATCTTAAACCCCTGAATACCGAAAAGGTAGTGGATATAATAACTGATTGTAAGCTGCTGCTTGTACCCATACCTTCTGAAGCAATGATGGCCGAGCGGTTATATCTATGGACTGCGGTGCCGCAGGTCCATGGTTTGATCCCCACTGCTGGCTTGAGCTTTACTGCATGTTGGGAGGGTGCTCGCATGCTTCGAATGCTCGCTTGGCTAGCTACCACAACAATGACGCGGACGTCGACGGCGACTGTCCTAATGGACAACGCATACGAGGACGAAGAAATATAGAGAATATATTTTATACTTACTTTCAGGGCGTGGCTCCGCCCACGTGTATGTCGGTTATCGCGCAAAAACATTTACCTCTTTTTGCGCAGTTGGATAAAAACTATCCTATGTTTTTTCCGGGGTCTCAAACTATTTCCATACCAAATTTCATTCAAATTTGTCCAGTAGTTTTGGCGTGAAAGCGTTACAGACAGACAGACAGAGTTACTTTCGCATTTATAATATTAGTACTGATGTTTTTTATCTAAATAAATAGGATGGCTTTCAAAGTTATCAAGACAAGATCATTTTGTTACGGAGTTTATCTCAAAAATTAAATGGGTTCGGAATCTTTTAAAATTTCAGTATATAATGTTCCATACTCCCTATTTAAGATAAAAATACTGGAAACTCGGACCTTAAAGTACTTTTGAAGCTGTGATAAAAATAAACAAACAGTTTTTTGTTTTCGGGCTGTTATAAGGTGGATCCCTAAAAGAGCGAGGCCCGACTAACACTTCACCAGTTTTTATTAGAGCATTATTTTTCTTGTGGCAATTGGTTTGGCTATATAGTTTGGTGCAGTGATAACAATCTGCGCACAAAAATTGTATCTCATCCAGCAGTTTCGATGGCTGAGCAGCCGGTGCGTAATACGAAGAGACGTGGAATCGAACTTCGACAACAAGTACGACAGACAAACTGGATTTTTTCACCGTGAAACCGTGATAGGGCAATTGCAAATTCCCGCTTCACCGGCTATCAAATAACCAAAGGCTCTAGCCCTTAAAAAATCTATATCAATATGAATTCCTTTATACGTTATATATTTATAGTTTTATATTTATTGCTTGTCTCATTTCATTTCCTACCTTACGACCCAACTTGAACCATACTAACAAATTTAAACCAAACAAAATAAAAAGTAAAACAAATATCTTACACGGGCTATATTTCTAAACTGTACACAATAAATACAACCGTTAATTACAATAAATTCTCACAGATTGTTGTGGTAGAGCATTGTAGAGTCCACAATACTTGTAGAGGCGCCTTAATTAGGCGACTTGTAGAGAAAGAACGTGGGCGCTATCGACTCTCCAAGACGGTAGAGTCGAGTACTTCTTTCAAAGCATGATTGTCTATTTTATGTGTTTAGATTTAATAAGAAATATTAGCTCGCTCGTGATGTAGAGAATGGAAGTAAAGAAATAAAATGTTAGGGTATTTTCTCAAGAATTCGCTGGAATTATTAGTACGGGAAAAAATATATTATACCTCCTTTTACCATATACGTAATTTCTATTTTAATAGCCTTTGAATTCTATATTACCTGATGGTAAGAGGTGATTTGGTCGAAGATGCTCTACAGGTATAACATAGGATGGAAACTGGCCCTTGAGGACACCTACTGGAATGCACTGGTCTACTGTAAAGGCATTATATTTATTGACTGTAAAGGCAAATATATTCACAACAAAGTAATAGATTCATTTTGGCAGGATTAGCCACTGGGACCTAAAATTAAAATTATCTTTACATGTGCTGATTTGGCCGGAATGTGTGTTGCTGAACTTACATAATGAAACTATGCAAAAATACCGAGTTTCCTACAAAAATAAACCATAACATTTCAGGTTTCCGTACCCTAAAGGTAAATGGCGCCCTATTGATAAGGCCTCACTGTCTGTCTGTTCGTCCGTCCGTTCATCCGGCCGTATTTCACAGGTCTCTAGTTCATAAACGGAATGAGGTACAAACCTGAAATATTGGTATTTTGTGTCCAACGTTGTCTCAATATTTAATATTGGACTTGATATTAAATTGAGCTGTTTTCAGAGGAGCAGCCCCAATACATGAGAATGTAGCCAATAATAATGTTAAACCTTATATGTACCCGTGCATGTGTGGTGTCATCATACAGATCACATTGATACAAAAATAAATTAGTCGGTACCGTCCAATTTAACAATTTTATTCTGTTTTTGTCACAATGTATATCTTAACATTAAACTTAAGTTACGGATCTAAATTTTCAATAGTATATGGAACATATTCTCTATTTGACCGACATGTACTAAAAACGTTGAATTGTTGTATTTAATTGTTATATATATAGTTTTTAATTGTTAATTTTATTTTTTATAATTTGTAAAAAATAAAATAGTATAATAGTTATAGTTTTTAATAGATTTTGTTAATTATTATATATATAGTTTTGAAGCTGTAATCGAACTAAACATTTTTTTTTGATTTCGTGTTATTGCAATGTAGAATCCTAAAACAGCAGAGCCAAGCTTAGCCAGTTTTCATTTCAGTTTTTAGTATTAATTAAACTAATAGCCATCAAAAGAAATATTGCGTTTTAAAATCATCGAACATTAACATTGCTCGCACGGTTTGTTCAGAAGCGGATCAACCGAGCGAAAGCATATGAATATATCCGCAATATAAATACGAATACAACCATACGAAGAAAACCGCACGTGTGGATCTACTAAAACACTGGATTTAAATATCAAATATTTTATTCCAATATTATGCTTGTGACTGGTTGTTGAATCTGGGGGGTGTGTTTTAATGTTTGGACTACGAAGTCCTGATTCAGAGTTGAGTTACAGTTAATTTTATTTTATTATGTTGTTAAGCGCTCGTAGCGAAGTTTGCTTAGCTATTCTTAACCGATCAGCAAAGCTAAGCAACGTCCACCAAGGTCATGAGCTGGATGGATGACCGCTAGTGACATTACTACTGAGCGTGCACGTGCTTCGGAGGGCACGTTAAGCCATCGGTCCCGGTTGTTGTCTTAGGACGGCAGTCGTTATAGCATGGCGGGTAGGGCATTTTGCGAATGCCCGCCTGGCTAGAGACCACCCTCAAGTAGAAAAACTGTGGCGTTTGTGACGTCACGTCGGCTTAACAGGAAAATAAGGCAGAATTAAATATATTTTCAAATGTTTTAAGTATTTGAATAAAATATTAATTTAATGTTTTCTTAATTTATGTCAATTTTTTTTTTATTTTAAGTACTAGTTAGGGTTAATATTGCAGAACAATAACGCTGGCGACTGCCCCGTATCTTATTTCAGTGAATCTACAGATTCAAGATTGTCCAATCCTACGAAGAGCTAACACTAATCAGTTCAAAAATTACGATCGCCGCACACGGCTGTCAGGCAGACGATACTGATACGATCTTGGAGCGAGTCTGACACAACCGATGTGCGATGGAACGATAGCAAGTCAAACAATTAGAGACCATTAGACTGATGGGTACTGTACCGTTCGGGCGAGATTTTTGAAAAACTTACAATGGTTTGTAACGAGCATCTGTTTGGTTAAACAAAATTCTAGAAGCAAGGACACCCAACTAAGTGAACCACTACGAGGCCAGTCAATCAATTAGGTGGACATAAGGCAAGCCAACACTATTAACACCACCTGTAATTTGTCTGAATATTTCCAAAATATATATTTTTTTAAATTGGGCCAATGCTTCCCGATATAATATAATATAATATAATATAATATAATATAATATAATATAATATAATATAATATAATATAATATAATATAATATAATATAATATAATATAATATAATATAATATAATATAATATAATATAATATAATATAATATAATATAATATAATATAATATAATATAATATAATATAATATAATATAATATAATATAATATAATATAATATAATATAATATAATATAATATAATATAATATAATATAATATAATATAATATAATATAATATAATATAATATAATATAATATAATATAATATAATATAATATAATATAATATAATATAATATAATATAATATAATATAATATAATATAATATAATATAATATAATATAATATAATATAATATAATATAATACGATACGACTCGATACGAGAGAAGTAGTCTCGTAAGAATTCTGCTTGACGTAGTGTTAGAATTTTAGGTTGAAAGGTACGTTATTATAATACATAACATATTTTATATATATTTTTTACTATGGCGCAATTGATTAGATGGTTTGCCATTTATCAAACCAAACAAAAAAACACAGAAGACCAAACCTTGTAGGACCCAAGTATTAATCACAATGCTCAACCTATCCAGAAAAGCGGAAGTTTTATTTCGATTAAAAAATATATAATAATAGTCTGGCTTCGTCACAGCTAAATAAAGGAATTGTTATCGAAGTTATTAATTTAAAAAAGTATGTGTAGCGTTTTAACACGCTAAATAAATCAGTTCAGTGAATTCAATTAGCGTGCAGTCAATGTGACAGTTTCATTTGTAACGGACAAATGGTCACGATGTATGAAAGATGACGTCGTACATGGAAAATGATGTCATTTTTCTGCTGATTGTAATACAAATATTCTTGGAAGAGTTGCAATTTAATTTGAAAGAGGATAACGAAAGGTAATTAAGTTTCTCTCAAGGATCTCTAGGGATAGAAAAAGGTTTAGGCATTTTGACAGTTCTAAGGTACATCTTGGTCCTTATGAATTACATAATTAAATGTACTAAAGTTTTGAAAACGACTACTAGAACTGGGAGAGGAAATTACGAGAAGGAAAGATCTTATAAAATCACTTCACAACTCAATATATATAAGTATTAAGCACGCACCAATGTACCAGGCACTAAAAATATTTAATTCATCGCCTCTTAATTTAAAGGAAGAAATCTACCGACCAAATATATTTATAAGAAAGCTTCAAGCATATTTTTGGAAAATAATTGTTATAATTATAAACACCAATTGTTGAAATAATTTTAGGTGCCTACAAGTACAAATGGCAATATGTAAATAAAATATATATTTATCGAAACATATATACAATTTTGTTATCAATTTTGAATGTAATCTTAGGGTATATATTATTTAAGGACTTATAATTAATATTCAAATACAATGCACTTTGTTTATGAGTAAATAATTGAACTGAACTGGGGTTAAGAAAATACAATTTCATTTATGACTTTCATGTGGTGATTTAGTTGATTTAGTTTACTAAAAATATAATTATTTGATGGTTGATTGAGATACAATTTCATTTATGACTTTCATGTGGTGATTTACTTGATTTAGTTTACTAAAAATATAATTATTTGATGGTTGATTGAGATTGTTATTTGTTGTTTTTCTTTGTCGAGAAAAAGAATTTTTAGTGAGGCCCCTTATTACTCAGCTGTTCAGAGACTAGGAAGAGTGTTCATTCATTGATACATTTCTCTGTTACGTTTACTGATGCTTCTATTACCCGACGACGACGCGACGGTGTGACTAAGGACTGTGAAACCGTTCGAGAGGTTAGATAGTTCGAACGATTGTATCGGAATACCCGCGGCACTAAATATGTTTACAGTTTAGAACCATTTCATAATAAAACGTGTTCAATTTTGCTCTGAAATGTACTGAAATTTATAATGTTTTATTACGGTATAGAACTGGTTTGTGTTCAGGGAACTTTACAGGAATTTTTAGTGGTTTACTTGTGCTACACCCACATAAGGAAGTTATAATGAGAGATTTGAATAGTTTCGAGTTAATTTAGTTAGATAAGGATTTAGTATTTTAATGATCTGTTAATGTAATAACACCACGATCTGATACAATTTCCTTATACTTGTATGTACGTCTAAAGAAGGATCTTTACTCTTTCTACTAGGCGAGCGTAAAAAAATATTAATGTATAAATAAAATAGTAGTTATTCGGTACATTTGTACATTTGCCATTCGTCAAGTAATATGTTACAGAAGTTAAACCACTTAAAAGTAGTTAGAGACAAATCCCAGTCATGTTTACTTTTGAGGCCACATTGTGTACGGGACAAAGTTTAAAATACGCTAATGTAATAGTTAACTGGTGAATCAATAGGTTAAGTACTAAAATTCCGGGAGGTTGAACACAACACGAAAAATAGTGTTTCTTGCTATAGTACTACGCTCGAGCACATTCACGAATACCACTCGGCTCGAAAGTTTATGAAATATTATGAAGTCCCCGTGGGGTGAAGTGGTAGAACTGCACTACAATGTGTTCCTGTGCAAATCGTAAGAGGCGATGAACGCAAAAATAGATCTGAATGAATCAGAAGGTGGACAACAGCGCCTTCTGAAAAACTACGATTTTTCTTGCAATCCTCAAGACTCTTTCCAAGCTTGGGGAATATAGCTAACCGCCCGCAATCATAATCGCAGTGGCTTTTGTTCCACAGTGGACGTTTTGTTTGTCGCTGATAATGATGCTTAAAGGATTATTACTGAAATGGCCCAAAAAATTGACCCGAATGCAATGTGGTAATAATATATTAATAATATTACTACACACCACAATCTGTTCTGGAGAGTGACAGCTATAGGCTTTATTGGAATCGAACTATAATAACTGACAAAACAGTACATTTCAACAGACCTGATATTTCTGTATTAGATAAAATCAACAAAAATGCTTATCTTATAGACATTGCGATTTGCAATACACACAATTTACAAACAACACACACGGAAAAAGTAGCAAAATACACAGATTTATCAATAGAGATCAAAACACAGTGGCAAATCAATAGCACCAGAACAATACCAATTGTCTTATCCACCACTGGGGTCATACCCAAAACATTGCTTACAAGCTTAGATACCATCGATATTCCTGTGACTGCTTACAAGTTGCTCCAAAAAGCAGTCATACTAAACACTTGCAGGCTTGTGAGAAAATTTTTATCCCTACAATAGAAATAGCACTTGGCTCCGGCCCGTGCAATATAAGAACCTCCATCTGCGGAGAGACGTAAAATATTTTTGAAGTAATAATAATGTAACTAGAAAATACAAACTTGGAAAAAGCATAATATCAATGATGCCAATTGTTTCTCTAAAACTCCAATTTCAATATTTCTCTGTAACTAATTTATTAAATGAGAACTGCACTAGACATTAATTAGGCAACGTTATAACAAAACACTATTATACCATTTATGAGAAACCCCGAAATAACCAAATGTAGCTCACTTTGCATAACTTGACAAAATCTCTTCATTATTTGTTACATCAGAATTAAATTCAGCTATTTGAGCTATTATAATTCTTAAATTACCTGTAAGGTAACTGTCCATGGGACATATAGACCACGAGTCTTGGTTTTGCTGTTCCGCACTTAACGACGTCTCGCGCCGCTATTATACCACTACACAAGTAGAATTGCCCCTAGATAAGCGTGTCCTGATAACTATCGCACGAATAGCCGTTTAGTTGGAGGCATGTCAATTTAATGGCTACTTTTTATGCAATTAGCCATGTGAAGGATCCGTCGTGACGTGACTGACAGGTGTGTCATGCTTTAGTGGCTGTAGCAATATAGAGAGTTGTAATGGGTGCAGTTGAATCATTGAGAAAGATGTCATTTACTTGCAAACACTTTCTGTTTTTTCTATATGACCAACAACAAAGAACCCAAACAAGAGCAAGTCCAGCCTTGTTCTATAGAGGTTCCGTCTCAACAACCCATGCAATTAAAAACTAAATTGGCAGAAGAAAATAACGAAACAGCGTTTTCCGTATATATTTTGTTATACCCTATATTTAACGAGTTGTAAACGATGATGCTTGGAAACCAAAAACATTTATTTTTCAGCTGCCTATTCATATATTTGAGCAAATATTCTTTTTGTGTTTCTTATTTCATATCTGGTTTTGGGTAAATATTTTACACAAAAATATATACGTTTTAAGTTGAGTTTTATGTATTTTTAATTAATTACTTAAAATAATAAAAGCTAGATACATGTGGGGATACGGGCTATTAGAGAGACATATTATGTTTGATAACTAAAAATTAGCTATCAAACAAATTATAAACTATGGAAAGACATGAGCAGATCGATGGATATACAGCAAGTTATACACGTGTTATTATATTGTTTTGATTTTAGTGGATTTTTATGAAAATGTAACCTTTTTATGGTAAATGTTTTTTACAAAATCATTACAATTTGATGATCAGTGTTTAAGTTATAAATACTCAATTAACTAAAAATGGCCTTTGCCGTAACGAACTAATTGCGACTGTTACTGATGTCGAGTAACTACTATTATAAAAAAATATAAACTCTTGGAAATGGAGATGAATACGATATAAAACTCAGAATGTTTCATGAAGAAGCATAGCACGAACAAATTAAAAGTTATTTTTTATATTTCAGTATCAGAATACAGTTCAATTTATTATTTAATATGTTTGACTTAATATGAATCCAATTTCGTTTTACAGAAGTATATAAATGCATCCAATAGTTTTATAAAATATAATTTATGTCATATAAATCGTAAAGTTAATTAAAAGGTAAAGTGAAAAACAATAATAGTAATGAGACGCAACATTTTACCATAACGAGCAAACTAAACCTATAGTAGACTTAATAATTCAAGTCTTAAAACTTAAGTTCGCACGAAAATAGGTCTTACTGAAGTTTTTTTTATCTTCTACTTTATAGAATATTTTAGAAATATTTCTACAGAAAGTTTTTCAAGATGACTTTTGTTTTATCTTAAGTTTCACTTTAATAATGAGCAAGCACCACTTCTACTTAATGTGGTCACGCCCTATCGTTAGAAATGATGCCTTAACTTAACTAGATGCTATTTTTCTTCTTTATTAAATTGTTTTGCTACTGTGGTTTTTCAATTCTAGAATGATTTTCATACCATGTCTATTATTTATTTTGACACCAAATTCAAATTCAAATTCAAATTCAAAATCATTTATTCAATTTAGGCGTCTACGACGCTCTTATGAAGGTCAATTACAAATTTTAATATTGAAATATTCTACATTGTACTGCCACGTTCAGCAAAAAAAAGGTTTATAGAGCCACTGCGAGAAGAACGGGCAAGAAACTCGGGGCCATTCTTTTAAACGTTTTTTTACAATGTGTTATAAACAATATAATACAATTATTACAATATTTGTTTAAATTACGTAGGAGACATGTGATGGCTTGGCAGAGGTGGAATTTTCCAAGCATTTTTGTCGTTTAAGTAATCACAAACTGTGTAGTAGGATTTCCTCATCAAAATATTATTCACGTGCAATTTGAATTTTCCTTCTGTGAGCATTGTAATATGTTCGGGAATTTTATTATAAAACCGCACACAATTACCTAAAAAGGACCTTTTATTTGTCTTTGCTAATCTAAAACATGGTACCGTTAATTTATATTTGTTCCTAGTGTTGTAATGATGGTTGTCACTGTTTAATTTAAATTTACTCAATTTTTTCCGAACATACATAATATTTTCAAATATATACAGACTCGGTAAAGTTAATATATCAATTTCTTTAAAAAGATCCCTTAGAGATTCCCTAGGATCCATTTCATATATGGCTCGAATTGCACGCTTTTGTAAGATAAAGATTGTCTCTATCTCAGCAGCAGCTCCCCACAGCAATACACCATACGACATAATACTGTGGAAGTATGCGAAATAAACCAGCCGTGCAGTAGCTACATCTGTTAACTGTCTTATCTTACAAACTGCATATGCAGCAGAACTAAGTCTTCCGGCTAGATCATGTATATGTGGATCCCACTGTAAAGTTGAATCCATTTTGATTCCCAGAAAGACTGTCGCTTTGTCAATAGAGAGTTTATCTAGGCCAAGCTTAATGTTTGGTTCAACATAAGGAACATTTGGTAATGAAAACTTTAAACATTTGGTCTTTTTTGAATTTAACAGAAGATTATTAGCGGCGAACCATTCAGAGATCATAGATAACACATTATTTACATGAATGAGTTCACTATCTTTCCTATCTACTTTAAAAATCAGAGAGGTATCATCCGCGAATAAAACAATATCACAGAAATCTTTGACCATGCAAGGCAGATCATTAATATACGCTAGGAACAGAAAAGGTCCCAAAATTGATCCCTGCGGTACACCTATTTTTACGAAAGACCCGGAAGAAGTATTGCCATTTATTCCAACCATCTGTAGCCTGTCAGACAGATATGACTCTATTAGATTCAAAGCTTTTCCACGAACACCATAGTGTGAAAGCTTACGAATCAGAGTGCAGTGTTCTACACAGTCGAATGCCTTGGAAAGATCACAAAATACGCCAATAACATCATGTGAACTCTCCCAGGCTTCAAGTATATGTGACATCAATTGAACACCTGCATCTGTTGTCGATCTGCTCTTAGTGAAACCAAACTGATTCTCATTCAATATATTATGCTCATTAAAATGAGATAAAAGTTGTTTGAGCATAATTTTTTCGAATACTTTACTCAGAACGGGTAAGATGGAAATAGGTCTATAATTGCAAGGGTCAGATGCAGCCCCCGATTTCAAAATTGGAGTGATTTTACTTAGTTTCATTAAGTCGGGGAAACTTCCTCTATCAACACAAAGATTGAATATTGTTACTAAGTATGGTGCAATAATGCAAATAATAGACTCTGCCACTTTAACTGACATACCCCACAAGTCTTCAGTACTCTTTATGTTTAAACTTTTGAATGTCTTTATAATTTCAAAGTTTGTCGTGTATCTGAAAGAGAAGTCCGGTGTTTTGCAGGGAAAATTATGTTTTAATAGGGCTTCTGCTACATTGGGACAAGAATCCAATGATTTAGTGGCTTCTAGGGGTAAGTTAGAAAAAAAAATTTCAAATATATTCGCCACTTGTATTGGATCAGAGATTTGATGTTTATTAATAGTTAAGACATATGTTGAATCTCTAGGTTTATTCTTACCAGTCTCAGTATTTATAGTCTTCCAAATGGTTTTTATTTTATTTTTAGACTTGCTAATTTTGTCTCTAATAAAAAGAGATTTAGCACACAAGCAAACAGACTTAAAAATTTTTGAATAGTTCCTAACATAATCATGAAACTGCTTGCAAGATGTTAAATTTTTCCTGCGATACAGATCAAACAAATAATCTCTACTTTTTCGGATACCTCTAGTTGCCCAATCACCAAACTTCAATTTTCCATTTATTTGTTTCTTTATTTTTGGACAAACTTTTTGAAACTCAATATTTACTAAAGAAAATAAGTTATTGTAGATGTCATTCGGGTCACAGTGAGAAAAACTTGTTATGCCAAGCTTAGCTTCTATGTTGGTACCGAGAATTTCTAGCCTACTGGTTGTTAACGGCCTATGTTCAACTTCAAACCTCTCTGTTTCTCTATTTCCATCAAATTTTATCGCAAGGCCCTCATGATCAGACCTAATACCTTTCAATATTAACTTTTCTTTAATCTTACAGTTTGAGTATATATTGTCTATACAGGTAGATGAAGTGTCTGTTATCCTAGTGGGCTCACAGAACAGAAATTTCAAATTAAATGACTTAAATAATGAAATAAGATCAGTCTTATTTTTAGAATTCATTAAAATATCTATATTAAAATCACCACATACAAATATGGGTTTTCTGCATTTAGAGATTTTCCGCAGTATACTTTCCATAGTGGATAAAAATTCTGCAAAATTTTGAGCACGACCTTGATCTGTTGGTGGTCGATATACACACAACACAAGATGCCTGTCCACCTCCACACAAGCAACTTCACAGACACGTTCGACAGAAAATCTGACTAAGTCACGGCGTTCTTTAAATTTTAAGTTATTATTTACAAGAATAATACACCCTCCTCCTTCTGCAGATGATCTGTTAAACGCACTGCCTACACTAAAATTCTTAACATTAAATAACATTGTATCTGCTCTTAGCCATGTTTCAGTAAAGCATAATATATCAAAAGGATATTTATCTAAGAGCATTTCAATTTCAAGTATTTTGCCAGGGAAGCGATTTATATTTTGGTAGTACAGTGCTATGTCAGAACACTTCCCTGTTGTCGGACTTAAAAACCTATATTGTTTATTCGCCCCGTGGGGTCCCGGGTTAGAATTGCACCTCCACATATCATCCTATGGGTGTCGTAAGAGGCGACTAAAGGAAAAATACTGGAAGGTGGGCAGCAGCGCCTTCTAACGAACAGCCAAATTACACTGCAATCCCCAAGACACCTGCCAAGCCAGGGGATTATGGCGAGTACCCCCTTAATAGGGAGGCTCTGTTTAGCAGTGGACAATCCAGCTGTTACAGTAAACTATAACAGCTGGATTGTCCAAAACTATAACACTTATTTGTTATGCACGGCTGCAAAAGTGTTATTTGGCACGAGTACCTTATGAAAACTGAGAAAGCGAAGGATTCTACGATTGAACCATGAGCGAAGCGAGTGAATATAGAATATAATCCTGAGTGTAGCGAAAAGTTTCAAAGGAAAGAAGCTAAATAAATTCGCTACCGAGTGAAACACACAATTTTGTAATGTGATTACATTACAAAAGTGATGTTACGTCGGCTTAGCTGGAAAATTTGACGGAATTGTCACTAGATATTTTTTTAATATTTTTAAGTGTTTTATTAAAATATTAATTAAATATTTTCTTAAAATATTTTTAAAATATTTGTTATTATTAAAAGAGTTTATTTTCAATGTTTTCTTCATATCATTCAGATGAGTACATGTTCTCATCCGAAATTGTTAAAAAACTCTATTAGTACGTATTTGAGTTACAGTAACAATAAATTGACGAGTGCATTTTATTTCAACCTCTAATACTAACGTAGAATAGTAATACTACACATGCTTTTAGTAATTTAATCTTTACAAATTCTATTTCAATAACGGTTATACATCAATATAGCTGTTGTAATTTGGTTCATAAAATACATGTCATTACTATTACATTCAGAAATCAAAAATAACAAAAAATTAAGTCCCGTACGAAGTATGATGGAATAAAATTTACCGACGCCGTTAATTAACAGGTTTGAATTGCCCTCAAGGATCAAATTGTAATTAAGATCGAGTAAAAATAAGTTATCACTCTTAAGAACCGATTCACAAGCAAAATAAAACAAATTTAACGAATCGGTCATTGAACAAAAGACTTGCAAGGATAACGGTCTCGGAGAAAAGAAAAATACTAACAACCTTACGCGTTGCTTAACAAATTTAATTTTAAGGACAGCGACATAAAATTTACCAAATATGAACTCGTAATGATAGGTAATAAGGATCATAATACAGTAGATACTAATTTTATTGATGCTAATGATGTGTTTGTAGTTAATAATGAAAAGAATTCGAACACCATTACTTCTGTTTAGACGCAACTCGAGTAACTCCGATATGGAATAAATGGATGCACCTATTCTGTTAGTCGATCTTTCATTTTGATTAATCGACGTTACCGTTTCTCGTATTGTTCAGTGTAGATAGAGATTTAAATTTAATGTCGTTTTAAAGTCTAATGTCTGTGTTTTGTGCTTTTGTTGCTTTGTATTCGATGTTTTCGTGTTTATTTATATTGTTAGTCTAGAAAAGATAAAATGATTCGTATTTGATTTTAACGGGAATACACTAGTGCGGTAGTAGGCACTGATATTCTGTATGCTTTTGAGATATTTTTGACACTGAATTTATTATGAACTTAAAATAGATTTCTGAGTTTTGAATTAAAGTGATAGTTATTGCAATATAATGTGCCAATTATTCGAAAACGTTTTAGTCTTACAAATAAAAAATTCACCCATACTTACCCGTAACAACTCGTACTTATTATCGACATTTAACCCATAAATGCTAAAATATAATCTATATATATAAATTACGTGTCACGTTGTTTGTCCGCGATGGACTCCTAAACTACTGAATTGATTGTAAATTTAATTTGCACACCGTGTGCATTTTAATCCAAATTGAAAGATAGGATAGCTTACATCTCAATTTATAGTCGTAATTACCAGTGCAAAGCCGGGGCGGGCCGCTAGTAATATATATATACATATATTATTATGACTATTATTACATATATTCCCATTTTCAATATAATTACAATTACCAACCCAAGATTATTTTTATTTTTTCACTGACTTATAGGTACTTTGTAGAGATATAATGTATGCATATAATGTATGTATGTGAAAATTGCCAATAGAATACACCAAAAACACATAGTAATTAGCTGCTAAGGTATAAATATCACATCACATTATCGGCTTTAAAACATCCACAGTCGAACAAAAGCCTGCCCCATTTTTTGCCGTAATCTAATCGCTTTGCAGGCGTCTTAGCGATCTAAAGTAATATATAAATACTTAAAATAATCATAAACTACAAACACAAAAGAAAAATCACAAAATATTCAACAGGAACTCAAAACTCACATGACAAAAATGAAAAATTCCAAACAACCCACAAAGAATACCAACAACACAAACTAATAAGTATTCAGAACTATAACAAGAACTTTGAAATGTAACGTTACCTTTAACAAAGACCCACAAATTGCAAGCGTTTAGAGTACGCGCTAATTTGACCTACTTTTATACAGAAACAAAATAGTATTTGAATCAGCAATTTGCGTCGCGCTAATCAAATGAGGCACCGCGTTCAATACAATTAGAAAGGAGAATTCAACTAGAACTTGTTAAATAAAATGTGTATGGGAAAGAACAGCTGTGCGTATAACTGCTCTGAAAATGTACCAAAACAGTACATTTTATTTTTTATTTAGAAACCCCAGCGAATGTCCAGATTGAGTTGTTATACATATTAAAATATCTTTACAATTTAACAATGATTAATAATATAAAATAAAATAACAATGAAGCGGTGTATGGGTACTTGTATGTTATTATTAACTATTACATTAAAATTTGTCAACAGAAACTGTGCACGTGTAACTACCTACGTGTACATTACAAAACCAAAGGTATTCTTTAGGAATTATGATTAACCAAGTATGTTAATGATAACCAAACGCTAACTGGCCCGAGAAAAAGACAAATGTTCGCGATCAAAATCTTTTTCATATTAATCAGTACCGATCTCCAAATCCCAGTGATTATCTCATTAAAATCCGACAGCACCTAATGAAACCACAGACAATAGTACAGATAAACTAATCGTGTGGTTCAAAACACGCAAAAAATAGAATCTCCAGTTGAATCTGTGGACTTAATTAGAGAGAGTACGTTCTACTCGAGACCTCAACCTATGCTCGGGGATCATCCAGACTGACAGTGTAAAAATAGAAGGCGAACTTGATGAGGATTTCGTTACACCGTTACGAATTAATGAAACAAAATGCATCAGTGTAAGATGTTAGCTAAAATTAAAAACAACAACTCTCTATAAAGGCAAAAAATTTGCTAATGATTTACAATTTATATGATTGTTTTCGATACATATGTATTCTGGTTTTACTTCTTTACAAGACATTATGACGTCTACAAGCTCATTGTTTTTTAATAATACCAATAATAATTATTGGTGCCAGAAGAGAAAAACATGTTATAGAATGTCTTCTGAAGAACTCCATAAAATCTCCAAGATATCTCAAAAGCGTGGGGATGATGATCTTGGAGATTATGGCAAACCCCAAAGCCCTGTTTATGGGAGAGTATTCAATAGCAGATAATCTGATTAATACAGTATGTTATAGTTAATTTAATACTGACCAATAGAGGGATATGTTGTCATAAAAACTTACGTGAGTTGTCATAATTATTAATTAAATATACCGGCTAGCACTCACGGTGTTTAGTCGAAATCTCCGACCGGTGTTCGAACAGTAAAGATGTTCATTCTCAAGGAATGCGGGCAGTCTCGAGGGCTGCTTGACGCGCACATCACTACTGTTCGAACACCGGTCGGAGATTTCGACTAAACACCGTGAGTGCTAGCCGGTATATTTAATTAATAATTAGAGGGATATGTGTTTAATAATTAAGTGATAATATGAAAATAGAGAACAAAATTTACCCTGCAGGAATGTTTTGATTGTTTAATATTACAGTACTCCTTTTGATTAATTATATCCATTATAATAAAATTTCTCATATTGTTTAGTTTGATTACACCTCGGTGTAACATACATCCAGTCTCGAGAGCAGTTCTTCTGACCACTCGCGGTAACTTCAAACGTAGCGCAGTTTCAAAGCGCGATCGCTCGCACCACGATATCGCATCAACGTAAGCGACTACGGATCTGATTCGTTTAATGTGATTGATGGTTAATATAGTTTATCCAATCCGTTGCACAGATGTGAACTTGAATTGTGAAAATGAAATTGTGATTATTTAGAGAAGAAATTTCCAAGAGTCCGCCTACAGTTTTACTTGTATCCTTGTAGATGTAGGATGTTGAGAACCTATGAATTGACTTTGTCACTTAAGATAATACTATTTTCAATCCCAACTTTAACTCTAAGGACTTCACATTAGAAAATTGAGAGGTATATAGACTATTATTATCCCAATGAGAAAACATTTTTTATTTTTCTCAGGTATATAATGATATATAAAACTATATTTGCAATAATATGAAAGAAAATTAATAGATGTAGGCGTTACTTGGCGAAAATACATATTTAATAATTATAAATATTTGAAACCATTACATTACTATAAAGAGAGAAACACTCAACATAATATAGTCAAGACCTCCTGGTGATGCTTCGTGTAGAAAAGAAATACGTCAAAAATTCTTTAATGCCACGTAGCCAAACAGAAAGATTTTTTGAAAAATATTGTGAAAAAACACAACAGGGAAAAAGCCTAATTTCCCTGTTGAGCGATCGTGGCGTTACATACACCACGTAGCCAAACCGAAACAGGGAAATTAGGCTTTTTCCCTGTTGTGTTTTTTTTGGCCAAACCGAAAGACGTTCTCTTTTCTACACGAAGCATCACCAGGAGGTCTTGACTCTTCGAGCGCAAGATCGAGACTTTTTCTTAACATATTTTTTAAATATTTGTTATTACTACATTTGAAAGAAATTTTATTTAAAACACATTTCATATATTTAGTTACATTTGAAACTATTCTTTACTTAGAAATGATATATAAAAACTTTGCAATTTAGTTTAACACTACGAATAAATGATTCGAAGGTTCACCGTAAACATCATAAAAATCACTACAATACTCGTTTGCACAAATAATTATCAACTTAACATATAAATAGCTTCGACCAGAACTTACAAACATCAGTTATATATTTGAAGCGCTCGTAGCGATGTTTGCTTTCTGAACCGATCAGCAAAGCTAAGCAACGTCCGCCGTGGTCATGAGTTGGATGGATGACCGCTGGTGATTACTACTGAGTGCTTCCATGCTTTGGGTCCCAGTTGATGTCTTAGGATGGCAGTCGTTATAGCATGGTGGTAGGGCATTTTGCGAATGCCCGCCTGGCTAGCTACCACCCTCAAGTAGAAACTCTGTTGCCAAGCACTTAACGGTGTGTTTCGGCAGCTGTCCTTGAGAGCCAGTAATTCTAGGTTAGCCTGAACAACATCTTCGACCACATCATCACTTACCATCAGATGAGATAGTGGTCAAAGGCTAACCTATCAGCAATAAAAATGTGGTCGAAGGTGTTAACAGGCTTAACTAGAATGTTTACTAAACATACGTTTTGGAATTTTAAACATTATAGCTATAATATTGTTCGATGAATTTTGTCAAAATTCGGCATCAAATTACCATTATAAGTGTTTATCGGACGCAGCTCTTTGATTACATTATCTCACCGCTCACTAAATAAACATACAAACGTAATCAATTTCAATTAATGTCCGTTTTAAAGCTTTACATAATTTTACTTAGATTTGGTTCGAAATTAAATGAAATTGTATTGATACGATTCTCAATAACAGTCCGAAGTATGACCGGAGTACTCCATATTATATCAGGCACAGGTATCCAATAAATGGCAATAGGCTGGCTATTGTTACTTTTTTGTCATAACTAAGCAAGTCTATGAAAATTTCATTTAAAATACTATTGCACAGTGCGCTTCAAATTTCGAAGATAATCTAAGCCAGTACTTTTTAAGTAGGAAAGAGGGTCAAGAATTTGTATTATATGGTACATTCTTCTAGTAGATAGTTCTTATCGTTTATTTAATTCAGAATTTATAGTATTTAATGAAAAGATTAAGGCGTTACTTTGCGGAAATCCATATTTACCAAAAAAAAATATTTAAAAAATATTGTTATTATTGACGTTTAATATAAGTATGAAACATCAGTCAAAAAATGCATGTTAAAACATCGATATAAATAAACTCTCTCTGGTCTGGTCGACGGTCTTGCAACAAGCCATTAAGCAACCTCAGAAATGGCAATACTAGGTTTGTGCGGAAAGTACACGATAGTTCGAGTTAAGTTAGCCGAGGCAATATATCACATATAGAAACAGGATAGCTCAGCTGCTCATGCACAAATTCTCCGTCTCTGCAATTGACCTCAAATCTTCAAATAAACTTTCTAAAAACTAAAAACTGTATGTCTCTTCTTTAAATCACATTTATATTTCCATATTAACACATAATGTCTATAACCAAGTTCATATAATTTACTATAACAGATGCATTTCGTCACTAGTCACGTTTTGCACTGCAATTTCACTAGCTCTCAAGGACTGCTGCTGGAACACACTGTTAGGTGCTTGGTGACAGATGTTTTACTCGACGGTGGTCGCTAGCCTGGCGGGCATTCGCAGAATGCCCTTCCACCATGCGGTGAAGCTCATGCCCGCGACGGGATTCGAACCATAGACTGGGCTGGCTGCGCGGCAGTCCATATAGCCAATGCCACTGAGCCATCACTGCTGCGATGATACGATGGTGAATCACCTTGTAAACTTAACTGCTATTTTAAGTGTCTACCATAGCAAACCTTTTCAGCAGCTTCTCATAAAAAGTTCTTGAAAAGTTTTGTAATTATCACCAATTTTTAAAAGCCAATTAAAGATACGAACTTAGAGCTAGATATTTTCTTTAAAATTACTGTTGAGTATAATATAATTTCGTGAACCAGACATTGCACTCAACGGCTCATAAAACCATCGTGACGTTCGTATCGCAATACAATCAATCATTAACATTACATACTCAGTCTGTTCATTAACACTAATTTGAATTAATAACACTTATTTGAATCCGCCATTTTGTAAATTATTCTCCCCCGGTGTTGCAACTGCAAAAAAAGTTGCACCAATTATTACCAATTGCGATTCTACGCTGTTTCGTGATTTAAAACTTGTCAATTTGAATTTTATTGTTTCCAACTCTTGGAATTGGACGGAGTATTTTTCTAGTAAGTACAATATAAAGAATTAAAAATTAATGAATGTTTTGTTTTATTTCAGGTAAGCTATAAATACAATGGGAATGAGACAACATCGTTGCTTATTTGGGTAAGAAATTACCACAACCATAAATTGTACTATTTCACATTTTACCACTCATACAGATGCCTTAACATGTATTTATAAAAGGGATATATATGTAACCATTTTATCTACGAGTAGATGAGCAGCTCGGTAATGGCCAGTACGAAATACGAATAAAATATTAATTGAAACAATGTTCATTTGCGGTACGTATTGCATACGATGTTCGGTACATCTTAAGAATGCGAAATAAAAATCGGCCAAGTGCGAGTCGGACTCGCGCATGAAGGCTTCCGTACCATTAGCATGCATGATAGCATTAGGCTTCATATTTTAACCATTTTTTGTTTTAATGTGCGCGAGTCTGACTCGCACTTGGCCAACTTTTTGTATTTGTTGTTATAGCGGCAACAGAAATACATCATCTGTGAAAATTTTAACTGTCTAGCTATCACCGTTCTTGAGATACAGCTTGGTGATAGACGGACGGACGGATGGACGGACAGCGTAGTCTCAGTAATAGGGTCCCGTTTTTACCTTTTGGGTACGGAACCCTAAAAACTACTACATAGATGCGTTATTTAATTTTAAAATCATACAAACAGATCATAATTTAAACAGAAAATATTTTAGTCTACTGTTGTGGATTGGCTGTGAGAACTTACAGGACAGCAATAGAATTATATTCCTTTAATTAATTATAGATCTGGGTATAGGGGTTAATAAGTACAGTAAAAGAAACGCTTACTATTTTTTTTACCATATTTTCCCTTTATATGTATACATATAGCTTTTTGAGACAGTGATAACCGAACGGTAATAGCTATGGACTGCGCCGCCAGCTTGTACTTCACCATATGTCGGAAGGCCATTTTGCGAATGCACTCGTGACTAGCAACCACTCTCAAGTACATAATCTGTCGCCAAGCAATAAACAGTATTATTTGACAACAGTCCTTGAAAGCCGGTAAAATTACGGTCGTATGGGACTTAACAAAAGTATGTATCAGGGTGACAGGTGCAGTGTTGTTAGTCACTTATGTCGAAATCCATCTGTTATAGGCAGTGGTTTCCACTACACATCAGTTGGGTCCATAAAAAATTTGCAATATATCTAGACTTATTTATCATATAACTGCTTCCTATAAAATAATGACAAGCGTCAATTCAAATAGAAGCTGTCACCTACTCCTAAATCACATTGCTAGCTAAACCACGTTATGGAAATACATAACGTTCTAAATCTTAAAATGTTACAACGTGCCATACAATCAATGTCGCGTCAGGAGCATGTCGAGAAAACGTATAAAATCGACGTGAGTTTAAAATTCGATGTTGCATTTTCCTTATTTATGTGGAAGCGGACGACATTTGCTCGTGCTCGTGACGTGTGCACCGCGCCGAGCGCCAACACAAAATGAACTTGAGTTCACAGATGATATTTTTTAAATTCAATTTAGTTTATTTTTTCCTCTGGCAACATCCGCACCTACATCACCTACAATAAGTACTAATAAATTAAATATCTACTCTAAATTATTTTACTCAACGCTGCTATTATGAAGTCACGGGCGGATGGTCTTATCTCGTATTTTTATTCCTTTGACGCCTCTTGCGCCTCCCACAAGAAGTACAACAAATAAAATTCCACAAAACCTGCCAACCCAGGGGTCATTGTAGATCTAACCTGCTACAATTGGTGAGATAATTAAACTAGCACTAAAATTGACGCTCTTAATATAATTTTGTGAAGCGCTCGTAGCGAAGTTTGCTTAGGTGTTCTTAACCGATGTTAAGTCTCTACAGCTATCCATCAGTAACGCCAAGGCCGAAGCAAAAGCCGAGCTTTTAGAAAGTCTCAGTCGCGACCCATGGGGTCGGCCCTATAAGCTGGTTAGGGGGAAGATCCGGCCATGGGCACCACCGCTGACTGAGAGTCTTTCACCTGATTTACTGGATGGTGTGGTTTCGGGACTGTTTCCGAACGTGCCTGAATTTGTGGCTCCGGCAATGTCACTGCTACATTCGACGGTGGAGGAAGAAGTCACCGAAGTGCCACCTGTGTCCCAGGGAGAGCTAGGCGCGGCTGTTCTCCGGCTGAGGACCAAAAACAAGGCTCCGGGACCAGATGGAGTACCTGGTAAAGTTTGGGTTCTGGCACTGGAGGCGCTAGGGAACCGTTTCCGCGGGCTGTTTGGAGTCAGGGAGGTTCCCCTCGCTGTGGAAGACGGGCAGATTAGTTCTGTTGAAGAAGGACGGGCGACCAGCGGATTCTCCTTCTGCCTACCGCCCTATAGTGATGCTAGATGAGGCGGACAAACTTTTCGAGCGTATTATCGCGGCTCGCCTCAATAGACATCTTGGCGGTGTGGGTCCAGATCTATCTGATCACCAATTTGGCTTCCGAGCAGGCCGGTCTACGATCGACGCCATTAGGCGTGTCAGGGCGTACTCGAGCCAGGCAGTGGCTCAGGGAGGAGTGATGCTCGCGGTTTCTATAGACATTGCGAATGCATTCAACTCTATGCCCTGGGCCTGTATTAAGGAGGCCTTGCGGTTTCACCGCGTACCTCCCTACCTCAGGCGTATAGTAGGTGCCTACCTCTCAGAAAGATATATAGCATACCCTGTGAAGGATGGCAGTATTGGAAGGACTGCTATGTCGTGCGGTGTTCCACAGGGGTCAGTCCTTGGTCCACTCCTGTGGAACATAGGGTACGACTGGGTGTTGCGGGAAGATCTCGATCCGGGCGCCGGTGTTATCTGCTATGCAGATGATACGCTCGTAACGGCCCGGGGAGAGACATTTGAGGAGGCTGCCCGTCTAGCCACTGTAACAGTCGCGTCAGTAGTCGGCAGGATTAGTGCATTGGGGCTCCGCGTGGCGCTCGGCAAGTCACAGGCCGTATGTTTTCACGGTCCCAGACGAGCACCACCGCTGGGATCCCACATTGTTGTCGGCGACACACGCATTGGGGTTTGATCTGAGATGATTTATCTTGGACTCACCCTCGATGCTAGGTGGAATTTTTTGGAGCACTTCAGGCGCATGACTCCTCGGCTAGTGAGTGCAGCAACCGCCTTAAAACGGCTGCTGCCTAACCTTGGGGGTCCAAACACTAACAGCCGCCGCCTATATCTTGGAGTGGTGCGGTCCATGGCATTGTACGGTGCTCCTATCTGGGAAGAAGCTTTAACGGAGAAATCCATTGCCCTTTTGAGAAGTTCTCAAAGGGTAATGGCAATCGGGGTGATTCGCGGCTACCGCACCATTTCCTTTGAAGCGGCGTGCCTGCTTGCGGGATCCCCTCCGTGGGATCTAGAGGCGGAGTACTACGCGTCGATGTACTATTGGCGCGTGGGGCTTCGCCTCCGAGGTGAGCATCCCCTGCCTAGGGTGGTTGAAGTGTGGAAATTCCAAGCTCGAAAGTCCATGCTAGGGAAATGGAGGGAGCGGCTGGCCCAACCTAGAGCTGGTAGCTGGACTGTTGAGGCAGTTCGCCCGGTACTGCAAGACTGGGTGGACCGGGCACACGGCTCGCTTACCTTCCGGATGGTGCAGGTACTTTCGGGGCATGGCTGCTTCGGCAAGTATCTATGCAAAATAGCCGGAAGGGAACCGACGACCGAGTGCCATCATTGTGACTGCGGGGAGGACACAGCTCAACACACGCTAGAAATATGTCCGGCGTGGGATGTACAGCGACGTGAACTCACCGCAGTAGTGGGGTATGACGTGTCTCTAGCGGCGTTGGTGAAAGCCATGCTGGAGAGTGAGACGACGTGGAACGCGGGCATCACCTTCTGTGAAGAAGTGATGTCGTTAAAGGAGGTGGCAGAAAGGGAGCGGGAGATAACGTCAAACCTCCCAATCCGTCAACGGAGAACAGGGCAGCGGAGGAGACTCTATGCCCTCCTTCATCCCCCATAACCGAGGTCTGGCGGTAGTTCAAGGGGTGACTGCCGCCACAACAATGACCTCGAGGTGGCACGCGCGGTGTTTCCGCGTGCCCCTCAAGGACGATGAAGGCGAAGTAGCTCCAGCTTCGCCTCATTACGAGATTGTGACCCAAAGTGGGCTAACGCTGCGTGGGCCACGGTAGAGTTCGCAAACGTTCCCGTGGCCCAAGCATTAAGGCGTCCTGTAGGTTTTTAGTCGGTAGGGGCACTTGCTGCTGTGGGAGTAGTTGGTGTCGAGCCTGACATATCCCGCCCGCCACCCCTTTGGTGGACGGGAATGCGTAAAGGCATTTACCACACGAACAAAAAAAGGTGTTCTTAACCGATCAGCAAAGTTCAGCAACGTCCGCCGCGGTCATGATTTGGATGGGTCACCGCTAGTGACATTACTACTGAGCACTTCCGTGCTTCGGAGGGCACGATAAGCCGTCGGTCCCGGTTGTTGTCTTATGATGGCAATCGTTATGGCATGGTGGTAGGACATTTTGCGAATGCCCGCCGCGCTAGCTACCACCCTCAAGTAGAAAATGTGTCGTCAAGCACCTAAGGGTGTGTTCCGTCAGCTGTCCTTGAGAAACAGTAATTCTAGGTTAACCTGAACAACATCTTCGACCACATCATCACTTACTATCAGGTGAGATAGTGGTAAAGGCTAACCTGTCAAGCATAAAAAAAATGTATATAAACCGTTTCATATTTCCAGCTGAAACAATACCTACTTAGGTATACTCTAAAGCTTAGTATTTCGGAGCGCTTGTTACTAATGACTACTATTAATGTCCTTAATCTTCTTAATAGCCACGCTTTAATGAAAATGTTATTAAAAAGCCTTATTTTTTTTCTAAACTAACGAATTAAGCTTTGGAAAAAGGTACACGTAGTTTATTGTTATGATTACTGCCCAATTTACATGAAATTATCTTAATTTTGCAATTATTATCGAAGATAAAAACAAAAGTACAAAATTACTAGCATGGCAGTACGGCATTTTGCGAATGCACGAAAGGCAGAGGTGTCTAAAACCCTATGTGTTTCTTCAAATATGTTACTTCTGTGCCAGGCCAGCAACAACCTTCAATTAGGAAATAGGTCGCCAAGCACTAAACGGTGTGTTCAGGCAATTGTTCTTAAGACTGTAATAATAATAATAAGACAGTAATAATAATAATATAATCGCCTGCAACGGCACTTAAGTTGCCGAAATGCTTTCGTTGTAGAAGATGTAGGTTTGTTTATAATTTGAAGTGTATGAGAAAAGGTATACCGCCCAAAAAATACTTTAATCTACGAACAAGTATGTAGGTACTGTGTTTGTCGATATAGTTCAATGTACATTTAGCTTACTATTGTATGTATTACATGAACATTTTAGTCGTAGTTTTGAAGCATCGAATTTGAAACTTTTTTTCTGAAGGTACTCTAGTGCTTCTCTTCTTTTCAAATAAAATACCTTATAGAAATCATATACCTTATAGAACTTAATGCAAACTGTCAGTTTTGAGATACATGTAACTTCCCGACTAAGAGAAAAGCGTCGAGTATGAAACTTCTTGTTAGTTTAGGACCCCTGCACACCCTCCGATCGATAGTTCTGATTACGTTCGAGTACGTTACTATTGTCATACCCGTCCCTTGGACTCACTACAAGCACTATTCAGTATGGGAAGTGAACACTTTTGGACTGACAAAATAAATCATACTAATTGTCGAATATTAAGTTTTATTTTTTATAAAGTTATGTTTTGTTGAGATAGATAGAAAACTCTTTATTGAATACACCATAACATCAACAATAAACTGATTACTACTACATAAATAAATATTGAAGTCATCGGAAATGGTAAACAGATTACACCTGAAACAGAAACTGGCTCTCTAATGACACCTGTCACCTTATAATTTTTACAGAACACAAAGTCACCTTATAAATTTTTTTTCAGCTTAGATTATTGTCTTTGACTCTGCTTCATAAGTGATGATGCGGTCGAGGATGGTAAACGGATTAGGCCTGGAATAACTGGATCTCAAGCAGTGTTACCGGTAAACATCGACTACAGATTTTGTACTTGAGGGTAGTAACTAGCCTTCCACCATGCTTTAAGCTCAAGCTGGTGCTGGGGATTGAACCATGGAGCTGTAGCTTGGCAGTACATAGCTATTAACGCTCGGCTATAACTACTAATATTCTTTCAGCGGCTTATTTAACGGCTTCATAATAACCGCTTCGGTAAAAATATAAATGATACACAGGATCTAGGAAAGGATAAGCCTTAGCAATTCTGCATTCAAGCTTAACTAGAAAAATACAATATCATATAACATAAAAATATCATATAAATATCGTATAAAGAATTGGAGAACCAGACAATAAATCGTACTGTGGGAGTCTTCAGAGGTGACAAAGGCAAAAATACTAGAAAGTGGGTTGCAGCACCCTCTAAAGAACTGTCATCTTCATCGCGAAGGCGCCTGCCAAGCGTAGAAATTATGACAAACTTTATTAAATCGGCAAGGTATATATAATTATATAAGAGCTGCAACAGAATAATTGCTTAAGTACTTAGAGAGACAACATATCACTGTGTGGCAAGTTGGTGCAAGACATCCCTTACTGTCACCGCATCTATTATCCATTGTCATCCACATCCCCCGGTAAGAAGCCACGAGGGATGGCCCTTCATTGCTTGGAATTAAGTTATTGTCAAGTATATTGCACTAATGTGTGGGGTTAGCTAGACGTGGATTTTTGGATTTGACTTATTGAAGGATTAATTGTAACTTGTCTACTGCAGATGGGTGATATTCGTTAATAATAACAGTTTTTATGTATCTAATAAGTAGGTTGAGATTGTTTTTTTTTTAAATAGCTGATAGGTTAGCGTTTTAGCACAATCTATAGTTGGTATCTGTGGTTGACGATAATAGGCTTAACTCAGAATTTGAATTGGCTCTCATATAACAAAATTCTTATATGCTTGGTGACATATTTTCTACTTGAAAGTGATAGCTAGCCTGGCGAGCATTCTCAAAATTCAGTACCAGGAATTTAAATCAGAAACATACTAATACCAACATTGTTGCTCGGCTGCTGAGTAATATTCAAAGTGGCAGAAACCATGCAGCCGTATTCGTAATTAGAAATTACCACCACCTAAGGGACTAAACATGAAACTCTTTTGACCCAACAAAGTTGGCAGGCTATTCCGTGAATAAAATGCATCCGATCCCAATTTGATAGTAGATCGCCAAAGCTTAGTGTACCAGCCCTCTGAGATTGATCACGGCGTCGTGCTACATTACGCTGCAAGTTGTGATAAATATTTTAATTTATTTTAGGAACTGTGACAATTATTTTTAACAAAACCTAATACTTATCTGGTGTTACATATAGAAAAGCGACTAGCGGGTAGCTTTTTTAAACACATTAAGTATAGTAAGTTAAGTTAGGTAAATCGGTAATATAACTGTTTTATTATATATCTGATCGTTGATCGCCACGGTCTATTGTGCAGGCAGCTCTCTGATAGATCGCCGCGTCACGCTACATTACGCCGCAAATTGTGATATATATCTTCATTTGCTTTAAGGAACTGTGCTTGCTAGACCACTGCTTACGTCGATGTATTTGTATGGAGGTATTGTGCATTAGGCACATATTTGAGTACTTTTATTTGTCAATAGCAAAAAATGCTGAATTAGCAGCAAAGCCACGTTGCTGTGTGAAAAATCTTGCTGCACTTTGAGCAGGGTTTTTCACGTAGCTGGTATACTACAAACAAGAATCGTCAATGAAGGTGAAATCCAAATAATATGCAGATGTTTTAACAATATCTGACAGTGCGAATAAAAACACCAATAGAATTGCTAAATATGTGTAAAACACGAATATTACAAAATATTGCGGATCCAACTAAAAGCTAGTTTTAAGTTTAAGTTATGCTA
This sequence comes from Plagodis dolabraria, assembly GCA_963854805.1. Classification (NCBI taxonomy): domain Eukaryota; kingdom Metazoa; phylum Arthropoda; class Insecta; order Lepidoptera; family Geometridae; genus Plagodis; species Plagodis dolabraria. The sequence goes on from OY978446.1 coordinate 34,389,628, forward strand.
AGTTTTGCGGGTAAGTTACTGCAAATAATGTGACTCGATACAAATTGAATGTTGTAAACTTTAGGATGACTCGGCTTCGAACTTCCGCCCGATACAACTAATGTATAAAGAAATTATACTCATCAATTTCCCACTCATAAGGGATCGTTACATTTCTTATAACAACACATAGGGCAAAGTAAGTACACAAGATGTTTTATAAAAACTTCAGTTTAATGGCGGGTCGTCGACCTCACACATGGTAAAAAGACCTTTCGTTCTCCTAACGAGCAGCAACACCCCGTTTACACTGATGAGAATGACTATAACATTAGTTAAGTGTACACTACTTTTATATAGATATGCGAAAGTTTGTATCTGTTTTTACCACTTAACTAATGTTATAGATTGAGTTTCCTTTAATGCAGTTCAAACGCAAATGTTATTGAGTGGCTGGTAAATGATAACAGGTTCGTCATTTATCACATAATTAGATTATGTAGCGAAATTTTAATGTACTCTCCAATCCCTTTGGGGAATGTACGAGATTTAGATTTATAATTATTACCTACTTAGGTATTTGTTCGTATTTAAAAACATATAACTAGTGAAATAAAATAGTAAGAAAAAATCGTTGGTCGAATGGCATAAGGCACCTAGCTTTTGAATCTCGAGGTCCTAGATCCTCAGAATTGATAATTGATTTTTTCCAATGGGAAATTTCAGTAGCAGTCTGGAACCATGACCGGTGGACGGCAATAGGTTCACCAGAGGTGGGTGTTGAGACACCTGAATACCTCTCCTGGGACATACCTGAAGGTATAATGATTTGATATCCAGAAATTCCCAGAACGCACAATGTATGTCTTTCATGGGAATCGAACCTGCATCTTCTGGCTATACACAACGGACTCATTTTCTATTCTGCTACTTACCTATGATTACAATCTCACCTGGTTTTACGTGATGACGGTGATTCCCAATGACGGAGATCACACTGTTAGGTTTTCTATAGGGTGGTAGCTAGCCATGCAGGCATTTTATTTTTCTCATTCTAGGTTAAATCTATTTATAATTTTCTGCTAATTTATAATTTTCTATCCTGTTAGATTGTGGTCAAAGGTAAAAGCTATATATCATTTGTCAAAACTAATTTGAGTAACTTTCATACGAATAGCCAAAATTCAAACAATAATGTAGATACCAAAAACTCTCCGAGCAAATATCTCCCTCTCGATTCTCCGCTCCAGAAACCATCTAGTTAACCCTTTAATCACTCGGTGTCCCCCACTAGGGCATATTTATTGGATTATTCACTGCCGTAATGTGTTTCACACTCGAATGTATTCTAATGGATACGCCGAAATAGTGACGCTTGTAAGTCTTAGTACGGGTTAAACAGTAGTGCTACAGTATAGAGGGCTTATACGATTTAAGAATTTTTTTTTTCTTCAAATTTAAGGGTATATTTTAGACGAACGCCCCCATACAAAACGCAGCTCCAATCTCATTTTAATAATAGCGAATAAAACTCTAATGATTTTTTACTACGTAATTACTACCCTAATATCTAGTTTTGTGGTGCATCAGATTTTCATTAAATTATACAGTTTTGAAATTACACTAGCTCAAAAATTCGTAATTTTAGATAAAAGAAAGACCCAACTTTAAGCATCTCTTTCAAGAAAAATAAGCATGTTTTTAATATTTCTATTGCACCACATACATGGGGAATATAATGAACTTTCTATAATGGAAAGTTATTTATACATGCGTACTATACTTTTTAAATAAATCTGGAGCTACGAATAACTGGCTCAAACTCCTGAAAACGAGTGCTATATACTAAACGCTATATTATAAAATTTTAATTATTAGTCCAAAAGAAAAAGGATGTAAGCCAGAAACGATAGGTCTAATAATACACTATATTTTTTTTTAATAACAAGTTGAGTTTAGTTAAAAGTTCACGCTTTGGCTGGCGGGCATATGTCCTTAAGTAGATGACGTAGCCTACTGATGTGTATTTTTATTCTGTACATTCCCGGCTTGGGAATAAATGAAATAAGAGAAATGAAAGTAATTTACTAAGACAGTGCGTAACATTAAATTTACATAATTAAAAGAATATGTTTCAGAAACAATTAAATAAAATTAAGCATTAAACTATGTCAAGCTGTCAAAAATGAGATCCAGCTCAGTGTATCCAGGTTGAGAACTGGGCTGATCTTCCGATGGATCCATTGTGTGACATCACAGAAACATAATATGTCTACCGGTTTGATTGTGACCGTATCGTCGAATTATAATAGTAAGTGCATTTCAATTTATACAAATGTGTCCAAGTAAAGTGCGTAAGAATGTGACATGCATGTCGTATTATACAAGAGGAACAAGACTGTTCCAAGTCGTCTTTGAATGTCGTAAGAGCCAATCTAGGAAAACATTCACCTAATGGGCTCTACTGAATATTATTAGTTAGTTAATAACATACAATTGACAATTCTTATCACAAAAGAGCTTAAAAATACATTACCTACATGTGATTACAAAATGGGTCGGTTTTTTTCCACGTTTTTAAAATTAGTCATATAACATTACTAAATAGGGCTGCAGCCCCCATTGTGACTAATGCAGTTTTGACTTATTTTTTAAATAATACACCCAGTTGAAACCTTTTTGTCAGTTTTTGTTCCATTCTCATCATAAATCAACGTAGTGAGATAAATAGTTGCGGTGGAAACTTGTGACTCGCAACCGAAAACTGTTTTTGTCGCTTAATATGTCTGTTTTTGACAATTCAACTTATATTTTACAAGTTAGTCTCTGTTTTTGTTGAATTGTAGTTTTATTACAGTTGAATTGTTGGTTTAGAATTCTGGAGTTTACAGCTTAGTGCTGTTAAAAGTTGTTTTAGAAATAAATTTAGGTTAGGTCGTGGCCGAGTTGAATTTATTTTTATAATGTAAGTTTGTGATAACTTGCTTTATACTTGTTACATATTTTAAATGTTAACTACGTTTATGGCCTCAAGGTATTTTTAGTTTGGACTGGGTATGCCACTTGTAAGTTTATTTTTCAATCCTATTGTTTTTTGTGGACATACTTCTCTTGTTTATCAAGTTTATTAACTTGGTTTGGGAGTCTACAACACAAAATAGCCAAATGTTACTTTTAATCATATTTATTTCCAAAATATATAAAAAATACACGGAATAAATATTTGTGCTAATTTTATATTAATTACTCCTTCTATTATTAATGAATATGTTCATAAGTACTACCCACTTGGAGCACTAACTACCTAGCAAAAGTGACTATAATTTTTGTAGTTGCTTTTTATGCAAAACTAGCTGCGCCCCGCGGTTTTACCCGCAAAGACAAATTATGAGAAGTGATGAATTTGTCCAAGTTCATCACCATTATCATCAGCCGGAAGATGTTCACTGTCGAAGCCATTGATTACACGCGACTCTTACGATGTCGTAAGTCCGACAAGTAGGTGGCCTACCAAGACTGTAATAATCCAGGATCTACAATATTTATATTCTAAGTTGCATGCAAATTAGTTAAGCCATTTCATCATGAAAGAGTAATAAACATTTTGGTGTGTTAGTATAAATGTTTTTTAATTTAATATTTTCTTGAAATATTTTTAAAATATAATATATGTTATAATTACAAATGGATTACCGCAAAGTTACGCCTGAATCTATTCATTATGTGTGTATGTTTGTTACTCTCTCGCACTGAAATTATCGCACCCTTATATCCTCACTCACAAACATTTGTATTTATAATTTGAAGGGATAAACACTTTTTTTTATATATATAGCGTATTTTTATTTCCACCGTTACAATTCATCAAAAAGTTTCTATAAGTCCATTTATCAACTTTACATTTCAAACCAGTAAATAACATCCTTAACAAGAACCGTCAAATTTAACCCTTCTCATCAACGAGCACCTCTCATCACCAACTCCATTTCTATCTTACTCAACCGTCAACTACACCTAAAAAAGGTTAAAAAAACTAAAAACTTCTTGACGAGAGACAAGATAACACCGCTATGTGGGGCGACCGCCGAAATAGCTCCAAGAAATACATTAACTTTTTGTTCTGCTATCTTTGAATTTTCTTGTAAATCCGCCTTGAGAGCACTCTACTTTGAATAAGTAGTATAGATTCCTGTTAAATACATGTACCAATGCGCTGTAGTGTTTTAGTATTGGGCTATTCTAGTGGGAAAACTTTGTAATTGTTAGAGACTAACATACGTAATATCATGCCTGTGGTTGCGTTGCGACAGAGCTGAAGAGACCACTGATTTGTACCTTACTAGCATTTTGGATATTTTGCTTCCTTCCCTCCCATAACAAATGTTATACGCGTCCGTCCTCAATCTCACCAGAATTTAATCAACGAGTTCTTTTATTTCATTCACACTCTTCATTTGGTTTATTATTATTATTGTCACTGAGATAATATAACCTTATTATTAAATCAATTGATTGTAAATTGCATCAGTAGATTCAGTAGGCAGAGGCGACTAAAAGTAAAATACCGGAAGGTGGACAAAAGTGCCTTCTAAGGAATTAATACCTTAAACTGCGATCCCCAAGACGCCTGCCAAGCGTGGGGATTATGGCAAACCCCCATAAATAAAACACAGTACATAGCATCAACACAGAGAAGTAATTATTATGAAGCTTAAAAACTAAGGTTAGGTTAACTATTATAGGTTATAATTACACTTACCTACTGCTATATTTTTTTTAAATGTTTTCATTGTTACCCAAAAAAATGTCATCGTAATTTATATATCTATAAAAATTTCGTAAGAGGTACTAGTAAGGTGATTTTTTAATAACTAGCTATTAAATCTAAAATAAAAGCATTCCACGCCTTATGTCTAGAACCCAAATACCCAGAAAAACAAAACTTAAATCAAAAGGAGCGTGTAAAAATATGCATAAACTTCGTAGTAGGATTACACATAAGACAGTAGTTAGAAAAAATATTTAATTCACATTTATATGCATAACATTCAGATTATTTCCATTGACAGTAAAACGGTGATATTTTATAACTTAAAAAGAAAATGTCTTAGCTGTTCGTTTGTGTTGTCTTATCATTAATTCTTCAAATATACTATATTATATTCCTACTTACAATTCTCATAACGAGAATATCATAGTTCACCATACTATTTTATGGTAAATTTCTCGAGTGATATTATCATTTATACAGATAAGTAGGCCTTTCTCTCAATCAATTTTCGAAATGGACTTAAATTAATGCAACTCTTCCAATCCTTAATATTTTTAGGGAATTTAGTATTCCAGTCAGTAAAAGTACTTTTTGATCGACTTTTTTATGACCCTCGGCTTCCAGAGTACAAAAGCAATTGCCTCTATATTGAGTGTCTATGACCTTTGAAAGCCAGACAAAGTGCGAGTAATTTGGAATTTTATTGTACCCATAAAATACAGGTATTGAATTTTAATAAACCCTCTCTACATTCATCATTTTATTCAGAGCTTTCTTAACTTATAATATAAGTATAGAGTTTCTGTTGTGTGAAATTGTTTCTTTTGTGTAAATGTTCCAAGTTTGAAATAAACCTTGAGTTTTCGATCAGAAATCAGAAAAAGAAGAGAACATATTTAAACAGCATTAGCGCATGCTAAGCGTATTCATAGAAGATGTTGGATGCCAAAAAGACGCTTGTTAGGTATTTTGAAACAGAACGGTATTCAAGAGTAGCGGTTCGAAGTCCTAAAAATCTCTTATATATATAAGAGAAGGTACCTACTTATTTTTTCAGTAAAATATTTTTATAACTCCTAATTTAAAACTTGGTAGTCCTAATAAGTCGTTTTATGTTGCTTCATTATGTATTAAATATACGTAACTAATAATTAATTACGCTTTTACGACAAACGAAAATTATTCACACAACATCTTGGTTAAAACGGTATTTTAACAAGTCATTGAAACAGGAAACAGCGAAGCTTTACAAATGTATCGGAAACGCAGCAACAACACAGGCCACTTAACGCACAACGCTACTTAGCGAATAAAAAACATCAACAACAACAAACGCGCGCACTCCGAGTGTTATTTGCGCGATATTATTAGCTGCAGTGCATATAAACAAGGTTACAGCTAAGCGTCGCCCTCGGCATATCGATGCGTGGCCGGACCGTGCTTTGGCGCTTTCAAAAAGCTAACCCGTCCTGCAAGAAAGAGAGGATCGTCGCAGCACGTGGGAAGCGAATTCCGACCGCACGCACCCCCTCCTACTCTCACCCCCTTGCTCTCCCCCCCCGCCTCTGCCGCCGCGCGCACTTCAGTCGCAGGCCGACCGCCGCATCGGCAACACATCTTTAAAACCCGTAACGCTCGTTCCAGTGCCCGCCCTGACGTTGTGTGTTACCCGTAGTGTGAACCCAAACGCTGTGATTTGTTTTGAGTGTAACGTCCCCTGTGAGCTGTGAACGCGATAAATTAGTGAATTGTAGTGCACTATGAGGTTGTTCGCAACGTTATGAATGGTCTGGATCGCTGCTTCTTCGATCAACGTAAGTGTTTACGGATTTAAGTGTTGTGGATTGTGAGAGTATGGCATAGCGCGTTTGTTGTGGTGGAGACACTGAGGCTGTTTACGGGCTTAATGGCCCGACCGTTTCAATATTTTCAGCGGCAATGCGGTACGCGCCGAAAATGTTAATTTATTTTCGGGTGTTAATACATTTTGCATCAAAATTTATCGGTGATACTATAGGTACTCAGTAAAAGTATAAAATATATACCACTGTCAGTATTTAGAACGGTTTATAGCAGCATTAAAAATGTAGCACCATGTTACTATTTTGTCTCATAATATTGTACCAATATTGTAAGACAAAAACTAAAGTTAGCTAAGGTTAGTGCCTTAAAATGAAACATGCCATTATCGACGCTAAAATATATAAAAATGATCTCAAAGAAAACGAAGAAATTTAATACCACTACAGTGGAGAAGTAGCCATTAAAAATATCGACAATACAACATCAAAGCACATAAATATCTTGGCAATCGTAAAAACTAAACTAACAAATCGTAAACATTGAGATTCACACATTGATGGTAAAAAGTATATTGTTTCTAGTAACTACAATCCAGTGTCAATGAGGAGAATCCTAACTTGAAACTATAAGATATAAGAAAAATGTGTCTATTAGAAATCTATTGGAGAATGAAAGCGATTTATCGTAACATGTCTGAGGGCATTTGTCACACGGAATTGCGTTCTTTGAGGATGTTTGGTGTTTCATATAGGTATCAATAGTAGTATGATAGTAGAAATAGTAGTATTATAACACAATTTTTTCATGTATTTATTGTTCACCACTGCCTATCTCTTGCTCCTGTCCATCCAAAGGTTGTCAGGAAGAAAGCGCTACATAGCGATAAGACCACCCAATGTACTACCTTATAAAATATAGGTATGTTAGTTACTGTTAAGTCTAAATTAGCTTGGTAAACAATAAATATTTTCGGTATTGTATTGTATCTTTGATGTACATTATAGCACGTAACACAAGCAATTTAATTATTGAATGACCAGTTCATGCCGATTAGGCACGTCTCAATATCAGATAAGTAGGTACCTAACTATATTATAAAATTGGGTACTAAATGCTTTCACATCGTTTTCAAAAAGAAATGTAGGATTTTCTTTACCATGTGCCACATTGAGGATTTAAGAACGTTCAAGTATATATCCTATTAAGTATAGGTAATCTCCAAAAATGCCCCTGATTGCCTGTACTTCTAAGTGAATTCTTATTTCGCATTATGTAGAATAAAAAAATGTAACAAACGAGAATGCAATGGGTCGACCAGGCTGTATCTATGTTACTAAAATAAATAATTTACATACATGATATCTTCCAACCCACCGATTACAGTACATACCTACCATCAATTAAAATATGATAATTGAAACAAAATGAGTGACCGTTGTCAAATAAAGACATTCTTACTTACATTATAACATAGATACAACAAAAGTCCACTGTGCGAGTTAAAGATAAAGCGACTAATGATCACAGTGAGTCAACAACAACTTTATTTTATTTTGTTAAGATAAGTGCAGTTAACAAGAACTAACTAGAAGCAGACGGTTGAATTGAATTCCATTTGTTCGATTAAGTGGCTTTAACAGTGTTCTTTACATTGATTTGTGTCAATGTTATAAATGAAGAAATTGTCCTTGCATTGAAAGTTTTACACGCAATAATATAAATAAAAGTAAAAATTATAATAAGCAGGATTCAATATCTTTTGAAATGTTTTTGAAACAAGTGAAATTACTTAAACAGTCAGTATAGTTTGTGTTTTTATCGTTTGTAAGTTTTGGTTAGCCGTACAGTTCACGGCTTAAGAATATAAAGCATGTTGCATAGTCCACTGCCAGATGTCATAAAAGGCAAATAATCGAAAAAATTCGTAAAGACCATTTGTAGACAGCATTGAATAGTACTTTGCTGCAAATTAAGCGTACAACAGGGCGCGTTACCATCTTTCTGCGAAAGTAGCGTGTATACTATATTACTAGAACTTACAGAAGCTGAAGGATAGATGGCATCAGGTAGGCAGCTGGCATTTAACCGAAATTATGACTTACACATTTATGTACTACTACATTTTTATATACACCGATACTGATAGCATATGTAAATGAGGTAAAAATATCCTTATAATTTTTTTCTTATGACACGTGACAACTTTTATTTCATTGGGTTCACGCTTAAACTGCAGTTAAGAAATAAAACTATACATAATTAACATTTACAATTATTGATAATAAGTATAAACAGAATTACGAAGAAGTTTAGGGCTATGAAACTATAATTTCAGTTGTTTTCGTACGCTATCGTGCAAAATATTATAAGATATCAGAAGTATTATATCAAACACCAATATATTATACACAAAGCAAATTTGGTACAGAAATGTGCAGCTACAGGTGATGTGACGCCGTCTACTTGGATAATGGTATTAAAATAGATGTAATTTAAATTCAATCATTTATTTAAATGCATTGAAATGATGATCTCATTAAACATTGTTAGAATTTTAACATCTATGTGTCAACGTTGGAACGCTTTTTGAATAAGTAATTATGCCAATGCTACAATACCAAAAGAAAGTTTCAGAGAACTTAAACTCATTCAAGCATTGTTTAGGAACAGGACATATTTATATTATACCTACCTACTATGAAATTGCTTTATGATTCTGATATTTTTTCGACGTTGCAAATGGCATGATCACAGGGTAACCCATGTTAACATTTCCAAAACTTTTTTTTCTTATTGTAACTATAAATATATTCTCCATCGTATCACGTTCCTGACTAAAACGACAATTTCGTCCTCATTCAAACAATCGTGAATGAAATAACGATAACCTAGTGCTAATGAATCGACAGTTAAAAAAAACCCTTATCTACTAACCACATTTGTAAACAAACCGACTAGCACGTTAAATCACTATTAAGCTTTTTAAAATACGTAAGTAAACCGAATAAATTACGACTCCAAAAAAATGAAGTCATATTTTGTGGTCTATTGAAATGGATAGCCAATAAAGAGCCAACAAATCACACCCATGTTGTCCCAACACCTTCGTGTTAAACAAATATAAATCAACCAATAGTGATGGCAAATAATAAAAAAAATATTTAAATAGTCCACCGCGTATGGACCACCCGCGCGATCCCGCCGACTCGATCCGAGGCACGAACTTCCACATTATACTATCAAAAGATAGAACCCACCCGCCTGTATTGAGTTTTTACGTAATTTACATCTCTACCACGGAATACTGTGCATGTCTACCATTCAGGTTACCATGTTGACTCTTCCGAGCAGGTATTGTTCGTTTGACAGAACCGCACCATCATCTACCTATTGTTGTGTAATACTATCCTGTTTTTAAATTGGATGAGTTTATCGATTACATTGTCCGCTACCGGTGCGGTGATACAAACTTGTTTTCTGTTTGCATTAAGATACGATATTTTATTCATTGATCCATACCGGTTCCTTGCGTTTACATTTTGAAACTGTTCCGTCGTACAGATAGATGCATTTATTCATACAACGTTGATGTGATCACGCGTAATGTTCTTGTTGCTTTTACTCGGAAGAATAAATAAACGTCCCAAATTCCAGATTCTCTTCGCTTTCACAACCTAATCAGCATTCACCAACTAAATACGTAGTTTTAACTAATAAGTTTAAAATTCTAAGCGCAGCGTTGGAGTTTCAATCCCGCCGTCACAGTTATTTTAAACGACACATGTTACAAACAGCGCATGTTTAACTTTCTGAGTGACTGCAACAGACCTGCACTGAATCTTAACTATTTTCCCCAAAGTTTCCGGTTAATTTAACCCGAGGTCGACATATGCATCCAAACGGCACAAGAAAGACAACACGACGGAACTCCCACGTGGCCTGAACAAACAACAAACTTCCCAGAAAACACAATGTCATCAGGAACAAAAACACCCTAATTGCCTACAGTATTACATTTTACATTATGCTCGAACTATTCTTCCAGATCGTAATTTCAGACCCTCACATTACAGACGGTACAAATTATAATTAAGGGTCTCCGATTTCGATGGAATCAAAAAAGGTCTCGATACTTTTATAGTAGCTAATAAAAGAGTTATGGTTAGGTAAACCATAAAACTTAAAATGGTATAAAAAGCGCAATACTTTGTCTCATTGTTTGATGCGTTAACCGCGGTCGTAAAATTTGGACAAATTGGTTTTAAAGGGCCCCAAGTTTGCTTATACTCGTAGCTTTGCTTGTTATTTTTTAGTACGCTTCCAAATTTCAGGTATTGCCACATTTATAATTGTATTTTGAGCCGATTTGAGATCGATGTTTGTATATTTAGATGTGTTGCCGACAAACTTTTGCAATTATACTAGATTGAGTTTATTTTGGATTCTTTTGCGAGTGTGTTTTTGAAACTTCTCAACAGGTACATATTATTTAATTTTATCGTACAATATTTATGAATATCCCTAAAATACTTGAGGAACAACTAAAAGGTAGTTGTTCAATTGTAGGAACAAAATTTAAAATAAATTTAAAACTAGTTAATACGAAATGTGTTTATTTTTAGCCATTAAAAAAAATAATGTATTCCAGGTTATTTTTCAAATCTGTCAACAGTAATATAACTACCAAAAATTTACTCTAGGGAATTGGATTACTGCTAATTACGTAATATAGTATTATATCAAAAATGTGACGCTAATGACTGATAATAATTATAATGTGACTCAATACGATCTAAACAAGTGTAGGGCATTTGAAGGTTCTAAAGTCGTATCTTCAATATGTCAAAGTAATTAACGAAAAGTTAATTATATTTTTCGATAATTGTAGTGGAGCTGTGTTAATCAGATTGTTAATTACAGATTTAAATGATTCTGTCAAATAGAACCAAAGAAACTAAAAACATCATATGATGTTTTGGATACATACAATACACCTCTGAGGCATATGGCTCGTATCCGTATATATCGGCTCGAGGTATATTTTTACAATAAAATTATATTTGTGTATTGTTACGTCCATATACAAAATATTTGACAAATACACAAATTTTAACATTTTGTTTTTTTTAAAACGTTATATCTCAAAGTTATTGTGACAACTATGCGCTGTTTGGTCGAACGCTAAATATGAAACGAAATATTTGATTTTGTTTTATCAATGTCCAAAAAACTTATAGGGGAAGTTTCAGAAGAAGAAACTAATAATTTCGCCATTAGCGATACATCTCTCTAGCTATTAGCGAAAGCTAGTTAGCGCGCTGCGAGCGGGTGGGTGGCACATGTCGTACCGAAATTAGGTTGAGCATCAATCACGATGATAATATTAATAACAACGTATTAACATGTGAGAGCAACGGACTTGTATGCAACATTACACACAGGGTTAGAAACTCGGTTATGCAATTATGTAACCTTACAGTGTAAGTTATCTACTAGCTTATGACTTAATTCTTTACCTCATCCAGCATCACATCAAGTAATTCTTTGTTTGTTATCGTATTATAATATAATATCATGCACAGTTTTCTTTATGTGGAGTTTGGTTTTATCACGCTCTCTTAGTACATCTTATTGAGTATGATTAAAATTTGTTTATTTAAGAACCTAAAGATAATGTATCTCCGAACTTCTGTAATTTCAGAGGTGACTGTTATACATACAAACTTCATAATGTTCCACACCATTCATATAGAAGCTTTACTTCACACCTTCGCATCCATTACTGGAAGACATCTACCGTTGAACAAACTCTTCTCCCCTTCTGTGGTTTGCCATAATCCCCACTCATCGCAGGCGTCTTGGGGATTGCAGAGTAAGTTGGCAATTCTTCAGAAAGCGGCGCTGTCCACCCTTCTCGTATATTTTCTTCGTCGCTTCTTACGACTCCCAATGAAAGATATGATTGATAAAAATCGCCCGGGACTCCATGGGTATACCTCTCGGCTGGTTAACTTAGATATGCCACAAAGATACTACGTTTATTTTTACTATTGATATCAATCCAATATCGAACAATGACAACTATAAATGTTAAGTATAGCGCTATTGAAGATAGGATAAAGAACAGACAGGTCAAAAGATCATCACTCGGATCGTCAACATTATCGTCCTGTTTATTCTCCAGTTCTTACATCTCACACATCCTGACTACGACATAATAGAATCTACGCAAACATGTGCCTCCATGAATATATGAATGGAATATTACCAAACAAGTATTTTTCAATTTTCCGGTACAATAGTCTTAGTGAATATATTATCATACTCTATTTCTTTATTATACACAGGATATGGGAGTCTAGATTGTTGTCATGCTCTGACGCCGGAGTTTAAAACAATATTATGCAAGGGCGTTTGAAATTGCAGTACTATTTTGTCGCTTTTGTCACTTAAGAGATGTTTATTACTTTTAATATTGTTTGTAGTACAACGCAAGTTGAACTATAGGTGTCGCTCCATCCCGATACGATGGTTGAAGAACGAGAGCAAGAATTAAAGTTCTGAGTCATTGTGTCATGTTAGCTCAATTGGTTAGAGCATACCCCGGCTAAAGGTGTGGATGGACGCGGGTTCTAATCCCGCTTATAACTGCGTTTTTTCTCTCGTAAATTTGTAATTTTGTAATATTATTTATTACTGTTTAAATGCACTCAACTCATTAAGCAACTGTATACGCTTACTTCATTTCTTTTTAAGTAATATTTCATCAGCCACAAAATCTTCGACATTACGTTTTATTGTCTACTTATCGCATTCTCGAGCTAAGACGTTATCATTTAAGACTTTATCGTTATCGACTGGGACGTTAATGTCTCTTCCTATAACGTCTATACTTATTACCATAATATCGAAGCCTTAACTTGATTGATGAGGCGACAGTTTCTGGTGCATTCTTGAGTTAAGCTCCTTAGAATATCTCGATTGCTTAATAATAAAATCGTAACCGATGATTTGTGAACGGATTATGTCTATTGTGATAAAAACCGTGGGCGGAGGTTTTAACGGTAACGTTTATTTTTAATCTTTTAATGATTTAATATAGTACTACCTTTTTAAAAACTACCAACCCTAGGAGCATCAGGTAGGTGATTCTTTCACATAAGGCTGATAATTCTACGAATATGATATTAAATTAGTACTTATGTGTATTTAATGGTAACAGTGATGCATTTTCCCAGATGTAGGGTCTCTTAAACTCTTACTAAAGAGGCCCTACATACATTAACAAGAGTTAGAGAGACCCTATCATCCATCCATATTGATGGACAAGTGAAATTAATGAACGAGACATAATAACTATCCTCTTGGAGTGAAAAGTGCAGTACCATGTCACGCTGGACGAGAACGGTGACACTGCCACTTATATGGGCTACAAATTTTGTTTAAACTTTATTTTTTCTTAATACCTGTCGTCATTTTGAATCATGTTTGTATTTTAAAATATATTCGCAATTGTTAAGTTTTGATTAAGGACGCAAAAAAATCACTTTGATTAAAGTTTTGAATTGAAATTGATCTCAAATTTCAATCGTACAAAATAAATACAGTGAAAGCCAAAATTACTAATAACGCTTTTATTAAAAAAAACTATCTATGGTAATTCGATTCCCACAAAAACGCATCATAATAACAACGCATCAACGGTCGATAAAATAGCTGTAAACTTTTTTCTTATACACGAGAAATAACATCTTTAGTTTGAGCCAAACGGCTTCTTTGACGATTATTCTCGGCTATAAGAATGGAATTGGGTTGAGGGAACAAAAAGAGCATTATAAAAATGAATGGGAGCATTGGACACGCGTGAGGCGATGCCAGAGCCATTGCAATAGTGATGGTAAACTAATTTCGGAGCATCTCTGTATAAAACCTATCTAAAAAATTTAAAACTCTCGACATGATGTAATAACAACAAACATATATTGTATTAAATAATATAGAAACTACGGTAAAATAATAATGTAGACTTAATATTTAGTAGCGTAGTAAATTTTATAATATAAATCAATGAAAAGAAGTTTCATTAACCATTACGGTTGTGCATTCAAATGATTAAGCATAGTTTTTACAAACAATATGTAGTACATATAGTATTTCTTATTTCTATATTGTCGTGCAAATTGCACATTTTGGTTCTAGTAACGCCATCTAGCGTTTAGTTGTGGAACTAAGTAAGGGTAAGGGTGCGTAGGGGAGGCAAAAAGTTTTAACTTGTATGTAACAGAAAAGCAGGATACAAGAATTACGAAGGGAAGAATAAAAGCTTTGTCCAAAATGGTGTGATTCGGTTTGAGTATATAAATTGAAAGAGCTACGAGCAGCTGAAACGTGATATAAATATTTGCATTAGCTTTTAAGCTTATAAGAATATTTGTATTTTAGGGCATAGTTATATATTATATCTAGATTATATCACATTTGCTCTATATTTAGACGAAATAGGATTTTAATTACGAGTGATATTTATTTTTGTTGATAAAGTTTGTCTGTTAATTCCCAAGACATAATAATATTTTGTAATTCGAATGAATTGTTGGGCATTATACCTCCGTAAACATTATAGGTATATTCGTCAACTGGAGGTTTATATGATGCCCTCATGATGAACACGTCTCGACGAGTATCATCACCTTTTTATTCAGTTTCAAATTATTAATAAGACATTTACATTATTTCCGGGTGTGTCGGAACACATCTAGAGTTGCAATGGGTATCCTTTACAATTCGTATGGTTCAAGCTAATCTGGTTGCTGGCTTCCAACACTGGTTCCCATCCTAGTTCCAGCCTGTTATTAAATATAGTAAATTAAATAGTTTTGAGGCATACAGTTGTTAAGTCTCATGTGCCTGTCATTTTACTGGCTCTGGAACACTGCTGCCGAAAAACATGTAATGTGCTTGGCGACAGATTTTCTACTTAAGGTTAGTAGCAAGCCAGGCGAGAACTCGAAAAATGTTATTCCACTACGCGGTTAAGCTCAAGCCAGCGTTGGGTACCGAACCATGAACCTGCAGCACGGCAGTCCATAACTATTACCGCTCGGCCAGCGTAGCTTCCATAATGTATGATGGTAAACGACTCGCCTGCCCAATACACTAATACTGCCACCTTCTTGCGTGATACTGTACTGTGTTTTTCACTCCAACATATAATACAGAGTCGAATCAGCTTAACACAGTAGTCTAACCCAATACACAACTGCTTGCCCAAAATATCTGACACTACAGGATACCCACCAAAAGAACTCTTGCTGGCGACTACTGATAATTTAGTGATTATGAACTAGAATATTTCAAAAACCATCGTGGTCCTAATCCTTCTGACCACGATATTTATCTTCCTTAAGATCACGACGATATCAATAGAAGGTTTACCATTGACCGTTATATGTGTTAACATAACTAATGTACCCCACATTCCAAGCAAAGGACGTCTAAATCTGAACCATTGTCGCTGGCGTTGATCAAGAGTAATGGTTTTTAGACGTGTCGAATGTTTCACTTACGAAGTGGGCTAAGAATCTCGCACGATTATTTTGGTTGCTTTATCCCTATTGTAGTTATCTATGACGCTTTCTATTTATACAAAGTTTACTGTTGTAATCTATCATTATTCTTTCTTCTTCATAGCCTTTACATGTTGCTGCACGATAATTGCATAAATTAAAAACCCTTTCTTTGATCTTCGAGACATTGTTCTGTCATAGTGTTACTCATACTGAGTTTGCTTACTAATTTAACTTGTGAAGTCAGTGGTGGTCACATGTATTGTCGTTCTTAACCGCTCAGCTAAGTAACGCAACGTCCGCCGCGGTCACGACTTGGATGGGTGACCGCTAGTGGCATTACGACATCAGGTGAGACAGTGGTCAAAGGCTATCAGGTATAAAATAAAACAATACATTTTAAAGACATCGTATCTGTGACAGTATACGTGATTTGGCATGAGAAGTTGCAATTAATCGATTAGGTTTAGAGATTTGAGATGTTGAGTTGTCTTGTCGTCTTTGATCGTAATCTCGACCTTCATTGAGAAGAACAGTCTTAGTGACTATTAACTGTTATTAACTGAAGAGTTGGTGGTCAAATATTAGCCTATCTGTAGTAAAAAAAACACTTCTTACTTAGTGTTAAGGAATGAAGCACCAAATAAGTAATTAGATGGCATCTAGTTTGCCTGTCTTCAGGTTTGTGTTCCGGAAAAAAATATTATAATGTCAAAATGTAAGGGCAGTTCCAAAAAGTAAATCCCAAAATAGAAGGATAACTGTTTTAAATAACATTAAGAAATAACCTTATTGAAATAATTATGCTTGCACACATACAAACTGTCCTTATCCCATCAGTTATCGTATTGCAACACATCAATGAAGGTATTAAGGCGCGTGCGCATTTGTAACTGTCTACAGAATTGGTGATCATATCGGACCACTTCTCAGTAAGGCTTTGCGAGCTTTCAATCTTTGCATAATACGTCTACGTAAAAGGACATGGATTGTCATACAAGAAAGTTCATACCTTAAGGGTACGCGTCTCGTTTTTGTCCATATACGTTTATAATTATGAATAATTATAAACGTATATGTAATATTAAATAAATACCTATAAATAATCAGTCTAGACAGACTGATTATTTATAGGTATTTATTTAATATTTTATCTATACGTATAGAAAATTGTGTATATATAAAAAAAGTGAACACTACGCATCTTGAATTTATAGAAATAGTACAGGTAAATTCATATGTTACAGAACAAAGTAGTACAAGTCTTATACAAAATTGAATGTTAATAAAAGTTGTACTACAAGCTGTAAATTAAAAGATTCTACCGCTATAGAACTGAACAACCTATGATTCGACTTAAATTAGTATATCAAAAACAAGTCGTTTGCATTAAGTTAGGTATTACGAAGGTTAAAGAACGAGACGAAAAATTAAACCTCTTAATAATTAATAATAGGAGAGTATGACTGTGATGTTAGCTCAGTCGGTCAGAGCATTCCCCGGCTAAAGGGTGGATGACGTGGGTTCGAGTACCGCACATGACTATATTTTTTCCTCTCGTAAATTTGTATTTTTTTTTGATAAAGAGGTTTATTGTTTTTAATATACCGGTATATTGAAAATATCTATGTCTATCGCTAAATATAAATTGTTTTTTTATAACATACAAAATATATATACAGTGGCCCTCGATGAACCTTAACAAAATTGAACACATCTTTTTACAATTATGTAACCCTACCGACCTACAATCGATTATGGCGATGAGCAATGGAGCATGTTTGTAAACGTTTCTTTTGAAAAACATATTTATTATATATTATTTTATCAACTGTCATAAAGGATATACAATAATAACAGCGGTAAATGGCTAGCGCTCACTGATCAACACGGTACCGTAACAAGCGGTCCAGTAATAATATATGTACGGAACTTCCTTTTCTCTTTTGGAAAAGCCTTTGCACTTTTCCATTCACCCACGCGGGAGATGGCTAGTATATGTTGGACTCGACATCAACTAAAAAACTAAGCCGGAAGTGTTGACTAAAGACCACACAGTGTCATATCTCATCCGCAATTGGCGGGAAGGCTTTCGCACACGATTTTCGACGACGTTGCATGGTGGTAGGGCACTTTGCGAATGCCCGCCTGGCTAGCTACCACCCTCAAGTTGAAAATCTGTCGCCAAGCACCTAACGGTGTGTTCCGGCAGCTGTCCTTGAGAGCCAGTAATTCTAGGTTAGCCTGAACAACATCTTCGACCACATCATCACTTACCATCAGGTGAGATAGTGGTCAAAGGATAACCTATCAAGCATAAAAAAAAAAAGTACGACTGTGCTCCTCTGCGGCCGTCTACGGACCCTCATGATGTGGCACAAATACCACGGGGACCAAGCCATAATGATAAATAGATGCCAGATAACCCCGAGCCTGGACATCCATAGATCTCACATGGAATCCATACTTCAACTTTACTTTAATAATAATTCGTACTGGAGTTTACATTGCCTCGACCCGGGAGTAGTTCTGAAAATGAGACGAAGCGATGACGTTTTTACGGCGCCGAGATGATACGTCAGCATTGATCTTAAGGCTTTTCATTGGTATTACCTGTCTGTCAATTTAGAGACTTACTCTCCAATAAACACGTGTACGTAGTAAATAAATAAATGAATTTACACTTCAGGTCCTAACAAATAGCGTGGACCTGTGTATTTTCACACTCGCTTTAATGACTATAAATTCCGCATACGTGAAACACGACATTTGAGGACATGTTTGATAAATCCGCAGACATGTATGGTCGCCGCCTGCTGGATAATGACCTTCAGTAAAATGTTGGGAACCTTTTTACAGTATTTGCTGTTCCTGAGTCACAGCACAACTAACTAGTACTGTTTCCTGAACAAACCGTGTTATATGAATAAAAAAAAATATCTATTTATTTCCTTCAACAGTTGCCCAATGACTATATTATAATAAATCTAAAATAAATGATCGTCGGCAATAGAGTTATGTTCAGCCTGTGCAGCAATGTTCCCTTTTCACAGAGAGCATTGTTGGCTGTTTTTATCATATAAGTATATCTTCATTGGCCCCGTGTTGTAATATCAAATGCAAGTAATAAGCATGAATTTAAAGTTCATATTTAGATTTTCGGGAACTTATATTTTGACACAAACAATATTATCTTAATATATTTTTCAATCTCAAAGAGTTGAAAACCATTGTCAGCTAGGACTCGCAAACAAAACAAAACGAATGGATCCTTAGCCACTTTAAATCTATTCGCAGATAAAGTGACGCAAATGGTCGTCATCAATCAGCAGTACCCTTTGTCGCGATTGAAACCGCGGCTCTGTTTCCCCATTGATCAATCTCGAACGAGGCCTAGTTGCCGCAATTTATGTATCTAGTCTTAAAACATTGTACAGTGAAGAAGAAATTTAGGAGTGAGGAGTGAAAGTGTGAGTAATTGCTTCTTACATGGAAAGGAAGTTATTTCTATCGCTTGAAAAGTTTACACCACCTACAGATGATGGAAACTGAAGACGACTATTTTGACCGTGGGGGCGTCATTCGGCGTACTCGGTGAAAGTATTCTGCTTGGCGCTTTATTGAATAGATAACTGGATTATATCGTTTTCTTTTGACACTCAATTTAACAATGCAAAAGTTGTTAGTAATCTACGATGTACTTTTTGTACTTTTTTTATTGTGGATTATGTGTACTTAGTGCACTAGTACTATATTGTGTATACGTTTTGGGTATTCTTTATTAAAAACATCCAGATTATCCACTCGTGCCATCGTTTGTTTGAAATATTCAAATTCATCCTAATTGAAACTATATTATGACAACGAGAAAAATTTACTAAAGCTTCGTACTTAAGACAATCGGCTCTTTGCTCAATTAACTGCAATGACGCAGCGATACAATATATATAAATATTCTCATTTATTTGTATATTATGGCGTATATTCAGTTTAATCTAAGGATGATAACTGTTAAAAATTAATAATAAGAGATTGAATAATATATGTTTATTTCAATTTCAATAGTCAAAAATATCTTGTAGGAACCTATAATATGATGTTTTTAAACTATATGCTTATACAGTATATCCTAAGTATAACAAGTAATATAATAAGTATTTACATTGCGGTAGGGCATTTGCGAATACTCTTCCATGCTTCAGTAGTTTTCTTTGATATCTAGTTTCTATTCTATAGATCAAGATTTTTTTGGTGAGACTCTGATCAAAATATAATCAATTTTAAAGGCGATATTTCAAACTAGTGACTATAAACCACAATAAAAACAAACAGAAATTTCCGAAAACCAGTGTTAAGTGAGACCACAGTAAAAATAAATCATACCTACTTTCCCCATTTTTCCGACTAGTAAAATCACATCCCTACCAGCTCCGGGCGGCGTTTTAATTCGGACAACTGTCCGCGATAACAGGACAATATTTGAACTAAAAATTCGCCCAAATTCGGGAATATAACTAGCGGAACGCTTTGGACAAACGGCGATATGTCCCAATGTCCTGCCAGAATTTCCCGCTTGTTTTGACTTATATCCTCCGGGCGAATCGTATTTTTTAGGTAACAACATTGTTCTGAACTAAAACATTATGTAACGAACAATCGGGTAGAGTTAGTGAAGTTAGGTTTTGAGTTTGAACATGATTTTGTGAGTGTGAGTCTGAGTGCTTCACGCTTAGTTATTAACTCAGTTAGGCATTTGTGTTTTAGTACATATATGTTAATGTTTGGCGAATGAAATATTAACGGTAGTCGTAAGCCGCTTATCGTAAAGTTTTGAAGTAAATAATTTTATCCATTATTAGAAAATATTAATTGGCGCGCAACTAAATTCAGGGCTTTTAACAATAAGTAATTAGAAAAAAACAACTTTATTTTCATGTTCGCCAAAAAATACCTGTATATTTTTTTTTATTTGTAGTACTTGTGTTTTGGTCAGATGTTTTGCTAGTATATCTTTATATTGCTGATTCGACCACTATCTGCCGAGCCTTTGAGCCTATAACTGGCTGGAGCACATTATACTTAGCAACAGATTTTGTCACGCGATTTCTCTTGTACCAATTGTACTTAGTGTATTCTAAAACAATGTTCTTAATTATAATAATAATTTATAATCCACATAGCCTAAATAATATTCCTTAACACCAAATCGCAAACTAGTGTAATAGTCTACACTGCAACTTGACGAACAGACATAACTGGACCACCAAAGTAATACGGATCCACAGTAAAAGAAAATAGAAGAGAGAGGTACCTACTGCATGGCCGACACCCACACGACTTAAGTCAAACTTGCATAGACACAACAGCATCAAACATGTAACTGAAAACAGGTAGTAACAGAAAGAAATTAATACAGAAACAGAAAGATTTTTAATTGCAATAATAATAAAAATCAGCTCTTTAGTACGCAGCATAAAAAATAATAGATAATATAATGAAAGACCCACAGTATTTAAAATAATTGCCACAAATGCAGCATGCAATTTAAAACAATATCAAACACAACCGGATCATGCACAAACTTTACACAGACTGATTACACTTATTTATAGACACAATCAACTTGCAAACATTATACATCAAAAAAGTACACTCAAATATTAACTCGTACAAAACGCAAACA
Source organism: Plagodis dolabraria (assembly GCA_963854805.1). Taxonomy (NCBI): domain Eukaryota; kingdom Metazoa; phylum Arthropoda; class Insecta; order Lepidoptera; family Geometridae; genus Plagodis; species Plagodis dolabraria. The sequence goes on from OY978446.1 coordinate 34,411,430, forward strand.
CCCCATATAACAAATACACAACGCTAACAGTTTTATAAAGAGAGAGCGCTACAGACTGACAGAACTCACATTCCGACCTGTGCCGCCACGCCGTGCACACCTGTCTACAGCTCCGCCAGTATCTCCCAGTGAGACCGCAATAGTCCCCGCACTATTGCCGTCTCACTCGGGTCATCGTTCCGACGCTATTTGCAGACCAGTGCCTTGGAATACGCAGTCCTGACGAAGTTTTGTTTTCTGTGCAGAAGCTGAGCAGCCACCGACCGCCGTGCAACGTGAGCTACGAGCTCGCCGTGCCGGCGCGCAGAGGCGCTCTAAGACGTCAGGCATTACCACCTACCCAAGTCCCTTGTTTCGGACGAACAACATCATATCGGGCTGGTGGTCTTGTTTTGACCGCACTTTTCGGTGCGCATTTCACCACTTTACTACCCGACACAACATAGTAACAGTCGCGTAACAACACACTTTGTGCTGTTAAGCGACGTCGTTCAGGCGTGGGGTAGCGTCAGCCAAACCCGTCTGAACGATCAAATCCGCCATTTGCTGCGGTCGCAGTGTGACACCCTACGGTGACAACGGCCACTGTCGAACTTTTGGTTTAACCTTGCACCGTGGCCTTTCCCGCTTCACGGGTCAGCCGAAGCAAGCTGGGCTCCGGGATAACTGGCCTTGGGGTCGCCCCTAGTCAACCCCGGAGTAGCGCTTAGGAGCACCCCTCTCCGCCGAGAAAAAAGCTCGGAGAGGGTACACAACTAGGGCACACCCTAGGTACACACTCCCTCTCACACAGTGAGCTCACAAGGTGTGTGAGGGAATTCAAACCCTTGATAGGGCGTCCTGAGTATTCCCCTCAGGATGCAGTCCCGTCCCTCTAACGGTGAGGTGCAGGTCCTTCAGACCTTCGCCCTCCGCCACCCCGATCTGTATGTTGCACACATGCAACTCCTCGAAGAGGAAGCGAGTGCCCGCCTCACGGACACTCTTATTGCTCCCTCCGGGACTTCAATCCCGGAGGCCAACGTCCCTCCTCTGACCCGGTCCTTCTCAGAGGACAGCCCGCTTTCGCCCGCTCCGGGCCCGGATAATAGACGCACGGTGGCAGCCCCTCCCCGTGAGAGGTCTCGCTCGCGCTCACCGATCGGGAGGCCAGCGAGCACCCGTCCCTCCATCGCCGTTGTCGAGCCCACTTCGGACTCCGAAACGGAGATGGAAGTAGATCCGAGTCGCGCCTTACGCACTGACTCGGACTCCGATAACGACGGCTATACCGTCGTTGACCGCAAACGCAAGCGTGCTCCTAAAGCCGCTAGTTGCGCAACTTCCGCCCCTCCCGCCAAGGCACCCGCTAAGGCCCCCGCCTCCGGCAAGAAGCCGACCCCCGCCCCGCGCCCCGCGTCTCCTCCCTCCGCTCCGGCCACTACTGCCGCGTCCCCTCAGGACGCGAGCGCGCGCCGCGAAAAACCACCTCCGCCCCTGTTCATTCAGGACAAAACCAAATGGGACATGCTGTCCCGTTTAGTTTCGGATCGTGGGATCCATTACACTAATGCCCGCTCCACGCAGCAGGGCATTAAAGTCCAAGTGCCCACCAGTAGCGACCACAGAGCGCTAACAAAGCTCCTCCGTAAAGAGAGCATAAGTTTTCATACTTATGCGCTCGAAGAGGAGAAAGTCCTTCGCGTTGTGATTCGCGGTGTGCCTAAGGAGATACATACCGATGCGGTATGTGACGACCTTAAAGCACAAGACTTCCCTGTGCATGCGGTTCACCGCATGTACAGCTGGAAGGACCGCAGTCCATATGACCTAGTACTCGTAGTACTAGACCGTACACCAGAGGGCAAGGCCATTTTTAATTTAAAAAAGGTCTGTGGCCTCTCAGGACTCGATGTCCAAGCCCCATACAAAAATGGAAGTCCCTCGCAGTGCCATAACTGCCAACTATACGGGCACGCCTCCCGTTTCTGCTTCGCTCGCGCTAGGTGCGTTAAGTGCCTAGGCGATCACGCGACAGCAGCGTGCACTCGCACCCGGGATTCGCCGGACCCACCCAGTTGTGTTCTGTGCGGTGCTCAAGGGCATACCGCGAATTACCGTGGTTGCCCTAAAGCACCACGAGTGAACCACAGGGTGGCAAGGCATAGGCCGACCCGCCCCTCTTATGACCGTTACCAACGGGTCAGCCCTAAACTAACGGTAGTACCTGCCTCACAGGTAATACCCGCGCCGCTCCCAGCCCGTAACGCATGGTCTAAACCACCCAGTATGGTTAAGACCGTCGCTACCGCCCGCGCCCCGGCCCGCGCGCCCGCGCCCGCGCCCGCACCCGCACCCGCCCGCGCCGCGGCCCCTGCCCGCGCACCGGCCCCGGCTCGCCCAGCGCTCCCGGCACCCGCTGCCAACACCGTTCGCGCCCCTCCCCGCGCCGCTTCCCGGCCACAAGCTCCCCCTATGCCATTGATGGCTGCCCCTCTTCAAGAGGCAATCAACCTAGTCAGCGATCTGGCTATGTCGGTTGACATCAATGAGGTACAAGAGCTATTCCACAAGATGCAATACGCTCAATCCCCAGCGGACGTGATCCAATACACATTGGAACACGCGAACTTACTAAGCGCCCTTAAGCGCTTCGTTCCCCAGGCCCCTCCCCAGTACAACCACTATGGGTAGTACAACCGCACGCACGAAACCGCGCTCAGTTTCGTTAGCGTCATTCAACGCTAACGGTTTCTTTAGACAACGTGACCTTGTCCACGACTTTTGTTGCACCCACCTTATCGACATTATATGCGTGCAGGAAACCCTTCTAAAACCGGGGAAGGCGAACCCTAGGTTTGCCAATTACAGAACGGTACGTGATGATAGAGTGAACTCCCGTGGGGGAGGCACTCTTATCTATTACAAAAGGTCCCTGCACTGCATCCCCTTACCTACCCCGACTCTTGTTAATATGGAAGCATCTTGTTGCCTTCTAGCTATGACTGGTCATCAACCTATAGTCATAGCGTCCTGTTACCAAGCTTGTCAAAAGCCGATCGTCCGAGCTGACTTAGAAGCATTGTTCTCATTAGGAAGCGCCGTCCTTCTGATTGGCGACTTCAATAGTAAGCACATCCTATGGAATTGTAACGTCAACAATCCCAGAGGCATTGCACTTGAAAAACTAGTCGCAGAACTTAATTTTGACATAATTGCGCCCACTGAGCCCACTCACTACCCTCACACGGAAGACTTTCGACCTGACTTGCTTGACATGGCACTACTCAGAGGCGTAACACTCCAGTTACGCTCCATAGAAGTGGTTCACGAGCTTCACTCTGACCACCGACCCATTATACTGCGACTAGGTCCCGACCCAACAACAGACCTCCCCCGCCCCACTAAGACGATAGTGAACTGGAAGCAATTAGGCGTTGCCCTAAAGGCTATCAGTTCATCGGACCTTGACAAGATCCCTGACGACATCCTGACTAAAGATGACGAAACCCTTGCGATCGATTCGTTCACTAATCACCTCTCCACCGTAGTAGGTGCATCCGCAAAGGAGGTCATGGTGCCGGACGACCGGCGCCTTGTCATTCCAGCGGATGTGAGACGATTAGTGACGGAAAGTAAAGCAGTGACCCGACATTACGACTCTTACCCCAGTAAAGAGAACAAAACTAAGAAACGCCACTTTGAACGCATGGTTCAAAGTCGCATGTCTGAGTTGCGTGATCAACAATGGGGTGACAAACTTTCAAACCTCGTGCCTAGCCACCAGGCTTATTGGGACTTGGCGCGAGGTATGAAAGGTAGTAACCATAACGACATGCCTCCCTTATACAGACCAGTCCCACTAGTCCCAGCGTTCTTTGACGAAGACAAAGCTGAGTGCCTAGCTGATAGCCTAGAGGCTCAGTGTTCCCCTAACGTAGATCACGTTGACCAAGCTCACCTCGATTCGGTGGATGCTGAAGTCGAACGTAAAAGCTCTGTGGTCACCTCTGAACTCCCACCAATCACCTTAGCGACTTACGCTGAGGTGGCGAGACTGATCAAGGCCCTCCGACCGCGCAAATCCCCCGGTGCCGATGGCATCTCCAACAGGGTTCTTAAAACCCTCTCTCCTCCTCTCATCCATCTCCTAGTCAGCATCTTCAATGCTGCTATGAGCCACTGCTTATTCCCAGACACCTGGAAATGTGCAAATGTCATTGGCATTCACAAACCAGGCAAAAGCTCATCTGACCCCACCAGTTACCGCCCCATCAGCCTCCTCAGTGCCTTAGGCAAACTTTACGAGCGGTTACTTGCAAACCGTCTCCAGTCCCATGCTAAGGAACACCACCTTATCCCAGATGAGCAGTTTGGCTTCAGGCCCGGACACTCATGCGTCCAACAGGTGCACCGCCTCACGGAGCACATCATTGAGGGCTTTAACAAGTACCCCAAACCCCAGACAACGCTAGCAGTCTTCCTCGACGTAGCGAAAGCTTTTGACAAAGTCTGGCACAATGGCTTGATTTACAAGCTATACCAATTTGGCGTGCCAGAACGTCTTGTGCTCATCCTACAAGACTTCCTTAAAGCCAGAAGCTTTCGCTATCGCGTGGAAGGCACCCTCTCCTCCCCCCACCCAGTCAGAGCCGGAGTCCCTCAGGGCTCCGTGCTATCACCCATTCTATTCGCGCTGTATACCAGCGACATCCCACGCTCTCAGCCTAACGTCCTATTAGCCCAATACGCGGATGATACCGCTATTTATACCACTGGGTGGCATATCAGTAGAAAGTCCATTCCCGCCCTCCAACGGGCCATCACCGAGATCGGTGACTGGTTCCGTAAATGGCGCATCGCGGTCAACCCAGTTAAAAGTGCAGCTATGTACTTTACTGAGAAGGGCCGCCCCCGTTACCCGCAACCTTTAACTTTGTTCGACCAACCCATCCCCTGGGTTAGTAAAACAAAATATCTCGGAGTCACCCTTGATCGGAATCTCACCTTTAGCGATCATATAACAACCGTCCGTAACAGAGCAGCCTTTGTAATGGGTCGCCTTGGTCCCCTGATTCGCAAAGAGAGTAAAATGTCTCTTAGAAATAAGAAGACACTTTACACTGCCTGCATCCGCCCCATCATGACTTACGCATCAGTAGTGTTTAGTCATGCTAGTGAGGCCCATCTCCATAAGCTTCAAGTCATTCAAAACCGTTTTCTTCGTAGTGTAACCGGCGCTCCGTGGTATATCCGGAACACCGAGTTGCATTGCGACTTAAACCTTCCCTCTCTAGCGCAGTTCAATAAGGACTGCGCCCGCCGATACTTTGATCGAGCGCCCCACCACCCGAACCCATTGGTTGTCCAGGCATCGAACTACTCGACTGCCTCTTCTATCCCATTTTTCAAACCCCCCCGTCGCCGACCACGGCAGGTATTAGACGACCCGGATGACCCCATCGCAGCCATTACGTTGGCAGCTTTAGCGTTATCCGCAAGTCGTCGAGGTAAAATCCCCAGGTGTGAGGTAATCAGAGGTCACACAATCAAACACCGAGCTCGCCGGCGAGCTCGAGGCAAAAACAAGGTCACGATAAATTGCTCTCCAAATAGCCAAAGAGTATTATTCAGTAGGGCCCAATTGTGCAACACTGCAGTTGCACAGAGGCATTTTGCTCCGATCCCCCCCATGTCTCTCGACAGCGAGACAAGCCGAGGTCCGAACCACAGTGGTGCCCTTGAGCTCGCTGTCAACCCCTCCTATAATAGCGGTACGTTTTCGGTCATGAGTTGGATGGGTGACCGCTGGTGACATTACTACTGAGCGCTTCCGTGCTTCGGAGGGCACGTAAAGCCGTCGGTCCCGGTTGTTGTCTTAAGATAGCAGTCGTTATAGCATGGTGGTAGGGCATTTTGTGAATGGCCGCCTGGCTAACTACCACCCTCAAGTAGAAAATCTGTCGCCAAGCACTTAAGCTGTGTTGCGGCAGCTGTCCTTGAGAGCCAGTAATTCTAGGTTAGCCTGAACAACACCTTTGACCACATCATCACTTACCATCAGGTGAGATAGTGGTCAAACGCTAACCTATGAGGCATAAAAAAATACAAAATAAAAGTTATAAAATTACTTGTCAATAGACATTTTTGTTACAAAACATCCATAATATGTAAACAAAGACAATAAGTAAATATGTAGAGCCAAAGACCACATGGTCTAATTATAGGAAGCAGGAAAAGTAAACATTGTTGTTAAACTTTGTCATCCGAAATAAATAGTTATTGTTATTACAAAAATACGAAGTAATTAAATGGATTATTAAATTAAGTTAATTAATTATTAAATAAACAAATCTCTGGCCTGACAGTAAGCGTCATGCCTCCTAATTACAGTTGCAGTGTAACTGTTCCTGTCTTACTTGACACTACACTGCCCTAGCCACTCCGAGACATTCGTTGTTATGTCTCGGTCGCCCAGTAGTATTAGTTCCTCAGAAAGCGCTGCCGCCAACTTTCTGGTGTGTTACCCTTAGTCACCTTTTACAACACCCACGATATTTTAAATAGTGCCCACGGCTAAGCATAGTAGTGTTTGCTTGTAATATCCGACACAGACGGACTTTCTAAATAGATATATACTACCTGCGCCCCAATTCTCTTAGCTATTGACCAAACGCTACACTACTGCGATGTTTCTGCGATCGAACTGCTGTTTATATTCGGTAGTCTGCTAATTCTAGGTCAACATCGCAACTTAACAGCTAACAGCATACCAAATATGTTAAAAACTATTGATAGCAAGCCGCTGGCTTGCGATCAAACCTAAATAGAGGGCAGACTACGGATACTGTCAAAACTAAAATTCTCATGCAATTAAGTTGCGCTAACGCCGTTCAATAGCTAAGAGAATCGAGCCCCTGGTTATTTTCATAAAGGAATACCTCGGCCGTCAATCATTGCTAGAGAATTATGTAACCATACAGTATTTTTTCAAATTCATATACAGCAACAATAAGTACTCTGAGGAACATAATCCAGTCTCTCTCCCCTAATCCCTTAACAGAGGTAAGTTTATCTGTATGTTTAAGCACGTTTATTCTTTCTTCATGATTTAACTCCAACATTCGGCAAAATCTGTAGAAGCTGCGAAGTCGGCAGACATCATCATTAGTCATAGCATTAGGCACATGTTCACCCGAGTGACAGTCGGTAAGCCAGCGCTGCGCAGCGCGTCTGCACACTCCGAGCTCGGGGCGAGGGTTCCGCACGACACCTCATTACGTGCCCTAATTATGTGTTGGGTATTGCGTACCTCACGAAAAACATGCACAATTAATTCGTTATTTAATGTCTCTTAATTTTATACGGTATGTGTTTTTCACTGCTGAATGGATTGTCTTTATTATGCGATTGTGACAGAACAAGCACCAGGCCCACGTGATGGTAAGCGGTAACCCTACCTATATCATATCTATTTCGTTACAAGTGACAAATTGTACTACTCCCGTCACCCTGAGACATGCAATTGTTAAGCTCATTGTGCCTGTAATTCTACTGGCTCTCAAGATCTGCTAACCGGTACATACTGTTACGTGCTTGGCGACAGATTTTCTTTTGAAGGTAACCTTCAATATAGTCTGTCGCAAAGCACGGAACAGTGTGTTCTGGCAGCTAGCCCGACGAGTATTCACAAAATGCCTTTCCACATGCGATGAAGCTCACGCCGGCGGTGCGGTTGAACCATGGACCTGCAAGACATCACTCCATAGCTACTACCACTCGGCTATCATTCCGTCATGTCGAAATTATAATGATAAATTTTGCTTAGATGTTTTTATAATGCTGAATCAGTCTTTGATTACTTTTTTATATATGTGTAGCAGTGAATCCGTCTGTTGGTAAGCTTCACGGCTGTCCATAAGAGTTGCAGTTTCATCGTTATAGAACTACTGGATCTCAATGAAAGCTACCCAGGCGGGCTTTCGTTAGATGCTCAGCATTATGAGACCACTTAGCATTCCATCTCAAGTACTCGTATATTACTATTAATATCAACATCTGATATAGTATTCAAAAAACCATCCTATTTCATGTTTTGAATATTAAATTAATGTTTGTGAATATCTCAATTAATACAGACTTAAAGTCTCGCCAGTAAAATAATAACAAATATTTTTAAAGTATTTTAATAAAACATCAAATCAATATTTTAACTGTACGATCACCAAAAGCCAACTTATATTGTAGAAAATGACTTGACTATTTCCCAATTTAGAACCAAACTGATAAGTTCCACTGCGTCACTGTAGTATGGTATGAATCACTTACCTCCCGATGAGTTATTTACGAGGTGCGACCTGCTACCCTCACCAGCTCGGGTGGCTTAGGAGGTTTCCTGCACAGCTGTCCCGTCACGAAGACGTGACAAGTGACGGATGTGGACTGATGAATTTATTTTGGGTGTTTAACTTTGGCTGTACTGTAATAATGGTTATAGGAATGAGGTATTTTGATGTTTCACATATATTTTTCTATTTGTTTGGACTAGTCCCAAAATTTCTAGCGTAAGATGGCGTTTTGCAGGACATTTGTCTACATCTATATTTTTTATATATGGAGTTGATAATATTAATCTACAGTACAAAGAAAATCACAAGAAACAATTGAAAAATGTTTTGGCATTGGTTTTATAATCTCCGTGACGCCAAACGTAAGCGCAAAACAACATACAAGTTAACTACATTTTCTAGCAGTATAACATAATTATGCCCCAAATTATTACTGTCTACTTCGGTCACTTAAGGGAATATAATGGATTTTGTGATTAAATAAAACAGATCTAACTACTTTTATTATCTCTTTGCATATAAAAATGTTCATAGTGTAGTAAAGAAAAATATTTTCACTTAAAATTTTCATATTCTATGATGGCCGTTTAAAGCTATCCCACACCGGTGCGCAAAAAGGGTAGAAAGAGTAAAAATTGTTTTTCTAGTTAAAATTCATGTCGGTAATTACCGTTAAAGTTTAGATCGTATGAGTGAGCGAAATTTTTTATAGCCTTTTTAAATGTCCAGTGGTAAACAACCTGACTTCGTACGGGAAATATTATATAGAGCTGTTCCCATTTTACGGTTACTCTACGTTTATAATGAACGATAACTTGCAAAATATACTTAACCTCATTTTTCTTGCCCTTCTCTCACTCGTGTGGGTCGGTAATAAGTCTTCTCTGACAACACAAGAACACTTAGAAAATGTTTTCGCTCACACAGTATAACACAAGAAGCTCATAGTAAAAAGTTGTAATTTTAGCTGGCGCCAACCGTCTTTGGGAATGCTTTTGTTCGAGTACAAACGCCGAATCCTTGGTTACTTATCTCAGAAATTCATTCGAACAAAGGCGTGTCGGCGTTATTTCTTTAAAAACTACATACACCATAACACCTAACTTTCACGGCTGTGTAAATCATGAGATAATTATTTCGTACTTTTGATTTAAATTTTAACTACTGACGGATATTGATATGTTTTTCTTCACTCTGACAACATTAATCGTACGTTATCTCTTTTTGGTAACCGATTACAGTGTTTACCACTTATAAACACTTTACCCTAATGGGCACACAGCCCAACGAGCCAATTAAGCTATCGCACATTTAAAAACCTTTCCCATCATTACTACGTACTCCATAGCTATTAAACACTGACCGAAATAATCAAACCATTAAAAAATAACAGAAATAATCTAAGCCATTAAAATTAACGTCCAAACTGAGCTTGAAGTACAGATAAATAAGAGTATGTATACTTTACTACGTAATATTGCAGAATACTAAAGAATAGTACGTACTTATTTATAACCTGTGACAATACTTAAGCCTCTGGATACAGATAGGTATAATTAGGTACACTTAGAGCCAAATGTATTGGAAGTCTATAAGCGCGATATAACCGTAACACACGAAGATGAAGAAGATTAAAAATTATTTACAAATTCTTTTAAATACAGTTCGTATAAATTTGTAATTTTGTATTGTAATTATGTGACAGTTAGTATACCTAGTACCAATTGCCACAATACAAAAGAAAGTTGTTACTAGGATTGCCGAACTATCAAAACTATCAATAATTTTCATTACTATATAGTGTAACGATAAATATTATTTACCTATGTTGCTGGGCGATATCAACTATTGATAGTCAACGCTAAATCAATAATATGTATAAATTGATAATTGGTGTAAGAAATAAGTTAAAACTAGATTAAAAATCGATCTTTTCATTGATATAGTCGATAATGACTAAAAACTATTATTAGTAAGTATATGGTTACTATTATTGCTAGTTGATATTCGATACTGTGGGTAGTAAAATACAACTGTTTACTATGAGCTTCTTGTGTTATACTGTGTGAGCGAAAACATTTTCTGTGTTCTTGTGTTGTCAGAGAAGACTTATTACCGACCCACACGAGTGAGATAAGGGCAAGAAAAATGAGGTTAAGTATATTTTGCAAGTTATCGTTCATTATGCAAGTGGTATATACTCGTAACTCTCTATGGATATATATACCTGAATATCCATAGTATCTGTAATGTGTAAGTATGTTGTGCTTACGCAATACACGCCTGTACATTGTTACAAATACTTTTGAACTAAGAGAAGATCGATTCTGTTCAGAAAGAGAGTAGACTTAGGACTTGACTTTTGGACTATGCTACATTGATAATAACTATAAATAACATGTAATAATAACATCTGTAATTTATATATTAGTATATAGTGTGGCAATTATAACGGGAAATCAACTACATGTATAGGTCCACTATATTTCTGAACGTACAGTATCTACCACCGTCCATGATATCGACTGATACAATTGAATCAATTGTCTTAGAGTATTGATGCCTGATAATAACGGTTTTCTCGATACTATAACCACTGTCAAAAACAGGCCTTTGATATTATTAATATAGCTTGGGCATATTAATAATATCAAATATGAAGATAGGCTACCGCTAAACTATCGATAGTCGACAATATTTAGCGTAATAGTATAAACACGATGCGTCTAAATATAGTTAAGTTTGCAGCGCTAACGGCCAAATCAATCGAACGTACCATTTAGTGCAATCTTAGACAATTAAACCGGGTATTACCTACCATATATGTGTAGATCCATATATATATGAGTCAATTAGTTTAATAGATGACTAACACTTACAGATATTGGTGTATTGCGGTATACTGTGAGGTAAGCCGCATCCCTGATCATCATAGGATAAGTAGTATACCTTGTAATATTATTTGTATGATACAAAATCATCCCATTCATCAAAGTGAGAGATAGCTCATATCGCTTAGATGTAACAAACTATTTAGGCACATATAATCGAATGTTTGAAAAGTTCCAGCTTAAGGCATCATTTTCACGAGAGATGTCCGACGAAGATGAGCAGTGCAAGAGAATCAATTCGATTCGATCGATTTTGTGAATGCTCGCTTGACTAGCTACCAATTTCAAGTACCTATAAAATCTGTCGCCAAGCACTTGACAGTGTGTTCCGGGAGCAGTACTTGAGAGCCAGTAAATGATTATGAAATTATAGGCGCATGAGTCTTCACAACTGTTTGTGTCAGGGTGATGAGCGCAGTGTAGTGACGACAATGCGTATGTTATAGGCAGAAGTTATTACCTAACATGTCATGTCACAAACCTAAAGAAAACGTTGGTAATAATAGTTAACGAAGTAAAATGTAGATACAGGCTTGCCTAGTGTGAATCACAAATTATGGAACTTACGTAATTACTTATCTCAGCGATTGACAATATATAATAAATATGTACTTAATAATAGATAAGTTTTATGCTACATTAATATTTACTATGTGTATCTACATGTGAATTGCTGCAAATAAATATATTTTCATTTGATTTTTTATCAAAAATGGAAAATCTGTTGTTTATATCTAAAGATATTTTCAGCTTATTCCTTTGGGACACAAAGGCGTGACGATTGCTTATATTTAAAAACCTTTTCTCGACCAATGTCTATTTGTTTTATTTACAACCAAATTTGATTCAACCGTGATAATTAGGACAAGTGCCTACAAATTATGTTAATATGTGGAGGATATTTGAATATCCATAATCACCGTTTGTATTGGCACTCTAAACCATGATAAATTAATTATTGAGGTGTCGTTTATTATAATTATTGTAGTAATTAATTCAACTATCCAGTGGTTTACTGCCATTAAGGACTATTGTTATTTGTTAGCAATAAGAAGACATTCCCAACTTCATAATACACTGTATACCTTATGCACAAGGACCACGAAATATTCACGTTATTACAGAAAATCGAGAATCAAGAATATTATGATGAGATATAATTATTTGCTATATAGGAAAACTTATTCTTTAGTTTTAATCTCGTCTTAGATATTTCATTAAAATGTATATCAACAGCGAAAAGTGGAATAAAATACAACATAATTTTCATATAAAATGCAAAAACATTAAACATTACAAAAAGCGCGATAAAGTCAAGCGTTGCAGTGGTTCATAAACAATGCTTTTATAAAATAAAAACTTTGCAAAAACTTGTATTCAAAGCCATTTCGCGCTGCACTCAATATTTAACACTGGAAAGGACAAAGCCACTTAACTTTGTCCCGCACTGTGGCGCATATCGGGTACCAAGAGCTGTACAATTACTGGCAAATAACTTGAGCTCTCAGAGGTAAATTCCATGCACAGTTTTCGCTTTTACTAGCAATTTTAAGTAAATGTTGGTTCTTTTATAATCACCAAAATAACATCACTTTAGTAGAACATTAATACTTCATCAGTATTTGTATGTACACCGTAGATTCATAACATGCTTAACATGATACTTCAGGACACACTTTAAAAAGTCCTTGTCAATATTTCAGGCGGCAAAATCTCAAGCACAAGAAATGTCAAACTCAATGCAGAATAATATGAATATATAGGGATAAAAGTGAAATGTCAAGCAGGCCACTTGCTCATATTGCCACTTTGTTTTGGTATATTTTTTTTGTTAACATAAACTTAAACTATTATTCCCAGAAGTTTTGTCGTCACGCCTATATTACACGAATGTGTATGTAGTGGCATCCACGTTTCGACATATATTGGATCCGTAAAAAGAACAAGCCTTTATCATCTACGAGGCAGTTTCAGACGTCTGATAGAAAATGATTTTTTTTTTTAAAACTTTACTATTTTAGTCTGACAGTTCCCGTAAGTGAGACATATTATTTTTTTAAATAACCGGCTGTACTCGCGCATCTTGGTCGAGATTATCGACCCAGGTTTCAGGCCTATCCAATGTCCTTCATCAGGTGAGGTCTTGCATCTAAATCGCGGCGAAGTCACCGCGTCGAAACGTAGACAATCTTGACCAACACGCGATAGTACAGCCGGGTTTTTTAAAACTTGATAAAGATAATTCTAGGTTAGCCTGAACAACATGTTCGACCACATCATCACTTACCATCGGTGAGATAGTGGTAAAAACCCAACAAAAATGTTTTTATTAACATTCACTGTAATATTTTAAGGAATGCCTTTAAAATATGTTTCTTCTTTAAATGCATACCTTAAAAACATTATATAGAACCCAGGACCTCGAGATTACAAAGTGAAGCTTCTTACATATACAGCAACGACTCAGACATTTATTAAAATGTCCGTTTTAGTGAAATTAACGAAGAGCCAGTTTATATTGTCCTGCAGTGTATAATGTATCGGGTAGCAAGTGGTACAGTGTCAGCCGCACTTGCGTGGAGTGTTTGTGCTTACTTACGATCTCTGGATAAACTTGGCTTTAGCTGTTTTCGTTGTAGTTTGTAGGTAACATATTCGTACGTGAACACTGACATACTGCTCGGAGAAAGTTTGCTTAATATTAATACTATTTTTGTATAACTAGTTCTTCTATAGTAGATAAACTTTCTTAATTACTATGTAGTAAAATAATAACTTGTAAGGTTAATCTAAACTTTTACTTATTTTTTTGCATAGCAGTATGATGAGTTTTTTTAACTTTTTAACATAATTTAACCTCAAGAAGAAAATAATCGTTAGTAATACAATCTCAATATTTTTAAATTGATTTATAATTTGATCGTGCGCTTATCATACGATAATGGTTAGATATATAGTAGTGTAGCGACATCGTTAAGAAAGTACTTTTTTCGGTCAGATGACGTGTAGTAGTCTAGTTGAATGTTGCACGTCCCATATGACGGTTATAATAATACAATCAAGCACAAAATTTGTGTCTGTCCAGCTAGTCTCGCGGTAAAGTGCCTTAACCACTGCGTAAAGCCGGCGCACGTGGGTTTGAATCCCCCTTGAGACGAAGTCCCTTTAATTTCACTTCTTTGAGTGACATTTAACTCAATACACAATATTCCTCTACACACGAATTAAAAAATAATACCAAATGTTACCCACATTTAAATGACTAGGTATAGTTCTGAATACATCGATCGAAACCTCGTCAAACACTTCCTATTCATTTTTTATAAGTATTTGGTCGGAATTATATCGGTATCACAATTTTCAATATCATTATCTTTACTCCAGCAGTTTTAAACACCCCTTGGGAAAACAGCGTGGTCGGAACACAAGGCCAATATTAATAAATTTTATACAATTTCAAATCTCAATAGCTTAATAAAAACATGACAACGCGAGTTTGTATTTTGTCGAACACGAAAATAACATATTTAAGTCGTTTCTCGTACCATCTGCCTTTTATTTATTGTTAAACTGTTATCTTAATGTTAGTGTTTATCAGTAACAGCCGCGAGGCAGGTTGTATATGTTGATAAAGCTGACGAAATCAGAGCTTGACTTAATTTTTAATCTAGCCAAGTCAATAAACGAGAGTATAAAAATGGAAAAAAGGCTTAACATATTGAGATATTATCAGAAAATAGGTATATTGGACCGATACCCACTGTGTAGGCGTTGGGAACCGGTAGCGGGTAATATGGTTGGTGTAAGTCATGAGCGATAACGATTTCCAAGTAAAATATTATTTAGTAAATCTATTCATTCCTTGTCCGCTCTTTTTTTTTTTTTTTTTTTTTCACTTCTTTCTTCCATCTAATGAACACAATCTCACCTGACGTTAAATGTTGATGTGATTGTAAATGTGCTAAATAGGTTTTATAGTTAGTATTGATTTATATAATGATATTTCATAATCTACTTTTCCGGATTTTTATTATAGTTTTATTATGATTTTTTTTTATTTGGCTTAACCACGAGAATGCTTTAAACGGTGACGTGAAACTTGATAGTGAAGTAACTCAATACGCCATCGATATCATAAACAAAATATATACAATATCCAAGTCTTACGATTATGTCTCCGCTGGAAACAATAAATGTTATATCTGTTTTATTGAACCGCTTCCTTTATTCCTTTGTTACATTCGGAAACCACTAAAAAGCTAGTAACCCATCATACTAGGGTAAGCCTTACCGCTATGATAATAAAAACGAATTTACATAAAACGAAAATACCACTAGTGCATGTAAATTGAAGTTAAGGTAAAATTTAAGGTCATTGCGGTGGTCGTAGTTCCGCATAGTTTTATAGTCCAATTTACTTTATTATATAGTAATTTAGATCTTAATGAATTAAATTTGTGTTTCTTGTTTAACTTTGAATGATAACTTTTTTTTATGCCTGATAGGTTAGCCTTTGACCACTATTTCACCTGAGGGTGAATATGAAGTGATGATGTGGTCCTAACGAACCTAGAATTACTGGCTCACAAGGACAGCTGCTGGAACACACCGTTAGGTGTTTGGCAACAGATTTTCTACTTGAGAGTGGTAGCTAGCCAGGCAGGCATTCGCAAAATGCCCTACCGCCATGCAAAACTAATTTTTAATGGCTACATAAAGCTAAATATAACTCAAACCTTACTTTAAAAACTGCCTATGTATTGCACAAAAATCCGTAGGTATAAAATAAAGAATTAGGAATTATTATAAGAATTAAGAAAAACATCAAACCCTTGACAAAATTTCAAGTGACACTTTCAAAAGGCTAGAAAAAATGATTTCTATGGAATTGTGACGGAACAAGCACGAGAACCATCTAATGTTAAGCGTAACATCTGCCTCTAACAGATGCAGTTCGTCAAAACTTATGATCTGCCCTGCACCCATCACCCTGAGACACAAAGTTTCATGTGCCTGTAATTTCACCTCCGGCCGAACTCTTCCAACCGGAAAACAGTAATGCAAACATAACTGCTTGGCGGTACAAATAGATATGATGCAATATTCCCTTAGATCCCGATACAATTTTTTATTTGTAATTGACCTTCATAAGAGCGTCGTAGACGCCTAAATTGAATAAATGATTTTGACTTTGACTTTGCTTTTAAAATGATTTATAAAGCATAATTGTTTACTCTTCTAAACGAAATTAACTATTTTCTTCTGATAAATGCCACGTAATATTTAAACTAGATATATTTAATTACATCTTATAAACGTAAACTGTAGAGTATATATTTTTTCAGATATATAATAGGCGCTATCTAACACGTAGGTACGCTGTATGCTTATGATTTAAAGTATGTCGTAAAAGCCAACCGCAGTAAAGTACACAACTTGCTCTCTCCTGACTCGTAAATTTACGATGCATGCGCCGAGAGAATTTAGTTACGTTGCCTTAACCGGGTGCGGATTTGCCAGGACGATTTTTACAGCAAAGGGGGTTAAAGTTACTGGTGTGCTGTTTAGTGATGAGGTTGTTTTAGTTTCATTTACGGCAACTACCGCAAGGAAGAAAGGGAAGGTCATACCGTAAACTAGATTTGAATCCATAGATTTTGTTTCATCGCTCAGTTAAACTATTAATAATACCCCTACAAATAAATATGTTATGAATAAAATTAATATAGTATAGTAATAATAAACTCTCATACAGTAACTATATAGATTTCAGACTCATCAAGTTCGAAATTAACAAAACTCGCACAATCTTCCAAATTCAATTGGATTGGTTAATTGATTTGGCGCTTAGAAATGTTTGCATCTGATTTGTCACTTCATGGTAATGTACGTAGTATAATAATACTACATATAATAATATGTTCTATGGTAATGCGGTTGCGCCGAACGTTGTGCCGCAAGGTTTGCGTTCTGCTGTTTTTGACTACATTCCTTTACATATTATACTTACATTTATTCGTAGTAGTACCCTGAGATCTTGCGATATTCAATAACTATTGGACCGATTGAACTAATTGTGGAAATCGTAGCGGTTAAGATCAGATAACCGTGTAATAGTGTGTAATATCTATGAAAAAGGATATACGATGAATACGTCATATGTATTCGATGGAGTGTTTATTGGTGTGGGTGGACATAGAGATTGAGGAATATCGAGTAAGGTGTGGGTTTCGTGAATTGTTTGAGAGGTGCGAGTTTTGCGATGATGGTTGATAGTAGTGTAAAAGCGAATTTTTGTGCTTACCTACCTTGACGTCGTACAATGGCAAAAAAAATGGTGATAGTGCATGTATTAGAAGAATAGGATAGTCCGATGCAAATGATATCGGATTAAATAAATCACAAAAAAAAAACATTGTTTATTGTTCTTTTTTATGTTATTGTGACGGAACAAGCTCGAGGCCCACCTGATGTTAAGCGGTCTTACCTCTGCCTATAACAGATGCATTTCGTCACAATCCATGAATTGACTGCGCCCGTCACCTTGAGACAGTTGTTAAGTCTCATGTGCCTGTAATTTCACTGGCTCTCAAGGACTGCTGCCGGAACACACCGTTAGGTGCTTGGCGACAGATTTTATACCTGAGGGTGGTTGCTAGCCAGGCGGGCATTCCCAAAATGCCCTTCCACCATGCGGTGAAGCTCAAGCCCGCGGTGAGATTCGAACCATGGACCTGCTGCGCGGCAGTCCATACCCAATGCCACTGAGCCATCACTGTTATTTCAGTTCGAGTGTCTAGTTCATATAATATGAAGATTTTGTAACATACGATAAAGTCAAAACCTATTTTATTATTCTATTAAAAGTAAAATTTATGCCATTACCAAAGAAAGGAAAATGTATTTATGTGCCGTCAAAGCGATATGGATTTAGGATCAGACTTTTTTCATTTCATTCCATATTCATATCTAATTGCGGCCATCGCTCTTCATCGATTTTATCCCTTTTAAATCTTTTAGTGATTCTTTTTATTTAAAAACTAGTTGCGCCATGCGGCTTCACCCACGTGGACAATGATAAAAAGTATCTTATGTAATTCCAGGACGTATTAAATTTGGAACTAAGTTCCAAATTTAATTAAAATATGTTCTGGCGTTTCAGCGAGCGTTCAGTAGGCCAAGAGCTTACAAAATCACAACGTAATGAGCGTGACAATCATCAAGCGCTTGATCGTCCTATCGCTCCATGTCATTAAAAAGGTGTGTTTGTTTATTGTACTCACATCAAAATTTCAATTGATTTTGATGAAACTTGATCCATACTATAAGTCCTTGACTATTTTCCCGATTTACTGCGTAGGTAGATACTTAGGGAGCGCAATATAACCGATATCCACGCACAAATAGCCCCATGCGGGAGGTACTATTTCGTATGATGAAATAATGATGATGTTCTACTGTCAACTATGGATTAATGACTGAGCTTTACCACATGGTAGCATTTTGCAAATTTCCCGTCTGGCTAACTTTGAAGTGTCAAGTAGAAAATTTGTTATCAAGCACCTAACAATTCGAAGCGCTCGTAGCGAAGTTTGCTTAGCCATTCTGAACCGATCAATAAAGCTAAGCAACGTCCGCCTCAGTCATGAGTTGGATGGGTGACCACTGGTGGCATTACTACTGAGCGCTTCCGTGCTTCGGAGGGCACGTTAACCGTCGGTCCCGGTTGTTGTCTTCGGATGGCAGTCGTTATATCATGGTGGTAAGGCATTTTGCGCCCCTCAAGTAGAAAATCTGTCGCCAAGCACCTAACGGTGTGTTCCGGCAGCTGTCCTTGAGAGCCAGTAATTCTCTAGGTTAGCCTCAACAACACCTTCGACTACATCATCACTTACCATCAGGTGAGATAGTTGACCACTAGGTCAAGTCAAGGGCTAACCTATCATGCATAAAAGAATTAAAATGCCTGTTTACCAACTTCAACCACATCATCTCTAACCATTAGGTGAGTTTGTAGTAATAACTAATAAGCCAGACTATCGGCAATAACTATAAATTCAAATAAAAAATCTCCTGTGAAGCGTACTAGACTGGGAGTTTGAACTATTGTAGCTTAAAACTATACGAGACCTTGCATTTGAATCGGATAATAACGTAAAAGCAACCTTCAGAATGTTGTGTCTGGCTCAGAGCTAAATAATTGAAGTACCGTAGCCTATGAGCTTGATCGTAACCGGCCTTGCGTTCTCTCACATAATATAACACAAACTACAAATTTAATACTGAAACTTTGTTTAATAACGTTCTTAACTCGGCATAATAGCGGATTAAGTTAATTTAACTCGGTAATAACGAAACTTGAACTACTTAGGGTAGGTTTAGACGTGGTTTTACTTTGAATACCAAGTGTTTGTATTGTTCCGCAGTTTGATTCAGTTGGCTTCTATTTTTGGAGTATAAACTCTTATTACCATGGATGAAATAGGCGATGAAGAATTGTTTTTCATTGACTTGATGAACATGTTAAAGGCATATACGTATCCTTACTTTTCTTCTTTCATATACGCCTGCTGAGTGAATCATTATCACCACCAGTAAACCGGATCGTTCACTGTTGAACAAAGATCTCCTCGGGGTTTGTACTAATCCTCAGGCTTCGCCGGCTCTAGTGAATATTCCTCAGAAGGCGCTACAAAGGTGGGCACCTTCCGGTTTTGTTCCCTTCCTTGTATGACACCTACGTGAAGATATGCTGGGAGAATATATACAATGAAATAGACGATAAATCTAGGTACAAAGAACATTAAATTTTTTATAGAAATTCACTGCCTTAAAATCACACGAAAAGGCAACCACCTTATTTTTTCACTACCAATCACCGTATGGTACGTTATCATAAAGATTATGTATTTAATGTCTTCCAATATCTTCAGCTTATCGCGTTCACTTATTCTTAAAAGATTCATAAAATATGGTATAACGTCATTTCCCTTTAAAAAAATCAACTCGTGACTCACTGTTATATACCTTTTGGTTTTTTTTTTTCCGGCGGTATGCCTTTATTAACCAAAATACTATGAACTATATACAACACTACAGCTACTACAATAAAAGCATTTAGATACCTATTAGTGATAGCAGACTCATAGGCAGTCCAAATGCTTCAGCCCACTCCCAGTTGGCAGCGTGCCCAGCATGCTGGCAGCATTGCCCCGTTGAATTGCAATGCTTATTCGTTGAGCCAAATATGTGCCAGCATTTTGATCACACGTCGCATCGACCAAGCGCTCAGATAGGTTTTGGAAAATACGATGAGCTCCCGGTCCCCACGGACTCAACGTCTCTACACCAAACGGCTCAAATATGTAACCCATACCGAGGTTAGCATATATGCGCCGCTTGAGTTGCTCCGCCGAAGTAGCCGCAGCGCCAGCCCTCACGTTGGTTTCAGAAAGATGTGCTAAAGTGTCCACGCAAGTAGCGTCCCACACTAAGGGCCGTCCTAACTTCCACGGAACCAGAGTCATGCCGTCAGGTCTTTTACCATCGTCACGCATCAGTCCATTCGGTTTGAGAATAGCTGGAACATTGGCGCTGGTAAAAGCCCGGCGAATGATATCGTTAAGGCTGGCGTGGCGGGAAATTCGACCAGCACTTCGAGAGCAGGAGAGGCCATGGTGACCGAGTTGATCACCTGCAGTACCACACTGGCAGTGATGTGCAACACAACACCTTGCACCCAAGCGTAAGCTAATAGCTAGACGAAAAGCGGATGGATCTATAAGGCTACCAGTTTTGTAAGAAGGAATGGCCTGTAACCAAAGACCGGATTCCCACACAGAAACAGCGAGAATACGAGCACGATCTGCGATGCTAGAACACGTATATAAAAGATCTTTCCGTGTTAGCTCGCATAGGGGCCGATCCCACTGTTTCTGAGATGACAACATTTTTGGGAATTCAGTATTTGGACAAGCCAGTCTCCATGTGTTTTTGGCCTCAGCCAGATATGCTACATCGAAAGAGCCTAAAGATCGTGCAAGAATTTTTTCTACTAATTTGTGTGTACTGTGTACAGAAGACAAAGAAGCTTTTGGTTGTATGTTTTTGTTTATTAATGATAGAGATGTTAAAATCTTTTAGAAGGACACCTCCTCAGTGTTGCAAAAGTTACAGTTTTTGACCATAAAACTTGCGTTGTGTTATATGTAAAACATCCACTTGTTTTTCATTCATACATTTGTGAGATCGTTTGAAATGTAGGAGCAACGTGATATTGATTGTTGCAAAACAACATTGTTTCGGCTTGTAAATAATACGAAAGCTTGTAAAACTTATTTTATTTACAAAATACCTAAGTAAATAGGCCGAGCATTATGAGCCCCATTTCAATCAACGCTCCATTTAATTTCGCTTCCGCAATATAAAATTACATTTCCGCCAAAAATATATAACCATTTTTTTTCGTCGTTTGAATACTGCCTGATTTTTTCGCGTCCCGTCTTTCGCGTGTCGAGATAATGACATCCTTATTCTGTGAAAGCCCTAGTTTTGCCTACGGCGACATTTTAATTTCACGATGTTCCACCCCTAAGGGCGGATTGTGTTTTTCCCGGTTCCATTCGAACTACGACCGTGACCCACTTACTTTTAAAAAGTTGCGTTCAAAATATGTTGATATCGATCCGAGAAACGTTGCTGAGGCAAAGATTACTTTAAAGAATAAGTTTGTTTAGCTCAACTCTAGTCATCATTCTACAAGATTTTCTAGAAGTCTATAATAAGACTCCACTTTCAGCTACTTGAAATTGAGCGCCGTCTTAAGTATCACTACTCAGAGAAACTTCTAAAGTCAATCTACTCAAAACAATATGGATTGGTTGAATTTGAAATTCGAATATAGCTTTAAAAAATTATATATAAGAGAAGGAACCGAATACTGCTAGTCTTAAATTTATAACCACTTATTGTTTTATGTATGGAACTAAAGTGTTGAATCTAAGTGTCTGTCCGTCCCCAACTTGACATCGCTTTCGTGACCTACTTATCAGAAAGGACCAACAATTTTATCTCACAATTCGTGTGTACCGACATCCTCCTCGGGTATGTTTACTCGATGTATTGTAAACATATCAACACAATTCTTAATGTGTACCATTGCTTATAAATATAGTTTGCCGTTTGTTTACTTTGATATTGAAATATATTCTTCCCTTTTATCTCTATATTTGCTTAACGATATAAGAAGGTCTCATTTGTTTTCTTAACGTCTTACGTATTTCAAATTAATCTATAAGCTACTCGCACGTGTCAATATTTGATTTAGGAAAGAGTGAAGTACACAACGTCTAATTTCGAATTCAAATTGCGATCGCGTCGCATTTGGACCGTCTTCGAAATTGTAAATCGGCATTAGTGCGCGCTCGTTACCGGACCCGTGCTGGAGCGGACACACGTACTCAATCGGGCCCTGACAGTCCGAAATCGACGGCTATCCCGAAAGCGTGACTTTTGCCCCCGGAATTGACGCGAAGCGCGGGTGCCAGGGTGGGGGTATTGATCGCGAATGCTCGGCCTGACTTCGGCCAGCGTCGGCTCGGTACGACCGACTTCGGCGTTACTTGAGAGTCGCGCCGCCGACGTGCAACCACGGCCCGTCTTTTTGGTCAGTTGGCGTGTCAACTTCGCTAGAAGGAGTTGATTGGAACTTTAATTGGGACAAGGTTACCGACGTGGGCGTTATTCAGTTTACAGTAGCGTTTCAGGTTCGCTTTAATAAGTTAGTTTCTTGAGTTTGTTGAAAATTTCAACCGCTGCTGCCTCTCGCTCGTGTAGGTTTTCGTCGAAGTTCGAAGATTGAAAACTTGCTTGTGTAATATCAAGTAATTGAAATTTTAATTTGGGGACTAGTTGTAGATTTATGTAGGTTGTGTTTAGAGGACAGAGAGGCTAGTCACGAATAAAGAAACGTATTTAATAGTTAAATACATTTCGTATTTGGTTACATAGAGCAAGTATGCCGTCGCTATTTCATGGTCATGTAATAGTGGGCCTCCTTATTGCCATCAACAGGCTGCTGCTAAGAATATATTTGTGAGTAAGACATAATAACTCTCCAAGCTGGGATTCGAACCTAGGACCTCAAACTAACAAATCGACGCCAATATACAGACTCTTGCAGAAGAAACCTACCATCTGGTAATACTTATGATAGGATAGATTTGTTTTGACTGCTTTATATCTTAAAAGCCGCCAAGTAAGTTTCGGATTAAGAAACTTGTAATCATATTTAGTTAAAAAGTGTTTCGGGTTGGGAAATTATCCACTATAATTACAGGCACATACCTATGTCTCCATGGCGGATGGAATTGAATTTGAAGCAGTGATGGCTCAGTGTCAATGGCTATGTATCGACAGGTAGCAGATCTATATCCCTGCCTGGCTAGCTACCACCCTCAAGTAAAAAATCTGTCGCCAAGCACTAGGTGTGTTCCGGCAGCTGTCCTTGAGAGCCAGCAATACTAGGTTAAGTCACATTTGATCACTTACCACGAAAGAGCTTGTGGTCAAAGGATAAAAAGTATTAAATAAAAATATCGTAATTTTTTTTGACTTGGGTTTCCTAGGGGTCATACTTTACTTGTTTTTGTTGTTGTTTTATTGAGCAGTTGATTAAAAATAAATAATAATAATAATCACACGAAGTTTGATTGACTAGTATGTGTCACTATTTTCGATAGAATAAAAACGAAATACTGGCCAAGTTTAAGTTGAGCATCGCTCTGTAACGGTGAACTGGCCGCTCAGTTCTCCATACAAACGTCTTAGGGTGATCACTCCCTTATTTGAAGATTTAGGTCCAAAACAAAGCATGATATCGATTGATTACTTTATTATCTAGGCTTGTATCGTAACATTTTTAATATTCATAATAAACTTGAGAGTTATGAGCCTCGAAACCTTTTCATATAAAGTTTTCGAGAACTTTCTCCTTAATTATCTTTTTAAAATTTGGGCACGATACTAGAAAATGATGAGATCAAACGGTATTATGCTTAATTCTGGACCAAAACTTGAATGGAGAAGTAAACGGCCAGTTCCACCTTGAGGCTTCTGCGTAACAACAGCACAACATATAAAATGTTTGTTGGTTTCACACCTTCAAACTGCAATATGAGTCGCCGTTTGACTAGTATTACTAACTTCGTTTTTGAGATAGCCTCCCTAACAATAGAACCGCCTAAGTGCAAGTTGGCCTCACACACCGAGGTGTCCGTACCAACACAGAATGTACCACAAATGTAACTTATTATTTATTTATACAGTTTGAGATCTGTAATGAGAGTCTGACCCACACTTCTAAAGGCCACCCTTATATTTATAATTATGATAATAATTAGGTAATACCACGGTAATTACAGCATATTACTGTGGCAATATGCTGTACTTATACATATTCTGTGAACAATTCAACCGGCGTCTTCTTAGAACCGTTCACAGAGATACAGGACTTTTGTCATGTCAGACGGATGAACGGAAGACGAGGTCCAGTTTTCTGGTACGGAACCCTGAAAATGATCTTAAATGGATAACTTTATTTTTATCTTTATATATTTTTCTAGATAATAATTGAATATATATGTTTATATTTATACTCTACTCAATAAGCTCTGTGGTCTAAGGCTAATGTACGTTCCTCGTAAATAACCAAAAGAATAGTATAAACCAGTCAGTAAAGAAATCTTTAATCTAACTTTTATACGCTCCAAATTCCAAACTTTGTAAATACGTATTTCTCGTCTTGGTAAACGACGTCTTTGGTTTCCAAGTACTACTCTAGTCACCTTAGTTACGAAACTTTACAACGAGTTGAAGCACAAAATAGAGAATCCTTTCAAAGCAAAATTGGCCCGACTCATACAAATACATTGCGTCAGTTTGTTCGTTACGGACGATCCGATCTGGTTGGAACAATTTGATGTTTGTCTGGGACTTTCTTTATAGCCGTGCGGAGAAATTGCCGCCACGGTAGAAGGAAGCACAGCTTTGTGTACGCAGTGTTGAACCTTTCGGCGTGTTTCTATGAAATTGGTTTGCTCTGAAAGGTCGGGTAAGGTGTCCTGATTTTATTTAGTTTCCTCTTGCGTATTTGCTTGCGCTTTCTTAGAATATTAGGAAGCGCTTCTTAGAAAGGTTAAAAAGATAATGGTTGGTGATTTTCTGTGTAGGGCAATCATTATCTTACAATTTTGCCAGTTTTGTGAGGTTGGTACAATATCTTCTTTACAACACACGCCGGGCGCCTTCTTGATGCTTACTCTGTATATCCTCTCGTTGGTAGTATACCCGATACCTGTAGATAATAGAAACAAGTTCTTGTTCTTCTTGTGCAGCAGTCCTTGAGAGCCAGTAATTTATACATGAGAGTTAATACTGTATGTCTCAGGGTGATGGGCGCAGTGCAATACTACATTTGTGACGAAATGCATCTGTTATAGGTAGAAGTTATTACTTAACATCACATGTCTTCCGTCAAAAACTTTAAAAAACGTTGTTGATAGTTAAGGAAGTAGAATGTAGATCTACACGATACAGGCTTGCCTAGTGTGAAGATCACAAATTATGGAACTTACGTAATTTAGAGGTTACGTAATGTAAAGAAGATAATCAATTCAAGCTAACGTTATGATAAATTAATTATGACTATGTTCAGCTACAGATTAAAACACAATGGAGGTTTATGTATATTACGTGGATAAATTAATGAAACGCATATAAAGATTGAATTTAACGTATTACTTATTTTACAAATTATTGGAGTACAAAATTTCATGCCGAAAGCGGGATAACGTATTACTGTTCTCGATAACAGGAAACCTCAATTGTACACCCAGTTTGTCAGCAACAGACAAGTCATGTATAACAAAACCCATTCGCTGTCTAAAAGCTCAAAAAATGCCGAAGTATCAGTTTGTTTTCTTTTATTATTCCACACGAGCGAAGCCGCCGCGAACAATCAAAACGTTTTCATTTCGGGAACGCACCGTCGCGTATCCCGCTGGATCCGATCTGGGTCAGAATACACCCGCGGCCCGTATTCGTTTAATTGAAAAAGTTAAATCGGGCCATTTTCGCGAAATCGTTTCGAATTTTTGTTTTGTTTCGAACGCTCGACGCTCGGCCGTCACGGAATAGGGTCGTTTTTAATTTTTTCACAGCTCACCTTCCACGTTGGGTTTGAT
Organism: Plagodis dolabraria; assembly: GCA_963854805.1. Lineage (NCBI taxonomy): Eukaryota > Metazoa > Arthropoda > Insecta > Lepidoptera > Geometridae > Plagodis > Plagodis dolabraria. Next base: position 34,437,890 of record OY978446.1, read on the forward strand.
TCTTAGGTGCACTTTTTATATTTTGGCTTAGTGGACGGAATTTATTCCGGGCAAAAGAAAAAAAAAGTTATTGTTGTGATTACACCGTTGTATTGTAATCCTAGATATTTTTTCTTGACGTAAATATCTTCTTATATCGTCGGGCATAATCTCTGCCAGTATCCCCGCTCAAATTAAGCTTACAAAACCTTTATTATATGAGTAGTACTAAGTGATGTTGCATCTAATGTGCAGCACACTATAGAACAAGAAGTTAGTAGTAGAATGCTGTTCATTCAGAACATTCAGTTGAACAATATAGAATAGTTAAATTCTTAGGAAACTGTAGATGCTTACTGCAGAATCGTTCTGGAGCGGGGTAACGTTTCTGATGTCACATCGGTGTTTCGATCATCACTCATAATAGCACCGCTCCGACACTGCACATAACTTTATTATTAATTCGAGTGAGAATTTTAAATCTTGGGCATTACGCAGTTTACGAACGATAAGCAAATATACTACAACCTAAATATTATTACCTAAAGAATATATTTCTCCTATTCTTGTTATATGTGTATGCGCGCAAACTAACACCTGTATCTATTAATTATCTTTCTTCTTCAAGTCTTCAGACTATTATATATCTTCCGAATTCCCTAAAGTTACTTCGAGCATACGAATACACAAATTAATCAACATCAAAAGTTACCGGATAAGCAAAAAGAGTGGAGAATGTCGAATCATACTCGCCCATCCTACTTTATAGGTAAACTTTCATAAGCAAGGCGTATGTAGCAAGTAAACAAGTAATATATTAAGTTAACGTCATCACTATAAACCAGGGCTGCCACTGGCTTCATAAACTTGTAGTCTTGAAAAAATTAACATACTTACGTAGAAAGAGCCAAGCATTTCCTCTAGTCTAGTAAAAAATTAACATAGCCACGTCTGTTTTCACTAAACGGTAGGCAAAATTATCTAACACATACATTTGCCAGAAATTTTTTGCTTTCATGAAATAGCAGGTGAGTCTATTGCCATTTACAGAGCTCCGGACTGCTACTGAGAAATTGTATTGCGAAAAAACCTTAATCATTTTTCAGTCATTAGTAATCGATCCCAGAACCTCCCGGTTATAGCTTTATTTTATATTGTAGTTTAGTTTGTTTTTTTTAGTTTTAGTGATTTTTTGCTTATATTGAAATGTTTTCCTCCTTTAATTTTTGCTTATTCTGATACGTATCATATACTTAAGCATACTCCCCACCTCTATGCTGAAAATCAATCTACAGTATTTTGTTATTCCTTCGTGTCGCACTCTTTATTCAAGATCTATATCTTAATATTAATTATACTCGTGCTTCGAAGGGCACATTAAGCTGTCGGTCTCGGCTGTTGTCTTAGGGTGGCAGACGTAATAACATGTTGGTAGGGCATTTTGCGAGGCTTAGGGTAACCTCCGTCCAAACGGCCGCCTGGTCATCCTTAAGCAAAATTCTGTCGCCGGGCACCTAACGGTGTACTCCTTGGAAGTCAGCAATCTAATATAATAATAATAATATCTCATATAAAATTAACATTATGTAAAAAAGAGCCACTAAAATGGTACCGTATTTAAATACATGACATTTGATACATTTTGAATTACCTACAGACAAACTTTGCCTTTTATAAATGTTAAAGAAAGTGACAGCCCTAGAGCGAACCGTTGATAAATCGTCGGCGTAATGTGGACAAACAATACAATAAACAACTTCGGTGATTCCTTAAATGTACTACATTCACTAACTGAGATGTTTTCTGTTACATTAACGTATACGACTCCTTATTAGATAGAGTGTGCGTCTCTAACCCTGTCCGATTCATATTACAAATGCGAAAGTGTGTGTGTTTGTAACTTCTCAGCTCCGAAACGGGTGAAAGGATTTCATGAAGTTCGTTCATAAAATCCTTATGTTCTAATCGCGCGTGAAGTCAGTGATTTGACCTGGTGGTAGGTGTCTTAGCAAGAGTCTCGTGGGTACCACCGCGGTGTCATATATTCTACCTCAAAGCAGTAGTGGGCATACACTAATACCTATGTTTGTAGCAACTGGTAAAACACTATCTTTTTATAACCGACTTCAAAAAAAGGAGGAAGTTCTCAATTTGTCTGTTTTTTTTTAATGTTTTTACCTCAGAACTTTTGTTTGAATGAACCGATTTTGATAATTTAATTTTTATTCGGTCAAGCCATTTCTGAGTTACACTCCAATATCTAAAAAATATTTTTATATCTTGATGATATAGTCGTTGAAAGTGAATAGCAATCGATCCAGTAGGTAGCAAAGGTCACTAAAAAGAGTGAAAAAAAATGTCGGAGTCGGTACCATGCGCATAATATTGTGATAATAGGTAGTTTTGAACTATCATGGCGACATCACACAATGAACATGGCGCATCATACCGACTTTAATAAGTTTTTTCCACTCTTGAGTGTTGAGGTCCGTTCCATTAAATTAGTAAAAATATGTTTTTCAAATATTCCAAGATTAAACGTAGTGGCTGTAGCAGGTATAGTCCTCCATTCTCTTTCGCTATCTGATAATTTTTCACGCAATCTATCCATTCATAAGTACATCATTTAACTGATTTACTAATTCAAATATACTCATTAGGTCAATTTCATCAAATTTTTCGCGATAAAACGTATCCCGAACTCCGAGGTCCCAACATTCGGTACAAACGGATCCGCACAGTTATGGAATAATAAGTGGGGCTTAGCGCACAATTAGTGCGAACCAGTGACCTCGATCCATATAATACACCGCCGCCGACCCCTAAAAGAACTCCGCTAATTCTTCTTTATAACCTTTTTATTAGACTTTCAAAAAGCGACTCGATGAGTCTCGTTAAAAGTCTTAGGAGTTCTACAACCATTCCACGAAGGGTATCTATACAATGGTTCGTTTGTTTGTTTTCATCGTAATACTTTATCGATATTTGAATTTGTTTTTTGACGATACGGGCTGATTGAGAGCCTGTTTTTCGATAATTACTTTTAGGCAAGTGAGTTACAGTTTTGAAATTATGTATCAATAATACATTACTATAATACACAGGTAATAGTAACCACCATAAATATTACTTTTTCACGCCAGCAGAGCGCTACATGTCTGGCACATATTGAGTGTTAACACTCAATATGTGCTAGACATGTAGCGCTCGTGGCGTACGTTGCTTAGCCGCGGTCATGGTGGTTGCGCATTTTGCGAATGCCCGCCTTGCTAGTACCTATCAAGTAGAAATAATGTCGCCAAGCATATTAATAAAAATCCGCATGTAGGGCTGAGCATTTTTCTAAGTACCTTACAGCTTTTTTTACATAATTCCATACTCAGGACTGCGAACTTTTCTCTGTATTCTACAGAAAAACAAAAACACCTCAATACTCCAAGGCGGTGCTTGTACACACACATCTGTACGGAAGTCTCACATTGAAAATCTAAGTGTCATATCAGGTACACAATAAACTAAGTTTTACTTTGCGGAAGTCGATAATTAATTATCAACAATAATTCAAAAACATTTTAAATTACATTTGCAATATATTTTTTTAACATTTCCTAATATTAGGTTTGATATGCCATATATGGAAAAACATTTCAAGCAGGACTTCAGTGCAGTACATATATTATCGTCTCAGATTAATAAGTACCTATGCCTTGCTATTCTATTATATTAATAATTTGAAAAATTTTAACTCGTAAATAAATGTAACGCGTCCGTCCTTCACTAGTTTGTAATTAATTAATTTGACAGCTTTAGAGTTCTTTTAAATATTTTATGAACCTCTCTCAACAGCACTATAACAATAGAAAAATGTAGTAGAGGTCAAAAAATGTGTATTTTACTTATACAGGAATCAATTTGCGCATAAATACAGAACTAAAAATACCCGTTGTGTAGTACATATAAACTCATTCGCGAAACCTAACCTACAATAAGTGTATACCTTGCTGTACACATTTATAATTAAAGTTACACTTGCTCGTATATTAATCAGGATTGTTAACTACATAGTTTGATAAATAAGTCTACTTAATATGATTAGTGTAGCGAGTGAGGAGCACAACAAGACGGACGCGGACGGTAGCTCGGAGGTAGGTTTGGGGTTCCCATTGTTGGTGCAGAGACCCCTAAGCTAATAGTTGTTTAGGATGGAGACCGCTTTCCCTCGTTCTGCATCTTCATGGACTGGATTACAATAGCTGGGTTGGATTCGGGAAATTGTTCTCGAATTTGAGAATGTTTAAGCTCAAGTATCTAATTTTGGAATATTCCGAAAGCTTTTTTTGAAATTATGTATTTTTGGTTATCTTATATTGTGTTAAAGTACACATAATATATAGTCGCAAAAAGGAATATTGATAATTTAATTCATTTATAGATATTACCAATGAAAATATAGTATTATGTACTAAACGAATTATGCTTACTAAAACTAAAACATGTATTAAGTCAATAGTCAAACGAATGCACAACTAAAGTAAAAGAAATAATACGAGTATATCCAAATTTACTAGCTGCACCCCGCGATCACACCCGCCAGGTGATAGATGATGATTATAAAAGTATCCTGTGTGTTAATTCAGCGACTCACTAACAAAATTTAAAGGTTGTTTCCTGGAAATGCATGATTAAATTGCAACAAATCGATTTCACAAGCTGACTACAAGATATAAGGTCATGTTGCAGCCTGAATATTAGACGTAATATCTTTGTTCTATGAAGCGTTCACACTTGTACTTAATTTTCATGTTAAAGCAACCTTCTTTACTTCTCTATCAGTCTTTTTATTATATAACAATACAAACTAAATAACACGGAACCAAAAACTTGAACCGAGGGCGGGCTCCCATTGAGGTCATAGTGCGATTCAAGTGAAATATCAATTTCCTCCTCGCTGGACCCGACCAGTTCATTTATCAGAGAGCAGTGGATGGGTTAAATAAAATATCTGCTGATGCACTGCCCCGTGGTTCGTGTATTGATGTAGGGGAAATGTTTCAGTGCTTTGACTATTTAGTTTATTGTAGATGTGGTGGATTTACTACTGTTAGTACTTATATATAAATATGGGATATTTTATATACTACATATAAGTATACAAGTATATGTAAGGTGGCATTTCTTAACAATAGCCGTCTTCCAGCTGACAGCTCTAATTTATGAGACTGTTTTTTATGACTGCTGCATTGCCTTGGTCGCAATTGACTAATCGCTAAAAGGTCGACTCAACACAAACTAAGTTGTATATAGGTTTTATTAAATAACAAAGAACAATTATATGTGATAAAAATGTGATGTTTAAAAACCAGCACCGCAGTATACTAGGGTATCCAGGCACTTATATCTGAGCAACGCCTGAACGTGACCCTAACACCTCTTTCTTCTTGAATGTTGAAATAGTTACCTCGTGCGATGTGTGTCCACTGCCCTGAGCTATCCGAATGCGGTGCACCTCGCACTTGCTTAAGACTATACGAAGCAGGAGTTTAGTAGTATCTTAAACGCAATATTTTTTAATAAACTGAAACTATACGTAAGGCTACGATCCAGGTTACGCATAAGGGGTGCCATAATCCTAACACTTCTCAGGCGTCTTACGGATCACATAGTAAAGCGGCAGTTCTTCAGAAGGCGCTGCTGCCCATCTTCAGGTATTTTTCCCTTCGCCTCTTACAGCTCCCACAGGCAGACATGGTGACAAGTGCAATTCTAGTTCCCACCCCCCAAGGGGCATTTTAAATATATTTTGCCACTAAATTTCTTAAAAGGCTTTACAGTGAGTGTTTGATTGGCATTCCATAATATTCTTAACTAATTTTAATGTATAAAACAAATATATTTAGGCTTTAAATACGGTAAAACTTCATAATGTTGTCTTAGGTTTTTGCGATTATTACACATAGTAATTAAACAACTTTAACGTTTTACCGTGTTTCGGTTTAAATCACGTACATTTAGCATTTTTTTTAAATTATGATAAATATACGCGATAGTTATTTAATTACTACAGTAAAACTTAGTTGTGTAAACTAGAAACCATGCAAGCTGTCATAATCTAAGTACATACTAAAAAAACAGATTCATGTCTATCGCTGAGATAAGTAGATAATATTCTATTACTACCCCCAGTTCCCTTAGGAGAGGTAGCAAAAAACTTTAAAATAGAAATATCACTGAAATCTTTTAAATCGCGTTCCGCAAAGAAACTAAAGAGAAAATGTTTATTTTTAGCTCCCATCTCGTAGAGATTAAACAATTTTTCTCGTGTCAGGGTGACCTCCAAACTTTTCTTTGTAGAACAAGTTTTCTTGTGTGGTTATACTTTACATTATATCCGGGAACTTACTTCAACTTTGGTGGACGAAAAATGAAGCTTCCAAGTGTTTTTGCGCAGCACATTTTGTTCTATGCAATTTTTTTCTGACATGATCGGCATCAGTGCTGTACCTGAATGTTTTTTCTTTCATATATTATAATCACGGGCTGGTGTCAATACGCGAGGATCACTGCGAGGTACGAGGTTTGATATTTTTTTTACTGTAGGAAACACATGCTTGCCTGCTTGGATGTCACCACAGGGATGGCGGATATTATGTGGTACACGAACCTACTGAACCGCCGCCGTCTTCAGTTTTTTTTAATAGCTGACAGGCTAGCTTTTGGCCACCATATGATGTTAAGTGAGGATGTAGTTTAGTGTAGGCTCTAGCTCTCATGAAAAGCTGTCAAAATTCACCATCAGGTGCTTGGCGACATATTTTCTACATGAGGTTTGCAGCTGGATACTACCAACACAGCGTCCAATGAACGGTAAAGTACTGTGAGCTTATGGCTTATTATAAGTATTGCGATTATATTTATCTGACTGGCAATGCTAATTTTTTATGGAGTTAGGTATTCACTGGTTTAAAATTTTGTTCGTGACATATTCCAACACAGTAGCTTCACATTATGAAAACTGCCTGCTCGTTACGTCGTATACAACGTGGCAAACCTCACTTCTGTATATACTGTTTTTAAGGTAAAAGTACATCGTTTATATAATTGTTAATTCCTGAAAATGTCCTAGTATCTCGTCTAAAATATCCTATTTCTATTTCAATATAGAGCACGTTGACAGCAAAGCGCATTTCATAATAGTTAATGCACGCTATCACCAGCTATTGCAGAGGTGTCATACTCCGGTAAAAGCTTATATTATTAGCTATGAGCTGGTATATAGCACGTCGGCGCAAGTTGAGCTTAATAATTTTAGCTTAAAAGCTCGCTCGCTATCACTACCGCGTGAAAGGATTAGGAAGTTCGCTCCACTTGCTATTTAAGCTAATTTTTGGTAACAGCTTGAAGTATGTTTAGTATTTTAAAGTACCTTTGATGAACGATCACATGACAGTCAATTTTATTAAATAGAATTATATCTATTACTAATATCGTTAACGTTAGATAAGATTTAAGACAACATTTTTGTGCCAAAATGTATTTTTTTAATGAAATTGTGACGAATTACACCGTCAACCCGATCCGTGCAGTTGTTAAGTCTTATGCGCCTGTAATTTTTATAAGAGCGTCGTGGATGCAAGTTAAATAAATCATATTAACTTTGGCCTTGAGATTCGAGTACTACAGCTGTTATATAAGGTTTTAGTAAAGTTTTTAAGCACTCGTAGCGGACTTTGCTTAATCATTCTTAACTGATCAGCTGAGTTAAGCCGACAGTTCATAACCGCACCTTCTATCTTGAAATCGAGTGTGTTTTTTCAAGATAGTTTTAAATAATGAGTGTGGATAGTATCAGAACAAAAATGCATACAGTGGCAATGCAATTAAATTTAAAGTTAAGTTGCAGGTTCGGAAAGGTAGCAAGTTAACTCTGCTTGAACATTTCTTAATTAAATACGCGACTATTTCATTATACACTTACTTTGAAATTCATACAAAAAAAAATAAACGTCTTGTGTATCACATGTCCCTTTCAGATAAGCTTCAATAATAGGAGACAATAACAGATTTAAGCCCTATTATATTTAAAAACGTTTACAAATCTTCTGAGAATACGATTTTCATTCTCTGTAAATTGCATAAAATGTAACCCACGAGAACATTTGTCAGCAAATCATATAAATACTTACCTTAAGATAGCAAATAGCAATACATTTGAACAAATCACAAAAACCTTTCAAACATCACGTACCTTTTAGATAAATCTATCTTCTGTCACTTTTGGCATTTCTATAACACTCGTATCTTGAGTACATTCTTCAGATACAGGAAATTATAAAAAAAAGTCCCGAAGGTTATCAAGGGTTGATTTGGGCGTCCCTACCTGAGTTTTGAAGATCGACTTAAGAGATAAAGCTATCCGTTGACAATTCGGTATTGATAGTGAATTCGGTCTTTAATGTTTTTTATTTGTTGAGCCGAGCACACGTAATTGGTTTAATCTCTTCTTTGTCGCATTTAGTTATCAGTTTTTTAGAGACTCAAAAGATTGTCGTAGACAAATCTTTTATGAATTCATTTTCTTTTTTATCATTTAAGTATGAAATACTACTACTAACTAGTATTAGATCCACGATAATTATATTTATTATTATTTTATTCTCTGCGACATGTATATAAAATAAGATTCATCTTCCTAATGTCTTTGGTTTTCACGATTGTTACACAATTAAAGCAGTGATGGCTCAGTGGCATTGGCTATGGACTGCCGCGCAGCAGGTCCGCATGGTTCGAATCCCGCCGCGGGCTTGAGCTTCACCGCATGGTGGAAGGGCATTTGCGCATGCCCGACTGGCTAGCGACCACCCTCAAGTAGAAAATCTGTCGCCAAGCATCTAACGGTGTGTTCCAGCAGTCCTTGAGAGCCAGTGAAATTACAGACACATGAGACTTAACAGCTATGTCTCAAGATGACGGGCGCAGTGCAAGTCGTGACTTGTGACGAAATGCATATGTTATAGGCAGAGGTTAGTCCGCTTAACATCAGGTTGGCCTCGAGCTTGTTCCGTCACAATAATATAAAAAAAACCAATGTAATTAAACAACTGTAAACGGTTTAAATAGCGTATATTTATCTTTATTTTCGTCCCGACACCAAACACTTCTTAATGATAAATATACGAAATTTAAACAGTTTGAAGTTGTTTACTTACCATTTATCTTCCTACCCTTAACCCGTTCAGATGGGGTTGGTACAATATGATTTCTCTAACTTCATACAGATTTTAAATTTGTCCCGGGGCGGTGTCGGTTTAGAATGTTACCAATATTGCTACATGTGTGTGTCGTAACCGTAAGAGGCGAGTAAAGGTAAAATACCGGGAATGTGGGAAGCAGCGCCTTCTGAGGAAAGATATGTTAAGTTGCGATCCCCAAGACACCTGCCAATCGTGGGGATTATGGCAAACCCACCTATCGTGGGGGAGGCTGTGTTCAGCAGTGGACAATTCGGCTGATACAGTACATTTTTCACAGAACACCTAACAGAATATAAATAAAGATAAAGAAGAACATATTGTAATTTTTTTTTTTTAATTGATGATACACCTCCCCGAAACTACATTTTATCATCATATATTAGGGACTTTTTTTAACTCTCCTTATACTCCTAGAAAAGGAACTCTTGTATCCTGTCATCTATGGTACGGCTAACATTTATAAAATGATAAATATATGTTTAAAAGAACCGCTTTTGTTATGTCAATCTTCAACTTGCGTTACAGAAATAACAGTAAGTATTTTTTTTTTCAGGTAAGTTGCAGTTCTTCAATAAAACTTCAATATCGTGTAACATTAGTAAGTAAAAACCTCACAATTGTTGACAGTTAAACTTACAGTCTATTCGAACCTCCTTGAAGAGAATTTTTGTTTTGCAACTGTTTGTAAATTATTAAATGTTTAAGATATCCGGAAAGAAAAGGTTTGTCCACGACATCATTTGATAAAAATAAGAGACCAAAGATAAGCTTTGAAATATTTATATCCAAAAAAGTGTTTGAACTTCGCTTCATTCATTCATTTACAATGTACATAAAAGCAAAACGCTGAGCACAAACATTAGAACTGTAAGCTTTTCAGATTTCTCATTTATATTCGCCAGCAAATACTTTTTGTCCAAACGCACACCATAGCCATAAAATACGTATACAAAGAGATACATTATGTGTATCTAGTTTAGCACAAAGTATAAAAGCAATAAATCGTTACTCCCCCGAAATAAGCACTACACAACGCTGATTACTCATCAAGACTGCATTTAGATGCGCAAATAGTTACTTCCGACTTCTTTCCCAATGAAACCCCGAAAAGAATTAATGGCACTGACCATTGAATAGCCCGAGGGTTGAAGAATATAGCATCAGTTAATTTAACGTCGGGGGAAGAAGTCTGAATGCCGCATTTAGGGGTCGACTTTGACTCCTGTTGAAAGGACAGTTGCCTCCCCAGGCATTGTGACTTGTATGTTGAAAAGACTGCAAAAGACAGTATGTACTAATATGTTTTTTTATGTTTCGGAGGTTGTTATTCGCTATTTTATTCCTAGATTATTCCTACTTAAAAATTACGATCTGGTCTTTTTATAATCTCTTTCGACTATAGAATGTTTTTTCATTCTTTAATACGACACCGTGTTTTAAGAACTAAAGATTATTCAGTACATCTTACTTGTTTAGCATTGCTTTCGCCACCTTATATATCAGTTATATGTCATACGTTTCATTTCACTGGCTACCGAGTTGTATATTCCAGAAGAATTGTATATAAATGTACAATCTGTGTTACCTTAGATTTGACGTTTATTTTAAACTAAGTAATATTGTTCTTATTTAAGTTTTCTTTTACTTATTCTATTTCACTTTTTATGTGTATATCCTTTACCCGTATAAATCGTAAATGCCGTGAATTTAAATAAAATTGAGTCTTACCACTCCTAAAAACGTTCCAAACCACTCGCTGTAATCTATTAAGACGCATGTCGTCAAAATAATGGCTAATAAAACAAAACTGTCGTGAAACAAACGCACCCGAACGATCCTTCCATAAACATGTACTCAAACGGATATGTCGCTTAAGCGAGGCAGGGCTGGGCGGATGACGAGTACTAAATCACAGGTCGCCGGGACCCATGTTTAATTCAGGAGGCTGAAAGCGACACCCGACATACACGCATAATTCCAACAAACACCCTAGAAGATACCGTACCGTGCTATACCGTGCAACCCGAGTGACCGTACCGCCCAATTTCACGGTCTACTGCGACCGGCCGGCCGAATCAATTTCGGTAAAATTTTATTCGTCCGAATTCGACCGTGCAAGTGAAATTCTATCGATGGTCGTATATACGGTCCCCTGACGTTTCCTAGTGGCTTTTGGCAACGGTAAAGGAGCCAAATGACCGCTACTCGCCGTGTACAAATAGATTTTTATAGTTAAGTAAACATTTGGTCGAGGATGCAAAAGTTCAAAGAAAATGTATGTACTTATGCCGGTTTCATTATTGTACTGCCTGTGCATATTTTTTTACTTTAGTGTCATGTGTGGATAAAACTAGTATGATAGTACATAGTAGAACATTAACATTAATTCTATATAAGTTTATTAAAATGTTGTTTATTAAGAATCCTAGTCCACTCAATTGTGAATTGAAAATTTCAAAAACATGCTAGTTACACTGTTCACACAGTAATTATTTCCTTCAATGACTTTCTTCTTCGACTACATGATTTTCTATCCACAGATGAGATAGTAGTCAGGTCTAAGCTGTGCAATTAGTTTTAAAAAAACATTAAAACCTATGTATGTTACATAGCTCATTCATTATATTATACGAACTCCATCATCAACAATAATGAAATCAAAACATCTCATTTCGTCATATCATTTTTCAAATTCATTAACAGTTATGAAAAACGCATTACACCATCACGGGATGACAGCGAGAAAGAAAATTCTAAAAAGACATCGAATACGATGCTTTTAATGGTTAAAAAGATAGGGGAGTCGTCCAAATATGCAATATTCGATTCCCCAACATTTCACTATCATTAATCAAAAATGTGAGCCATTAAAATAGGGTGGCGAAAGATCTACATCCAAAGTTGTCTATGCGAATGGCTAGTAATATTTATTGTATTGAGTATTGTAATAAACAATCATGTTTGTGGAGGGGTAGAATCTGTCAGCACGCATTGAATAGGGCCATTTATCAACTCTTTGTACAATGGAAACATTTTTATCTTAGTTCTTATATCCACCACTTTATTCAGACATTTAAAAAAGTGTAAAAGAAACATGTTGCTTTAAACATATTGTTTCGTTTATATTCGTTTGAAAGTAGTCTCAAAATGACAAATTTTTCACATGTATTGTATAAAAAAATTACGACTTACAGTATATAATAATCTAGAGGAAATTAGAAATACTATGATTGATTCGAAAAAACTGATCCATACATTTCTTTTGATAGAAAAAGAATGAATAGAAATTAAGTTTCTTTTAACAAGTTTTGTGTCTATATAGTAAATTATATCAATAAAAAAAAATATTTCCTATTATTATGCAGCAACCATGAGATACAGAACCTTAAATATTTTTTTTACGATTTGAACCCAGCTCAATTTTTTATAAATTATTTTTTAAAATCGCGGACGCTATTTCTGTTTTGCTTATTTATGTTTTGCTGATTCGGATGCAAAACGAGGTTTCTCCGTTCTATGCCCTCGGTCTATTTCATGCAGTGGGAATTAAAACTATACATCGAAAAGTTTGATCCCATGATGTAGATATTTAATGCCGCCGATGCTAAGTGTCAATATTACTTCAAAGTAAACACTGCTACTGACCGCTTAAATAATCATCAAAGCGGTAGCGCTACTCTTGTCATGTCTACGAACTGGTGTGACATATTAATGACGTATTGGGGTCGAAAGTTCACGTTTATACTACAACTACATATACGAGTACTTCTATTATATATCCTAAGATTTTAATAAATCTCTCATAACTTAGGTAAGTTTATTTTATCATTTTGAAATTATTTCAGTTAAGTTATTATAATTTATTCTTAAAGTCACCTCTAAATAGGGCAGTACATTCCACTCTTTGTTAATCCGGCAGGTTTTTAACTCTGGTGATTAATCCTCGAAAAAAATGTCTGTTATTTAAAACTGCGTTAAATAGTCCCAGAACAATGTAATATGGACTCGTTTAACATAATATTAAAACCTCCATCTTCATTGAAAAATACAAGCGGTCTCGTTAAACAAAAAACGGTATTATTTTTGTAACACAATTTTAATTACTGCTGCTCATTGTATATCTAATAGCTTATATCCACTGAGGCATTGTTTGGAAGATTTTCAGTGTTTAATATACTGCGTAGTAATCCAAGGGTCCTACTACGGTCCACCGTCCACCCTAAGGTCATAATTTCTGCGGGATGGTCTATAGCAGGGAAGGGTTAAAGAGTTATTTATAAACCAATTAAAACATTCGCTGTGTCGGAGAGATAGCACCGAGCGTCCTCCAGCTACTCTTCAACAGATGTAACAGATAATTGGATTCTATATTATTCGTTCTCTAATTAAATTATGAGAATCGATAAAAGTAATTGTTTAATCACGAAATTTATGTTTGAGATGAAATCAGAAACTGATTGGAATATTTTTTTTTGTTCATTTGAAATGTTTTACATGGTTATCACATTTTATGTGTTCACTTTTTTGAAATATTATAAAATATTTTAATTGCTTAAGGTTTATGTTTGTTACAAAAGGGTGAACCATAAATAACGCAAAACAATTCATAACCATGTAAGTGTGAGTAAAAACATCAAAATTCGTAATGTCAACGATTAGCGGAAAGAGCGAAAAGGACTGAAAACTGATTTTTACGGTATTTTATTTTAAAGAAATGCAAATTACCGTGTTAAGAAAACTATTGGATTGTCGTTTTGTTTGAAAAAATGAGATCAGTATTATTTAATTTCATTGATCACAATGTAGGCCAAGCATAAATATATGTAAACACGGTGCGGGTAAAGCGCTAATAATATGACAATAGATCTGTTGACACGGAGGATAGTTGCATATTTGTTATGTAGACTTGGACATGTTTTTTTTTCAATATGTTGAGCCAAAAAGTTTATCTGTGTTATCTTCATTGCAGTTTACTATGACAGTTAGTAGCCGATGGCTTACTTATCAAGCTTAAAACCATTGTTATGAATCTCAGTAGTAATTACAGCTTTTAGGTCACGTGCGACGTACTAGTTTTTGGGTATTTGTTCGCCTTTTCTACTGTTATGCTACCAAATTACAAAAATGTTATATACCCCTTTGTTTGTCGTAAATCTGGTCCTTGATATGAAGTTATGGGACAAAAAACATAGCGGCCGTAGGTCCGGCAAAACCGTCGGACTGATGGCGGTCATCGGTCATGCACGGGATGATTAAACGTACGATTTGTCTCCGCGGGTAATGCCTATTGTTTACGTAAACGATCAGGATACGGACTTGGGTGATAAGAGCAATATGTTAGCTTGGACAAAGATTAATTTTTAGGCTGTTGCATCAAAAATAAAGTATAATGCTAAAAAATAAAATAAAAATTTGTTAGTTTACTGTATAACAAAAACATACTAACAGGCATGTATGTGACCCATATTTTGTCGTTTATGTTTTTGTACCCGTGTTATATAGAGCGGATCTATAATTATTTACTACCAGGCTGTTTTTGACTATTGCTTAAAGCGTTAGCATCATATGCTCCCGAATTAAGGCTCTAGGAATAAAATTAAATTATTAATAAGAATCATTTAATATCAAAAAGTACAGTAACAGTACAAACACAATAAATACATGCATTAGATAAAATTATATCAAATATAAATATCTATGATGCGCTAGGCTTAAGCAGCTTCTTAAAATTTAATTGTCTGGAAAATCCAATCACTCTTGAACTCTTAATAGCAATTTAATATAATATTAATTTATAATTTAAGACAAATAATGCAACACGCAAACATTTTTTATATCTAAAAGTTAGATGTAATGGAATTGTATTTTCGAAATCGATGAAAATATATAATGAGAATATTTCACTTCTTAACCTGCATAGACAAACCCTCATTATATAAACTAAAACTTCATCCATCGACGAATAAAACAGAAGCTGTTATTTGTACATCTAAACCAACCAATGCAAAATAAAGTCCCAGATTAAATAAGAGTTACCAATGTATTCACAACTTGTCTACAAGTGAACATACGTAGCACTCGACGTAGCACAGTAGCGAGTGCCTACGGCGTAGCTACGTAGTCGGAAACGTAGCACGTTAAACTTCGACGTAGCAATTGAAATTCAATTAAATTTTGCATTTGTAAAACTATCGGATGATGGAACCGTTAATAAACATAATGTTATTTGTGTACAAGAAAAGAAGAGCAAAGTAACTTAGGCTTCCTCGAGATGAAGATGTCTGTTTCACTTTAATTTATTATTGTAATTATATTATAACTTTAATGTTGTTTATAACTCATCATCAATTTAAACGTACTTATTACCTTAAAGGCAGCGGATATACTACAAACGAGAGCATTTGGAGCAGTTTGGAGTCTGAAAAGCACACGACTGTAAAGTTAACATTCGACGGATAAAAATATAAAGATAAAATGGTACATAGTTTCATGAAATAACGGATCGTTTTACTTAAGGTCCATGCCTGAAAAAACATAGTCGTATAAGCAACCATCATTAAAACTATGAAATAGCGGTCTCGGACCACAAATAATGTAGTAAATACAATAAATTGAAACAGCAGCTCATAACCTTAACTCCGTGTATTGGGCCGCGCTTGGCAACGCTGGCTCATCATTAAGTGGCGGGCAAACATCGACTCTCACTAGCAAACAGACTAACAGGCAAACACGTCTAATCTACGGCATTAACCAGCGTGGAGTGATTGACGGGGGAACCGATGTGGTTATGTAAAGAATGTTTGACTGCTTTACAGGCTAGATTTTATTTAATAGGCGATAATTTTGGCTGCAGACAATAGTCCCTTGAATGGGGTATTTATTAAGTTGCCATGACAAAAACGATAGCAAATATGGACCTTAGTGGTTTAGTAAGCAGCCAGTAAGTATGTAACAGTTTATAAAACTAATATAAATTATAATTAAACTTAACTTTTGATAATTAAACGTTTAGGATGCCACCCATTCACCTACCGTTCTATTCACCTGTGGAGTAGGTAACAGAAATGTTAATGTCAATGATATAAAATAATATAAAACAATAAAAGTAATGGAGTAAACGAGGGCAATATATTTTTATATTAAAATTTTGGGCATGTATGTATATTAACCTTATATATTTTATTTTTAGTACATTAAATGAAAAAATTAACAGTACATATACGAATACAAAAATAAATAAATAATTTAACTATATCTACTTATGACCTAAAAATATTACACTTAAAAATTCTGAGCTCTGTTTTCTACCAGGAGGCAATCATAAGTAGAAAACAGAGCTCAGGTATATTATATTACAATATACCAATTGATAATAAGTATAAGTGGCTATGCCGTTCTTATTATAGCAAATAAATAAATATCAACTCTAAAAACTAGATTTTAAAAGTACCATTACCATAAAATTTGATTAAAGATCTAACCATTAGGTTATACCTTATTCTATACATGAATGTCGTTTGCCAGAATTAAAAGAAAAAAAATATTTGGAGGCACACTGAAATTAACTAATTTACATGCTTACTTTGTGTCGTCGCGGTGTATCTCTGAGAAAAAAATCTTGTCCTAGCTAGTAGTAATTCATTCTTTGATAATCTAAGATTTACTTTATTTTAATTTTGCAATAAATGTCATATGTACAGTGACTTATAACAGATATTCTAGCAACATTTGAAAGCAACACAACTACAATCGAACATAGAATTTTTATTTACGACCCATAAAACTTTTATTACTCTAATTTTAAAGGAATAAAGCCAATACGTAGTACATAAAGCGCTGCCGGGGGAAACACTAAAGGTATTTTTACTGGTATAACTGGTATATATCTAGAAAATTCTAGTTATAACCTGTATAGCTTGCGAGTAACTGGATTTATTGCCGGTATAAAAGTTAGTGTGCAGTTTGTGTAATAATGTGCAGGTGAGACCGGGAAACTTGTACTATATTCTGAGGAAGTAATGCTGTACAAGTTTTGATATTTTTCCCAATTATTGTTAAGAATTAGGGTTCAAAGTTCAGGTCGTTAATATGTTTGTTTTCGCTGTTTATTATATTTATTCTTTAGAGGGCATTTTAGGTTAAAATTTCAATTCAATTTTAAATGGTTATTAGTGGTAGCGCGTTTTGGGGTTTTGTCTGGTTCCCATACGTGAGAGACAGTTTCTGCCCTGATTATATTTTCGACCATATCACCTCTTACCAACAGGTAAGACATTATGACATGTTTGATCAAAGGCTATTATTCTAATATATAAAATACATAGAAACATTGTCTACGAGCATCTGAAAGGTACTTAGTACTTAAGGGCAAAACGGAGTCCTATTAACGAGACACCACTGTCTGTCCGTATGATTAAAACAAAATAACAAAATTAAAAGAAAAATAAAAAACAAAATAATGTACGTGGGGTGCTTGCCGAGAATGTCTACCCCCATTTCTGCCCTTAGGTGTCGTAAGAGGCGGCTAAGGTAAAATATAGAAAGGTGGGCAGGAGCGCCGTCCGAGGAAGTGCTATACTTACAATGCGATCCCCAAGATAGATTGGGATTATGGCAAACCCCCCGTAATGTGTAAGGCTGTTTTCATCAGCGCACAATCTGGCTGATAGGTACAGTATATGCGTTGTCATTGTATAAAATTTATAGAGAAGAGTATATATGTTTTATATAGTTTTTCTAAATAAAATTAACACATGGGCGGTCGTATAATTTGTAAATTTTAGACCAGATGTGTACTATTATAAAAAGTAAACTAATAAGGAATCAGGTACATCTTTTTCACCATTAAAAATAGAAGACGCTGATTTAAATTGTACTTTTCAAGATGTGGTCTGAAGTTCTCAATTGAGTCAGTCATCAGTTGAGGTTGTGGTCAAAAACTAGCTTTACAGTACAGCTATAGAAAAAAATCTATCATGGGCTATAACTATGCTGAACCTTTATAAAATGATGCTCGACTCGCACTTGGTCGGTTTTTTATGTTAACATTGAGATTAATGATACATAGCTTCCCATGGATTTACCATCTGGGTGCCAAGTTCATCTGACGTATCCCTAATGTTATATAGTTCGTATTTTATTTTGTTTTTTTTTTACTGCTAAATAAATATACAGCAGAAAAATAACTGGACAAATAAACACAACAATTTGGTCAAAACAAGTTTTCGATTGCTACGGTTGATAGAGCATATCCGTATTCGACCAACAAATAAAAAAGACCTTATGCATATCAAAATATGGTTGACTGTGCTTGCTTGCAGCCAACAATATATGTGCGGAATATGTGTAGATAGGTTTGTTTGTCATAGACGAGACATATCATGGGCCAGTACGCATGTCTCATCCCAAATATCAAATGTCCAAATGTCGGTCGTAGCAACGCGTCGATGCTTCGTCGAATCAGCAACAAGAACATCATTGTACTAGCCGAGTTGGCTCACACACCACTTGAGGGAGTTGAATCATTCTTCACCATCCTTGCATTTTGATTGGATAGCAGGACATCTTCAAAGCATGTATAAGCAATGTAAGAATATATATTATATTAACATCTTTATATAAAACGCCTGCTAACACGAAAATATATTTTATAAACTTCACTGATGGTGCAGCGGCAATGAAAACTGTCGTGCTGTAGCGCCATTGTTTGAATCCCGCTGCAGGCTTAAGCTTCACCTCATGGTGGTAAGGCATTTTGTGAGTGTCGCCTGGATAGCTACTGCATCTCCAAAAAGAGCAGCTGGAACGCACTGTTAGGTGCTTAGTGACAGATTGTCTACACGAGGGTGGGAGGCTGACTAGGCGGTCATTCACAATATACCCTAGCACCATGGATGTTGAAAACGAAACAGCGCAATTTAAACAAAATATATATATACACCTTTATGTATATATATAAGTGTATTAAATTGAACAACAAGAAACATTATCAGACGCCACAGAACGTCTTGCTCTAGATAAACAAATAAAGGTAAGCACATTCACCAAACGACAGGCAAAGTAATTTCAAAAGTCGTCAAAAAACAAACCGCAAACCAAGAAACAGTTGCGGGAGACCGAACAGGCGTAAAACCGCTCCGAAGCGATGCAAAATTCAATTCCGAAGACAAACTCCAGACTAACGGCCTTCGTAACGTATAATTAACCGCCAGAAACGCTTCTAGATCCCTTTGAAAAAGCTCAAAAGATCCTTTACATAATATAGTCTGTGGGCCTCCCATTCAAGGCGCGTGATTACTACAGCCGTCTCGGCGGACGTTCGTTATTTTTGTGTAGGCAACCGTATGTAACTTATATTCGGCGCCAACATTCATTTGCGGCATGCACACGCTAAAATACACTCTAACACCTCTGCAGAAAGATGAAATCGAATGTACTCCCGACGGCAAGGATGAGAACCGAACTTGCACGCGTCAAGGCAATATTTCAAAGTATTTTAGCCCGTATTCTGTTGGTGCGAAAAAATGTCGGTTGGCTCGAAGACTGGCGATGTCATCGTTGCCGAGTGAATGCTGCTCTTTATTTTGGCGTGTTGGTGTGAAAGAACTTGTTTTAATTTGCAACATATGCTTTGCAGAAATTAAACGTTATAGTACTTCAATTTAAACAACTCGTCCTGCCCGTGTACTATATAGAACTGCTCCCCTCCATATATTTAGGAGACGTAAGAGGTGATGAAGGGAAAAATACCAGAAGGTGGACAGCAACTCCTGATGACCTGAGATCCCCAAGACGCCTGTCAAGCGTGGGGTAATTATGTCAATATTTGTTCTAAAATTGTGCCAGGAGATGGCAATAAGCTCGTGCTCCTATTGCATGGAATTAAGATATATCTGGTGAAATGTGGGTATTTAGATACCTCTGCTTATCCCGACAGCTTACTATTTTACGTTTTTAAATTTCGGTAGTTTTTCTCAAGATATTAAAGAAAACTGTTGAATGAGTTTAATGCCACTACTATAATGATGACGGAAGTAGGATGTTCGTACACATTAGGTGCAGATCTGGAATCTTTGCCATCTTATCTCTATCGTTTAACTAAAACTTATCGGGAGTACTGCCAACGACAAGAGCATTTCCGAAAAGCGTTGATAAAACCGAACCTAAAACATATCGTACTAGACGCACAAGATGAGGTATAGAGATGATGATGATGTCCCACAAAAACCGTAGCAGGTCGAGCCCATAATGGAACGAACTGCCGTAAGATACTTCCAGAATACTCCATTAGGTCCTCAGTTACATGCTATGCAATTGAAAAAACTAGAGAGGAAGCCATTAAAATTACTTGTTGAATGTTGAAGAGTTCAACCTCCTAGAAAGATGTGAACCCCTGACAGCCAAGTGGCTGTCGTCCTCTGGGCTATCACCGCGTCATTATTTAATTTGAAGCAATGAAAGTAGCTGTATCTAGAAAATCATGTTATCTTTCTCGGTACGCCTTATTTTGAGAGGTTAGTAAAGTACCTCTAGATTTTAGCTCGATTTATTTTCTTTGTACCGCACTAAGGATTTTGGGCCAATCGTTTGTTTTCATAGGATCATTTGGATTATGTAGATATCCATCGGGGCTCCGACGGAATTATGTTGTAGAAAATGTATTTAATGGTTCTGTGCTATGTTTTTAGAAGATCCATTTTTAAAAACAATCAAAATATAATATTGAAATATTACGAACCTTAAATATATAATGACTGTTAATCTAGGAGGGGTCTTCGTCTTCAAGTACAGTGTTAAAAACTCTAGGCGGGCATGTTCCAGTATATATAACGTTGCGTCATATCTTTTTCTTAAGTGAAAATGCAAGCATACTCTTCCATTTCAGTTATAAAAAAATGTGCGAGTACAACTCATGCACCGATGTCTTTACATAATGCGGTGGTATCATCATGACTAAATGCCCATGTAAGTTTGTGATCGCAATATTTTCGCATATATTATTTATATGACATAACTAACAAGTACCTAGTTATTTGTTCAACAAGTAACCAAAACTGTTTTTTGGCGTAGATTTGTTTGAGTGGCAAACGTTATGTCCTGAGCAAGCGAAGTCGTCTAGATTTATATCATGAGCATAGAGTGTAATTCTTATTCACTATTTAGCACCGTGAGGGATTTTAAGGCTTGAAACTTTGAAATGATTGCACTTGTGTGAACCATACAACTCTTCACCTCGTCAGAAAAAATCTACGACAAAATTATAAAAGAGGATCTAATACAGAAAATTACTTTCCCACCATTCCGTAAAATTTTTATTTCGTTACTTTTTTGCCTAACGGTATGTTCTGGCAGCTGTCATTGATAGCCAGTATACTAGGCTTGCATTAACACTTACCATCAGGTCAGATGTGTTCAAAAGCTAGGTACTAAAAAACCTTCTTTGGATTTCTTGTAACTCTATATTCTCCTGAGCATTCATGCTCAACGCTATATCCCTCCACACAACATGCCCAAAATACGCTAAACTGTTATTTTTCAACTTGTTAGTCTTTCAAGCTCTTTCTTAACTTTAGTTACGCAATAAAGCTGATAAAAAGTAATTAACACACTTATATGTTAAACTCGTGTACTTATATAAAGTTAAATAGAGATGTACAATTGTCGATTTCCTAATCCTTTTTTAAATAACACGTAGTGAGTGCCTTTTGATAGCGTGTTATTAACTTTAACGTTTAACAGAGCATAATTATATGGTCATCAAAATATCGACGCATGAATAATTCTCTAATCGTTCCTCGTACATAGTATTTATAAATAATATGAACGAAACGTACAGATGTTTGTTTTGAAAATGTATGATTTGATGTTTTTTTTTAATTTTTGACATAAATGACCTTGTTATATTATATAGTCATTGTTTTAGTAAAAACTGTGTTACAAAAGGCAGTCTCTTCCGTAAGGTACAAGTGTTTAATATAAAGACACTAATATCTATTACTTTAGATCATAAATCACACAAAAATATATTCTATACAGAGAAAATATAATCTATTATAAACGTTGACTCTGGGTAGAATAGAAAATAAGTAGTGTGAATACATTTACCAAAAACTATTACCCCAATGCTTACCCATGATATGAAATTTTGTGATAACTGTAACGTTACCGAAAAGAATAGACTATTTTATCTTTTTTGTTGAAATATAATTACATATCGTCGTTACCTTAAAAACATGATCTAGTCTGAGTTTAACCTTGTTCTGTAAGTTGCCGCACTGCCACCTGTATAAGCAAAAAAAAGCTTCTTTTGATCTGAGAAAATCTTAATGACAAAACAGCGTTTTCAGTATTTATTATTTAAATATTAGCATTAATAAAAATAAATTGATGGTTCCGAACTAGTTACGATTTTGAGGATTCCTTAGTAAAGTGTTTTAAAACTTGCCCTTTGATAGGCCCCATTAACTTATTGATATAAATGAAAATATATATAACTGTGATCTCCTAAATCAATATATGAAAAAACCCTTAAAATATGAATTTCTAATTCAATATTTGGTTTTGAGTAAACATTCCACAAAAATATATAAATATCAGGTTAACGTTTACGAGCCACAGACCCGTGAATTACACTCAGACAGACAGGCAGGTAATACGCATAGAGTGTTCCGTTTTGCCTCTTCGTTACAAAACCCTAACAAACGTGATCTTAAAATATTCTTCTTTATAATTAATATAAATTTGATATTTTTGCTATTTAATGTATTTGTTTGCGGAGATTTTTAGTAGTTATACACAATTGTATGAACTTTAGTTACTGTTGTATAGAAAAATAATGTAACCATTAAGGTTCAATTTGTCAATTAGAGTACGTTGGTATTTACTTGGTTAATTGCCCACGGTAAAAGATTTGTTAGTACTTGTCCTTAATTGCGTTTCATTTTGACAGCTTGTGATTTTTTTGTGGACTGAATGCCAGTGTTATGGTTTTTAAAGGTTCAGCTAAAAATTCTGAGGAAAGTAAAGATTTCGAGCAGAAATATCTACCAGGTCAGAAGTTTGGTATATTCATAGTTATTAGGAGATTAGAGAAATCAAAGTAAAAATAGAACGCATTTTGAATTGACTCTTATATAATATGGAACTTGCACTTTACTATTTGCCTTCGAGATATATTTCTCTTTTTTATAAGCTTACTCTCCCAGTCAATCATAAAACCGCAGAATCCGGTCCGTAATTGGTCCTAAGATAGTTTTGTCGACGCAGTCACTCTGACAGTTAAGAAGCTAGGCTAGTGATCTGTGGTAACTCCACATACATTGACTCCCATTGTAACAGTATATGACCAAACTCTTCAAGCATCTCTGTACCACACAAAATAAGTTAAAGCTTTATTTTGTGTACAACCTAATAACAGCAAGTGGACATCGTGCAGAGTGCGACGTAGCGTCCGTCTGCGGTAATTCAAAGGTTTATTTATTGCCTATTTTGTACTGTGTGCCTTTATATTTAACCTAAAATAAGGAATTATATGAATTGAAATATTGCTTGTGATTCAAAACTGTTGCTTTTGTTTTTTAGTTTGCTCTAGAATAGATTGTGAGCGACGAGCTGTGATGCTAGAGCATAGAAAAGAAAAACAAATGTGAGAACAATATTTATGCTAATTTTGTGTGTACTGAGGTTAAACCTGCATTTCCCCTATTCGTGTGCGGTTACCCTCAAGCTGAAGCTCTATTAGGCATTGACGCGGTTCGTGACTGATTAGGACTAAAACAAACTTAAGGAGCTTCATGTTTATGAGTACAGTGAGCACCAAACACACACTGCGGCCATAAACTTGTACTGTTAAGTTTATTTTAGTCGCAAGCCGCGCCGCTCTCTAATTTGTACTTTATATGCCCAAGTTGTAAAAAGAAAAAGTATTATAGACACATCTTAATACCCTAGATTACATTTTTGGGATTTAGTGGTTGGATCGACACCTTATCTTTGTTAAAGATGTATAAGGGCCTATACTTTATTTTCTACTCTGAAAGCCTGCCTATTGAAATAAGCATAAGCAAAATAACTTAAACTCCAAGTGCTACTGCTGTAATATCAACCAATGCTAACACATAGGACGGTTAAGAGCCAGTCACCTGTCGCCTGTCACGTTGCCCGCCTCCGGCGACTAGTGGACAGTTCGGAGTGACGGGAAAGACACTCACATCCTGCAATCCAAGGCTTTAACCTGATGCTCAGAGCATGAGCATCGTACTTCATAAATATAACTTAATCACTAATTCAATCAAAACTGGTTCCTACGTTTTGTATTTAAAAATAAACAAGCCGTAATAAAAAGTAAACAACGTTTGAAATTTGAACTATAGTTCTAAATATAGACCAATCACAACCGTCACTCAAAACGTTCGGCAGTAGTATTAGAAGACAGGCTATTCAAAACTACCCTCTTTTGATAGTTAATTAAACGTCAGGGCGGGAAATATTCGCGTCATTAGGAAAACTCGAGGCAGTCGCGGCCGGAAGCTACGACGCCGCCCGTCCCCGCACCTCGTGCCTCTCCCCGCGTCG
Source organism: Plagodis dolabraria (assembly GCA_963854805.1). Taxonomy (NCBI): domain Eukaryota; kingdom Metazoa; phylum Arthropoda; class Insecta; order Lepidoptera; family Geometridae; genus Plagodis; species Plagodis dolabraria. The sequence goes on from OY978446.1 coordinate 34,462,693, forward strand.
CCTGCCTAGTCTGTACTAAGGGTATAAGGACTACAGCTAGGATCCAGACTAAGCTTAAAATTGTGATCTCAGAAACCGCCACGCTCTGTCTGTCTTTAAGGAGACGGTTAATCTTATAACGCTTGACGTTGAAACAAATTGATACTCTTTGATCGTTTTTTTACTCAAAGGTGGGATTATCACTGACTGCCGTAAGAAATTCTTTACTCAGCCCATAAATTATCGTAATTGATTTAGATTTTGAAATCATGCTATGTTATCAAACTGCTGATGTCGTATATTAAATTACTGTAAGGCAAATTTTTGACCACTATCTCACCGGTTGGTAATTATGTGCTCAAAGGAATAGAAACCTAGAATAGGATTGTTTCTGAAGGATGCAGTGAAGTTCACCACTTGTGTGTTATAGACAGAGGTTACGGCTAAACATCAAAATTATTCTCTTTCGTGTTCCGTTACACTACCATTAAATTTAATATATGCAAATATTAACGCATTCGTATACCTGGACAGGCATAGGTGTCTTTTGCCAGATTTGGTGGTGCGGGTCAAGTTATAAGGGACAAACCTATAACAGGCGTTTTTCCAATCTTTCTTTTTATAATGGTTAAAAAAATACACACAACAAAAACAAATAACTGTTTGACCCAGGATCGAGCTCAGGTCCCCATGGATTCCAAAGCGACGATGAACACTGCTAGACCATCGTATTTATCCGTAAAACTGTTTAATACTGTGTCCCGGTTCACAGGACACGCAACAACCAAATAATCGTATTTAACTACATTGATACGCTATTTCACGAGCGAGAATTTCCTCTCTAAATTCTAATTTCGTTTCGGGGGTGTTAACTCGGCGGCATCGAGTTAAAGTGGTAACTGGTAACTAGGCGAAGTCTCATCGCGTGCTCAACAAAATATTTCATTAGAATTCGAATTTAGTGCTTGTTGAAATTCGCGATGTTTCGAGTATTCCTCGATTGGTAAATATGCTGGAACACCGCTGTGGAATAGCTAATTTGGGTTCTAACTTAATCTGTTGAACGTTTCTTATCAGTTTTGGTTGGCTCGGTTTATTCTTATTTGTGTGAATTTGGCATTATATTTATATGATAACATGAAGCGCTCGTAGCCGAGCATACCAAGTCATTCTTAATCGAGGACGTGCAATGTTCGCTGCGATCATTACTTGAATGGGTGACCGCTAGTCTCATTTACTGCGGAGTGCTTCCATGCTCAAGAAGTCTCGTTGAACCATCGGTCTGGGTTGGATGGCAGTCGTTATGCCATGCTGGATATCTTCGGGCGGCCGATTAGTTGGAAACCCGGATGTTTAGCACGGTGGTAGGCATTTTGCAAATCCCAGGCTCGCCATCACCCTCAAATAGAAAATCTGCCAAGTACATGATCAAGAGTTCCGGCAGCTAGCCATAAGAGCCGGTTATCAAACAGTCTATAACTTTTGCGAGAAATACAAAAGGATAATATTTTCTTTTTTATTTTGGTGCCAGGAATAATTTTCTGCACTTAATCATGTAATACGCATATTTGAGCGAATATTGTGTATATTATCTGATGATATTTAAAATAATAATGCAAAATATTACCGTATTATCCGTTACGGGTATAAGTAAATTTCAATTTTAAACGGTTTAATATTTAATAAATCATGTTCATTGTTGTTTAATAACTTTTCAAGAGGTTATGAGCGATGATATTGTTTTAATTTCGCGTATTCTATAGGCATGTGTAACCATTTAAATAGTTATCATTTCAGTACTACTGGTGTACGTTAATTATTCCGGAATATACAGGGCTTTCTTGAAAAAACAGCACCTTATCTTAGAACTTACCTTAGATTCTGTTTATGATCCATCAGTTGACTTGTTCAGTGGAAAAAGAATTTTACTAGTCAATCAATTTTGCTTGTACATCTTTCAGCAAGCATAACTAGTTCATACTCATTTATATAGCTATAAATAGAATTAAAAAAAATTTATAAATAAAACATTTACATATCTATTTTATTCTCTATATGGCATAATGACTAACATTATTAATATCACAAATAAAACACAAAAATCTCCCACCAAACCAATCGAGCGCATCTCATCTTTAACACACTTGATCCATCAATACGCCCGTATGACGGCTTCCCATCCTTGTCTCGGTGAAACAATAGGTTCTGTGTCATGAATCATCGATAACGGAGCACCCCCGCTCGTCACAATTGTCTACATCGGAACTGTACCTTTGACATTGAAGTTTGAACTTGGTTATATAAGGTCAAATTAAAACCGTATGATATAATTATATAATTTACTTAGTTCAAAAATGTTCGCGAATCCTACTTTTTTTTGCTGATAGGTTAGCGTTTGACCACTGTCTAATCTACATTAATATAAATAGGAAATTGGCTCTCAACAGTAGCTACTTGAGGGCAGTAGCTAGCCAGCGGATCATTCGCAAGTTCTACTGACAAGCATTTAAGCTGTGGGCTTCAATGCTGCTGAGATCCTAGGTTGGATTTCCGACTAGTACAACCATTCTGTATCACTGATAAAGATTTTCTCGTAGTGTGGAACTGACCCCTAAAAAGAGAAATAGGTTCGTCTCTGACAATATTTTAAATACGTTAGAATTAAAATAACTTGTTGAAGTCAGTACCATGATAGTAAAAAGTACCTATTATCACAATATTGTGCGCATAGTACTGCCTTTGACAAGTTATTTGACACTTTTGAGTGTTAAAGGCGGTTCCATTTTTTTGGTAAAAAAAAATTTTTACTCTTTGTAGTGTTTTACCCTTGTACTTACATCAAGGTAGGAAAATATTGTTCAGTTGTTGGAGTGTAACTCAATAATGGCTTGACCAATTTTGATGAAATGGGACGAAACGACAAGCATCAGCTTTCAAATAAAAAATAATTATCAAAACCGGTGCATCCCGTGAAAAGTTCTGATGCAACAAACATTAAAAAAACATACGATTTGAGAACCTCCTCCTTTTTTTGAAGTTGGTAAATAAGACAAAGTAATAACTTTAACACGATTGGTTTAATTTTAAAACATAAGTGATTAATCATTTTAACCCAAGGACGCAACAACATTTCAAGCATTTTGCTATGATCCTGGTCACGGCACGGCAAGACAGATGCCCTTATAGTTATGTTAATCTCATATGATATAGGTGAGTTCTCTAAAAAAACAACTTCGCACACAAGGGGTTCCGTACTAATAGTTATATTATATTGTATCTATAAGACAAGCACCAACTCTCAGAATATTCAAGGATCAAGTAAAAAAGTTTTATTTGTCCAATTAATTTTGCACTACATTTTTGAAAATTTCTAGGCTTTATATGGGATAATATTATGATATGTATTTTTATATGATTAATTTATATATGTATATCATTATCTATTTATGTATGTTGATATGTATATATATATATATATATATATATATATATATATATTTATGTGTATTTATTTATTTTAAAAACTTACATGCTATTTTTATACATTTGTTTAGAAACACTAATAAAATTAGTTTTATTTTTAAAATATTTTTATGAATTTGTACTTTTTCATTGTTAATTGTTAGACTACACCCGCCCCAATAGTTTTGTTTATTCAACTCCATCCTAAGGTTGCCTGGTAGAGATCACTTTTAGTTATAAGGCCGCCCATTGTAACACTATGTTATTATTATTTAATTAAATCGTATGATGTAAACTTTAATATTTTAAGTGTGGTGTAACAATAAAGAGTCTTCTATTCTATTCTATTCTATTCTAGTTGTCACTCCGAGCTAACGTTTGTGAATGAAAAAAGCCAAGTGTATATTATATTCTAATAAACCAATGCATTTTCGCAACGCGTTAGTATTGTAAACTTTTCGTTGCGCTTTATTTAAGTAGAAATACTAAGTACAATAAGCTTATTTTTACCCATTTCTTTAATAAAGTTTAGAAATCATGATATACCAATAATACCTATTATTTCAATCAATTAAGTTCACACAACTGCCCCATTGAACACCGTTTCCAATTAAGTATTGTGCTAGATCAAAAAACATCAGATTGTGGCAAAAAAGCAACAATATTAGGTACTTTTTAAAGTATTTAAAAATGTTGTAACAGTTAAGTAAATGAAAGTTGCAGATTCATTTGAACTGAAGAACTGAGTATTACTTCAGAAAATATGCTTAGCACCTTTAGCAACATAAGTAACAACTTGACCCGCTTGAAACTTTCAGCTCACTCCCTATAAAGCTTACTTCTGCCAAAGCCACAGCTATCCTTTACGATATCATCGAACCACAATAACTTCAATTGTCATCAAACCCTCTCATTTTCCTTCAAACATCAATCGTCACAAGTAAAAGGAGTTCAAAGGCATCATAAATGCGTAGTACTGACCTCTCCGACCTTTTCACGAGTTTTAAGAGGTTCTTCGTTGTAATATGCGTACGTGAGTGTACCCGCAATATCCGTGATAAAGAACCTCCCCTCCCCGCGCGTCCTTGGTACGCCCCTCAGTCCCCTTAGGGACATCGTGGTCAAAAATATAAAGGGCCAAAATTAAATTCCTCACGAACCATAAAGTGTAGAGTTACGTCATTATGGAAGAACCTGTAACCTGAAAACGCGTTCATTTGGTCCGAGAAAAAAATGATCCCATTTTACCGGCTTTGAAACGCGATACCTACTTGTTTGTTCTGGATCATTGTAGATGTGTGAAAATATTTACTGCAAATTTCAGGGTGTTATTCTGGGATTGTCTTGTCTAATAGACCTTTAGAACAAGCTTCTCGATCGTACTGACAATTTGACTAGGGTACACTAATCTTAAAAAAAAATATTGTTACGCACGCATTAAAATGTAGACCATACACAGTTTATAGGAATACTAGTGACGTAAGAGTTTGGAACTACTTTCAAAAAATCTGGTATGATTTGTGTTCGAGTTTGCTCCATTAGGTATACGTTTGAAGCGACTTGTTATAGACAAGTAAAAATTTGATAAATAAAATTTAGTGCATTTTCTGCTCCTTTTACTACCCTATACTACGAATAAATATGTAAAGAAATGTAAGTCAAGCTTAAAACAGCAGAACGCCATCCTTACTCCGCGCCACAACCACCATTCGGATCGCGATTATTTCTAAGCGCCAAATCAATTAATCAATGCATTTGAATATGGAAGATTGTGCGAGTTTTGTTAATTGATAACTTGATGAGTCCGAAATCAAAGCGGTAACGGTATAGAAAATATTGTATAAAATGCCTACAATATAATGAAACAGAGAAAGTTAGGTCTTCATTACGCAAATACTATGTTGTACCGACTCTTTTGAGTGGGCAGATACATTTTTAGCCTACGCGTAAACACGTTTACGTTCATTCATAATATTAAGATTATTTTATACAACTTTGACTCATTGTTTTTAATATAGATCCTACGCAAACTTACACCTAAATAGACAGTAAAAAATCTACAGGGCAACCCGTTGGAATACGGAAGACGGCAGCCATTACGGCATTTTAGGGAGTTCCAGATTCAAATCTAATGTCGTGTGACGATCACGCGCCATCCTGCGTGACGCGTGAGGGAATACTGACAACTGTCACTAACATTTAAAATTTAACCTTCAGTCCCTTGGTAAAAGGCTTACTTTCGCGTAAGAACCAATGCTCCCACGTTGAATTAGTGAGTTTTGAATAAAGAATCGCTACTCTACTCTTAAGGAAGTACCATTCCTTATGGAATGTGGCAAAGGCAATGTTACTGGTTATGCCAAAGAGTAATAAAAACGTAAGAACAATAATGATGCCGGGTCCCATTTTGTAAGCAGATGTTCCTTTTTTAAATGGGACATGTCTAAATATGTCGTTATCGTCTCCGTGATGTCACGACTTGTTGTTTCGGGACATGAATGGACTCTTTCATAATAAACAGAGTTTTTATTTTAGTCACGCCTCGGGTCTTTTGTTTGAATCCTTAATGTAATAAGGTCATAGACCCTACAAGTATAATTTAGGACTTATGTTCAATATTTTAATAAATATGTTTCTGTTATTTTCAGGTGAGTCCCAACAAAATGGGGATGACTGCAGTTATAGCTATATAAGTGAGTAAATGCTACAATAAGCCTAATGATATGCATATACTCTCTGCTTTGAATGCTTATTGTGCAAATCATATTATTATGTAATGTTTCATAGTCTTATTATTTTCTCGTTTACATCTGGATTTCAGTTGTACTGGAGTTCAACTGGAGTATACGAGTAATTTCACTGTGTTGTGGACAACATGAAATTATACTCCAGTTGAACTCATAAACACCAATTTAGAACATATCCAAATTATCAAAAAGTCACGTAGGTATTTAAGTTTGGTCTATTCATTAAGCAGAGTAACAAAACTAAGGGTTTGTTCCGCTGCTTGAGGAATCTTTTTTATCTCTGCTTTTATATCTGGGCGATAAAAAGGCTGTCGTTGGTCATCACAGGGATGGCGATTTGAATAGTTTGCGGCTGCATAAATGCTCATCGCTTTTTGATTTCATTCTCTCTTTCCCTCAAGATTTCCAGAAGGCGCTGCTGCCCACCTTCCAGTATTTTTCCCTTAGTCACCTCTTACGACACCCGGGATGATATTATGGGTAGGTGGTATTCTAACCCGACACCTCACAGGGCCGTAGTTGGGCCATAGACATATCCACTGAGCAATTACCATTTCAACTTATATTTTTTAGTGCCAAGACTAGCATTATTTATAACTAAACTATAACTAAAGTTAACTGTCTCACCTAATGGTAAGTGATGGTGTAGTTGGTGTCGTTCAGGCTAACCTAGAATTACTGGCCCTTAAGAACAGGTGCAATATATCGTTAAGTGATTGGTAACAGATTTTCTACTTGAGAGTGGCATCTAGCCGGGCATTCGCAAAATGCCATACCACCGTGGTTTATTATTCTAATAGGCTACTACTGGAACCGACAGCTTAACGTTATATTTATAGCACGGAAGCGCTAAGTAGTGAATGCCATTAACAGTCGCCCATCCCAGTAATGACCGAAGCGAACGTTGCTTTACCTAGTTATTGGTTATAAACGACTAGGCAAGCCCCACTGCGAGCGCTACAACGTAAGGTTAGCATTGGTTCTAATTTCAAAGCATTCACTTATTCATTATAGAAATACACAAATGAAATCGCGAACATCTCGCACCTTCATTTAAATTGCAAACGTAACAAGCTCGAACCAGAATTTAGGTGGAAACTGCACCGAAATTGGAACATTGGATAATTGAAATGTTTCAATGTCCCATGAATCGATAACGAGTCGATACGAATGGACTTCGATCTCGATTCGATCCTATTTGATCTGACACCTACCATTCCGGGCGTAACTAGGATTCAATAAGTATTTTATATAATACTCCAACAAGATAAAAAATCATTTACAAATCGATATACTAAATTACTAATACGGAATATCTTCTTGGCCGCATACTCTATCGTTGATAACATCAGGCGCTCGATCTCAAATTTTATAATATATATTTGACAAAAAATAGGTGTTTTGAGCTGTTGTTGTGAGTTTAAGTGAATTAAGTTCAGAAAGAGCTTTACTTAATTTATAAAGTATCTCAACTATATATTTGCTATTTAATCTTAGAAGTATCTCTATTTGTTAAAACTAATCCGCAACTATTCACACAATAATCAAACACAGTTCAAAGAAACAGACGCGACCAAAATAAACATAAACTTTATTTGCATTCAGTCAAGAAAAAGCTAATGCGCAATAGCATCTTTTGCATGGGTCCCGTTATCTACAACAGGCTTCCGCGATGTCTCAGAGATCTGAACTCTAAACCTTTCAAAGTCGATATAAGAAATATATTAGTAAAAAATGCTATTACAGCGTAAGCGAATTTTTAACTTACAATGTATTTGTTATTGCTACTGATACCTTGACATGACATTATTAATGTATATAATGTATATATAACCTTTCAACATTTTTGTAACAACAATCAATTTTAATGTTATTACTAATGTGTTTATTATTATTATTGTAAATGACGGCCACCTCACCACATTTGTGCGCCTAAAACAGACAAAACATATTGATACAAACCTAGTTTAAGACCACATGCATGTATGATTATATATTGTATGACATCACATGTTTTTGTTAATAAAAGTATCTTATCTTATCTAATCCTAGTATCAAAAATAATATTAAGTCGAACTGAATGTAGTATTTTACGTCTAAAGCAATTAAATCTTATTGTAAATATCAATATAATTTAAGCTTAAGGTATAAACGAAAGCATTCGTTTATACTTTAAGTCGCCTAAGTAATGAAATATAATTAAAAGCTAATACACAGCTATAACAAATCGACTGCCTGATTCATAATCACTCCACCTTGACCTACAATGTCATAATAGATAATTCAAGAAACGCAGAGGAACTAATTTCATGTTCTTGTTGCTTTTAAGATTCTGCACATGGTCAGCCTTAGTTTAGGATCATACCTTATATTTGAGTTAAAATATAACAACATTTCCAGCCTAGCAAGATTTACATATACACGTGTACCTAATTCAGTTCGCTATCATATAGCGTAGAGCTTCTATAACTTTGATAACACCAAACTTCCTGCTACATTTTTGATTATACAAATCGGTGTTCAAACCCCTTTAGTTCTTCCTTGAATACGTCCACTTCCATCTGATATTCAGGATATTCTGCGGCATTCGATCTCTGCTGAATTATTCGTATCTTGCACATGGTTAAAAATTTATCGTATACCCATTGTTTCCACAAGGGACCCGTAATTTGATCCTCATATAATTTTGGGAGACTCATTAAATATGCGTATGGTATCCTCTTCGCATTGTTTGGGCAGCTTTGTCTTTATTATAAAGTAAAACGTATTGTGTTTTTGTTTTTCAAAATGTTTGAATATTATTTTTTCTAATGATCTAATTTTTAGTGCTTATATTGACATAATGTAAGAAGTATATTTTCTGGGTCGATGTGGCCGGGAGGTGGCCAAATGCTTTGTTTCTGGGTCTTTCTGCCTATACTATCGAGAATTTAGATGCATTATAATGCCATCCAGATAAGTATGCACAACAGCCTATCACTGATGTGAATCACAAGCCTCTGGCAGATTCATATATATGACATATGATTTAGATACCTGTCTACTTGAACCAAAGAAGTATGTGCGGTGTAACTTTGAAAGGTAGCGTGATAATAAAGCATTGTAGAGTAAATGAGGATATAGTGACTTTAGTTGAGAAAGGTACGCAGTTAAGTTTGAACTCTTGAGGATAAACGAGGAGACTTACAAAGCAAGTATACTCGGCGATTGTGAATGGAACAGTTGAAAGGGAAGGATCTTGTGAAGCTATTTTAAAAAGATTGAAGACGTTTTGTAGTTAGTCTGTGTCATAAGTAGCCATAACAGATGAACATGTATAAAGAATGTATTGAGTGATGGAAAAATGAGAGAAAAATTGATTTTATAGCAAGTCTTTGTCTTCCAATTCAGGTAAGAGGCGTAACCGTATGTACGTTACCTCAAAACTCACAAGTAAATATGTAGAGTAAACACTCCGCGTCCAAGCGACGAGAAAGCCCTCGTGATATTAAAAAGTCTCATAACTGCAACTTCGAACACTTGAAAAACAAACTCGTCTGGGAGTTGGTCCATAATAATAAAATTTCAGACTCGTCGACTCCTCAGGCCATAGCAGGTACTCCTTAGTTTGATTACGAGTGTAAAAACAATCTACTTTGAATGTCGACTTTGTAGGATAACTTAATTAATAATGTTAGTCTATCCACGCGGAAGTCTTCCAAGAGTTTTTATGTTTATTCAAGAGTTGCTGAAGAAACTTTTGGAAATTATTACAATGTTGTAATGATTTCAGCGCTTCCACGATCAACTTTTATTTGTATATTATGGTGAAACTAAGAGGCGGCCTTATATTAAATCACTGCCTATATTATTTTAAACCCTTTTGTTCATACCAAGCGAAAAACACGAAGATCTGCGTAGTGCATGTGATATGTAAGGTCTTATATTTCGTATACTTGGTTACTCGTTTATCACTGGCTATGTTTAGCTCCGGAAAATATCATTATATACAATAGCCAAATATGAACGGAGACAGAGTACGACTTTTTTAGAAGATTTAAACAATTTATATTATTTTTTCCACGATTGTACTAAATGATCATCACATCATCAGTCCACCTATGCACATGGTCATATGGTTCATGTTCTCCACTCCAATGCCACGGGTTCGTCGAGTTATCTGTAACAATATTTAACGTAAGTTAATTTGTCACTACACTATGTGACATCACAATATGCGGAAATGAATCAGTTACGCACTATTCGTTGTGTAATCCTATTAGTCCACAATAGGACTGCCACGGCACAGTGGTCAGGGACGCGCTCGGAGGTCACAGGTTCGATTATACATTCGGCACGCCGCGTGATGCGAGGCAGATTTATACGTTGTGTTGTCAACTAAAGATGACTACGGAAATCGTGTCTTGAATACGTAGTGCACTCAATTAGAGTTATAATATAAACTTACTTATTATAATGGCTCGTCCATCGCGTGGCGTTTCACATTGGAATATTGCAGTCCTAGATTCAATTACTGTTCGGACAGTAATTTAATTTCCTGACACATGATTTTTCAATGGAAGTCCAAAGTCTTGAACTGCACCTATATGGCAATAGGCTTGCCTCCGAAGATGAACCTAAACATATCTAGCAAAACGTTTGTACTTAGAAACTTCTGCCTACCTTTTTGAAACGGCGGTACGACATGATTTAGTTGATTCTACAGCATATTATTTTATAGGATGATGCTTTGTATAGTCTTAAAAGCTTCTGAAAATTGTGGGTCCAAATAATTTAAATACAGACAGCACTTATTACCACTTTTATCAATACAGTTTTTGAATTAAGAATCACAAACCGTCTCATATCGTCCAAAACATAACGTGATAGAGTTCCTAATCCAGCAGGTGGATCCACTACTATCGGGCATATATATGTACAAACAAGAAAAGAATAACAAACATAAATATTTTACCGCGTCATGTATCCCGTTGAACTTTATGAAGAATATTTAATCCTATTTCAACAGCACAATAACTTCCAAGAAATAAATCTAAATCTAAGCACATGACTTCAGCACAAGCCTTAACTTATGCAACATAACAACTTGTTCGCGGAACGAACTCTGACCTACTTACGTAAACGTTACATTTCCACCGACTTATTGCTGCGAAAGTAACCTGTAACACAAAATAAGTCTAAACTGGGTCCGAGACTAGCTCTTATTTGGTATTCCACGCGCGTTTCGCTGTCCGCAGTGCACCCGTCCTATTCCATCAGCTGGGTTTCGGTATATGTCGGTCTCTGTTTGAGTGCATGCAGAATTTCTAGGGGTGTCGCGGTTTCTTACGAATCGGATAAGTAGTAGATTTTGCATCCCGTCTGGATCGAATTTTCACGAAATCTACGCGCTCGGTAGATTTTCGACTGTCACGGATAACGATATTTTATGAAATATCTTTTTATTTTTCTGTTACGTTCGTAAGTTTTGGAGTTGTTATGTAAATAATCTATTTTATCGGTGCTTAAGGTCGGGTCTGAAAGTTTATGTAAGGCGATAAAATTAATAGGAAATAGTTGATTATTTTCTCTTCTATTTATAAAACGTACCGTTAAATTGATCGAGAAAAGCTTTAGATATATTACTCTAATGGTTTATTTTTCCTTACAGTTACACCCTTGGAGATGATCTGACGGTGAAGGTATAGAAATTGATTTCATAAACACCTTATTACCACTGCTTTATATTCCTTAAAAGAAGTATTGCACACCGCGTATACCTGCGTTTTTTGTGGCGTCTCATATACGTAATATATTATATTTCAAAAATTCAAAAGTACAATAGATCCAATGCCCTGCGAAGTTAGTAAAACACAGTAATCATATCTATGTACATTTATTATAGTAGTTTGCAACCCTAAAACTTACCTGCCTATAGTGTATAGTTATATCAAGAAAGCCAACACGTAGCTGTAGAATTTGCATGTACTGGCTCAAAATTATATATTAAAACAATACTCGTGTTTTAATGAACAGTTCGATTACAACTCCTAAGTTAAATAAAACAGGTACTCTCTTGATCCTCTTGCCACCCATTTTGTGAATATTTATTACCCTCATAAATGATTCATAAAACGGCCCACGCATCCTCTGCTTCAATTTAAAGCCTTTTTTCAAGACCACGGATAATGCGTACCCCAATAAAAAAGACACACGTATAATATACAATTACCTATTCATTTTTTTTTCACGCGTTCTAAAAGCGGAGTCTTTGCCATTTGGCGCACCTCCGCAAAATATGGTCTTCATAACTTCCCGCAAAAAATCCTCTGTAATTTAATGCCTTCCCTGAAAATAATATGTAAAAATACTAGGTTTGGCCACTGTCGGCCTCTCAGCCCGTTTCGGCCCATTTCGGCCCGTTGCGGCTATTATAGCCACATCTCTCGTCCCGTTATCTGCCCTTTAAGAATAAATCAGGATATTATTTTTCCTGCGAAATATTATTCCTCATATCTAATCAGTGAGGCAAGAAATATGGATATGGTACTGGGTTTGTATTTATGTGTTATTATTTCGACTCCGCTGGGAGCCTATTTTCTTGTGTGTATTCTGTACGGATCCATTCCCAAGCCACGTCTTATTTAGATGATGACGTCAGAAGTTCTTTTCATTACGGTAATATGCTGCGTTCATGAAATGGAACGGCACGAAATACTTACGTGTTACTTGGAGGTTAAAAATATTTTAGCTTCTGAATTATTTTGTACCTACGTCATATATATTTACGAGTAATGTGTGTCGCTATGTTATTAAACTGGTTCAGTGAATATTATTGTATTTAAATACGTTTCAAATTATAATTCTATAAACTAGAGGTCAAGCACCTATACTGGTATGTCATTGAGACCTTATTCCAGGTTCTAATCTCGAAGTGTTAGGCATTAATCCCGGGTCTAAAAATGATTAGTTTGTCTATAAATAAAGAACACTGTTATTATTACGGAATCTTGCACTGTGCCCGGTAGATGGCGCAAAACGATTCAAGACAAACGTTAGGGCTTAGATACCTTTGCGTACACCTTTATGGATGAATAGGAATAATATAAAATAATATATTTATAGAATAATATCTTTATAGAATTATTTTATATAAAAGTAAGTATTACTTTGCGTGTATTTTGACAATCCAGGATTATAAACAATTTTATTTATGTAATCACCCCTCAAGAAAGTTTAGGTTCATTGAGTAAAAATCGATTGCGAAGTTAAACATTATGATATAATTATGTCCAACTTTTACAGTATAATACTTATACAATTTTGAATAGAACCAACAATTAGCATATAAAATAATGAAGTAACAATTCGCCGGAGTAGACACCGTCTTGTCACGGAGGATTTTGAAGTGACAAAGATGTGGCAAATCGTCTGAAACACGAAGCTTGTTCAAACAAACGCACAACCACATTTTCCCAACAGAGAAATTTTAATCAAGAAATCTTTGTCGTTTGCTTAATCAAAGGAAAACTTGAATAGTTGGCGAGATGGTGAGAGGAGCGTTGAGTAATTGAAGTGATTCTTGGCAAGTGGATTTGATTAGGGCTTCGGATTTTGTTTAATTTCGTTGGCTGGATTAATGAGACAGGATGAGACGATTACGTGGATTATCAAGTTTAGTCATCTGCTTGTTCTGCCTCTTTTGTATAGATGTAAAAGTACCGCTAAGCAATTTTGAAGCCTCTAGTTCGACCCCGGTTCAGAAAAGTTATAAGTTTAGTTAGAGTTACTAAAAAAAAAAACTATAACAGCCTGGAGTCTAGAACCCGGTTGATGGTAAAACTCTCATGGGACATAAAACATAACCATGTTTGGGGACATGGGTTCTTTATTATGTTATTGTGACGGGACAAACTCGAGGCCCATCTGATGTAAAGTGGACTAACCTCTGCTTGTAACAGATGCCTTTCGTCACAAGTTACGAATTGCATTTGCACTGCGCACGTCACCTTGAGACAGTTGCTAAGTCTCATTTGCCTATAATTTAAAGGTGCCGGCAAAACTGTGTTAATATAATGTTGTCTTAGGTTTTCGTGATTGTTACACATAGTAATTAAACGGTTTAAATCGCGCATTATTGTCATTATTTTTGGTGATAGTATCGTGTGTGTAGTGATCGTGGTCACGGGGTGACTGCAAAGTGTTTGAAACATCGGGACTAAAATAATGACTTATATACGCGATTTAAACCGTATCTGTTAATATGTTATTTTTATGTAAATCTGTTCTTGGCTTCTAAGATATGAAATGTTAGCTTCATAACAAATTAATTTAAAAACTGATTGACAAATTTAATTAGAATCGGTTTATTGGGATTTTGGCATGCGTGGTGGCATGCTGCTTATTAGGAGCATTAGCTTCCATTAGTCACCTTTTACAACAGCCAGCAGAAGCATACAGAGCCACATAAATGTACAACATCCAACATGGAACAGTATTTATATTCTTATGTCAGGAACTATTCGGCTAGTTATCAAAGCAGTAAAATAAGCTTGTAACAACGTAATGGGCGTTAAAATTCGGTACGTGTAAAATAGTGTTATTTCGGCTTGATCGGTGAAAAATTTTTGGTAGCTTTCGCAGTGGTATCGATTCTCCATCGAGGTGTCGTTGAATAGATTAGCAATGAAATATATATCGTGTTGCGATTGCGGTCTTTGCGGTCGCGCCGTGGCCTCCTGCGGTCCTGTGCAATTGTAGACCGTGTTCAATGCTCGCGGACCGTGACGAGCCCAAAGGTAATTTGAATTGATTACCTGTTAACTTGCGTGTTATTGTTATTTGTGCAGCTGAATTGCTCAGCGAGTCATTTGATTTATATATAAACGTAAGTATATTTGTACCGAAGTAACCTGTTGGTAAGATGTGGAAGATGTAAGAAAGATAAATAAGAACGAAGAACAAGATCTCTAAATCTTCCAATGTCGTATTAAAATGCAGGATCGCATTATATTTTAATAAGTATTTCCGAACCGATACGACTTGGAAACTTTGAAGAAGAGAGCATATTCCCTCCTCAGAAACTCGAAAACGATTCCCGCCTTGGGCATACAATTTTGTACTCCAATAATTTGTATAATATGATTTTCGCTTCGCACGCGATGGTGCCTGTAATCATATTTAGAAATTATTTAAAACTGTTTTGAAAAATTAACCTTCTTTTTTAATTACTGCGAAATTCTTTAAACCCCCAAAAAATCTGCATTGCTAGGTATATTATATAAAATAGCAATCAGGGCGACAGGTCCCGGTAACATCCAACCGGTGCTCGTAAATCTCTTATAGCAAAGTTTATCCGCATTCATTAGACGCCACTGGCTGTCCTCAACTCGGCCAAACTCTGAATTCGCCGACGACGGTAATTTACTCGGCAGTAATGCAAATCTCCCATAAATTGTCAATAAAACGGCTAAAACAGCTCCGCAGTAACGACAGAACTAACGTTGCCGTTCCTCGCTCTATGACGATTTATAGTACAACTTTCGGATGGAAAAAGTTCGTAATCCTGCAGAGGGCATCCCATTGGGAGGAATCCTGTGATAGTACCTATCAATTGGACGGCTGGTTACCTTGTTACAGTCTTGTTATTAGTTTTAGTTTTCAGGTCAAATTTCGCTTCTGTCCTTCCTTACACAAAAAGTTTTAAAATAAAAAAGCTTTCACTGGGTGAGATCAAATATAAATTGTTTTAATGTTTTTTTGTTTACTTGTATTGTATGTACCAAAATATACGTTGCGAAGGAGTGGCAACAAACATACATCAACATTCTTATTTATATATATAATAATATTAATGTATAAAGTAGGATAGTAAATCGTTACAGAATTACCTACCTAATTACGACTCAATACTTGCCACATAGATCAATGCATTTTGTAATTTATTTATGTCGGTAAAAGTAGCCGTACTCCCCAATTATCAACTCAGAAAGCATATGTTGCAGCATAAGTAAACTAATACATTTATAAAATATTACTTTTATATAACTTTAGGATTAGATTCATAACTTTCATTAGGTTCACTATCGCATCGGTGAAGTTTCTTACGCACATCCACGGGTCACAAATCAATGTCTGATTGACTTTGCTAAAACAGATATAGAACACACGGTTATTTAGAATAAAGTACTTTTTCTGTTCCGTAATGTTTCAAAACTTGCTTTGCGCTGGTTACCCTGAAATGGTAGTTCTCAAGTCTCGCTCGCCTCAGATATACCCTTGAAATGTAAAGTTTTCACAATAAGTGCTTAGAAACTTCCATCCAACCAGAGCATTCTTCACACTCAACCATCTAGACAATTCATATCCTTAACTTTTTGAGTTTGTTTAATTCCAAACGACTCGTCATGAAATATTAATTTTAAAAAAATGTATATAGTACGCGTCTCTGAACCAATAAGTATTTGCTCGTAAAACTGTTACAGTTGGATAATTAAAACAAATTCATTGAACAATTCAAATTATTCGAACTGTGTATCTGTTCGTTTGTAGTGCACTTTTTATTTCCTTTTTGTATTGTTTTCATTCATTCCGCCGCCTTTGTCACCTCGGCACGACGGAGTGATTAAATAATTTGCTTTCCAACGTTGTTATTTCAATTTGACTACTTTTTATAGTTCCAACGAGTTTATCGACAGAAAATTCCGATAGTTAGCTATTGTTCTAAAATAGACTAGCTGCTCCTATTAAATATTCTTTGTTTGAAATAAAACACTTTCAGAAACCTTTTAGAGTCGGCATTAAATCACCTGCCACGATGAACTGTCACCTTCAATTAGAACAGTATGAAAGCTCAGTTTACAGAATGTTTAAAAAATCAAACCGCACAACTACGTAACTGTTATCGCCCAATAAAGAACCAACACATATATCAATAACTAATCTGAATCCGTCATCGCTAGAATAGAGATGGCGGCACATCATTTTGAATTTCGAACCTGACGCGTCGGAATAAGAAGGTAATATAGAGCGAATAGGTCCCCAGCCGACAGTTACCGAGCCGGGCGAGCGATGCCATCGCATTTTCCGTGGCATTTTGATAAGGAGCTGTTTTGTGCGTTACAGTTTTATTACCTAGACACGTTGCACTTCGGCGTTATGGACGCGTTATTACGTGGAAACTGAGGACAAACGCTGCTATCGCGTTTTTTGTGTTTTATTCTTATTTTAAACATTGAGACCGTTATACTAAACTAGTATTATTTGTTTTGCAAAGTATTAAACCGTTTCGTATCCAACAAAATACAAATACAAGCAACTCTAAGAACAGACTATTACCAAAAATATGATCAATAGAGGCACATGCATGCACAAGCCCTACACACAACGGATGCTATTGTGGTACAGTCAATGCATCGAACATGTGGACTTCTATTTTTAAAGTGACGAAATAGAGACATAAAGATAACTCCACTCTGTTTAGTGCACTCAAAATGTCCCGACAAGTCTCAGATATATTCGGGTTTATTGTTTTGTTCCGAGACATGACAAAGCTTTTTTAGTGCCCTTTTAGTGGCGTGGTGCACTCCCGCTTGATTTAATATTTAACGGTTTTAGGGACATTTGAATGTGGGGCCGTCTTATTCTAATTTTTAACTTAACATTTTCACTTCTGTACCTACGATATATTAATAGAAATCTGAGCGTGTTTACTTTTCAATTTACCCAAATCACAGTCAGAATATGAAGTAATTTCCAGTATTATGAAATATCAAAATGTGCCAATTCTATATTCAGACTTCAAAGTATGTCAAATGAGTACCAAGAATAAATAAATAAAAGCAGAAAATAGCTCCTGGTGATGTTGCTACGCCCACGCTACATCCGGCCACTCTATAGTGGTCCTTGTTGCAAGAACATCTCAATCTCTAATGTTTCTTTTGATAGTTCAATTTATGGTGGGTATTTTCAGTGTGTACCACCAACGCTGTTTGCCCCCCCATACGTGCAGTGTTATAATATTGACACTCAAGTGCGTGCTCCTATAGGGAGAATATTTGATTTTATGGCAGTCTACATTACTTATCACTTTTTATAGCGTACCATCTTATTCTTTTTATGGGATTATGAAGGAATAAGCACGAGGCCCACCTAATGTTAAGCGGTAACCTCTGCCTATAACAGATACATTTCGTCATTAATGTCGGACAGCACTGCGCCCGTCACCCTGAGACATACAGTTCTAAAGTCATATATACCGGTAATTTTACAGCTTGATAAGGACTGCTGCCGGAACACACTGTTACGTGCTCGGCAACAAACTTTTTACATATGGAGTGAGCTAGCCAGGTAAGCATTCGCAAAATACTCTCCTGGGCTCTGCTCTTTCCACCATGCGGAGAAGTTTAAACCAGCGGTGGGGATCGAACCCTAGACCTGCGGCATGGCAGTCCATAGTTATAACCGCTTGGCTGTCATCAACTGTAGTAAATATTGTAGCCAATCTGTTTATCCTGCCTTATTGACCCACTAAAAATTAGGGATATTTTAGTGCGTTTGTTAACTTAAAAACTAAACTACATTCTCAGTGAAGCTAGGAAGATTAGCTAAGAGACTGTACAATTTAATAGTTGATGATTTTTTCATT
Source organism: Plagodis dolabraria (assembly GCA_963854805.1). Classification (NCBI taxonomy): domain Eukaryota; kingdom Metazoa; phylum Arthropoda; class Insecta; order Lepidoptera; family Geometridae; genus Plagodis; species Plagodis dolabraria. The sequence goes on from OY978446.1 coordinate 34,481,506, forward strand.
GCCACAATCAATAAGGTAATTATTGATTAACTAGCTTTCCAGGTGCGGCTCCGCCCGCGCGGATGTCGGTTATCGCGAAAAATCATTAACCTCTTTTTGCGCAGTTTGGTAAAAGCTATCCTATGTTTTTCCCGGGTCTCAAACTATTTCAATACCAAATTTCATTCAAATCGGTCCAGTAGTCAGTAGTTTTGGCGTGAAAGCGTAACAGACAGACAGACAGAGTTACTTTCGCATTTATAATATTAGTACTGATTAATTAATCAATGCTTGATCGTTATTCTCACTGTAAATATTTCACCCAGCTTTTTGGAGCTATATCTCAGTCTACATCTACAGTCTACACTAATATTATAAAGAGGGAAGATTTGTATTTTAGTATGTAACGAATATTGAAAAATTATTTCACCATTAGAATCTTACATTACCTATATATCTGATGAATATAGGCTTTAGAGTATTAAAAAAAATGAATTTGTTAAATACCCGTGCAAAGCCGTGTCGGCTGGTAATCTATAAGCAGATTTACGACACATAAAAAACTCTGTTCTTTCAACTCACATAAAGATTAAAGTTTTATTATGAAAACATATTTATGTGTCAAGTTTCTTAAAATTATTATATACTATTCAAACATTCATCAAAGAAAACTAAATATTACACAAATACATAAACATACATACGCCACGGTGCTCCACATGCCACAAAAACCTTTGCGTTGTTCGGTAAATAAATTGCTGCCATAGTAATTCAAGCACTATGAGATTATTCAACTCACTGTAACTAAATAGAAACAGAAAACAGCTTATTAGTGACATTATTAGCATGACGATTCCTCGAAATAGATAAACATTGCACAATAGTATAGGCGTATATGTAATCATACCAATTATAAAGGAAACGTAGAACACAACTGAATGATATCCGTATAATTCCAGTACCTATGACGCATTACAGTAGACTAACAATCATTCACTTTATAGCGACTGTTAATAAATTTCGCAGGAGCGATAGCTTTTGTACCTACTACGAGTAGATCATACTGTACCTGCTTGCTCTAGCTAGACTCAAATGTGAGAACGTTCTGACTTCTGACCATTTCAACTGAGAGCGTCAGCTTTCAATGTCTAAAACTTGTGATTTCGATTCCCGTTGTTGTGTTTATTTAACAGTAAATTGCTAAGCAAGTCAGTAGTAAGCAGTCAAAAATTTACTGTGAAATTTTAGGGCTTTTTTCTCTCTAAAAATAATTAATTACCAGTACTATCGCGTGCTAAGCGAAAATCACATTTACAAATTAAAAGAGCACAAAAAAACATTGTGATGTACCTAATAATTTGATAATGTGATAATTTATCCTTTTATGATAGCACCAATTGATTTAGGCTAGAGGTACTGGCTCTCAAGGGCTAACAACCGTTAGGTACCTAGCGACAGATTTTCTAATTGATAGTGGTAGCTAACCAGGCGAATATTCACAAAATGGCCTACCACCATGAAAACTGCCCATTTGATAGGAATACCCACAATAAGGTCCATCTATACTGTAGGAGTGATATGTCAACAATCCCATAGGACCACAAAACATAACTGGCAAAATGAGAGTGCTTAGACTCCAGAGGTACAACAAGTACATACATGGCACGGATGTGTTGCCCCCCATGGCGTAGTGCAGACGTGCTTGTTGTTGGGTCAACAAGGACGTTGAAATTGAAGACGAAGTACGGTACCACATTTCATTCAACAACACAGAACATAAACTATTGCGCATATTCTAAATAGTTGGCTTTAATTGTACGCACGCCGTTGAGATAGCTTTTATTAATTTAATCAGAACTTAACCTTTGTGGTGCTAGGCTGAAATAACAATGAATATGCTATTAAAAACAAATACCATTAATATGTCCCAAAATTGATGCCTTAATACTAGAATCTTTATCCAATACACACAACAAAATAATAATGTAATCAGCCCTCTATCGAATACACTATATTTACAAAATAGCACTAAATCTGCTACAGTTTTAGCCCAAATAGAGCGAATAGTCCAAATTAGGACGTCCCTCTAACGCCGCACTGGTTGTCGAGCGTTTGAAACACACTAACCGTTCCATACCGTATTTTGGGCGGCATATAAATCGTTAATGAATGCGGTACGGACTACGTACGATGATTAATTGACCCGATCTGACCCAACAATTACTTCAATTATTTACCTCCGGTATACTGTTACTGCAATTCAATAGTATCCTTTAATTTTAATTATCGATGATGGCGGAACATCTTGTAAATATCAATTTCAACGGAATAGTTAACGACAAATTATAATACTCATTCATAAATTATTTTGAACTCAAACAACTAAGAAAAAGAAATGTAGTCAGAATTCCGCTAGAAATTATTTTATTTCAATAAGTGCCATCTTTCTACGCAATCCCCAAGACTCCCGCCAAAAGTTGGGGATTATAGCAAATCCAAACCCATTGGAGGAGGCATTTATTCAAAGGTAGGTATATCGTCTGTTGTATGATGTGATTGAATAGACGCAATTGAAGTCCTTTTAAATTTGTTTAATCATTTTATCTAGATTTTAGAATATAGCCAATATGTTTTGAACTTTTTACCATTTGACGTAGTAAAATCTGTTGATCATGTGCATAAAAACTGGCAGTGGCTGGAACACCCCGTTAGGAGTTTGCTGATAGATTTTCTATTGGAAAGTTTGCAGAGTGCCATAGCACCACCATGCGCTGCAGTCTATAGCTCTTGCCACTGGTTCATCACTGTATTAATAGATTAAATGTAGGACAATGATAATATACTTTAGTAAAAACTTTCATCCTTTCTTAAATAAATTAAAACTACAGATTAACACGAAACAATTTCCCAACAATAACCCAAATTAAAATATTTTTTTGCAAATCCTTCAGAGGCTATCTCGTGGATAACAGCGAACTTAAATAATACAATGTGCAAATATTTGACATAAAAGCTGCATAGCTAACAAATATCTCAAAAGTTTTAATTAAGCAAACCATTTGCTTTATTTTCAAAGTTGATTTAATGTTTTCACAACTAAACAGTCGTCGGGTTAAAGCAATAAATCACCTTAAATCCTCCCAGCTTGAAGCAATCACTTAGCTAGCATTTGTTAGCACTAAACCAACACGTGTAAATTATTCAGCTGTCATTATCCACCTACTTTTAGAAGCTCCAGTTATTTCGTTTAATTGATGTATCAGCATACATATGACCGAGTTGGTATTCTAGCTTTGATGTTCCATAAATATGACATCAGAAAATAAGGAGAGACGAAAGCAAATATGAATATTCCTTTCGACGGAATTATATGATGTAAATCAAACAAAAACACGAGAGAATTAGATATATCCACTTGACCTCGATCCTCAGATTTCCCCAAACGGTGCTGGCGCTATACAACGCCGATCGATATCCGCCAGCGTAAATAAATCACTAAGTTTGAGTTCTGGAGTCGGCTGGATCTACCAGCAGAATACTGTCAAATCTCTCTTTGATGTCAGATCATTAGAAAGGTAAACAACTAACGTATAATTAGCGGTACATAAGCGGATCCCATCGGTTTTCGGTTGGCATCGACTAATCTACTAGTTTAGCGTTTGATGCTCTATTAATTTTGGAGCTCATTGATAGTGATTTGTCGATTTAATTGTATACATACATGAACGTAGACGATGTGGTTATCGATGGTTCTAAATAATTGACTCGTTGGCTTCGATCCAATCATTATATGGAGTTACGTGAAGATTGTGTTTGATCAAAAAGGTATTTGAGAAGTAAGACGATAAAGGGGATATAAATTGAAAAGCTTAATAAGAATGTAATGGATGGCGTGCTTGCCAAATCGAGAGGCGCCGGATTTGAATTTCGCGTGACTACTTTGATATGAACGTTATAATTGGATAAGGCTCCAAAAATATAGTAGATTTTATTTTAATGCAATAGAGCAATTTATAATTTCAGCAGTAAACCATTTTACTATAGATAAAGCTATCTAAAACTCATAAATATGTCTTTTTTAAATCTCGAAAAATCATTTTGTCCAGTTGACATAGTGAATGTCCCATAGAGTACTAGAGGCCAATACGGGTCCCTCGAGTAGCATACCGTCACTCGCTGTAGCCTGTTTGACGCCATATGTGACTATCGCAATTTCGGAACATCCTTTATAGAGAGCAGCCTTAAATAAATTCGAGTCCTATATACGTGGACCTAAGGTAAAGATTCGATTGGAAATTAATCAATGGGGCGGTAGTTCTGTATGGGGTGAAGTCCCAAAGGTGACGTGAAGCGCAGCGCTCATCATTTCCCCATTGTCTCGTTAGACAAAAATCAAAAACAAACACTCAATAGTCGGGATTTTCGAATCTAAGCCGCGGATCATTCGGAATGATTGTTGATTGCATGTGGTCGATTGTACCGCTGGGATTTCAATCTAATCAGTTGTCATCGGATACTGATATCTTCAACAATTGTTTTTGTTATTTGCTTATTTAATTTGAAGCCATCGCATCCCTTTTTATCGTTGCTAATAAACCAATTCGGTCATAATTTACTGGCGTTAAAATTAGTTTACGCTTCATATTTTAGAGTACTAAAATACTAGTGCTTTATACACGCATGGAACATAAATTTGATAAACGACTTCTAAAATTTATTTAAAAATGTTATGTGTTGTGTGAAAATATAGATGTTTTCAAAATTTGGCTCATAAGTCAACTGACAAGTCTAAGAAATATACTCTGAGTAACAATTTGTTGTATCTGTACTAAGTGTAAAATATTTTTTCGTTCCATACAATTTTGCCAAAATAGGTAGTATTTTCTCAAACATTGCGTAGCTCTACTGTCAGCTCATAAGTTATTTAAGTGACGTCGTTACATAGTCCTTCTTCGGTTGGGGATTTCATTCGTCACTCATACATTGAATTACTCGAGATTTTCCCATGCTTTGGATAAATGTAATTCTTTCTTCGGAGATTGCGCTTCCGTCGCTCGCGTCTAGCACGTGACCACAATACCGAAGGCCCCAGTTGTCTCCAGCCTTTCCTTTATATCTATCATTTATTTCTCAAATACGGCAAACGTCAGCGTTTGACAACTACAGTTCATGCCGAATAAATTGCCGGTAAAATTGTACGTGGAGTGAGTTACGACTGTGGACGGGCCCTTCGACTCCACCGTTACGCGCCGCATCGACAGATTTATTGTTCGCTGTGTTTTTAGAAATTTTCGCTGCCGTAAATGTTTTCCCGCCACAACGAAAGCGCCCATCCTCACCGGCTGTAAAGTCGTCGAGAAGATTACCTCAAAGACTTTCCACTCTCTAGAGTTGTCAGCACTTGCGGGGTTCTAAAAAATACACCCCACATTGAAGATTATTTCTAATGCTCGAGCTCGAGACGCAATAAACTAGCCCGATGATAATAAAAATGTTCAGCTTATCCCTCGTGTTCCCGTTGTAAATTTAAACGATGCACACGAACGATTCTCAACCTTAGCGCGTTTTATTAATGTCAGGATAGAACGTTTTAATTTTAATAAAAGTGAACATCGGCACGCCCGACCTATTTGTCAACCTTCTTTACTTTTGCTGGCATAAAATCATACAGTTTCACTCGACGTAACTACAGCTCTGACTAAAGGTGAAACGGAACGCCTATCGAAAGCGATCTTTTTGATTACTACGCTAAGATATAAATTCGCACGATAATACTAGTCCGCGCATATGAAATCCCCGAAGGAGTTGACGCTGGATTTAAGCTTTTCTCTTTAAAGTAATAAAGGTGTGTTTTATTTGAGCGGCGACGGATTATATTTGGGATTTGGATGGCGAAACACGTAGGTGAACCATCGCTCATGTGACAAATTTCTACGTTTGCCTTAACGCGGGGCATCGTGTTTAGAATATTATATTATCTGAAGCTAAAGGAAGTCATATTGATTTACATACCTATGGGAAGAATGGGTCGTGAAACAGTTGGTGTAAATGAAAATAAGAAAATCCTAGCATAGTTGAAGTACGCGACGTTAAGGTTACAAATTTGAAAATTGCTTGTCTTACCATTATTAGTTTTGGTTGTAAAAGAACATATGAATCGTGATAATCAAGGTGCGCAACCCGACCGCGCCAATCCCGCCGGAATACGCGTAATGATTGAATATGCGATTTTTTTGCTTGACTATAAATGTGACAGTTGCCACCCCTGGGGTTTAGGTTTGCCGGTTCGTTTGGCCGACTTTGTGGGATTCAAATTGTAGTTTCCTTTCTTACAGTAACGAATGTGTAACAATACGTGCGGAAAGAGGATTTTTATGTTTACTCTCCGTATTTTTTCTCGGATACATTTGGAGGTTGGCACTAAACTCGCGCCGACGTGATTTTGCTTCGCAAGCAAACTCGCCAATTGTATATTTATGAGTTCACTATTTCGTATTGAATCTTATTGTAATTCTGTTTCGTTCTAAACTTGATTCTGCGGGGACTTCATTGTTACTGAATCAAATTGCGTCTTATTCTTTTTATAACTAAACAATTTCATCATCAACTTTTAGCTTTACAATACTTTCAAGTTAGATTTATTTGAATTGAAATTGTGTTATTTTTAGACTGAGCATGTCTTTTTGTTTTTGTATACTCCTATACAGATCTTAGCAGCAGAACTAAGATATTTCTAATTTCATCGATAGGAACAAAATTAACCACGTAGGGGACTCGTACCTGCGATCTTTGGCTTGCCAAACTGAGCTTCCATCGTAATGAGTTCAAGTATTTATAATATATTATATTACAATTTTGATCTATTTTGTATTTGATGGCAATAGATGTGGAATCCTTAAACATTTCTACAGAAATGTGGGTGTTATACAGGAGGACGTACATTGACTATAACAAACATTTACATATATAGTATAGTAGCAGTTGAACTCTTTCTAAGTTCGTCCGGGGAAGTACTGCCATATATTATGTACCACTAAACTGTTTACACATTACTGTGTTTTCAACTGTTATAGGCAGAGGTTAACGTTTAACAACAGGTGGGCATGTTGCTTGCTCGATCAAGATTAAATATTATTATTTTTTTCCACAAAACTAAAAGTAACTTATTAGTATAATTAAATTCAGACTTAGCGGTAATCCATAGTTTTTTACAACATATATTAGGATGTTAAAATATATCTAGTGGCAATTCTACCTAATTTTCCTGCTAATCCAACGAAGTGACGTCATAATTGGTTTTGCTGTATTTTACACGAAGGATTATCAAGAGGTATTGAGTCTTCAAGGCCACGATAAAAATTAAGGAAGAAGCTTAAGCATTGGTATTCCACTAACATTGAACTACCTCGCGGTGTATCTATAGCACGGATGTTGCAGCTGACTATATAGGCTACCACCTTCAAGTAAAAAAATCTGTCAACAAGCAAACAATGTTTGAGAGCTATTTACCATTTTAAACTTAGCCTGAAAAACGTATTCGATTACGAGTACATTATCACTTAACCACGTAACCAGTAATAAAAACTCTTATGGGTATAACCTCAACATTAGCGTTATACATCTAATCACAATCAACGACTTCCTATCAGTCTTTACTTTATGTGAGGTAAAAAAAATTAAAAAGTGTAATAGGTAGCTGTACGTAGTACGTACTTGCTACGTACTACGTCCAGACATTGCCCTAGCGCTTTACTGTGAAATCACTATAATCGTTGTAGGAATTGAATCTGCAACCTAAAACGCCAGTCGTAGCCTGCGATATTCCAACCACTGCACCATCGCTACTTCCATACAACTGAGTCTACTTTTAAGAAAAATATTAAACCCACATTGGTGGCACAATTGTCATATTGAATTGTACTTTTTAAGTCTGTTTTTAGGAATTACTTTAATTCCAGGGCATTCAAGAGTTATTTTAACACTTGTGTCAAAACAATGTGCAACCGAAGCTGACCGGTCACTTGCTATCACTGCGGACATCCTGCAGCTCATATCGTCAGCGTTATCGCAGGAAACAGACAGAGGGACAATATTTTTATTTATATATTAGTCCAATTTGCCCACGCGTATAGTCTAGAATATCCTTGATTTGCGAATTAGTTGTGTTCTGATTTAAATGACGGATGTACGTTGTTTCGTAACTCCATTTTGGAAATTCTTGTATTGAATTTATTTGAACTATTCATGTGAGACTTTCTGTGTTTAAGTGACAGCTGTGTTGTGAAATTTTAATAATTGGATTATTTTAAACGGTAAGACGTCATGGCCATCATCATCATTGTTCATTCACCACTCTTTAACAAAGGTTTTCCCATACAACGCCACAATAAACAGCTATTAGCCACTTGTAACCATTGGCGCAACTTTTATGATGTCGTCAGCCCACCTAGTGGGGGGCATACCAACTCTACATCTTTCAGTGTGATATCCGGTGTGAGTGTATTGGAGAACCTTTCTTCCTCATCGGTTTTGAGTTCTTTGAGCAATGTGCCAAACTTGCAAATTCTGAAAGCTATGTCAGTGATTTTGGTTCTTTAGCTAATTTCCTCGTTCCGGATTTTATAGCATCAAGAGACTTCGAGCATAGGTCTCTCCGTAGCTCTTTGAATGACTCTGAGTTTATCCAAAGGGGCCACAGTGCAGAATCAATCCTCAGTGCCATAAGTTATCACTGGCAACACACACTGGTTGAAGACTTTGGTCTTGAATATACTCGTGTGTAATATCGAAATTTTCTGTATAGTGTGTTTCCATAGTAAATTATTTATCCCGATTTACACGCTAGTACACAACGCTAGTACTCAAAAGAGCGATAGGTAGTAAAGATTATATGGAATAATTAAATACCCCATTATAGTGAATAAAATATATTTTATATATTTAAGCTATACTTTAGGAACAAAGTCCTCAGTACATTAGAATCGCAGAACACCCCGGATGTTTTCTAAACTAGTTTCACCACCTCCGCAAACCAGTTTCAATCAGCATTTTTCCTGTCGCTAACTGTAGTGGTGGGTAGAGGGGGAGACTTGGCAAAAATTCGCCGGTAACGAGCGCATTGTCCTTTTTGTTTGGACCTCCTTTGTGAAGGGTTCCGCTGACGGTCCTTAATTATGGCATTGGCGTAACTTCCTGGATATTTGATTAGAGCGTATCTCTCGAGTACCTTTAGATGTCACTTTTTATGAGAAAGAGATTTTTATTAGCGGAGATTATTTTTTTGTCGAGAGTTTTCGAAGGTTTGTGCCGTCGCTTTTGTAAATCTTGACAAGATATTGTCAAGAGTTAGGGTAAGACTATTGAGATACAGGTATTTTGGTATTACATTACAGAAATGAGTCTCTGTTAATGCTTCGGATACTATGAGTCTGTCAGTTTATTACTTTTTACAAAAAAAGGAACCATGTCTTTAAATGGCTCCATTTTCATGCTATAATAGGTTTTCTTTACAGAATACGTCTTTAGGCCGGTTATGCTCATCTATATTAATAAAAAAATAAAAATGTTAGTGCCTCTTTTCTAACGTACTTTAGTTTTGCTGTATCGTAAATAGGCCTTAGTATTATTCAACGTCAAATTAGGGAAAGTTAATTTCAATTTCTAAATCAGCAAAATGTTTGAATCTATCTAAGCGAAGCTTGTTTAGTCAAATTGTTTAAGTAATTTTAATATTTTTATTTTGTGCCATAACACATGCTCCGCGGATTTGTAAAGTACAAAATAACGATACGAAAAATTATCCCACACATGATTATAATTTTTCCTCTCGTAATTTTGTGATTTTGTAATTGATTAAGTAACGCTCAATTACTTGGATGGGATGGCTGATAGTTTAATTTTCTATTAAGCCCCCTGTGTTTCAGAGGGCACTTGAAGCCATCTGTCCCGGTTGATATCTTAGGATGGCAATTGTTGTAGCTTGGTGGTAAGATATTTTGCAAAAGGCCTGCCTAGCTACCTACCACCCTCAAGTAGAAAATCTGTCGCGAAGCACCTAACGATGTGTTTTTATTTTATTTATTTTATTTTATTTTATTTTATTTTATTTTATTTAGGAAACAAACAGTCATACAAAGTTATAAAATATACATAAAATTGAACTAAAGCTAGACTTAAAGTTCCATGATTTGCAAAAGGTAAAGTTACACCCAAAAAGTTCTAGAAAGTAAATACAGATAATTTGACTATAAACCCACTCCTTAAACTAATAAATGCAAAAGTTACTTAAACATAGAAATACACTTATTCCTTAAAAAAGAATAGAAATACACTTATGTGTTACAGCAGCTATCCTTTAGGGCATGTTCCAATTCTAGGACACGTTCGACCACATCATCACCAGCCATCATGAGAATGCGGTCATAGTATTATTCAATATTTGGTCAAAAAAAGTTAGAAATAACGGATTCCAAGGACATGGCATTGGTTAATTCAAATGTTTTATTTATAATGATGATGCTGCTGAATCAAAATAAAATCTTAGGTTTATGTGCTGCTGATGCCTAATTCCGAGCCAAAACCTGTTGCATATTTTAAAGCTTGGTTCCGAATGCATATTTTAGAAATTTATATAATAAAAGTTTTGATATGAATTTTAATGTAATCTTGTAAATATTAATGAAGGACTGATAATTTATATTTAAATACAATAGATTTGTTCATGAATAGATGACTAAAATGCGTTTAATTAAACCAAGTTCAGCTTCAACGAGTTCAAGTGTCGGTTTTAAACTGGGTTTACGTGAATACGATTTTACCGGCAATATTTAGATTGCGGTAAGTTACCATGGCAACCAATATTGTAATCAGTCAGTGAAATGATATCACGTGAAAGTGCGGTTTTCCACTCACCTGCACGGCGCCGCCGCAGCATAGTGCCGTTGCCGGCGCTAGTAAGTGGAAGATTGTACATTAGCTGCAGTTCTTCGTGACAGTGAAAGCTCTTGCCCGTGTTTAGTTAAGCTAAACGTAGACAATTGTGTGTTTAGAAGTTAAACTCGGTTCAGGATGAACTTGGTTCAATTTAATATGTTACTGAAATTAAATATGAAGTGAAGCTCCGATCTCAGTAACGGTAACGATAAAGCAGCCTTAAGGGAGAACTTGTGCTAAATAAGCATGCATCAATAACTACTTAAGTAAGGTGTTCTTGAAAATTAGACGTACACCTTAAGCATATTTACCCTCACGAACCAAACGGTAACGAGTATTATTCATAGGCTATTTTGTTTTAATTTATTTTTGTAATGATTTTTTTTTTACTTATTCACAATCATTATTCATCTTGATATATTTCTGAAAGTACTTATATTACAATAACTTTAAGTTTACTTTTGACACGTATAGAGTATTTAATACCAATTAATTAATGTACTACCAACAAGACCACTCCCAAAAAGGCTGTGGACGAACGTTGATAAAACCGGTAGCCTGGTATTTTGTTGATTCGTTCTACTGGCATCGCTTTTTTTGTTGTTAAAGAAAACATACTGCATCGCACCCAAACATCAGAAAATGGTTACCGTTATGACTCATCATATTCCTACCGTAGGAGTCTGCATTGAAAAATAGTAGTTTACTCGTACATCTAGTTTTCTCACCTTATGTAAGAAAAACAAATTCCTAAAATACCCAGATATTTTTTCTGGAGGTTTCAAATACTACATACAATCTGCATACTCAATTTGCAAGTCCAGTAATGAGGTAGAGTCCAAACTAATTTTATTTTCTTTTGGTCCTTTGAGCTGAGCCTCTTGGGATGTTTGCCTTGAATTAAAAAGTTTCCGGCCGTCTCAAGAGCAACGCTTTCTATGCCCGCTTTATTCCTTTCGATACTTTTTCCTTAATGATATCATGCAATTAGAGTTTATTGCTTGGATTAAAACAGTTCTATAAGGCTTGTGGAGATAGACTGTATGCATAAAATCTATTATTCACAAAGATATTATGGCTAAGTTAGCACAACAACACTACAAGTCTAGCAGCAGCTAATCAGCAGTACATCAGCGTAATCTTTGACCACTCGAGTCAATTAAATATCACTCAATAATGTGAAATAAATTTTACTACATCGTAATTACATCTTTGACATCATCTTTTCTCATTATCAATTATGAAGCACAATGTTGTGAACAAATAAATAAATAATTGAATACACGTATTTTGAATTGCTGTGCCTTTATATAAGCTGAGGTTTTCCATAAGCTCCCACGGTTCGTCAGATATGTTTTTTTTTAAAGCCCAATAAAGCACACCTGATACTCTGTACCCGGTGTGCCTTGTACAGACTTTGGACAGAGCAGAAGAATATTTCAGTTGAAAAACCCAATAACCCGAAATTGAATTGAGTACCTAGAGATCCCAAAGCTACCATTCGTGCGTGATATTGGTCAATAGCTAAACTATGAAAAATCACATGAACTAAACTGTAGAAAAACATGATAAAACAAATTTTCTCAGAAGTCTTCTAAAAATGTGTCTCTTCCTTTAATATATCTAATTTCTCCTCAATATGACCCCGTAGAAACCATTTTATAATACAATCAGATTCAATCGTATTACTACTTGTTTCAGTACTAATAAATAATAGAATTCCTAACATAACAAATACCATTTGTTTATCTATTATCTGGCTTAAAGAATCACTAGAGTTCGTCCCTTTTAACATTAAAATCAGCGCATCAGCTTTTGTATTGTGCGTTTCCATGTCCTGAAACCTTATTATTTCTAATTATACTTGCCTTTTCCTTTCCTACTCGTACTTCTTTGTGTGGCTTCCTTTTCCCTTTGTTATTTATTTGGATAGAATCTCTCCGACAGGTAAATACTTAATGAATATATGGGAAAAAACCACCGTTAAGTTACAAAATACCTTTTGAGGCTTCGACCCTTTTGTCTACGGTTTTATTATTATCTCCTTACGTTTTGCCTACCGTTGTCTTTTTATGCCTTTTCAGAAATATTGGGTATTTGTGCTGATGTTTGTGCCGGTTAAGTAATATGGAAATGTTTTCTGCCTTTTTATGATTGAAAATGTTTTTTTATGTTGATTCGGCTTATGTTATGATCTATTAGTTTATTTTACTCTTTGACCTTATAATGTTTATGTCAGTGGTTTATTAGACAAACGTCATTTTAGACAAAAGTAACATTCTTTTCTTTTTCCTGCCTTTACCCCACGTTAATTGGGGTTGTCCCGCAATATAATTTATCCCTTCCAATTGTGTCTAAGACTATTACTTGCCAACTAAATTAAGTACATTAGAACGCCGATTATCGGAATTAATTTTCCGGACCGGGGTCGATTCGGATAATCGGACATAGTCTGGTAATAAAGAAAAAACTAACTGTTACACATAGAATAAACTTTATTAAATTTAACAAACACAGTTCTACAATAACGCTCACTTGAACATCTCAATCAGAGTAAGCTGCAACCCCATCAGGCCTTAACAAAAATACAAAGCATAAAAATTCACAACAATAATAGAGATATATTCAAAATGTTGTGTCTTGCCTATAGGTTTCGACCATAACAGTTGAAATATGTATATCTGTTGGGACTCCACCTAGTTCCAACTTGTTACAACAAAACAACACATAAATTACATATGTACTTGGTTTTCATTTTTATATTACGCTTAGGACCGATTCGGATAATTGACAATTCGATTAAACGGCGTTCGGATAATCGGCGTTCTACTGCACTGAGATACACCTTTCAAGCATACATCATTGTTTAAGCAGTCCACCCAAACCTTCTATCGTGTGATTTTGAACACAGGTGTCCACAATCATTTAAAATTTTTTTGCTACGAAATATTTCGGATGGATTAAGATAATTTCCAGTGGGATATAACCCACGACCCCAGAATACCAGGGTTCAAGCCCCGTTGGGGGTTATCCTTTCCTTTCCAAATAATTTCTGTTTGCATTTGGCATGCGTCAATGATCTTTAAATAAAAATTAGTCAATTTAAACAACGGCTTCATAGAACTGGTGTGGAGTGTTGATCAAATATCAACCTATCAGCCTTAGTCGATCGTTTCATGCCATTCAGGTAGATGTCGCCACCGTCACAAACACATACATTTAAATAGATGGAAAAAGCCTGCTTCCATAACATAATACAATTGGAAATGCACCAAGACGGTATTCTGTGGTTCCGAGATCAAGTACCACTGGACGTTATCTTCTTCCAACGGAAATATTTTTGTGCTTTTGCTTAGCATGCGACAATGCTCTTTAAATAATACTTACACTTTTATATGTTGCATGGTTTTCAATATTTTTCTTGACATGCTCGTACCATACAGCAAAAGGTAAAGTTGTCTATTTCCAAATATCCTGTTCTGGCTTGGTTATACATCTAAGTGTGACTTCTTCCAAGATGGTGTGGGTGAAGATGAAGCATGCTTACCTCGATAGTACCTGTTTCTTCAAAAGCTCGAAGACTCAGGTACAAAACTTCACTGGCTATAAGTGTACCATTCCTTTGCCGTTCAGGTAATGAATGTAGAAGCAAACCTATAGCCGTGGTTTGTTCGACAGGCCTGGGCCGTCTCCACCCATACGGCGCGGGGAGCGGCAGCGGCTCCAGCAGCGACAGCGGGCGGCGGCGCGCGCGCACCCGCGGCCTCTCCGACTCGCCGACCGCGCCGACCACGCCCACGTCCGCCTCGGACAACGCCTCGGACGCGACTCTCACTGACTCTGAGTTGCCGCTCGCGAGGGACTCCACTCTTCTCGTCCAAAACGGTAAAATACTTTCCCTTTTACCTATTTTTCATGATATTCTATGATAGTAGCGTCAAACGTCAACAAGTTTTGCATGATGGTGTGCAACTTTGTGAATATTCGCCTGTCTAGGTACCACCCTCAAGCAGAAAATCTGTTAAGTACCAAGAACCTAGCAGTGTGTTCCAGCAGCTGCTCTTGAGAGCTAGTATTTCTATAATTGGCCTGTTTACCATTCTTGACCAAATCATCTCAGATCGACACGAGACAGTGGTTTAAGGCTAAAAATGGCAGTAAAAAATCTTTCCGGTGCATTGATATTCTGATTGATATCCTGCAAAACCTTTAAACAGCAGTGTATTTAGTTTACAGTTCGTAATATACAACTTTCTCGTACTTTATTCAACAATTATTCACGACATTGTCGAGATCAACATTCAGACTATACAAATTGAATTTTTTGCTTTTGTGAATGAGGTGAGCTTAAGACAAAATTATTTGTAAATAAATAAATTTCCTGTAACTTATGGAAAATTGTAAATAACGACTCTGACTGTTTTATCACAATAACAAGAGAAGAGTTTTGTCACCATTTTATTTTGAAGCAGTGATAGCTCAGTGGCTTTGGCTATGGACTGCCGCGCAGCAGGTCCATGGTTCGAATCCCGCCGCGGGCTTGAGCTTCACCGCATGGTGGAAGGGCATTTTGCGAATGCCCGCCTGGCTAGCGACCACCCTCAAGTAGAAATTCTGTCGCCAAGCACCTAACGGTGTGTTCCGGCAGCTGTCCTTGAGAGCCAGAGTAATTCTAAGTTAAGCCTGTTAACACCTTCGACCACATCATCACTTACCATCACGTGAGATTGTAGTCAAAGGCTTACGTATCAGCAATAAAAAAATTTAAAAAAAATTCTACGACGTTTAGCAGTCGTCTGAGAATACGGTAGTGTCATTTTATAATGGCCCATTCACGGGCACAAAGTACAAACAAATCTCGTTCTTAGCTTCGCAATAATTTTATTTATCCTCGTAGCAACCTATCACGTTCCCAAGGTCTAGTGTTGGAGATTTTACAATTCCCGACTTACGCTATAACGACTGCCATCTTAAGTTACCAACCGAGACTGATGGTTTAACAATACACTCTGAAGCATTGAAGAACTCAATTGCAAATGCAACAACCCATCCAAGAACTGAAACTAACGATGGCTTACTTACGAGTATTTAATCGGTGAAGAACGACTGCATCAATCTTGGCAACTAGCACTTAACTTACTAAATTACAAAGTCACAAAATTATGCGAGGAAAGTTATAGTTATATGCGGGATTCGAACCCACACATTCGAAATCATGTTGGCTTAGCGGTCAGAGCATACCCCGGCTATAAAGGTGGATGGCGCGAGTTCGAATCCCGCACCTAACTATAATATTGAAACTTTAGAAAATATTATTAACATGATACTAAATAATTTTCAAGATAATAAAATTAAATTTTTACGAACCACAGTTTTTTTTTAGTTTGCCGTACTTTCAGGACAATTAATCAAAAGTAACACGACCTGCTAAAATCCTCTTACCAATCACTAAAGTGTTTGAAGCTCTAGAAAGTTATATAATGTATCAATAAGCCCCAACCATGAAAATCTCCAACGACGCAAAATGTAACTAACTGAAATTAATTCCCTCTCAATGTCGATGTTTTATTTATCGGCTCTTGAAAAATATATGAGCAAAGTCGAAAAGGCCTCGAATGGCCTGGATAGGTGGATTTCGCTACGAGCCGGGAGCCAGGACACGGCGGTAAAAGTGTTTGCGAGAATGCAAAATGAAGCATGTGATTGCTGGGGAATCGCATTATGGCGCAACGGAGAGACCTCGATCTTTCAGCATCTGGAAATGAATATTGTGAATTTAATAATACGACGCATTTTTCTGGAGGCATAACCATGAGATATGAGAGCATGAATTGTACTTAGGATCTTCTGCGTTTGTCGTATTGAGCTTCTGTGTTAGAAAAATAGTTAATTTAGTTCAACATCAAGTTTACCTTAAAATGTTGTATGAGGTACATGTAACAACTTCTTTTTAGTTGTGGATTGATACGTAGACAATTTCAAATTTATTACAAACATCTCTCAGTTTATTGGTTTTGAGAAGAAACACTCTGTCTACTCTGTCTACTGACTAGTAAATTGTCGCATTGTCGTCGTTCCTTTAGTTTAATTTATGCAGTTTTTTTCGTTCGTTGATGCAGTAGTTATAACCTATTCTAAATATGATGCGACCTCATCCAGCTACCCTATCTGCTTGGCAAAGCACGGCGACACAGAGGCCTCTTGCGACGCTTTGCTAATGGATTTTTATCGTGTCCTACTCCATGAAAATTGAACAGGAAATCCGACGGAGTCCCGGTTTTAATTTGCCCACCATTGGATTCTATAATCGTCCTAGATTTTCAATGAAATGCAATTTAATTGGAATTCTCTCGATGAGATTTGAATCGATAGCGGCCGAGTGCCGCTATTCGGTATATTATATCGAACTAAATGTTTTAGATGTTACTCCTACGATCAGTATGTTAATTTTAGTGGCATTCGCTTGTCGATAGCGATCATTCTCATTTCTTAACTGTTTATCGCCGATTAAAGCTACGATATCGTTTTATAATAGGCATTTGTAATTTGTTTTATGAATATAATATCTATAAACATTGTATGTTACTACTACTGCTACAATACGAATCAGTACTAATATTATAAATGCGAAAGTAACTCTGTCTGTCTGTCTGTTACGCCTTCACGCCAAAACTACTGGACCGATTTGAATGAAATTTGGTATGGAGATAGTTTGAGACCCGGGAAAAAACATAGGATAGTTTGTATCCGACTGCGCAAAAAGAGGTTAATGATTTCGCGCGATAACCGACATACGCGCGGGCGGAGCCGCGCTCGGAAAGCTAGTGCTTTATACATCAAAGAAGTTTATATATATATTTTGCTTAAATTATGCGCCCTAAAATAGCAAAATTGTAAAAATCAGAAATATTGATTGGTATTTATGTGACAAAAAACAACGAACCAGTGTTTTACGTAATGATCAACAATAAACAACGACACATGGCATAATTTCATGTGTTTGTATTGTTTATCTCAGTTGTATCGTTGTAAAGTTTCGCGGAATGGTGGCGCTGTGTCACGATGGGTCCCAAAAGCGCAATATTTACATTCCCTCATCTAAAACATTTTCTACGTGTTGCTTCGACAAACAGTTAGTTATAACTTGTTCTCTAAATTTCCGATCGTTTTCGATCCCTGCCGCGTGCTTCTACTGTCGTCCTTAAACTTTCAGAATTCGGGTTCGCGTTTGTTTACGTACAGTTTTTGGGTCCCAATTTAAACTATCGCTGCTTTTATTTGTCGTTTAGTGGAACATTTGTCGCGGTGCGGCCTGCGCGTCCTGGGGCTCTTTGTTTGCGGCTTCGAATTTATTCGGCCTATGTTTTGGTTTTACCGAATTCCCGGATAATTTGTCCTCGTGTAATGGAGGCAACGTTTTATCTTTAATTTGGGTCGTCCTGTGTCACCGGACTTCATTTCGCCTCGTTAATTAATGTAAGTGATGTTCGCGTTTCACCTACCTACGTGTTACAGCTTTATATTTATTTCATTAGTTTATTCTCAATTTAACCTTATCCCGTTTTGTGAGAGTCTCATTAAAAACTCTCTAAGTTAAATTGTATTGTAGACTAATTTGGTCAGAGTTTGTTTGTTTTTATAATGAACGAGACATAACTCTTGTCGTTAACAGTGTTAGCCTTAATGATTTTGAACGCCGGTGACCGAACGATTCCACATTTAGAAACATAATAACTGGTGTCACAAATCGTTCAGATCGGCTTCATAAACAGGCGACAAGTCGTAAAAGAGAATGTGTTAAACAATTTGATGCGCGGTAACAACGACATTTTTATATAGCGATATTTCGGTAGAACCCGCGCGTTCCCTTTAATTGTGCCCATTAAACGCATGTTTGAGACGGATCGCCGAACGATAGATGGATTTAAAACAGTCGACATTCCAAAACCGATAGTTGTCCTCTTTCCCCTTTGTTCTTAAACCCATTGTAGAAAGAGACAGAGTCCATTCGTGGGATAATCATAATGAAAGCCGGAAATTCGTTAACGAATATGGCAGCGCTTCGTTAAATTTTATGTATGTTTGTTTAATGAATGAATGCCTTTTTAAATTTCCATATGGTGCCGTGCTGCGTTTTAATAGTGTCGACGAGACTCGAGACACAAAACGAACAAGAATGAATCTTACAAAGGATTTTGGGTTATAAAAACAGCGTGACGCTAAGAATATTACGTCATTAGCGTCAACGTCGCTTCTGTCTCTTCTTTCACTATTTTACACCCCGAAATTGTGGAATTAAGGTTTCCGTATTCATCCATCAAGGGAATACCGTGAAATTTCGTTCGCAAAGGCACCCCTTAATCCTTAAGACGAATATCTGAAACTTACGAACCGAGCGGAATAATCGCGACGTTGTGACGAGCGCAAAAAAGTATAATTCGTCACTTAATCCACCCATCTCGGGGGTTACGAGCACAAATACCTAACATTATGCGACAAACGCTGCTCATGTTTTTGCAGAATTACATATCCGCGCCCCTGGGGTAGGAGATAATGATGGAAAAATAAATTAGCATTTTATTGTTTCTCTCACAAGGAACACTCAAAAATTTAAAAATAAAGTATGTTGGTATATAATGAGTACTAATATTAACAATAAGCATTAAAAGTTAACACTTTGTGAGGTACTAATACCATTTCGATTGTCACGAATATCGCTTTCCAAACAAAACGAAGACGGAACTTTAAAACAGAGAACAATGAGAAATATTTTACAAGTTCATTTAGCGAACAAAATCATCTAAACTGGAGATAAAAAATAAATACAATATTACGTAATGAACTGAAGTCTTTTACCGGACGCCAGCGTAGCAACCTCACTACCGGTCGAGAACGAAAAGCTCCCAGAGTCGTTTATGTAACGACAGACGGACCTTGTCACTGACCTGAATAAAAATACTAGAAACGTAACATGTTACCGCTCACTATCCTTTGTAGCTTTTGTAATTGCGTTACAAGTAAATCCTCTCGTAATTTGTATCTAATACCTTTATGCAGCAAAGCGAAGTACAAAGATACAAAACCTCCTTAGTTTGGTTGAAGGCACAAAGGATTTCCGTATCAGACGGCTCGTCGCGGCCGCTCGGCAGACCCGAAAAATGCGAGCCCTTTGAGAGACCAATCCTTTAATACTAATTGAATCATAATTTAGGAGACTGAAGTTTCTTTTTATGTAAATCTTTTACCCACTGAAGACTCAAAGGCCTGAGAAATGAGATCGTAATAGTCTTCAATTCGAAACGAAACTTTTACTTGATCAGGAGAAATGATTTCTTTTAAACATTATGTTTTTGTTCAGTTGTATTTTTACGGATAAGTTGGTCAGAAAATCGTATTATTGTTATCGTTCTTAAATAATCGTATGAGATATATATTTTAGTTATTCGTAGAGGGATGAATGTTTAGCTACTTAACAATAGTTCGACACAAAAGATTGCCTTCTTCTTCCATAGGCAACCCTTTAGTAAGAAAACAATTTTCGTTCGCCGCTAACGTTCCACAGACAATTTCCGAAATTTTTCTATCACAAAGATTTACAGTATTCTCATCTCGAAAGAAAATCGCACGTAGAATCCCATTATCGATCCCTATTCCAGCACAATTTGCGAGTAGCGCGGGCGAGCGCGAGCAATTTTCAAAGTTAAATGAAAATATCGTCGGGGGCAGCAAGCCAGGGCTACGGGGAGCGACGTCTTCGACTTGTACCGACTTCACTTGCAACGTCGGTACCAGACGGACTAACGCATTTGTCTACCAACCAATGTTCGCCTCAGCTGTTTAGCTTTTAGTGCAACGAAAAACAAAGTTTTGCGTTAATAGTCACTTTATTATTTTACTACATTTTCTATGAAAAGCAACCTTTGTTGTGCCGCTACAATATTAGGGGCTACGAGTATAAATAAGTAGTATGAGCTTTCGTCACTGGTCGTTGTATAAAGGTAAATCAGTTAAAGTACTGGGATCGAAGACAATAAGATATAGAAGTTTTACTTCTTCTAAAGTACTTAATTGACAACACAGAGGTCACAAATATATATAACTAAAGTAGTTAAAATAGTTAGCTCTTTATTTTGTAGTGTATCGAGTACCGAGGTGGGAACAAGTATGCAGTATCAATAGCTGCCTATTGTGCGGTACAACGATACAACGACCGTATATCATCGAGAGACAAAAGCCCATTCCAGCAGCTGGATATCCAATAAAAGTTTCTGTAAATACACAGATACTAGTATTTGTGGTAATTGTGTACAAAATAAGGTCACTCGATAACGCGCGCTGGTTCATAATGATTTGTTTTGTAATTCTGCGTTAAATTTTGTTAAGTATTATTATTTATCGTTTGTAAAATAAAAGGATATATTATAAGCCCTACTAATAACTATAATATAAAATCCATGATTATCATAGTTCGTAATGCCTCGGGGATGGAATCTTTTTTTTTTATGCTTGATAGGTTAGCCTTTGACCACTATCGCACCTGATGGTAAGTGATGATGTTGTTCAGACTAACCTAGAATTACTGGCTCTCAGGGACAGCTGCCGGAACACACCGTTAGGTGCTTGGCGACATAGGCGTGCCAATCTAGCCTAAGAATTCCTACCTTCTGGGATTTTCAGAAGCACTTTGAAGGTTTTTTTTGTTGATGATGATTGTGACGGAACATGCATCATTGCCACTTAATAATTAGTGCTAACTTCTTAATCAAAGTGACATCACTGCGGCTATCACCTGAGACAGTTGTTAAGTCTCGTTGTATGTGTGATTTGATAATTACTTAGGTGATAGTCAAGCTGGCGCTGGGTCGAACCATGGACCTGCGGCACTGCAGTGCATAGCTATTATCGCTCGCGTATAATTGCTTCAAAAGCTTGATTATGAAGCTCTGTCTTGATGATGGCAATAGGCTCGCCCTATCTGTCTTTCAGGGTGATGGTACTAAGACACATTGGCAGAGCTTTTTTATTTTGTAATATTTCGGTTCAATACGAAATACCTGTCTCATCTATTCATACGTTGAATTAAAAATCTTTAGTCCGTTAAATTATTGTGTATATATGCATAAAATTTTGCAAGAGAAGATATATTACGCTGTCCCCGCGTGATTGGGATGTGGGTTAGAAGATGATGATATAAAAACGTTTGAAAAACATCTGTTCATTATTTCACATATAAATAAAAAAAAGAAATATTAAATATATGTATATATACAAGATGAAAGAGGTGTTAATGACATAGATTGTCTTAATGCTTTTATTGTAGTAGCTGTAGTGTTGTATATAGTTCTTAGTATTTTGTTTAATAAAGATGAAAGAGTATTGTCTATTGAACAATGATTTATTTTAATGATCAGAAAATAAGTGTGTTGATTGCAGAGTCACTATCACTACTTTAAACAGTGTTTAAATTAGTGATAGTGACGATTGCAAGACTTCTAAATACTGCGTGCATATGAAATGTTATGATTTAATACAATATCATTTTCTTAAACAACTTCTAATACAACTGTCACCTTCTTATTCAAGAGCACTGCAAAGTATTTCAAAGGTTAGGATAAAAGTATTGTTAAAGGCAATTTAATCAATCAAAGTTCTTTAATTTTTGAGTGATAGATACTAATTTTAAAAGTCACTGTACTCTTAAAGCTTATATTGAAAGTATGAAAAGTTATTGAGATCTGCTTTTTGCTCAGTAGTCCGTTGTTAAATTGCTATAGAGTTCACGTAAACTCAAGTAACTATTACAACAGTTTAAGATTTATTTGAGATTTGTTTTTTATGTTCACCGCCACAGAATATAAAAAGGACCTATGTGAAATTATTGGTGAAACACCGTGAGTGCTAGCCGGTATATTTAGTTAATAATCATGACAAATCACGATAGTTTTTATGACAAGTATATGAAATTGATATTATACGCACACTAACTGACTGAAAAATCTAGGGAAGTTTCCATATCCTCCCACTACTGCGTGTAAAAGGCAATAAAGTGTGCCGAATTATCAGCACTAATCAGGTCAACGTGAATAGGTATTGCTGCACATTAGATTAAATGTTGTTATCAATGTTTTTCTGTATAAATTCACTAGCAGGTAAAAAGTGGAAAACATAGGCAGTTCCTAAGAGTAAAGCCGCTGTTTTAGATTTCGCACCTACTAAACATTACCAAGAGGTATTTAAAATATGACAAAACTGCGTTTGCATGGTAGTAGGGCATTTTACGAATGTCCGCCTGGCTAACTACCATCCTTAAGTGGAAAATCTGTCGCCAAGCACCTAATGGTTTGTTGCGACAGCTGTACTTGAGAGCTAAAAAAAGTGTGGTAAGCGCTATGAAGACACTAACCTTAATCTATATGGTCGTCTTTCGTATTTTTAAAGGAAATAACAGAACTGGAGCCAAACATCTTTAACTTATTTAATTATGACTTAGTGTTGTTAGATAACCATACTGTAAAGAGTCCACATAATATAGTAGCACAAATGACATAAATTTGAGAAAAAAGTATTATCTACCTAAGAATACAAAAATATATCATTCGAGATTTCCAAGAGCTCCCTCTTGATAAAAGGTTTTAAAAATGCCTGTGTTACGTCACAGGATGCACACATGGGGTGCGGTTTAGGGAAAAGTGGCAATTTTTCTCGTCGCGAACTTTAAAAAGGTTTCAACGACTTTCGCTAAAGAGAAACTGCTTTTCAGAGCCGTGGATCAATATGGAGATATAAAATAAAATCAACGCGTGGAATAGATTTTACAACAGGGGTTGCTGAAAATAATTTGTGGAGCTTTTGATAAAATAAACTTTATTCTATAGCTGCGAGATCTACTTATATTCTATAATCATAAAAAAAAATAAAGTCGGTGAGTTTGTAAATGACGTATATCAACAATAAATTTCGACTGCTTGAATTGGAAACCTATAAAAGCGTTTTCTATCTTAATATTAAAAATATCACAATAAACATTTTTTCAATTAAACTTTGTTGTTTATTTCTTGCCGGCCATCAAAATTAACTCCTCAATAGCGCCCTCAAAAAAAGAATACCCATTTTGGCCATTATCGTGTTAAACGAAAGTTCTCGATGGGAAGCCATCACAGTGTAGGTAAAGCTTACAAGTGGAAATTGTTGGAAGAAGTTGTTAACAAAAATATAGAGCCTGTAGACGCCTGCGGCGGACTGATAAGGGGAATCGCGGTGAATGCCAGGGTGAAAGGGGACAAGGTGCGAAAGGAGACGGATTACTACTAAATATACCTATTCTATCTTACTTCCTTCTGACTTATATCGGAAATTAAAAAATTGGTATAGTTGTAATTTTTTTTTTATCAAACACTCATATTGGATGCTGATCCAGGTATATATCGTTATTTACGAGTATACAACCTTTTAAATGTTATAAGCACAAAATTATTACAAATAAAACAAGGGTATTTACTGTAATTATTATGCTCAAGAATACCTATTTTATAAAAATGTCATGTTGGTAATTAATTATGCACTTAATTCGTTTTTTAATAATATACAAATAAACTAAACGATAAATAAAATAGCATAAACTATTCATAACAGTACAGCTACTACAAAGAAAGCATTAAGGCGACCTAAAGACCATTGCAGGCTAGTTGGATACGATAGCAGCTGATGCTGAATCGAAAAATATGCGCATTTCTCCGTCCGCAAATCGCAATCGTACAAACCAAAAGTAACAGTTATTGCAAAGATGTCATTAGCAATGACCATAAACTGCCAAGCAGGAGGTCAAGGGATCGAACCCTACTGCAGTCATAGAGTGGTCTACGAATGTAGAATAGAAAATCTGTGTATTCCAGCAGCCATTCTTCGGAAGCCACTTACTAAGCTTACTATCATCATATACCATCAGGAAAGGTTACCAATCAGCAATAAAAAAGTGTTTGATTTGGATTATTTGGAACGATTTATTCTTTTTCTAAAACAAATATTAACTCTGACGTTAAAACTGTGCTATCAAATCTTTATTTATTCTTGTTATATTCTCGGAAAACCCAAAGATACGAAAGACTGTTGATGATGTTTTCAAAGAAAGCGTGTATTGATGAGTTAATTAAGCTTCAATTTCGAATTTTGAGACTTCGGTTTGCCTTTCGGCGAACTTGGCTAATTATTTTATTTTAATTTTCGCCTTTGAATCTTGCTGTACGGAGAAACGGAAATAGGCTGTTTTTAATTACGGGTTATAAAAGTAAGGCGATAAATCGACGTTATTAACAACAACTTTTGCGAAATTACTAAAATATATTGGTAATCTAAGGTTTAGATAAGATTGCGGTTTCTACTGTAAAATGATTTCAAGCATATTCACACTGGCTATAATAACGACAAATATTATTATCTCGTGAGAGAACACACATGTCCAAGAAACACAAAATTAACTGATGAAAATTCACTAATTTTTTAATTGTAACAATGAACTCAATATTAAAAAATGTTACTATTGTTATTACCTTGTTGGAAATTACGTTAGAACTGTTAAGTATTTTTCTTTCTTTTATCATAAAAAGCACTCGCGGCCCCAAAAATTGAGTTAATTTATAACTTCGTATATAAAAGTACTGCGAAAGGGACCAACGAAAATAAAGAAATTAAATTATAACCGGTTGCGAAACTTGACTGGAAATGTGAAAATATTGCGGAGTGCCCCGTGACGTCATATCCTGTCTTGAGGATCGAGAAAAGGGCTCAACAGTTCAGCTTGAAAATCAACATTGCTAATATTCCGATATTTCCCACAGTATGTGTTTAGTTGCGTTAACTAACATAATTATGGTGGATGGCTAACCGTTGAGTTAGGGTATTTCTAAATAATAAGTTTTTGTTTTGTTACTCAATCTCTATACGACTTAATAAACTATACTAAAACAAGCCAATATAAAAAAGAACACTACTGTCCTACCAAACATATTCCCAGTATTACTCGGAGCGATGTAGGAGTTCTAACCATACCCCATGCCTACGCAGTGCCTGTTGGAGAGAGCTTGATTGTTGACGATTCAGGTCGCTCTGCGATGAATTCGATAATGGAAGGAGGAAAACTTCAACAAGACTGACTTATTAACTAATTTATTTATTGACTGATGGCAAATGTGCATATATAACAAGCCTATATTGAACCATTTCAGCCATAAAAACTTGTCACGTCCCACGAGATCGCCTCATAATGCCAAAATGCCTCTTTTTATCTTTTAAAGAAAAAAAATTATAAAGCTACTGCAGCCATTATTATCACTAAAGCAATAGGTACTCTAATCCCTGAACTAATTCACTTCCCAAAAATTGTCACCTCTCATAAAGCGATTCTTACCCCCACGCCTGACAAAACGCCGTACAAAATGCATCATTACTGTACGTGTACACATGGCTCTTACAACGACTACTCGAACTATGCCTCCATATGAATATCATCCTTATTGCTAATGCTGTATAGTGAACAATTCTTTGAAAAATTTAGTGAGTTTGATACAAAAATGCAATGTGTGGATTCGGTGCTCACGTCTGCTCCACACAATGCGCCCCCATGCGCCCCGCGCGTGTTGTTGACAATACTTTCGCATGCAGATGTCGGGAATGAGGCGTGTTACTCAAATATTCTCCGTTTAATTTGCGATTTACGTTTTAATTTGTAGTGCGGATTCTTTTGTTGGTGGTCGCGTGTGCTGTTGACATTTTGTAAAATTTGCAAGTCGCATAATGAAGAGTTTACTTTATGATATGCTGAAGAAGTTTTTAAAGTTATTCAAAACACAGAAAATATTGGCAGTCTGAATAAAAATTTCATATGTACATAAATCACGATATCAACCGTAAAGAATGAAATAATTAAACTGACCTGAACATTCCCTATTAGCTTTTTTAAACATATACGAGTATGTAAGTGCATGCTTAATTTAATTTGTTTCGCATATACCATTCCTGCTCCAGTACCTATTTGAAACGCTGCTACTTGAAACCTTGAAATACTATTTGAACAATCTCTAATACATTTACTGAGTTAATCTCACCCATAAACATAATAATCACACGCACTAAATACACACTCGTAAACCCTTAACTCCGAAATCCGTCGACCTCACAATGTCATCCCAAATCCGTAACTAGTCCGTCCACAATACACGATCCAGCACAATACAGGCCATTATTGCACGCATCACCGCACACATAAGCCACCATTATGCCTACAAAGCCGCGCTTTACCCTGTCAATCTCACACCTCTACGAAAAATCAGGATCATCCTAAATTAGATACGCAGACTACGCTATAACGAGGAGGCTTCCTGAACCACGATAATGGGTTTTCTTTGCTAAGGGAAAAACCAATTTCGTTGCTAAAACATCAAAATATCTAAGTCAAGTTGGAGATAATCCCCCGAGTCGTCGGTAAGTATCTTACGTCGTGATATTACTTTGTGTGCCGTAGGTGCCATGGGTGCCGTAGGTGAAGTACTCCTCGATTTGTTGACGTAAAAGTACTTTCTCTGTACTGACTTTTGTTTGTGAGATGTGGATATTTTGAATTAAACAGTGCGTATTTAAAGATATGTTCTTTAAATTGTAATTCTTAAGATTATTTATTTTAACTATCATTCAGAACATTATATTTTTATAACTTCAAAGTTGAAGTTATTCGAACAATCGTCCTAAAAATCTAAGACGCATATATGACTCTGCAAAGTCATTAGGCACGTAGACTAATTACATAGAAGTACCAGGAAGACCCTTGCCGTTATACATTTTCAAATAACGGTAGTGTAGGAACATATATTTCAGTATTTTATAACCAAACAATACAATTTGTAACAGAATAAACGTATTTACTTTGGTTGATGAATATTATGTAATAAAATAACTGACACGAATGATCACATAACAAAGTTAATTGAAATACTTATAAACTAGTAACTACTACTTTGTTAAAGAACAAACTGCTTGTCAGTAGACAATGGGCAGCTGTAAAAATAGTGATGTGAAATCACTCAGCAGTTGTAACTCGATCACGTTCGCCGTTACTTCTAACGCCCGGAGCCACTTAAAAAACGCTCTTTGTATTTGTAACGCTTCTTTTATTATTATATCAATGAAAACTGCACTAAAATGTCATATTAACAGGAAAGTCATGCAGCCTGGGTGTAAAACGTATACGACGTTTTTGAGAAATAAATCTGATGAGATGTTAGATGATTTAGCTGGCTTAATTACCAAACGAATTATGTTGGTACTTAGACAAATCTATACGTATTGCGAATGCATACGCATACTTTACGCAATACTAAAAGTAGCTATCAAAGATAAAATTATACATATTCGTATTTGCAGTATATCCAACAAAAATACTGCTGTTTCCTAAGCGTCAGCCAGGGCAGAGTTCGACTGATTTTTTTATCTTGTTGTTGAAACTAATTATACTATTTATATATATTCTTAAATCCAACAAGGCTGCGCTACAATACAAACTAGCAGGAAAGTAAGCAAAGCACTTTCAGCAGTCCTTGTCCTTCTCGTTCAACGATCATCGCTGAAGCTTCAAGCGCTTGAGCCACTTGAGGCGTATTTCTTGTGGCTCCATCATATGTATGCCTTTACAGACAATGTCTGTCGAAAAATAGAAAATTGAAATCTTTTTGTTAGTGCTCGTAAAGATTCTCATCCGTTTTACGGAGTCTCGTGTCATTTACAAGCTTTTTTAGAGTTGTAGGCGCAGCTTTATGTGTCACGCTTTTATGTTCACTTGATTTTATACCCTTTTTTATTATTTCTAATATTTTCACTCACTTTTGTGAAAATGAAACGCCCAAAGGTTATGTTAAAGTCGTAATGTAAAGTTTTCACTGACGTGTTATTTGATTCATACAGGCAGAATAAGAGCAATATTTTATTCTAATCGTCAAAATTATTTTTATCTTCAAAGAGATTACTTCATTCAACGAACAAATTTTATTAACAATTAATAAAGAATTGATGCTTACATCAATTGGTTGTAACGATACCCCATGAAATTCAAATCTGTTCAGAACTTGGAACGTTTTGGTGGAATAAAAAAAATCACACACATACTTGTACATGGACCGTAAAAACGTAAGTCATTTTGGGCAGTCGTGTAATAAGGCCGCCGATTGCATTATTATTTTTACCAAAAAACCAATAACTATCTAAATCGTAGATCGAACCCAAGATCTTGAGCTTACAAAGCAACGCTTTGTTAATTAACGAGGCAGTCTGTTATAAGTCTCTCATAGATATATATACATATATATTAATCTTAGTTATCATACAACTCGTTATTCGAATTTCATTTGAACTTTACCGCTATTATCGTATTAAATTTGTTTTCAGTGGATGTGATTTCGTGGATTTGCACAATATCAATTTACTTTTACTTTGCACAATTAACAAGAAAATTGCAGAATTTAAATTATCAGTTCAAGTAGCCTTTATTTACCTTAATTATACCTGAAATGCTACTACGTTTTGTAAATATCAATTTACTTTTCTCTAAAAATGTGAAACTCGCGTGTTTTTTAATATCTCAAGCGGATATAAAATGTTCACGTATGAATATATTTATCTAATGCTCCAAAACTTTCTTAATAGAATTAGTACCAATGGAAACGTAAACACGGTAGTTCAGCCACTCATACCTTACATTACCATACTCCCTCATACCGGAGGCACTGCATTATTTATTGGGAAAAACTTTACCATTTTCGCAACATTCCCGAACAGATGTTTGGATCACCTGTGTACTGTGTATCTACTTGCAACAAAAACACGCAATAAAATTAGACTTTAATCCAAAGGGTTAAGAGCCATAAGTTTGCATGTGTTTATTTTTATAGTGTAATCGTGGGTAGTCATCAGGTACTTTAGATTGTGTCTAGGAAAAATGTTTTATTCAAACGCTTAGGAATTATCCGCGGTATATTTTAACGTCTATGTTACGTTTATTTATGAATAAGAATTAGGTGGCTATGGTGCATCGCGTGCTTACCAATCTTTTTATGCAATGTTCCTTTAAGGGGACTCCTTGTTACTGTAATAGCCCGGAGCGCCTCTTTTATGGCCGGGGATATATTGAAATTGTATATTTTGAGACTAATGTACCGTTTGAGGGTTGAGTGGATACAATGTTTGTTATGTTTGTGTTCCAAACATGCTGAAGTTTGATGTTGAATTAAATATCAGTTTGTTAAATATTGAACGAAGTTTACGTGTTGTTAGAGTAACCGAATTATTCACCCTTAATTGTTAAATTATGCTATCTCTTCAATCAATAATCATATTACAGTGAGATACTCTATAGGTACAGAATAAAAATTATTATATATTATATTTAACTGCCAACATATTATGTGGGTTAGGGTCGATGATGATGACGATTTGGAGGCAAAATATTCGTTACGACGAAAGTCTACCAATCAGTTTTTAGTACTTGGAACTTTCTCTTAGTAAAAAGTCTGAAAAATACATTATAACTCAGCTACACCTTGTTTCCACGTTGCAACGGTGTACACTGAAACGCTGCAAAAGGACGCTCTCGAACAAGACCAGCTACAGAATTTTTAACTCCAATCATCGATGCCCAAAGCGCGTGTCAGTCGCTACGCCACGTAGTTGTTTGTCCTACTTCGCCCCGGGTGGGTTTATCCCACTAACTGGATGGATGTAACGCAGCGTATACGTCAGAGAAATCACTTGCTATAAATTGAGTAATCAAATACATGGACACTCTTACTTAGAGCGCAGCTATGTTGGCTATGCATAAATTTGAATATGACTCATCCACAAGATACATGAAAGAAGGGGTTACAGAAACAAATCGTTTAGTTGATGATTGATCTGATCCGATTACTTTATATAATGAAAATTTTATTGAATCGTAAGGTTAAATTTATTGTATACCTACGTATTTACTTAAAAAAGGGGACAAAAAAAACTCCTATATATTTTTTTTCTAACAATTACGTAACAGATGATATTGTATATTACGTACCTATACAAAAATTATATTCTTAAATATCCATAGGGAAGAGCCAATTCTTTCATCTGATTAGGTGCGCACTCATCACTTGAACTAATTGTTTTGTCATGCGAGACATGCATGACTTTGTTCTGACAAAATGGCGGAAGTTCCACTACTGGATACGCTTGTCTCTGAGTGTGGTCTGTTTTGGTATCCTCATTTATTCAAACCCTGGTCTGCTGGCGGTGCACAACTTTGTGGGATTAGTGTTAATTGAATATGTTATGTTTTGGCGGTTTTGGCTCAGCGGGGATGATTTCGTTTTTGGTCACTTAGTTATTTAGAAGTAAAGTAGTTATAACACAAGGTAATATGAGAACCTTGGCCTATTTTTTCATTACTATTTATTTACTGTGTTAAATAATAATATTAATAATAACATTTGATTGCAACAATACAGAGACTGCAGAATCTGATGAGGACATTTAATTTTATCTAGTTAATATAATATTAATTTTAATTGTTAAATGTTGGTTTGTACAACGCGACGTTCCTACAAAAGGCAAATACAAAATCAGTACTATTCAGTACTAATATTATAAATGCGAAAGTAACTCTGTCTGTTACGCTTTCTCGCCAAAACTACTGGACCGATTTGAATGAAATTTAGTATGGAAATAGTTTGAGACCCGGGAAAAAACATAGGATAGTTTTTATCCAACTGTGCAAAAAGAGGTAAATGTTTTTGCGCGATAACCGACATACGCGCGGGCGGAGCCGCGCCCGGAAAGCTAGTTTGACTATAAAAAGTTCGGCTGGCTCAGTCTGTTTAAATGTGGATACTCTCTTACAGTTTTTAAAATAAGTTTATTATAAAATTATTACAATATTTTTGTAAGTTACGTAAGTGTCAGACGGTGGCTTAGCACGTTTCTAGCATATTTGTCTACTAAGTAAGCACCAAATGTTTACTTTGTTAGTTCTAGACTTGTTAAGTGTTTATATTTATCACAACTAACAAAATTATATGTTTTGTTGCAGGTATGTCGATTTCAATGGCACCATGTCTTAACACAAGATAGTTAAGGTACAGTACTTCATTCTTAAGGCTCTTTTTGTAATATAATATTTTGAGATTTTATTACTTAATCAAGCCAGCCTACGTAGTCCGTCTGTATGTGCTACTATTTTTTTATATAAATATTGTCAGGGCAAATATCTTCACTAATAATATTTTATTCATAAATTAGGGATTTATAAAATCATAAAGAAGGAAGTTCTTAAACTGAATTTAAACACGTTATTGTCAGTTTTTTAAAAAAATAATACAAGCGTCAATCTTGGGGTAGTTATAGCTCAAATTCTAAAGATGTCAATTAATAGTTACAAATATTTTATTTATTTATTTATCCGCTCATATTGTGATATAGGTATTACAATAAAACTGTGATCATATGAACAGATTTCTCTAACTCTGCTGGATTTGTGGCAGAGGGTTGCAAGAATCATTTTGTTACGTCTCGTATTTATTGTTTGTATTTTTGTGTCCTGTTGTAAGAAATGTTTTTTGTATGTTTTTTGCCATAAATAAAGCCTATTCTATTATATTCTAATGAACAAGCCCACAGAGTTATACATAGGTATAGTTTAATCTAATATTCAAAGATAACATTATAAGTTAATACATTTATTTATTTATAAAATCTCATTCGGGAATATTCTAATTATGAAATGAAATACAGACTTTTATTGGCATATTTTATTTACATACTTCTTTAGGATAATTAAAAAGTTAAATTACAGTTTTATTCTTCTAACAAAACAATGCTTTAAAACATTTTTTAATTATTAAAGTACAATTTGTTCCGACCAAGGAGGTTTCAATTCAATTTAAGTACACTGTACACTTCATTATCTATGGTGAGGGCGCTGCGCGCGCAACTCGGTGGTTTTTATATTGCATTTTATTTAATGTAGCTACCTATAGCCATGAGATTAAATAAAGTAGTGTATGCAACTGCATATAATTAGGTATTAAAACACTTTCCTGCGGCTCGTTTCACAAAACTACACTCATGTATTAATACCCTATATTACATGACAGTTGCATAAACTACTAATATAAGATGAGAAGACAGATGCTAGAGCTCAAATTCGGACCGGCTTTCAAGGATAGTTGGTGGAGCAAATGTTAGTCTCGAATTCTAGCTAAGTTTAAAAGCTAGCTGCGCGTGCTTTCGTTAAATATAGATTTTCTAACACTTAAACCATTCCGAAGCAGGTTTTTCTAATATTCATAATCTTCACAAGCTGAACATCCAATCTGAATCAGCGATTTAAAATTTCCTAACTTCACTAACGGAATCGAAGCTTTACATAAAAGAATCTCTCATTAAAAGACTAATCCAATTTCCATCTGTTTTTCTTCAAAAGGGGAGTTGTGAGCGCCCTTTGCAGGATTTGGATCGGAATACAACTTTTGTGTTTGAAAACTCGTACATTCGAATACATGTGCAAGTTTTGCGAATCAAACTCCAGGCTGCATGTCGTTTTCCACGTTTTCATCAGATCTAACAGTTTTATACGATTTCGACCTTCTGTTGTGCTGTTAAGACTTCGATACCCCGATAATGTTGATCATCACCTATTTAATGTAATATCTGAATATTATTTTTACCTGACTCGGGTTGCTGCAACTCAATACTATTCAGAACATTTACTTGTTCTAAAAGATCTGCATTTTTATAAGTATTGAGGCAGTAGTTTAATATCAAACGGGACATGTGATGTTTTTGTCACCCTATTCCCGGAGGTTTATTCCTTGGAGGAATTCACTCAGCGATTTGGATATCCAAAGCCTGTTATACTCGTTCAAGTTCCTCAACTCCGAGAAACGAAACGTAAATGGGTGCGTTATTGAAAATGAAAGTCAAGGACTCGTGTCCTGATTAAAATTCGGATTCGATGTCTTGTATGAGCCGTCGCTATAGACTCGGTAATGATTTGGATTTGAGCGCTTCAAAGGATTCTCACGTTTTTATAGCGGGTTTCTTTGAACTTTGTATTTGTATATATATAGTATACTCTGCTTGTTATATATTATAAATTCAATTATATTTATAATGATGTATATTTATACATATTAATTTTTACCATGTCCGGTATTTGCTTACATTAGACTATTGACTCTTATTATAATAAATACTTTCTTTCTAACATGTTTATGAACTCAAATCCTGATGATTTGTGTTGGCATAAACCTGGTGGATATTAATGATAGGGTTGCGCCCATTTAAACTTTTTATATGATATGATTTTTTGTAGAACAGCAAACATTTCACTTTAAATTCAAAGCATATACCAATATGTTGGAAATAGCTAATCAAACTTTTGTTAAACATGTCTAAGAAACACTGCATTCATATCTGCATTTCAATAAAGTAACGGCATTGGAATTTTGTTGGTTGTGAGTGTCTCATGCCGCAATACAGAATCACACATACAGTGACTTCAAGCCCATCGCACCCCTCGATTGCTGTTGGGGGTCAAAAACAGATGGCGCGCAGACTGCACCGTACTCTAATATATTTTCTGTTCAAACAGCATGTAGGTGACTTTCATTTGAAATAATCTTATCAAATTACTGACTAATTTTCGGATTAATTAAATCCATAATTGCATTAAGAAATCTTTCCCGGGGAAGAACTGTCACTACTACCTCCATCAATACCTATTTTTACCGCCAAGCAGTTATGTTTGCATTACTGTTGTCCGGTTTGAAGGGTATGGATAACGATGAAAATAGAGGCACATAAGGCTTATCAATTTTACGTCTCAGGGTGATGGGCGCAGTGCAGTTGCGTCACTTGCAACAAACTGCATTTGTTAAAGGTAGAGGTTACCCCTTACATCAGGTGTGCCTCGCGTTTGATCAGTCACAATAACATAAAAAAACAATTTCACATTTTCTTCCAATATGATGCGTTTTGCATAAATGAATATAATAAATATAGAACGTCTAACTCTGAGTTACTCTTTGAGTTTTTATTGTATGATTTAGTTTTTTAGCAGATAGATATTTTTATTTTATTATACATTTTATGGAGTAAATAATACATATTACATAGTCAATTATATCCATACTAACTGTTATATAGATAGTGAAGTATAATCACAATTGTTGCACGTCATGATATAAGGTACAATTATTTAAAATTATTTTGTATAATTATGTATTTTTTTGAAGTTCGATCATACAAGTCGTTCTAGAATCCCTCGCCCTCTAGAAATTACGAAAAACGTTAATACCTTGAACATGGCAATTTCTAAAAAACTAAAATATGAGAAGGTATCATTAGCGGCAACTTAAGTATAACTTGGAACACTTCCGATTGGTTTTCCTTTACTCGACTAAGCCAACTGTCCTAGTATTGAACGAGAAGTCAAGAAAAATATACTCAAGTAAAGTAACGCTGCCTATACTTAGCGAATACTTAACAAAGTTTAATTAGCATCTAAACATGATAGCGGAACATAAATAGTGCTGCACGCTCGTGTTTTGAACACTAATTAGGTAAAGTTTAGGTATTGACTCGTGCCAGCTAGCAGTTCCCAACACTAGCAGTTAGCTGAGCTAAATGTTTAATTATATATTTATTTAGCAAATTAATGAGGCAATCCTTTGGTAATTTAGTTTTTTAAGCTACTTGGTATTTGCAGAAAGTTGTACTGTACAAATAAGTATCCTCTTTACCACGGGAAATGTTAACTAGTTGCACATTAAAAACTAAATGTATAATATGATAGAACTATCATATTATACATTTAGATATAGTTTACTAAATGTATAATTAGAGAATGGTAGTAAAATATCTGGTTGTAGATATACATAATACTTGTTATAAATAACGTAAGAGATAAAATATTAAATACAATACTATTTATTACTTTTGTTTGGTAGAGGCAGTTGGTGGTGGGTTTTAATTCCACTTGTAGATCAATTTTATTAAGGAGTTAATTAAAATTAATAAAAACTTGTCACAAATACTACCGCAAATACTTACCTGGTTTTAACTAATTATAGTAATTAATGCGGGAAAACGTATGTGAATAAGTCAGATAGATTGTATATGACTAAGTCGCTATGACATTATGTGTATTTTCCGTGTGTGTTTGTATGTATGTAGTATGGTGTATTTGTATGTATTTTCCGTGATCGTGTCGCCCGCTTTGACGGTTCGCTTCGTTCGTCAACGCAGACTTTTGCTGTTAGCAAATTGCACAACTATATTATTATCTTCACGGAAAAACACTGCACTCAAAAAGCTGCTATGCTTGATCCTCTCACGAAAAAATCCAGTTAAGTAAAAAAAGTAGTAGGTAAAGTGGAAAAAGTCGTCAGTCGGTTTAATTACTGGCCTGTCGGACACCAGACTCTCATTTATACTGTAATTAGATTTTACTACAAACTCGATATTAGCAGAAGGAATTTATCGGAGGGTTAAATGTCGTTAATTGCAGAAAAAAATTTGAAATGAGCTGTAATTGAATTTGATGGTTTGGAAACGTCTGACGAGTATAATTAAGTTTTTTTTGTACTGAAATAAGCTGTTGTATGACTCGATTATAGTTTCCTCGGAGTAAGAAGACGTTATAGGTTGATATTGCGAGGGTACAGAGAGTTATTATTTTTTTTCCAAGCAGCAAAATGTCAGTTACAATCCGAAGCTTAGAACTGTAGCCATAGATGGAAATAAACTTGCCCCCTGTGACATGGGACCTATATATCTGGCAAAACCTAGGTCGTTATAACCATCTGCCTGCCCCAAATAAAAGTTTTTCTTAATTGAGCTAGGTATTGATAATTGATACTGAGATATTACTTATAGCTAAAGGAAAAATAGGTACTCTAATGTTGTTCAGGCTAACCTAGAATTACTGGCTCTCAAGGACAGCTACTGGAACACACCGTTGGGTACTTGGCGACAGATTTTCTACTTGAAGGTAGTAGCCTAGCCAGGCAGGAATTAGCAAAATGCCCTACTACCATGCTATAACGACTGCCATCTTCAGACAATAACCGGGAACGACGGCTTAATGTGCTCTCCGAAGCACGGAAGCGCTCAGTAGTAATGTCACTAGCGGTCACCTATCCTACACATGACCACGGCAGACGTTGCTTAACTTAGCTGATCGGTGAACCACTTCGCTACGCTAAGCAAACTTACGAGCGCTTTAAATTCGCTATTAGCGCTTGTTATTATTAAATATGGATTTCCGCAAAGTAACGCCTGAATCTATTAATTAGTATAATCAAATTCACTTTGGCAACAGATGTATCTCTGATAACAATAATATTTATTTATATTAATTGGTAATTATTGTATACAATAGCCAGATAATTATGAAGTAACCCACCTGATGTTTAAAATCACTAACTGTCCGTGTCTGTCGTATAAAAAAGCTTTTCTACCTCAGCAGTTGTTCTAAATCTGAACACTAGTGCGCAGGTCCGTTTCAATTGAGAGTCAGTCCGGCCTCGCAGCTCGAGGGATGCATTAACATAATTGCAGCGCATTGATTGGTCGAGGCAGTGGACATGAAAACTATGGGAACTCACTAATCGACCTCGATATGTCTTTTGTGGTACTTCGACGTGTTTGACTAGACTAGACGTCTGTATGAATGCAACCACCGCGGTGGTTGCACCGTGTCCTTTAATTTAAGCTACCCAGCAGTATTTTTACGTTGTGTTGTTCTAAATGATTCGTCAGAGTCAGCCAGTGAAACACCATACGTTTTGATATTTGATTTTTATATTTCGAATGGTAAAAGCTTGAAGTTATCCCCCACTACTTACGAGATTCTCGCTGAAAAATTAGTATTTATTCACCTCGATCAAATTATAAATATTGGGTAGAACTGCTTTTTACATTTGTACTTATAGGTACCTAATGCGTGAAAGAATAATATGATTTAAACTTCCGTTTGTCACATTTTACAATATGTTCTTGTGTTGTTAGCCATAATATGTGTATGTGTAGTTTATACTTAATATGTGTCGTCGTCTGTATTAGAGGAAACATATGTTACCGACCCCCGATATGTGTAACAAATTTACTGTACACTGAAAAAAAACATAGTTCAGCAACAAGAGACTCTGTATAGCTGATCTGATATCTAAGTAAAAAAACTTCATGGTAAATATCCTACTTGATCAATAATAAACGTTACTACGTATATTTTCGTTGAATTTTGATTTATTTATAAACACAAAGGAAGATCGCCGCAAACGATATCGCAGTGTACGGAATTCTTTACAAATGATCCCACTTACGCGAATGTGAAGTTTTGGATTAGTTTGAAGCGCTCAAGTCATTACAAAATCACAAAGAGAGGAAAAATTATACTCATGTGCGGGATTCACGGATCACGCGCCATCCATTTTGAAGCGCTCGTAGCGAAGTTTGCTTGGCCATTCTGAATCGATCAGCAAAGTTAAGCAACGTCCGCCGCGGTCAGGAGTTGGATGGGTGACCGCTGGTGACATTACTACTGAGCGCTTCCGTGCTTCGGAGGGCACGTTAAGCCGTCGGTCCCGGTTGTTGTCTTAGGATGGCAGTCGTTACAGCATGGTGGTAGGGCACTTTGCGAATGCCCGCCTGGCTAGCTACCACCCTCAAGTTGAAAAATCTGTCGCCAAGCACCTAACGGTGTGTTCCGGCAGCTGTCCTTGAGAGCCAGTAATTCTAGGTTAGCCTGTACAACATCTTCGACCGCATCATCACTTACCATCAGGTGAGATAGTGGTCAAAGGCTAATCTATCAGGCATAAAAAAAAAAAAAAAAAAAATCCACCCTTATAGCCGGGGTATGCTCTAACCGCTAAGCCAACACGACATATGACGCATGACTCTAATTTCTCCTTTCGTTCTTAACCATCGTATGGGCCTCAAGTGATTTTTAACCGATCAACTGTAGGTAATGTTTTCTGCGATCATTATTTGGATGGTTGGCCGTTTGTGGGATTTGCTGTTGATCCTTTCCCAACCTAATCCTTGTTGACCAGGAAATGATCCCAATTTCATCATAAAAAAGTATGAGTGTTCTCCATGGTACTTGTGTGCTGCCTGAATGCGGACAGTAGCCGCCAGTAGCCCGCGATATGATCATCTGCGAAGTGAAGCCACGCGGACCCGCCGGCGACGCCTACTATACTACTATTGAATTATTTTCAATAGAGGCTCCACTCCAATCGTTTGTTGCAATCTATGCCTCCTTATTACTTATTTTGCTGTCAATTTAAAACCGCATACAAGTAGAAAATAAGTTCTTAAAATTGTTTCGATGATCGACCGCTTCATTAGTAGAAGCGGCGCGTCGTCATTTAAGCATTTGAATCTAAAGCTCTTGGGTTTGACCCGGGTTGACCAGTTATAACATGTTATTGGCAGCAGTCTAAACCTGTGCCCGTTGAGATCGCAATAGGCTCACCAACAGTGGGACCAACAGAAATTGGCGAAACGTGTGTGGTTACACATTTCTACCTACCCGGGAAATACCTATGCCTAGAGAGATCTTCACAGTGAATGTTCTTTTGTAGTAAATTGTATAAATTTAATCTAAAAATGTAATTATAAAATTACCTGCTGGTAGGCCATTTTAAATGGTCTGTCTTGGTGGTTACCGCCGTATTGTCAGTCAGTCTGCCTCAAAACAGTATTAGAAGTATGGTCTTAGTGGGTGTTCAGACGTCAGTGTCAGAATGGTGACACTGACTGTAATGGACAGGGGTTTCGCTTAACATCAGGCGGGCGTTTGTCCATCAACACACAGAGCAGTTGCAAATTCCATTCCAAGTCTAAAACTACTCACTAACAATATCTCTAAAAAAACTACATAGAAAATTATTTTCATAAGTCTCTTAAGACTTTCGCAAAACTTGCTGGTAAACAGCAATGATACAAAAACATGGTACCTAGTTACCTGAGAATGCCTGATACTTATCTCAACAGTTCACTTAAAACTAGACCAACAATTTCTTGAAATTACTTTGAATCTATTAAAATTTCAGCCAGCCAAGGTAGAGCAGCGTAAGCGAATCGACAAATCGCCCTTCGTAATTGGTAGGGGAGGTAGAGAGAGCACCCGGAGCTCGCCCGTCTTTACCGACTCTATCGCTCATAAAACTGGATATCGTTTCTGTTATAATTTTTGCTGAGCCCGCAGACTCAGTGACCGTGGAAACTAGATAAGATTTGTTTCACTAAGTGGATTCTCTGTCGTAGTAGAGTCAATAGAATTTCATGAAACTAAGCGCTGTAAATGAAACAGTAATGCCAAGTTAAACTGCGATTGTTGGAAGCTGAGGTTTTATTTCTAACGATGTCTCTTTTCTGTGGCGTCGCTAAGTGGAACTTTTATATTGTAACTGTATTTTTCTTGAGCTCAAACCAGTAGTCTTGTGTTAACTGTATAGCGTATAAATTTATTCATTAATTAAATATTTACATTAGAACAAAAGCCCTTAAGTCAGCTTAGTTTTGTTCAAAGTGACAGCCCTATCGAAGAAACCGACATTTGCGAGCGCTTCGTCAGTACCGCTCCCAAGGCGCAAATACCCAGGGCTGTCACATTGCGCTGTCTCGTGCAATTATCTAATTAGCCGTCTGGCAGGCACCGTAGGTGTTTGATGTTGAGTTAGCTTGTTACCTTGATTGGAATTAATCAGTTCACAACACAGCCTTTGACAGGAGGAATTGTAAATGTGAACTGTTTTCTCAAATTCGAAGATTGAGATGAGTGAGCTGCCTTTAAATGGTGAATATGCTAATGCTCCCAAATGATTATACAAAAAGAAAAATCTGCTGTATTATGTCATTACGGTCCAAGCCTAGTCTATAATTTCTTACTTAAAAGTTTTGCAACTTGCATTCAAGGAGCGAAGAGTGTTCATTGCATGTTTGGCAAACAATTTTGGTTCTTCTTGACAGTTTCAACTGATTTTTGTGTTATTTTGTGAGCAGGTATGTATATATATATATATGCCGTTTTAAATTTATAATATATATATATATGTATAATAAAATATATTTTAATAATAAAACAGCAAAAACCCTAATTTTTGTTTCGGGGTCTTCTGCTCAGAGAACCGCTAGTAATAAGTCTACGTAACACTTCGAATGTGATGTAATCATCAGCATCTCCCTACCAATATTCCATTCACGTGGGGTTCAAAATATGTCTTTTCTAACAGCACAAAAGACAACATTAGGGCTCAGAGATATTTTATATTTCGCCCAACAGAAAACATCAAAAACTTAGGGCAAAAAGTTTAATCCAATCAAAATGCATGACAGCCCTGTTTGCTGGACCAATATGGCGACAAACATGGCACCTCCGACGTGGATTACGTTGTTTGCGTAATTTGTTGAAGTTCAGCTAAGATCGCGACGTTTGCTTACATGCACAAGTGGGCGAAACAACAGAGTTATCATGCAAATGCCTCTGCGAATTTAAACGAAGCAAACAAAACAAGCATTCGACATGTCACACGCTGTTACGAAATAAAGCTGAGTTTTTCTTGGCATGATTCCCGCCAAAAGTTTGACGTTGACAAGTTAAGTGTTTCTGTCGAATAAATTTAAAGTAGGATCTAGGTACCTGAGCGCTTTCATTTTGAAATAATGAGATTAAAAAATAACTGAAGTACTCCACACCCAAAATACGATAAAGCTTATTATCTAAAAAGTATTAACGTGATGGGGCACCCACAATATATCACCATTCATCACTGTTGTAACACTTGTTTCATATGTTGCTTGCTGTTACAGTAATCACGACAAAAACAGATTGTAATTAATTTAAAGTTATTACCGAAGTACTTTCACATGACGTTGAATAAGTGGCCAGTGATGAAATTTTGATAACCAGTCTACACATCGTTATAATGCATCTGCTTATGCACTTATACACTTTAAACAAGTGAGTAAACCGATCCCGCATATGACGTAAATTTTTCCTCGTAAATTTGTGATTTTGTAATGTAATCCGCAGAGCATGCAAACATAAAATTATTCAAATTATAGGGTTGCGTTATCATTAACAAGTTTAAAGCTAATTGCAAAGTTAGTCTTGTTTGTAGTACAACGTAAGTTGAACTATAGATGTCGCTCCATCCCAATACGATGGTTAAAGAACGATAGGAAAAAATGTTGTTATGACTCATTGTCATGTTAGCTTAGTTGGTCAGAGCATACCCCGGCTAAAGGGGTGGTTGGACGCGAGTTCGTATCCCGCAAAAGACTTAAATTTTTCCTCTCGTTAATTTGTTATTTTGTAAGGTAATCCGCAGAGCATGCGTTATTGCAAACATAAAAATATTAAAAGTAGGCACCTACATTATATACATTTTTTTTAGAATTGATTAAAAATCTAGTTTCAATTTTAGTTTCACATAAAAATGTGCTGGTATTGAATATTTTGCTGAACAAACCATACGAAATAAAAGCATAATGAAATTCATAAACAAATACAAGGGGAATTTGCCCTGTTACATAATTTGGAGTTCAAATTAACAGTTCTTCACGTCTTCTCGCAGGTGCAAACGCAAGAAAACATTTGTTAAAACATCTAAAGCTGGGGAGGATACGTTCTACCTGAGCCGTCCTTACCAGGGAGAGCAGTAATTGTATAATATTACCATTTAGAATAACGCCCCGTGCACATTCTGTATTATACCATTTATACCTATGTGGATCTTTGCAAGAATTAAATTACGAAGAATGGGGGAGGTTATAATTGTGTAATTCGCATTCTGTGCGTGCGATAGTTCAAATATTTAACGGTTTATTGTAGGCTTGGATCACTTTCGTTCGGTTCAATTAGAGGTAACGGCGAGATGGATATTTCATTATGTTTTGACCAGACACATAAAAACAGTTACGTTCGTATTATGTATAACAGATTACGAATTATATAGAAGTATCACACTAACAAAACAAAGTTATATCTTGATTTCTACTATCCCAGAAGACAATTTGGCATCATTTTTTTAGTAAATAATACGGGATAACTCACGTGATTAAGTCAGATAGCCCAGTTTTAGTTTATCGACGACATCCGGTGTTCTTTTTCAAGATCTTGGGATGCCCCGCATTTGTCTTGCTTCGCATTCTGTTACTACCACCGGATGTGGTCAAAGTATGGTCGAAGCCATTTGATTTATATATGTTAGTCATTCCGTGGTATTAACTAAATTAGTGATAAACATTCTAATATAGTATTTTAACGCAAACGCCTGCTAAGCGAATAAGATAACAAAATTAAAACGATGGGATTTTTTTCCTCGGTTCCCGCTAGTCGTTATTTTTTTCCTTTCAATGCAATTTTGTACACTTGAAACCTTACATGCAATTATATTGTGAACTCATTTACTATTTATTTTTGTTTACTTTGTATTTTTTGTTCGGGCTCATGTTAAAAGTTTAACATCCTCTAATTACTCTAATCTAATACGCCTAGTATTTCAGACGGAAAAAATTA
Organism: Plagodis dolabraria; assembly: GCA_963854805.1. NCBI lineage: Eukaryota > Metazoa > Arthropoda > Insecta > Lepidoptera > Geometridae > Plagodis > Plagodis dolabraria. Next base: position 34,525,016 of record OY978446.1, read on the forward strand.
CGTTGCAATCACGTTATAGGGCTTTTTGATTTAAACTATATTTTGAAAGCAATTTGTTCAATTTTCGTGACTTTTGATTTAACATATAAAATAAAGGAACGCTACAGTTATCTTACGCGTAACTGAACGGTGTGTTTCGTTTTAATTCATATTCCAAATTCAGCTTGCCGTAACAACTTTCGACTAGCAGGTGAACAAATACAAATGTGCTATTCATAATAAAAAATAATTCCGAACGTAATCCTACAATGACCAACCCTAGTTTCCATGAAATTATCACGTCATAAGCCGCCAAGTTCACACGTGTCTGACTCTAATTCCTACATTTATTTAGCACACCGCTTTTGCTGAAGTTAGCGCTCACTAACGCCCTTGAGCTAGTATTGATTGCTTCCTTCAGCTTGTTACAAAAGTAATTTGAGGAAATTACGATAGGTAATTTTTACGGAGACGATAACAAGAGGCGTTGTCAGTTATTAAAGTAAGTAGGAATAACAATAACTGTACGTGTAAGAGTAAAGAATCTTGCAGTAGGAAAATTTAAGTTCTATGCAATATTTTACTAAACGAACTTATTACACAGTTTGCAATTAATTAATTAAACGATAAAGATGCTTGGAACTTTTTACATCTACCGTTCTCCCGCTTGACACACAATGTAATCTAAATAGACATTTATAATTATTGCAATAAAAACATGTTTTCATTCACTGTTTATTCGGGATTTGTTAAGGAATACACCTAGCCCTACCTGATGTTAAGTGGTAATGTCTGCCTCATGCATTTTGTCACAAGCGACGAACTGCACTGAGCCCATCCCCCTGAGATAAACAGTTGTTAAGTCTCATGTACCTGTAATTTCATAATTACTTATGGCTCTCAATGACTACTGCAGGAATACACTGTTAGGTGTTTGGCAACTGATTTCCTACTCGAGGGTGTTAGCTACCCAAGTGAGCTTGTAAAATGCCCTTCCATCAAGCAGTGAAACTCAAGCTGGCGATGGGTATCGAACCGTGGACCTGCGATAGGCAGATCATAACTATTACCACCCAGCTACCATTGCTATAAAATCAGCAAAGATATTTAAAAGATATGGGCTCAAGGGCCTCTCTTTTTTTTTCTTAGTGTACCTGTAATTTTTTCGGAATGCAGCAGTAGAATCTTTTTACTAGTTTAACTTCGTAATTACCAGCGTTGTAAACGCTAAAATTGAATAAATTATTTCAACTTTGAATTCAACGACAATCAGGTTTAATATTTTTCTTTTCATGAACTAGATGAATCTTGCAGACTCAAATTGCCGAGGGCTAATCAAAAGATTGGCTGACTCAACACCCGAGATAAAGCTGGGTATAATACTTATTCATTTTGCAACGTAAAGAAAAAATATCGTGCCTAGGAATATTACTCGGTATACGACCTCATTCCACAGAATTTATTTCAACGAAAAATGTTAGAGACCTAGTGCTAACAACGTGACGTACGTAGGTCATACTTATAACAAGAATGAGCACTAAACGCATATATATCGTGAGCAATTTTCTTATACTCTAGAATATTCCAGAAAGCCGCTGACTTTGTAGCAGACGGGTTTTATTTTTGTCTATGAATTTCATTACTTTACAATGAACGTCTTCGAATCTGCAAATATGATATGAAATGGGCTATAAATTCAAACTTTGATCGTATAGAAAATCAGCCAAAAAGTGTTTTTCTTCTTTTTGCCATTGCTTTGCGCTACTATAAAGCGCTCGTAGCGTAGTTTGCCATGTCAATCGGTCAACCAAGCTAAAAAACGTTCACTGCAGTCACGATTTGGATGGGTGACCGCTAGTGGCGAAGTGAAGCACGGAAGCGGTCAGTAGTTGACCGCTTCCGTGCTTCGGAAGGTACGCTGAGCTGTGGGTACTGGTTGTGGTCTTAGGATGACAGTCGTTAAAGCATAGGGCATTTTGTGAATGACCGCTTAGGTTATCTACTTATTATATATGGCTATAACTTACCATTAAAACATATCTGGAAGATTTTAGTTCGTTTTAAGATAGCTCCACCTGCCTCTTCGGAGATATACACGACGTTATGATTATATTTTTACGTTGTATTATCTATCACCCGTTTAGTCAATTAATAATATATATAATTACTTTTCAATATGATAAGAGGTTAATATATGGCCTGGGTTGAGAGTACAAAGAAAATTCCATATCCACCTGTTGGATGTCGTAAAATGCGTTTAAGAGAAAGATTTCGCCAAATAAGCAATAAGCAGCATGACACTGCTCATATCAAGTTGAAAAGGGTGTCGCTGCCTCTCTACCTGCTCTTTACCATATTAAAGACCTCATCGACCGTAAGTTTAGTTATCATTTTGTACCGACCCTATATACTTAGGATAAGGGCAGGAAGAGTATATTGGATTTAGCCAATCGAAAACATGTAATTACGTACATACGAGTGTCTAGTATGGTTAGTTCTGCAGTTTCCTATTACATCAGATTAATATAATTATAGCTGGTGGAGTTGTCAATTAGGTCAACCTTGTACTAATTCTACACAACATTACAGGTGTCTATAGGCACTAGGTAGGTATATTGTCTGACAGCTACGATGAGGCAATCCTGGACTATCTTTATAGGACGTGTATTCATAGTAGGTACTTTCCATACAAACCCAGTTTCATCCTATTTTAATTCGTCCAGTGTTCAAACTCGAGGAAATATTGTACTGACGTCCTTGAAAGTCTATCTATGCTTCTATGTTTGCAGTTTTTCGTTTTAATAATTATTTTATATCTAAATGTTTAATTTCTATTATTTATCTGCAAATTTAAGTGCATCATTTTACGATAATCTGGTAAACTGGAAGCGTAGATATTAGGCACTAGAATAGGAGAAACAGAATTACGCTCCCCAGTTTAACGTTCATTAGGAGTTACAGGGTTTTTCTTATAGATAGCCTCTTTGATAGCTCGCGTATGAGCTCTCCCACTCCGCCCTGCTACGACAGGTTCCGTGGGGAATTGTTTTATGTACACATTGCGTTTAATTGATAATCTCTAATTATGTCATCCAAAAGAACATATTATGAGTCCTTAGAACCTAACAAGAAAAAATAACAATGTCATTTTAGTATATGCAAAGTTGAATACCGACTTATGCGAATTCAACGTTTATCGCTCGGTCCCACCTATCGCGTAAGTCTGGGCTATTACATTTAATATAATACTTTTGTATGGAAAGCGTTATGAACACAACACTTCCCTGCAGAGTTAGAAAACTCTGCAGCAATATTAAACCTAATGTTGTAACTTAATATCTTGCATCTTGTGATTTCTAAGCCCCTGTGGCCCTTGTTTAACTATGTAGATTGGATTTCGTTATTTTTCATACAGTTTGGGATTCTTAGCCATAATAGACCGACGACCGAGCTGTTTTTTATTATATATCTTAGGTTTTGTTAGATAATCATACCAAGGTTAACGCCTACATGTATTGACGTTTATTACAATAGAACAATTTTTTTATAATCATTTTAAGGAATCTGCCATAATATCACTGTCATATTCTCTGAAAATTTCAATCGGCTACCTATTACTGTTCAAAAGATGTTTGCCTTTAAAGTTCGGAGTGACGCATGTACGTACGAACAGATAGACAGACGAAAAGTGAAGGCTAAGAAGGTTTATTTAGAACCGTAAAAAATTGAGCGGGTCTAGATGGATTCTTTATTTCGGTTGGTAAATACTTGCTTAAAATCAACATTTCAAACACAAACATCCTAACGAACTAAAATAATCTCCAACTAAACGATTCACATTTGATTAGTTCCATAACCCTGTCAGTTGCAGACTTCCCGTTTCAACGAAATTAATGGCCGACACAAAGAAAATAACTAAATAATACTATCTAATCCCCTACTCTTAATTGTACTGCAAGAGTCGGGTCTATGCTGCCTTTAGGAAGGACCTTGTCGAAATAATACACTTTAGTCATGGATAGTGTGTCTTCGATAGATTTTAATGGTATTATATTACCATTTGTAAAATGACTTGCCTAGTGTAACGAATACGTTATTATGGTTGGTGATGAATTAATCAGAATTTGTATTGTTATACAAATTCTGATTTGTATAACAATACAAATTCTATTCTTCTTATGAACTTTATAATAGTTACTTTAGTTTACTGTTAAATCCTCCTATTCTCAAGGCTGATCGTGTACTTTTAATAAGCACAAACATTTTCTCGCGTTAAAAATGTATTCGTAAAAATATTTTAGAATTTAGATTAAAATATTACGGAAATAAACCATATCTTATCCTAAACTTCCTACATAAAATAAAATATATATTCTGATAACTTAATATCAATTTACCTTAGCCAAGAATGAGGAAAGCTGGTTTTATAAGTATAAACTAGAGATTCCTTTCTTAGTCACTTCTCTAGTTACCACTTTTCTTTTTTTTGCGATTGGCATATGTGTCAATTGTGAGTATGGAATGGAATGAAAAATGAAAGATTCAGGACGAAATGACTTAACAGTAGGATAATATATATAAAATAAGCTAAAGCTAGCTCATCGGTTGTGAAAATTCGTTGCGAAAACCGACTAGAAAATATGTTTCCTTATTTTCGAATTGTTTTTCTAAATGATTTTCACATTTCTCACCTATGGCAATTGTTTTTTTGCGAAACAAATAACGGAGAGGTATAAGTTTTAATCAAGTTTACCATATTTCTGATCATGCGCTAACAAATCGGCCACTAAGCCTAGTTACAAACTAAACGAGGCATCCTATTGTTGAACAGACTAGCCATTAAAGCGACAAGGTTGCATCAGTTAACAGTGGCTATGCCTTCCCGTGGGACGAACCTACGTTATCTTTACTATTGTGCGAGTTAGATTAGTTTTTGTTCCTTCGCTTATTATTGGGAATAGGTATTGTGCTGAGAGGATGTTTATGATCCGAAGGCCTTCTGGTTATAGGATCATTGGGATTGGCTTTGTTTAATAAAGCTAGAATTAGACCCAACGGGCTATGAGGGGATTTCGTCGGCTTCTTACTTATTTTATTTTAAGACAATGATTTAACTCTAGCTGCAATAACTGAGAATAAAAATTACATGTCAGTTTGTATTATTTGTAAATTTTGTGGTTTGACTATTATAAATCGTATATTTAATTTTATCCCTTCCTTTTTTTCTGAGGGTTTGCTCTCGTATACTAGAGCCCAGATATTTATATTTTTGTTGGTTACTTTTTCCTTCGGACAACGATTTAAAATGGCAAAATACACTACAAAATGTTCTCGCAGAATTACATAAGACCTCTTTAAGATATCACAATATCACTCAGTCAACTCAATAGTCAAGTTTCCACACTCTTCTTTGTTGTGTACGTATTGATAATATAAGATTCAAAGCACTCAAAAGAAATAACTTAAAATTGTTCCATACGTAATTAAAGAAGTCAAAGCAAAGAAATGTTTATTTACAACTCGTAAAACACATCCGAAGACACCGTTAGAACTTCCCAAGATTGATTGGAACATCAGATAGGGAAAATTAAGGCTTCGCGGGGCAATATTTTAAATTTATTTGCGTCTACGATGCAAATTATGAAATAGAGATGGGGAGTGGATTTTTTTTTTCCTTCCTTTTAATCGAATAGGGGCGAAGTGGGGAGTATTGTTAATGCTCTTGTTGGGGTAAGGGAAACTGTTTACGTTGCGTTTTACGTTTAATGCATGCTAAAGTATGGTTCTACGGATTAGATGTGAAAAGTGGGCGAATTTGCGGTTTGGCGCAGTCGTGAGGTTCGTTTTAATTTAATTTTATTCGTCTAAGATCCTTATGGTATAACACGCTTAGGGGATCTAATCAAATTATGGCCACGTTAAATTTAATAACGTCATTATTCAGTAAGTCCTATATTATAATAACGTGTTCTTAAATTTTTGTGGTGGTAAACGGTCAAAAAAAAAAAATTATGACTCAGTGTCAATAGTTGTCACTCAGGATCAATGGCTTGAGTCCTGTCGTAGACTAAAGTGATATTTTGTGGATGCTCCCTTTAGCTAGTTACCACTCTGAAACTTAGCTTAAAAGCTCTTTAGAATCAATTCTTGTTCTAGGCTAAGCGTGTTTAAAATCTTCGAACACATAAACACAAATTATGAATTGGTAAAATAGTGGTCAACAGCATATAAAAAAACATTTCAAGAATCTCTTGCACACAATATACATACAATGGTTCCAGCCTCTATAAAATCTTATATGATTAGTAAGTAGTAGTAATAATAAAGTATTATTTCTAAGAATTTATTTCTGTAAAAAATTGTAACCCTAATGGAGGTTATTGGGTAGGCTCTTGAAATGATGTGAGCTGGAAAATAAATCGAGTTCCCGTTCGGTAAATGGGCGTTAATCTACTTAGCAGTTAGCGACGAGGCTTTGTGTCAACTTTATACAACGGGACACTAAAAAGCTTTCAGTATTGAAAATACTTAGCAAATTGATGGCCTAAGAGTAGGCGTGGAAAACATCCTGAAAACTTTACGGTTGATGATAATGATGAAGTTATTCTTATGAATAAGAGAATAGGACTTACAAATCCGTATACCTATATGTAAAACGAATAAAATGTATGATATCTTATATTTTTCAGTGCGACTCAGATTAAGTTGTGTGTAGGTTTTAAATTTAGTTAATAACGTGTATTTGAATTCATACATGAATGCCAAATATGGGAAGTATTAAGTAAAAACCACTTTCAAGAATTACCTTCACCTAAATTGTGACAATACATCACAGAGTAGTTGCTAATGTATCTTTTCACTTACAGAAAAAGGAATCAAAATTAGCCAAATACGAGTCCAGCTGACACACTTTACCAAACTATCGTTATTTCGTTTTCAACAACAGTTATAATACCAAGTTTGACGCATATGTATTACCGTTTTCAGTACAGAGCAAAACCAAAAAAAAACATTAAAAATATATGTCTCTTGTAAGAGATTCTTCTGTAATTATTGTATTTATTTTATTTTGTTATACAACCGCTATATTATCACGTTTTTGTTAAAGGTTTAACCAGCAACTTATCTTCGTAGCGGCAGGTACAGGTTTTTAAATGTAGGACTGAATGTCCGTCCGGACAGCGTCGGATCCCGTTTTCACTTTCAGAATCCTAAGAAGCAAATCTGAGAGAAGTATAAAAATATTGAAGAGCAATACTGTAGCTTTCAAATAAATGGTGAGCTGCAAACACAACTGACAGTGTAAGCTATTGATCCAAGACAGTGAACAAGGGCGCCTGCCTACCTCAATAAAAGTTTAAATCGGAAATCAAATAAAATTGCAAATTCAGGAAGCGTCCGCGCACCGTGATCGCCCCAAAGATCCGTTACGAGCATTCCGACGTGGCATAATACATCGCTCCTCTCGAATGACAAATGTCGATGGCTTTTTTGACTACCGAAGCGTCTTATTTACGTCTTTGGCGATGGTCGCCTTTGAACTAGGGTGAATGAAAATTATGCTGATTTTTTAGTTTGCTTTGTTGCAATGTTTGAGTTACCGCTTCTATCCCCTTCTGTCTGGTTTATAAGAAAAATTGTGTGGAGCCATTTCAATTAATATACTTAAATATAATTTTGTAAGATAAGTCATAGTATTCTGGACAACATTTTTAGAAATGTTTTTGAAGAAATGAAGAAAACACCAAAGCGAGCCTGGGGAGTTTAATTAGTATAGTTATTAAAATGAACTTCAATTTGACATTTGAACTTCATATAGGACATCGTTTTCAACTAGAAATATTAAAATGCACTTCATCTCTATTTACAATAATACAAGACAATTATAATAAGACAATACGGTCATTGACTACGACTAAGTCATGACTAAGGGTATGAGTTATTTCGGTCTCTAATCGAACCCCGTAACTAGCTTTAATGATCACTTAATTCCTGATCCATTTATACCCGATGCATTTATCGCAATTCCGTACGAATCTCTTAACATTATCATCAAGGTTAGGACAGTCAATAGAAAAAGTTATTTGCTAGGGCAAATCTAAAAAATATAATTTATGATTAATGTTATAGTCGAGCGTACAAAATTCCATGCAGTGATGTTCAAGCCCGATTATGGCGTACTGGTAATAATATATAGAGGTAGGCCGGAACAGTGTCGTTTAACATTTATATTGCTTTTTCTCTGATTATAGATTTTATTTCAATTCTGTACTTAGAGGCGTTAAACTTATTTACACTAACTTGTAAATTACGAATAGAACTTTATTTTCTAATCTGTTATTTGAACGCCTACTCAGCTGTTAGGTCGTTGATTAAAACTTGAAGCGTCCCAAAGTTGTCACTGGCCTATTGTTCGTCAACTTGCTATCTTGTTATTTTAACAAAACTTTAACATCAGCAAAATATTTTGAAGATACAAATAAGACACTTTGTGATTTCTGCAGCCGTGGCTCATAACCTTATCGTTCAGAAACGTCAGATGGTTAAATCTCAAAACTCGTAAATTTACAACCTATTCTACTCTATAATAAACTTATAAGGTAGTTAGAAAAAATATATAAGACTATAATGCTTACCTTCTGAATTAAAAAACAAATTAACTCTTCGTATAAGCCACCAACATGAGAGCGCTTTTTCGACCCATGAACAAAAGTTAATAACTAATCTGTATTCAATCCACGTACTTTTAGCATTCCGTTTTCAACCCACTTAGGTATATTCCGTTATTTTCTAGTAATATTTATTGGTTTTGTACGAGTAAACATTATTTTTTAGCAATTTATGGGGCTAAGCAATAAAGAAATGGACTAGTCAATCTAGTTCCATTCGTGTTTGAGGTTGGAAAGGATGCGCCGAATTAGTAGCATGAAACTACACACACGTGGAGTTAAGTAGAATTTTGGTGCACATTATGTTACTGATTAAACTGAATAAAATAGTTATTTTATTATTTTATACTGATAATATTACACATTTTCATTTTATTATTGTTTCTGTGTTGAATAAAAATATTTTCATTTCATTAATGTGCATGTCACAGGGCTCTTGATATACTATCTATAAGAACAAGAAGTTGGCGTCATGCAATGGTCGGAGATTATGTACACTTAGCTTAGATTTATTCGACACAGAGAAGAAAAAACATTCAAACCTTAACAGCCCATTTCATTCTGTGAACATTTTAACTTGTATCGACCTTCGATACTCTATTTAGAAAATTTGTATTTTTAAACTTTAATAAAACTTAACTATTCCCGGAACATATTCCAACCCTAAGTAAAACAAACGTCTCGTTCGTTCCACGTCAGTCAATATTCCGTGCTGCCTTCCCCACCCTTAAACAACAAGAATCAATTTCAACGAATAATCGAGGATTATTCTTTTCAATCAAGCATGCCATTAATATGAATAGGGTTCAGGATCTGGGGTTATTAAACTATCAAAAGTTCAATGTACTTTGAAAATTTGTTATGGTTGTAAGCTATTACAACCCTATGATGTCACGGTATATATATATATATATATATATTTATATACATCAGATTAGAACGTAAAGCTTTAGTGAGTAGCTTAAGATTCAAATGTTTACCATAAGGTTTCATTTCACTCCTTCGTATAGCAGGTGGTAGGTCTCTTTTGCAAGAGTTCGTCTTGGTGGGTACTGCCACAATTTCAGATAATTTACCTTGAAGCAATAGCGTGCTGGTACTTCAGTGTTCAGTCGTGAGTTACTGTTGCAAGTGAAACTATTAGACGAACGAGACTAAACTAATGTCTCGGAGAGACGAGCGCAGTGCAGTGTCAAACAGAATGAGAAAAGTGACACTGCAACTGTAATGTACAGTTGTGACGCTTACTATCAGGCAAGCGACTTGCCCGTATCTATTTAAAAGAAAACTTATAGACTAAAACTATATATTATTTTTTGAAATAATAGAAAGACAATGTATTAAACATTGTCAGTGTCAACAGATAAACATTAACCATCCATTTCTCCATATTCATTTTCCTGTTGTATGAACTAAAACGTTTGTAAAGCCAAGGTTGCATTACCTGGGGTCTAATATTCAGGATATTAATATTTAAATTAAATAGTTATCTTATTAATGATTGTTATTTATTGACTTTTCTTATGTAATTAATGAATGTGTAATTTTGTTTCAGGTAAGCAAATCAAACCAAAGATCAAATTGTACTGTTTCTGACAACTGGTCCAAGTGATATAGGTAAGTCATATATGAAAAAATATAGCCCAAAATGTGATAGATAAGAATCGTATTACCTATTTAAATACTCATGAAAAGTGCTGCCATACCCTCAAATCCCATAGAAGTAAAGCATACTGATATCTCTTTTTTATTTCGCATCAAATGTATTGATAATTTTTCTAAGATAGCTTTTGTTATTTGTAAGTTTTTTAGTTATTAATCTGATTATGTAGTTTTGGCTCACGCTATTATATATTTTCTTCGATATTTTCTTGAAAGTAGACAGAAACAGTGATGGCCAGAATTAGCAATAGCCGTGAAATGCCGCGAAAATATTCATATCAAGACGGTCTATATACAATATTATTAATATACAAAAATCGCCCCGACATCAGTTTTGTATCTTTGATGAACTTTTCATCGCCGAAGATATTCAATAAGGTTTGTTGTATTTAATTCCCTTAAAAAGATTTTTCGAATTTATTCTGAAGCCTACTGTCAATTCGTCTCAACGAGAATTGGCGTCAGCATTCTACCCGAGCCTTCCTCAAAACCGATGGCAAAAAATAATTAACCGCTAAATTATGCTCCTACAAGCATGTTGTCAAGGCTACAAATATAGTAAAAACTGTGTTCAAAAAGCAGTACCAAACATCCGTAGCACTCCCACCTTGCATTAACCAATTTACACCCCGATCTCGCAGGGGTTATAAATTTCACGTAACCGACCATCTACTTCCGGACCTGCTTTAAAAGCAGGGTTCGAACAGACTTGTTCCCTGGAAATTACCACCCTGTCATGATTGGACTTGATTTTGAAAAATTAACTGCAGTTTAGGGTTTGTTTTAGTTTTTGTTGTTTATTTTATGTACTGTTTATACTTATATCTATAAATTATTTCATTTTTATTTACTGGAGAGGGCACAAATGCTATTTATATTTAAGTTTTAAAATCGACACAAGGCGGCGGGTTTTTAAGCAAGTGTCCAATTTTGTAAATACCTCTGCTTCGTCAGATATGTTGCCTTAAAGAAGATGCAAATATAACTGTAAAAGGCCTCTATTGGAATTTCGGAGCAAACAAGGTAAAAGAAAAATATAATAATAACAACATTGAAAAAAATTAGGAGCACAAATTTGTCTCATGAGCCGGGCTCGAAACGTATAGTTGCCGCTCTCTTCCAAAATAGACTATAGGATTTAATTAAAATAAGAACAATGATATTATGGATAACAAGGTTATGGAACTCCTTTCATTTTTATTTACTGTGCAGCTCCAGATGAAACGCGATATAAGAAGCGGGCAAAGCTGCGCGAAGAAGCTTGTTTCGTATTAAAGAAGGACAAACGTCCGAATTCTAACAAAACAAAAGACAATGCATAACTGCAGCAGATACATAGTTTCCGATAAGGCGCGCACCGCGATAGATGGCGATAGTGTCGACTTCCGGCGCACCGTCTCGCACGACCGGAAGTGCCTTTGTCTGACGGATTTCGGGTAGGATAGGATAAGGCGCGACTCGCGACCTTACGGCGTAAGGCGGCGTTTGAGGGAGCTTATGACGTAAGGCGGCGATGGTGCATGGGGAAGCTTTCTAGATCTCGTTATAGATTGGAATGCATTCAAAGAAGAACTTCATATTATAGAGCTACATAAAATTGATAGCTCTTATGAAATCCATGGTAGCTTTAAAATTTTGGCTGAATTCATATGCTATTATTTTCTATGCAATGTACCTGTTTTCGCATACTATTTGGCCATTCTGATCGATACTTTGAGCAAAATTAGGTTTTATAATATTATTTGATGTGGAGTGAATTATTTTAAAACATGAGATACATAAAGCGTACCTACTTAACGGGTAAACAATCACAGAGAACATTTATAAATATGTATATAAACACGTAGGTACCAAGTGAACAGACAAGGTTCATCAGAAGTAATCTACGTTAGAGATTTTTTTATATTGCAATATAGTTTATTGATAATTACACATTAAAATGAAAGGAGAATAATTTAGACACATATCTTATGTATAGAATGTGATCAGAGATGTGTAGAAATTATAAATATACAAATTGTACAACTGCTGCCCAAATTAGGACAGCATGGTGCTAAAATGATGCGGCATTTTACATGCTCTTGGTTCTTAGTGGGATGTATTCCAATAGCTGTACTAGATAGCTTGTATGTAGAGTATGCTTTACTGGCTGTCTGTCTTTGCCACTTATCGCTTGCTGGGATGTAAAATAGTCACCAAGGAATAGCTAATCTATAAGTGACAAAATTAAATAGATATTTTCATGAAAGAACAATAACAAATATTTAAACATCTTGATTCATTGATGATTGCGCACAATCGTACGCTGTCAAAGTCAAAATCATTTATTCAATTTAGGCGTTTACGGCGCTCTTATGAAGGTCAATTACAAATTTTAATATTGAATTATACTACATTGTACTGCCACGTTCAGCAAACAAAAATTATAGAGCCACTGCGAGAAGAACGGGCAATAAACTCGGGGCCATTCTTTTATACGTTTTTTAACAATGTGTTAAGTACATACTATATAGTAAAATTATTAAATTATTTATTTACATTACGTAGGTGACAGGCGCTAGCTGTAAAACTCAAGATGCTTCGCGTGTCAAAAACTATCCAACTAGGCAACGTCGGGTTACTGAATTAATTTCTCAGTTCATTAGATATAGTTTTTATATTTCTATAAGATGAATTACAAATATATTTTGTTATGACTGATCATGGGTTTCCGCAAAGTAATCCTCAATGTATTAACCTGACTTCGTCTCTTCTTGGCTTTATCCTTCATAGAATTTGAGACAACAGCATAAGTTGTCAGTGCGCACTCAAGTAGTACCTAACAATTATTCTTCTTGGTCTAAGATGAACTTCGCTTGTGTAGTCATTGCGTCTTACATTATACTCCGCCCAATTCACTTTAATATAAAACATCGTGTTGTAACTCACACTTAATTCGTAATTAAAACTCCAACGGCTTGTAGATTAATCATTAAGCATTCGTTCCCGAGTTGGAGAACTCGGGTAACCAGTTCGATGCCTGTCTAGGGAAGTTGTCTCTCGAATTTGTATGTTAATTCTGCGAGATGAGGAAGCGGATCGCTTGTTGTTTTTAATTCATTCTGAGTATTGTTTTGTTGTTGAATTAAATCGGCGGTGGCTTTATTTGGACGGGGAAAGTAACTTTTTGGAAGGAAGCGATGAGAATGTAGATTTGTTTCCGACTGCGACGGAACATGGTAATAAAATAAGGGACATACTCGGATAAACTTCTATATATTTACTCGGAGCGCCAGGCGTTGCTTTACTTATACAAACGTGTTTACTTTATTCATGTATATATACAAATCCAACGAATTATATGTGGGTATAAGCTGTAAATAATTTTACTTAAATTGAAAAACATCATACCCTTATTGATGGGATCATGTCAAAATATGTTTTCGTTTAACACATGGACATAATATAGTAAAAAGTGTTATCTTCGGTAATAAAAAATATTTAAAAATATTTTCATTAAACTAAGTTAACATTTACGCATAACAATGAAAAAATATAAAATACAGCTAATGACGATTCCGCCAAAATTTTCTTCCAAGCCGACTTGAGGTCATAAACGCGTCATAGGCCAACCGGAAAAATATTCAAAACGTCGCTTCTACACGAAGAATCATCATTATTATATTTTTAAGTATTTTTCTAATATTTTAATTTATTTTTCCTGTACATATTTTTGAATATATATTATTTTTAATAAATTTCCGCAAAGTTACACTACTACGGCTTAGAAGTGTACGAGTAAATCTGGTAATTATTTTTTGTCATCGGTTTTAAGGATGGCTCAGGAAGAATGCTGACGCTAACCTTCGTTGAGAGGAATCGAGGCCTTGGGATAATAGTGGTGACCAACTGGTGCATCCAACATGCAATTCAGCATCACAACGTATGTTGCCGCATGCTGTTCATTAGACAGCTTTTTATCAGTGTCTTATCTTTCATTATATCCTAGATTTGCATTAACGATTCGGTTGACGATTAAATACAATCATCTTTTATTCACGTTTGACTTGACAGCACAATTAATGATCGAACTATTTGCTTTCTGTCATTTGAATGGACATCTGCTGTTTTCCAAAACTACCCACTGTTTTCCTAACAACTAATTATTATTTTAAGAGGTCAAAGCCGATTCATTCAATCATAATAAATTGCAACAAACCTCCAATCAAGAAACAATCCCAGCTTGGGATGTCGCAATCCTTGACAGATCGTGTTTGCCCTCACCTGTGTTTGCCTCGCCTCCCACTTCCCAGTACCCGACCTCCTCTTCTCTGTCAATTCAATACGAAAATCCAATTTCTTTTACGCTACAACTTGGCTCATTTTGTCTCTCGGAAGAATCAAAAGTTGCTGGGATATGAGGATTTCTATTGACTCGTATGCGAGTGACAGCCCTAGGGCTATTATTGTGCGTCCCCTGATTATTGAGTGAAATAAATGTAAGGACGACTCTATGTGAGCGCCTTAGGGCTGCCAAGTTTTGGAATTGGGACATATTTGTTTAGTTGATGTTTTGCTTTGTTATTACAAGAAACACAATGACTACAATCCTGTTTCAATCGTGCTCGTTCGTAACATATGTTACAACTACAATTACATTCAACTCATGTGATTGTACATCTAGAAGTATGAGCTGCGCATATAATATTATTTATTACCTACATGACAATTTTGGGAAAATGAAACTTATTATTAGCTGCAAGATTGCTACCAGACTTATACTAAAAATGTCTTTGGAGAAAAGTCCAATTCCTGGGCTGAACCATGAACAAAGTACTCGTATGGTCGATAATAGCCGAAAATAAGCCTAAATATATATCTTTAGCATTACAGTCAAAACCTAATAATTGTTTTTGCTTCCATTATAGCTATCATGTTATTTTTTTGGCATATTATTATTTCTGATTGAAATTAAAATGAAATCTTCATTTTGACAACGCTAGTAATAAACCAAACCCATGCAGTGAAAACATTGACCTTCATATTTCTGGTCTGGACACGACTAAAGCCCGAAAACTACTGAAACTTTTTTCTATCAACCGTCCCGGAACTAAATTAAACATTAAAATGACTTCTTCCTAGCTTACACACTGACAGGTGCGTGTATAGTTCCTTGTACATTTACAAGTCTTCAGGATTAATAGTATTATTACAACTGCAAGTTAGCGTTTGAGTTTCAATAGAGGTTCGTGTATTGAAACCATTATAGGTATTTGTTGATTGTAATTAAATAAAATCAAGCAATGGCAGAGTAAATTGATCGTCCCCCAGATTAAATCGTAACCACCATCCATATATACAGTAACCACATAATTATTTATAGATGGCAGTCGTACAAATTGTGTTTCAGCAGTTTTTTTGCATTTTTTTTGTTCACGTACACACGTATTAGTGACATATTTTGTTTATAATAATATTTTTTTAAGATTTATTCGTTAATTTTTATATATTTGCCGACTCTAGCTACTGCTAACGACGGGTATATCGAAGCCCAGATTTTGAATAAGTCTAGGCGTTTTAAAGCATTAAGGGGACTTAATGACCTAAATTAACAGTTGGTTGTGGGAGGGTACGAAAACTAATCAAAACTTTGTTAAAAAGTAAAAATAAGTTGTATACCTAAAGTTTTTTGCAACGCGCAAAATGTTCCAACGAGGCGGTTACAACAGTATTAATTTGTGTGTAAGCTTTACGTTATTCCATATTAATAGGCTTTACGAAGTGCTGATGTACTGAATCATTCATTTATATTGTCTATTAATTGGTGGAAATGATATTTATATATCAACTAGCTTTACGGGCGCGGCTCCGCCCGCGCGTATGACGGTTATCGCGCGAAAACATTAACCTCTTTTTGCGCAGTCGGATAAAAACTATCCTATGTTTTTTCCCGGGTCTCAAACTATCTCCATACCAAATTTCATTCAAATCGGTCCAGTAGTTTTGGCGTGAAAGCGTAACAGACAGACAGACAGACAGACAGACAGACAGACAGAAGAGTTACTTTCGCATTTATAATATTAGTACTGATTATTAATAAATAGAACAGTCGTCACTACACATGTTAAAGGAGTTTTTAATGATTCTAACATTGTAATTTTATAACGCCTGCTAAGGTCTTGACGATATTATAACATTTAACCCCTAACGCGATTGAAACGCGCGAGGGACGATGGTCGCCGTACGGACCGTACCCGATGATATGATATGTTCAATACTACTACTAATGATATGAAGGCAAATGCAGTTCAAGTTCATAACAAAAATATGTATTTGACAATATAATATAACTGATATCGTCATGCCTACATCTGAACTCACTTCCAAAATATCATCGACTAATTTTCATGAGTAAGTAGGGGTCTATTACATTCAAAAGTTTAAAAAAATATATTTCCCTTTGTATTAAATTGTTCAGTGAGTCAGAATATTTCCTAAGCTGTAACATATAATGAAAGAATGTTGCCCACATAAAGCGCTACCAATATCCCAAAAGCAACCCAGACAGCAGCGTACGCAAACACAATAGTTGAGATTACGAGAAATCCGATAAAACGTCCTGAGGAGGTAAACACCAAGTTTGTAAATAAACGAATACCAACTCAAATAGGGTATTTTCGTCCACTTTAGAAATGAGCTATTTGGTCGACTTTGTAAAATGAAGACTAAAGATAAGAGACAATTTACTTTAATACCGTAATCTCATTGCTTGACAGGTTTCATATTTTATATTTTGATAGTTTTGCCTATGATATTTTAGTTTTTTTTTTCAACGACGACTTCCCTACACTACGAGTAATTATTTACATAATAAAATTTTCCACGCGTACTACATTTTGGGTTAAATTATTTTATATTGTGTGGTTCAAAAACTTAGTTTTGTAAATGTTCAGTGTGATTTTTCATAATACTCAGAAAGACAGAAAAAAACCGAAATAACATTTATCATCGCATCATCGAAGTTACTTACGTCAATGCCTGATCTTTGTACTTCGTAATGTATTGCTGTTAATCTGGAAGTAAACTTTTTTATCTTTGTACAACAAAAATTTTGTTGGTAAACACTACATTTTTTCATTATTCATATGCTCCTTTATCGATACCGTGTCAGAGGTACGTAAATGTCATATTATGTTGCTTTTTAAATAATGTATATTGAGCAACACCTACGGCAACTTATAGCAATTTAACGAAGGCATCGGGTGCGTTCGACACGGGGTTGCAAGGAGCAGGCCGGGGGTGTTAAAAGCAAGAAGGGGGAGGAGGGTTAGAAGAGCCAGGATCTGTCCGACACACGGCCCCGGACCATTCGTCTAACGAGTCACTTGCCGGGAAAACCCGGTTCCAACTGGATTTTTAAACTACCTTCTATAGGGGATTTATTTTTCTCTAAAACTTAACAACCGTACAAACTGCGATCTGTTTGTTTAGCGTTCGTTATGTTGGTAACATGTACCTACAGGTTTTGCAACTTCATGGTTTTGCTATTTATTACTCAGTCCTCGTTACCAGCCTGTTTAAGGCCTCTTCTTTGTACGCAAGTTTTGAACACAATTTTCAAAATAACTTTAAATTGGTTATGTTATAATACTATATTTTCTCATTACCATTACTTTCAAGCTGTTATTTGGTTAGAAATATACCTTTCTTGTACGAAAAACTGTCAATGATTTATTTTACCTTTATTATTTTAAATAACCTAAAATCGTGACGAGCAGTTTTACCTGTAGTGTAGGGTAGTAGTTACTACTATAGTGTTTAGTGGCTTCTATAATCATCTGTCAAATCAAAGTAGCTTTATTTTAAAAAGGAACTCGAATCAAAGTATTAGTTAATAATACTTAAATGATAAATCTTTACCCCGTTTCTTTTTACGTCTCATCACAGACCCCATTTCAAAACACACATTAATTAGAACGTTTTTATCACAAATTGGACAAACAATTTAACAAAAAAAACTCAATCTAAACAAGATAAAACACCTCATCCCGTAAATAATAAAACAACTTGAAACAACTGAAACTTATTTTAGTAAAAACACTTATCAAAACAAAGCTCCTGTTACTGATAACAAGAGAAAAAGTATTCAAATGAATCCGAATAGATAAAGATCAGTTAATAAAAAAGGTGCTTCGTTCGCCCTACAGTATCTGCGTGGAAGTTAGGGCTATGACGGTGATGGTCAAACTCCACCGAAGCTACAAAGTCACGCTAATGTCACGGGTGTCGCTGTCACGCAATCACTCTGTCACTTTTAGCTACCATCGTATTTATTTTTACTTATGAAAATGACTTACTGTTTTTAGATAATCGCGTCAAGAACTTTGATGTGAAATCATTTATGAAATATGGTTTTGAAGTTTGTTGCAAGGCAGTTTTATTATTAGAACGTTAGGTATTCTATCGGTCAATTTTAAAGGTAATCTGTTTAAATACTTGCTTGTGCTCCTACCACAACGTTTTCTTTTAGTATTCAAAAAGATCATTGTACTATTTAAGCTCAGTTGTATGCATAATTAAGTTAATTTAATACAACTCTCAGCGCTATGAGCTGGCAATACTTTTTATGGTTAGTACGCCCTATGAGGTTTGACCCTTATCTCGTTGAAGCCAAAGCAAAGACAGTTAACTCGGACAAAACAAAAGCAATACAAACTTGGGCACTGAATAAAAATAACGAAATCAACGGACCTAAATTTATTTTCAAAGGAAACTTTCTAATTTCGTTTACGATGCGATGGGGCTGTGATTCGGATCTTGTGTTTTTGTTTTCAAAATTTGGATAATACTGATTACATTAGAAGATTTTGTTTGTGACGGGAAGGAATTTATAATGTATGGATCGAAGCTGCTGATACCGTTTTTTGTGAGGAAAAAAAGGCTTTTGGAAAGGCTTTACAAAATTTAACGTCGTATTCTTGTGTGTAAGTTTATATGTTATATTAATTATATGTTCAATGAGACTCGCTTTAATATAATGAAGGCTAAACATAGCACCTTGAAAAATAATCCAACAAATTACAAGAAAGATAGAAATAGAATATTCATACGCGTATCCAACATTTCTATAAACATTTCTACCTGTAAAGAGCGTCGACAACCTTGCTCCACAGATGTAATAGTAATGTAACGTCGACAGAGTTACCTTTTCAGTAATTTACGAATATGTATCACGCTCTTCATATTAGATAAAGGTCACGTATAAAAAAAATCACGAGCCGCCTCGCCTTACGTAACATAACCTTGGCCTCTTTGGTCCCGTACTCGTATTTATGCCCAAACTTATTTACGAGGAAAATAATAAAGTCCTGACCAGGGAGACCTAGGGTCTTTTCATTTGTTAATATGCCTCCCAATTTTACGTTGAATATGTAACTACGGCCGTTTTATTGCCAATAGGGTCCTCCGATAGAATAGTGGTCAATATTTTTTAAATGAGATACTTATAACGGCATAACTTATTGCGCGCGGGTTTTGCAGATACAAAACACGAACTCGCCACAAGAAAGGTTGAATATAATATATTTCGGATATTGGCAAAATATTCTAGTTAATTTAGTATTTAATTATGATTTTTCAATTGCGTACAGTTATTCGACTGACCATGTCGTAGTTTCGGTTTCTAAGAATAATACTGCAGTAGTTATTCTTGAAGTGCTTTAACCGAATTAAAAACAGGATCAGCGTCTCAATTCGACTATATGTTTATTTTTTGTTTATTTAATACACAATTACTTCGACAATCATGAATTGTGTTTTTAGTTAAGTATACCTTTATGTTACTCCCATTTGAATTTCACCAACATCGCTAGAGTAGTATTTAAGGGCGCACCGAGCTTTTTAGGCCGCCGCGTATGTGTGCGTAAGTAAGGCACGCCAACAGCATCCGTCCCCGTCCAACGGCCGAAGAATTACCAAAGCGGATAGGGACAAAGCATCGCGGCTCTGACTAAAATGGGCGGAACATCCGTGAATTTGAGTATTTCCTTCGTATGATAAAAACAAATACCTATTTGAAAAACTTAATGTGTATACGTTTTAGAAAACATGATGTATTTTTATTTTCAAATACGGATGACTCTCCCTTAAGTATTTACGCCGTACTAAGGGTTTATTTCGTTTTTAGATGTAACTTTGTATTTTTTTCCATCGAGAAAATTTTAAGTAAATGTGTTTTCAAAGTGTATGATTTATAGAATGAATCCTTAATCATAATATATACTAATTACATAACTCAAAATTAATAAATAAAGATACAGCAACGGATCAAACGAACCACAATACGTATACGTATTGCTGCCTCGGTGCAGGCTTAAGTTACACTGACAAAAGTATGAGTATTTGCCAATATGCCTTTACCTCTATAATACGGTAATTATAAGTCTAAAGTAATACTATTATGATATTATTATATCACTAAACAAAAAAGGTGTTTTTTCTTTTTTTGTAAAAAAATTGAACTTATTTCTTAATATTAAAATAACTTGTGTAATTCCTAACATGAAAATGCGGCTCAAAGTGAATCAGCACGGTACCGACTTCAACGAGGTATGTCATAATTTTTGAGGTAGAAGTCCAGACTTTTACCTAAAATACATTTTTTCAAACGTAGCAAACAAAGTAATATTTTTATTATAATCCAATTGGAATATATCACGTACATCTGAGTTATTAGTGAGAGCTCATATAGCGTACTTTTGCTGGAAATGAGGAAATGTTTTATGTATTTATGAAACCTTATATATACCTATGTATATACATGAAAAAGCCTTTTTCTGTTTTTCGTTTATAGCCGTAAAGACACATCTATAGGCACAAATTGGCAGATATAAAAGCCGATAGCTACACAGAAATTGAATTAAATAAAAAAGAGAACTCAAGAGAAAAGTTTTCAGCAACAATGAGCTATAAAATACATCGTCTAAGAAGAGCAGAAACTTGCACAGCTCTGCTCCAGCGGTGAAGTGCCCCCAATGATGCTGAAAAGCTGTGGATTCTACTTTACAAACCTTTTAGTTTATATATATTAGTTACAACATCACTTGCGTTATAAAAATTGCGACTGAGATTCTGGATTTTCTTTCCCGGTGTGGCTGAATAATATCTTCTTGCTAAACACAGCAGTATAAAGTTTTAACACCACAATGTTGTAGTGACATAAAGTTAAAATTTTTGGATGCTAAAGGTTGATGGAAACGTTTTGTTCTTGAGAGCGTTTCATACTCCATGAAGGATTCATGATTTTGACTTGTTTTTAACACGCTCTTGTGACTAGACTTGTGTGTCATGTACATACGTAAGCACTAGAGTTTTAGATTAGAAAAGAGTCTTACAATGCTTAAAATCAGTTAAAAATTTTGTGCAATCATTTTAATCTTATTAGGTATGAAAATGCCTCAAATTAATTTCAAGTTAACTTTTACTTACATGAAAAATATCGAGAAATATCATATAGATAACATACACGAGTTCCTCCAAACACCTCCGTTTTCATTTATAATTCGCGGCAACAGACTTAGAACATCTTTTTTTGGGGACATAAAACTGCGTGAAATGCTATTCTCCAGAATGATACCTTTGCTTTTGTCTTCCAAAAACCCCTTCAAGACAAGAGATTTCTTTTAAGACATTCAGTTCTAATATGCCTAAAAGCTGTATACGTGTTAAATTAATATAAGGTAAGCGCAGTACCAACTATGGCATGTACTCGTTAGATGTCATATAGAATACGACTAGTATATAAAATAATTTAGGACAAATGAATGTATTTGGCAAAATAATTTAATTATACGGTTGCAGTTTTTAACCGACTTCCAAAATAGGAGGAGGTACTCAATTCGTCTGTATTTTTTTATGTTTGTTACCTCATAACTCTAGACTGGGTGAACCGATTTTGAAAATTCTTTTTGTTTGAAAAGTGATGCTTGTCGTTTGGTCCCATTTTAAATTTCATAAAAATCGGTCTAGCCGTTTTTGAGTTACACAATAATACCTGAAAAATATTTACCTATCTTTATCATATAGTTGTTAAAAATGAATGATAATCGATCCCGTAAGTAAAAAGGGTCACTAAAAAGTATGAAAAATTTTTTTTTGCAAAAAATGGAACCGACTTCAACACGCAAAAGTGTGAAATAACTTGTCGAAGTCGGTACCATGTGCAAAGTTTTGTGATAATAGGTACTTTTGAACTATCATGGTACCGACTTCAACAAGTTATTTCACACTTTTGGGTCTTGAAGTCGGTTCTATTTTTTGCAAAAAAAATATTTTATAATTTCATAAGAAATATTTTACTGACCTTGAAATTTTTGAAATTCTGATTCCATTTACAAACAATTCAATCAAAAATTTGGAACGTTAAAAGGTAAATAATTAAACTTTTTAGCAATTAGTTTACAGAAATTAGTTTAATTTCAATTTGGAAGGTGGTTCGCGTTAAGAATAGTTGTTTGTTTGAGCCGTCTTGAACATTTTCACATTCACCTTTTGACTTACACATGCTAAGGTTACTGTGACTTTCGCGTGCTATTAAAACAGTATTATTAAGCTATCTATAGTGGTAAAGTGTGCATGTCGGGCCTTTAATGTTGATAAGATTCTAGGTCTGATGAATAACGGAGCGAGACTGATAAAAGTCTTAGAGCTAGTTTTGAATGTTTCAATTGATATAATTTTACTTTTATCATGCAAGTGTAATTTATCACGGTATGTACAACTCCTTGGAAAAATCGTTTATGTACTTCGGTTATAAAAGCCACGCCTAATTTTAAAAAAAAACTTTACTAAGTCAATCATCTGTCTCCAATCACGATGTAGAATAGATTGGAGTGCATAATTTGCACCTCTTTCTACCATAGCGGTGACCGAAAGACTTGAGAGAAATACTATACATATATATATGAGCGTCATTAAAAAGAAATATATAAACGTTAAATATGCTATCATTCTAAACATACGAATATCCACTGTTAGCTCCATCACAGGAACTGCATGATCGTGAGTGCTCAATGTGGAATATTTAGGGATAATGAACAGTTCACCGATGCCTCATCATTGTCGCTGTTGAAAATTTTATTACAGTACAAATAATTTGTTCATGTAATTAATTTAAAAGCAAACATTACTTTATCTCAAAATAAATTGACACTGGTGTTACAAAAAAGGAACGCAAGCACAGTGTGTGAAAAAACAGCACAAGTTGTTAAAAACTGGAACAATCCGTAATGCTCACAGATCGAGGGTACACAGAAATTGATAAAAAGCGCGTTCGACTCGTCCAAAGTGTTTCAGCGCTGCCGCAGAATGCGTTCGGAATGCTTTGAGAGTAGACTTTGCGTTCACTATCGCCGGGATTACTGCGAACATGATGCAATTGTTCTGTGTGCAGTTTTTTGACGGTTTCCTTTCGCGCTTTCACGAAAATTGGATTAAAATCAAGGGTTTGATTGAGGAGATAAAAAGAGATTCGTTTTCCCGACTCTTTGATATAACAATTTATACGGTGTTAAAGTGTCACAAACGTCCATCATAGTTATTTATTTCGTAGGTAATTTTACGATAAATTTAATTAAAATACATAATTTTTACTGCATCATTAGTGGGGAGTTTTATGAATGCTCGAGCTATACTATTCCATCATCAAGTTTAAAATCTGTTGCCATACACCTAATATTGATTCATTTAATAAATCACATTACTTGCAATATAATTTAAAAATCATTAAATAGATTTTAAACAGTTCTGGAAACTATTTATTTTTGATTTACATCGACAAATAGTCAGATTGCATAGCAAACTAATCTGACAAAAAAACGTACGGTATAGTAATCTCAAAACGTCGAAGCAACGAAATGTCTGGCGCACAATGACGTCACAGCTACCGGACGTCCCTTTGTTTTATTTGTTTAGAAGTTCCGTAGTCCAGCGTTGTTTGCAGCCGAACTTGCCCGATACTGAGGTAAAAGAATTTCCTATTAAAAAAGGACAACGGATCGTATTGGTCTCTGTAAACAATTCTTTTTAAGTCTCTTATTGGTTTTATTTGGCGCGTGTGTCAGATTCTTATGGGGACTTTTAGTCGAACTTCCTTGCTTTCTATTTGATTAATCGAGTTTCTGGACGACTCAAGTTACCAACTTTACCGCGACTTTTTTATATGTAACTGCACGTTTTTCGGCAAAGTTTTATATAGGCGCTCCGAAACTAAATGTCTCCGCCGAGAGCATTTTTTCATTAGCATCAACTTCAGCGCTACCCCTTGCAGCACTACTACGGTTTATTTTTATTTAAATCAAAACTTTCACATTAACTTTATATTGGATCTAGATTACTTTCTTAGATTTTGTTTTACAGTCGATTCACTTTGAATATCATTGAGAAAATTTCAATTACCTATCGAGATATTCATTCGAAAATACCGTTAGAGAATTCGTAATGATTTTTGTAAATGGAATGTAAGTACCATTAAGTTAGCTGTTAATCTTCGGACAGTTCAATGGAGTGGAATGAATTAGTTCTTTTGGACGGTAATCTTTTCATTAGGAGATTGATTACGCGCTCCTTCGGCCAATCCTCGTTTGTGTGGCAACATTGTGAATGTACAATTAGGGTACTCATTTGTCACTGCTTTGGAGCCGAGAGGTACTATAGAACTGGAACTGATTGGTCAATGCTCTCTCCGTAATTATGTCAGATTAATTCGGTAATTGAATCATTTGAAAATGGAACGGAATTATTTTTGACGTGTTATAACCTTTTCAAAATAATTGCATGTAAATTTATTTTTACCACACGTATTTAAATTTAAAAGGACAACTCAAACGGCCGTTTCATTAACCCTTAAACGTGCGAGTTAGAAAATAAATCACCTGTACACGCCGCGGGGTCGCCGTGGACCCGAAGCGCCATAATTACACAACAGCTATCTAATACTGAAGACTTTTAATTGAAGTGCACAGTTTACCGGACACGTCAGTGAGAAAGTTATAATTAACGGCCATCCAATTTGGACCTTGGGATAATTTAGGGGTTTGACAGGACCCCGGGAAAATGGCGGCCCAAAAACGCAACGTCCGCCTCAGATATGTCTGGGAAATTAATTATCTGTAAATACGAGATAGAAGATGAACGATGTTGTGGTATAGAAACGTTTTCCAGCTTCATTTGTATGCTTTTCTTGTTTGTTAAATATACCAAGAATAGTTTTAAATTATAGCTGTCCTTGTTAAAACACAAAGTAAAGTACTTACCCATATATATTCTTTAAAAAAATCTTCTCTTACTGTTTAAAATGTAAAAAGAATTAAAATATATAAACATTTGTGTATATATGTTTATAATACTGAAATGTATTTAGAAGCTGAGAAATTTGTTCCTGAAAAAAAAATATTAGAAAAAATTGTTTCGTACCTATTTTCTTATTTTCACAAATAAATATTAACACAAAGAAATACTGACAGAAGCATAGACTGATGTCAGACTCAAGGTCATGCATCAAAAACATCAGCAAATTAACACTTGGCATTGACAATACGACGAAACTAGGCGTGTATGGAAAGCGCTATTATTAAACTTCCCTTAAACACGATTCCCTATTGTACATATTACCAGTAACATAATATTGAATGGGTTTATACTGATGAGTCACATCTATATAAACGCCTAAAATACACCATATTGTATTTAATTTAACATCAGAAACTAAAACGTAATACAAGCATGTCGTGGGCAGATTAAGCTGTAGGTCTCATAACACACGAAATTGTTATTTTATACTGCGCCGCCAACGGCTCCGTGTTATTAAATTATATTTAAGTTCGTTCACGTTTTCTAGCTTCACATTTCATTCTCAAAATACACCTGTAGTAACTAGTACACTTGGAGTTAAGTTGTTCCTCTTATTAAACAACTTTTTAAACTTTCACAGTATTTCACATAGTACCTAATTTCACTTACAGGATAAACCGCTAAGGATCGGCTGTGAGAATTAGGAGTGAATAACGATAGATTTCTATTGATTAGAATTAGTTATCGGTGTATAGCGGTTAGGTCCGTGATTATCAGTTTTTTAATGATCAGATAAGTCGTCACCGTCGCAAGTGCCAGGATCGCGGGATGACTTTTTTTTGTTATTGTGACGGAACAAGCTCGAGGCCCACCTGATGTTAAGCGGATTAACCTCTGCCAATAACAGATGCATTTCCCGTCACCTTGAGACATAGTTGTTAAGTCTCATGTGCCTGTAATTTTACTGGCTCAAGGACTGCTGCCGGAACACACCGTTAGGTGTTTGACGACAGAGTTTCTACTTGACGGTGGTAGCTGGCCAGGCTTGCATTTGCAAAATGCCCTTCCACCATGCGGTGAAGCGCAAGCCCGCGCAGGATTCGAACCAATGCCAATGCCACTGAGTCATAATTGCTTCAGCCAATGCCACTGCGCCATCACTGCCTCATGAAATTACTGTGCTGAATTGGTGAAAATTTTAAGACATGTGCGGGATTCGGACCCGCGTCTATCCACCCCTTAAGCCAGGGTATGCTAAAGGGCCATTTAGCCAGGGTATGGATCAGAATCCAATTGAGCTAACATGACAGTGAGTCATAACTCAAATTTTTCCTATCGTTCTTAAACTATCGTATGGGGATGGAGTGACACCTATAGTTCAACTTACGTTGTACTACTAACAGGACTAATTTTGCAACTAGCTTTAAACTTAATGATGACGCAACCCTATAATTTTAATATTAAGGATAAACCTATGTTATATTCCAGGTCCTAAAGCAAAATCTGTCTGTTATTTTGGGGGATGCTTAATAATAATAATAATCCTTCCTACCACATATAGTATAAATAAATGTATAAATTTGGAACTGAGCCCATAACCAATAGTTATATTTCTATTTTTTTAACTGTCAATAAACTCATATTTTAGGTACTTTTAAGTAATTTAAGATAATTATATTTGTATCCTATTTTGGCTTTATTGTTTTAAATAGTAAATTAAGTAATATTATTTGTAACGCTGTATGGATAACAAAATAAATAAAATAAAATAAAAACATAATCTTTTGCATATACATTATTTGCGCGATGTGGCGTATCCAAAATAAATATGACAAGGTTTTTGTATTTAGTATGACAGTATAAGTACACCACCTTTACGTGTAACATTTCCACTCAATGAATAACCCTTGTACTTAAGTGATCGCTTAAACTGACTACCAACTTTAATTTCCAACGGCTTAATGCATTCCCTCGCAACCGCAGCTTGGCGACCGCAACATTTGTCACTCGCAGACAAACAGTCCAAACATCGTCCAGGGGCCTCCGAGACCCCGTCCGCCTAAAGGCCCCATAGACCACTTACCACGAGGCATGCAAATCACAACGCAACAATTCTTCTTGACCCTCAAGGGCTATAAAACATGTAGAGTAAATTAACCAACGATAAATTAGTCACCCCAAAGCTTTTACTGCCTCAGGTGGTTCGGGTAACGCATAAATTGTGACCTCTGAGGCCCATTTCAATTGCTGATTACATATGGATAAGGATCTCTACGAGCCATAGACAAAAGGTAAAGTTCTTATTACACTATATCCTTAATATGGTGTATTTAACCGTCGGTATATTTTGATCTTTCATTACACACACAGAAGTACACGAGTACATCCTAAACTGAGAGAAATCTGCAAGTTGTATAAAGAGTCGGGACTGTTGTTAAATGGTCACATCAGGTGAACAATTGCTCGCGTTTTCTCTTACATAAAAAATATGAAGACTAAATGGTGA
This sequence comes from Plagodis dolabraria, assembly GCA_963854805.1. Taxonomy (NCBI): domain Eukaryota; kingdom Metazoa; phylum Arthropoda; class Insecta; order Lepidoptera; family Geometridae; genus Plagodis; species Plagodis dolabraria. The sequence continues at coordinate 34,553,159 of OY978446.1, forward strand.
CTTTTTAGTCCCACAACCTTACATTTTCCGATAGTTAACTAGCATCGCGAATAAATTCTGTATTCACGTTATATTTAAATGCTACATTCGCTTTATGGCGAGGCATACTGTCGCAGTACGTATGAAGGCACGAATAATTCGTTCACAAGTTTGTTGCAGAACACTAGCTGCATATCGCACCACTCTGCCTTTGTGGCAGCTTTCAAAGTAGCCTGCTTCGCTTGCTAAGTCGAGTCTAAGTGATAAGAAACTAAACTAAAATAAAAAAGGTGGTAGTTATCACATTATTTTCGTTAATTGTCATAGCTGTTTCAATCACAAACCTCAGCTACATTTATCATTTGTGAAAATATTCTTTTCTTCGCGGCATTGATGAAGTATGATTTTTCATATCAAAATAATATATTAAACGAAATAAAATACTACCGACATTATCAGTATATATTATATAAAATTATTATTTTGTTTGAACATTTAACTTTTCTTATAAAACAGTTTCCAGTCTGGAGCAATCAATGGCAATAGCGAAGATGTAATAGCAATATGGATTTCTGTTGTCAGAAATAAACGCATTTTGATTTGAATAGATTGTTGTACCGCAGGTTCTAACCCCGCCGCTAGCTTTAGCTTCACTGCACTGTGGAAGACATTTATATGATATTTTACATATTCTAGCCTGACTAGCTACCACCCTCAAATAGAAAATCTGTCCCCAAGCACCTAACAGTGTGTTCCGGCAGCGGCCTTTGAGAGCCTAGCTGGTAAGAAATAACAGGTATATCAGACTCTACGTCTCAGGGTGATGGGCGCAATTCATTACGTCACTTATAACTGTGTTTTTTTTTATTACTGATAGGTAAGCCTTTGACTACAATGATGTGGTCAGGCGTTAACAGGCTTAACCTAGAATTACTGGCTCTCAAGATCAGCTGCCGGAACACACCGTTAGGTGCTTGGCGACAGATTTTCAACTTGAGGGTGGTCGCTAGCCAGGCGGGCAGTCGCAAAAATGCCCTTCCACCATGCAAAATGCCTCGTGCGTGTTACGTAAAAAATCCTTTAATTATTTGAAAAAATATGAACTATTGAAAATATTATCGATAATGCTGCACGTGAACCCTAAAGGCCACAATTCTTGAGACGTGAGAGTACATTTTTCGCCCTCAGTGTTACAATTTGTGAATGTAATAAATCGTTTTAATGACTTGAAAAACTTTGCAGTTTCGCAGTTACGTGCACCTGTGAACTTTATTTTGATATTGTTTTAACTATTAATGTCGCACTGTACCTACCTTACTGTAACTTAACAAGCTTCACTTTGTTGTATTTAATAGCTTGTTTGCAACTTTAACATTGAAAATTATAATTATTTAAAGGAGATAATGTTATGTACAGATAGAAGGGATTACTTTGAGAGATTAAACGTTTAGACAGAAGCATATTGTGTAGCTATAGTATTTTTTTTCTACACCGGTGGTATGCCTTTATTGACAAAACACTCCATATATTTGACCTATGTTTATCATAACGTAGTCTTTATTCAAGATTCTACTCGTGTGTTTCAGCAATTATCGGTTTTTGAATCAAAGCCAGTCCATTGATTTCTATTTTCGTGCTTTCTTTAGTTTGTAAGACAATATAAGTAATAACTATTTCAAGTCAGAAACAAAATTTATAGTAATTTGAAATGTAGGCAATCACGAGGCTGTCCGCTCAGTGACCTCCCATAACTTAGTCTCTTCTCCGAACATTCGGAGACAGAAGGGAGCAGGACATCTTGCGGCGGAGGCCCACTTGATTTATCAGACCGCGGCCGGCCGCAAACTAGGCGCCTCCGTATTTATTGCCACAATAACCCTATTAATTCACTCGCAGCGACTTTGAACTCGAGTGTGGGGTCTAATCCGCGCCGGGGTCGTTTATGACCTCGCTCATAATGACACGCCGGCGGAGGGTTAGGAATTGTTTTATTGGCACGCTAGACCGAGGAGTGGACTCGGAGGAGCACTAGTGCTAGATTTTTACTACAAAGTCCACGGTAGTTGTTAAGTTGTTATGTAGTGGGCTGTTTGTTTTTATATCTTTTAGTGCACTGTTAGTGTCAGTAGCTCTGAGTAGCTTGATAGTTTGGGAATTCACATTTTCTATTAAAAGAGAACTTTACTAATTTTTTTTAAATCTTTTATATATTATACGTATAGAGATGCTTCCAGTAAACAGTAAATAAACACGCCGCAAAACAGACTGACACCGTCTATACATCACTCACAAAACGGACACCAATAAAAATGTCTTGACTACCGACTACCATAAATCGCCGCGCCCACTTCGGTCACAGGTTAATCACCAGTTAGTATGGCACAGGCTATATTCTAATGAGACTAAATCTAAACAAATCGGCGTCGCGCCTAGAGTCCATTAGCACACGGGCCGCGGTTGCCGAACTAGTTAGGAGATTATTTATTAGCGTTTCCTGTGGCCGCGATGTGGCACGGCCGAATTCAATTTGATTCATTGCGCTAATGCGGTGCGGTCACGCGAATGACCGACCGAAAAATTCGACGCACCCGGAATTGCTTGGCGGCATGGCAGACGGGCGACTTTTGGTCGCAGGCAGGACTTCTGGATCGATTGGGCTGTTGTCCCATTCTTGGTCCATTTGTGCAATGCACACATATTAATACGATTTTTATTGTAACTACTTACGTATCCAAAATGCGATCTAAAATTTTATAAATCTGAAATTTAATTTACAAACTGGGAATCAGACACTAGTTTCAGTTTATATTAATAGATTGTTTGTTTTTTCTGTTTTGTTAATTTTTCTGTTTATTATTTGTATTTTTATCATTCGAAGTGCTCGTTTCAGCAAACTGATATACCTAAATCTTACGAATCTCCTGAAATGTGCTACAAGTTAATAACGTTTTGCTGTTAATATTTACAAACTTCAATGCTTTATGCTGACTTGATAATATTTAATCATGATATTATAACCTGTTGGCCAGTAATGTTATGGTCAAAATGTTCTTTACGCTAAGCCTAGAAAGAGCTCTCAAAGACAACTGTGTGAACACACTGTTACGTGCTTCGCGAACTTTTGTCTTTAAGTGTGGCAGCTAGCCAGGCCAGTTTTAGTGAAATGCCCTACCACAATGCGGTAAAACTCAAACCCGTAGCTGTTTTCAAACCACGCATTCCTTTATTCATTCAAAAAAATATTATGCTTTCACCGGCAACTTATGTGGAAAGTATTTTTACAGAAATAATAAGATTATAATTGCCCATCTGCAACACACCCTTTGACTACCACTTTCGCCCCAAGGTTTCCTCATTGAATTCGATTCGGCGACGTCTTGACCTTTCCTATTTTATGGGACTTGCCCTTCAGTGTACTCAATGCTTTTCATCGGGTTTCATTCCGTTTCCGAAATAAGGAAAACGTAATAAAATATCGTATTTAATTTGTTGAACATAAACATACAAAACATGTTTATGTTCCCCAAATTATATACGATATTTTATTAGTGGTGAATAATGCTGTAAGACGTTGCGTGAAGGAAAACAAAGTTTGATATGGTATTTAGAAAGTTTTATATTTGTGTAACAAGTTCCTTAACTTATAATATAATGTAACTAGATTTCCGGGCGCGGCTCCGCCCGCGCGTGTTTCGGTTATCGCGCAAAAACATTAACCTCTTTTAGCGCAATTGGATAAAAACTATCCTATGTTTTTCCCGGATCTCAAACTATTTTCATACCAAATTTCATTCAAATCGGTCCAGTAGTTTTGGCGTGAAAGCGTAACAGACAGACAGACAGAGTTACTTTTGCATCTATAATATTAGTACTGATTGTATTGTAATATACCTAATGCATTTAATTTTAAGAGTTTCACATACTTTATTCAGTACTAACAGCAGGGTTTGTTGTTTTTATTATGATTTAATCAGATTATTTTAACTGATTAGCAAGATAACGTACCCTATGTTCTTGCATTTTAATCGACTTCCAAAGAAAAAAGGAAGTTTCTAAATACAACACTTTATATTTTTTTAAAAATAGGAGGTTCTCAATTGACACATATATTTATTTTTAACTGCATCATCTTGACGATACTGTTGCTGTTAGTCCAAGTTGGTCCCATTTTAATCTCATCAACATCAGTTTAGTAGTTTTAAAGTAAATTACTGGAAAATAGTATTCGCCTATAAGCCTATATCTGGGTGATATAGTAATTGCAACTCATGTCGATCATGACCAGTAATGTGGGGATGATAAACGATCTCGTGAGCAGTGTGCATCCCGGAAAAGGGAGAAAAAGACATGGAACAGACTCCTAACACTGATACATATATAAAATAATGTATTGACGTTACCATGCTTATATACACTCTGAGCTCACATTTTCTTAGTCCGTCTTCCACAAATTATTGCATACTCTTGTTAAAAACGGTTCAATTTTTAACAGGTATCTTTCAATATTAACATGTAAATTATATCATATATTTTTCTGTTTGAATCTTTCGCAACGAAGGATAGGCGAAGGCCTTTATGACAAAAGACCGTTTTTGACTGTACCGGTAGTGTATTTCCATTTCTCATAGATTTTAAATTTACTGTAGCAAGTTTAATTACTGGGAGAACGAGACTTAAGAAATAATGTCACGGAGTGACAGGTGTACTGCAGATACGGTATTACTGCAATGGTAATGGACAGGCGGGACGCCTAACAACAACTCGAAGCTACCATCAGGGCTACACCTATATCTCGTTACAAAACTTTGATACAGCTTTTCTATAAATTGTATACTTCAATTTCCTCATTCAATAAAGCCTTTCTTTATATAAAAGGAAATATTTTTAATAAAAGACTCATAGGTAAATTAACTAATACCGAAATTCCCCATCCTTTGGTTTTAGGTTAAAACGCTTCTATTTGGGTCAACAAGATAAGAATATTCATTTTATGTGGATCCTTTTACAAAGAAAAATATGTTTTACCTTATTAATTCGAGAGTCGAAATTGACTTAACCTTTGTAACCATCCAGTTTTCCTTCAAAAACAGATTGTTTCTCCAGATGCCCATTGAAAACCACTTTTTGTTTTATCAAGTGGACACCAAGTAACCGAAAAGGACAAGTAAAGTTTCATTTCGACGGTTTAATTTCAGAACGAAACCTTTGACAGTGTTAAATATGGGCTTTATTGCTTTCGTAATAAAGATTTAAGGGTTGTTACGAGGTTTTTCAGTTGGCTCTGTGTTGGGAGCTGGGGATTGGGCGGTGCTTTTGTGAGTGCAGTTGGAAATGGGTCAATACAGTGACAGGATATTACGTAGCCGCGACGTCAGACGCATCCGCGCTTAGTCGCCGGCTAAATGAGAAATTGTAGAATAACAGCACTGCAGTGCACACTGCACAGCGTTGTCGTCTCTTTGCTTTTAAATGGAGAAGTCAGAGGCTGTATTCAGTGAATTTGTACTGGGTAATATATGGCTTTGGATTGTCGAATTCGGGTCTGCTTCATGTAAGAAAGCTATAAAGCTTTATTCGGACGGGCGTCTGCAATATCATATTGTGTAATAGATAGCTGAAATATTTTTGTTAATTTAACAAAATCTATGTACATTTAAGACATAAAACCTGGTAAGGCTTTATTGGTCAAGTGGAGAAACTGTCGCTTTGAAATGTTAAGGTTCTGAGTCCCGGATCGGTTAGTTATTTCAGTTCGATCAAAGAATTTTCAGTAGCAGGTTGGTGTCAAGCACTGTGTTCCGTAGATAGACTCGCCTCCTATTACATGTAAACAAAAAGTCTCTATCGGAACGTGGATGCTTAGACACCTCGCTTACTTAAATTCAAAGATAAATAATTATCATTATAACGTCTATTTTAAAGCGTCTTCACTTCTGCCGGCTTATGGTCGGTGCACATTAATCCAGCCAGCGCCGTATCGATGGCGCCTTAACAGTATGCTTAGGATAGAGCTCCATACCACAACGCACACTAATCAAGCTCACGTTAATCGTAAGCTTGTCCCGAGTCAAAACGATACTGACGTTATTGTACAGGAGGGCTAACGAGCAGGCATAGTGGTAAATGATCACCGTCACTCATGGCCATTCGCAACATCAGAGATCTCGAGGATGCGTTGTCGACGGAGGGAATATACTCTCTTCTTAAAAGCTCCTAAGTCGCATCAGTTCTGAAATACTTCAAATGGCAGCTGGTTCTACATAGTGGCCGTGCGAGACAGAAAATGCCGTGAGAATGACACGGCTGTAGACGTCCAGGTGTCGACATGAAATTGACGAAACATCATGCTTGCTCGATCGACGTCCGTTGGTGAAATTCATCTGCAGGTATTGAACCGAATAGTTCCTCAGAACACGCACTCCCCAAGATACATACGGTAGAAGATGCAGAGTGATCTAACACGTCTACGCATAGCCAAAGGGTTGAGGCGATCGCAGAAAGATTGATAGTCTACGATTGGAGTCGCTCTGCGTTTAAATGCTATTTTCTGGAAGGAGCTGGTACTTATTAAGCTCTCGCCCAGACGTGAGAGTACTCCATGTGTGGCCGAACCTGAGCCTTTATAAAGTTTTATGTAACGGGCTGATGTCAAGTCTCGCCTTTCCGAGCTTACCAAGCTTCAGTTGATACGGTGCTGAGGCGATACATCTGCGTCGTCCTTAACTCATACTGATAATAATAAATTATAGAATTCGACTTATGAGGAATTACCAGATTCCAATACCGTTCTGTTCTTATAAATAACTTTTTATGATAATTACTTACGAATTTAACATATTTCAATTAATATTAGTGTTACATACAATAAATACAATCGAAGCTAAAACTTAAATTATTTTGTGTTACAAGGCCACTCCATTCGTATCGCCCACTTAGTAGGTATTTTCCTAATGATAAGCAAACCCAAGCTCCCCACGGCAGCACTTTGGCGGAACAAAAGCCGTTAAACTCGATTTATATTCCCGTGCTAAATGTTAAATTACTTTAATGTACACACGCGTTGCGATTAATCTTATGTTGTGAGGGTATACCAGTATGCGAGGTACCAAGTACGTACTTGGTACTTACTTATACCAAAGTACGTGTTAGTACTTAACTTGTGGCTGCTACTTGTTCGCTGGTGGCCTTTGCTTACTGTTTCTTATGTTGATAGGGATCTATTTGTACTCACTTATATGTTTGTGTTGTGTAGTTAGGAACGTAATAGTAGATTGTACAACGAGTATAAAAAACAAATTATTTTAGCCGAGACATTTAACTTAATCTTGATGTATAAGTCGAGGCTATAATGCGTTTGATGCACGAGTTACACACTCAGCTTTTCGCTGTAATTGCTAGAAAATGAAACAATGATATGGTAAATAATAAAAACAAAAACTCTGAACTACGAAAATAGTTTAGTGATCCTTTTTGCAATTTACTTTGCCCTAAAAGAATAAGTCGCATATTTGCACAAAAGCAAGAGTAGAAACAGCATCATACGTAACTGATTAGCGCGGAAGAATGGGGAACACCCCCGGGTTGTTTGGTAATCTATACAATACTTTCGCCTGAGCTAAAGATTAATGTCTCACCATTTTGTTCCACTTTACCCCGATTTGGAAGCAAGATATAAGAGATTAGCGATTGCGCCTGATGGAACCTCACACTAGAGAACGTGAAGTATCATCAAACTAAGTTCACTTTTCGCAAAAAGTTTCCTGAAGATGTAGAAAAAATAAACAATTTTAATAATATAAACTCATAAAACCCCAATATACTTTTTATAAAATTTTGGTAGCATCATAACTTTTCTTCTAAAAGTGTGTTCGTATTTTTAAGATGAAGTTTTTATGTTACGGAACAATGCTTGCTAATATCACTCAATTATATTTACAATAATCTCCATTCGAAAATTCTGCTATGACGATCATCTTATCTATGCTCTCATGAGCCTTGTTAGTATCACAGGTTTAAACCTAGGCTGGAGCTAAGCGTGACCTTGTACTATTTCTAAGAATAATTCTTATGTTCGTCAAAGAATGTTTTCCTACATCGGGTCTAAGAGTAGGTTCCCATCCAGGTTTAATTTTAATTAAATATTGATTCGACAAAATCTCTTCAAAGAATCAATTAATATTTTGGTACATATCAATTTGATAAAATTATAGCAATTATATCAAGAATATTAATAATAATTGGTCAACAGTATTCCGTTTCGTTAAACAGAAATACAAAGCAGAATAAGTCAGTCATACATGGAAGAGAATTTCCAACCTAATCTAAGCCCTGATTAACTTTCTCGACGTAGTCTTAAATCATGACATTAATAAGATAAGGTTTATGCCATAAGTATTACTAACCAGAACTTCGTAAACCTGGATAGGTTCACCTATGCCTATGTAGGTTTAGACCATTAACGCTTATAGAGCTGATCGCGCCCCAGTCGCTTGAACGGACATTAAATAGATGATCCTCTTATAAGTGTCAAAAAAACATTATTTGATCGAACTTGCAACTATCGTTGAAGTTATTATCTTGAGTGCATATAACGCTTACCGCTATTCACTTAATTCGGATCATGTGAAGACGCTTTATTAATTGTTGCGCTTATGTCGCGCGCACACCCCGCGATTCACTTTGAAAAATCATCGCTCATTGCTGCATTAGAAAGAGATTTATAGCTTCTGGGAAAAACCACTTGCTCAATGAATATCGATCTTCTAAAAACTACGGGTATTTTAAAGTCTAATACGAACTTGACTCCTTTCTGAGGTGTTATGAAACTATGTGGTTAAATAACATTATACTCACGTATAAAAAGTGAATTGAATATTTTAGTTGTATAAAGCTAATTGTTAGGAATACGGTTTGTTTACAAGCCCGATCTGTTACACTGACTCGCAAAGCATCAAGTCCCGTTCGGTTATACTTTCTAGATAAGTATATTTCTTTTATTTTATGATATTCCATACGGACGGTATTTCTTAATTTTCGAATGTATTGAACAAAAGGGGATTTATTTTTATTTTGTTGAATAAAAGATATTGTAAACCTAAGGCTGAGTCTCGAAATGATGATAAAGTCTGACTTAATTAGTTCAGACATAATACTAGTATGTTTTCAGTTCAGATCAAAATTACTCAAAGTTTGCGAACATAACATCTACGAGATTCAATGAACCCTGTCAAATTCCAGATGATAAAAACCAGCTGTCACCCACAGTGAAAATATACATCACGCCGACAACTCACATTCAAACAACTTAATGGGGTCGGAAGAGCCCAACTTCAAAGGGTCAGCAATAAAGAAGATTAAAACTATACCGGCCGCCATTACAGCGGCGATGGGTTCCGAAGCGCACTATATCAGAGGCATTTAGAGGCAACGGGGGCTACAGGGGCAATTATCCCCCTCCTCGAGTCCACACATGACCTGAAAGTTCAGCACTTCATTACGGAGCCATCGGTAGCCCAATTCGGTGAAGCTCATAATTTTTGTCGTAAGGACAGGGCTGTACTTAGGGCGGGGGGAGTTGATGATGTTATATTAATGGTATATGGTTGAACGTTGTGTACGTGATGTACGTTAATATTCCTTGCATAATGTAGAATGCACTGACATTTTCTGATATGTATTAAAGGTGCAACCATTGCAGTGCATTTTGCGAATGCTCGTCAAGCTAGATACCACCATTAAAAAAATATCTGTCACCAACACGTAACGCTATCGTCTAGCAGCTCTCCTCGAGAGCCAGTAATTACACGTTAGCCAGTACAACATCTTTCAACCGCATCATCACTTACCATTCACTACATGAAAATATTAGAACTTTACATCAAAATTAATAACATCAAAAACTATGCAGTATTCCTGGCTTATTTATATAGGTAATAAATGTTCAATATCCTCTTATTTGATGTTGTAAAAATCAAGTAAGGAAAAGAATGGATAACACCTAATTACGCAATACTCAACATGAGTACGCATTTTGTTTCATATTAGGCGGACAACAGAGCACTGTGATTACCATAACTATATGTATAGGGTGTATTCCTAACGAAAGTATTTCCAAGAGAGGCTGATGTCAGGAAGGTGGCTGGCCATAAAACTGAACCCAAAAAATTTTACAACAAGTTCTTGTGTCGTCTTTTTTTTCGTAATAGGAAACTTTGAACTGAACCAATTTTGATGAATCTTAGATCATAGATAGTTTATGTCCAGTATAAATGCAAAGTTTACTTTTCATCATCATCATCGTCACTATTCATCATTTTTTTCGCAGGTAAACCCACGGGGCAGAGCTAGTATGATCATAAATTTTTTGTAAAGTCATTCGCATAAATTCTCAGTAAAATTTCTATTCTTATTTTATTTTTCCATATTTTGACTTTGTTTTTTTTATAAGAGGAGAATCATAAATTTTGCATCAATCTCGTTTTACCTAACTCTCTCAATTCTGAATTTCAATCTGTAAATTTATTTAAATATGGCGAACCTTTGATTGCGATTGCGACACAGCATAAGCTTGTTATGCCATCACAAATATACATTTTCACATTGTTAATACTGTAACTCGATGCGTTAAAGTTTAGAATCGTTTGGATATTTTAAAATAAAGTTTGCACAGTGATACTAACCCTTGCTCTGAATAAGAGGATGAAAGGTTTTGAATGGTGTTGTTTCTTTTTTTTCGTTTGAATGCTTCGGATGGCGTTTGATATGATAATTTCTATAATAGGATGAGATGGAAGGCCGTGTGTGTGCATTTTTGTGGTCGATTTTGTGCCATGCTTATTTTATTATGCCAACTTTGGCCTGATTAATAATCCTTTTAAATGAATCAGTTTTTTATATATTGTTATTTAGTGAGAGCATAAACAATAGGTATTATTGTTTTGTATATGCGGTAAAAGGTAATATCTGACGAGTTTAGTGTTCGGACCGGTATAACTACGTTACCGGTCCAGTGCTATTTGGGAAAACTTATGGCAACTTAGACATCTCGACATTTGTTCGATAATGACTTTAGATTGGTTCACACTCGTATTATCTTCTCAAAAGTTTACATAGCAGTAGCATTCTGCACATGGTTAGTCGCTATATTACCTGATGCTAAAGAAACGATGCATCAACGATAGTACAAGATCATCTAGAAGATAGCTTGAACACTCTTGCTTCCATGACACCTAGATACAATGTTAGAAAACTCGAACTCAGGTAATAAATTGTAGTTTTGAGCAGAACGTATTATAAAAGTAAAACGAAAACGCATCGTACGCAATTATGAAACTTAGATCCATGCAGTAATATCGCGTTGATGTCTGTCTGTATTTAAACATCTCAGAGAGTCATAGTCATAAAATAGAGGTAGCTCTGTTTAGCATAAAAAAGCACGGATGGGTCTTTTCAGCATGAATTTTTTTCATGTTTCGTCATCCCAATCAGAGATAATACCAACCGAAAGTTTCGAGCTTAGCTAACTGTGCGTTAGATGTATCTCTCTAGCTGTCGTCTGCATAACCCAAAGGATCGGTTACGAAGAAACAGCTTGTCTTTAAAGAAGTTTGACTATCGCATATCAGACAAACCGGAGATTGTTGAGCCAATAAGAACACCATGGGTTCAGTCAGTGTGAACTCATGTATTAAGGAAACTAACAATTTAATCAATTAATTTCTGCAAGTACTGTAATGTTTATTTTTCGTTAAATGCTTGTGTCGTGATATAAGTTCCATCTCTTACAATAAGTCTGTATAGAGACCGACCCAATCCATCAAGACTGGAGGGCACCTACTTCAGATGCATTATTTAATTACAATACGCCCCAAATCAAACAAACATAAAGAGTGAATATATAAAACAAACTGACGTCAGAGCAAAGCCAAATTACAAGTCAGTCGCCCGAAAAAATAAACACAAGCCGTCGTTTTAATTGTTAATTGAATTAAATTCGGAAATCAAGTTAGGTGCTTCGCTCGACAGGAATTTGGCGGTCGCTAATGACCCCGTGGCGGGTCGAGGGGGGTTCGACCCTCAAAAGTCGGACAGGTTTTTTTGATTAACCGTAAATTTACGATAGGTATAACCGTAATTAATGGCGCCCATGTTACGTGATGTAATTTTTCCCCGGAATCTTGGGAGTGATTCGCCGTTTTCGCCGTAAAAATGATGAAGGCTTGAATGTAAATTTTATGTAATAACTCCAACGGTTGTAAAAGCTTTTGTTATGTGCGTGTTCGTGTATGTTATTCCGATTGGGAACATTCGTCGAGTCAACGATGAAGGGTCGCGGAGTTTGTTCGCATAGTTGACTAATTACCTACAAAACGAGGTGTAACGTAAACAATTGCCGAAGTCCTCTTCAAGTAAAACATAAGTTCGTAGCTAACAGAGTTCGTAGAGAGTGCCTAAGTAGGTACAAAACGTTTAAGTTGTTTAATCAAGTACGGGCACTGGTAACTCATCGGCAAACCGGAAATTATTCAGAAACTTACTCGTCGATATCTCGCATAATTTCATCTCTGAAAGGCTCACTACATTAAATTCATCCGCGGGAACGAATGAAATGTTCACCCGCGTCTTAATAAGTGCGCCCGAATATTCTAGATATCAGCAAACTGTTCGGCTAGCCTGACTTCTTAATGAAATTTTCGGATTACGACTTGCCACGTCGTCCGTCTCCGTCCACCCTCCACCACCTCCATATAACCTTCTCTTTCATCATGTAAAGGTGCAGTTCCGAGTTTTATGCGAAATTTATTCATAACTGTGTAATTTATCCGCGCGAAGTAAAACGCTCGGTAATGTAAGCGAGGGGGTACACGTTTGCGTCTATTATTATTCGCCAGTTCAGCTTTAATCTCGGGGTATTCTCGTGACTTATCATTTTGTGTAAATAGGAGGAAATTTTAAATTGCTACTATCACAATTTAGCGATGGTTTATGTTACGGAAGTAATGGCTCCGCGCTTCCACTTCCCTCTCGTAACGCGCGTATTTCAGTTTTCCAATTGTTTCAGCAGCGCTCGGAGTTTTTAACAGTTCTAAGTGCAGTTCAGGGTTGTGTATAACTTTTAACCGGTGCCGTGCACGTTTAGGTTTACGTGAGTACAATTCGTAAACATTTTTGCATCGGGGCGTCTTCAGCCCGCGTCCGCTCGCTCCAAAACCGCGAACCTTTGGAAACAAAACCGCGCTTCAAAAGGCGAGTTCACAAGCATTTGCAAGCGAGGCCATTATATTATTACGGTGCGGTAAGCTCGTAAGGCGCGAACGCTTTGAGAATTATTCGAGGATGTCTGCTCGCCGAAGAATCTTTCGCAGCCACCCGTCTATGAATGTATAATGATCTGCATTTCGCTTTCGTCGGCTGTGACAACCCGCGGATGCGGTTCATGCTCTTTGTACACAAACTTGCAAACGTCTAAGCGTTTGAATTAAGAAATGTACGGAATGTTAGAGTGATAGTTTTAACGTTTACCTTAAAGGTACATTTTATAGCTATATGTATGATACGTTGGTAAAATTATTAGTTCAGAAATAGCATTCACGTTCAACCCTCAGGGCTGTGATCGTGACGCGGCCCACGCTAAAATAAACTTCACTTGCTTGTCTTTAATTTTGGATAAAACGTTTGCATGTAACTAAATATGAATCAGCAATTAATCCAAAAAACTTAGCTCGAACCGTTATCAACCTGCAAGCGGAGCCAGGCGGCTGGCTAGTATGCCCCGCCCCCGACTAAGAAGGTTATAATAACTTTATACCTTAACATAAAATTTACAATAGCACTATAATTATAAAGGACTCGCTTGCCGTGACTTGGTGTGATAAAAAAGTATTTTGATAAAATGGTCGCAACCTTAACGAGATCGAACAAAGTAACCTCTAATTTATGGTTGTTATTAGTTTAGTACACCTCTTAATAAATAAATATAAACGATAAAATTGAAAGCTTTGACCCCTGAGCCTAGACCCCAGTTTCAGGCGAATAATTGATATTGAACTTGAATTTTAGTGCGTTCTCTAAAACTAAATTATAGTCGAGCAGCATAAATCTTTGTACAAGCGTCGCTCTTACCATAATTTTGAGCGCAGATGTTGACGCTGCGGCTTGATGTTTAGTTTACGAGATTAGGTACATGCGAAACTGACTAAATTAGTGTTGTATGTACACTGAAAATACATTATATTTTATTAACTCAGTCGGCCTCTTTTTCGTTAACCTTTTTTTATGTAATTGGGCTGGTTAGCCCAATTACGTAGTTTAAGCTCTTAGACTAAGAAAAATATAAGATGCTATTTTTGTTGTTGATAGATTGCCTTTGACTACAATCTAACCTGATGGTAAGTGATGATATGGTTGAAGGTGATAACAGGCTTAACCTTAACCTTACTGGCACTAAAGGCCAGCTGCTGGAACACACCGTTACGTACTTGGCGACAGGTTTTCTAATCGGGGTTATCAGCTATACAGGCGAAAACTTGTGGTTTGCATTTTCTTTTATTCAAAATTAGAATGTATAAAATTTAGAGTACCAATAGTTGGACTAGAAATAGTTAAGTTATTTAAACCAACTATTTCCGGTCCTTAAAACTCACTGTACTTGTCTTGTGGTCTAATACGCTGCCGGCAATTATTTCTCAGTAAGTTTAGCTTTAATCAATACAAGACGCTCTTCAGGTAGACGGAACGACGACCTGTGACCTGACAGTAACCGAATCGTTGCTAAGGGTCGGGTTTAGTTCATTAGAAGAAGCAAAGGTCTATTTCGCTCGCTAGACTTAGCCATGATACTCCAAGATCGTTGCTATTTTTTCATTAAATATTGTTATATTCATTATTCATTCCGTATCTTCTTACAGACAATTCATATACATTCACTACGCGCACATTTGACCACTTAATGTTTCTAAGACCAGACTTGTATTTTTGCCATAATGTGCCAAGAACTCAAGAGTACCTTCCAAGTAGATAAAGTATATATTTGTTCATATCGCTCCAGAGCCCCAAGATACAGGCCTCGAGCCTAGTTTTGGTCTCACTGGTAATAAACTAATTTGAATACTGTTGTTCAACACTTAAAATGTACTTACTCCTAAAGTAAAAATATGTATTTTCAGGTAATAAAGATTATTATTACTCACATAATTTATTTTAGAATATAATTTAATTTTTTTTAAAACATTCAAAAATAATAAAAATATATTATAAAAAACTTAAGACTAGGATGCCGCCGGCAGCGGGGCGGGGCCCAAGCTACCAGCGGTTAAGACTTATTATTATTATTATTCAAAGAAAAATGAGAGTAGTACTGTTTCGTGCTTCTGTCTAAACTGGCTTGGTAAGTAGTAGGACTTTACATTAGGGTGTCGAGAACTTTTGCAAATTAAAGTACCTACATAATTCGGGATACAAAAGAGACCCAGTACATTTTATTTGGGTTAAAATGTTATTGGTATCAAATATAATAAATATAAGTGAAGCGAAAAAATCACATCATCACCCGTCACAACTGGCGTCCGTGTCACGAACGCTTATAAATAGAGCTTTGCACATCTGCGACCCTTAACACTTCGATGCTGAACTTGATCATGTCAGGAGTGTCCTACAAAGTAATGGCTTTAACTGGAAGAGATGTACTCAATGGGCAAGTACAAGTCAATGTCAGCGGCAGCAAAAAGTGGAACGCTCTCCAGTTTACCTGCCTTTCGTAAAGGGGGTGACTGACCAAATCGGGCACTACTTGAAACGAAAGTTCGATATGAGGGCTGTATTCCGTCCACCCGGGCAACTGCAACAACTTCTCCAGTCTCCTAAGGACAAGGATACTCTGAATTGCCCTGGAGTATTCAATATCCCATGCAATTGCGGCAAATTGTCACCAGAGTGACAGAGCATATCAGGAGTGTCAAAAGCCTAGATACCGTGAGGTCGGCAGTGGCAGAGCATTCCCAAATCCCAGGCACACACTATCTCCGTTTTGGTAAGACGGCCGTACAAGCGCGAGATAAGTTTTTCGTTCCGCGTAAAGTACGAGAGGCCATAGAATTAGATGCCACACAAATTTTAATCGGGATCGTAGTTGGAACATTCCGCCGTCCTGGATACCTGTTCTCAATATGTGTGATACGGCATCGAGGTTGTGGAACCGCGAAGAGGACAGTACTACTGTAGTGTGTCAACAGTCCCATACCTATACAAACGACAGTGACAATCTCAGTGATAGTGACAGAAGAGACAGTTCGGACGGAGGATTTCTGACTTTGACAGCTACGGCACAATCGTCTCAACGCCAGTTACGTGCTGAGGCCCGCGCTCGACGCTGCGCGCTGTGCACATTCGTGACTCCCAGACGAAGAACTTCAAATAAGTTCGAAACTGGTCGGAGTAATATCCGGCAAATATTACGTGAGTCCTAGCCGGTTACTAAATAATAAATAAGTGAAGCGACAATAAAACAGACATTTTGATGCATGTTGTATAATTATAGCTATCTAATAGATTGTGCAAGCAGGACACGGTCGAGAGCTTCAGCCAGTAGAGACCTTTTCACTCCGCAGTAAATTATTGATGCACATTTGTACGGGTAGGCATCGTTTGTACACAACGCCTTAGGGTGGGCGTAAATGCTAATGGTAAGTACTGTAAAACTATAAAATATGATGGCTTGGGTAGGCAACTCAGGACGCAACTCAACAAGGTGGACCAACCAAGTCTAAACAGCTGGAAACAAAAACTTTGACGCGATATACAAGGCTGGGGATTTCGGAGATGGAAGCAGACTTGTCTGGTGACGTCAATGAATGGGTCGGAAACATCACAACGCTTAGCAGTGAGCAAACGAAGAGAAAAGAAGAGACGAAGAGGAGTAGAGGCAGTAGTAGTTGCAACTATACTCAAGTAATGCAAAAGATACACCTGAATCTGTGCAGCATTGAAGTTTACCAAAAAAAACAATGCTTACCTCGCGTGAAATCTATTAAAGTATAATAATGTACCTACTGTAATAATTTCGTAGGTTACAACCTAATTTTTAGTACTCAAATAATAAGCTTATCCCAAACCCTCCTCAGGTAAAGATGATCTTTAGTACTTAGATAAGGTAACCAATAAAATAATGTATTCAGAATTATTCATAGTACAACTATTCACTGTAGGTCATTTTGAATTTTACCACTTGATATAATACGAAGAAATATAGGTTCAATATTTCTATTAGGGATCCCAGTAAGGTAAAGATTTATTATATGTAGTTGAAACAAAAACAAAAATACCTTGAGACAAACTCAGTTCAGCGTCAAGCAGAACGAGGACCGTGACACTCCAACTGTAATGCGGGATGATATTCACACATTTCATACAAGTCATTACAAGAAGTGGGACATAGACATCGTCGAAAATAAATTTAGTTTTATATATTATGGCAAATGTCATAGACGTCAGTGTTAGTGGTGACTAGTGTAATCTAGGATAAAGAATCAAAAATAAGTAAGTACTTCAAGTAGATGAACGGCGAAAAGTCTGCTACCGTACTGTTAGTTACACTGTGGATTATGTAAATCCTTTCCTTTTAAAACGACTACACTTTTGACTTTTGCCAAGGAGACTTCAAACCTTTTCAACGTTTTGGTTTTTTATTTGAGTCTTTTAATCAAAATTTACTTCAACAGAATCTAAATCACAATAATATAATGGTTGCGGCTTTTCTTATCATCTGAAAATTGAAGAAAACATAAATTGTCGGACACCTATCCCAATTTCTCAGATTTGATCTAAATACCATCTTGCCAAAAAATATGTGTTTTTTTTGTGGTCAAACTCAATATTACATGAGTTCTCAAAAATCCAAAATAAACAACAACTTGATCGCTAAGAAATAGTGCCCCTTTGATGAATTTTTATCGCTTATTAGCTATTACATCCAATATTTTTTTTAATGTTACGAAACAAGCACGAAGCCCACCCGATGTAAAGCGGTAACCTCTTCCTATAGGCAGTTGCATTTCGTCACAACTGACGAACTACACTGTGCCCGTCACTTTGATACAGTTGTTAAATCTCATTTGCCAGTAATTTTACTGGCTCTCAAGGACTCTTGCCGGAAACACACAGATATGTGCTTGGCGACAGATTTTCTACTTGGAGTAGTAGCTAGGCAGACGATCATGCGCAATATGCCCTGTTACAATGTGGTGAAGCTCAAGCTGGTGGTAAGAGATTGAACCGTGGACCTGCAGTACGGCAGTACATAGTTATTACCGAGTGCCTCAAAATGTATGAGGGAATAGATTATTTCAGTAAGATAGTTCCGTCTAGCTCTAAGCTATTCCTAATTTCCTATTTAAAACTATTTTTGGACTAGAAAAAAAAACACCATTCAAAGTGAAATATTAATCTGATTTTTTAAATATTTAGCAACCTTCACGTAATCAATAATAATTGGTTTAATTTAATTTAAGTTTTAATTTAATTCAGTCTAAATACCGTTTCAGTTATGTAAATAAAAATGAATTTATTCAGAAACATATTAGTTACGTATAAACTCTAAGTACAATTAGCATTTTATTTTTCTTATTTTAGATGCTGACCATACATTTTTTCCGTGTCATATGGACATTACATGTATGTAATATCACTATTTGTAATTATTATCAGGAAAAACACCGGTGTCCGTGCCCATAATCCGTTTAATCTGCGGACGCCTGGGGCGTAGACGTGCGCTGGGGGGTGGTCACAGTACACGCGGGAGCGGGTGACAGTATCTGGAAAAACGCAATGTACAATTTTAAGGATTAGGTTCCTCGATACATGTGCAATTTTTCTGCAGTTCTATGTAAAAGAGTTCAACGTATGTTGTGCTACGACGGTGGCGAAGTGACGGTACTGTACCACAAACAATACAAGTACTGGGCTGCGTTCGAGCGAACCTTATATATCTAATATAATTCTCTTTTGATACTCGTACAAGGAATCGGTGCTGCAAGAACGAATGTAGTAGTCAAACACAGTATATACGCAGTTAAATCAAATTAAGTTTAATCCAAAGAGCCTCTTGAAAGCACCCAAGAGCTCAGTTCTCCTTAGCAATCAGTTTTTAATCCAGTATTCATACGTAGTTTGCCGGCTTAAATATTACAAAAAAATAACAACGGATTTATAAATGTAATTTAAAACGAACATTATTTAGTTCAGCATAGGGATCCGTGATACCACAGATAATGGGATGCCAGCTTAATAAGTACCTATATACTCGTATTACTTATTTATATTATAATTCCCTGTTTTCTCGATAGTGCGCTCAAATAGTCAAGACCTCCTGAGGATGCTTCGTGTAGAATTGAAAATTCTTCCAGTTTGGCTGCGTAGTGTATCGTTGGCTCAGCAGGAAAATTAGGCGGAATTGTTAGACTAGATATTGGTTTTGAATTTTTAAATATTTTTCTAAAATATTAATTGAATGTTTTCATAAAATATGTGTTATGGAACTATCTAGTCTCGCTAGCATTCTAGCCGCACCCTCCCTTCAGCTGGCCACGTACGAAGAATGTATTCGAACCGCGTGGAGCTAACAAGCTGAAATTCTATTAGGGAATTAGTGGATGTCTTGCCATGCCAATGGTACACGTTAAATATTTAAGCGTTGGACACTTGGACTTCCGGCCAATTTAGAATATTAATTATGTACCATCTTTAAAAATACGTAGATATATTCGGTTTCGCACTCGAAGTCAAAAGCTCTTGGGATGACTCGTCATTTTGAGATGTGATGTATTATGCGTGGTGTTTTTGAATTGCGCTTTTAGGCCGGAGATCGGAAGCTTGTTTTGGTGAAATCTTATTTCTTTTGGACATAGCCATACATATACATGTATTATTGGTATTACTAGTTGCAATACTAGAACTAGGTGATTTTTGTCAACAATTGTAGATTAATCAAATAAAAGGTATAAAAAACATAGTACAAATTTGTTAAGATATTTAACGAACGTCACAAATAGAACTTTTGTATTGCAACTTTACCATATAGCTATCAAATTATCATACCCAATTTACTATATATCCTTCCGCGAAAGTTTTTTCCCTTCCAAAGACACTTACTCCGGTCTGGTATCCAACAAAATACATGTAAAGCGCTTCTTACAAATACAAACAAAACATTTTTCTTGCATAGGAGATGGTAGTGTTTGTAAAAATTTCGATTGACTTTTATCCCCAGCCTCCTTAACCGGCACACAAGTGTTTTCTTTGCGGATAGCGCAGCCATACCTACCCTTTGACGTGTTTATCCATTTTGGCCGAACCTCCCCTCGACGCGTAATTTTGCCTCTGTTTTTATTTTACGAGAGTTAACACTCGTTTATATCGGTAGTGCTGTTTTTAGATGTTATTCTTTTCCGATGAGGGGCATATTTTTGGCAATGTGGCGGTCGTTTTGTATGTTTTGCTGGTGGTAAAAAGGGTGTAATTTTTTTACTGCTATGTTGTGCGTTGTTTGTTGTAATAAGACACAGTATGTACCTAACCTATGTTAAGTACTTAAAGTTGCTGAAAAAAATATTCATGCTACTACAAATATGTAATATAAACTTAACTTAGGCATTTAATATAATTACGTTAATCATTGTCATTAACTTACATGAAACTATTTTTATCATCTTCGCAATCGACGCCAACTACACTCGTTCATTTTGTATAAAGCTAGTCTCACACAGCACATGATTGCGATAAACTGCTTATTTTCTTGAATTATAACATAGTAAATAACAATTAACGGAATGAACTGGGACTCCAGAGTCGTTTACAACCAAATGGCTCGTTGGTCGACGATATATCGCCCTCATCACGGTTTTTATTAACGAATTTTTAATAAATTAATTTATTGCATAATTTAAACGTAATTAGTAGTCACTGGACCGTGTGTGGATTCACTAATATATTAATTAAGAACGCGGCAGCGCATGTTCAATTTTAAAGTTTAATGTAGAATATTACGTTAATATCCAGATGGTTTCGCTCCAATTTGGTATTGTTCATGATAGTTATTATTGTGACAACTATTTGCAATATTGTAATAGTTTGTCAATTACTTTATACATAATGTTTATTACCGTTTAGGCCAACATCATCGCTGCGAGGAATTATACAATACTAAACACTTTATTGTACGCCAATATAAAAATACATATACAGTAAAAAACTTAAAACGAAAGTACAAAGGACGGACTTATAGCTTAAAGATATAAAGATATAAAAGTTATATTGGCCTTTTTGTATTTTTTTTACAGGTAAGTCCAAGGTACATTTAAACATATTTATACTACTTAAATATATTAAATTAAATTCTAATTACGTCAATGTAAATAATTGATTAAAATTTAAAAATCATAATATTTTGCACTTAATACAGTTAAATACAATTTGCAGTTATCACGTTTGCACTTGTCCTAAGAACAAAGATTCTGAAAGCTGCATTGACATATATTCTTTTAATGTGCAGAAGGGATTGTTTTCAAAAAAGTGTTTAAGTTTTAGTTTGAACAAACTGTACTTTAAGGTGGTCAAGCTTTTTGGTAATTTATTATACATAGTATTTTCGAATAACGACCTTGTTTCTGGACTTTAGCTAATCTGATTTTTGGTACAACCCGAATTTCATAATTTTTCATCATTCGATTTTCATTATTGCGCAGATTGTAAGGTAGAACTTTTTACCTCTTTTCTGGAATATTCCTACCTTCATGAATTTCTAATAAACAATTATAGATGTAAACAGAAACAACTGTCATAATTTTGTCTTTTTTATAGTTCTCCCTCGCTTTTTTAACGTTTTTGTCACTTGAGAACTCATGTTACCTCTGTAGCATTACCCAAACCGTAATGGAATATCTTTTTAACGGATATAAGCGATTTTTTATCTAACAAGGGCTTAAGTTTGAAGAGAGCGTAAAGCGATCTCTTCCAGTCAACCTTTGGATGAAGATCGATTGAGGAGTTAGAGAGGTTGGCGAACACAATAAATTCATAAAATATATCTCCATACATAAATCAAATGCTTTTTTTTTATGGAATAATTTCAAATTGTTTAATATATGTAGTTGAAACAAATAACGAAAACATTCTAAGAAACATTTGCTTGTGTTTTAATCCAAGTTGTACAATTTCTAATGCTTTACATACATTTTGAGAAATAAACTAATTTTATTTATATACTTATAGAATATAATGATGAAAATATACGTACTTTTTTAAAGTACAAGAACCACAATTCAACTTCATCGAGTCGTCTGATCGAACATAAACACCTCAATGTGCCTCGTGCCTTATAAAAACATTGCCTCCTAAGAAGCGCGGTGCACTCTTAACTACATGAGCAAAGAAAACACCTTAAGTACTTATGTACATCGACGTGTTTACACTTGTAATAATATCTTTCCACTAACAAGCTAAGCAGTGTATGCGGTGTAAAATTTTATGGTCTTCGTAATAAGGTTTTACAGCTTAATTTAATATTAGTAAATACTTGTTAATACCAGCTGTCTGGAGGTTATAGAAAAACACTTTCTTTGTCAATTAATGAAGATTTATTTGTATCTTCATAAATGTAGCATATAAGCAAACATTTTTTGGTCTAAATGTAGCGAATGAATTAAAAAAAAAAATATATAAATATGTATTAATTATAGTAAAAAAAATATACAGATGAAGACGCTTTATATTAATGTTCACTAGTTTTAAATTCCCACAAATGGATATATAAAATACTGATATCAAAAGTCAAATAAGTTATAAATAACTTCATATAGTTCAATATAGCAAGTACCAAAACCTATTTCAATGTTACAAATAATACAGTGACGTTTTTCTCAGAATTTATACAATTTTCTATTTCTTTATGTCAACAAAACAAATTCGGTCCATTCGTCATATTTGGGGTCCAGCCATGGACAGCTAAGTCTAAGTAATATATTGAAACCTACTTTATATAATTGAAGAAGGTCTGACCGTCGCTGTGAAGGTTTAGAAATAAATAAAAACGTTTGAGAATAATATTTTGACTTTATTTTAACCTTCTCTACAATAGAAAAAAACTTGCGAGTTGATTCTAATTTTGTAATACAATATTATGTATCTAGTCGAATACAAATGAGCTCCGCTATATTTAGGATCTCTTGACATGATATTATTCAAATGAATATATTGAGTATTATATTATATTATTATTATATTATATTATTATATTATTATTATACCTACATTTTTGACGTGTATATATATATATATTTTCTTTTTGTTTGAGTAGTTTTTGTTCTTGCAACTAAAGCTGATACACGATGTTTTTATTTTTTTTTCATCTTTCAAAAGTCTCGGTACTTAAGTGTCATACCATGGCAAATCGTCAAGCCTGTATTCCCAAAGGGGTAGGACCAAATCATAAACAAAATCAATCGTCAACGTATGAAGGAAAACAACAAAATGCAAAACAACAAAGTTTCCATAATTCTGTATTACTGCTACGTTCAGCAAATACGAGATGTAGAGATAACGCGAGATGAACGCGCTGGTAACTCATGCCTATTTTTTTCTACAATGTGTGACAAAATGTTTTTAAATTATTTTATTATTTATTAAGATTATATAACTGTCACACACACGCTGTTTTACGCGCATGGTGGTGAGCTTGCAAATTGTATAGCAATTGTGTTTGTCGAATTTAATTACACGCAAATTTTTTTACATATATTTGCGAAGATGTAAGCATTTTTAAACAAATCGCGCCTTTAAAACTATTATAAAGCCCTATTCGGAGCTTGATGTGAGCTGCAGCTCAAATTACATACACACTATTCTCATGTCGACGTGCTGTTCAATCCGTACATTCCTTTTCTTTAGTGACCTTGCAGTTCCATTAGGTGTTGATAACAGGCGGCTCTATAAATACTGCTCCATATTCCTTACTGGACCGTGGCTATTATGATAATATTATAATATAACACCTTCAAATAGTCATAACAAGAACATAATATTAAAAAAATAAAATAAGTAACTACCTTTCTTCTTGATCAGAACTTTTCTATCATAATGAAAAACGTCATATTACGTATAAAATATATGAATAAAATTTTCCTAATCCAATTTTCCTTCTATTAATAACGTACTACAGTTAAGAACATAACGAAAGCTCGCCGTAATGGCCGCCGCGATAATTTTCTTTGCTTTGCTTCGGTAAATGCAATGAAAATTTAAGAGTGTTTCGTATTAAAGTCCAATTTACGAAGCAGTTTTTTTATTCTATATTATTTTACAAAGCAGTTTCGGCTCGGGGTTTTGCTTGTACGAGATTCATATTACGATGTTGCGTGCTTCTAATGCGTTATAAAATTCTTAAACGTATTTAATGTATTTACTTACAGACCCTCTGTTTGCATTAATTTGGTAACCGCTTAACCAAATGGTGTAAGTTTATTCTTATGTCAATATTATAATTTCTGGTTTTAGAATCGTATAATCTTCGCCCCCTTACCCCGCGTATGTGAGGTTAGTGCAACAAAAAACCACACATGAATATGTCATTAAAGAAGTTTTCGCTTCGGTTTTATAGCCGAACGCCTTTCGATGCCAATCATCCTTGGTGGTTGGTTGCACACTTGTCTTTTTTCTTTTTTTAATACAAAAGGTAATTAACAAGCAGACGGTCCACCTGATGGTAAGTGATTGCCGCCACCTATGAACACCTGTAATATCCGCAGCATTACTGATGTGTTTTCAATCTCCTCTCCTCTGATTTTTACTTTTATTTATATACTATTTGTTAGTGAACGTATTCTAATAACAATATTGTTTGTTTCAGGTAAAAAACGTTAGTTTCACAACGGCACATATTTCTTCACGAGGTAACACTTATATCAATAATACCTATTATCTCAAAACTGATACGACGAGCACGTCAAATACAATACATTTGATACTTAAAAACTGTCTATAGCCATTTTAAGTAAGGTAGTGATGGGTCAATCTCGAAACCCGGAGTCTCTTCTATGCGTCATAAGCGTCTTGGGGATCGTGGTGTCAGATGGTAGTTCTTCAGAAGGCGATGCTGCCCACCTTCTGGTATATTTCCCTTCGTCACCTCTTCCGATGAAAAAAATGGGGGGTGCAGCCTTATAGACCGCTTTTTAGAAGGTGTCTATGAAAAATTAAAATGTTTGAATACTTATGTAGAACGTCTTATAAGATTAGCCTCTTACGACTACCGAATCAGGAAGGTACCATACTGGGACTAGCAGTTGATATAAAATACTACCTATATGGATTGATGTTGCCGAACGTCAAAGTCCAATCGAAATAAAATACTCTGCGGCCCCGCTTCTATATCATTATTTGAAAGTGCAACGGCATGGCATCCTGCGATTGCTGCTCCACTGGACATAATCTTTCTCACCGCTTTACTTAAAGTTATTTTAACGTATTAGAAATGATATTAGACTAATCTGAACACTAGTCTCTTATCTAAACAAACTTAAAACTAAGATTACAACAACACTCACTAGAGAAACTTTAGTACGGTTGTTCTTATCGCTTTGTACGTTTTTGACATTGTATTATGTACTTGTACTCTCATCATTATGTACGCGTAGAGCACAACTTTACAACAAAATTAAACATCAACAGCGCTTATCTTCACCTCTGTAGCGTTATTACCTCTGGGACGTACTCCAAGCGGTTAGATAATGCTCGCTTACAACACCAGCATTCTCGGAATTAATCCCTAAAATAAGATACCCTGGAACACAGGTCCGACATAAAACATACCTTGTAGGTACCGTAAGGTACGGCGGTAACACGCCAAATAACTAACCCGGACATCCGGGACCCTTGTACCCGGATAGCATCTACCCCGATAGCATCTATCCCGAATAATAATCGCACAAATGTTGGGAGCGTATTCTGATCTGATACGATGTGGTTCGAATGTCCTAACTTGGTTTAATAGTTGGAATTCATATTTAGTGGATTAGCTTGGAAATGATGCTGATAACTATGGACGAAACAGTTTGCTTGTGTGGTATTCTGAACAACATCCTCGACCACATCATCACTTACCATCAGGTGAGATACTGGTCAAAGGCTAACCTATAAGGCATAAAAAAAAAATAAAAAA
Source organism: Plagodis dolabraria (assembly GCA_963854805.1). Taxonomy (NCBI): domain Eukaryota; kingdom Metazoa; phylum Arthropoda; class Insecta; order Lepidoptera; family Geometridae; genus Plagodis; species Plagodis dolabraria. The sequence goes on from OY978446.1 coordinate 34,579,341, forward strand.
AAAATGGGTATTGGTATCCCAAAATACCCCTAAGCAATGAAGCTCAGGTCCGCAGCAGTGTCCAAACTCTCCCTCTGCGAGCAGTCTGTAGCTGTTACCACTGGGTCAATACTGCATCGAATCTGTGGTACACCCGTAAATAGATATTTAATTTAGTATGTTACATAATATATTTGTTTAATGCTATGTACTATATTTCAAGGTATATTACTCCGAGGGTGTAATAAACCTTGAATATCAAGTGAAACATTATCTTTGAATTTGGGGCCCTTTTGCCAGTCAAAGTATCTGCCACATATATTTATAGGAATACTATAGTCAGATGTAATTATTAATTATGTAATAGTGTTACGTTACTAAACACAAAATCGACATAGCTATGTTTGCAGATAGTGGTGGAGGCTAAAGGTCGTATAATAAGATTCCACATTCACCATTAGTTTGTGCATCTATGAAATACATTGCACATCAGATCCCTGATCACGTTAAATTTTATAGTCTAATTCTAAGTCTGCATTGAAAATTAATTAAGCTATTGACCTAATTTCGTCACTAAACTCCATTCATTCGTAATTCATTTGGTAATACCTCCTCACCGAGTACCCAAAACACCGAACAGTTCTGGGCCTGTGTCACTCTCAAATCCCGGGTCCGATCGTATCCGGAACAAAACTTGTGGGTAATTAACAAGTTTCCAACTCAATAACCCACGATATTTGCACAAAATGAAAATAATCTCGTTAAACGGTTTTCAGTGAAGTTTTCGTGGAATGATGATGGATGCGACATAAGGGTGGGTGTTTCGCACGCGGTCACTAATGTTTATTAATTAAAAACTCTGACTTGAGAGTCAGAGAATGACTCTTATTATTTTGTTAGTTCTTTAATAAGACCATGGGATTATCAAAAAGAAGTCTTGTCAAAGCTGGAAATCTTTTATTTTAATTAATTTCAAATAATATAAATAAAAATCTTCTAGCTTCGATAAAACTTCTACTAATATTTACGCCCGCTGTGCTGATGTATTCGGCGATTCATTTACCTTATTCTAATTTTATGAGCATACATTGAAGCAATGATAGCCGAGCGGTTATAGCTATGGACTGCCGCGCCGCATTTCCCTGGTTCGATCCCCACCGCCCGCTTGAGCTTCACTGCATGATGGAAGGGAATTTTGCGAATGCCCGCCTGGCTAGCTGCCACCGCCAAGTAGAAAATCTGTCGCAAAGCACTTAACAGTATGTTCCAACACATGAGACTTAACAACTGTATGTCTCAATGTGACGGGCGCAGTGTAATTCGTGACATGACGTAACTTATCAATTATAGGCAAAGGTTAATCCGCTTAACAACAGGTGGGCCTCGTGTTTGATGCGTCACAATCACATAAAAAAAATACTCCACTTCTAACTATTTTCATCGTATTGATATTATTAGTAATATAAATTCAACTTATATATGTACATAATTTCCCGTAAGAGCCTGGATGACGACAATTCCACGGCGCGACATCGTGTTGTTTTATGTACCGTCCGAGGACTTGTGTCCGTGCCCTTACTAACTGTCCAAACAAATGCACTTGCATATCTAAATTTTATAGCGTTTGAGAAAATACGCGCCTTAATCTAATCTCCCATTGACACTCTCTAAATCAAAGTTTATTCATACAGGTAAATAAGATTTGATTGATATGTCTCCGTCTCCTGTTTAGTCAGCGTGATCGACCAGTTAACCGTCCCGTGTGTTTTCAAGTATTATGGTTATTAACGGTTCAAGGAATCGCGTTCTGAAGCCGTGTATTAATCCCCAATTAAAACTTTGCTTACAGAACAAGCTTCTTGAAACAACTTGTTATGTTTTTCGGCGTGAATGGAAACTTTAGAATGAATAAAATTGATGATGATTTATTTATTGATGAACAAAATGTTATTCATGAACATAATCAAAATATGTATGGACGCAATTTTTGTATAAAAATTTGAATATAGGTCAATTGAAAGAAATCAAAATTTTACAGTTGAAATAATACTGTCCGTTGAAGTTAGGTTGGTCGGACTCGGTACAGAAAAGCCATGGAAAAAATTACACCAACAAGGGTGGCGTTGGCATGTAGGTACTTTCTTTAGCAGAGTCAACGTGATGGCCCAAAATGCTCCAAAACCCATATTATGGTTCACATAAACTGCTTGGTTGCCTAAAATCTATGCTAAGCTTCGTATAAGTATAACACATAACATATAAAATATCTCTCATTTCCTCTCTGCAACCCCCACTTCACTTCCAATAAACAAACTTCCTCCACGTATCCGTATTCATCAGAAACCTCACCTCAATTTAAAACCGTAAAGTCAAATAAAAGGAAACGTAAATACATCGAACGTATTTACACGAATACACTTGATATTTCACACACACGAAACTACAAGCAAGCATTGAGTAAGATGTTTCTGTGTGTGAGTTGGTTACGAATTTTCCAGCGCCTCTTCGACTTTGGCACGACGACGCTCATTTGCTAAAACATCCCCCCTGTGTATCGAATGCGTAGTGTTACAAATGCGTAGACCAGCGTTACTAAAAAAAAAATTGTAAACTTATCAAATTACATAATTTTGAGTTGGGCAGGATAAACATATTTCTAAATGTTTTATTTTCGGCTACATATGATGATGAGGCTTTCCACTTTCATACCACATTTTATACAACTTACACAAAGTATAGACAAGATTAACTTCGTCTAGAACTCTAGTACTAGTTAAGCTAGGTATGACTCATTTTAGTTTTCGAGGTTGGTGATCTACTTCAATCCCATACTGCTACATAGCTGCGTTTAGAAGCTACCTATACCCTTACATAAAAAAATCGAATACCTAGTCGTATTACAAAAGCGCACGCTTGTTATAGCAACCATTTGTGGCACACCACAACAATAACAACAAGAAAAACAACAACAAATCACCACCTGTCAAAAGTGTCACTGAGCATCGACAGAAGTAAGCCCCCGACACCGCTCCACGCCTTCATAGGTCTACCGAGTGATGAATGCAGCAAGTTTGTTCGCGTCGGAGGCGCGCGGAAAAAATCGCGCGTTTCCGTGTCGGCGGCGCGACCCGCTCTGATTGGCAGCTGTGGGGACGACAGATTTGAAAATGGAGCTAGTATTCCTTTTTAGAATTGGTGTTTTTGCTTTTGTTTGAATTACACATGTAACTGTAATATGTTGGTTTGAACGAATCTATATACATATATGGCGTTCACTCCTTTAAGGCTTTGGGGGATCACTGGAATAACTTTCAATGTTTTTTATTGCTTATAGGCTAACCTATGGCACCTGACAGTAAGCGGTGATATACTCGAAGATGTTGTTCAATCTAATGTAGAATTACATTCTTTCAAAGTCAGGTCTTTGCGAATAAATGCCTACCACCATACCTACATAAGTGCTGCCTTCCTAAAACTACATCCGCGATCGACGCGACGACAGTTGAACGTGCTATCCGAAGCACAAAAGCGCTGAGTAGTAAATGCCACTAACAGTCACCCATCCAAGTCATGACGCAGATAAGTTAGAACCAACTAAGCTAGCTAAGGGACTCTACAAGCACTTTTCTGATGGATAAATGGGATTATTCGTGGTTGGTACTAACAATAGGCGTACAATACAGTTGCACACAGGATTTGTGTCTCATTGTGTGCCTAATGCGCAGCGACACTCTCCTATATGTTAAAATGAATAGTAACGCGATGCTTATTAAGTGTATTAAGGGGCGATTCAGATAAATTAGGAGCTTGTACCGGATATGAAAATAAAACATGTTTTAGATAAAATTCAATCAAAATGTACAACACGATTTTTGAAAGGTTTAATTTGACTAAATTTAGAATTAAATAAGAATCCAAACAATGATCCTCTGAAGAAAATTTCACGTGACCAAAATCAGGGAATCGTTTCCTTAAGTATCTTCAATATGCGTTATATTAAGTTTATACGACCTTCAATTAAGAGGATTTACGGCAGTCTTGAGTCTCAACTACCTAACCTAGGTATATGTGCCTAGCATTACACGAAACATATACCTAGGTATGTATATTATGATGTATCGACAGGTCCCGAGGACGCGACGCGACTCTACCTCACAGCAGAGAGATGATTGGAAAATACGTCGTACACAGTTTTATAGGCAGCCAACTATTCCCGCAGCATATTTCACAGGTTTTATTTTATTTACGTACAAACTGTGCGCGGAACAACACCGACTTGTACAACATTTCAGTTATTCCTTTACTTTGGCTGTAGTTCTTTAAAAGTTTCAATGAAGCTTGAATGTTTTTAGCAACATATTTTATTGTAAGGAAAGAAGTAAACAAATACAATTCCTATAGCGACGTTGCGTGCCAGTTCAACGATGTCTTTTTTATCCTCATTATTATTCAGAAATTATCATGTACGAATGTGCTACATATAAAAGTTTATGTCCCACTTTACATCGCAACATGGCGTCATAAATCGCCAGCGACAATTCATCGCGATATAAAATCGGATCGGTAGGCTTAAAGTGATCCAACACCCTGTATTTACGATTGAAGGGCCAAGTTTAACGTCCTGTAGGTATGTACAGGGTGATGGCACTATAAAAACTCGCGTAATATCGGTAAACGTTTGACTCGCAATTTACTCGCAATAAAGTGGTTTATTTCACTTCAAAGTGGGAATTACTCGATTCCAAATCGCTCTTATCTGACTTTTAAATGCCTAATTTATGTTAGCTGTCCAATAAAACTTTATATGGCTGCGAATAATATTTGCAAAACACGAACAAAAAAGCTAAATATTGGATGTTTTGCCCGTTGATTTGAACTACTCACATGCCAATTCAAAATACGACCCTAAACACACTTATCTGGTTCAAGTTCTTATACCGTAGTACTGTGTGGCATCTACTTGATTGAAAACGAATATAAAGGCACAGGGAATAAAGAATAACATAAAAAGAAACAACATTATTTGCGATAATGGATAAACACGAGTCAATCGGAGGCTCCGCCCGCCGCCGCGCGCCGCCAACCGATCGCACAATGCGCCGGGACCACTCCACTCAGCGGATTACGGCACGCAACAAATTTGCCTTTCATATCAGCTCGGAAAGTTGGCACAACTCCGGCCGTACATTTACAACATTATTCAATTTGTCGTTACGCTAAAAAGCGCCACACAAAGACGAAAAAGAGTTAGGAACCTGTGTATTTTTCAAACAAATCCCCGCCTGGCGCAAGTTGGACCGAAACGGATCCGCCCGCCTTTTCCCACTATCTGAATTGCAAATGGGCCGCGATGACGGCGTTATACTAAACTAAAAGTGTCCGCCAAACTTCGGATTAAACTTCGCCGGCCGCGGCGGCAGGTACCAGAAACAAAAACGTCACAATTATGATAATTTCGGTAGCATCTCCGCGCGGATTGAATTTGCATGGCTATCCGTTGCTGTGTCAACTGAGCCACCGTTCCGATGAATAATGCAGGCGCCGCCACTTACCTTCCCTATTAACATATTTATTAATAAAATAAATATGAGACGTCTGCTCTGCGAGGCGCCTCGATGAGGAATGAGGAGCCGTTCCTTGGTCTCGAAGTTCCTCATTGTTGACATTTCGTATAGAGGGAGTTCCCGAATTGTTAACAGAAACGGTTGTAGGTGTAATGTATGGCATTCATTAAATAAATTGAGTTAGCAGAGCCGCGAACAACGCTGTTCATTTCGTTAATGTGTACAGAATTAAACACAAATACCTGCTCGTACGTATCTTACCGCCTGCGAGGGTGCCACTCTAATGCCAACGTTTTGAAGGTAACTTCAATAATGTACCTACTTGTATTACTTTTGCAAACTATGCATATTATGACTGCGTGAGCCTTTATATAAGTTACCAATAGTTTTAATCTATTTTAAGGCACAAATGAGAAAATTTAGTATGACATGTCCGTGGACGACAATAGATGAGATGACATGAGCATGATGAGCAAAAGTGCATAAACTAGTAACAAATATAGAACGAAGAAGCTGATCAAATGGAGAAACATTGCAAGGGCAGCAATTTAATGTAAAAAATGCTTCGAAAAGATCTACCAACACACCATCCGTTACATCCCAGATCGAAGAAAAAGAGCCCAGCCCATTATATGCTTATATGCTTGCATGGCTAACTACAACCATCAAGTAGAAACCTGGTTGCCAAGCCATAACGGATTAGTAGCATAAAGGTGTATTCCGGCAAAAGTTTTAAATAGCAGTACCCGTTCTATGCCACTACTGCTGCCATCTTCAACAAGTTGTATAAGGCTAGCTAATCAGTTATAAAAATTATATAAACGATACTAAAAAATATGTATCACTTATTTAATCTGTATCAAATATAATGTCAAAATATGTGACTTAAATATTTTGATATTAATACTTTATATTGCTTTATAAGTGTGTGAAATTTCCCCGGAGCCAACGCGTGGTGAGTTAATGTGAAATGCGCAAAAAAGCCGTGGTTCCCACGGGGCGGGTGCATCCGTGATATTTCAAACTGAATTAAATACGTGGATTGCAGGTGAATCAGGGGTAAAAAAGGCCAACCGACGTCCCTCGACCCGACTACTGAGTAGACACAGTCGACAAGCTCTCTACAAGGAGACCGATGCTGTTATCCATTATAAAATATAGGTATCATTGGGTTACAATACATTAATTAATCATACACATAGAGTATGTATACATAACACCTTGACTGTCAAATTCAAATTCAAAATCATTTATTCAATTTAGGCGTCTACAACGCTCTTATGAAGGTCAATTACCTGTTGCCTGGAGGGGTAGGCAAAGACCACGGATTACCATATCTTGTCCTATCTCTCTTCAGTTCTCTAACCCTACCTACATTCTTCATAAATGACTGTCTGATAAGGTTAGGTACCTACTTATGATTTGGCCATTTTAACTAAACATACAATTTTAAAACAATGTTGCGCCTGCCAAACCTGGGAATGGGAAACAACAAAGGGGGGGGGTGCCTTTATTCGGTGGCCGTCTTTTGACTGTTAATATGATGTGATGTTTCACTTCAACAGCAACATTCAGCATATAACCAATTATTCGTAATTTATTTTCAATTCAATGTTCTTTTTCTATGGTTCCTCTAATCGTCTAACGCAGAGTAAAGCCGACTCGCTCGTGTCTAGTATTTTGTTGTTATACCCTAAAAAACTTTACTGACGTAATTTTAATGGAATTATATATATTGAATAGTCTGCTTGGCATGCCAAACCATATGTCTTATTTTGCTTGATAAACGCGTGACCTTTATGACTGACTTTCTCCGTCCAGCCCCTGCGGCCTTCCAGGGAAGGTGGGCAGCGGGCAGTCAATCGGCGGGCATTCGGCAAACGTAGCAAAAGTGACGGTTTATCATTGGAACTTGTTTGTTTTTGTTACTCACCGCCTCTGTGTCCTGAATCCTAAAAAGAAACAGCCGTGACGTGAATATTGAAGGGAACCCGACTTGCTTTGTCAGCTTCTCGGAGGGTTCATATACAGAAACTGGAAAAAATGTGTTTTGTTATTAAATCCAGTGTAGTAGTAACAGTATCTCTTAACGATGTGTCCAATAGCAATGCTGGATAGATATAATAATATGTTACAATATAACTAGAGATATATAAGCTATATGGATTGTGGGCTACCAATGTTACGCATGAAAACAAATGCAATAAAATAACAATATAATAGCTTTATCATAAATCACTTTTTATGGTTCACGGTAATGCCTCATTTAATCTTTGGTACACTTTATTTTCAACCGACCGACTTATGGGGATCAGAATTTGAACCTCTACTATTAGGACATTAAATATTAGTAATAAAATTAAAAGAAAATGTTATTATATCATTTGCATGCTAAACAACTTTAATATTTATCATTATTTTGTCCCGACGTTTCAAGCAATTTGCAGTGATCGTGGTCACGGGGTGAAATAATGATAAATATACGCGATTTAAACCGTTTAAAGTTGTTTAATTACTATGTGTAACAATCGCGAAAACCTAAGACAACATCATTTGCATGATGCTATATATTTCTCTCTATAGCAAAACAACTATAAATACAGCTCTAAAATTTAGTTCTAACAAGTTGTATGTCTATATAGTAAATCTTATCAATACAAATTTTATTTCTAATTATTTTGTAGCAATCATTTGATAAAGTACCAAAAAGATTTTCGCCGTTTTTAAAAGCTCATTTTTAAATAAAACTCTCACGCTATTTAATTATTGTTTAGTACTGTTTCACTCACTCACATGCTAAACGAGTTCTCTCCGTCCTACTCCCTCAGTCAGAAATTATTTAATGAACCTTTTCTTCTTAAATCTATATAATAATAGAAATCTACTCTATACTCACCACCGGATCTTAAGTGCGTTTCCCAACTTGTAAGCTCAATCATCCGCAGCTAAAACTAGGCTCCGACATACAGTGCACAATCGCAAGACGACACACGGTCGACGCGACGCGACGTCGCGTCGACGGAACCCACAAGCCGCAAGTTTCTGAATTATGCATACATCGGCGCGCATTAAACCGATGCGACCGCGGCTGCAGATTAAATATGGACACACTGTTTAGCCATGCAGTCGTGCTAACTACGAGGTGAGAATGTACAGGGTGCTCGCGTGTTTCGCTCGCGTCTCAAAGGTAACTGTCAGAAATGTCATGTCCATTGATACAGTCGCTTCAATGTTATACTTCATGTATTCATTAAATACCTGAGCTTACTTCTTGTATGCTTGGGCGACTTGATCCTTGGCACTGACAATTTTGACCCAAACGAGGAGAGTATTTTCAAACTTGCTAAATTATCTTGAATAAATATGTAGTTTGGTAGCGAACGTCAAACAAACCAATTCAATGGGGCATTTTTGATTTACGTAGTAAATGAGCAAATCCAAATTTTATGTTGCTTTACTTGGCCATGCATGGTTGTAATATTTGAAGCTCAATTTTGTTGACATACCTCTTATGTAGGTACTCTACGTACTTTCCTTATATCCTTTTATACTCATTACTGTACTGTATCAGCGGCATTATCCACTACTGAACACAGCCTGCACTATTAAGCTGGATGTGTCATAATACCCACGCTTGAGAATGAAGAGAATCTTGTCAAGATTCCTTATATGCAACAAAAAGAGAGCTTTGTTCAGTCAAGAAGCTCAGTTACAGCATAATCCACTCGCATCTCAAATAAAAATAGACAATAGAGACAGTAAAGAGAGAATTTTCTCCCGTCCTCTCCTCGCACAAGCCATCTAATAGATTGCTTGACAATAGAAATTAAATCGATAGCAAACAATATCAAGTCCTAAGTGATTCTTCCTATTTAGAAATACGTTTATCCGTGGGAATGACGCGGCAGTCAGAGCTGTGTATTCGATTAAAATGATAAGAATTAAAATAGTTGATATTAAAAAATAGGTGTAGAGAAAATCGATATTTTGACATAAACACTTAATTTTTTTGGGTTCCGTACCGTTGGAAAACGGGACCCTATCACCACCTATTACAAGGCTAACTGGACTGTCCGTCTGTGCGACCTTTAAACCGTAATTTTCACACTATGTTTTAGTATATTTAGCGGATTGCCTAATATATAATAATAATAACGTAAAGTTACAAATAGAAGGTAATATACACGGGGGCAAGTAACGTGTTTTTTTTATATATATTTTAGTGTATCGTAAAACGTATTATACCCGCTTTATACTTGGTATGATTGTAGTGCAATACACCAAACAATAAAAATGCCCAAGTGTAGATCGAACACCCGGTCAGCATCTCGAACTCTTTTTAAAAAATAACGTCTTTATGGTACATTTTCAATAAGTCCAATTCGCACTTGGCCGCTTTTATTTTATGTCATGGACGCGTAACATTAATCAGTATTGGGTACATATATGATATTATGTAAATAGATAATAAGCATAAAATATCGCCCTGCATTTATACGCGTACGAGGTAGGCCGAGGTAACTAAACCCTCACGTTTCGCTCCCATGCTAAGGGTGCGCCTATTACCTTTTACTGGCCACAGAGTTAGGTATACTGTTTTACTATTTTATATACAATTTATTTATTTAACTTAGAATACCTGGCTCTTGGGTCGAACCCATGCCTTTAAAATACAAAATCGTAATTTACGCCACTGGACCAGCGAGATAATTACAAGGAACTCATTTCTTTAACTGCCAAGTATGTAAATATTTTTAGTAGTCCATTTATATATAGGTAGGCGATATATAAAGCTTTGTATGATAAATTAACTAGAACGTCGAGTAGACGAGTAACAAATAATTGATTCCCACCACATCGATAACTTCTATTCGTCTACGACACACACCTCGTCTATGGTTACATAGTGGTACACTCTATTGAATTATTCTACGACACTTAACAACAGTCATATACTTTTTTGTGTTCAGGACACAAAAGGAAAAACGGGAATATTACAATACACTATTAATGTCATGTATGACTGTTCGTCCGATGTCACAGGTCTTTAGCTCGTCGGGTCGGGTGAAGTTATAGAACTACTAAGCTCTTGCGAATAGAATTCATATGTATAGATATTAAGTGGTCTATTTGCGAATAGTATTAAAGCTGTTTTAAAAGTAATGCATGCAACTCTGCTGAACCGTCGAGGTTAGTTGACTGCTTCTATAATATCATGGCTTGTGAGCCATGGTCATCTCTTTCAATATACACTAGAAATTCAGCTTTCAGAGCGACAGAACTTTTATTTTCGCATATTACAATAGAATGTGGACCCTTTTTGTTCAGAATATTAAATTAGAAATGCGACTTAATTATTTTTAGAGGGGCCGTACATGAAAAGGAAGCTGAAAAAATATATTTTTTCTTAGATTAGTACGAGTAGGTATATGCAATGTCATAGTCTAAGTGATCATTGAGTAAGTTAAGTTCAAATACATTTTTATTTTCAAAAAAAAGAAACCAACCGTTCAATTTATAAGCAAAAAATAAAAAACCTGCCAAATGTGAGTTGAAATCGCGATCTGGATACGTCACCGTTTGTAACTCTAAGACTTTCGCGACTTGAACACATAGTAATAAGTATTTTACAGGACTTAATCGCGATAAAAATATGTATACTAATATTTATTTCACGTTGTATAAACGAGTCCTCTCGTGAGCACGACTAATGCAACTTGGTCGAAACGTCGAGGTAAATAAATAATAATATATATATATTTTTATCGCGATTAAGTCCCGTTAAATACTTATACGTCAGCGTTGACCTTCAGATGTTAGGCCTTTTTTCATTATTATAACATTTGGTATGTATATTAACAGTAGTATACAAATGCTCACATTATAGTAAGGTATATAATATAATATCTAACCAATATAAATATGAGTGGATACGTTAGGGATCTGTTATATGTTAACAGTTAATATTAAAATGATTTGTTTAAAGTATATTTGTACGTTTTGGAGAATGCTGTCCGTTATTGCTTATCAGGTGAGCATGAAAACTGCTCTACTATAATGCTCAGAATAATTACAATAGTATGAAAATGGATTATTTAACACTATATGTGATAAATAAGCCTCGGAAGATTCAAGATGTATGTTGTGAGGATCTGTAAAGTAATTTTCTTGGGAGTCGCAAGACAATAAATGTATTGTCTTGCGACCTATACGTACAAATTCCAAGTACATATGCAGATCCATCTATCACCTGCTGCTGAAGCGGCTACCGCGTTGTCATCCGTCATCAAGCACCTAATGAGTTCTGACGTTTGCCCGGTCCTACTGATATACTCAACCTTTTATACAACGTGACATATCACAGCAGCATTTAGTAATAAATCGAATATAAATCCTGACGCGCAATAGGTGTTATTCCGTGTTTGTTGCGCCTTCAACCGTTAACGACATTCCTGTGACACTTTCAATTTAAGAGTATACAATATTCGCATCAATCGACAGGGTGAATGCACCAATTCAGGTCCCCTCAGTAAATCACAGTTTATTTAAACTGTACAGTGGCTGTCTTGCGCAGGCCGCGGCCCGCATTGCTCCCTGGTCTCGGCGCCCCCTGGCGAACACTTTCCGTTTTATTTCCTCGGAAACTTTTATAATTCGTAGCCGTCTTTCGTCGGAGTGGCTCGTTAAGCCACCTTTGTAGGTCCGGGTGAGTTTCAAAGGTAAATAACTTGAATCCGACTCGATTGGCCGTGATTATTTATATTGTAAATTAGGCGGCGCATGAAACGGAAAAATGTCGAGTTCTGCGTGAGCGCTTTTATTGAGATCGCTTTGACGAACTTTTGGGAAACGAGTCGCATTGTCGACAACTTTAAATGAGGAAACTCAAAGCTGGCCTCTGTCAAGTATTGGCACAGAAGGTGTTTGTGCCAATTTATATTGTACCTAATTTGGTATAGATTACTTTTTTAACCTTATTAGTTGAGCTATTATCGTGCACTTCGTCATTATTACAGTGGAAATCAAATAAATATTGAATAAAACACAGAGTACCTACCGCAATTGGAACACGAAAATGCTGAAAACTATTTCTACCAATTTGCAAAATTACTGGAACGAAAATCGATAGTAACAAAACGAGGTCCACTGGAGCGCGAAACAAAATCTCCCGAAACCCGAAGCGATACTGTCGTACAGAGAATAAAAGATATAATGGGTGCCAACGTGGTACAGTCGTGCGCAAAATCACAAAGAGCCGGGCAGGCGAATACATTCGGTAATTGCAAGCCCACCGACTGGCCCACTTCCACAAAAGGTTGTAATGCATTCGCTAAATTCTGACACGATTTCTTATCTATAGTGCTGCACCAAGCATCGATACAATTCTCTGGTGCATCTCGAACGCGCTACATCCGTCGATTGATGTTGACAGCTGACGTAGCAAAGCTTTCTCTTCACTTTTGTTATTGAAACTTTTAAGGATTTCTGTTGAAACAGCTAGTAATGTATCTGCAAAGACGTCAGGACCTATTGTGCGAACTCTAACATACCTTAAGCATTGGCATTATGATGACAAACCCCGTTATTATTTTGGAGGAGACCTTTGTTCAGCAGTGTAGGTATGTTTTGGCTGATGGGTGGTGCAGTGCCACATCATATTAACTGACAACGCACCGTTGAACAAATTTCCGTATAGAGGGGGCTAACCATAATACCCACGTTTGGCAGGCGTCTTGTGTACCTCAGATGAGGTGGCAGTTCTTCAGATGTCGCTGCTGCTCACCTTCTCTTAGCTGGCCTATAGACGCTTTTTACGACTTCTACAGGATATGACGGGTGAAGCCCATCATCCGGCGAGGTCAGGGGTGCAGTATGTTTGATACAAAAATTGGTAAGATGTTACACAGTCAAACACAGAGCTTGGTGGCAAACATTTTTGCCATACACCTACAACATGTGGAATGAGCCGATATCCGGCGGTATTCCCGAGTGGGCAATACTGGGAATATCATAACACGGGCCTCTCGAAAAGAGCAAGTCAACAGACTTCCAACAAAGTGCAATGTCTGTTAAAAAGCTTTTTTAAATTGCTTTCTATCAGGCGATGCTAGTTTCCCAAATATAACATTAAAAAAGAAGAGGTCATGGCGCAGAAATTCTCTCCAATTAGTCACAGAATAAATTTCCTTAGGTCCGTCCCACTCTCAACAGTAACGGAGTAAATGGTTCCGATTTCTCCAAATAGTAATAGCGATAATACAGGCTTGTAGTAGTACCATTCTCCAACTCCTCTCATCGCGCATTTTGCCCCCCCCCCCCTCAGGTAAAGTACCTTCAAAACTCACCTCCCCGGGCTATTGCGGGTCCATCAACGTCTGGCAATGGCAAACAGAATCATGCCTGGCCTTAAAAATTGTAAAATCGTACTAAGCAACGCTAGCGGGCAATTCTTGTCTTGCAACAAAAAATGTTTCTAAATTAATACGCCGTATTCTATAATCCTAAATTACGAGCTAATATAACATATACGTTCATTGAATGACCTTATTTATGTTCAAAAACCCACGCATCGATAAAGTCCTCCGAAGTGCTGGTACTCGTATACCTGCGGAATGATAGTAATGCGAATCGGCAGCTCGCAGCGGTCCAGCGCTAACTTTTCATGCTGCACGTTTCAACTTTAGATTTCATGGTAAACTAGAGAACCTCTTTGTGGCAAAACTAGTTACAAAGCGGTAAGACAAGCCAAAGTCATGTTTAGATAGATTTATTCAATCTCATATTATATTCGTTATACGCATTAATATTTCGGCTTATCCTTATTTCTAGAAAGGTTACGCGGGGTTTGGTACTGTTATATCATAAATTAAGCCTTGTGGGAACAATGTTTATAATAGAACCGTTTCTCAGTTTAATCTTTGTCAGAACTCAGATTGTAGTTCAGTTCGCGCCATTATTCAGGAATGTAATAACTGTCGTCTTCTCATTATTATGTCTCCGGCGTTCCTTATTCAATAATAAAGGCTGTTATGATCTAGTTACTTGCTTATATTACGTAAACCCGCTCCGAAAATATACATTAATATCAGTCAAACCTCGAGGACTTTTATCAAACCTTTTTGTAAAACTGTGTAAATGTTTGTATTCTACAGTGCTGGGTATTTTTATTGAGATTATTGGTGGCTGGTTATATTTGAATGGTAATTACAAAAAATAAAACAGAACAATTAATATTATATGTATTATTCTGAAACTTTCTAGAACGTACATGGATATTTTGGCTAAACTTTAAAACTAGGCAATCTATTCTCAGCTGCTACACCGACTTCTCGTAAACCGTGCCCTTCTTTATGAACTGGAGATAGAGGATTACCTTATTTAAAAAAATTGGGTTGCATGAAATTTTATTCACATGGCGGGAATCGAACCCGCGTCCTCCTATATCGTGTCGGATGCCCAATTTGTAAAATGTGATTTTCGCTTAGCACGCTATAGTGCTTGAAATCATATTAGAAATAGAGGTTTTATTAAAACCTCTACTGGACAACTAATAACAAGTTTTGAAGAAAATGATTAACCAGAATATGCTAAAAGTATAGCCCACTCATCACACCGCGTACAATGTAGCAATGAATCTTAATATATATCATATAGGTAGATGCATCGGATTTTAACTAAAACAATGCAGGGTTTAGGTATTTATATAGAAGATTTAAATTTTCTATTCAAGTTATAATAGTTCCAACAAAATATAGATGTTACATTTGAAGAGAAAAATTAAAGTGTCTGTAAGACTTTTCACTCTCTTATTCGAAAATCACGTGTGAACTGAGGTTTGGTCGGCGCCTAAAAGTCCATCAATAAATATGAGCGAACAGTGATCGTTCGCGGTAAATGTCACTCGCCCCGTTACCTTGCATTATAGATTCCATAAACATTGTCCCAGCACAGAAATAGAACGTATCCAGGTAAATAGGAGTTCGTAACATAGTATCGAGTCGACTGGAGTCGCTTCAATAATGCATCGACAGATCGATAAGTTACGCGACTGCGGCGCAACACTATTCAATATTGTTTGCACGCGGATGTCATTTTATAAGGATTTTATATTCCTCAAGCTTTTTCCTTGACTACTCTGTTAAAAACGTGATATTATTGGCTAGACTTGTTGTCGCTAGCAACAATTAAGTTTATTTTATATTGGATAGGAAATCGACGTCAGTCAATACTGCGGGCTCGTCCTTTTCGTTAAGCTGTACAACAAAGACATGGATAATGAAGTTAGGGTAAAAGCACCGTATCTTGGGCTAATCCAGTTTGAAGGCGGTCGCCGGTCGGCAGTGGTCGCCGGTGGATTCAGTGCCGAGTGTAGGTACGCATCTAAGCGATATACCGAACCAATTAGTGGTCATTCCATTGTTCAATTTGACTTATTAGAGCGGCCTGTGCTGCTCTAATTGGAATTATTGGCCGGAGCCTGCGAGGCCGCATACGGCCGCTTTGTAATCAGATGCTAGTAATCTTGTAATGCTGTGTGTATTGCACTTCTTGGTCGATTCACCAGTGAATCAAAACATTGACTTTGTTGTTAACTTTGCATCATACTACACGAACCTTGTGAATATAATAAAACCATTTGAATTTGGAATGTCACGCCAAGCTAAACTACTTATCCGTGAATCATAGAAGTAGTAAGTTACCATTTGGTCGAAGAATTGTATCGAAGGAGCACCTCTGCTAATGGCTAGGTGTATCCGCGAGAGGGCGCGAGAAGGCGTGAGGGCGCGCCGTCGGTACCAGGCACTGAAAAACGCTTGTAATAGCCTTTTGTTATTTAAAACGAGGAATTAAGAGCTACCGGTGGTAGCGGGATTTCAGGGCGCGGCTTTAATTGGTACGTTTACCTTACACGCTACCTGGGAGTCTACCTTGTTGTAAATTTAATGAGTTATGAATATCGACTTCTGTTATCTTAACTATAATCTTTGTTTACTTCACCTTAAACTCTCAGAATGATCATATAAAAAGCTGAAAAACCAAAAGGTAAACGTTGTGCAAGAAAACTTTGGGTTCTTTTTCACTCTTGCTTTACTTACAAAGAGTTTAAAATTTATCATCAAAAAAAGCACAGCTGGATTTAACATATTTAGCTTTAATTTTTTTTTATACAGTTGGTATGTAACCCTTTGACCACTATCTCACCTGTTGGTAAGAGACGAAGACGTAAAAGATTAAACTAAAATGGAAATTGACTCTAGGACAGTTGCCGCACCACACATCGTTAGGTGCACGACATATTATAGCAAAATCTAAAGCACGCCAGCAAATGCTCCATTTTCACATTATGTTCCAGTGGCTGCCTACTCTGCATACATCGCGACTTCTAGAATCTTGTGAAAAAGTTGCAATATGTAACTGTATCTGCAGAAACGAAAAATACCCTAAATATTTTATACAATAGTCATCATAGGTGGTTAATTCTAAAACATGTTTTTGATTTATCGTGGAACCGTCGTAATTTGATTTCCGGCTATAAAGAGTTCTGTTTGTGTAGTACTGCGGAGAAATGTTAACTTTGCTTTTGATTCGTTTCAAATGAAAAAACACTTAAACCTTGGCAACCATTGCGTTTAGTCTTGCATCGACAAAAAAATAAAGCAATGAAATAATAGTCTAATGAATACACAGTTTAATTTATAAAAGTCTTATGATGAACTGTTACTACTCCACTAACTGCGTGTAATTAGGCGCCTTAGCACTGCACATACTGACACACCGATGGTATTTGATTTTTCACCTTTTGTCATATATACAGAAGGTATATATTCCTATAAAATTAAAGCATAACCTTTCCATAGGCGCGTATGTCTTACAGACAGCCTATGTTTACGTGGAAACTTCTATATAATTTTCCGGCCCTTTTCATCCACATAATAACAGACATGCCAATTTGATTTCATTTTATTTCTTTGTTTTTATAAATGAATAGGTGAACATATAAGCGTTCTCAAGTCAGCTAAATTTACATTTGTTTTCAACGTGTATAAAATTCGTAGGTTATATTTAAGCTACTAAACTACTGAATAGATTCAGGCGTTACTTTGCGGAAATCCATATTTAATATTCTCACTCACTCACTGAGGTGAGTCAAGACCTCCTAAAGATGCTTCGTTTAGAAGCGAAACTAGTCGAATATTCTTCCGGTAAGGCTGCGTGGCGTTTGTGACGTCACGTGGGCAGAACAGGAAAATTTGGCGGAATTGTCACTAGATATATATTTTCATTATTTTTTTAAAGTATGTGTTAAGTCCAGGCAGTCAAAAATAATTCCCACGCTAGCTCCGCCCATGCGGCGCAACGATCCCCGCTGCACCAAACGACGCGATGTGCAGCGGCGCACGCGTCTCGCTTATAAAAATATTTGTGTACTTGAAATTAGATTCGCGAACACAGATACCATTGAGACGATTTCAACTTTTTTTATAATCTTATTCACGTGACGCATTTCGATACATAAAGTAACTTTGTATATACTGAAATTGATGTCACGTTTGTATTTTTATCAACATTACTAATATTTCTTAGTATGAAATTGATTATTTGATTTACTTTCCAAAATTATTCTTACGGTCGACAGTAGCTTATAAAACTAAAGCCAAAAGTTTTACTTTTTACAATATGATCATGTCTGCTCGACTTTATTGGTATATATTATTATGTATGAATGTATTGGTATATATATTATTCATATTTAACTGACTTCCCAAAAGAAAGAGGGTTCTTAAATTGACTTGTCTATTTTTTATTTTATGTTTGACCACACATAACTTTTTTACTGAACCTTACAATCTTGAAGATTATTTATTTGCTAGTACAGTTTAACTCTTAATTGGTTTTCTTTTAATTTCATCAACATCGGTCGAACGGTTTGCCAGTTACAGTCAAACTTACTAAAAAGTAATTTGCCAAAATGCCTTGACGATCGCAGTGCTTCTAGCAACGAATGTAAGTGGCAACTATGAATATAGATGAAAGTTATTGTTAAATAGTGATAAAATCTATAAATAATATGTGTATAATAATCTCTCTAGTAAAGTCTGTAGTCATCAGAATATCAAATAACCTGTCTAAGTCAGTTACATGAGCACAAAATTGAGATCATATTGCACCGATATCAACCAGTTAGTTACCAGACTTTTTAATTAAAAAAATTGTTTTCAAGTCTTTTTTTTTCTTTGCTATGTTGTTGTGTCGCAGTCTCTGTGTTTATAGAGAAAACATATTGCACCAAACCAAAATAAAGTGAGACAAGGGTCGGAATATGATGATGGTACATATCAGCCCAAACGGCACGATATATATTGATAAATGGGGGGTGTTTTTAAATTCTCCGTAGTAACGAAAGTGATTTCTACTGATTAAACTTACTACAAAAATTTCATTACCCCTTGGCGTGGACGATAATTTATGAATGAATCAACATTGTTCTCAGTATCTTGGAATGCGATTAATCAGATTACACATCATTAGAATAAAGTAAAATACCATCAAATTGAATGAGCATAACATTATATTATATTCGGTGAATATGGGTACAATTGACCTGAAATAAATGGATTTGATTTGATTAAATGTTAGTCGTGGCCAATATATTTCACCATGACTCGTCATACAAATATGAATTATAGTTTTTCATAACTGTGCTACGGTACACGTTCCCATAATAATATAAAGTAGGTTGTTTTTTTATTGCTATCATTTAGCTTTTAACTATTAATTAATAATGTTGAAAATATGTTCGTATACATCCTATTACGTTTTATTTTTCAGTTACACTGGTGAACAGAAAGGTGTTATTTTACTACCACTCTGCTTTTAGATACCAACTATGGTAAAAATTAGATAGACCAACCAGATATAGATCTAGCCACTTCTAAACAGCAGGATAAGATTTTTTACCAAACTTGCAGAAGAGTCTATATACGCAATTGTAATGGCCTTAAACTTAGGGTTTTTTAAAAATAACACAACTGCAGAAACATTGTAGACAACATGTTATACAAGCTTCTTTTAATGCAACATGGCAGATAAGTGAGAGAGTGAGTGGCACTGGAACAGGTGACTAAATTAGACATTTAAATAAAAACAGTGGATTCTTAGATTGTTAGTAAGTGGTTATAGACAAATTAAGTTAAGATGTATATAAATTAACAAAAAATCATTTATGAAATAAAAAATATATTATTTTCAATTTATACAGTATTAATGATTATACAGAATTAATGATATGCAAAAGTGTATGTGAGAAATAACGAGTATCGGAACGGAAAGTCAAGTTTTTTTTCAAGTTTGCAGTCCCCCCGATCGTCACCCTGTGACCACGATCACTGCAAAGTGTTTGAAACGTCAGGACAAAAATAATGATAAATATACGCGATTTAAACCGTTAAATGTTGTTTAATTACTATGTTTAACAATCGCGAAAACCTAAGACAACATTAAGTCAAGTCTTCTTTTTATGGCGGGAGGAAGTACTGAAGTATTTGCACTTTGATGTTGCAAGTCACCCTCGACAGCCTCCTCTTGATTTTATCTTTTTCTAGAAGTATCCGCATATTCTTGATCCCGGATCAGTCTTTTCTTAGGGTGGTGGGGATCGACCAGCTCGGGCAGAAGGGAGTTCATATAGAATGTGACTAGTTTTGTCTCCATTTTTTTCGTCCAAAATTCTTCATCTTTTTGTAGAATTTCTATTTTTAATTTGTTGTCTCCATACTACATGGCAAATTAGCATTTAATTATATTACAAATGTTTTTTTTTTTATGCCTGATAGGTTACCCTTTGACCACTATCTCACCTGTTGGTAAGTGATGATGTGGTCGAAGATGTTGTTCAGGCTAACCTAGAATTACTGGCTCTCAAGGACAGCTGCCGGAACACACCGTTAGGTGCTTGGCGACAGATTTTCTACTTGAGGGTGGTAGCTAGCCAGGCGGGCATTCGCAAAGTGCCCTACCACCATGCAAAATGTGCATTTAGCCTTCAGTTTGATAATATCAATCAGATTTTTGATTGATATATATACCTGCAAAATACATTTTACAGACAATCAGTTACCCCCTGAAGCCTTCAGAAAAGCAACTGTACATTTCTGTTTGTCCGACAATCAATTTCGCACAATTTGTAATATAATTTGTAAGGATAAATGTCGGGAGAGCAGTCGAATGACACCTGTCAAAAATCCAAAATGGCGATTTCAACACGGCCACCATACAAATTGCTCCGCCCCTGCTGAAGCTCGGCCTTCAGAAAGGGGGTGTTGGGAATATGAATAAATGAATTTAAATACATAAATTCAGATAATTTGCACGTCAAATTTTTTGCACGTCAAGAGTACAACATCGCTCTTTACCATCTATCTAATACCCTTATAACCGAAAAGGGGACGAAGGCAAGTATAATACGTATCAACGATGGCATTCGCAAAGGAGTATTGCTTCAGATAGGAGGCCGGCCATAAAATGTAAGTCTTACTCCGCACAATTATGTCAATGCGTTGTCTTTTGTGTAGGTACTCAGAAAAAATATATTGTTTATACCGATCCTACAGAGGTGTGACAAGTGCAGGGCGATAATAATGTAAAGTTTTTTTTCAGTGTAAAAAAGAAAATTTCATTGTATTTATACATTTATACGTTATTTTATTTAATTTTACCTGCTGCTCTGCTATGGATAGGTCAAAATAATTTTTAGCCTAATATAGGTAGTATATAAAATATTTCCTTTACGAAATTTCCTGTGAATAAAATTTGCAAATTTAGCAATACTAAAGTATTATGTTCAAAGAATTACTCACTTATTTTCGTGTAGTGGAAGAACAGTCTAAACTTATAATATGAGATGGCGACTCCGACAGTTCTCCCTGTTCCGAGTGATCTCGGACTTCGACTGATTTATTATTTTTTTTCCTGAGAAAGAAGGTGCATTTTTGAGCACAGTCTTTTTTATTATACGAGTATATACACAATCTATTTATTCCACTCTATTATTTTTGTATAAATCGATACTTATATGTACATGTCTAAGTGATAAAATGTATATTTAAAAGTACCTATGCAGGTGACTTTGTAGATAATCTCTTGGATATATACATACTTGCCTGATTCTGAATATTCTTTCATTGATATAAATCTACATCTAGTCTTGAGGGACATAAAGAATGTTCGATGTTTTATTGCGATATACCTACCCACCAAACCAAATGCTTTGATTTGCTACGCTTGTGTTATTATTATTTAGCAACACTCAACTCCATTTACGGTTGAACGGCAGCTGTACTTTAGAGCCAGATAATTTTAGTTTACACCTGTTTGGCACCTTCAACCACATCACTTACCATCAGGTGAGACCATAATTATACATATACCAGATATTATTATAGTACCCTACTAGTCATACTTAGATTAGTACGACATATAGTTATTTTACAGCTCCATTACAGTACTATAGGAAACCTAGTTGGTATAGAATCTCTTAGTTCGGTCGAGATAGTATGTTTCATGAATAGAATAAACACAAACGAATAATTTGCATAGGTGCAATAGGTAAAAAAAAACTGAAATATACGCTTTTGCCTCTCTCATAATTCTTGCAAAGTCATTGTATCGACTCTTCTGCTTCCTTTTTTTATTTTTTAGTTATCTTTATTTCCCATATTGATTGATATACCTACCAAGATACGTATTTATACTGCTCAGGTGATAGCGCGCGAGCGACAGGTCCACGTCCAACGGCGCACAGCGCGGCACTGAAGGACAGCTCTTACGCATTGATTTTAATTCGTAAGCGTAAGCTAATAAGGTTGAATATCGAATCTTCCGATTGACCGTAATCCTGCACAGAACTAAAGGTCGTAAGTCTAAAATACAATTTAATTTATTATGAGAATACTAATAACTCTAGGTAAATTTTACTTTTACAGTGGATAATAAACTACATTTCCTTTCTATGTGTATTTATTATTGATATGTAACTGTCGTAGTTTCCAAGAAAAATCCAATAATTTAAAGAAAAGGCTTCATTTAAAAAAATTAAAACTATCGAGTAAATTTCTTTCAAATGTGTTTCTGTCTTAACAACGGATAGAAAAAGGTTTGAAAAACAAATATTTAAGTTAATGTGTCGATTGCATATTTAAGTTGGTTAAAAAAACTAGTCGAATGAGAGTATTTTTTCCGCAGCCTCGTCTTAATGTGTTTTTAAATTAATGTTGTATGTTTTTTTAAAACGTTATTTAATGTTATCTTAAGATACTTTAAAAAATATTTTTGTTATTATTAGCTACTATACTTTTATTTTATTCCAAAGTCGCACACAAAAGTGTGTAACATTAAATAAAAAACACAATTTACTAAAAAGACTCGGTCCCATCTGCCCCAATATTCCTACTCCGGTAGGTACCAACATTTGTAAGCTTTACATATCTACAAAGCCTAAATAAAATCGAACTATTACAAAACGTGAAATTGTGTGTATTTAGGTAATTAATTTATTGGTATATAAATGATGTGCATTTTGAATAGCTATTAGCAAAGATCAGCTATTTTCAAGTAGAAAATCTATCACCTAGCACATAGCAGTGGTTTCCGTAAGCTGTCCTTCAGCGCTAGTTACCATTCCAAGTCTGGTAATATATTCGACCACACCGCTGATATGGGATTAAATACATGTCATCAGTAACAGTGGCATCATAAGTGAATAAAATTCATTAAGGTGCTGTGGAATCCTAAAACCGGAAGAAAGCCATGTTGGTAAATTTACACAGTTAAATACCGTTATTTACAGTCACTAAACCTTGTGCAGAACCTAGTACGACACAAATACTATACCCTGCTAATTAGATCTCCTCGGATTTCTCAAGCGAGTTGAAATTCGGTAAACAAATACTAATCATTGTATTTAGACATATATATAATTCTCAATATCCCCATGTCGGCTATTATTTCGTACGTTATTGTTAGAAGGTATGTAAACAAAGCACGATCGCTTTCGTGATTCACGTCGCCTTACGTTACACTTTATAAACGTAGACTTCATAACTTTAACGATCCAATGAAAGCCACTACACACATACACCTACTTGCATATGTAGGCGTGTGCTTAGTGGTTGAACATACCTGATTTGTAGCATTGGAAGCTTTGCACCTAATTGCCTGCTCGCTACATGCGATATTTTCAATGAAATAACTTAAGTAGGTACTTTTATGAATAATCATATGTTTAATTTAAAATTGTGGAAGGATTTTGGGATAGTCTTTTTGACCGTCTCAGATTAAAGGTCTCATTTTAATGCCAATTAATGTAAATATCATGATATCACTTAACACAAGACATTATTTATTACAAAACCGAAGTGAAGACTTCGCAACATAAGTGGGTAAAGAAGCTCAAACTTTCCGAAAGCCCATTAAGCGGTGACTGAACAAAACGCACCACCATTTATAGCACGCGAACACACTTTTGAACCATTAATGAAAAGCAGATATTGACAGGGTGCTCCCATTTATCTTTCTACGCCCCTTAATTTAACTTGAACCTCCTGTATGAGATGCAAGTCACCCAAAGGGACTCGATACGCATCTTAGGTTGACATGTCTCTATCTCAACCTTTTGATAAAATAATGATATGTTTCTTTTCCCGTTCCCAAATGTGTTGAGTGAGACAGGTATTTTCAGCGTGACATTAGTAGGCGTATCGATATTTAGGAATCACAGTGATATTCTCTCTGTAGCATCAGTATATTGGTTACTCTGTAATTGAATGTTACCATGTGAGATGCTGCCACATAAATATATTTGAGACATTGGATGAATATTTATGTACCTATTATCTATGTAATATAATATCCCTACATCCGAAAAAATAAGGTCTCTTAGTATTTCCAGCACACAATATGTAGCTTCTAATCAGTCTGCGTTTCACCGCACGTCTGCCACGCTCGCCTGTCGACAATCAAATGTGCATATCAATGCGGGTAGCAGCCCAGATGCGTGCGGTCTGCCGTCTGCGGGCGGCGCGGTGCGGGCTGCGGGGGGAGACGAGTATTCGACGTTTGAATAAATTCCGCGGGAAATCGCAACGAGTAGGCTTGCACATTTCCATGTCAAACGCGCGCCGCCGCCGCTGCCGCCGCTGTGGGGTGGAACTAGTGAATTTTTAACGATATGTAGTTGTTCGCACTTACTTTTTGATTTTACGTCCTTGGGTTACCGACTGATTGTGAATTGCATGCTTTCAAGACATTGTCTTCTTCGAAAATGTCGGTTCCTATAAAATAATTTCAATAATTAAGTTTTTGAGCTGACATGATTCTAATATCTCGATCCGTAATCTACCTCTTTGATATGATTTCATTGACTCTACACGACTTGTATTATTAAAATCAATACTCGTATCTGTTCATGACTTCTCGTGTAATCACTAAAACCTCCGACCCTCAGAAATCAATAAGTACTTAGATTAGACACCGCGAAAATTTCAATAAACAAAGCGTTGCGGGTTGATTAAAGACTCATCAATTCGGCGGAATGGCTGCGCGTCGATAATGTCGCGGCCACCGCCTCATTTTAAAAAGGGGCCAGGCGCGTCTTATCTTCGTATTAATTCCAGAATTCTCGAATAATTATTCGTTCAAAGGTAACGCTGAAGACGCATTTCCAGAGCCAACAACGCAGAACATTTTACGGGTCTCCGAGCTTCGATTCAAAAGTAAATTCAATTTAACTCGACTTACGGTTCAATTTGGGGCGTAGTGAGGAATTGCTTAGATAAGTCTTAAGGATAAGCCGATTTCAAAAGGAACACGTGATTCGATGCTGATTGCGTTCTATCGGACCCCCTTCGTCCCGTCTCCCCGCACACCCCACCCCGCACGCCCTAAACATATTTTAATATTGTGAATGAGAGGGTGTTTCGTTAGATTAATATTAAATTGTATCCTGCGGTAAGATTTGCAGAGGTTTAAGCGATATTCTAAAACGTTTGTAAATAGCTTAATAGGCAGCGGTTTCGGTTTGTATCATGAATTTGAATAAAGCCCTTACCACAATTATGTGCCGTATCAAAACAAAAAAAAAATAAGAACTTTATTGTTTTACTCACACATACTCAGAAACGTAAATTCTCACACGAAACATGTATTTAAAATGATGCCATTGAGAAGTTCATAAATATTTTGGTGCCGTAAAGAGTAATTGCGCGATATTGAGTGACGACTGCCTGCCCCCGGACAGGGGAGGGGGTTGATAAGCCCTCATTAAGAGCAGGGAAAATATCTAACTTACCTCTTATCTCCTCTTAGGTTAGTATGAAAAATCCAAGAAAAACGGCCCTCTTCTTAGGAGTAATAATGTGTGGTGCAATTAAAAAGAAACTGCGGTTTCTATTATATATTATATATTATATTCTGTATAATTTTAATAACTATTCATTTTTACCAACAAGACTCGTGACCACGTCGAGGTGATTCGATAAAAATGTCGAGGTAAGTCGAAACTTTATTTTGAATAGTGTTCTTATAATTCTTTAGTGATAGTAAAAGCGAAGTATTTTGAAGCGCGCGTGGCTAAAGTGTGCTTAGCCATTCTGAACCGATCAGCAAAGCTAAGCAACGTCTGCCTCGGTCATGAGTTGGATGGGTGACCGCCAGTGACGTTACAACGGAGCGCTTCCGTGCTTCGGAGGGCACATTAAGCCGTCGGTCCTGGTTGTTGTCTTACGATGGCAGTCGTTATAGCATGGTGGTAGGGCATTTTGCGAATGCCCGCCTGGCTAGCAACCACTCTCAAGTAGAAAATCTGTCGCCAAGCACCTAACGGTGTGTTCCGGCAGCTGTCCTTGAGAGCCAGTAATTCTAGGTTAGTCTGAACAAAATCTTCGACCACATCATCACTTACCATCATGTGAGATAGTGGTCAAAGGCTAACTTATCAGGCATTAAAAAAAAAGTAAAACATGAATTTGATTCATGAAAGTTTAAGAACCCGACATTTGCCCAACATAACTCTTAAACTGGAATTTATCATTTACTTAATACATTATGATAAGTACTACACAGTGCTTGTAAAGTAATAATTTGTTTGCAATAGCCCGCAAAATCGTGTTAAGTTTGTCGTCATGGCCGATTTTTTTTCATTTATTAATTGTGCTATCATAGCTGTCGCTCCCTTCCGCTGTCTCTCATGCCTCAACCGGTCGTCATACCAGTGTGATTAAGGCACGGGGCCCTTGTGCCCATATTCAAGGGTCTCAAGATCCGTTAATTACGGCGGCCTTAAAATTAACTACCTTTCCCGCGCAAAACACCGCATCCGCCATTTTGTCCAAAAATCCCAACACTGAACAGTGTTCGGCTATTTATATAACGGACATTTACGAACATTTTATACGGAAAACTACGGAATATTTGACGGATTAACAGTTTGAATGCAACGAACGACACGAATATATCTCATTCTATTTCTGGACGTTCAGACATCGGATATCGAATTTTAACTGAAATATTGTTAGAGGACAAGGATTCAGCATCATATAGTTGATTGTAAAAAAATTTAATGACATATTCACCTACCTACCTAATATTTGCACTGACAACACGATGAAGATTGTGGTTTATACTTAATAAAGCCAAGTCCATTTGTGTTTGTTAAGACATGATATTATACTCAAATATAATCAAATATTCTAACTTCTTACTCGTTTCTGTTCACCTGGTACGGCTATTATGTTTCATCGCCCATAATCCACTTTTTCTACCTGTACTCTTAAGAAACACTCACGTTTATACAGCATTGACAGTAATTACATATAGAAGATTTCCTTGATCCATTAAAATTTGTATTAAATCTAGTAATTACTGTACTGATGTATAAATGGCACGACATTATATTAGTGCTAATGCATATATGAGCGTGTTCTACCGATGGTTTTTTTTGGGCCTTAGTTTTTACACTGAAAACGTTTTAAACCACATCATCATATACAGGTAAGAAAGGGGTCAAAATCAGCATAGTTCACGTACATTATTGAGATCATAATATGCTACATGATCTCAATAATGTATGTCTACAGTGGCTCTATACAACGTGGCCGTATCAAGTATAATACTTCAATATTAAAATTTGTAATTGACTTGTATAAGAGCGTCGTAGACGCCTAAATTGAAAAAATGATTTTGACTTGACATACGAAACAGAGCTGCCCTATGGCTGCCTAATGGCAGGACAAGAGATAATAACCGTTGATCCGATATAACATATATTATGATTGATGGGAGTCTGCTAATGTGTTGACTTGCTTAATAAATCCATATTTGAGACTGAAGTCTTTAAAATTAAATAGAAAACCCTACAGTGACTTCTAATATTTGATGATTATCTGTATTCAAGGATCAATGGGATTGAGTATACTTTACATGCTTACCATAGATAGCTTGAAAATACAGCACTAGAACATTGTACATTTTGACACAGATAAGGTATCTAGTATCTAGTGGGTACCTACGTACAGCTGGCCTAACGTGAAGTGTGGCACCACACTGCGGCGACAGAGACAAATGACGCGCGTCTCGCTCCCTTGACTCCAAAATACGTGCAATGTGCACTGCGGCCATAATCTTTGCTACGGCTGGGTGTTGCAGACTAATTGGAAATTATCGTCATTTTACGTCTAGTAAGTACCAAGTAGTACCTAGAATTTTTGAACAACCTCAAAGTGTTTCCACTTTGGTACGGACAAAACCTGATATGGCAGAGATATTCATTTATTGAGATAGAATTATATAAAAATTTTCATAAATTACAAATTCCAAGTGTATCATCTGCTAGACAAAAATCTGACATTTCAAAGTTTTAGAGTGCCATATTTTCCCCTCGAGCGTATACTGAGCCCGTGCCTTCTGGTTTTATATAGCGGAATCTTAAACCAAATTTGGCCAACAAGACAGATAGAAAAGGCATGAATTTTGCACTCGTGGTGTCGCTTCCCCATGGGGTGCTAGGCTAAACTGAGCATTCCTCATATCTTCTTATGGGAATCGTAAGAGGCGACGAAAAGAAAATACCAGAAAGTGACCCTTAAAGAACTGCCACCTAACACTGCGATCCCCGAGATGCCTACCAAGCGAGGGGAGGATAAACAAGTAACAGAGCCTTAACTGTCACAGTTCGATATTCGTAATCGTTTGAAAAAATATAAGTTAACATTTTTATACAAAAAGCTCCCGTTAAAAAATAATGCATAAATTCTAAAGAGTCATAATGAATCGTCGAAGTCTCTTACACCACAATTAAAATGCTAATACTTCGCCACTTGGGCAGCGCAAATCTTTCAACTTGTAAATTTTTCCAATTTAACTCGGCCCTTTGTTAACTGCTTCCATCCCTTACGACTCCTAAGGAAGAGAAAGGGATGAAGTATCGCTAGTATATATTTAGCTCTCGACTTGTAATATAATCAAGGAAGTTGGAGTCGGACGCTGAATACGGAATGTCGCTCCATAAAACAGTCGATATAATTTTATTAAAACTACTCATTAAATATTATGTACTAGTGTATAGACGACAAATTTGAAATTTTAGCTAAGTTGAATTAAGATTCCATAAAGTTGAAAAGGAAAAGAAGTAATGAAAACATTTCAAAACTTTCTGCAAGAACGTAGCCTTAAATATTCTTATAATTTTACTCTCAATTGGTCACTTTAACGAGGAAAATGCTAGTGCAAGAAAAACAGGTAATAATTTGTAAATTTGCAATAATGTAGTAAATGTGCCATAATGTATAGTCAACATTAAAAGTATAATAAGTAAAATTTGTAATATTGAAAGTAAATCTATTCTTCTCTAAGCATATTTTCACGCAGATTTCGAATGATAAACAGCAACTCTCGGAGCTTTTGAGCTAAAAATAATACTTTGCCTAGTCAATAGTAACAATTTCATCAAAAAGCTTTGCTCAATTTTCAATAGCTAAAATTATGTAGTCATTCTATTCAAACTATTTCAGTGTTGATTTTCAATTACTGTCATTTTTGAGCGAATTTTGAGACCGAGTGACTGTCTCGCAAATATATTATGGCAAAGTAAGATCGTTAACTTTTAAGAACACTTCCCGTCATAGTCTTTACAAAGCTCTTCCCATAGTAACAAAGCTATTATCGCATCTGCGCAAACCTTTAGTCGATATAATATGAGCATCTATAGTGGAACAAGAAAGTTTCTTATTACAAAATGTCACGTCAACCACTGCCGGCGGGCGTCCCGATCTCGCGCGTTTGGTAACAGTGGCCGTTTGTGCCGGATATGGGCACGGGCTGGACCGGTGTGACGTATACGGCCAATACGGCAGGCGGCCCGTCGCCCTTATATGGCACAGTTGCAGCCAACTCGCCGGCACAATTGTGGGGGATCTGGTAAATGAATGGTGTGACTGCCATACCCCGCCATATTAGGCGGGAAAATGACATGTGAGAATTCGTTTGAATGCAGACGGTGAAGTGCCGTGAATCATAATGAGGTTTATTATATATATTCCAGTAATTAACGTTCAAGATGATGTTGTGACTTTGTCTAACCTCGACGCGATTAGTCCTTGGCCGTCCATTAGGCCCGCCTGGACTTAGCCCTGGACCTTTTTAAAAGCTTAATCCAGTTGTATACGTCCAAACGTTAATCGGATGATGCCGTTATAATCCGCATAATCAGTTTAATGGACATCTTTTCGCTTTAGCACAAACGCAAAGGGGAACAGAAAACTCCAACTAATACTCCCACAAAGGGTTCAGGGAGATCGTAATCTAGAAAAGTAATATCCTTTTAGAAGTCAAACCGAAGTAAACCTCTTATTTTTCTGCGGAGAAAACTACATAGAAATGTTGAAAAAAATCGATCCGGTTGTCAGTTTGTCCGCGGAGGTCGTAAATCACGGCGAGTGACGCCGCAATATTTATCTACTTGTTGATCTGAAGAATGGCGTTAAAAAATATACAATATGATATTCGCGCTTGACATTCGGAATGACGTCACAGGATCGACGGAACTAGGAAACCCGGCAAGTTCACAGATTTATCGCAAAGTAGGTACATAGGGAGCTTCCATTATCTGATATTGGACGAAAGAATACGAGTAAAATATTCAAGCTGCCGAGTAAATCTGATACCTAGGTGGATAACCGAAATCTTGTATATAACTCGTGCCAGCCATTTCTCATCTTTTGGACACAGATAAGGTTTTTCTCTCGGTGTCTGTTTATTTAGCGAGTGGCAATCCTTAGCCGGATTAGATTTCGTCTTGATTTATTGATGTGCTTTATTACGGAGGTAATTACTCTTGTAATACCTTCATTTCATTTGGATTGGATGGACGGCGGTGAGATTAAATTAGCAGTTAATGACAGGTTGTTAATGACATATTTATCAGTTAGATTTCCATATAAAACTGCCTTTCTATTTACCACGGCAAAAACTTACTTATGTAATACGCCAGAAAATATTCTAATTTGGGTTTACGTATCTAATACGACGTACTTCTTCAGAAAGTATATTTCTCTCAAGGACAGCTGTCGGAACACTCCGATACGAGCTTGGCGTCAGATTTGCATAAACATGAGGGTGGTAGCTAGCCAGACGAACATTTGCTAAATACCCTACCACCATGTTATAACGACTACCATCCTAAGACAACAACAGTAACGACGGCTCAACGTGCCCTCCGAAGCATGGTAGCCCGCAGTAATACCTAATGCCACTATAGGTCACCCATCCAACTTATGAGTGCACCGGACGTTGGCTAACTTATCTGATCGGTTAAGAACGTTTAAGCAAACAACGCTACGAGCGGTCCAATCATATCTGCATATATTTGGATCGAGCGCGCGGACCGCCTAATATAAAATGCCACTGCATACGCAATTGAGGAAACGAGCTCCCGCTCTCTTCACCTGAAAGCGGTAATGCATTTTGAATCTTCAAATCCTGTACCGGGTCACATCCACGTCGTATCGATGTTCGGGCGTGGCGGTCCATTTTACGACATTGCACACGAGAGCGGCCAATGATGCCTTATAAAGCAGCCGGTACACATTCTGTTTAATTGAGGTACTCCCACATTCGCCGCCGACGGCCATCATGATTCAACGCGGTACGGTTATGCAAGATGTTTGCAATAACCGATGCTGATAACCTTTTGGTACATCAATATTTTATAAATACGTACTAGGTAGCACGTTTTTTGTTTTTTCAATACGGCAAACAGCTGGCTCGTTATTCTATAATGTTCTTGCTTGGAAAAGTAACTAGTAAGTTACAAGTAGTACTAACTAGATAGTACTTGTATATGACAAGTTCAAATGCAAACGTCATAATATTATGCCACTTAATTACTTGTAAGCAAGCACTTTATTACTGTTCGATGCGAAATCCCAACAAATAAAGGTGCTTGGCGTTTTATATGGCGTTGTAAGCAGTGTTGGTTAGGCAGGGGCACACGTGCAGATGGTTCCTTATGAAAAAATACGGCCCTATATTATAATTATATGATGATTAAAGTCCTGCTCACATAATCTGAACAACATTTTCAACTACAATTTTATCTGTTTATTAATTTGTTTTTTTTTAATATAATTGCGAATGTTTTAATGTAAAATGATAAATTAAGAAATTATGTCTTACATGACCAATGACAGTATAACGTACATTTGTTATAAGGTGAATAAAGAATCTGAATCTGAATCTGAATATATTAGCTCAATATATTTAATATATTAATATATTTGCCTATCGACAAAGAAAACAGATCAAAACAAGGTTTGGTAGGTGTATCATATACTTAATGACGATTCCTCTGAAAGATCTGGGTCAATCACAGCAACAAATAACTGTACTTACCTAAGTGCCGACAGCATTTTTATTCTCTTTATAATCTCATATCAAAGTCATAGTCCAGCGTGGTAGTCAAAAAGGCAAAAATAATGGTTTGGTAGACAAAACCGATAGGCAAAAGAGATCCTAAAAAGGGGGAGAGTAAGCTGAGTTTTATAGCAACTACTGCAATTAGGTAGAAGCATAGAATTCATATATATAGCTAGAGTTCAATGTTGAAAAGATGACGATGGTACTAGGTATGTGTCGTTTCAATACTCTCCAATTATGGTACATCTTACAATCGAAATAAAAATGAAATTCTCACTGCAGAGTTTTCAGTGCTATGGCCTGGCCAGTTCTTGTGTCATAAAAAAATACTGTGTTATGTTTTCTCTTTATTGTAGTTTTGTTTTGATCCTAGAAAAGCTCTCAAAAGTTTCCATTGGACAGTAAATTTTCTATTCATTTATCTCTATTTCAGGCTAGAGATAAAAAGCCCAGGTCTTAATGATAGTATGTACAAAAGACTCACATGACATTTCCGCTGTAGCTTAAATAACAGTTCTAAGCTCTGTAGCTTGGCTACCTAGCTGCGGCATATGTCAGTCAAGCGTCCAGGAACAGCGACTGCTCTCTGACATTTTATCAATACACAATGGCCCCGTTTATCTCTCTATGATAATTTCAACGTTTCATTGACAGCTCGTTATGTATGCCGATGCGGTAGGCTCGCGATTACCGCCCGATTGCACAAAGAGTAAATATCATTATTATGCTGTGTTGTTAACAATTTCAAATTGAATTCCACACCGAAACTATTTGATATCACTTTGAGAGAATCCTACAACAAGTACTCATTCATTATCGTACAGAGAAAATTAATAAATTGATTAAATATCCAAAAGTAAGGTTCGCACAATCCGCTTGTTTAATTTGAAATGAAAGTGGTAATAAAATATTAGGTAAATACAACTGTTACAGATGCGAACACACAAAGCCTTCAAGAGTATCACAGCGACAAAAGAAGAATAGCCACACCTGTATAGAATCTTGTCGTAGAAGAGCTTGCGACAAACCCTACAGTAAAACCTTACTGGGGATTTGAATACGTCGAGAGCCAGCTATTCGTTTGCATAAACAACTTGTAAAACTAAATCAAAAGTAGTCAATTATAAAATCTAACCTCATATAGCCCGAGTGCGCCGACAAAATCGTGATCATATCTGGTGAGTTCGGAAGCCACGTGCGACGGCTCACGATTGTCGCTCACGACGCGATTGTCGTCGACTCACCGGTTTTTGCCGGCTCTTGTCGCGTCGGCTATCGACGGCCTGCTCCCGCGCACGCGCGGTCATGCCGCTTTTGAGGTTACCTCACGTTAGATTGTCTTGTTAGACCGATTCCAATTGTGATTTGTAATGAATTTTATGAACAATGCAACAAAGCATCGCCATTGTAGAACAATGAACTGATCCAGGTTTTAGACGGATTTTAATAACAGAAAAGCAGACATTTGACTTCAACATCAGTAGCGTGGCGACAACGTATGCAACGCTGGAACACTCCGGCGTGTAAGATAACTATTCACTGTGTTCTCGAGGCTCTTAGATTACAAATAGCAGAAAATAGAGAAATTGGCCAAGTATTATCTAAATCAGCAGGATAAAAGATCAGGAGCTGTTCCGATTTGAATTACCATAGAACTTACTTAACTTATACGTACGACATTATTCATACCCCGAGAACGAACCTACGAACGACATCTAAAGTCACTCAGAAACAACTTTTATTACCTATTAAGTAGAATCTACACTCAGTAACTATTAAGTAATATATCCTATAAGTCCTATAACCAAATAACCAGTGTATCTGTCAGAACCTAATGCTTTTTACAAAAACACCTAAAACGTTGATGTCCTCTGATAGCTTCCAATCTGCATACAAAACAGGGCTGGCGTTTAAAAAATGCACGTCGATGGAGGCTTTATGCATGACTACACATTTGCCTCATTTTTTATTGACATCAAATATTCGGGAATACCAACAGTGCCACTAGTGGCATACTCCGCATAACGCAAAAACCAAACATGGATTTTAGACAAATCAAATTCTGAAATTGCAATTGCAAATATTCATGCCCTAAATGTTTTTCCCAACACAAACATATTTTCCATGATACTTCCAAAAATTTTCACAAGAATTTAGAGGTTTCGGTTAGCTTAGAAGGTGCCAAGTGAATCTAATTTCATTATGATCACTAAAATAACCTATAAACTGTCCTTGGTATGCTGCAGAGTTATTGGAATATAGTATTAATTATATTTAAAGGGTATGTACATCTATCCCTTTTGGAATATTTAATAGCCGAGAATCGAAATGTACGCATCATCGCTTCGCACATATATATTTTGGTCCAATGTAAAAGTGGCGAGCCTTTTGCCTTATATACCAGGTAAATTTCTCGACTCTGGACGGTATATAGAAAATGCAGAAAAGTTCGTCAAACCCGGAAATCGAACCCAGGACCTGGAGATTCTAAAACAAGACTTCACGCCATTCAACCAACCAGACCGCCGTTCGAAAGTATTTTCTGACATAGGCGTTGGACCATAATACCAAGTAGTAATTTCCTATGAGTAAAAAGGTGATTAGGTATACCTACATACGATTAGTAATTAGTTAGTGGCGCGATGAGTAGAAGGACCCAAGAAGAAGAGTTAAAGCGTATGTACTGTAAATGAAAGAGGCAACTGGCTATATTTTAATATATACATTTACTAATAAAGTTTAATGATTATAGTTTATAGCAAAATACCTTAGGCTGTTTAATCACATTATCTACTTCGTGCGTGTTATTCTCATAGAAATTTCTCCAAACATAACTAATATACAGCACAGCGGGCGTCCCGAAACGGAACATTATAAAACGTTTTCAAAGTACACAGCACCTCAACACTATTATTATAATTCGAGTTTTTTCCAAAGAAAGCTTCGGCACCCTCCCCTTCCGATATCTGAGAAATACGAGTCCATCCACCATACACAATGAAATAATAAACACTTCACCCCGCCGTGTGGGGATGAAAATATATATTTTTTTCCGTTATTATTTGCAAAGTAAATTTCCCGGTTCGCAGGAAGTGCCCTCGAGCCTGTTCGACGATGGAATTTGTCATTTCGATATTCATATTTCTATAGCGAAGTGACGATGGCGTACAGGTATTTTTATTATGAAAGGCATAACTCAGACTTCTATAAAGTAGATACAAGCGTAATCCCAAACTCGTATTCCATTCCTATAAGACCTTCTAGGCATTCTGAAATTATATTTTTTGCGTCAGCTAAGCGAATAAGGATACCCGTGATTACATCCCCCATATCATCTGGTCGGAGTTGCAAGAGGTGACGTAGGGTAAAGTACCAGGTGGCCAGCATCGTCTTACATAGCGATGCCCAAAGCGCCTCCTGCGTGGGTTTTTTGGCAAAACTCCCTTAAATGTGGGGCTGTGCTCAGCAGTGGATAATTCGGCTGATGCAGTAATACCATTTTAATAAAAAATGAAAAGACGTATTTGACCTATAAGATATTATCACGGTAGCTCAGTTTGGCAGGGCATTTCCCGACCTATGCGACGGATGATGGCAGTTCAAATCCCTGTCCTAACTATTACTTTCGTCGAATTAGGTACTTCTAGGTTTTTTTCTTTGGAATGTTTTGTAAAGTAGGTACACCTATTTATATAAAAAACAATTACGAGTAATTGCCTGTTTGTAACTTCTTCATAATTAAATTACTGGCACAATTTCCAAGCATAGGCTGAGAATACTATATTCGAATAAGGAAACAATTTCATTCTACATCCGACTTGTCAAAATAAGTCAATTACGTTGGAATTCAAAATAATTTATCCTCACCATGGTTTTTTTGGTAGCCCCGTGGGGTGCCGGATCAGAATTGCACCTCCCCATATCATCCCGTGGGTGTCGTAAGAGGTGACTAAGGGAAAAACTTTGGAAGATGGGCAGCAGCGTCTTCTAAAGAACTGCCAACTTACACTGCAATCCCCAGGATGCCTGCCAAGCGTGGGGATTATCTCAAATACCCCCTTAATAGGCTTAATAGGCTGTGTTCAGCAGTTAACGGTCCCGCTGTTACAACAGTAGTAAGGTTTTTTTTCATCGGATAGGAGGGCAAACGAGCAGTTGGCTCACCTGGTGGTAAGTGATCACCGTCGCCCACAGACATCCGCAACACCAGAGGTATCTATGATATGCGGTGCGGTCCTTTGAAGATGGCGTAGTAATTTGGGTACCTATAAGTACATTATAGCATCAAAAATTTTATTATAGAATAATGTTTTAAATCTTTACGAACAGCATTTTTGTATTTTTTTTCACACAATATTCAAGATGGTCAATATTTGCCCAAAAGTTCTAGTAAGTAATATGTTGAACGACAAATACTCATTTTATTTAACACTGTGCGGCTAAATGTTTTGTGTTTGTTCCGTTCACTCATGTTTGTTACTCTTTGTTCTGTTTCAAAACATTTAGTGTATCCCAGAAAGCACACACGTACCTACTGGGCAGCCGCGGACTGTCCTGGGAATCGTCGATACTACCTTCAACTACACATTACTTTTAAGTTACTTAATATACTAGAACGAAGTGGTCTTAGAAATATGTCAGACTGAGGGAGTAGGACGTTTGCGTTTGTGTGCAAGTGAGCGAAACAGAATTACGCAATATTTATAAAGAGTGAGCGAATTTACTTAAATTTATTCATATAAAAGTGAGCTATAAACGTAAAAATCTCTCAGGTACGCTCATAAAATTAGTGTTCCTACAAATTATAATAACGTTAAAGACACAAAATTTAGCTAAGTGAAATTTTAGAGCTGTATTCATTTTTTTCTATCGAGAGAAATATAATATGAAATGGGGCTTTTGGACTAGGAGTAGTATTTCTCATATCCTCTGGAATATTATTTCATATCTGTACACTCTTTCTAAAAAACATGTTCAAATTCTTTTTGAAACACTTCATTTTTAAATGCCATAGCTTCGCGTCAGTGGATTTGGGAATAAAGTGCTCGCTTCATTTATTTTTTCGTAAACGGTTAATAGGTGGTAAACGTGAACACAGAAGAAATATTTAATTATTAATCTACAGCGCATCAAACACATAGCCTTTATCGTAGTAGGTATATAAAATATTGTATCCCTATCAATAATATTTTAGTATTCAGCATAATATATATTTACAATTATTAAACAATAAATTGTAATCGTTCTGTTGTGTGTACCTTTTCAGTTGTCTTTAAAAAACAACTTTTGGACACAAATACACATTTATTTTATTTGAAAGATAAAATTATTATATTTACAAAATGACTTACAAGTTCCCGCAACTCACTTTTACTACTCATTTGGGCAGAGGGTATACTAGGCCTGAAGGGTATACTAGTACTGACTACTAGTACTAGTCTGGTGACTCCTGGAGTTATCGCAATAATACTGAGCACTTAGAAGCGACCGTTTATATAGAGAAATATACTGCTGACAACGCGTAAATAGGTTTGTGAGGGATTCGAGCCTAGGTCAGCATTATATTGGGTGTAATAGTTCGTAAATATCGATGATGTACATTATTTTACTGTTATATAAAAACAAGGCTTTATTACACTTTCCAGAGAATATACGTTACACAGAACTCTCTATACAGAACATGTACGTGCAAATTGTGCAAGTCCCTGTAAATATTAACGAGAAGACAATGCGTTCGGCGAGTGTACCTTCATGCATGGTCATATCTCGGAGGTGCTAAACGTTCCGAAATGTCCGGCAACGTCCGCACTCCGGACAGCAATTAGCACGTGTCCGGAACCCGCCGTCCGTTACTATAGCAACGCATTACACACGGCGCTAAACAAACTAATTGGTCGGCGCTTCTGTGCCCAACTGTACCCCGCTCTATGAATGTAAACGACCAAAGCCCAAATTGAACGTAATTGATGAATGAAAATTTAATAGAGAACTGTTTAATGCGAAAATCGTTGTTTATTAGTGACGTTTATGGGCCGAATATTGTCGGTTTATGTAGAGTAGGCTTGTCGTTGTATAAGTTTATTGTCGGGGCAGGCGAGCCGGTCATTGCGCCATTTGCTTAACGACTCTATGTATTGTTTCAGGCATGCTGAGGTCTACCTACGACCGCCCAGACCACGAACGTAAGCACTTTATATTATTTTATTGTAAACCTTTATGTACTCGTATAACCACATCAAAAACGCTGTAAGATAACAATGGCCACGATATGTTCAATGCTCTTTCTGTAACCGATTAACACTACTGGTCTATAAATCCTTATATTTTTTTACGTGCACGTCTTCAGTGGAATTCTCGTGCTATAGGGAATCAAATACAAAAGACTGGGAATAAAACAAATTCGCATAGAAAGCCCGTCCTGACATTATAGCCATCAATTTTGAGCGCCGTATTGAGTAAATCTATCACTCTTTTACGGGCCTCACATACCGATGCTACTATGGTTCCTCGATGTTATCTCGCTAATATTCCGCGATGTTTGTTACAGCTACTAATTTCGTTTTACTTCCGCATCACATTGTTTTCCTAAGTTCAAAGTAGTTTTGACTCTTCAACGTACATACTGCCACATGCTCTGGTTGTATGTGATATTTTTTGTCCCTAAATCATTATTTTCTTACTAATATATTTATTTTCGTTGAAATATATTGGTTCCAGTGTTTATTATAATGTAAGTAATGATGAGAACGTTATTGCTTATACTATTATCAGTATAACTGTCGACAGCTTAATACCACACATATGACAGGATAGTAGTGAATGCTACTACTAGACTGTGATGCTCCCGATCCTGTTCGTGACAAAGCAATCCGAACTTGTTCGGTCTTTAGATTGTATCTGTGATCTTTGTGTCCAGTTTTGGGTACTCAGTGGGACTTTGTAATCCAGGCACGTCCTTTTGGCCTCTTCGTCCTCTTCTCAGTTTATTTAGATCCTTACATGGCTTTTGAGCTATATGGCCGCATTACTGCAACAATAACTGGAGGTACATGCTAGAGGGTCTTGTGTACCATGCGCTGCCAGCAACACGTTTCAAAAGCGTTGATAGATCATCGGTCTGCAGCTTTTATGACGTTGGAATCTGCATGTCTGATTTCTTCTTCTTTTCTAGTACTAAGTTTTATAGATGGTACGAAGTGCTTTACATGTAGAAGGGCTCACTTATAGTAGTTTATGCAACTGTCATATAATAGAGGGTATTAAAACATGCAGGCGAGTTTCTAAATAAGTTTACACGGGTGTTTTAATACATAATTATATGCAGTTGCATACACTACTTTATTTAATCTCATGGCTATAGGTAGCTACATTAAATAAAATGCAATATAAAAACCAGCACGTTGCGCGCGCAGCGCGCTCACCACAGATAATGTGTACTTAAATTGAACTGAAACCTCCTTGGTCGGGACACATTGTGCTTTAATATTTAAAATAATGTTTGAAATCATTGTTTTGTTAGGAGAATAATGCTTTAATTTATTTTTTTTATTTTCTTAAAGAAGTATGTAGATAAAATATGCCAATAAAAGTCTGTATTTCATTTCATAATTGGAATATTACCGAATGAGATTATATAATAGTAGTTTATGCAACTGTCATATAATAGAGGGTATTAAAACATGAGTGTAGGTTTTTGAAACGAGCCGCAGGCGAGTTTCAAAATAAGATTACACGAGTGTTTTAATACCTAATTATATGCAGTTGCATATACTACTTTATTTAATCGCATGGCTATATTATTTTTTTTTTACCTGTATTTCAACTCTCTGTGGCTATACGCTTTTCTTGATTTTTCTGGCAAAAGACTATTCTAGCATGTCAGGTGGAGTTAAATCATCAGTATCGTGGGTGTTGCTTGACATTTTTGCTACTAAAGTTTTATCCAACAAAATATTACTCAAATTCGTATGTACGAAATAGCGCCAAAATGGAAAAAGTCTGTTATTGGTCTATTGGCTCGGAACCAGCGCAGCGCGTTGCGCGTGCATCTCGCTCACCATAGATAATGTGTACTTAAATTGAATTGAAACCTCCTTGGTTGGGACACATTGTACTTTAATAATTAATAAATTGTTTTAAAGCATTGTTTTGTTAGGAGAACAATGCTTTAATTTAACTTTTTAATTTTCTTAAAGAAGTATGTACATAAAATATGCCAATAAAAGTCTGTATTTCATTTCATAATTAGAATATTACCGAAGGAGATTATATAAAATAAATTATAATATTACTTATGTATATAATTCCAAAAAAATCTCCCTATACTCGGAAAACTTTAACATATAATTATATTTTCTTACGCGAAAATCTCGTTAGATTATAATACGTGTCGTTGGAAACATATATGTCCTGTTGACGAACGCCACGCGCGTTGTTTACCGAGCAAACACTAAGCGCTCCAAGATACGCGTCATCCATCATATCTAGGCAACTGATAAAGCTCTAGTGATTTCAAAAATTAATACAATTACAGAATATAAAGTGTTCTTTGACTAGATACTTTTTATGTTATTTTTTTTGTTACACAATCGTATAAAATCAAATTTAAATATATGGATGTCACAGTCACCGGTACGAACCCTTTCGAGATGTTTTTTTTTGAATCAATAATAAGCAAAGGCAAATACTATTGACTCTATATTATTTTTTTTTCATATAATCGTGAACCATGAGTACCGTCGATAAATAATTGCGAACGCCCAACGAACGCGCCGACCACTATTCGTCAAATAAATCAACTGGATTTGCATCCGCTGTTGTGCCTGTATATTTACCCAAAAACACAACTTTATAACTATACCTATATAATCTGTATTCATAATGGAACGGTGATGTGGAGAAGGCATTAAAGAAAATGAGACAGCGCAGCGGAATTGAATGGATACATACAGTGACATTACATATAACTATTAAATGCCTTGCTTTAACGTATATATATATATAAAAATACGTCGGTATGCTATTAACTAACAATCAACAGATACAATCAAACTGCTAGACCGTTCTTGCGGCAATATAGTGCAAGCAAGAATACCTTTGGAAGAACGTTTGGAAACGGTATGTTTTGGCGACAGATTTTAATTGAAAACGCTATCTAACCATGCAGGACTGCAAAATGTACTCCCACTATGGTATGGAGTTTAACTGACTTAAGATGTAACTGGTCGAAACAACAGAAAATCAAGAGACATTCGTGGAGAAAACTATTGCCTACTATTCAGCAACATTTTAATCATTTCAAACACCCAACTTTAAAGACTTAGATGAACCTATAAGAACCAACTTTATCGAATAAAAACACCAATTTAGACGCACTTGGCTAGTGAGCACTCACTAATTTATTTAGCCTTATAACGGAACTAGACAAACTAACAGCCCTCTTTAAGCAAAAAGTTGAAGTTCTCGACTCTCACACAAGTTTCCCTGTATTTGGTACAACATAACTATGCGTTTCGCTTGTGCCTTTTCTCGATATAGGTAAGGTTAATTTTGGCGTAGACCACGTTCAAAATATACCTACTAAGTGGCTTTTGCTAGGGTTTGATTGACAGAACAATAGTGCAAAGAATATGTTTATAGAAAATGTACGGCAATGTGCAACTTACGAGTATATTTACTCGAATGCTCAAAACGAGGGTGGGTAATAATGTTTCTAACGAATCCTGTGCTGTTTTTCTGTAAACTGCAGTTCATATTTTAATATTATGTATATGCTAACGAATGAAATTAATTGTAAAACTTCCACATTTGGATCATAAATGCAGTCCTTTATTATATTATCAGATTATTACATTCATAAATTACGCCTCTTATATAGTTAGTTAATTTACCGCTAAAATTAATTAGCAAACAAAGCGCGAAGTTCGACGGCTGCGCTGCGGTAACTCGTCAATTCCAAACTGCGCTGTAGGTACTTTACGTAGGTAGTGCAAAGGCTGCCCTATCTGTACTGTGGATGATCTGAGCGTGTAACGAGCGACTGACAAACTTTGCTTAGCGGCGGAACACAAGTGTGATCGATATCAGTTTGGAGAAATTAAATGTGTGCCTAGTAGTGTACCTACGTTCATAACATTCGGATTTTTTTTGAGTATTTTTTTTATAAACAGGCTTTTTTAAAATAAATTAAACATATTGGAAATCAATTGTGGCTCTACAACATTTATGTTAGGTTTTGGCTTGTTAGGCGGGTTTTCAAGCAGGTATAAACATACCTAAAATATTGGATGTGTAAGCTTTTATGGCAAAAAACGTAGTGCCTATGGTTGAAAGATGTAAGGTTTTGTTTTTAATATTCACCAATCCTTTTAAAATGTCGATAGTTTTGAAAACCAAAATGTGTCATCATCATCATCATCATCATCAGCCGGAAGACGTCCACTGCTGAACAAAGACCTCCCCCATAGATCGCCACAAAGAACGGCTATTAGCCACTTGTAGCCATTGGCTACCCGCGACTTTCACAATATCGTCAGTCCACCTAGTAGTAGTGTAAAATGTGTGCTACATATTAATTTTTTCGAGTACTCTTATAATTTCATACCTTATTACCAAATAAAAACAACCCCTAACTTAGACCACAGATTACCTGCTACCCTACACGGCCCGGCCGACACGAACACACTACTTCAACAACTCGACGCCATCTCGACAACAATCCGGCAGACTGCGCGCTCATTACACACCGTTCTATAACCGACAAATTGCGTTCACCGCGATTGTTTACTAGTTAGGTAGCGACTCGGTGATTCCCGACTAGTTCGCGAGTTTGATAATCGAGCGAGTTCGCGTGAACGAGCTAACTTGGTAGCAGCCGTGGAACTTGACGCAGTCTGATAAGACCGTTTAATTTAACAATAAATTGTTGCACAATTCATTGTTAAAGCTGACAGTTCCTAATTACATATGAGGAGTTATCAGTTTTAACTAATAACCATTCAAATAATATAAAGAAGAGTGCCTAAAAAGTGTTGCTCTCTACAACTAGTATATATGTGATTGATAAATTGCCTGGTATATACCTAATAATGCGAAAGTGTGTACACCAGACTGTTAGTTATAATTAACGCCTTTACTATTGCATACAATGAAAGCCCAGCCTGATTTGCAAGAATCAATATAAAAAGGGGATAACAATGTTGAAATACATTAAAAGATATTGCCACAGGAAAGACCAGAGTACTTAAATACAAAAACTCATTTTTTTGTGAATTAATTAATTTTATGACATTGCATAATATTTTTTTCAATAAGCTACGTTACCTGAAAAAGCACAGTCGAAAGTACAAAACATTTTATCAGTACATTCACTATGTTTTTCTTTCATATTCTGACAAAAGGATATGAAATATCTTCCCGATTTTCCTTACAATACCTTCCGACAACCCTGGCCTGGCACGGAACCCTGCCATGTTATTAATAGCATCAATACCGTTATTATTTGCTGGCCCTTGAATACATTATGCTTCACCTGCTGTTTATTGGCTAAGAAAATTGTATTTAGATAATTTATTCGATCTACTTATGTTACCGTTGTGGCTCTG
Source organism: Plagodis dolabraria (assembly GCA_963854805.1). Lineage (NCBI taxonomy): Eukaryota > Metazoa > Arthropoda > Insecta > Lepidoptera > Geometridae > Plagodis > Plagodis dolabraria. The sequence goes on from OY978446.1 coordinate 34,623,451, forward strand.
TTTGAATCCCAGGAAGTTTGCATTATCAAATACAGAAACATTCGTGCTTCAAACTTTAAAACAATTGAAGTTAACACAATTAAATATAATTTCAGTATGCGTTGTCAGAATAAATTGTCTATTTAAGTCATCAAGGACATAATACAAAAATTAAAGTAATTCCGGTGCAATATATTCCAAGCAGAGCACAATAACAATACAAAAAGCTCATTTCGCGAGACATTTTAAAATACCTTTTTTTACAAATGAAAAAGAGCACTCGTCGCAACGACTACCTGAAACACTTCTAGTTTAACGAAGGACAGCGTCGTTAGGAGGCGCGATTTAACGGAATAACGGAAAAAACGGCGCTTATCGACGTGACGATCGGACGTTACTCGGGAGTCGGAGGCGCACTTACCGGAGAGGCGCGGGAGAGGTAGAGTAGAGGTGGAGGAAGGAACGATCCAACATTTGTTATTGGATAATGAGGTGCGAATAATGAGATTTCCGGCTAGGTTTTACCAACAGTAATTTAATCAACGGACTTAACATCCCGTTAATTTTAACTAAGTATATTAAACATTTAAGTTATATATTCAAGATCTTATTTTCAACTGACCCTTTAAATACATTTTCACAAACACAACAATGCTAAATTCATAGGCTTAAACGAATAGATTTCATACAAACAACAAAATTCCTTTTAAAGCTTTATAATCCAACTTCAGGCGTAATAACAAGAACCGTAAACCCGTTAGAATTGACATTTGGTGTACAAAAGCTAACCTATCTCAGGAGCGTCGGCAGTGACACATAGCACTTTCGGATTCGCAGACTAGTCCGCAGTGAATTTGCATTATTTTTTATCGCTTTGAGTCTTGACACTCGAGGAGCAGGCTCGAGACTGCTTTGTCGTCGGTGACAATAGACGGTGAGTCCACGTTTTGTAGTTACGCTGTTTTTAACGCGTCGCGATGAAAAATTACTCTGTTATTGTAAAGACGCGCCGTGCCGCCTTATTCGCTTTAATGTAATCGCAACTACTTGCAGACGCGGAGCTGAGAATGGATGAGTTTGCTTAAATATCATTCTCTAGGCTCACGCTCGAAGCTTTACAAACTGACTTAACGCTATGACACCCACAAAATTGTTGGCGGATTTTATAAAATCGCTTTTATCCGATCGCGACCTATTTCCAAGGCATTTTTCGGTTTGTTCTCGGGCAGTTCCCGATTCGAATGGCAGCGCGGTTTCATTATTAGTTCCGGAAATGTCCGCGACCGTTCCGGAACGGTTCAAACTGTTCAAACGTCGAAAAACTCATTACCCTATCACGTCGAGTAAAAATTTAAGATAACTATTATACGTTCCGTATGCAAATTGTAATCGATAACAGTTCGTTTAGGATAGGAACGTACCGAGCCAGAGCGGAAACTGGAGAGAGCGTCTAATTATCGACATCTCCGTGACACGAAAATGAGCTTTCTGATAGTGACATGGCTTTAATGGCTCGTGACGTCTTCCTGGATGATTGCGACAACGTTTTTACATAGGGACCTAGAAGTTAAATCAAATTCTTAAACCTATCCATTATCATGAAACATGGTTGATACTATGACAACATAACATAAAAGAAGTACTAAAACATATACATTTTTATTACTGATAGGTTTACCGTTGACCATAACTCTGTTTGGGTTAATACCTGCAGGTGTATTTCGCTATCAGACGTCACGTCTGAGTATGCCGTTTCACCAAGTTCATGTCAACTGTTGTAGAGTTCCAGGTCACTCCAAAAATGTACGAAACTCACGGCATTTTCTGCTTCGCACTGCCACTGTACAGGCCAACAGACCAGCTGCCATCTAATGAACTTACAAGAATTTATCATTTCCCTTTTCAATGGTCTGCACCGCAACCTTAATAAATATGGTGCTTCAAATGAACGTGTGTAACGGTGATCACTTAACACCAGATGAGACGCCCGCCCTTTTGTCCTCATATCTCATAAAAAAACTCCTATCCCTGCAGAATGTGGAACGAACTTCCTTCCACACTGCAAAAGTCCTTAAAAGGTGTGCAACGTATTTGTTACAGATATCCACAGGCGACGGTGATTGCTTTCCATCGTGCGGCTCGTTTGCTTGTTTGCCACCTGTGGCATAAAAAAACCTCCTAGCACCTTAGGGTGGCGTTTTAGATCAAGGCACGGAAAATAAAACAGAACATACATTAAATAAAGTTTGTAATAAGCATTGCATTGCATTGCATATGCAGAATACATAAAGAAAATAAACTTACAGCTTGCTGAGCCTTGTTTATTTTACCTATCTGAGTAACCGCCAGGAAGCTAGGTGGCGGCGGTGGTGGCAGCAGCGGCAACCTGGCAACGCGGACTAAACGTACCAACTTTTGGCGAATCAATGGCGCCAAGCAATTTAGATCTGCAGATATTCTATTGATTCAGTCTAAGGCAAAAACATTTTGTAAGTTAACCAATAAAAATTATCTCGTTGGCCTTGTATATATTTGTTTGTATGAAGTAGGTATATAAGATAAACATTACTAGTTGGTATTATTTGTTTGCTTGTAACATGATACAATCAAACAATTTTTTTTTTTTTCACTAAACATATACCAACATTGCTAGGTGAGCGCTGATTTACGCGCACTTCAGGCAGGACACTGGCGTGAAACTTCACAGGACCCGAAACAAGTGGCGTGCTCTCATATCTGAGGCCAAGACTCACTTTGGGTCGCTGAGCCAGGGGAGTAGTAGTAGTACTATAAAGAATAAACTGATTTAATTATAATTGATATTGCTTAAATACTTCTATGCTTTATATATCACTCATAGGTTATTGTGACTTGCCAGCTACCACCCTCAAGTAGATAATCTGTCGCCAAGCGTTTCGGGATCCGTCCTTAAGAGCAGGTTCCTATTCTAAGGTAAGTCTGTTAACAAATAAAACTGTGATAAAAGGTTACGCAAGCGGTAATAAAAAAAACACATAAAAAAGCTCTAAGATTTTCAAAGTCACAGACCATGTTAAAGCCATATGTGGTTCCTAAGTATTTAGGAACCACATATAGAGAAACATACGTTTTTACTACGACTGAAATATTTCCTAACCTTGAGTTTCATTACCAAGGTCATTAGTTATTACTATGTTTGTAGTATCATGGAAGAACGAAACGCTGCCGCTTGTGCGTTGAACCTGACCGCGCATTCGCGCCATTTTTCGCTCCAAGATATTATGTATTATGACCGCCCAAGGAGTCGTTCTCCGAACGCCCACTTATAATTTGCGGGTGTTTGGTATCCCCTATCCTCCCAGGAATACCGGATATCGCCACTTCTATCCGGTTAAACGTATTTTATAACCGACCTTTTCCCCGATTATTGATATTTTTTTAGGATGCCGATATGTTACGCGGATTAAGATTTCATATATCGCGAGCGAATAAACGTACTCCGTAAATAATCTATCGGACGTCTAGATAAGCGACCCGTCGCGACGCGTGAGCCCTCTATTTATATTGAAAATATTGCGAGGGTCTCGGACCGACTCCAAAAATTGGTTTATTCATGTTTCCAATCATCAAACTCATCAGAATTTCATTTCGTCGACGGAATGTCTCGTAATTCAGAAAAAGTCGCATCCCGAAACAATTTGGCGAAACTCCGTCGACATTCAAAAGCAAATAGAGAAGTATTTTAAAATATAGGCGAGTGAAAAAATGTTGGAGAAAGTTTATTGTAAGGGAATGGGAAATTTGAGTTTATCTTGCGACGCCGCGGGCACTCGCTAACTCCGCGAACTTCGATGAAACAATATTATCATTCGGTCTGTATCGTCGCAAACATCGCCCCGCACCGCTGCCGCTGGCGTGCCGCCCCCGCTCCGCTCCGCGCTGTGCCGACAGCGCCACCGCTGTCTGCTGCTCCTAATCACGAGATACCGAAATCTTAAACTTGTTATCTAAAATGTCATCGAATTTAACCAATTTCCTCGCTTTCATTAGCTTGTTTTGTATAACTTTCAAAATCAAAGACAAGAAAAAATGTGGCTTGTTTTGATTAGATTTAATCATTTGAAAAACAGTTTTACACAACAAACAATGTTATCCAGTGCTAAAATAATAACAATAACTATACGCTACACATCTGCTACTTTATCAGCATTTATTTTTAAGTATGTAAATACTATATAACTTGTCATAATAAAGCATGCTTCTATAAAAGCTATTCCTAATAGCATACATGTCAAGTCGTATCTTCGCTTATTACGTGCGCTCGGGTAATTGTTTCAATTAACTGAGAAAAGTAGTAGTTTTTCTCCTATGTGGCAACTTTGTTACGATGTTGCATTGAAGAATTTCGTCTACTTTGTATTAAACACTTACGTTATGTACTTGTGTGTAAAAGGATCGTCGTCATCTTTTGTCATGCTACAATATGATTAGAACAACTAACAACTAGGGTATATCTTTAGGGTCCAAAGGGCAAAACGGAGCCCTATTAATGAGTCTCTTTGATTGTCTGTCTATCCGTCTGTATGATTTTTTTTTTCTTTGCATAGCATAGTATGTCATCGTGAAGGACTTGTTGAATAGTGCATAATATATATTTATATATAGAGAATTAAACAAATGGGAGACCTTCTTCATTCAAACACAAATACATTCAGACGAAATCTAGTAGTCTATTTCTGGGTCTGGTCGATCGCACCCTAATAATATTTGATTAAAACTCCACCTGCAACGCCAATCTATACTAATATTATAAAGAGGAAAGATTTGTACCTATTTTTGTATGTTTGTAATGAATAGGCTCAAAAAGTACTGGGCCGATTTAAAAAATTCTTTCACTGTTAGGAAGCTACACTACCCTCGGTGAACATAGGCTATATCGCATCACGCTATGAGCGACGGGAGCGGAGTAAAGCGGGTGAAACCGCGCGCGGTCGGCTAGTAATATATAAAAACAGAATTAAGTTTTTAAAAAAATTACAAATTTAAGCGCACAATTTGCAGCTCTGCTAACGGTCTTGGTAGAAAATATGTAAGCAGTCAGTAGTGTGTGGCTCAGAGGATGCTGGTTTGATCAAGGAGTGTGGAGGAAAAATTGCCCTTTAAAATATTTTAATATAAAAATATGTTTTTCTTTCTTGATAAAAATGAAAAATGTAATATTCATCTTTCTAAACTACATATCATTAGCGCTATCTCACTAACAAAGTCTTTCAACAAAGAGTTTCTTCGTTGACATACTTAACTGTGTCTGGTTGTACCAACTCTCAGCAAGTTAATGGTTTTTGTTTTCAAATTAAAGACGAAGATAACGATGCAAAATCGTATTACTTATACCGGTATAAAGCAGATTTTAATCCTGTTTTCATTTAGTCAGTGTAATCGATACAATCACTTTAATGTAATTCACAAAGGCCCTATCCTTAGCATGTCTAAAATATATATTGTAAGAAAGCAGTTACCACGATATCTCTTGTGAATAAACCAACGTTCGATAGCCATTTCAAATATTCTGCCCGTCTGAAAGTTGTTCGGTAAAATAAGTAGGGTAAACTAGACTCGCAAAACTCAAACAAAACTTTGATAGGAACTGATCAGTAGGCAGACAGGTCGCTGGATACCTACTAGGGTAAACTCACTTCGAACAAAAAATCTGTTTTAGAAATAATTCACAAAATTTCTAAATCTTTTGCGTTTTTCTCGTGGCTTAAGTTACTTAAAATTTTATCCTTCGTTTAAGTAAAGACTACGGTCCACTATACTGATGAAACTGTTCGGATGTGACTATCATGATCAACTTTTGCCTGAAGTTAGCAACCGGATCATACGGCTTAACTTGCCTTCCAAAGCATGGAAGCCTTTTTCTTATGTTCCACTCGCGGTCCCATATCCAAAAAGTTAGCGGGCCCATTCATCCTGCACCGAACGTTGCTTAACCTTATTGATTAGATAAAACGTGTAGACATGCTTGTAGAGCTTCAGAGATCTTACCATTGTTGTGATTGTTCTACGTATATATACTTCCGTTTGCATGTTGTAAAAGGCGACTAGGAGAAAAAGTTCGCCAAATGAGCGGCTTGCCTCCATTCACCTCGTTTGAGCGAATTTTGGACAAGAGGGTTCCTCTCCATACGTCACGGCGTAATTACCCCAAAAGGTAGTTAGACTATTAATAGGAGTACTCTCAAAGTGTGCTAGAGCCAAACAATTGAAAGGCCTCGGAAACGAAGACAAATCTTTTTCAAATATATCCATGAGTTGCCATGTATGTGTCTTATAACCGAAAAAAATATCTTTAATATGTTCTTGTACGCACACCTCCATAAGTGAAACAAGAAAAGCAATGTGATGCAGAGACCTAGATATTGATGGTTCAGTAACGACATCTCGTTGTAAGGGAGAGCAACTTTGAGCCACGGTAATGAACCGATAGCTCATCCTGCGGTTTCATTTGAACTCCCAACTCATCGAGCACTTGTCGAATAGTTGCCAAGATTTTGTGAGCAATATTATTTGAAGTTTTCTCATCATGGATTCGGGACTTCAAAGCGATTGTGGAATTAGTTGAGCCATTGTTGACAGTACGTTGATTACACAGGAAGTTCTAGAGAAATTCAACTTGAGAATTTGATCATTAGTTTTAAATTATTGTTACTGTATAGTTTCCAAGTATTCTATTATATTCTTGTTCAAATTCATTATTGGATTTGGTAAAACAAGAACAATTTAATATAAGATAATTTGTAATCTTGACGTGAAGTATATAACGACTAAGTGTTACTAATAAACAATTCGCTGGAAGCTGATATTGTTCTCAAATGAGCATTGTTGTTTGTTCCGTTTAATTATTCAAGTGTAAAACTTTGTACAATTATTCCGAATGAAACGTTTTAATACTTAGTGAAAGTCCAGTTTACGAAAGTATTTTTATTATCATTCAATTTTGAAATTCATCAATCGCCATCTATGGCTCCCCTCCGAAGCTCTGACTGCAAAGTTTTCCACTAATTAAGTACGGGCAGAGTTTGCCCTCGAGCGAACATAAAATTGCGAATAAAAGATCTTTACATTTTATCACAACATTTCGCTGGGACTTAGAAATATTGTCTGATCCCTCCGCGGGCACAATATTACTCGAGTCAGATCTAACTGTTATCGTTGTTAATGTGGTAGAAGATAACAAAAATAACCAGTCAAGCGCGTGTCGGAGTTACGTGGACGAACGTTCTGTGCTACTCGTATATATAATTATTATCTCTCTGCACCGGTTTTTGAAATAGAATGTTTCAACAATACCCTTGGTATTGTTCGCTGGTTGCTTATTACTATGTGCTTGTAAATTAGATTGAAGAATCTGATGTAATACACATGCTAGGTCCACATCTTGAAGGAAGTATATATTCCAATGTTTATTTTATATTAGTCTAAATTTTTTAAGCTACGATGTATTTCCAGTTTTGTGGTCTTCCATAAAAAGAAAAAAAAAAAAAAAAAAAAAACATTCACTTTATAATTATATACATGAAATATTTTAATGTGTAAAGTATAGAATATTATATTATGACTTTGCCTAACTGCAACTAAAATAAAATTTGAAACCATACAAAAAAAGATACGGAACCACTCTTTTTCGCGATATGAGACTACTGATACACTTGACTCGATTTATCTTATTTTTAATATTAAAATTGAACACACGGTAAAAAATAAAGGATTCTTTTTTAGAACACCACCGTGGTTGGGTTAGATAATTCCACATATAACAGATACTAAATATCAATCTTTACTTTAATATTGTGGATGCAGAAAAAAAAATTGTGAGAGACAAACACGCAAGTGATCCTATAAGGGTCCGTTTTGTCATAAAATGAAAGAAATACTAACAGAAAGTAGACAAACTATGAATCACACATTTTGCGTATGTTCATTGTGGTGTTTCCTATGTTTTAAGATAGGTAATACCACTTTAGGGTTTGTGGTTTCATCTCAAAAAGGGTCAATGTTCAGTCTACGGCACGTTGGGTGATAAAAAAAGATAAAGCAAAAGCACAGTTAAAATAAAAAGGAAGTAACGTAAAGTAGGAAAGTTCGCATGAGGCATACTGTTGTCGGAAAATTAATTCTCTATTTAAGCACCAATTAAAGGAGCGACCGAGGTAACGCCGTCGCAGCGCGGCGTCAAATAGCGAAGCTCAGTTCAATCGCAATTATTTCCTTCTTCAGAGAAAACTTGAAGCCAACGTTAATTGTAGCCGAACCAAGAGGAGGATTAGACGACACATAAAGCGCTTATCGTCGTATTTTATAATAATAAAAACTATCCAGTAGCAACTCAAACTGAGGTACCGACGATGGTTAGGTGACTTAAAATTTTACAATATTTAATTTAATTTGTCTATTCACAGCGCGTCCTACTCACATCTGGCTGGTATTTACTATTTGCTATTTTACTTTATAGTTAGCGCTATGTTCAGACTAAGTATGACACTTGTATAGAACAAAACCGAAAAGTAAGACGGCGTTGAAAATGTATATATTAATAACCCCGTCGACCTTCACATACTATAGCCCGTAATATTAATAAAACAAAAAAAAAACAATTTTATTCGTAACTTTAATTCCTAATTTTTACATATGTTGCACTGCTAGATATTGCCGTGTTGCTTTATTTTAGATGTTGCCAGTTTTGTAGTATTTAAATTAACTAAGAGTGTGTATCGAGCACATCGTCATTTACGATCAGGTCAGATTGTGATCGGCCATTAAAAACCCAAGGCTAAGTCACAGTGACGTGACGCTATTGTGCTATGGATACCTACTAATGCTGACATCTGTGCCCAGTGCTTTCTATAAATAATGCTGATCTCACATAATTTTTCTTTAGCCCTAACTCATAATAATTACCTTCAATACTATGAACATAGGTATGTATTGATTAGTGCAAAATAAATTTTAATAGTACTAGACTAGACTATTAATTTCATAATAAACTGCAAATATATATAAAATATTATCATAAGATATTTTACCTGGTCAGATAGTACTCAAAGGATATGCTGTCAGGTATGAATAAATAAAAAAAACAATCTTAAAAGTTTAATTTACAACTTAGTGTACCAACTAAGAATTTTCCTCCTCTTATTGGATGAGCGCTTACTTTGATAAATTTAACAGCCTAACCTTTATATTGATACAAATTTCCCGAAATTCCAAATCCTAAACCTTCTTGAACGTCTCATTCTTACTTAACGACCCGATCACGCGTGTTATAAAGGTCCTTGCAGCGAACAGGTGAGGAGCAGGTGTGACGTCATCTTTACTGCGCGCGCTAATTGGAGCAATTACACCGAACGCTTTGTTTTGTTGTCCTGCACTTACCCTCCTCTCCTGTCCCCCCTCCCCCCTTACGCCTGCGTTACTAACAACCTCGTCGTTTGACAGTGCCTTAATTTGACAATCGGTGATTTCCAAGTGCTAGTTTATTAAAAAGGGTTGAAAATTGTCATCGTTTTGGAATGGCTTTGCGTCATAAATTAGTGATCCGCGTTGGACTGGGGTCGTGATGCGACTGGGACGCCACTGAACTGTGAAGGTAGACATAGGTCATTCTAATTGGTTTGGTCAGGCAAAAAAATATTTAAAAGAAGACAAAAATGTCTAATATGTATATAAAAAGAAACCGATTTATTTAATATCAGCCGATATTCTGACTTCGTAAACATTTAACATCTAAAATAAATAAAAACGACTTTCATAAAATGTCATTTCAATGAAAGTTATTACATTTAATAGCTTTTTCAGTTTTACTTCAAGCCAAGCACTACCCGTGCCTATGACATTTTCAATGCCACGCTGTTTTCGGTTTAATCTCCTCAGCTTGATTGGAATTTATTCAAGCATTTGCAAAGTCAATAGATTTAAGCGATACTTCATAAAGAAGCAAAACGCGTTGGAAAGTATTCCAGTTCAGTTATTTTTTTGAACTCGTAAATAAATTAAATACAATTATTTTCTGAACCTTTCGCTTTGATGCAGGCTTTTAACCTATCTGAAAATACTTCTTTAGCGAGAGATTTCACAACATGATCCAAGACGGTCTCTTGATGCACTTTGGCTGAAGTCTTCACTCCTTTTTAACAAAAATTTTGTAAACAGTTTTTGCAGCTATAACAGCACACGGCCGACCCGGTATTTTATGGTCTTCAAAAGAGGAAATGTTTATATCTCTGCAATCATATACCATTAACACTTTATTCCACCCGTAGGGGTAGGCAGAGACCACAGATTTCTACTTGCTACGATCCTTGCATATCTCTTTCGCTTCATTACACTCGTCAATCCTTTCATACATAAGCGTCGATTAGGGTACTCTTGACCGGGCCTTTTTTCAGAACGTCTTCTATTTTATTTCGGAACGTTCGCCTAGGTCTTCCCGTCCAGCACTTCTGTTCACTTGTCCACAACATTCCATATTGTAATTTGATAATAAATATGAAAAACATATATGAAATGGCGAGAAAACGAAAGAAGTTGTTATACAATATACGCGATCCACATTAAATAAAATTAAAGATTTCAAAATATTGAAAATGTATGGCTAGATATAAGGACTAGACTATTTATATGGCTAGGCTATATATGTATATAGCTAGACTATATAAATATTTATATATAACTAAACTAGTGTAGCCATATGTATAGTTAGTATAATTTCAGGTCCTTGATGTCAATTGAGAGGAGACGTGGTCATTTTCAATTTCTATAAAAAGACTTTTACTGCCGCTCTCAAATGTAATTAAGTAAGTATACCTGTTGACACTGTAGAAATATCTGCATAAAAACCTGAATAAATAAAAACGAGCACATTCTCCTCAAGCACATCATCATAAAGCAAGTTTTCATCAGCATCGTAAACTAAAGTTTAAAAATGCACTCGTAAACCTGCTGTAACTATGTAATAACTTGCTACGAAGATGCTACGCCGTAGCCCCCACTACGCTAGTACGATGCTACGTCGTAGCGGGACAAAAAATAGATGCGCGTGTTAAAGTTAATTGAGTGGAATAGAGCGAAACGAGTATTCGAGGTATTTTTAGTCAAAAATAATGCAAATTTTGTTGTCCTGCCCATTTTGCTTAGGGCTAGAGCTACAATATAGGTAACTGGATGCAATTGATCTTGAGGGGGTTTTGCCACGTAGTAGGCTTCTTCAGGAAGAGACAGTGTTGATGGGTTCCATTGCAGCGGCAGGTATTCTGCTTCGAAGCAGTGGTGTACAAACAGTACTGTGTTTAGGCGTGACGGGCACTGGCTAGTTAAATTACTGTCTAAACGAGACACAAGAACGAACTCGGAGTGACGACTGTAGCGCTGTGTAATGTAGAACATATATAAACTGGCCAAGTGCGAGTCGGACCTCTACCTTTAAGAGTTCCAGGGGTAAATCTGTTAGTTTTAATCACATCTTCAAAATTACATTATACTCGATTATCAATTTTAGATTAGCCCGAACAACATCTTCGACCTCATCATCACTTACCATCAAGTGAGATAGGGGCCAAAGACTATTAGCTATAAATATATTAACACTTATTATTCAACATATAACGAAATTACATTAATATAGAAAGCGCTATTAATGCACTTCTCTGAACTAAATAGTTTTATTTAATATTTTTAATTTTACATCGACTGCTCCGCTGATGACAGAACCTATGGTATATACCATAGGTACGGTTCATAAAAATCCGGTCAGCCGTTTGGGAACTTAGTAACCACAAACACATAAGCATTCTTATCATCAGCCCATACGCCGATTTAAATAATCGTGGCATACGAACACGACAATTCTATTTACAACTACATTTTTGCCAATTTCATGTAAATCAAATGAACCGTTCAATGCAGCAAAAGGAAAGTTGTAGAACAAAATATTTACTTGAGAAACAATTAATTAGTAAAATTCATAACCCTTATAACAAACATGTTTCAAGTGATATTCAACAAAATATCCAAGATGGCGCACGGTCCGCAAAATTATTTCCATTTATAATAATTGTCTCAACTGTGGGCATATCCTTGATAAAACAGCAAAGTGACATTTCTAAAATCACTGCTGAATGAAACCTTACTCCTTTGAGATAGAGCTTAATACTCTATCTCGGACCCTAACTACTCTATTGCTGACTCTACAGAATAAACACAATATTATCTTGACACGAGAACCGAGAAATTTGTGGTAACGGACTGCTTTAGACGTCCCTGAAATAGTCAACGCTAAAATAATATAGTGGTAGAGTCGTAAACTGCAACAGACAATGGAATTACTCGCACGTGGCTGATATGATAACGCTGTGCTTTGGCAAACCGACCCAGCTCTACGTACCAGTACTAAAGTACAAGTAATATTAAATGAACAAACAATACGAACTCTATTATATGGTAGTGTCTTGAACTGCCTTCGTGTTCATTTTGACTCGTTGTATAGACAAGAATTGAATACTATTATCAATATTACCTCATATTCAAAATATGCAGTTTTAAAAAAAAACTACATACTCGTAATCAGCATTTAGAAAAAAAACTACATACTCGTAAGCCCACTTTCCCCAACGTAAATCAAGTTTAAAAGACAACCAATAAATATTAAAATAAACCATTACACGGGAAATGTCACACAATAATAACATTTAATCGTTCGACGGCCAATTAATACAATATTTAAAGCAAGCGGCTGATTGTAAGTCGTCCAAATAATTAAAACACACACGAATGTACAGATTCCAACGCTGTGTGCGGTAAAAGCGCATTAATAATTCCTGAATCGAATTTCCGGCGCATTCGAGCCCGTTCTAAAACCGGACCGGACCGGCATCGCATCCCCGCGGATCGGAACCGTTCGGAACACAACCCGCCGAAGACAAACAATAACACCCGTTTTATTTAAAGACATAATAGAAACACGAGCGTTCTCGACCCGGCACACGCTATTTCGAGCTTTATAATGACATTCTCTAACCTCTAATTAATAGAAATGATTAAAGAAAATCCCCACGATTACATAATAGAGCTACTGATAGATTTATGATCCTGAAAATAAAGTTGCTTTTGGGTAACATTTGGCATTCCGAGTGCAACGACAGCGTTCTCTTTTATTTCCATTTCGCTCATCAAAAGTCGGTCAGAGCCATTCCGGCCTTTTTGTGCGGAAGGAACGTGTTTGATGGCTCTTTTAAAGTTCTAAAACTAGACTGGATTAAGGCAGTTTTGTTTGCGGGGTCCGTCGGCGGCAATAAAGCAGGCGCGGGTTAATTCTGCAGTTTGGCATCAGAAACGGCGTTAAAAACTAAACCAATATAAGTATACGTAGTTGTAGAAGTAGCGCGTGTTACGTCACCGCACGTGACTGGGCGCATTTTGGCACTTGGCCGGCCGAGTCCCGGCAAAGACGATGCAATGACACGATTTCTTACTTCTTAATGTTTAACTTGCCGTTTTAAGCATATTCGAAAAGATCCGAGGTGATAACTCCCATGTTTTATTCATGCAACGGTATGAATAAGGAATGATCAAATATTCTGAAACACATTCGCTGCCTAATTCTCAATCCCAACATCTTAGATATGCGTCCCGCGGGTGAAATAGAGATTTTCCTTGTTATTTTAAGATACCTTTTCGAATTAAAAAGCCTAGCAGTCGGACGGCCACTAATAGCCGGTTTAACGAGGTTCAACCCTCGGACGCGAGTCGCGTTCGATCCGAAATTGTTTTCGCAATTGTTGCGGCGCTGGGAGGCGGCGGCGGCGCGGCGTGGCGTGTGGCTGGCGTGCTTCCCGCGCGCTACGTGGTCCGCCTGCAGATGCACACCGTCGACGGACAGACAGATCCTACGGAGAACAGACTCATGCGGAAGTGGGTCCGTGCCAACTTGTCGTAATATCACCAGTTTTTTCATTTAATTCCGTTCCGATAGCGCTTAATAGGCAATCCTGCTCAGAATTATTATGTAAGAAGTTTCATGGTAAAGCGGTATTTGTTACAATTTGAATAGTTTGAGATTGTATGCACTTAGCGATGTTGGAATATTGTTATATAAAGAAGTTAAAAGTAGTGTGAGGAAACTAAATTACCGTGAGAGAGTTCACTCGTATATTGCGTAATACAAAACGTCGGCTCGGGTCCGGTTTCCCTACATAAACCTCACAAGTTTCGAGGAGATTGCGTCTCGGCTCAAATTGGAAGCTCCTAGTGAGACAACGGCACTTGAAGCGAGGCCAGGCCTAGGGCCTGCCACCCGTCTCACGCCGCTCCCTTCGAACACTACTGGCAGGCTAGAAACAAAGCTCTACTGATTCGATTTAGTTACGAACGAACGGGATCTTCTTTGATGTGTCGAATGAAAGGCAGCGATCCGACTGTAATACACTTAGCCGGGCCATTTCAGCCCCTTGCCGCTCCCCCTCGCCCCTGGATGCACTCGTACCGGGTTCAATAAGATTTTCATTAAGCGTTGAAAAGTTTTTAATGAGCACGGATTTTGAACGACCTTTGCTTAGTGCTGAAGTATTTTAGGGTAAATATTTTCGTGTTTGTCAGCTGAATTTACGTTTATATTAATAATCTACATGGTCAAATATCAATAAATATTTAGTGAAAGACATGTACTAGCCCCTATGCTATGAATTATGAAACAATCAAACTAACGCTGTTAATAAAGTCACATAGTAGGTATTGGTAAAATCAATGTTGAACGGTAGGTAATTTTGTGAAAATAGATTTTTAAATTATTCAGCGGTAAGGAAAACGAATCTTAGTGCGGAAATTAGTTATAAGTAGCGAGCAAATAGGGCCACATCTGATAGCAGCGGCAGCGGCCGGCAGCTTTCTTCGGTTCACGCCACTTGATTGATGCCTTCATTGCCCCTCGCTACCGCCACCAGCACCGCGCCGCGATTACGTGAACTCGCTTTAATACGGAAAATATTCAGTGTGAGTATACAGCCTTTTAAAAATATTTGTGAACGCTTTCAGATACATTCTACTTTTGAATTTACTCAGATAAACAAACCATTGCAAACAAATCCTGCATCTTATTATAAATGAAAATAGGTAAGTAACAAAACCGTGTATCGACTTTGTAAGCTCTGTCCTAAAAGGGGACAAATCTAATGAAACTGAGGGAATGCGAGCTCAACTCTCGGAACGTATTTGTCACACGTAAAAAAGTTACAAGAAATCAGATACACCGTTTTACCCCGACTATGGAGCTCGGGGGTGCGGAGGGGGAAGGTGGCTGCCTCCCCTCGGAAGTACTGCCTTACTCGGTATAGGCCGGCTATTTCCTCAGCCAGGGATATCAGACATGCCACGTTAATGCACTACCCGGCTAGAAATACTAAAGAGTTAGCTACTTTTTATGTTTGTTGAAAAACTCTGAAGAAATTGCGCTTACGTGTAGAGGAATTACTTGATAGGCTACTTCATAAAAACTAGTGTCGACTTGTGGGCGTAACGAGAACTTAAACACATTATTAATATGCAAGGATGTAAAGCCTTCAAAAAGTACGAATATGGCGGTCGTATTTGCATTAAAGTGTGTTCGCGTTGGACATGTATTAATTAGTTTTTAAGAGAAAAATTACTTAGAAGTGGTGGATCATAATATTAGTACTCAGTAGACAAACCTTTACTAAAAGGTTTGTCTACTGAGTACTAATATTATGATAAGGAGGTGAGCCTTTATTAGTATAAAGGCTCACCTCCTTATACAACATGTAGTATATGCTTGGTTTTTCTTGCTTCATTTATCTGCCGACGCTTTTGAAAATATTATAGTTTATTATTATCAAGTAAATAGTTTTACTATACAACTCGATTCAGCCTGCTAGTATTTCCGACTACTTCACTACATGTCAACACATGAGACAGTGGTCCAAGGATAGCCTAGAATGGCCTAGATTAATAAAACAGAACAGAACCGAATTCTAATATAGAAAAGTATAAAATAACTTGTTGAAATCGACTGATTCAAAAGACTCTGAACTCACTTTTCATGTTCCGACTTCCACAAGTTATTTCATAGTTTTCAGTGTAAAAATTTAGTTCTAATATAAATTTATTTTTCACCTATTTTGGGGATTAACATCTACTGTAATGCTGACAAGAGTGAATTGCGTCGACATGACATGAGTGTCAATTACCATGTCATCCAGATATAGGTTTTTTAAGAAATACTTTTTAGCAATATATGAAAAATAAAAATAAATGTAAACTACGTGACAAAGCACACACTTAGGGATGGTAAATTGTTTATCTATTTGTAGCACTTCTGCAATATAATTTTGTGAATTTTTAAGTTAAATATTTCGATTTGGGTCAACATGCTCCCCAAAATATTTAAATTTCAAGTGTGTATAGGTACTCGTATATAACGATGGTAGCATACGGACAGGCAGGCAGGAATCGGGAACATATGAGTATAAATAAAATATCCAACATATAAGCGAAAGCTTTCAACATAAATATATCTTCTAATATATGTTGATATCAAGTTGGTTAGCTTATTTACTAAAACGTTCCATTCATTGTGTCCTCCGACTTACTTCCTTCCCTCGCGATAGCAATAACCAGTGCTGCCGTAATAACCAAGGCATTTTCTAGCTCTTTTAATACGCGCCGGCCACAAGATCTCCCATTAATTATTTAGTATTATGGAGCCCCCGACACCGCCGCATTTCGTATTGCACGGCGTAGGCCAATGTTTGCGTTAATATTGGCTGTACGTTGGTTAATGTGTGGGTTATAACTAACGTACACAACAGTTGTAAGTTCAAACATTGGAAAATAAATTACGTGTACGTACGTGTTTAACTTATATAAAATCACTTCATGCACAAATCGTAATGAAAAGAGTTCTGAATCACAAGATAAGTTACATGTTAATATATTACAAATAAACATGCAGCTCAATACAAATAATGTATTTAATACTTTGTATCCAGCTTATCATATAGCTACAAACATATAATGCAATACTCAATGCATTATTAATTTCTGTAATGTAATTGAAGACGGTAATATATAATTGGAAGCTCAATGCAGTTTATTGAACGTACAATTAGGATAGAGGAGATTTTTTAATATTATGTTTTTCATAATTATTTACATATATATTTAAATTTAGTTTTAAACAACTTTAAAACTTCGTCACTATAGATCTCGCATCAAATACGTACTTAAATAAAAAATAAATGTTGTTCTGAGATTGTATTATTTTTATTGACTCACAATTGAGTCACTAATGCCGTGTCCCCAGCTCTAATATCATTAAGGAGGAAGTTTAATTATTTTATTTAGTTTTAGTTCGTCGCGGCAAAAATACAATATGAATACACAAATAAAAAAATCGTCATAGATATAGATATCGTTACCTATCCCTATAAACCTGCGTTTATGTCAGTATAATTGTTCAAAATACCGATGAGTATACAGTTCGAATAGTAAAGTTGTATATGGGGGTTAGTTTCCATACCGGTCTTGGTTTTTATTTCATGAGTACGTATGAATCTGGTGTATTTACTGTAAAATATAATTGTAAGACATTTCATCCATAAATTATTATATTGCTTTGTGTAAATGTAAGAACAGATTGGTATCTGCTTGCATAATTATTCTTCTTAAAAATGTATAGTATAAAATATAAGCGCAACAATGTGATATTGTGTAAAAGTATAAAAGTTGGCCACATACCATCACCAACGTTACACTACAAGTGCGTCGGACGAAGCAGTCAGATTCCGCGAGCGCAGATTGAGACATTAAGCACTCAATGAGACCGTAGTCCATTGCTTATTTAAATTTACCGCGAAGAAGTCGGAACTCTTTGGTATTATAATAGTCTAGCTTGAATCCTTTTTATTCATTATTCAACTATAAATTTCAAAATAGGTACAGGACCAAAGTGTCTGTGGTAAGTTGGGCATCCCAGCGCTTGTATGTTTGATTAAATATATTTTATTCGATCGTCATAAAACTGTAGATGTACCTTTATAATGTACGAGTAGTGTATAATATGTAATAAAATCCTATAGCTAGCCCGTGACCACTATCTTACCTATTGGTAAGTGATTATGAGTTCGAGAATCAGTACTAATATTATAAATGCGAAAGTAACTCTGTCTGTCTGTCTGTCTGTCTGTCTGTTACGCTTTCACGCCAAAACTACTGGACCGATTTGAATGAAATTTGGTATGGAGATAGTTTGAGACCCGGGAAAAAACATAGGATAGTTTTTATCCGACTGCGCAAAAAGAGGTTAATGTTTTCGCGCGATAACCGACATACGCGCGGGCGGAGCCGCGCCCGGAAAGCTAGTGTTAAATAAATAAAAACGGACTAGGTGTAGAACTACTGGCTTTCAAGGACTGCTGCCGGGACACATAAATCTACGTGTGAGCCAAATTTATCCAATTTAATATATAAATATATATATTTACAACTCTTGTATATATACATATGCGCCATCACGAGTTAAAGTTAAATTACTAATTATTAAAGCGCATTTTTTTTTGTTCATGGATTCGGACCTGCTGATTTCGTGGCGGGTGCCTGAACGGTTTAATCCAATTTTTGTTGAAAACAATGCTGAAGGTCTTTAGCAAATGTGTATTTCGAACTACTCGTCAAATCTTTTTGAAGGATTTTGTCTCCCCCAATTTATTTCCGAAATTGCTAGACACACTAGATACTTATTTTATAAAAGACTCTACAGCGTTTATTACATCATCAGTGAGCTAAACTCCTAACTCTCTTACTTCCAGAGAAATGACGATATAAACATCGTTCTAACAACTTAAATCTCCTTTTCAGACAACAATAGCCTGACAATTATAATTAACAACACTTGAAATTGCGATCAATTCTGTTGCATCTCAATTATTGTCAGCGGAGGCTCTTTAGGGACTTGCGGGACTTTTGGGGCGAAGCCCGAGCGCCTTAATTGCAGTGGAGGAACCTCGCGATAAATTAACTTTCCACTATCTAGATGAAATACATTTCTATATCGCTGCTTCAATATTGCCATACATTTTATAGAATATTCCTGAAACTAGTAGTAATTTATCAAAATATTTCCTTCGTAACAGTTAGATATAGGCCCACAAATACCCGTGCAATTAAAAAGTAAAGCTATAGTTATCCGATCGATGTGGCGGGAAACTTTGACAGCTGTCAATATTAATATGAAATTGGGCGGGAGTATATTCCAGGCGCTTGTATATTTTAATTTACTGTAAAAGAAATTGTACTCGGGAATTTCATTAATGTTAACGTTGCAACTTTTGTAGCCGAGTCCTCGAGATTAAACGTAAACAAAGAGAGCGCCCAGCCGTCCAATCACAAAGCGTATTGTGCTTTTAGGAACAATTAAGAAACGGAAGTTATCGCTACTGGAGGCTGGCTGGCGGGCGGGCGGCGGCGCTGGTGGGTCACGGCCATCCTTTAGTGGTGCGAACAGCGGCAACGGTCCGATTACATCCATGTTCATGCGGTTTGAATTTTTTTATTTGTCAGTGATATGTTAATAAAAGTAGTCATGTACAAGTCCTGTAAATAAGTCACAGTCATATCCAAGACATGTGTTAGTACGGTGAGTATTTATTAAAAAAAATTATATATTATTATATATAATCATCTAAATATCAATAATGAAACATATTTGACTTGGTCGCCAAAAATCGATTGCACTATGCATTCAAATTCTGCATTTTAGTAAAAATAACCTTAGTACGATAATTAGATACCAGGAAAACAATGAGTGAAAGAGAGAGCGTTGAATTGTTTTTAAATAAGTAATGAAACAAATTATCATCAATTTGTTCTTGTATTATTATAGCAACTGTCTTTTCAAAGTTCCGATACTTAGGGATCGGAGTTCTTTGTGTTTCAAATTACCGTATCTTAAAGGAACCGTCTGTTATTTGGCGCCGTCGGACGAACCCGAAGTTCAAACTCGAAACATAGCCGAGTTTGAAGACTGTTCGCTTTTAATGTCAACAAACTGGAAACTTTGAGACGGCGATATAAAGTTAACAAAACGACGCGTAAAATAACGTTTTCGTAAACAAATTCTGTTGCTTGTATAGATAAAATAGAAGCTTACGATGTTTACAAGATAAGCAGTTGAGCTGGCGCTTTCCTTTCATTTCCGACGTCTTCTCTCTCTTAGTATTGTTTCTTAAAAGTGGTAATTAGATTTATATAATATTTACCTTGTTTGCGTAACTACTGTGATAAAATCCATAACATATCGTCACTTGGGACTTCTCTTATGTTAGTGTTAAAAAATGTACATTTCCAATGTCCATTTGGCACGCCTCGCTGTCCACTTACATTATACTTAATAATATATTCTATAAGTATCACGCTCTTAAGTAGCAGATATCCCTATTTTAGCCCTTTTTAGTGCGCAACGTCGGACGGCTATTCGGTTGGGACATTAACGTTACCCTGCACTCGAGTTAGGTGCACTCGCAAACTGCCTACTCTCAATCAATATATATAGCTCAATCCTGTGAATAAATAAATAAGATTTCTTTGATCTTTTTACTTTAAAATCTTATGAAAAAATCTAATAGCACAAAAGCAATTTTGCAAAGATATCGACTAAAATACTTTCATCCATAGCCAATTTTCTAAAAATTAGGTATTACGTAAGTAATATTTTTACATACAATCTCTTGAACATTAATAAACGAAATGTATTGAAGTATTCATAGAAGACAACTTATAGAGTATTTGCTTTTAAAAGCCGTAAAGCCAACTTCTTAGTAGGGTTGCAACCGTTATTATTTTCATTCTCTTTACTTGGTGAATGGCTGATGAGCGTTTTGCTCTGTGGGGCGGGCGGGCGCAGAGCGGCAGTGGCGAAGGGCGGGCGGCGCGTTTGCCTTGGCGATTATCGCGATTTTTAACGCCCAAACCAGCAATATTTTGAGAATTGTTGAGCTCGCGACGGGGAAAAGGCGTGAAAACGATAGCCTGATATTAAACTTGAAAATGCTCGGTGTATTTAATTTCGCAAAGTATAACTGAGTGTGTAATAAACCGGACTGAGATTTTAGGCGCCCAATATATAGGTTTATATCAGTAAATCAGGTCGACTTTTTAAGAGGCTTCATTAGGCACATATTGGTTGATAGACATTTAATACTAAATATCACTTGAGTTTCTATTCTAGTCTATCTTGCTACCATCTTTGACCACAACATCACTCAACCAGAGGGGTGGTTATCGTGGTCGGAGGCAAGTGTTTCGCAAATAATAATTTAAGCAATTGTACGTTGTTACATATATGTTATGTTGGTACATACGTGACCTGTTTATCCAGAACATTCCACACAGATATGTAAACCCAGTTGCGGGTGACAAGACAACAATGGCGCTCATTAGAGCTCATTGTCGCAACGAGTTGATAACAGTTCCGACTCGATTGTCAAAGGACGCCATTTTATCTAACTTAGTCGCTGATATGGAACGCAACGCTGTGTGTGACGGGGATTCCCTGGAGCTTTTGGTTAATAATGAATTAGTCATATTGAACATGTAAACTTTCTAAAAATACTACTTACAGAAATATTAAAAAAATGTTCGTGAATGAAATGACGTAGTCTCTGCCAACCCAGCCGGGACACAGACGTGACTTTATGGATGTATGTAATTCACGATGTATGTAATTCGTAATGTATGTAATATATAATGTCCCACCTATATCACGAAAAGTAAACGGAGATAGAAACTAATAAGGTTTATACCCTATCAAATATCGCTGGTGATCTATATAACAAATACTCGTGATAGATAACCGCAAGAACCTGATGTTGATGATTGAAGAAAACTCGCATGCCTTGATGGGCATCCAACGGTGAGGGCTCCAGGCCATTTTATTACGTCTTTCAAATGGTGGAGAAATGGTTGTCTGGAAAATATCATTAAGAGCGGTAAGGCTGCTCAACGTAAAACATATAGGATATATTTTCGTAAACTAATTATTATGGGTAAATATATAAACCTATAGGTAAGTAATCTCAACAACATGAAGGCTGACGCTGCGGCTACTTCGGCGGAGCAACTACAGCAGTGCAAATATGCTTGTCTCGGTAGTAGTTACATATTATTATATGAGCCGTCAGATAAGAAATTCGTTTTATTTATCTGTCGCCAAGCACCTAACGGTGTGTTCCGACAGCTGTCCTTGAGAGCCAGTAATTCTAGGTTAGCCTGAACAACATCTTCGACCACATCATCACTTACCATCAGGTGAGATAGTGGTAAAAAAAAGGCTAACCTATCCGGCATAAAAAGAAACAAAAAAAATTGGCTGTACTCATCAATACTTATGGTTCAAATACTCAGTCTTTTGCCGTATTTGTTTGACACCGAAATTAATAGCTTTCATTTACTACCGAACAAGTAATTTGTAAAACATCCAAAATCCAACGTTTTAAAACTCCGCCGCCGTAGCAATCTGTGCTACAGCTGTGCTACGAGCGCTACGGAACGCTACGCACGAATTTCCCACCATATCTACGACTTTCAGGATTAGTATTCTTTCCACGCTTTTTGGCTATATTTAGTGGGCGCTGCGCGAAACGGCGCGTTTTTTTGCGACAAAATAGACCGAGCTCGAGAGAGCTCGCACTGGTGCAGTACCCGGCGAAATTAGTAAAGTTTACGACCGTCATTATTGGCGGTACTGACAAAAGCCGACGCTGAGGCACGGCTTTGTCAACGAATAATTGCGCTTAGCACTTTGCGGCGTGAGACCTCTGAATGGAGCTGATGTGCGAAGGAAAAATGTGTGAAGAATGTTTCTGGTTTTTACGACTATCAAAAAATATCTGGTGAAATACTGTGTAGTATTATATAAAAAAGCCTCAACTAGGTGCACTTTGGTTTCCCAGTCAAGAATTAATCTTGTCCAATGAAAATATAATTATGTTATTATAATAATGGTGCCAAGTGTTAAATTAGACAGCATATACTTGTACACATCGGGGCCAATGGGGGTCAAAGTGACCGGCTGAGTTAACCCGCGCCCGGAACTTCGACAACACTAGTTAACCCACGAGCTTTATCGCCATCGAAGGTCGACTTTCAAACGACTGCACTTGCCCAACTTCCAATGAACATCGTCAAAATTCGTAACGAGTACAAATTTCACAACCGCAAATTACGCGTCTTTGAGCGCGTCCGAAGTGTGGCGGAAATACCCGAAGTCGCTTCGTTAGAGGTCGGATTGGAGCTATTGTGTTCAAGGCTTAATCGCCGGCGGACAATGGCCGGTGATGCGACGTAATTGTCGCTAAATAGTCACTGTTAACCCTCACTCGCTCGCCATTTTAATTGTCACTGAAATCTCGTTCTGCAAATCTTAGTTTTTTAAGTGGTAGCATTAAATGTTTTAACGCGTTGATTACTGTCGCCCAAATGACGCGTTCTGTTGCAAACGTCGAATTAAATTTCGCCCACGATCACTTTATACCGTCGTAATTTTCACACGATGAATTTAATACGCGCGTTAATTTACAGTTGGTGTTGGTACGCAATTTATTACATCGAATACTTTTCTGTTAGAAGAATAAGTTTTTAGAATCTAATAACGAATCACAACGAGTAAAGAGAGCTGGCACATGTAAACCCACTAATTGAAACTATAAATATAAACCTTCAGCGTTTTCTCTGCCTCTCATTTTGTGTTATTTACCCGCAGCTGCTAAATATGCTAGGTTCGTAAGAAAATATTTCACAAGTTTGACTGTGAGTGTGCCGCTAACGCCGCCATTTTATTGCTTTGCTTTAGTACTTATCGTCGATTCCGAACACAGCACGCAAAATGAAGACACATGTGGTGCTCAACCGCACCTCTCCGAGTGCGGAGCGTGAACGTACTGCCGAGCGAAACATCGCACATTTTCCGCCGTGTTACAATATAGTTTTGGTAGTAACACAGCAATGTACTTAGAGCAACCTAAAAAGTTTGCTAAAAGTTATGTTCGAATGGAATTGGTGTAGTGCGCGTCCGGGTATCTCTCCCCTCGGCCTGGCCGGGCCCCGGGGGCGGCAATGGCGCGGTTCTCGCGATAACCGCTTTTTATACGCATAATGCGCGGGATCTCGTGCTAAGCTGATAGAATTGTGGTGGAATCAGCAGCCCTTTTGAAGTTCTATTAAATTGTAACACTCGCGAGTTCGCGCCAACGAACGCGCCCGTGAAATTGTGCTCTTATTGAAATAGCTGCAAATTATTTATGTTTTCTACGTAGAGGATACTTGCAACATATTCATGTATACGCTACTTTAGTAGTTCCAATCACATGAAGTTATGAATATTTTGAATAAGAAAATTGTGTTTTTACTAAAACCAACACCTAACATTTGAATAATAGTGTTACAAAGTTCCCATAATATTATGTTCTAAATCCAGATAAATGATGTCTGCCAATCTTATTTTTGTAGTATTTTTATGTATGTTAAGATAAACATGTCAGTTCCTGGCTTAAAAATGTTAAGAATGTTCTATATAGCATGCCACTGTCGTAGTAGAAATTTACCATTGTAACGATTGTTGCGAACCAAAATTAGCGGATGTACTACCAATACGATCATTTCCATGTAGGTGGGTGGCAATAAAAACTGATTTCAGAATTTTGAACTTACTAGAATAAAATATTTGTGTTGTACTTGTAGTGTTAGAGGCCACATATTGTACCAACACCACACATGACGGTAAAGGGTAGGAATATGACGATATATATTCAAGTCGATAAATTAATCACGCTATCTGAATTGGAAATTTACATAATCAATCTATTGTATCAGCACCGATCAATTATCTGTCATTACAATGATATCGATAAACGTATTGATTTAGTAGAGCAAATGATGAGAACGTAGCGCTTAACATCCACTGTAATGAATTGTAAACAAATAGACTAACAAATGGCGTCGACTGATAAAGTAGCAGTGCATTACCATAATACTACAATGTTTGGATGCGTATTTATGACGTCATTGATGAGAGGAGAGCCCATGTCATGGTAATGGCGATGAAACAGTACCTATTTGATATTTGCATGGTGGCAGGGATTTTTGATAACCAAATAGAAAGTCTGTCGCCATTCACCTACTGGTAGGTTTCGGCAGTTGTACTTGATAGCCCGTAAATTCCTTCCATAACATCGTCACTTATTGTCTGGTGATATAGTGGTCAAAAGCTAGCCTTCAAAAGCTATCTTAAAAACTGAAGTAGGTAGGAATTTGGAATTCAATATATTGAATATGGAATTAATGCAATAAATTGTGCATGCTTGCTTGAATCTTTCCCCTGGTCTTTGATACACTCTGTGTCTTCCATCGTGCTTGTAGAGCATAAATTTTGATTCGTCGGAGAACATAACTTTTGACCAATCTTCAATACTCCAATTTACGTGGCTCTGGGCATATCTTAGTCTCGAAATACGATGCCCACGCTCCAGTTTAGGGCCGTTTGCAGGTCTAAGGGGTTTTAAGTTAGATTCAGCAAGCCGACGTCTTACTGTCCATGCACTTAGGTTACTTCCTCCGAGGCGTCGAAACTGATTGGTGAGTTCAGTTCCTGTGAGAAAGCGATTTCGAAGCATGGTGTTCACCAAGTATCGGTCTTCTCGTGCTGTGGTACACCTGGTTCTGCCCGTTCCTGGTCTGCGTAGGTTAGAACCAGTTTCTTCGTAACGTCGGAGAACTCTTTGTACTGTTGACAGCGACACACCGACAGTCCTGGCTGTATCGCGCTGACTCCGGCCGGTTTCCAGCATTGTAAGTATTCTGGTGCATTCTTCAGGCGTAAGCGACATAATTTCAGCTTGAATAATGAATATAGAGCACTATCAACATGGTTTATGTACCCACATAAATGACAAATTACAAACAAAAGCAAAACCAAATGCTGTAATTTCGTAGTTCCATCTCCGAAAGTGGCCCTTTTTCAAATTTGATTTTTTTATGATATAACTTTACAATAACTAAGAAGTTTTAATACCTTCATTTAAGGAGTATTACATTGTCTATTAAATACAATTTATTGCATTAACCTAGCATTTTTAGTTTCCGAGATTTTTAGGATTCTTTAAGTGACCCGGATTCATTGCTCTCGAGTGTACTTAAACAGACAGCTATTAAAATTACCACAGTAAATAATTTAGTAAAAAAATCGTCCCTGATTAATAAAATAGACCCGTAGAAAGATTAAGAGGAAAGATTACGCAAACAAAATTACGGGATGAATATACCTACTGTTTGTTTAAACAAACTACTAGCGACCTACTTTATATTTGTTTTATCTATCTCCATAGCGATTATTGTCATTTTAACATTGATGTCTCTCCTTAGCAAGTCAGATTCCACAGCACTTAGAGCTCTCCGACGTCTATTACACGTAATACTAATAACCCAGCTCACAGATAACGTTCACAACCTTCCTCTCTCCGACAAAATGAATGTTATCGTGGTGTATTCTCGTCAGAACGCTCAACTGTGTGTGATCTAACATCTCTCTGTTGTCGATCGCGTCGCGTTTTGGAACGCACGCACTCCTTTACGCATTACGTTATCAAATAGAGATTGCTTTCAGGACTGACTTTGTCGTTTCGTGTCAAAATTAGTAATGCAATATTATTCAACCCGCGTGCCTTGTATATTTGTGTATACTTAATATCATTGTGGTCGATAGATAATCGATTAAGCATAATCGTATAGAATGTAATTTTGAATTCTATAAATTATAGATTATCATTATATTAACTACAATGCAATTCGAAAAGAACGGAGTCGACGCGTCGCTGTAAAGCGCATGTTTATACGGCAACAATCTAATACATATACATATCTAATAGCTACAAATCGAAGCCATTACCGCACATATAGAATGAGACAAGTCTCAGTTTATATGTGTCCTGCGCCTCAGAACTAGTTAACGCACAGTGGGCTCCGGCCGTGCGCATTAGCGGTCGCAGGCTATAATTTATTTTCCCGAGTAAATAGGATTAGCGAACCAGCGGGCGAACGCCGAGGCAGGGGCCGCACAGTGGGTCATTTTTTGCGACGCTGACAAAGCGCCACGGGCAGCTTGCCCACAGTGCGAACTTTCACAATATTCCACCGGTGCCGTAACCTGTGCCTCATCGATTTATTTTTCATATCGTAAGGGCACCGATAAATTATGCTTCGGTCGAATGTTCCCCCTAACGCATGGCGATGGCGTAACTAAACTACTCTTGTCTGGTTTAAGTGGATTTTTCACGGAATCGTGGCTATCGATTAAACGTTAAAATATAGGTCGAAGTGGTCGCGGACGTGACGTGACAGCTGGCAATAAAACCGTCGAGATTGTGTTACGGTAAAGTAATCCGCGACCGACTCCCGTTTATCAGACCTCTCAAACAAATAAAAATACTTATCACGTAAAACCACCCCCAGCCGGTCTCGTAACTACGGCAGAGGTAATAAAGTGTCGCGGCCAATCAACGGCGGCGGGCAGCTCCGCGATTGGATCTGACCATGGCTCGCGACTACGCTCTATCTGCCCGGCCAAATCTCACCTAAACAATGTTCTAGACGCGGTTGCTATTCGAGCGAAGTGTTGCTTCGGAGCTAAAGTCACGCCGCTTATGGCTAAAAACTCAGTTTACACACTACAATAGGCCTGGCTCGAGAACGGTACGTGATAACATTATTCGTGTGAAAAATGTACCAAAAGGAACAAGTGGCGAATCTCGAGAGGGCCACATCCGAATAAATAAAGCAAGGGAGGGGGTGCGGCGCGAACTTGCAAAAAAAAATCCATTGACTGCGGTGTCGGGCGCGAATATAAAATATTGATCTCAACGGAAATTTATGAAAACATAAAACGCGGAGGTGCGAAGGCACCCTGATGGAATACTCTTGTAGACACTCACCGCTGTCTTCGGATTCGTTTGCGTCTGCATTTCTATGGGATTAATCCGGTACAAGTGCCGCTACTTTGCGTACCGACGACGAAAAGTAGCTCCGAATTACACAGAGTAATTTCGGCGACGGATTTTCATATCTCGATTTGAGCGTACTCGTGCAAGAAATTCAATTCGGTTCACTTATATCATCCGCGACATAGAAGTTCATTCATAATGGCGTTTCGGTCAGAGAAAATTTCGCAAATGAAATTCCGAGAGCGAGGGATCTGCTCCGCGGGGAATGCCCTCCACACCCGGTTAGTGGCCATTTTTTATATAGAGACGTCCGTTTTAATCCAGCGACGGGGGCAGTAATTCACGCCTTTATTTAGTCTCTAGATTACACTTAATAAGCTTGCGACGCCTTCTCCGGCTCCAAATGAGGCAATTGTATTATATATCAATATATATACATATATTTAATATGACATTGCGGTCGGATTTGGCTGGCAGCCTACCAGGTTCCTGGCGCCGGAATTTGGAAATGAGCGATTTCACAGTTCACACTTGAAACGGTAATAGGTTTACCGTGTGATTACTACTCCAGATAAGCGCATATGGTGCCTGGCTTGCAGCTTTAATTGATGCTAAATCTGTAAGCTCAAACTTGCCTGACGTACTTACGTAATGGAGAGCACTAATTTATGCAATTGCTCCCTTGAAATTATAAAGCTCAACTTCCGCTACGTGCAAATACGATTCGAATCACATCACTCACACCATGGGCACAGTTTACTACGAACGAATGGCCCTATGGCACATTGTAAGCAATAGTTTTCAAAATATTTTTTCCAGTGCGGCTCACTAAATCCGCGTCGTATGCAACTGCGCTCCGCTGTCAACTTGACGTGATGGATGACGTCATTAATGCCCCTGTGATCGGAACAAAACGACCGCCATCAGTGTTGTAACAATGCAAATATCAGTCATAGCTCTTAGTGATTCCCATCCCGAGGAGTGAGTTCGGTCTCAGTGCCAGGTGACTGATGCGGGACATCGTTCTAATAAAATAGATACACAAATCGCGGAGTCAATCCTCAAGGAAAATGGGTCGGGGCTCATCAATCCTTAACGCGTTTGCATCAAATATGTACACATAACCGGGCAGCGAGACCGCGCACAACGAATAGCGACATGACATATTCCCGATATAACCCTCATAAAAGCCTCGATAAAATATGGAGAGCGGCGAACGGGAGTGGGGGAAAACTATTACTACGGGTCTTAGAAGGAATGGATTCGGGGTCATCGCATTGTGTCATCTCCCATATCGAAGGGGCATCGTTCGTCAATGTAACATTCGGACCCGTTAGGGCACAAGATGGATGGCGCGGAAGGGCCCCGACGGGTCGTGTTTGAGTAGCCGCCGCGTTTACATTTCTAAACGGGTTTCAAACGCGACTCATCGCCCTCGACCGCTCTTTACATTTTTGTCGCTCAGCAATGACACAAATGGCTAAAATAATGTCATTTGAGTAATGCTCGGTATTTGCAACGCATTAAAAACTTCATTCGTATCCAAATGCTATGGCAATTAATTAGACCTAACGCAAATATTTATACTAAACTATTTACTGGGATTGTTTGCATAAGCGCATTCAATGTAATAAATAATTCAGTTTGAAATCTCACAAACGAGCTCCGTTCTGCGATAGCGCCACTGGGTGATGTGTAATAATTGTGTGTATAAATCAAAATGACATGTGTTTAATCGCGGGAGACCGCGGAACCCTCGCGCCACATCCGGTAGGGTACCGCGCGTCTTTGTAGAAGAAAAACCGGTAAGAAAGGCAACCCTCGCTAATGCACAGGCTATATCTATTTGGGTACAAAGAGCCGTAAGTATGCTTGACCTCTGAAGGTATACGGGCCGGGTCCCGTGTTTGTATGTTTTGGAAAACTCCAGTGTAACGCTGACTTGGCATTGGGTTACTTAACTGGAAAAACTTTCGCATGAACCCTTTTAAGATACTGTGGAATATCGTAGACATTTTGAACGAAATCTAGAAATACAATCTTTCCAGTGAAGTTCCTCGAGCTCAGTGACGGTCGTAAAATTTGGGGAAAGTATCCTTGCCTACCTACCTACCTACATAAAACGAATAATTTGCATGAAGTCGCCCTACTTCGTATCAGTAGCAATTAATCAAACCCCAGAACCGACGATCCGTATAAAAACAAAAACGCGATATGACAGCTCGCGCACCTGTCAACGTCGCGTCAAATCCCACCGCGGCCGCCATTTTATATCGGAATGCAAATAACCTCACAAATCGAGGGTGTAACGCGATCCGTCCCGGGGCACCCCGGAACAGCTGATTTATTTCATACACGATATGATTTCGCACAATCGAGAGCATTCTGCGTGCCGCGCGATACGGCCAAGATATCTACTGCAGCTGTGACGTCAGCGATATTTCACTTTTTGTGCAAGTGAAAGCTCACGCCCAATTACCCACAGAAAATGCACGTTTTTACACGCAGCAGCATAATAGCGGCACTTGTCTGTACTCTGTAGGCGCGTGGATGGGCCACTCAGTCAGTGTCGAATGCCACTCAGGATTCAAGATGTCGGGCGCTGCGTCTAGCATTCACAAATGCGCATCGAACTATCACTATGTACTAAGGAGAGTAATTATTATGTGTCGATATAAGTTTCCACATTATTCCAGCTTTCACATTGAAGTTCATTATAGCAGTAGTGGCACATATCACTCCACGCCCTGCAGTGTATAACTTGATATGAGCATCGACATAATGCGAAGGATTATAACCGGTTAGTTATCTAGTAAGTGGGTAAGAAACGTCCATCACTGGTGTAATTTGGATATATGCGAATCCCCTCTGGGCCGGTGTAATCGGGTGAGCTCAATGACCCGCGAGGGGCACGGGGTGCGGCGGAGGGCGGGAGTTGCTGGATCATCAATCTCTATCAGAGCATCTCCGTCGGTGGTTCGCAACGTTTCCGCTGAAAAAACTGGCAACGAAAAATATGACCGCTTTCGTGTGGACGCGTGACAGCATGTCGCCTGTGAGCCGCACGGCACTGCGCCACGGAAGGGGAACTTTGTGTCCTCAGCTTTACCAACTGTAAGATAACAGACTCTTAAACATAACCATTTTCAATTTAATAACGATATGTTATTTTCTTATAGAATATCCATGAAACATATTTTTTGTTATTGTGTCAGTCATTCCCCAACGAATTATAATGAGCTCGATTTGTCCGCCTTGCATTAGAAACAGCGACTGTGTCGCGGAGCAATTAAACAAAACATCAATTCTGAACGCTGAATCTCATTTGTGAATCGTTCATTAGCGGAAAGGGGCGGAACGGAAACTTTTGACAAAAGTTAAGACGTAAACGCCAAATGAATCTGCATTATTCGCCCCCACCCACTTGCCAAGATAACACAGTTAAATAACTATCTCGGTCCATTTATCTGAAGATATTTCGTTTTGTTTGTTTCTATTAAGTGTAATTAATGTTCCTCGAATAGGCCAAAGGTTAATGAAGTCGGTTATCGGACATCTGACGAACTCGCGTTGGCAGCGGTGCGCCCGAGCCCGCTTGTCCTGCCGCCTCACTTACCTACCGGTACTTTCCTTTTCACTACCATTGTCCAAGACTAATAGGCATTCCTGGCGTGCCATAAACATCACATTAAAATCTAGCCTATAATTCATACTAACACTATCAAATTCGGTAACATTTACACTATATTATGAACGACTGAAATAACTGCTAGCATTTTTCAAACGATTGCCGATAACTTTCGTTCTGATAACTGAGTAACCAATTTGCTGTATCCCTCTTGTCAAAGAAAGGTTCACACTCGAGGAGATCTGGCGTCACCTCACATTATCGTAGCCATCGCTGCTCGCTCACCGATCGCGCATCCGTCAGCCGCCGCAACCCCCCTTCCGATTCGTTACACACCTCACACGATTGTATCCGCTCTTTTTCATCCCACCTCAAGTAATATCGCGAGGAATTTCCCAATTTGAGCCCCCCTGCCCGATGACACCTATGAATCTAAGTCGCACTCCGCGGCCGGGCCCTCGGATCCGTCACCTCGGCAACTGCATTCTTCGGCAGACAGCTAATTTGGGCCCCCATTTACGTGTAAGTAGAGCATCTATCACGGCTCTCGGCATTTCTTCCAATTTACCGAGCGCCGTCTATCGGAAGATTCAATGAATGATAACGAGCCTAATAAATACGGAGTCGGCTCACCGAATGACTGTAATTAATTTAATGGATTTAGACAAAGAAATATGTACAGTGAGATAGTGAGATTGATGGCGAAAGCGCTACGCTGCTTTGACCATTAGCTGTTGCTTTGTGAATTAGTAACCAGAAATAGGGCCTTCAGAGTTACTGGTACAACTGCCTTTAAAGTTACTGGTGGCCATATCAATAGTAACTACGATTAATGAATATGTAAACTATCCACTCGCCACCGCTTGTTGTATTTTACTCTAATTTCTATCATAAATTGCCTGTGTTAGTTTATTACCAATTTACTTGTACAAAGCCTAAAAAAAGGTATGAGATTAACACTGAGATACATTTTATGTAGCAGTTTTGAGGGAACGCGATATAACCCAGACATTGGGTTATATCGCGTTCACGGCCGGGCAAAATTCTTCTCATATAATTATTAAGACGCAAATTTTGAATCAAAGCTAGTCTGAACAGTTCAGTAAAATGAGCAGTAGTCTTCGTATAGCCGTACTGTTAGATATCGCGTTACGGACGCGGGGCGGTGCGGTGTGGGGCGTTGCAGCCAGCGCCGCTGTGGCCGCTTTATTTTTCTCCATTTACTTGTAAACACTAATGAAGGCAGCCGCCTCTAACGAGCTCTAACGTTGCACTTTCCGTTTATTATCCGGTCTGTAATCTAACATCCGTAACCAGCAGCTAAGGGGCTCGACACAAAGGGAATTGACTCGCGGTCTCTTTTTAATTTCGAACCGGTATATAAGTATTTTTTCTTTAGATTTAATCTTATGGACTAAACTTAAGTACTACGTAAATCACAAATGATACATATGAGATCTGAAAGCTGTATAGCAATATCGTTGGTCAACCGGCTGTCATCCTAAGTTTGCCAAGACAGTGCATTACAATAACGGGCTCATTCCGCTACGCGCTACCCGACCGTGGCGCGAGCGAGGGTTCCTTCCACCGCTTATATCTCGAAATCAGCGCAACATAAATTAGTGGACAGCTCGCGTGACGTACCGACTTACGTCTCCTTATCGTGGCCAGGAAACCCGTCCGACCGTATAACCACACATAAAAAATATACTCTAAATCCTTAAGCAAAAAAGGCCACATTCCCGTAACGTGAGCTACTGAGAACACAAAAAAACGTTCACAATTTGAACTCTATGCGTGTGAAAATACGATTACATATCGAAAAGCCAACATAGGAAGAGACTGCAACAAATAAGGCAACATTGCCAGTATGTCAACATAAATAAAGCTGAGTGTCCTTTAACGAAGCAGACGTCGACGTCGGGACACTAATAAAGAGCACGCGAGACGATTCAAACTCTAAACCTAGGGACGTAAGATCGCGATCGGCTCGCTGAAACAAAAGGGTAGTAAATGAAGGTTCGCATTTAGCGGTCGTGGTGGTAGTGATATGGGTGGACTTCCTTTGTCTAGTAATGTTATCAGGCAGTCGAGTCTTGACATGATACATGGGCGCTGTCCGCTGTCGTGTCGTCGAGCTGACGTCACCAGAACCAGAATATCGCGCACGTATCTAATGGCGCTGCTTTACGCGCGTGTCACTCCAACGCAACTATTCAAAGCCCAACCTATGCCAATCGGTTTACAGGAGGTTAATCAATCAATTTAAATAGAGTGAATCCGTCTATGTATGGCAGATAAGCCGGAATGTATATCGCATTGGGAACCGCCCGACCGTGAGCCGTCGATTAAAATGTACGCATAATGTCATTACGCGAGCCCGTTCCACTTGTAGCCTGGAGATAGAGGCCTTCCTTTTGAGCGTCGAATTTCGTTAATGCCCTCTGAATTTTTCGATAATGCCCCGAAACCTTCCGTTATAGAAAATGTAAAGGAAATTATAAGAAAGGCGGGCGGGGCGAGCGCGCCCGCCCGGAGATCGAGCGAGCCCATTCAACATCCAGTAGTTTTATTTTATGGAGCTCATAATGGACGGGAGACAGCGAGCGTCAGAATGTGAGCTCGACAAAGGCCTCACTCCCGATCCCTTCGCAATCGCGAAACTTTGAATACACCTCTTTCGACTATCGAAAAGTTCCCGATAATGGATTTGTTCGAGGACTCGATTGTTCCACGATGAATGGGTACTAATTAAAACGAAGTCACGACGACGCCGGACCAAGTTCTCGATTGTTTCCCAACTATAAATCGCAGAAGCGCTCTCTCATATAAATATTGTACGGAGTCCCGACCGCCTCGCCGCCATCGTCCAACTTTGGTGCTAAATTTAAAATCGAAATTCGGGAATCGACAATCGGAACGTACAATTAAGTGTTTATTTAGTATAACTATATTGGGTCGATATTATAAATATGTGCTGCTATCTACGGCTCGTAGATTCTATCACGAACCAAGATAAGGGCGTACATTCTAAATTGTGTCGGGAATTTCAAGTAACGAGTTTCGGATTGTGGGCACATGTTGTAGTGCCGCTCGCAATGCTGTGACATGTCGCGCCTTGGCATCACCGACCGATACCCAAAGAGCCGCATATTTCTTGGTTGTTGCAAATCTGATATTCAGTAGTATTTGAAGTCTAGAGATGCAAAACATCAAGCTTTTCTCTTATGAAAATGTTCACTCTCCGCCGTAACAGTCTGCTGTTATCTTATGTTGGCATATTTGCGTTCCTGACATCTCTATTGTTTTATAAAACAAAATCCGTAATAACCGAGTCGGACATGCACACCGAGGGTTCCCTACTATTAGTTAGGTAATATACGTATACTTTTAACAAAAAACGTTGTATTTCCTTCAGTAAGATCCTCAGCCCGAGGACGGCTCGCAGTTGGCCGGTTTTTGTTGTATGTTATTTTACTCTTCACTATTTCAGCTATTATCACACCACGTTTGTATTTTACGTTAGAACACAATATATAAAACTACCAAAAATAAATGCGTTTCTTGTATAACCTCATGTTTTTTTTACCTTTTAATAATATTTTAATTTCTTAGGCAATCGTCTATATTAACACAATCGATAATAATTTCAACCGACGTCCCATTACGATTAAAACTACCATATAATGAGTAATAAAATCCTATTTTCCTGTACGGAACAATACAATAGCCCCATTTCCAACTGTTGTTCTACGTAACAAAAACTAAGGCCGCATTAGCAGCAGGATATTTATCTTATTAGTGGAAACAGTAGCGGAATGAACCTCAGGAGCTTACGGCGGCGGCGCGCCGGTGTCTGCGGCGAGTAAACCGCAGTTACTTTATTACCGTTCGGTTCTTTTTCCGTTCCTAATAAGAAATCACGTTTGATCGGGCCGTAGCGAGCTCCTCCGCAAATGAGCCGCAACACACCCCCTTTATCTTCCAGTAAGTAAACGAGCTTTGGTTTTCCCGGGAAAATGCCGACTCTAAAATTGAACAGGAGATCGGATGCCAGATGGCTCGAAAATATATAAAAACAAACGATCCAGGATATGGATAGTTGGTGTCTATCCGATTGCTGTTCGGCTTTATGCGCAGTCTCAATAAATAATACGAGGTAGTAAACCGAAACGCCGCTAGTCTGCAAGGATTTCGAATAAACAAGCCCAAAAAAGCTTATCGAGGCAATTTTTTTGGTAGGAAAAAGTGGGTTTGTTCCGGTGAGCGGCGACAAATCCCTCGGCGGCGTTCAAAATCGCGTTCCCTTTTTAAAGTTGAGACGATTCACGTAACGAGAACGAGTGTCGAATTCTGGAGTTTGGGGCCCGCGAGACAGCACCGCTGCTGGCCCGCCGGAGGTGGCGCCGTAATTACCCACCATTACAGACAAAGGACGACTGCTCCGATTACCATAATTCCCAGCCCCGAGACCGGGATATAAATGGGCCACATTTTGTAGTAGCACGACGACTGACGTGTGTATTAATGACTACGCTTGTCCTCTTAAATTAGGCGAGGGATTTGGTGATTCAGTTTTTCATCGGCGTGCGTTCTCAGACTCGGCTCGGCGCGAGAGCGTACCGCTAGTCCTTTGACATCGGATACTTCTCAACAAATTGTTCCGAGTTGCGTCACTTGACTTTTATAGGGATATTACGTTTCGTTCCGTTGTAGTTTGAGAAAACACCTAAATTGATAGGCCTATTAATAACTATCTCAATTCGGAGAAAGCCGATTTTATCGTAAAAATATCGTCTCAGGATAAGATTTCAATTCCGAAGCGTCCAGGTCAACCTGAAAACTTGACCTAAAGAAAGCCGTTGTGAGATGTTTTTTATTATATTGCTGTGTCTAAATAAGTAATAATTGCTCCTGGAGGTGCCTTCTTCCAGTCAAAGGGAAAGGTAGGACTATACGCTCGAATAAATTCATTAATCTCTAATTACTACGAGTAGAATGGTTCTCAAAGGGCACGACCACAAAGGGGGCTGACGATATTATCGGCGAACTTCGCCATTTTCTTTTCGACTCGGAACGCGTAGAGCTGGGTCTGGGGATGAATGAGTCGATCGCAAAAAAACAACACAAAAACCCTTTTAAAATTAATTGAGTTTTCTTGCGGCTACATCGGGCTGTACAATAAATTAATTAACGCTCCAAAGAATCCTTAAAATTTGTCGAGGATCAAAAGTTGTTATAAGGCCCGTAAGAGGGCCGTGAGTGAAAGGGGGTCAGATAATGCTTCGATTTTCCATTAGCTTACATTAGCGGCAAGGAGTGGATGCGACGGCCACAGCACTGTCGGGCTGGGCCGCGCCGCTCCGGTGGCCGATCTAATATACTTTGTTCATAAAGAAAGTAGCGAAGCACGCGATCTTTGATCCATTTGCATGGGCCGATCCACTCGGCTATTTGTTTACGAGCCATTACGGTAGGCAATATTCGCCCTTAATTGAATTTAGACTTGTAAATTTTCTTGGATAGAATTAATTAAATTTTTCCTCGTTGTAACGCTCGCCGACCGCGGCCATTGGCTGATTCATTTTGTAAAAGCCTTTAACTTTACAAATAATGCTTTTGATAGCAATTTATAGACTGTTGATATCGCACCGAGTTTAGTTAATTTCTATTTAAAAGCTTTGTTGAATGAACTAAACCGGAACGCAGAGTTTGTATAATAACTGTAAGTTTCCATGTTACGAATCAAATTATTTTATATATTGGCAGGCAAGTTTATTGTGGCTTTTATATTAATAAGTTAAGCAAATACTCCTACATCGAAAGAAAAATGATAAATTTCACATAACCACTCGACTTCGGTCGTGGTGAACGTCGAGTGGTCATGTGGCTCAACCGACTCTATAAAATAAAATTTGCTGATGTGGCTGGAAGCTGTACCAAAATAAACATATTTAAACGTTTCATATACTGGAAAATAACAAGCATATGTGTATTTCTGCACACAGGACCTACCTACTTTAAGAGATAAGAATATTGATGATCGAATATATAATGATTCTTCAGTGATTCCCAGTATTTTTTTCAAACAGTTGTATGATATTAGAAAAGGAAAAAAATTCAGCATCGCAATCTGTTTCTTAGTTCCTATTATTACCCATTTATATCCCTAAGTATAAGTATTATTATGGTATTATTACTTAGAAAATGGCAACAGTTATGTAGGCTATTCAACAGAAATAACACTAGCATAAGTACCAATAGTACCAATGTGTACAGGTTTATTTCGTTCACCTTGTCTAATCATGGTATCTGGTTGTCCCCAGGTTGTCTGCTAGAAGGGTCGCGCCTCCCGCCTGATGTGCCCCCCCGAAACCCTACCATGTCTCGGCTGAACGGCCGCATCACCGGTAACCCCGCCGACCTCTCCGACTTTGAGCCCTCGTGCCTGGTCCGGACCCCCTCGGGGAACTTCTACGTGCCTTCAGGTGAATGTTAGAACCTTTTTCATATTTTTACTTAGTGTGTAATATCCTTTTTATCACATCTATTGGAAAAGAACTAGTTTAGTCTTCGTAAACAGGGACATAAATAGCTTTTTAATCCCTGCAGTATGTATAAAAATAAAATTTGAATTTATAATGGTGATATTTTTTGAAAAAGTTCTTATCATCAAAGAGACTGTCACCTACCTACCTACGGTTGGTAGAAGGGAGCATAAAAGAAAACAAGAAGGAAAGATTTAGAATTATATTGGGTAGAGAAAAAAAGGTCGTGGATTACAGACAGGTGTGGCAATAGCGAGCTTCCTTGTTTGAGAACTTATCTCCGGTCCGCTAGCAACTGAGTTAATGCTCAGCAGCAGGTCTGCCGTGCAGTGGCTCAGCTCCAACACTGCCGCGCCGGTAGGCTGTCCCAGCTAGGCGCTGTAGAGACGTGGAGTTTGGCAGCGGTCTGCGCAGGAGTTCAGGGGACGGCCGGAGTCAGGGGATCAGCCTCGTTAGGTACTGGGCCTGGTAGTGGAAGCCTGGTACAGGAAGCCTGGAGTTGGAAACCCGGTACTGGAAGAACCCTGAAAGGATGTGCTCAGGTCAGAATCCTATCAGTGAAGGTGTTGAGCTGGTGGGTCCATTGTTCCTCTGCTACTGAGCATGGCTAGGAACGCAGAGGTCTCAAGGATGTGACCCGCCAGCAAACAACAGATGCCTGAAGGGCTTAAGTAAAATTGTGTGTTGTGAAGCAACCAAGAAAATACAGAAAAACATAGATAAATAGAGATAGGTTACACAAGATGTTATATGCTTATAGCTCGAATAGCTATTAGCAAGGTTAGAACATAGGGAAACACAGTAAATACAATGGGATAACATAGCAAGAATTAAATACACAAGTTAGAGGTTAGTTTTGTGGTAATTATTGGTTAAGCACATATTCACTTACCCGTTAAATGGGGTTTCTTATAGCTTGGATTGAGGTTTAAATTATTTAGAACTGGCATAATAAAGTCTGAGCTCAACAAATTGTAAGGATCTCAGTTAAGTTTATCTTCTGGAGGTCTCATGTAAAGTGAAGCTAGTTTGCCGTTTTGGCGCCTAGCCACTCAACCCCCGGAAGTTTGCTCCGTAATCCATTACCAAATATGGTAATGCTAGTGGTGACTAGACCGTTTAGAATTGAATCCACCAATGGCTTCACTTTTATTTTACTAATTTAAAATTACAACGTGCTTCTGCATTAGAAAATCGGAAGTAAAAACTATAACGGTGGCCATGTTGACACTTGACAGCTGTAACAAGCCAGTTCTGTCAGTTACTATATATGGACCTATAGTTATTTTATTGTAATTTAGACCTATTAAAATTCGTTATTTATTTTAAGATATTATTATTATTTATTTAGCAAGATATACTTAATATGAAAATATTATTTTACTTATTGCAACACATCACCAGATTTTTGGTTTAAGAATAGGCGACCTCTCTCGGATCATTGATGTACTACTTCAGCGAGCAAGGCGTTCACAATTGTATTGAGATCTCTTTGAGAACGGATAGATATTCTATTCTGCTCCTAATGGTAGATACATGGTTAGATGGCGCTAGTAGTAAATTAAGTAATATTTGTTCACCGTTCAGGAAGGTGACATATCCCCTTTCGGCGAGAAGAATTTTTTGTTTTACTAGAAACAAAAAATTCACTAGCCTCAAGCAGATCTAAGAAAAATACCTCACTTAAGACATTACTTGAGTTACATATATACACTATAGAAGCTCCAGCATATGGTCTTAAGTATTAACATTGTCTAGCCGCCATAGCGATGTGCATATACATATATAAGAACTCCCTAGAATTCCTCCCCATCGTTTGGATTCAGACATCCCAAGAAACGATTATTGACAGCAATATTGGGAGAAATGGAAGATTGTAGGGCTGAAAAACAGCCTAGCTACATTATAGGTATAAAGAACACACTAGAACAATAGTTAATTTAAGTACATAAAGTAAGCATTCATGGAATTAATTTTATTATAGGTTCCATGATTGCCTAAGTTAAATAAAATATTATGACAGATAGAAGTTAATCAAAAGGAAATACATAATGGCTTATTTTTTGAGTTATGTACCGCTCAGGACAATAAGGCTAAGTTAAAGAGTTTGAACAACCGCTCTGAACAATAAGGCTTAATTTAAAGAGTTTGAACAACCGCTCTCAATGGAAGAATTACCATATGGTATGTGAAAGAATGAATTTAGCAATGTTACAACACTATTCCATTAAAACTTGATAGTGACAAAGAAAATTAAGGAAGTTACAATTAATTCAGTATATAAGTTAAGATGTTTAGTTTGTAGTACATTATAGGCACTTGAGTTAAGTTATAATATATCTTATGCCATTACAGTTGTATATAAGATATATCTATAAACAAGGATCAATATAAGAAAAGATCACAAGTTATTTGAATTTCAGAAGTATATAAGATACTGTTACATAGTAGATCAGTAGTATATAAGGATTTATTTATCCTATATAGTTAAGGTTATATTAGAATTTATTAAAACAATTTATTCTATAAGTGGGCTAAGGTGATGACTTACTATCAGGTGAGCCGCCTGATCAGTTTTATATAAGGATTTATTTTTCCTATCAAGATAAGGTTATATTAGAATTTATTAAAACAGTTTATTCTATAAGTGGGCTAAAGTGATGACTTACTATCAGGTCAGACGCCTGCACGTTATCTCTCCTATTCTATAAAAACATTCTATGAGTTTGGTTTTATTTACCTACCATAATTTAGTTATTTATGATATTCAGAATATGTATTTTAGTTGTAAGGTTGTATAAGTAAAGTTTTATTAAATTAATTCAAAGTATGAATTTGGTTTTATTTGAGATTTATTTAAATTTTAGGTTATCAACAATCTATTCAGTAGAAAGATTTGCATATAATAATTGTTAAGTAAGGTGAAGTAATTACTAGAATATGTATTTATTATCATCCCTGATATGCCAAGAACCTAAGTTTATTGTCTTGCATATCAGTCAATTCAGAAACAAAAAGAGAAAATTTAGTTTTATTTGCAACACATTGTATTTAGTTAAATTTATTAGAATAGCTATTATCTATATAACTGTGATAGAAAGTCATAGTATGACTGTAGTTTTATTCAATATATTTATGTCAATTTAGATTGCATTTGAGACATTACTTAGTAAAATTTTGTATTTAGTCAGTCGTTAAAATAAAAGAAGTTAAATACTGAGATAAGTATTAACTAAGAAACTTTGATATGTCATAAGTATAATCTATGTATATCAATAAGTTCAGAGACAGCAAGTAAGAGTTTAGATTTATAACGACATTTACAAAATTTACAGTTCAGTTGAACATTTGAGTATAGTATTCTCCGTTGCAAGTGTTTAGAAAATTTCAAGTTATAAGATAGTGCCACTTCATATGCAAATTCAGCTTTTTGCATAGATAGAAAGTAAATGTGCAGACCCATGATTATTGGAGTGAATATGTACTTGACCTATACCCAATGACAACAGTGTCATACAAGGTCAATGAAGGTTAGTTAGTAAGTACAAAATATTTCAGAAAAAAAAATGTGGGTACATAGAAATATGGTATGTGTGCTATTTATAAGCTGTTTTACAGATTCAATTATATTAAGTGCAAGTTATTAAATTAGAAGGAGATATGTGTAAGATAAAATATATTAAAAAAAAACTAAAATTTAATTTTAGAAAAAAAAATATTTAAAATTTCTCGTTGAAGACGATATGGCTGGTTCTATGCCGCCAGAGGGTGTTACCCGTTGGCTATTAGTCGCCTCTTACGACATGCAGCTCTGCAGCAGGCCTATTCTAAATAGTACCCCGAGCCTACACAGGGCTTGCCAACTTATAATTAACACACACACAAGAAGAACACAATAAAATACAGTTTAGAGAGTACAGAAAATATGTGGCAGAGCCACACCCAAGAAAGTTTGCCACACCAACCTGTCTGATCCTATTTAGTATGGGCGCCAATGTCACCTACCTACCTACGGTTGGTAGAAGGGAGCATAAAAGAAAACAAGAAGGAAAGATTTAGAATTATATTGGGTAGAGAAAAAAAGGTCGTGGATTACAGACAGGTGTGGCAATAGCGAGCTTCCTTGTTTGAGAACTTATCTCCGGTCCGCTAGCAACTGAGTTAATGCTCAGCAGCAGGTCTGCCGTGCAGTGGCTCAGCTCCAACACTGCCGCGCCGGTAGGCTGTCCCAGCTAGGCGCTGTAGAGACGTGGAGTTTGGCAGCGGTCTGCGCAGGAGTTCAGGGGACGGCCGGAGTCAGGGGATCAGCCTCGTTAGGTACTGGGCCTGGTAGTGGAAGCCTGGTACAGGAAGCCTGGAGTTGGAAACCCGGTACTGGAAGAACCCTGAAAGGATGTGCTCAGGTCAGAATCCTATCAGTGAAGGTGTTGAGCTGGTGGGTCCATTGTTCCTCTGCTACTGAGCATGGCTAGGAACGCAGAGGTCTCAAGGATGTGACCCGCCAGCAAACAACAGATGCCTGAAGGGCTTAAGTAAAATTGTGTGTTGTGAAGCAACCAAGAAAATACAGAAAAACATAGATAAATAGAGATAGGTTACACAAGATGTTATATGCTTATAGCTCGAATAGCTATTAGCAAGGTTAGAACATAGGGAAACACAGTAAATACAATGGGATAACATAGCAAGAATTAAATACACAAGTTAGAGGTTAGTTTTGTGGTAATTATTGGTTAAGCACATATTCACTTACCCGTTAAATGGGGTTTCTTATAGCTTGGATTGAGGTTTAAATTATTTAGAACTGGCATAATAAAGTCTGAGCTCAACAAATTGTAAGGATCTCAGTTAAGTTTATCTCCTGGAGGTCTCATGTAAAGTGAAGCTAGTTTGCCGTTTTGGCGCCTAGCCACTCAACCCCCGGAAGTTTGCTCCGTAATCCATTACCAAATATGGTAATGCTAGTGGTGACTAGACCGTTTAGAATTGAATCCACCAATGGCTTCACTTTTATTTTACTAATTTAAAATTACAACGTGCTTCTGCATTAGAAAATCGGAAGTAAAAACTATAACGGTGGCCATGTTGACACTTGACAGCTGTAACAAGCCAGTTCTGTCAGTTACTATATATGGACCTATAGTTATTTTATTGTAATTTAGACCTATTAAAATTCGTTATTTATTTTAAGATATTATTATTATTTATTTAGCAAGATATACTTAATATGAAAATATTATTTTACTTATTGCAACACATCACCAGATTTTTGGTTTAAGAATAGGCGACCTCTCTCGGATCATTGATGTACTACTTCAGCGAGCAAGGCGTTCACAATTGTATTGAGATCTCTTTGAGAACGGATAGATATTCTATTCTGCTCCTAATGGTAGATACATGGTTAGATGGCGCTAGTAGTAAATTAAGTAATATTTGTTCACCGTTCAGGAAGGTGACAAGACCAATCACAAACATTGTTTGAACAAGTTACAGGCTGTATTTTTTTTCTATTCTATTCCTACAACAACACCCAAAAAGAGTCCAGTACGCGGTAAAATTACTTGCAATCTTTTTTGTAATGCAATCCGTCCCTCGGGCCGGGACATGCTTCCACTTGAGCTATCTTGGTGATGAGCCATAACTCGAGTAAGATAATGTGGTCGAAAGTGTTAACAGGCTTAACCTTTAATTACTGGCTCTCAAGGACAGCTGCCGGAACACACCGTTAGGTGCTTGGCGACAGATTTTCTACTTGAGGGTGGTTGCTAGCCAGGCGGGCATTTTCAAAATGCCCTTCCAGCATAAGATGAAGCTCAAGCCCGCGGCGGGATTCGAAGCATTGACCTGATGAGCGGCAGTCCATAGCCAATGCCACTGAGCCATCACTCCTTCCGTACTATTGAACTGTCTTAAAGACATTAAAACAGAATTCAAAATATGTCTTGTAACTAAAACAAACCTAGCGATACGTGCGTGGTTAGACCCCTTCGGAAGAAACCGGCATGATGATATGTTTTTTATACACGCAAACATTTGCTTCCAGGGGACATCCAAAAGAATCCGTCTATGGAGTACAAGTCGAACTCGTCATGCAGCAGCCCCGGCAAGCAGGAGAAGAGCACGCTGGAGCGCATGGAGCGCAGCGAGCGGCACCCCGCCTTCGGCGCGCCCGTGCCCGTGCTGCCCGTGCGCAACAACCTGCGCGGCTCGCACTTCCCGCCCAACGCCTCGCGCTTCCACTTCCGCAAGGGGCTCTCCTCGAGGTGCTCCTGGAAGTGTACCGCGATATCCTTCATACTACTCTTTGTTCTACTATTAGCCATCTCTTCTTATATGTCAGGTCAGTGCTTTACTCCGCTGCTCTTAAGGTAGAGAGCTAGACATAGTCAGTGTATTTTTCTGACTCGCTACATTTTTACTTGTTTTTATGTTATTGTGACGGGACAAGCACGAGGCCCACCAGATTTTAAGCGGATACCTCTTAACATCAGGTGGCTCGGCATATAATAGATGCATTTCGTCACAAGTGACGAACTGCACTGCGACCGTCAAGTCACCCTGAGACATACAGTTGTTAAGTCTCATCATGTGCCTGTAATTTAACTTGCCATCAAGGAGTACTGCCGGTAACACTGTTAGGTGCTCGGCGACAGATTTTCTACTTGAGGGTGGAGTGGTAGCTAGACAGGCGGGCATTCGCAAAATGCCCTCCACCATGCGCCGAGGCTGAAGCCGGCGGTGACGATCGAACCATGGACCTGCGGCACCGCAGTCCATAGCTATAACCGCTCGGCTATCATTGC
The DNA here is from genome assembly GCA_963854805.1 of Plagodis dolabraria. Classification (NCBI taxonomy): domain Eukaryota; kingdom Metazoa; phylum Arthropoda; class Insecta; order Lepidoptera; family Geometridae; genus Plagodis; species Plagodis dolabraria. Next base: position 34,668,443 of record OY978446.1, read on the forward strand.
CTCAAACTTCTATCTAACCTGCTGGTAAGTAATGATGTGGTCGGAAATGGTAGCAGCCTAAACCTAGCATGGAATCAGGCTTTCAAGTACCTATAGCTGCCGTTTCACTCAATAATTACAAGTAATTAGATCCTTCGTGTCAATTTCCTATTTAAGGGCGATAACTGGCCAAGTGAACATGCAAAATGATCTACTATCAAAAAGTGATAATAAAAATAAAAATTATAAATATAATGAAGTCTTCTATATCTAATTATTAATCTTATTTAGCTTATTGATCCATAAATAATAGTTGCCTATTATTTATGGATTAATAAGAATTAGGTAAACTTCATAATATTTTAATGTCCGAACATATTTTTAGATTGATGTTTTAAATCACATACCTAATAACAATCCTCACGTTTTGTTTTCTGAATTCTAAGAAATGAAATAAAGTCATAAAATTAATTCTCTCGGGCGATGAAAAGTCTCCAGACGATAATAATTAATTTGTTTGTTTTAACTCTAACTTAGACAGATACAAATTCCCAAAGGGATCGTTAGATTTTATTAGTGTTTAAATCAAATTTTGTTCAAACTTCAATGAATTTGAGCATTCTAAGCATGATTGATTACTACGTCTTCAAACTTTAAAGGTTGTTGAAAAGGACCTAAATAATAAATGGTGTTTTTGTTCACAGCGTCATATTTCGTCAACTGGTCATATCAAAATTCAAAAGCATGTACAGTACTAGTTGGGGAATCGACGGAAATGTTTCCACCGTCGAAAGCCACAACGCTGGAATCTAACAAATCATTGGCGAGACCGCACCAAAGCACGCTCTCCACCGCAACAGGTAACGACGGTACCCACTCACGTCCTCGTAGAAGTGTAGACGTAGATGGGCATGCTTCTGTTCCTTCTCTGAACTCTTCGGTTCCTTCCACTGTAGGTACAATGCATGATATCACTACGCCTTTTCTCAATGTAAGCTTAACGCATGGTGTGGAACCGGCTTCGGGAACAATTACAAATGAAGAGGTATCTAATGCTTTTGTGTCTAGTGACGTCAATGTTTTTAATCCTGGTGAAATAACAAAGCTTGCATCTTCTTCGGAAAAAGCGCCAGCAATTGTAATTAACACTGAAGAGAAAGATATAACAAAACTCGAACCACCGTCGTCTAAAACAACGACTACGGAACAAACAGTGGTTGTGACTACTATACGATCTAATGCTCGAGACAGCAGTGTTGCTCAACCGGATTTGACTTCGACAACAAAAAGTAATAAAATCGAAAAATCTAATAAAGATTTACAAGTAGATACAATTACTAACAATAGTCTTCGTGTGAAGAAACCACTTGAAATAGCAAATGAAAAACCTCAAGAAGTAATAGAAAAATATAACATCGCTTACGAGCCTGAAGACATGCAAAGTGATGCTTTTCCATCAATTTATTCGTATGGCGTACAAAAGCTTCAGTATCTAAAATTACTAACAAGACTGAAAAAAGTTAACGAAGACTTGCACATTAACCTCGACGAATCCGATGAATCTGACAGTAACCTTGAGAAATTCCGTTATGAAAATGTTAAGAGCACTACTAAATTACAAACTATCGCACCTTCATTCATGACTACTGTTCCAATAACAACTACAGAAAACACCGTAACAACTCAACTAGCTGAGGAAGTAACCTTTGTTACTACAAATACATATTCCGCACAAACTGAGCATGTTATGACGACATCTCCCACGTCGATTGTGACTAACAATAACCTTGCAGTAAATACAACTACTAGGACTAACGATGAGGCTACTATTGCAGCCACTGAAGAGATAACTCTAAATACAAAAGCTTCCGATAGTGCTAACCCAAAACATGTTTTAATTAACCTAACTATCAGTAGTGATGACGCAGCAA